>CM060690.1:155618534-157058534 GCA_030686995.1 Artemisia argyi | reverse complement strand
TGCCATCCATGCCTGTAACAGAGGTGAATGGAAAACACAAGAGAACTAACACTACATAGAAGGAACACCATCCGCTTCTGAAAATAATTCTATTTAGAGGCTGCAAAATCGTCTGTTAACTAGTCAAAATGGGTATTTTTTGGAGTGGGTAAAAATGGGTCAGGACGACCCGCAAACATGATATCTCTATTCATTTATCGAATTATCAATATTTAATCATTGAAGTAAAAATGCTTATGAAGTTCTATACAGTTTGAAAAGTTTTTGGGGGACTTTTGACCGCGAAGTATAACCCAAAACATAGCTATTGTAGATGTATTGTTAATGCATCATTTTATTGGTTGTAATATGTTATAAGTTTTAACTTTTATTAATATATTCCCGTTTTGGATATAGTTAAATTTAAAAACTAGAAAAACTAAGGCGTATGTTTACCCAACCTGAGCATTTTGTGGCTTCTAATTTATAATAATTTTGTACAGCTAGGACAGGCACGGTCTACAAAGGTTTCATCTCCTCAATATGACGAAGATGTTTGGTGTCCTAAAGATACGAAGTAAGTATGATATCAGTTGAGGAGATTATCTTTGTGCGTTTTAGAATGTTAATGTCTTCTGCCGCAGGAATTTCCAAGGAGCTGCGACGGTTTCTGACTGTAGAAACAAGAGAATCAAGGTTTGATTTTGACAAAAATTTTACGATTTACATTTTCATGATACTTCATACGTCGACTAACATGTGTTGCTATATCTTTTTAGTTATCTTGTGATCATGGTGATGAACTCAGAGACCTCAACGCGCAACAGTAGGAGTTGGTTGAAAACATGTCTCCTATGTCGGTTTATGTAAATATATATCTCCCTACCTCTGTACGTTGTTGTGATTTATATTAGAAAGTGAAATTTTGGCTCAAATGATCAAAACTGGTTAAATTACGGCTTTATCTTGTTAGTCTTTTGGTCTAGCTTGGGCGATACATGTCCAAACAAATTAGAATAAAGAAAGTGCTTAAGAATTTGCAGGTCAAAATGGTTCGGGTGGGTGTGTGCTGGCTTTTGTCATTTTGCCACCTCTAATCTATATTCATTTTGTACAGCTGGAACACGATGTACCTAAAAATCTTACTTCTCCTCAATCTGGCGTGGTAAGTGTCCAAGGCTACAAGGTGAAGAAGGTCAATGCACCAATTCTTAAAGCCATCTTCGATAAACATGGTGACATTGCAGCTAATTGTGTATTCAAAATCGCTTCTGTGATAGAACCTATACTCGAGCTTATTTGTGATATTGTAAGGTAAATTCAAACCTGTGATGTCACGACTATCATTTCTGAGATGGCAGAAATAGAAAACAAAGTCTCGGCCGTAGAGAAAAACAACATTAATGTGGCATGGCTAAAAGCTCATTTGGAATCCGTTCACAAAATAAATAACGCCAAGAAAAACTGCAGCTTGCTTATGAAAATGAAAGAAAACACCAGTTTGGTTACAAGAGCCGCCAAAATGGATATGAACCAGAAACGGATAGAGCTCCTGACTGCACAACAACGTTCTGAAGAGGCTGAAAGGCGCGTAAAAGCACTCCATCTTGTAGAACTAAAGCTAAATGATGACATCTTGGAGTCGAAGGCTGAAGAAAACAAGTGGGTAATACAACCTATCATATAGGCCACTTAGATTAATCTAGATGTGTAATCTTAGAAGATTTCCAGGGTCGCGCCTGCACCCCTATTTTGTCACCATTATTGCCTCAGAAACACCCAAAGGCGTGAGACTTATTTATGAAAGACAGGTTAAGTTTTGCGTATATAGCCTTGATTAAAATACTTGGTATTAGCTTGTTTTTACATCATCCTTTTGATATGCTTGTTAAAGATCACAAGATTATGTATGTACCTTTACTGAAGGTAGTACAATGATCAGGTCGGACCGGTCAAGTAAAAATGGATTAAACATGGCGTCGCTCAGAGTATGCGCCTTTACTAGAGGTAGTCAAAACCGACGAACTGTAGTGGTTTCTATGGAAGACAAAGCTCAACATCAAGTCAACCATACTTTTTCAGTTCAGAGTATTCACAGAAAGCAACACAAGACAGTCAGAGATGCTTAAGAACTTGTAACACAATGTAACATAGGAGTATGAAGTAGTATAGTGTAGTTTAGAAAGTTAGTTAATTGGTTTTGACTTTTATAGTTTGACTTTTCTAGACTTCTGTATAAATACTGCATTTGCAGCTTTGATTCATTAATGGAAAATTCACATTTCATTCATTCTCTCTGAATTTCAATATGGTATCAGAGGAAACTGATCACCAACAAACTTCGGCCATCAATAACTGATTCAGGCCACCACAGAACCACCACTAACAAACTTTGACCACCAATAACAAACTTTGACCATCGTAACAACCCACCACAGAACCACCATTATCCATCATACAACCACCATTTTCTATCCAAAATCATCAAAAAATCATTTTTATCACTCAAAGATTCAAAATACCTGCTTTAATCATCAAGAATCATCACAAGTATCAATTAACAGAATTTCCCGCCAAAACCTTCAAACACCATGGCTGACAATCAACCTCCAATCACTGATGATGTCAATTCTGTTCATCACCCACTCTATTTTCACCCAAATGATCACCCTGGTCTTGTTTTGATCTCAAAGAAGTTAGTTGGGTCAAAGAATTATAGTTCATGGAAAAGATCCATGATGATTGCTCTTAATGCAAGAAACAAGTTAAAGATCATCAATGGTGAATATCCAGAACCTGAATCAACTTCTGCACTCACATCTATTTGGGAAAGAGCAAATGATATGGTAATCTCTTGGATTTTGAATACTATTTCAGAGCAAATTGGAAATAATTTGAGTTTTATCAATTCTGCTAGTGCATTGTGGACTGAATTGAATGAACATTATTCACAACTTGATGGTCACAGAATTTATCAAGTAACAAATGATATAATCAACCACAAACAAGGCAATACCACTGTTGAATTGTACTATCACAAACTGAAGGGTTTATGGGATGAATTGGATGCCCTTGAGGCACCATATGCTTGTTTGTGTAGATGTGATTGTGTGAATGGTAGAACTAATGGTGAAAGGGAGCAGAGAAAAAGGCTTATTCAGTTCTTAATGGGTTTAGATGAAAGCTATACCAATGTTAGGGGAAAAATTCTATTGATGCAACCACTTCCATTAGTTTCTAAGGCGTATAGCATGTTGGGGCAAGAAGAAAAGCAAAGAGATGCTAAACCTATCCTTTCTACTGTTCCTACTGCATTAAACACCACCACTTACAATCACAACAGATCAAACAACAACACCTCAAAATATTCTAGCTCAAACAATGCAACAGGACAAGGTCAAAGTACACAAGCTAGAAAAAGTGCATTTAAGAAGGGCATTTACTGCACCAATTGTGGAAAAGAAGGTCATACAGAAGAAGAGTGTTACAAACTTGTTGGATACCCTCCAGGTCACCCACTACATAACATATATGTTCCACCAATAATGAGGAATCAAGGAAGAAGCAGAATTGTGAATTTAATGGTCAACAAAGATGCTTTGAATCAACCTCTTCCAAGTGATACACCCTTGACTTCAATGGCTGATGAGGGCTCAACTTCACAAAGCTTAGATCCCTATGTGCATTCAAGGATGGATCAACTTCAGAATCAACTCAACCAAGTGTTGTTGATGATGCAGAATGGTCAAAAAGAGGTCTTCACAGCTGCTACTCTTCCCCACATGGCAGGTATATACTCATTCATACCTTCCTTTTCATCTAATATTAAGGAAATTTGGGTAATAGACAGTGGAGCAATTGATCATATTTGCATATCTATCACATTAATGCACAACATTCACACTCTTACACACCCAATTTTAGTACAACTACCAAATGGCCAAACAATCAAAGTGACCACAGTTGGATCAGTGAGACTTACACCCACACTCACCCTCACAAATGTTTTTCACATACCAACATTCACATACAACTTAATATCTATAAGCAAACTCACCAATTCATCACACTCAGCCATCACTTTCACTCACAGAGAATGTATTTTTCAGGGCCATGATGGTACCATCACCACTGGTAAACTCTTTGGAGGTCTTTATGCTTTAACTCCATCTCCACCATCATCTGTATCAACATCCATCTCATCACCAACTTCATCTGCAAACTCTGTAAATAGCTACTTGTGGCATGCCAGGCTTGGCCATCCATCATTTCAAGTTCTCAGTCAAATAAAATCAATTCCATTTCTAGTCAATTGTAAAAATGATCCACCTTGTACTATATGTCCAATGGCAAAACATCATGTACTTCCATTTCCAATCAGTACTTCTCAGGCAATTGCCAAGTTTGATCTTGTACACA
Source organism: Artemisia argyi (assembly GCA_030686995.1). NCBI lineage: Eukaryota > Viridiplantae > Streptophyta > Magnoliopsida > Asterales > Asteraceae > Artemisia > Artemisia argyi. Next base: position 157,054,136 of record CM060690.1, on the reverse strand, counting down.
CTGATGTTTGGAGTCCATACAGACACCCTACTTGTAATGAATGTAGATACTTCCTCACCATTGTTGATGATTTTTCTAGAGCCACATGGACTTACTTGTTACCTGATAAACACCATGTTTCATCCACTTTCAAGTCTTTTCATTCATATGTTCTCACACACTTTCAAACCAAAATCAAAACAGTCAGAAGTGACAATGGCAGTGAGTTTATCAATGAATCACTGTCTTCATTCTTCAAACAACAAGGCATAATTCACCAAACCTCTTGTCCCTATACACCTCAACAAAATGGCAGAGTTGAAAGAAAACATAAACAACTTCTAGAAATGGCAAGATCATTATTCTTTCAAGCTAAATTTCTACTTCATCTTTGGGGCTATTGCATTTTAACTTCCACATATCTCATCAATAGACTCCCATCAAGAGTACTCCAAAATAAAAGTCCCTATGAATTATTGTACAACAAACAACTAGACCTCACAAACCTCAGAATCATTGGTTGTCAGGCCATTCTTTTTACACCTACAACTGACAAATTTGCACCTAAAGCAACCATCAATGTTCACATTGGCTATCCACCACACCAAAAAGGCTACATACTTTACAATCCTACCACACAAAAGATGTCAATCAGTAGATATGTAACCTTCAATGAATCAATCTTTCCATTTCATACACACTCACAACAACAAGACATTTTTAACTCTCAAACCTCACCACTTCAATATCCTACTGAACCACCATTCTTTGCACCAACACCTACAAACATTAGTCCCACCACATCATCATCAGTACCCTTAGCATCATCCACACCTAATACTTCATCATCATCATCATCCACAACCCCTGTCACTGATCCAACACAGGTCTCCCAAACACCCAGTTCTCCATCCAATACATCATCTAACACTCCTACTTCTTCAACTCATTCACATTCACCCACACCACCACCACCATCATCACCACCTCCAATTCCAACAAGAACTTCAACCAGGAACAAACAACTTCCCACAGCACTCAAAGATTTTCATTATACCTTACCCAAATCACTCATAAACAACACAAGCTCAAAACATCATCACTCACACTACATAAATTATAATAATCTCACTTCCAAAACATTGCATTGCATCTATAACATCAATTCTACCAAAGAACCTAACTCTTTTACCCAAGCTTCCAAAAATATGAAATGGAAAGAGGCTATGAATAAGGAAATACATGCTCTAGAACAGAATGAGAAATGGGAGTTCACCTTACTTCCACCTGGCAAAATACCCATAGGCTGCAAATGGGTCTACAGGATCAAATTCCATGCTGATGACACCATAGAGAGATATAAAGCAAGACTTGTTGCAAAGGGCTTTAATCAAAGAGAAGGAGTGGACTTTAAAGAAACATTTGCCCCTGTTGCCAAGATGGTTACTGTCAGAACACTTCTAGCAGTTGCAATACATCAAGGATTGTTCATAGAGCAGCTAGACATTAACCATGCATTTCTCCATGGAGATCTCCATGAAGAAGTATACATGTCTGTTCCACAAGGTTATCCTAGAGACTTACCACCTAACACAGTTTGCAAACTCAGAAAATCTCTCTATGGCCTCAAACAAGCAAATAGACAATGGTTTGAGAAACTCGCCACTTTTCTTATTCAACTTGGATTCAAACAGAGTTATGTGGATACATCTCTTTTCACCATCATTCACAAAGGTTCTGTCACATCTTTATTGGTTTATGTTGATGACATCTTACTTGTCAGCAAAGATGCTACTTTTATCAAACTCATCAAAACCAAACTTCATAACATGTTCAGCATCAAAGATTTGGGCCCACTCACCTACTATCTAGGCATAGAATTTCTCAAAAACAATAAAGGTCTTGCTATGTCTCAGAGGAAATATGCACTGGAGCTTTTGGAACATGCAGGATTACTTGATGCCAAACCATCTGCTATACCCATGGATCCTTTAGTCAAGCTCAACTCAATTGATGGTGAACCATTTTCAGACCCCTCACTTTACAGAACTTTAGTGGGCAAATTGTTGTACCTCACCATTACAAGACCCGATTTGGCCTTTGCAGCTCAAGCCCTAAGCCAATTCAGTCATGAACCAAGAACTCCTCATTACAAAGCTCTCATCAAGGTTCTCAGGTACATCAAATTATGCCCTGGTCAAGGTCTCTTCTTCTCTTCACAGAACACTATGAAGCTCACACCTTATTGTGATAGTGATTGGGCTAGTTGTCCAATCACTAGAAGGTCTGTTACTGGATATGCTATCTTTCTTGGTAATAATCTCATTTCTTGGCAATCCAAGAAGCAAACAGTGGTATCTAGATCATCAACTGAAGCTGAATATAGAGCTTTAGCAGATAGCACATGTGAGATTTCCTGGCTTAGATGTCTTCTAAATGATCTCCATGTCTCTATTCCTACTCCTAGCTTAATGATGTGTGACAATGCTTCTACTATTGCTCTAGCTAATAACCCAGTCAATCATGCCAGAACAAAACACATTGAGATTGATTGTCACTTTGTGAGAGACAAAATCAAGGCAGGCTTGATCCAACCATGCTTCATCTCAACCAAGTCACAAACAGCAGATATATTAACTAAAGGATTATGCAGAGCTCTACACTACAATTGCTTGTCCAAGTTGGGCATTTGTGATCCATACACAATGCCAACTTGTGGGGGGGATATGGAAGACAAAGCTCAACATCAAGTCAACCATACTTGTTCAGAGTATTCACAGAAAGCAACAACACAAGACAGTGATTCTACTACAGAGATGCTTAAGAACTTGTAACACAATGTAACATAGCAGTATGAAGTAGTATAGTGTAGTTTAGAAAGTTAGTTAATTGGTTTTGACTTTTATAGTTTGACTTTTCTAGACTTCTGTATAAATACTGCATTTGCAGCTTTGATTCATTAATGGAAAATTCACATTTCATTCATTCTCTTTGAATTTCAATAGTTTCATACATATGTATCATTCCAAATCTGAAATCCTATATCTTTTTACAAAACAATTTATTTGATTTTAATACCCATTTTCAAAAGCCAATACCTAATTTATTTGATTTTAATCCTATACCACTTTAGTAACAAGAAACGGACAAAAAAGAAAAAAAAAACAGATTTTTTTTTTTTCATAAGAGAAAGATCGGCAATAATTGGCTAAAAAGAAAATGTAATGAATTACGGTATGTTCGTTCCGTTTCAAAATAACTGGTTAGATATAAATATTATTCATGTAAAATGTAATTATCTCACTTATATACTCTTAAAATAAAGACTTAAATAAGAAGATAATTTGCACACTTTATTTTTTGATTTATACACATGATTGTACAAAATGTGAGTGTAATACAGCCATGTAAAACATGAAAATGAGTGTCTCAATAAAAAGAAGGGCAAACTGCACAAAAGTATACCTAACTTATACCCAATTTCAATTTAAGGTACTCCACTTTTTATTTCTCAATTTAATGTACCCAACTTTTGTTTAGTTGCAATGTTAGACAATTTATAGGTTATTAGGTCACCACAACCATACTTCATCTTCTCCGATCAAATTCCGGCTAGTTTTTTTTTTTTTTTTTTTTTTTTTTTTTTTTTTTTTTTTTTTTTATCGCATGTTTTTCACTTTTAGTGTTCATAAACACAAACACTACTGGGACATCTAGAAAAATAAAAATGAAATGATTTTAGACATCTAACAAACCATCTTAAATTAACGAACTTAAATGATAACTTTTTGATAAATATGAAAATGATGGAACCTACTCTCTTAAATAGTAAAACCTGACCCTTAGTTACGTTCTGCTATGTTACCAACTTACACCACAAGCACTACCTTAATCGAGCCACACCCCAATTACCTTAAGTAAATACCAGGAAAAGACTTCCATCTTTTGATAATTAATGAACATGCATGGATTATGGATTCATATAATGCCAGCCTCGTAGATCTACTACAAGATACTATTTTTACTAAAGGGCAATGAAACCATAGAAAAAACATGAAAAATGATATAGTCCTAATATCTACTGTTATTGATCTATGGCTCAAACTACATCCAAATTAGAGTGAACAAAAATTTTATGAACACAGAAAGTGAAAACATGTGATTAAAAAAAACTAGCCGGAATTTGGTCGGAGAAGATGAAGTATGGTGGTGGTGACCTAATAACCTATAAATTGTCTAACATTGCAACTAAATAAAAATTTGGTACATTAAATTGAGAAATAAAAAGTGGAGTACCTTAAATTGAAATTGGGTATAAATTGGGTTCACTTTTGTGCAATTTGCCCTAAAAAGAAAATATCTGCAAATCAATTCTCTTTTAAATAACATGGTAAGTAGAGAATTGATTTAAGGTACTAGGTTTAACTATACTTTATTCTGGGTGCCAAATTGCACAAAAGTGAACCCAGAATACCAAATCCAAATCCAATATCTATCCTACGAAAAGCAACATCACAACAACAATACCAAAGCAACATCACAACAACAATACCAAATCCAAATCCAATATCTATCCTACGCCTAATCCATCTCACGACACACCAATAATCACATTCCCTACTCCCCTCCACACGTCTAACATCAACAACTCTCATCTAAAGCTAATCACCAAACACGAAAAGGATTAAAAAGATCTCAGCCATGCTTTGTTTTGTATCTCTTAAGAGACATCAAGATCTTTATAGATCTATACGAATCAAAACTCAACTCATCATCGATCTTTGTGAATAATATTGACTTCTTTGTTAATATCCGAAAAATATAAAGAAAAAGATAATAACAATTGTGTTACCACCTTTCTTTCTTATTCGTTTATTAAAATGTACAAGAAACTTTAACAAATCATCACCTACCCGAGATCTTAAACAAGACCTTTAAGCCAAAACTCTTGATTATTCTTCCTGTGTGGGTGGGTCTGTGAAAGGCATATAATATTTCATTGTGTAAGAATGAGAATGTCTATGCTCGTGTGTTGTGTAGATAAACAAAAAATGAGATCGGTTTGATGAGTGGTAGAAGATGTGATCTGAGATTTATTTTTTTTAGGTAAGAAAAGATGAGAGGTGGGGGCGGACTAAAAGTTAAACGACATTAGGGTTATCAAATGACTACATATTAGGGTATATCGGGTATTAAGTATAGTGTGAATCAGATTGTATTATTTTATTGGACCCGATTGTGGTTAGGAGTGGAGTTGGATCGGGCTTCTTTGTTAACTCAATGGATTGGGTTGTTGTACCACTAAGTGGCTTTGATATGGACACAATGAGTACATGTATTCCAATAAATTTAAAAGCCATGAAAAAATTTAGCTATCATATAAATTTATAAGTCATGAAAAAATATGAATAACTTATATCCTATAAAAAGAATTTAGCTATCATATACCAATCACCCCGTCATTTCTGTTTCATTGTCTAAAGATTTTGCAAAAAAAAAAAAAGAAGGACGTTGCAACTAATTATGCATATTAATAGTTCGAATATTTGTGTTTATGCAAAATTACATTTCGTTATGTAATAAAGTTTATTTTAACTTATGTTTCAAAGATGATATTTATGTTCTTTTCTTTGGGTTGGACCTTATGTTTATTTAGATATCAAATAGTTTGCATTGTTATTGCATAAAACTTTTTTTAATTTAAATTATCATTCATTCGTATAGTTCTTGTTAGAAAAAACCTATAATCGAACAACATTTCTCGCCTTAAAATGTAGTCACAGGATACCCGCCGCTGCATCACACGAATACCCTGCTAGTATATATTAAACAGCATAACTTTCCGTACAATTTCCCGCTAAAACTCTTTCCCTCGCTTTCTGTCTTTTTTTGAACTTATCCCTCGCTTTCTGTCTATAGTTAAGTTTTTGTACTTTTGTTAGAAGCTTTTAGTTTTGTCTACTTTGAATTTCACTGTAGTTATCTTAGAACTAACTGAAGGAAGACATTTTACATACAAAATTGTACTACTTGTGATTGCCCGGTGCTAGGTCGTTGGACTCAGTTGGAGAGGTCAATAAGTAGGCGAAATGGCATTTAAATTGACTCATTATCAGACGGAGCTGTGGGACGCCGGGAACGGGCAATTACTTTTGTCCTCGACAAGTCCTCACCTCCTCGAACCTCTTCAAGTATACTTATTTTTTTAACCTACTTATGTCAGTGTTCCGATTTAGTAATTATACTTATTTTGTCTTGTCTGGTAAACGAGGTAGCCGAGCCACTAAATTACCAAGTTAGTACCAAAATGGAACATTGAGATAGGTTAGACATTAGCCCTTTTGTATTTTGTTTTTAATGATGGTTTAATTTGTATGGATTGCAAATGAATTGATGATGTTTTTGTTGTTTGCTTTGGATCAAGATAGAGTTTACTAGCCAGTGGCAGAACCAGGATTTTCCAAGACGGGGGGCAATTTATTTTTTTTTTATTTTTTTTTTGGATAAAATTCGTGATGCATTTTAACAAAAAGGTCATAATTTTTTGTTTTTTTACACTAAGGTTCTTACATTTTTGGCTTCAAGGTGGGGGCAATTTGATTTTTTGAAAGGGTGCACTTAAAAAAAAAAAAAAAAAAAAAAAAAAATTACACTAAAATCTGAACTTTTTCGGCTAGTCGTGGGGGGCACCGCCCCCCAAAGTCAATACCTCGGTCCGCCCCTGTTACTAGCTTATCTAGTTATCTTATTCCCGCATACTAGTGTATATAAATAGTGTATGGTATCATATATTCACATGATTAATGAACACTTGATATTATAGTATAGTACGATGTTTTCACCGAGCAAGGTTTCTATTTCTACTCATAATTAACATATTCTAATTCTATGGTGTATTCTTGTTAAAGCAAATGGAGAAACTTCTATCTAGGATGACACGACCATCAATAGACTCACCCGCAATGCAATATGTAATGCATCCAGTTATTGAAACACTGATTGCTAAGGAACTGATGAGACATCCATATGGAAGTGAATATCTCCCTTGCATGTTGCATCTGTGACGTGCTGAGAATTATGGGTCATATCGACCCATACAATGATGAGCAATTGAAGGTATAAACCATCTGAACGAGCTTTTGATTTACCTCGTCGAGAATCTTTAGAGGATTTTTGTTGTACTATATTAAAGCCCCGAGTAATTGCCATTTCCTTTGTCGCTGGTGTACAGGATTTTTATGAAATGGTTGTAAACACGTTCGAGAAATTAGCTTCTGTATCTCATGGATGCTATATTTATACAAAAATGTCTAAAGTTCTCAAAACCTTAAGCAGTGGTAAATTTTCGGTGATGCGGATGTCTGACCTGCAGCTAGACGGACTAATAGTTCGACTATTCAAACATCTTCTAACTGTTTCTTTGTAAGACCTCTAATTCTCTGCTAGTAATTTTTAACCCGTTTTAGGAATGTCCTGATTTAACAAATAGCACCATTTTCGTGCTAAAAAACACACTATGCTTCTAATCTCAAAGACTTCGATGCCTTAATTGTTTTGTAGCTAGTTCTTTTTTCATCAAAATGGAAATTTATGTTATTTAGTAGAAGACTTTATTGCTCAACTAAGGTGTCGTTTGTTTTTTCAGAGCTTTTACCTCTTCATCTGCAAACCATGTCTGCAGAAGAAGAGGTGCACATAAGCTCTTCATCTACAAGAAGAAGACCGTTTGCTTTTGTGTTATTGAAGTACTTCTTTCTTTCTTTTTTTCACTAGTATTTTTTGTGCTATTAAAATACTTTTTTTTTCCTTTCCTTTTTCTTTTTCACTAGTTTTTTTACGTTTTCGTCCGTTTTTTTACGTTTTGGTACGTTTTTAAGTTTTTTACGTTTTCGACCGTTATTTTACGTTTTTTCTGTTTATTTACGACTTCGTCTGTTTTTTACGTTTTCTTCTATTTTTTTACGTTTTCGTCTGTTTTTTTTTACGTTTTCATCTGTTTTTTTTACGTTTTCGCATGTTTTTTTTACGTTTTCGGCCATTTTTTACGTTTTGGTACATTTTTTTTACATTTTCGACCATTTTTTATGTTTGTCTTTTTAAAATTTTTGCCTATTTGTTTTACATTTTCGTTTGTTTTTACGCTTTCGACCATTTTTTTAAGTTTTTGTCTGTTTTTTTTACGTATTCGTCCATTTTTAAAGTTTTTTTTACGTTTTCGACCGTTTTTACTTTTATGTCAGTTTTTTAGGTTTTCATCCGGTTTTTTACGTTTTCATCTGTTTTTTACGTTTTGACCTTTTTTACATTTTCGTCCGTTTTTTTACGTTTTCGTCTGTTTTTACGTTTTTGTCTATTTTTTTACGTTTTCATCCGTTTTCATATGATTTTGTCTGTTTGTACGTTTTTTACGTTATTGTACGTTTTCTTACGTAAGAAAACGTAAGAAGAAGGTCGAAAACGTAAAAAAAAACAGACGAAAACGTAATTAAATACGAAAATGTGAAAAAGATATAAGAAAAAGTAAAAATCGGTTGAAAACGTAAAAAAACAGACGAAAACATAAAAAAAAGCAAACAAAAACGTAAAAAATAGTCGAAAACGTAAAAAACAGACAAGAACAGATGAAAATATAAAAGAAAGACAAAAAGGTAAAAATAACGGACAAAAACGGACTAAAATGAATGAAAACATAAAAAAATGACAAAAACGTAAAAAAATAAGGCGAAAACGTAAAAGAACGGGCGAAAATGTAAAAAAACGGACGAAAACGTAAAAAAAATGGCGAAAACATTAAAAAAGAGCGAAAACGTAAGAAAAACGGGTGAAAACGTAAAAAAATAGATGAAAACGGGCGAAAACGTAAAAAAACAGGCAAAAATGTAAAAAAACGAACGAAAACGTAAAAAACAAACGAAAACTTAAAAAATAATAGACGAAAACGTAAAAAAAATGAGCGAAAACGTAAAAAAGTGGACGAAAACGTAAAAGAACGGACGAAAATATAAAAAAACGGGTGAAAATGTAAAAAAAAACGGACGAAAAAGTTAAAAATTTGACAAAAACGTAAAAAAACAGGCGAAAACGTAAAAAAACAGACGAAAACGTAAAAATTCGGTCGAAAACGTAAAAAACTGTCGAAAACGTAAAAAAACTGACGAAAACGTAAAAAAACGGACGAAAACGTAAAAAAACAAACGAAAACATATAAAAACGAATATTGAGAAAGAGATGTAAGGTTTGTGAAAGAAGAGGCAAGAAGTGAAAGAAGAGGTAAGAAGTGAAAGATAATGTCTGAAATTTAAAAGAGGAAAGAAGTGAAAAAAAGCACTTATGTCTGCAAAAAAACAAACAGAAACCTCTGCCCTCCTGCAGACAAAAGAAGTGAAAAGAGGAAAGAAGTGCTTATTGTGAAAAAACAAACGACACCAAGTTTTTTCTTTCTTCTTCTGACTTTAAGCTTCAATTACGCCGCTGTTGAACGCATGATGATGAAACTTATGACCATGATCATTGAAGAAGTCAAGACAGTCAATCTCGAGCTTGAAGATCTTCTACTCACAAGTGCAAGAAAGGGAGATAAGGTAATCTTTATGCCAATTGTCACTAGCTCCGGCTGATATATATTTTTATTGCTCGTGTGGGATTCCCGTTACATATAAATAATTTGACCCGTATCCCAAAATTATTATCCAATGTGCGATAATCACAATTTGTATTCCAGGTGGCAAAAGCAGTTTACAGGAATTTGGGTAGAACTATTCCATCTACAATTTACACCAGAACTCTTGAGTGTCCAGAAGGACCTGCAAATATAGTGAAGACGGAAACACATTGTCAACATGGAACTTGGGACACAGTAAACCTTCAAGACATCCATTCTGAAAATGAAAATATAACCCTTTCGTCTTCTGATGTCTCACCAATGCCGTCCAAGCCTATAACAAAGGTGAACACAAAATGCAAGAAAATGTAGAAAAGCCATCTGCGTATGAAGTATATGACAGAGATGGTAGAATGGTCTGTTAGTATGGGTAACGGGTCGATATGGGTATGGGTGAAACAGGTCATGTTGGCCCAAAACACTTTGTCTTTTTTACGTAAATTTAAAATTATTAATGTTTTAAATATGATATACTTTAAATTTTGTAGTAAAATGATAAGGAAGTTCTCTTAATGAAGTTCGGGTGACTTGTGACCTACTGAAATTTTTCAAAATGTTTTCGTTTTAACAAATTTTATCTTTTCACATTTAAACAAAGTACAACCCATATTGACCCGTAGACCCATAAACAGGTCAAATTACCACCTTTAATTCTAGTCCTCCAAAACAAACATGAATAACTCTTCATACCAATTATGCCAATCATATTTTAGATTAACAAAATCTGTACTGATTCAGGCTCAATCTGCCGAGCATGGTGAAAACTTGGTGGGGAGAAGGATAAAAATTTGGTGGCGTAAAGATGAAATGTAAGTATCCTAGCACTCGAGTGAGATTTTTGAAATCTTTATCGTTCAATTAATGTGAACATCTTTTTGCTGCAGTTATTATGAAGGACTTGTGAAATCCTTTGACTTTATCAATAAGAGGCACAAGGTGTGATATTGGAAAATATCTTCTTCAAGGTTTGCATTTCCTATTTATGTTGTATCTTGACTAACATGTGCTACAATATCTTTTTTAGGTCATGTACGATGATGGTGATGCAAATTTCATAGATCTCAAGATGAAACAGTGGGAGTTGGTCGCAAACGTGTCTGCTACATCAGATTCTGTATATATCTGCCTCTCTTTATACTTCAATACTTGTTGTACTCAGTTACATTTCTATGATTATTATTGAAACGGAAAATTTTCCCCAAATGGTCAATATAGTCTTTTTTGTAGTGTGTTGTAAGACGTTAATATTTTAACCCAAAACATAGCTATTATAGATGTATTGTTAATGCATCATTTTATTGGTTGTAATATGTAATAAGTTTAAAGTTTTATTAATGTATTTCCGTTTTCGATATAGTTAAATTTAAAAACTAGAAAAACTAAGGGGTATGTTAACCCAGCCTGCGCGTTTTATGGCTTCTAATTTATATTAATTTCGTACAGCTGGGACAGGCACTGCCTACAAAGGTTTCAACTCCTCGATCTGGCAAAGATCTTTGGTGTCCTAAAGATACAAAGTAAGTATGATAGTGGTTTAGGAGATTATATATCTTTGTGCGTCTTAGAATGTTAATGTCTTTTTCAGCAGGAATTTCCAAGGAGCTGCAACGGTTTCTAAATGTAGAAACAAGAGACTCAAGGTTTGATGTTGACAAACATTTTACGATTTACATTTTCATGATACTTCATATGTCGACTAACATGTGTTGCTATATCGTTTTAGTTATCGTGTGATCATGGTGATGAAGAACTCTTAGACCTCAACGGGCAACAGTGGGAGTTGGTTGAGAACGTGTCTCCTATGTGGGATTGTGTATATATATCTCCCTACCTCTCTTTATACGTTGCTAGTTTTCATAATTGAAATGGAAACTTTGGCCCAAATGGTTGGCGAAACAATATGTCTAAAAAAATTAGAAAAAAGAAAGTGCTTAAGAATTTGTGGGTCAATATGGTTCCGTGGGGTTTGCCTTGAGCTTTGTAATTAGTTCAATTCGTTTTGTGTTTACCTGTGTCGACCTCTGTACAAAAACAATGGATTTGAATTGTCCATTTTAGCCACCTCTAATCTATATTCCTCTTGTACAGATGGAACAAAATATGCCTAAAAAGCTTACGCCTCCTCAATTTGGCACTGTAAGTGTCCAAGGCTACAAGGTGAAGAACGTCAATGCACCAATTCTTAAAGCCATTTTCAAGAAACATGGCGACATCGCAGCTGATTGTGTATTCAAAACCTCTTCTGTGAGAGAACCTATACTCGAGGTTGTTTGTGATGTTGTAAGGCACATTCAAACCAATGACGTTACAACTATCATTTCTGAGATGGCAGAAATTGAGAGCCAAGTGTCAGCTGCAGAAGCAAACAAAATTAATGTGTCATGGTTTCGAGCTTATTTGGAATCCATTCACAAAAGAAATAGTGCCAAGAAAAACTGCAGTTTGCTTATGAAAACGAAAGCAAACACCAGTTTGGTTACAAGAGCTGCTAGAATTGATCTGAAGACTGCAAAAGAACGATTTGAAAAAGCTCAAAGGTGCGTGAAAGTACTTGAACTAGTAGAAAAGAAGCTATACGACGATTTCTTGGACTCTAAGGCTGAGAAAGACTCGTTGGCGAAACAACCAGTTTTATTGGCTAATTAACTCACTAGATGTGTAATCTTAGAAAATTATCAGGGTCATGCATACACTCCTATTTTGACACCGTTAAATGGCGTGATACCCCTTTATGAAAGACGGGTTAAGCTTCAAGTATATATGTCGTCCCTGAGAAACGTCGGAAGTTTAGATCAACTTGTTTTTACATGATCCCTTTCACCTTTTGACATGCTTTGCTAAAGATCACGAGAATAGAATGGCATATGACAACACTAATTATATATGGTATAGTGTAAATAATTAGTGTGTCAAATATGATCACAAAACTTATAGTATATTCATAATAATCTTATCTTAGTTGTTTTAATATGAAAGAACTAAGGATTTAGGCATTAACTTTACAGTATGGGAAATTTTGACACAATTATAAATTTCTTTTTTAAAAATGTAAATAATCTACCTCTACCTTTATAGCTGGGATTCTAAACTTTTGTTGCAAAGTGATTCAAAGCTCCTACTTCTTGTTCACAAAATTCTGAGCTTAATTGATTACTCTTGCACGCTACTCAACATGTAAAAGATTAAAATGAGGTGCATAAGCTTAATAATCATCAGATTACTGAACATAGTTTAATGATAGCCCATGTAGCAAATATGGTAGCGAGCCCAATAGTGAACGAGGCCCATGACCCATAAAGGCTTAAGATTTGGGGAAATAAGTAGGTTTATTAGGGTGTTCATCGGTTCGGTTATTAAGTTGTTCGGTTTAATCGATTTGGCTAGTTCAGTTAAAAATATTACTAAAAATCGAGCTCAGCCAAACTTAAATTGAATTAAACCAAACAAAAAACCCAATTTGAATTTGGTTCGGTTTTCGGGTTGACCCGACCGAGTTACATTATATTTTTGTCATTTAATTATATAGTTTTTAAGGAAAAAAAATTTTCAAGCTTAAAATATTGTATTTATACTAGGAAAGAGTTTTACCGATTAAGGTAATACAGGCAATCAGAGCTCAAGCATCTTATTCAGGACCAATCAAACATATCCTTATCGTCTCTTATGATGTGTAATTGTGTTTTATATATATCAATGTTAGATAATTTATATAATGGTTTATTAACTATGTTAAATGTATGATAAAAAAATGTTTCATTTTATATTTATAAAAATTATTTATTCATCGCAATGCACTGATTTTATATATATAATTTTCAAATTAAATCATTCAAATGATTTAACAAAACAAAAAACATTATTTGATTCACATTTAGACTTTCTAACCATCTCTTAATATTAAGATTCGGTCATATTCATACTCGAAATATTTTAATGAAACAAACAGCAGGCATATCAGAGTAATTGTTGACGATTAATGTTACAAATAAAATTTCATATAGTTACAAGTATGTTGATATAACGTAAGTGATGTACTGATGAGTCATTTGTCTAAATATTATACTCCAAAATACAATAATATTTAAACTTATTTTGACAATGAAATTTCATTTAATTTCCATATTTGTCAATGACTTATGATAGACTGATAGTGATGTATAACCAAATGAGGCAAATGTATGGTAAATATAAGATGAGTCATCCTTGTTTGAGAATATGCTATTATGACATTTTAATTTTTCCTTTGAAAGTAAAGATGAGTCATATTTTTTATTGTAACCTTATTGCAAATGTCGGGTCAGAAACGGTATAAAGAATTTATATAAGACGTGTTCTTTATAATAATGGTGGGCTTTTATCTTATTACTAGAACGGTACCCGCGCAATGCGACGGCGGGTACCTTGTGACTATATTTTGCTATCGGTTACACATTTAATTGTTTTCATACTTTATAAGTAGAGATTTTTTTTTTTTTTTTTTTAGTTTTTTGTTTTTTGTTTTCAGTTTTTCTGTTTTTAGTTTTTCGGTTTTTCAGTTTTTCAGTGTTTCAACTTTTCACTTTTCATTTTTTTTGTTTTTCTAGTTTTCAGTTATCCAGTTATCCAGTTTTTTAGTTTTTCAGTTTTCCATTTTTTCAATTTTCCGGTTTTCTAGTTTTCATTTTTTCAGGTTTTCTGTTTTTCAGTTTTTCTAGTTTTCAGCTTTTTAGTTTTTCAGTTTTCCAGTTTTTTAGTTTTCTAGTTTTCATTTTTTTCAGGTTTTTTGTTTTTCAGTTTTCTGCAATTAATGTTTGAAATTATTCTTCAATAAATATTTGAAATCTTTCAATAATAAGAAATAAAAGTCTTAATACATTATAATGTAGTATAGATTACAATATTATTTTGAGATAATATATAAGTAAGTCATCAAGTTTTTAAGTTTTTCTTGTATAGGCCACTTATTTTTTTAAAAGTAAATTATAGGCAATCAAATTATGTATTTATCTTTGTTTACATCAATTTCAGTCAAATTCAATCCGGATAATTATCAAACGGCAATAATGAACCTAACACTAACATATTAAACTAATGCGAATAAAAAAGCAGTCACGAAAGTCCAATTTTATCCGTCTAAAGTACTTAATAATAGAAATTTACTTAGATATTAAGGGTATATTCAGTATTTCATATCAAACTTTTACTCATATTGCTTGGATAAGTTATAGGTTGGTTTCTTATATATTATATAGGTTTTGGGCATAAATTTTTTGGAATATAGTTGAGTAGCATGTAAATTCATTTCAACAAATAGATGACTATATGCTAAAAGTTGAGAACTTTGATAGCCAACATAAACATTATTCCTATTATTGTTTTATCTTAGCTTCATTTTCATTCTTCCACTTCTTTCATTTTCACCCGATTTTGACTAGAACTTGATACAATGAACTTTCCACCGAGTATAGTTAAGAGTCACAATGAAACTTTTTGTTTGAGTAAATTGCAAAAGTCGTCCTTTTAGTATGATTAAATTTTCAAAAGTACAAGCGACATTCTTGTGAGAACCTTTGGGGATGATTTTGTCTTTGCGTCAAAGTGAAATGAGTAAAATACCATTGACTTTAGTGAGATTATGTCTTTCATTTTAGGGCATTTTAATCATGGGCATTTTAGTCATTTCACTTTAGGACAGGAACGATATCCGCATCAATAGTTTCTCACAAGTACGACACCTGCACTTTCCAAAAAGTAAAGACGTACATGTAATATGGACATATCACAAAGACGAGTTTTGCAATTTACTCTTTTAGTTTTTTCTTTAATTTCATGTTTATACAATGCGACTACAATTTCTTGTCCAACTTTTATTGTTTAGAAAGAGTCATTGCAAAAATCCCAACTTTTATTATCTAAAAAAAGTAAATTGCAAAATCATCCATGTGGTTTTGCCAAGTTGCAGGCGCAGTCCCTAACATTTCGAAAATGTAGGCATCGTTTCTATGAGGAATGCTTGGGTTGCAGATTTTGTCAGCCAAAATGAAATTACTAAAATACCACTGTATTTTTCGCCTTTAGCCAAAGGGCCATTTAGCCATTTAACTTCTAGCAAAGACTAAATCTACAACTCAAAGTTTCTTACAAAGACAGTCGCTGCATTTTAAATTATAATTTGGCTAAACCACATAGGCTATTTCTGCAATTTGTGTATACGTTTACACGAGCAAAAGTTAAACCTATTCATATAAAAAAGTAAGCTTGTATTAAAATTATGGTTTATACAATAAAATAGCAGTGTATTTTCTTTTATATTTATCTCACCTAATTCCATAAACTAAAATTTGTTTCATTCGATTTTACAAACTTTCAATAAATGTTCTATAACAGGCATATTTTAGTAACGTGTTATGCCTAAAAAAATTACACATTCATTAAAATTTTATGCAACATGGCAACAAAATATAAACATTTGAGCACCTTTGAAAGTTTGAACATTAGAGCATTGGCTTCGGGTGAAATAACATCCATAACCCTAAAAAGTGCTGTAACATCAACATCAAAAACACAAACACACCATTTCTTTTTAATAAAAATAAAATGCAAATCAACGGGCGTTGATGTACCAACGCACCAACCAATGCCGTTGGTTTCAAGCATATCACGGTGTGGTAATGCAAGCAACGTCGACGGAATGTTTCAAGCATATCACGGTGTGATAATGCAGGCAACGTTGACGGAATGTCGACATAACGTCGAAAGGTGCGTTACCACACTCAATGCTCTTAGTCGAACAAAATATGGATATTTGAGCACCAACCAATCCATGTATGTCGTCAGCTCAATTATTTAGCTAATTTTTCCTTTATGTAAGTTCTTACGTGTCTAAATCATTTGAATTTGCTTTAGCTAACTTTGTAATCAAATTCAACTTCAATAATTTTCATATATTTTAGGTATGAGATAAGATATCGACATTCATTTTGACATCCTAATAGAGTGAATAAATTAACGTGTCACTCGATTATGCGGTCATATATGCTATCATTTGAGTCCATTATTACCCCGATGGGACCACCATCTTTTTTATTTTTGTTGTTTATCATTCCCTCATGTAAAGAGTTTAGGTGGTGTTTGGTTTATATTTGGAATGATGCGGGTATGATAATCTGAATGAGTTTGTAAACCCATCATTTTTGGTGAGTTTAGAAAATGGCTAAAGTTGAAGGTTTGATTCTTTTCAATTATTAAACCCTCTAGCCAAACAACTACAATTGAAATAAAAATTATTCTTTCATGTCCATACCTTTAAAAACCAAACACCCAAATACCCGCTTACTTTCCATTTTAAAATAATTAACAATATTTTATGTTACATGAAACACATTCATATTTATTGGTAACATTTAACTCGAAGACTCCTCATTGACATTGGTGACATATGTATATTACACTATATACCAAGGTTATCAAGATTGCGATCTTACTTAGGATCGTTTTTTTTCCCGCAAGATTGAGAACGTAAGATCGAATCGGGATTTTAAGATCCTACGAAAGTGTGAATTTTTAAATATAGGTTGTAGTATTATAGAGTTCCATAAAATTTTTAATATAAAAGACTAATTTAAGTGAATATGAATACAAATTTCAAACTTTAAACACCATAATAATATAAATAGTGCAATACACGCAATTACTTCACTTTTTAGTCATTTAATAAACGCTTTAGGTAGAGAAGAAATACGATGCGAGTAAAGTTGGATCATGTATAAAGGTAAAATTGGGTTAAAATTTGGAAAATGGGCTTAATTTTTGTAAAAAGTTTGTTTAATAATAAAAATTAGGCTTTATAGTAGGATCGGGATAGATAGCGATCTGATCGGCTCCAAACGGTCAACCTAAATCAACCAAGTTAATGGTCAACAAGGTCAGACTGCCTAGAGTCAATGCTCCGCGGAAGTACAGTGTTTCCTCGGGTCGTTATGTCCCGACGAGGTGTGATGGTATTGAAACGGGTTTGTGATCGGGTGAATTTGAATGGAAAAAAAGGGGTTATGAGTTTGTGAACTAAGGAATATAAAAGAAAATAGCTTAGACAAGCTATGTGAGCAATTACGTGAAATAAAGTTAACTAGAAACGTTAAAAAAACTAAAAACGTACGTTTAGATTTAAAGTAAACGTACAAAAATAAAAGTGAATTTTATGCTACGCTAGTCTTGCGGGTTTCCAAACAATTTTCCTACGTACTAGATGACAAAAGAAAATTTTGGAAAAAAGAAAATTAATTTTCCAATAAAAATTCTATTTATTACGAATTAATTAATATTTAATGCTAATTAAATTATAATAAATATTAAAACTAATCTGAAAATTCTGAAATTTTTTTGGTAATTAAATAAACTTAAAATTAACCTAAGAAAAAAAATAAAAATGTGAAATAAGCAGTTTAAATAAGCTGAAAAGAAGCAAAATAAAAACTGATAAGGTTATAATTAAGCTATCAACACAGAAGGGTCAAGTATTAAATTATGCAAAATATGTTTGAAAAAAGACCCAAGGCCGATTGGTTTGGTGTTGTGGTGTTGTGTCTGTTCTGAGCTAGAGGTCAGGGGTTCGACCCCTGACTTTTAGCTTTTTGTGAATTATTTTTTTTTTCAAATTTTCTTTTTGCAATACATTTTAACGACCAAAAGCAACAACTTTTGTGAAATAATATTTGCTAAAAAGCTTTCAATAAGCTTATGTAGAGCTTAAATCCCAACAGTGGGTATTTTGTTTTCCAAGTGAGTTTTTTGAGTTATTTGTACCACACCCACAACCAAATAAGCCAATAGCCAAAAAGCAAATACACACACAACTAATTAATAAACAACAACAAGCAACAACAACAAGATGGATCAAGCATGATAAAAAAAAATCAAAAAGCTCAGCTGTTCTAAGAACAAACAGCAACAACAGTCCCAAGGAGGCAAGTTTGGGGCATCAAATAAGCTAGAAAATAAGCACTGAGGTGCAAACAAAGAGTGGATTTAACAAAACACCCTAGCAGGCTCCACAAAGCACCAAAAATCAAGTCCTAAGCTCAAGAGATGAGCAAGTTATGAGGCAGGACAGGGTATTGCCCTGCAGGCCTGAAAAGCCCTTGAATAAACTAGGAAGGAAAAATCTAAAAAATAAGACAACTATGGATTCCTAAAGTTCAGTTGGGCTAGATTATCCTCTAAAAATCTCAAAGTATAAACCTAAACACAAAATTCACAACAATTCTTGGAAAATCTGAGTTTCTACCAAAGGTTCAAATTTGACTTTTTGATATTGATGCTTAGTTTGACTTATATGAATTTATATTGATCCTAGGTTACTGAAAATGATCTAATAAGCTAAGGTTAAACTAATTCAAGCTACTTTAATAAGTTTATCATTAAAATGGAGGATATGACCATTCCAATTCCAACAGTTAGGCTACCAAAAGGAGTCTTAGCCTAATTTTGACTTATTGGCTTATGAAGTCTAAAATTAAGTTTTGACCATGCTAAGTCACATCTGAGTATGTTATCTGAACAAATTTTTAGCACTAAAAAGCTCACAAGCTTAGTGAAACTAACTAATCCAAACACGCCTTTAAAAAACAAATTTCAACAAGTTTATAGAGCATTCTGTTGAATTAAACCATGAATTTGAGATTCAAGCCATTACTAACCAAATACAAGCACAAATGAACAATTATGAACAAAAATTACAATGATAACCCAAGAATACAATTTATGCAAGAAAGATGGGCAATTTGCTTACTTGACATCCAAAGCCAAGTACCAACTGAGAACTAGTATCAAATCATAACTTACTGCTTCCCATGGAGCTCTAAACCATACTCCATAGCCACTTCTGCTACTGCTTCTGCCATTCTTTATTCAAGTTTTTATATTTTTGTGATTTTTTTCTTTGTATTTTTCCTTTTTCTTTTCTTTTTCTGAGTTTTGGTTTCTTTTGACTTTAAATAACTTTAACAAGATTTGAAGAACATTCTGAGATAATATAAGTAGCACTTAAATGAAATAATAAGAAATTTGAACCTTTGCTTAAAAATACGAATTGTAATAAACTTGAAAGAAACTTTAATTAAATAAAAAAACTTGGAATTACAACTGAGAATTAAGTTTTAGAACTAAAGAAAGATACAAAAGAAGGGATTACAAACTGATATTAGGAGCTAAAATACTTAAGAATTACACTAAAACTAATCCTACACTAAAATTACCTACTGCCCTTGAAGGCTACAAATCATCATCTATTTATACTAAAAATAGAACTAGGGTTTCTTCTCTTGTGTTTCTTGGGAGCAAATCCCATCCATTCAATTACTCTGAACTCATCTCAGCCCTTAATCTTGATTTGGCGCCAATGGAGTGGATTGCCAGCGTGGAGGAGGGGGGTTGGTGTTTTCCCACATGGGTTTGACTTTGTAGGGTGGCTTAGTAGGTTTATTAGGGAGAGGATGGGGGAGACAATATTGTCTGGTGATGGCAGAGGTTGTGTTTGTTTTTGGGGGGCAAAAGGATGGGAGGAAGGGGATAAGGGAGTTGACTGCCCTTTGACCCTGGTTATTATTACAAAGGGAGTGGGGGTGGGCTTGGTGTACATGGGCCAGGAATAAGGGTGGGTTTGTTTTGTTGTTTGTATTGGGTATTGGATTAGTAATAGGTGGGTTTGTTTTGTTTATAAATTACACAAATGGTCCACTTGGTTTTAGTAGCTAAGTAAATCAAAAGGACCAATGTTGTAATTGGCTGAAACTGCCAACCTGCCAAAGTGTTACAAGGACCACACTTGCCATATTATAATTCCACAAGGACCTTTGATGTAATTTTCCAATTTTAACTTCCCAGGGACAAACTGCCAAAACTCAAAGTTGAAGGACCAAAATTGTAAACTTTTGAAAATTTTCACCAAAGGACTAATTATGACAACTTATGATTTTCAAAGGACTTTGGTTGACTTTTCTTCCCAAACAAATGCTCAGGGACTAATTTTGACAAGTTTTGAAAGTTGAGGGACTGAAACTGCCAATTATGCAAACTTTGTTCGTTTTTCATCTGTTTTCAATCATTTTGCATCTAAAACATATAAAACACAATCCTGGGATATTTTCAGTATTTTGATGCATTTTTGAGTGTTTTTAAATGTTTTTGCAGTTCAGATTGACCAAAAATGATGAGTATTTACACACTCATCAATCCCTCACACTAAACTATTGCTAGTCCCTAGCAATCTTTTATGAAAATTTAATGGATTTGAAGTCTCTTTACCAAAAGCCATTAGTTCTGGAGTAGCCAAATGTTTTTGAGCAAACCATAAGTTGTCAACGGATTTGATTTGTCTTTACCAGAAGCCGTTTGCTTCTGGACTAGCCAACTCTTTGATGGAATACAGTCATCATCTTAGTGAGTTGATTACCAATTATGGTTTTCCACTGCCTTTACCACAAGCCATAACCTTGTGGGCTAGCCAACTCTTCACTATCAAAGATATGGTGAGTTGAATACCATACAATTTTCGGCAAATTGTTAGCCATAAACGGATTTGAGATATCTTTACCCAGAGTCGTTTGATCTAGGATTAGCCAGTCCTTATGTGGGTTAGACATGGTGGACTGATAACCATTTGCTGTGTTTAGTGCAAAGCGCTTCCACCAAAAAGAATTTTTGGCCAAAACGAGGGTATTAGAAGGTACAATGCGATCAAATTCACAAGAATTTCCCCCCACACTTAGAATTGAATATTGTCCTCAATATTCAAAGTCCCGACTATTATGCCGACTCTTTGAACATAAAAAGGCAACATTACAAGCTAAATGTGGAAATACCAATTTTCACTTTATTTATATATACATACATACATACATTATATATATATATATATATATATATATATATATATATATATATATATATATATATATATATATATATATATATATATATATATATATATATATATATATATATATATATATATATATATATATATATATACATGGTAACAACAGCATGGGCAACTCCCCCACACTTAGGGTGAAAACCCCATATTATGCTAATGTTTTTGTTTACCGAGTCACTAGCTTGACTCGACCCCGAATTCATTGGTTCTTGGGGAAGCAAGATGTGGAAGAGACAATCTCCATCGGACT
Source organism: Artemisia argyi (assembly GCA_030686995.1). Classification (NCBI taxonomy): domain Eukaryota; kingdom Viridiplantae; phylum Streptophyta; class Magnoliopsida; order Asterales; family Asteraceae; genus Artemisia; species Artemisia argyi. Next base: position 157,032,332 of record CM060690.1, on the reverse strand, counting down.
TTCATTCAAGATGTTTGAATAAACATTAAAGTGTGTGAAAGTTCCACACCGATGAGATATATAGATAGACCCTGGCTCAAAAGAATGATACATGGAAATGCCGGGGTCAAAGATGGTATCTTCACTCCCGAATGAGTGAAGAAGAGAGGAAGTCACCAGGTAGGTGACGAAAAGAAAGAAAATCATGATGATAATCATGATAAGATCTTCTTCCTCGAGATCAGGCTCAGTTGCCTGAATTTGGATTTCAAGGGTTAAGCTCATTAGGTTTGAAAACATCCCGGGTGGAGGGGTGGGAATTTGTAAATTCTCATGATTGAGTGCATCTCCCCCGGGCTATCATACTCCGGAGGAGTCATGATATGAGTGAGTTCACCGGCGAACTCCTCATGAAGAGAATCAATCACAAGATGTGAATCTGTGAACTCTTGTTCCGGTGTGGACTCATCACAATCCTCATTCTGAATATCAAAGAATGGATTATCATAAATCAAAGTGAATTCAGATTCGAATTCAAACAGAGGATTGGTGAGAGTAGTTTTGAATGCTTCGGGAACAAAGTGATTAATATTCTCTATTGGACTGTTGGGATCAGAACTGAGTGACAGATCATAATATAAGAGACTTTCAATTTATCCTAGATCGGTTTCAAAGTCAAAGAGATCATCGTCACTTCCCGTTGGGAGTGGATTGATGTGAGTGAGTTCATTGGCGAACTCCTCAAGAAGATGATCAGCATCAGAATGTGGAATTGATGCCTTGATAAGGCGAAAAATGAACCACTTTTAGGGGGTCATTTAAGCCCAAATCCGAATTTATTTGATCAAATATTGCCCTAACTCGTTCCATTTGTGATTTTAGGTACTTGGAGAGTGAATTCTGGAAAAGATGCCATTTTGGACGTTTTTGGAGCATAAAAGTGAAGAAAACGGCAAAGTCTCAATTTTCCATGCTGGGAACAGTAGGTGACGGCGTCAAGAGTAATGTCCTGACGGCGTCAAACCTCAATAATAAAATCCGAGAGTTCATGAAGGCGTCAAGAGTTTTCATGACGGCGTCAAACCCCAAGAATTAAAATCCGTAGTTGATGACGGCGTCACACACAGGGCGTCAAGAGTAATTTGTGTGACGGCCTAGGCCTTGACGGCGTCAGAAGTAGATCAAGGCCGTCCGAGGAAGTATTTGGCGGCGAGATGACGGTGTCACACCTTTGTTCTTGACGCCGTCATCACTATTTTCCTATATATAGTTTTCTAGTTTTTCACATTGAAAGATAGGAGTTTTGGGAGAAACCCTAAAGACGATTTTGGTGTAACTTTATAGGTTTTTCAAGGGTTCCAACCCCTTGATACCTTGCATGATTAATCAAGATAAGTGTTCTTCTAATTCAATCAATATGTCTATGTGTTGGTTGTCTATATCTTGTTCTTGTCTTAATTCTATCATGCTAGGCTAGATCTCTTTTGTGTTTGCTTAGATCTAATAAAACCTAGATATTGATTATGTGTTGATTACTTGTTTATTCTTGTTTTGGATGAATGATTTATATGTTAGGCTTAAGAAAACTGGCAGATCTCCAAATGGTAACATGCTTGAACGTCTTAAGAAACATGAACCAAGGTGCACTAGGTCTTTATTGGTTGTATTTAATGCATGAGCCACTGTTTACAATCCCTATAGTTGTGCTGGGCATGGTGTAGGAGGAGATAAGAGCTCATAGAATTGGGGAGTTATGTGTGCCACCCCATGAATGGTATTAAGGAATACGATCCGTCATCCATGCAATTATAACAAGTAATTAACGTGTAAAAGATATCTAGGGAGTAGTGAAATCTAAGTAAACACATTTTCTTCAATTACTGCTCACAACTTTAGTTAAATTAGTTTATTTTCATTTTTATTATTTTATTTTGATTGCATCTTAGTATTGGGTTAGTTGAATAGCAACTAATTCCGCCCACTCTTCCAAAACCCGAGATTTTACTTGCTTTCATAAAAATATAAAAACACAAAAATAATCATCCCTCACCTTTTGAACTAGTATTTAGGCTTTCTAATCCTAGCGACACTATTCCTAAGCTGAACGATCAATCCCCCGATACTTGTCACTATACTATACTACAACGATCAGGTACACTGCCTGGTGGGGGTTGTAAGCTTCTCGAGATCCCTCGAGAGGTAAAGCCTGTTGCGATTCCCACGCATCATGCCTCAACATACTTGATGTCTCCATAAGATGCACAATCTTCGCTACATTCGTAGAAAGTCTCAAATTGATCTTTTGGACACTCAAGAGGGGAAGGTAAATCACACATATAATCAAAAGTTCCATGTGACTCTCCTGGGATTGGGACAAGGTTCTCAACACTAGACTTTATGAATTCGTCTGATTCCTTTTCAGGAACAGTGCTAAGATGCTCGTCCCCCATGTTCAGAGAGTGAGTGTGAACTTCAGGTGTGATAGCAGTTGTTTGAGATGGAATCTCAACTGCAGGGATATCCACTGATGAACTTGATGAAGCTTTATAAAATTGAAGAATATCAAGGGTATCTTCATCATCACTGTCATCAGGAATGAAACGGAACTGAGAGCTAGATTATGCTGCTTTTTCTTTTGCAATTGATTCCCTAATAGATTTTTCAATGGAAATCTGGGAATTTATTTTAGCAGCCTGCTCTTCAACCAACAACAAATGGAGATGACCAACAAGATTGACAACTTGTTGAAAGCCCTCAACAACCAAGCATTAGTCACACCTAGGAAGGACACTAGGGACACCAATAACGGAAACCAAATTAAGGATCCCTCATCATCTAAACAGGTCCACTTTGTTAATGTTGTCACTATTAAGCCGATAGATAAGGAGATAGAAGAGAGTGACAAGAATGAAGTTAGGATAGAATCCGAGACTAAGGATGAGAATAGGGAAGTTGAGGTTGATTGTAGAGAGGAATTAGAGGAGGTAGAGCCTATAGAAGAATACTTTGATAAGTTGCCAACCAAGGAAGAACGGGAATACCATAAAGATTTATTCGATAGACCCGAGAGAACATATATCTTTGGCGACCCCCTTATTAAAGTAGGAGATCCCTCTAACATCAACATACCATGCAACATTGGGCATATGCATGTATGGAAAGCATATATAGATCCTAGATCTCCTATAAACATCATGACTAGGACTTATTACAATTGGGTAATGAAAAAGCAACTTAATTTTAGGATGATGCCCAATAGGAACCTCATAAGTAATTTTGCAGGGAGAGTGAAGGGATTGCATGTGATCATAGGTAATCTCACCTATGAGATAGATTTTGTGATAGTTGAAGACACTCGTCCGTTGATAGATGCTTGCCTAAGCCAAGTAATATTCGGAAAACCATTTGTTGAGGCCACTAGGATGAGTTATGATCCGACTTTAGGGATAGTTAGATTCAAGAAAGAGAATGATGAGGTTGCTTATCAAATGCCCTACAAGATTGAGCAATACCGCCTTCTCTCTAATTTCGAAAAGGAACACAAGCAAGCGGCTTATTATAGGAATGAGGAGGATAGACGTAGAGGAGTAGAGTATGTTAGAAATAGGATGCTTGGTTTCTACAAAAAATGTTTGCAACTAGGTCCGAAGTACAAAACTGGTTTAGAAGACGACCTAGAGAATGGAACCAATGAAGAAGTCACGTAGTAACCCATGACTTTGAGTCTAGCTACAAGACTCGTAAATAAAGAAAAGCGCTACTTGGGAGGCAACCCATGTTTTGTGTGATTTTATTTTGTTTGATTGTTATTTACTTCCGTATGCATGCTTTATTTTTATTGTTGGTAGATCATGTTTCTCAATTAAAAAGTGGAAATACTTTACTATGTTGTTTGGCCTAGTCTTAACTCCAACCTAAAAGTATTTTTGCAAAAGATAAGTGTAAGGGGAAACCCCAAATATGTTTTTAAGAAACAACCGATCATGATTCTCCACAATATTAAATAACATGTATATTCGTATTCGTTAGAGTCAAATGCTTGTATTGAGTCATAATGAAGTTTTGCAGGATTTTCCAGGAAGTAGGACCAAGTTTTTCCATAAATTTTCCGGAAACTTAACATAAGAATTTCTGCAGGTCCATTCTGACGGCGTCACGAGTTTACTCTTGACGGCGTCAGGAGTAAAAATCTGGAAATTTTACCGGTTTTGTTTTTCTAACGGAGTCTTATGGTTTTTGTGAATTATTAAGTTTTATAATCTCTAGGAAATCTGCAAACTTCATTCCACAAGCATTATATCTTACTTTGTTTTCTAGGATTTAGTAACCTATATAGGATGCCGCCGATTTTACGCGAGGTTGTCTTGTCTATTTTTGTCAGGATTTACAGGTTATGTTCAACAAGGAAATTATTTATATTCTGGAAGGGATGCTTTGATTGTTCATTTTCTTGGAGGAAGATCTAATCTGGCCAACCTATAATCCATACCGAGCGAATCAGGGGAGTATTTGATTTCATTCTCTTTACTTTTTCACTTTTACATTCTTTACTTGAACATTGGGGACAATGTTCATCTTAAGTGTAAGGGGAGGGTAAAAAGATGATACCTTACATATGCACTTTCGCTTGAGTTTGTTTTGTTTAATGGTAGATATGTAATAAAACTATGAGAAATACTTGTTAGTGCAATTTTAACGCCAAATTTAAATTTTTTTACAACATTTAGAAGTGAAACTTAAGCCATAGCAAGCGTCTCATGGATAGGAGATTGTATGACTAGCACATAACCGTATATTCAGAAAAATTTTCCACCCAAATATGTGAGGTTCGCCTTTAGATTTGATAGGAAAAGCATTCATTATTAGTGCTTATGAGTGTACCGGTAGCATTTAGATTCTAGAACTTGTGTTAGTGATGCATCCAGAGACCGCTAGTGAGACTACATTCGTGTGGTAGGATTTACTACATGATAAGAGGCATTAGGATCACCCTTGTGTTAAACCCGTATTATAATTACTTGACCATTTAAGTCATATTACTTGGCTAGTTAAGTCAACTAATTTTTCCCACACCCTTAGCGTTGTACTCATTTTTAGTACACGAAACCCCTAGTACACCCCTCCGAGCCTATCTTTTTGTTTCTAACTTTAAGCATTTTACTTAAAGGAAGAATTTGTTACACCCCACTTAAATGTACAACCAAATCTCTTTAGCCTTCCGTGTATGCGCTCATCTTTAGTGCATTATTGTTATTTGTTGAACCCTAAGTTAACTTTCTAATTGATTACATGGTTGCTAAGTCGAGTCATATCCTTGTACATATTGTTTTGGGACGATTGGGACTCATGGGTAAGTACTTATTTTATGGAGTAATGGGAAAGAACATCAATTATTACCCCCATATGTACGTTAATCTTAAAAGTGCTCCAAGTGTTTTAATTTTCTTAATTCGAGTCATTAGATTAGTTTAATGTAAAGTATGTAAAAATTCAAGTGTAAGGGAAATGTTCATTCCCTATGATGTATTATTTTGGATGGTAGGGTAAGAGTTCATGAAAAAAAAAAAATCGAAAAATCAAGAAAAAGAAAATAAAAAAATAGAAAAAGGAAAAAAGAGAAAAAACATACGGACTACCATCCCTTTTTATTCTATGTTCATTTTATGTTTTTGTTATTTCTCATTTATTAGCTTAAGTCGAGTCTAGTCTTGGCTTAGCAACGCCATATTGTACATGTAATTAACCAAGATTGTTAGCTCGCCACCAGTAATAACTTCCTTTATCCAACAAAACCGTGTAATTCATATCCCTATACCTAACGTTACAACCCTTTAAAAGACCTCTTTGATAGTTTATCCTAGGTGCTTACGCCATGTGGTGAAGATTTGATCCTTTCCCAAGCCTATGGTAATCTATTTTGCTATGACAGGTAGTGAGAGATATCTTCCATTTCCATAATGTTATATTACTTTATTACACCTGAGAGATGTGAGTATCTAAACACTATTTGTGAGGTGCTTGTGTATGACCTCCGAGCTTGTCTATTGGTCTTTAGTGGAACGATTATTTGTTGTAATTACTTTTATATTAGTGTTAAATGACCTCTAACTTGTCTGTTGACTAGAATAAAAGCGCATTTGCTTGAGGACAAGCAAATCTTAAGTGTAAGGGTATATGATAAGGCGAAAAATGAACCACTTTTAGGGGGTCATTTAAGCCCAAATCCGAATTTATTTGATCAAATATTGCCCTAAATCGTTCCTTTTGTGATTTTAGGTACTTGGAGAGTGAATTCTGGAAAAGATGCCATTTTGGACGTTTTTGGAGCATAAAAGTGAAGAAAACGGCAAAGTCTCAATTTTCCATGCTGGGAACAGTAGGTGACGGCGTCAAGAGTAATGTCCTGACGGCGTCAAACCTCAATAATAAAATCCGAGAGTTCATGAAGGCGTCAAGAGTTTTCATGACGGCGTCAAACCCCAAGAATTAAAATCCGTAGTTGATGACGGCGTCACACACAGGGCGTCAAGAGTAATTTGTGTGACGGCCTAGGCCTTGACGGCGTCAGAAGTAGATCAAGGCCGTCCGAGGAAGTATTTGGCGGCGAGATGATGGCGTCACACCTTTGTTCTTGACGCCGTCATCACTATTTTCCTATATATAGTTTTCTAGTTTTTCACATTGAAAGAGAGGAGTTTTGGGAGAAACCCTAAAGACGATTTTGGTGTAACTTTACAGGTTTTTCAAGGGTTCCAACCCCTTGATACCTTGCATGATTAATCAAGATAAGTGTTCTTCTAATTCAATCAATATGTCTATGTGTTGGTTGTCTATATCTTGTTCTTGTCTTAATTCTATCATGCTAGGCTAGATCTCTTTTGTGTTTGCTTAGATCTAATAAAACCTAGATATTGATTATGTGTTGATTACTTGTTTATTCTTGTTTTGGATGAATGATTTATATGTTAGGCTTAAGAAAACTGGCAGATCTCCAAATGGTAACATGCTTGAACGTCTTAAGAAACATGAACCAAGGTGCACTAGGTCTTTATTGGTTGTATTTAATGCATGAGCCACTGTTTACAATCCCTATAGTTGTGCTGGGCATGGTGTAGGAGGAGATAAGAGCTCATAGAATTGGGGAGTTATGTGTGCCACCCCATGAATGGTATTAAGGAATACGATCCGTCATCCATGCAATTATAACAAGTAATTAACGTGTAAAAGATATCTAGGGAGTATTGAAATCTAAGTAAACACATTTTCTCCAATTACTGCTCACAACTTTAGTTAAATTAGTTTATTTTCATTTTTATTATTTTATTTTGATTGCATCTTAGTATTGGGTTAGTTGAATAGCAACTAATTCCGCCCACTCTTCCAAAACCCGAGATTTTACTTGCTTTCATAAAAATATAAAAACACAAAAATAATCATCCCTCACCTTTAGAACTAGTATTTAGGCTTTCTAATCCTAGCGACACTATTCATAAGCTGAACGATCAATCCCCCGGTACTTGTCACTATACTATACTACAACGATCAGGTACACTGCCTGGTGGGGGTTGTAAGCTTCTCGAGATCCCTCGAGAGGTAAAGCCTGTTGTGATTCCCACGCATCATGCCTCAACATACTCGATGTCTCCATAAGATGCACAATCTTCGCTACATTCGTAGAAAGTCTCAAATTGATCTTTTGTACACTCAAGAGGGGAAGGTAAATCACACATATAATCAAAAGTTCCATGTGACTCTCCTGGGATTGGGACAAGGTTCTCAACACTAGACTTTATGAATTCGTCTGATTCCTTTTCAGGAACAGTGCTAAGATGCTCGTCCCCCATGTTCAGAGAGTGAGTATGAACTTCAGGTGTGATAGCAGTTGTTTGAGATGGAATCTCAACTGCAGGGATATCCACTGATGAACTTGATGAAGCTTTATAAAATTGAAGAATATCAAGGGTATCTTCATCATCACTGTCATCAGGAATGAAACGGAACTGAGAGCTAGATTATGCTGCTTTTTCTTTTGCAATTGATTCCCTAATAGATTTTTCAATGGAAATCTGGGAATTTATTTTAGCAGCCTGCTCTTCAGCTAGCAATTCTTCCATGGATTTTTGATGATGATCTTTTTCGGCAAGTTTTTGGATCAAACTCTTAAGATCATCAACGATTTCCATTATATTTTGCATTTCTAGAAGAAGTGCCCGACTCAATTAGGACTGTGGAGTTTGGTCATGATAAGGGTAATCGTAATTGTCACAAGGAAATGAATTCCTTGTTTGACAATCAGAGCTGAAATGTGGACCTCCACAGCACTCACAACAATTGAACTGATGTGTCTGTGAGTCATTTGAGATTTGGTTACAATTGTCACCAGGAACCTGCTCATAGACAAGCGTGTTTCCTGATTGACAATCAGAACCGTAGTGTGAACCACCACAATATTCACAACAGTAAAATTGCTGAGTCTGGACTGGTGAATCATATGGATATTGGTCATAACCAAAGTTATGATTGTCAACCGAAAACTGTTCATAGACAAACGTGTTTCCGGCTTGAAACTCAAATCCTTGGTAAGGACCTCTGTTAGGTCACCATTTTGTAAACACAAGTACTAGAAATAAGATGAGAATGAGAGATGGTTGATTATAAGATTATGAAGATTGTAAGAACAAGAGTTTCACTAAGATATTCAAATAACCAACAAATAAAATGTTTACAAAAGCTTGGTATTTATAAGGGAGGAGTAGGGCAACATTCCCTTCCTCCCTCATCAAACTTAAACGTGGGCTTTCAAGCCCATTGGACTTTAGTACATAAGCCTTGTAACATAAAACATAATGGGATAAATAACTAAGCAACCTATTACAAAAGGTAATGACCGAGACTTGACTAAAATACAAAAGTATGATCCCAACAATCTCCCCCTAAGGGTCGGTCATCACGGTTTCTTGACGTCTTCATCTTTGTCGTTGACTTGTGACATGTAAAGCTTGAGACGTCTTCAAAATGGTTGAATGATAATGAATGTACTTTGCTCTGTGTCTTTGTTCTTTGGTGATGATGTAGTGATTGTATTATGAAGTAGTCTGCTGTTCGTCACTCCTGCGTCTGTGGTGGTTGTCCGCCATTCCAACATACTCATACATCTTTGGACTTATACTTTCACGTGCACGAAGTTCCTTTTCATACTTTAAGATCTTTGTCTTTATACTTTGTAGATTCTTCTTATTGGCGTAGAATCTTTCTTTGAACTTTGTGTTGCTAAGATCTTTGGGGGAGCTATCATTTGCATCAAGATGTATGTATGAGCATGTTGGAATCTACCATCATGGAGGTGAGGTACCTGCGAGTAAACAGTTAGCAATAAACAACCGGTACTTACAGATAAGGAATTAGAGTTCGTCAACAGCATAGTGTGAAGACTCCTTCTAATCCTTATCCAGGCCGTTCCCATATCAGATACTCCCGAAGGAGCTTACGAGACCTACTAAGTAGCTCAATGACTGGGTGAGTCGCTGGGGATCACTCCACGACTGTAGACCGCTATGGAACCACCGCAAACACTAAGCGTAACCCTTGTGGGGTTACCGAAATGACCTGCTGTCAGGGCTGTTTGATGTTGACCCTGGCAGGAGTTTCCGTTCAATCATTGAGAAATACTTATGTAATTCTCTCATAAACTTTCTCGGCAGATTGCTAAGATCTGCGAAGGACTCGATAATTTACAGCTGGTGTCCATTGATGTAGAACACCAGTTGTAGAAATACTAAGTGTTCCTAGGAGATCTTTGATGTATCTCAAGGCTCTAGACTCTATAAGTGTACACTTAGGATTCCTATGCGGAGACTAGGGAGGGGTCTCCTGCTTCAATATCAACTATCTCTAAGAGACAAGTCGATAGATTACACTGGTTCCCCGTGAGAATGAAACAAGTCCTTTTAAGAGAACTTGAGTGGTTAAGAAGGTTTAGTGCATTGTGTCACTGGGTCCATGACGACTTTATCTTCAATACCGGTGTTGTCTTTTGCAACAACCAGTAACATACGTATTGAACCCGGTGTCTGCCCTAAGGTTGAACATATGGAGGGCTATTTCTTTTCACCCTTTTCTTTACATTTCTTTTTAATTCTTCAACTCCTTCTTTCCCATTCATTCTTTTCTCCTTTTTTCGTATCTTACCTAAGGACTTCTAGTTCTAACTATGGGAGATGTCCTTAGGTAGATCCCTCCGGCTCTGGCGGATCATAGGACGGTTATTCCTATCTTAATCACCTTATAACTCCGACAGTAGCCAAGAAACCTTTGATTGAAAATCTCTCAAAGTGTTTGTGATAATCAAATATTTTGGTTAACACTTTGAGAGTTTTGTGTACACTTTTGAAGGGCTCCCCCTTCACATGTGCTCATAAGTATTTAATAAATTTGCACATGCGGGAGGAGCAAGCATTTTGAATTGATCCACTTTCCGTGAACAAGACCGATTCGAGACACGCTTACATTACTAGTTAAACTAGCTTGAAGTTATTACCCGGCCTGGTCAAGTCCACGGAAAGTTTCTCGAGACGGTACATTTCTACTAAGACAAATCCTTTTCGAGACACGCTTACGTGGTTAGTTAAAGAGATCCATTGTCAGTTTTTAGGTGACAACTAGCTCTAGTAACTAACTTGATCTTATTACCCGTCGAGGATAAGTCTTTTCGATATTACTAACTTTTATTGTCTCGTCAATTCCTGGGTCAATTCTGAGTCTAGCTCGCACATGATACAACTTTTAGCCTTTTGACTACTTATATTTTAATCACTTTTTCATTTTCTCCCCCTCAAAAATAGCATATAAAATGATGTTTTTGACAATCTTTTTAGATTAAAATATGCCTTTTTGAGTCTTATGGGGAGATTTACCAAGAACTTTTGATTTAGAACAAAGTAATTTTTGTTTTGACAAGTGCTCCCCCTCAACAAGCGATTAGGTCTTATTGAGGTGAAATACTTGTCCTTTTGAGCAGAATTTATGAAAATCATAAGACATTTGATTAATTCTACTCAAAAGTAAGAAGCCTTCGCTCCTTATATTAGGATTGAGGCATGATTCGTGAAAAATCAAGTTATCAATATTATAGTATAGATATAAGCTCAAGAGATCCGCAAAGAAATACGGATAATCCGAGGTCGTATTCCGTGTGAAGGGTGAATGAAATTCCGAATTTCCGATTCGGAAAACGTGTCGTGAAAAGTGGTACAAAGTGATATATATGAGATTACACTAATGAAATAGTAAATGAAGCACAAATAATCAACTAAACACGTAAATCAAGTAAGGCAACTATAAATGTAACGTAGAATCGAAAACGTAAGCTAAAACGGAAAATAAACGTTAACGTACGAAATAAAACGCGACTTTTAAGCTACACTACTCCTACGGACTTGGAAATAATTTTCAAAAATTAAAAATGATAAAAGAAAATTTTGAGAAAAAGAAAAATATTTTTTTGACTTTTTATTTATTTATTATGAATTAAAGACTAATTTAACTAATTAAAAATTAAAAGAAAATGCAAATAAATTGAGAAAAATGCAAAATAAATTTCTAAAATTCTAAAATAACTAAAAATAATTTTCTAATATTTTTTTGGATTTTTCTGGGGTTTTTCTGATTTTTTTGTATTTTTAAATAATTAAACAGTAATTAAAAATGATTAAAAAGGAGAATTAAATAAGAAAAATAGCAAATCAACTTGGAAAAATCTGAAAATTTCAGGGAAAATCTAAAATAATATTCTAAATCTAGGAAAAATATAAAAATTTGAAAATAAGCATTGGAAGTGCTGATTAGACCCAAACTGCTTATTGAAAAGTGCTTATTTATAAGCAAAACTTTACCAAACTGACTAAAACTTTTACCAAGTGATTATAAGACTAAAATAAGCTCAGGTAAGCAAAGATGAACCAACAAGAAGCTCAGAAACACAGGCAGTGATCAAATCAGGTGGAAATAAGCACAATGAGATATGCAAATAAGCTAAAGCAAATAAGCAAGACGCAAAAACACTTGAAACAGTAACTATTGGTACTATGGAGCTCAAATCAATAATAAAACCAAACTTATAAAGAACACAACCAATATGCAGCCCTATTGATGAAATCAGGAACTAGTCTCAAACACCAACTTAATGAGACAAATAAGCAGTGAAGATAAGCTAAGAATGGCAAAATATTGGGTGCTATCTACTGTCTAGCTACCAGAGATCACAGATCAACCTTGAATAAAGATCCTTGGTCCAAACTACTAGTCTAAAAGTACCCTAGAAGCTATGGTCAGAACTGAGGTGCAGGGCACCTGTGTGCTCAAACAGGCTACTTAAGCTAAGATTTCTAATAAGCTAACCAATTCCAAACCACAAAATTCTTTTTGAAACTTGTTAACCTACTGCTAAACTTCACAAAAAAACTTTTCAAAAGTATTTTGAATCACAGATGAGGTCTGTGCTTCTCTTTGAAAATCTGACCAAAACAGACAATTGAAACTTTTTGACTTTTTGGATTACAACTAAACTTTGACCAAAATGAGATTTAATTGCCAAATTTTAACTGATGTTGTTGTATAAACCTAAAATATGATTTAATTATGCTACAACTACAACTAATGCAACTAATATGATGATTGAGCAACCTAATAAACTTAATATACTAACTGTTATGACAGATTTAAAGCTAAATTGACTTTTATGAATTGAACTACTGATATTAAGCAAGTTCTAGTCTAAACTAAACCTAAGTGTGCACTCTAAACCACTTTCAACCTCTGAGATAGAACCTACACCAGCCAACTCCTTATATCCAAACACCCTTTATTGAAACTGTTTCAACCAAATTACACCACAGATCCAATGAAATGCTATCCAAACCTACACTTATGAACTAACAATGATTCAAACACTTAAAACCAATGCAGAAAACATATCTCAGATGCAAGTATTACTCAGAAAATAGATCCACAGATGTATGACAGAAATAGTGCTTCTCAAACAACATCTATCAAATCAAACAGCCAAACAGATGAGATAAACTACTAGAACCAAGCTATTATCAGAATATCACAAACAGTAACAATCAATAAGAAGCAGCTAATCACATATCTATACTACCTTAAGCTTATAAGATGAAACAATAATGAAATTAGATGGAACTTACAAACTCAAATCCCCCCCAGCATGAAAAGTGGGGGTTCACTTAAGCTTTCCTGTCTTTTGACAGGCCAATGGCTTCTTATGGCTGCCTTATACCCAAATAAACTCAGCTTATTCTCAATAAGCTGAGCAGTTGACCAGAATTGACTTTTTGTGAATTGAGAGAGTTTGAGTGTTTGGTGCCAAAGTGAGCTTCACAAAAGCTATAAGGAGCTTATATGAAACTGTATAAACAACTAAAAAGCTTATTGAAGCTTAAGGAATTAAGTACTTGATATTTTTTTGTATTTTCTGATTTTTTTTTTCTTTTTATGTAAACTTCAAACAACAATAAGTAAATAAACTAAAAAGTAATACTGAATTCAAAAAAACAATATTGAAAGAGAATTAATAAGCTGAAAACAGAAATTAAGCAATAAGCAGTAAATAAAGTAAACTAGAATTAAGACAAGTAAATAATAAAACTGAATTTAACTTTTCATTAATAAAAGGATTTCAAATACAAAAATTAAAATGACAGCATAACAATACTAAAAAGAGGCACACTGATTACATGAAATGGAGGGGGTATATATAGGTGAGCTGAGGTTGCTAGGGTTTGAAGCCCTCAGAATCCAGCTCATCAATCCGTGTCTATCTTGTGTTTGTTTGGTCCCTTTTTGAGCCGTTTGATCATATTCCAGATAGTTCCAATCATTGAGGACCCTTGATTGATTGATGTGATTGATGTCCATCCTCCGTGTGTGATGCTATTGGACCACGTACCCCTCTTTCATGTGCTGACATTCCCTGACACGTGACTATCCCTTCTAGAAGCCTAATGATTAGGTAATTATTACCCAATCGGGGTAATTTTGGTGGGAGGGTAATTAGGGTTCGTGAAACAGTGTTTTTCTGGGTTTGTGGTAAAAAGATGGGGCGGGTATATTTAAACGGTATTAATTAAGGGTTGGGTCGGGTTGGAAAGGGTAGGCCGGGTAGTATTATTTAGGGGTTGGGCTGTTTAGTGTGTTGGGCTGGGTAGTAGTAAAGTGGGGATGGGCTTATGGGGTTAAGTGGATCCGGTTGTGGGATTTTTGGATTAGTAAAAATCAAACAAGGACCAATTTTGTACAAACTCAAAGCTTAGGGACCAAAACTGATTTTTATCCAAAGTACTTCCCAAGGATAATTCTTGCCATTCTCATATAGTTGGGGGTTGACTTTGACCATTTGACTTCCCCGGCTCCGGCTTTTGACATTTTTCCAATCTCGTGCTCGTTTTTGTCGGTTTTGCTTTGTTTTTGTCCATTTTTCTCATATCCGTACCTGCACATACACAAATACAAAAACATGCATTCTCTGGGCATTTTTGGTTAGTATTTGGTGTTTTTGGTCTGAAATAAGGCCTGAAAAGGATGAGTGATTAAGCACTCATCAAGGCACTGATGCGTACCTCAGGGTCCTTTCTTTACAAGTTCGGGTTGTTCACTGTAATCCGTACACAAACCATTATGAAGTATAATATTGATAAATCAAATCAAATTCTTACAACTTTCTACCAATCAGGTCTCTGAAATGTCAACACCGGAAATCCAGGTCTGCCTCCAACATAGATTTCCAATCTCCGAAACTGATCCCTGCGCTTCAACCGGTTCTCAATCCTTAAAATGAATCTGCGAGCGTCCCTGGCCTCATTGGTATTCCACCTTTTAGATTTACCCAGTGCAATGTCATCCAATCTGCTTTTGATTCCATCTCTGACGAACTTCAAGGTTTCATCACAGAACTTATGTATTTCTTCATAGGCCATGAAGCAGTTACGACCGTTTACACTGCGGTATGTGAACCCAAATGTCGGATGTCTGATCAAGGAGTATTGAGATAGATGTTGAAGGTTGGGGATGTCAAACAGGTTTGGTTTGGTGAGATTTAGCTTCTTCTGATAACTTTCCACTCCCAGTTGAAGATCTTCTACTCTTTCTCTGATGACTATCTGCCTAATGAAGATTAGGAGAGCTGTGATAAAGGCAAGCTGCATCTCTTTGGGTAAGTTGCAAAGCTTTCCTTGAACTTTGAGCAGGTACATATCTTCTATGTCGTTGAGGAGTAGTCGTGGAAAGTCTGACTCGGAAATATCGTACTCTTTTTTATCAAGTCTTTTGAGTGTGATTTTGCTGAGGAACGGGTACCCAAAGTGAGTGACAGTCGAAATGAACTGAATCGAGACTATCTTCAAATCACTTGTCACATCACCCATCGTCTGATTGAGTCTGCTGCTGCGATAATACTGTGCCCGGTTATCTGGCCAATGATGTATACCATAGAGTGCATTCCGGTCATAGTCAACAACTTTGTCGATGAATAAGGCAGAGGCTTCTTCTTCGATGGCATTGTTGAGATATCTAGCTGCAGGGAGAAAGGCAAGTGATGTGACATACTTCTTCTCATTCTTGCTGCCGAGTTGCAGAAATTCCAAGTCATTGTTGAAGAAGAACTTGTAAGGGATCTTTGGTTCTTTAGGCTTCCCAATCATCGGTAGTGGTTTGGACCAGTCAGTTATGTATGGTGCGGTTTTCCTTGTGACCGGATCGACGTAAGATTCAGGATTGATCCAGTCAATATTGCTTGACATAGCTCGAGCAATATTTTCAAGATGGTACTCAAGTTCGATGGAGTTAGCAGACCGATCTTTTAGAAGATTGAACGCATCATTCTTGATTCTTCGTAGCTCTTTCTTGTTCATCTTTTTCATCTGAAACTTATGCTGAATCAACTGAGCGTATTCCACTGTTCGACCATCTTGAGGTTCTTGATTGTATGCGAGTGGCGGTTGCGAATTAATCATCTTTTCAAACCAGGAGTAATCGGCAGTTTCGTCTTGGTCTAGCCATTTGAGGACGGTTTTCGGTTTCTTGGGTTCTGTGCCTTTTGATGAGGTATCCGGTTTGTGCTGATGATGCTTTCATTTCCTTTCTTTCTTCTTCTTAGATGACGGTTCTGGTACTTCATCGGGCTGAGGAATCTCGTCACCACTTGTGTATTCGAAGTGGTCATGTGCTTTGGGAGCGGAACCAGATGCTTGGGTTGTTGTGAAGATGTTGTTGTAGTTGAAGGGATGACCGGTGCTTTTGGTTGAGATGAGGGTCCTTCGGCTTGCTTTTGTTTCTTTGCCTGAGAGTTAGGATCCTAATCTTCATCATCTCTTGGACGTTTCAGTTTATCGGCCTCAGTACTGCATGTCTCTTTAGTCATCTTGGCTTTCAAAGCTTCCAGGACTTTGGCTTATTCCGGTGACAATGTGAACTTGCTAGCCAATTTGTCTAAGAGCTGGGCTTCTAATTCGTCCATAGATAACCCCGGTTGTGGTAAAGTTGATTTGTCAGCTCGAAGAGTAAACGAAGTAGATTTGATCACTTTCTTGACTGCTTGTTCTGCAAACTTTGTGAGTTCATCTAGCATAGGTGCCAGCAGTTCTTTTAGCTCAGCCACTAAGTGTTGTTCCATATATTGATGCGCTTGAGCAGCTAATGTGGCTTCCAAGTTTTCTTGCACATCCTTAACTAGGAAGGTGTCAACTTTTTCTTGCAGCTCTTGGACATTCGTATTAAGCTTAGTCAGTTCAGCAACTTGGCTTGCTAGTGATGCAACCTGATCTTCCAGTTTGTTTTTCTTCTTATCATGAGCTTTTCTAAAAGCTTTCTTTATCAACTTGGATGCAGCAGAGGCTTTGGTACTAGCAGGTTTCTTGATTGATTTGTCATGAGTAGATTCGGATGCTGGAGGTGATGATTGTGAAGATTCAATGTTGGTGGTAACGTCCTTATCATCTCCTCTTTGTGATTCGGGTTGTTCAACATTCTTTACTTTGGCTGCTTCCTCTTTCAATCTCTGTTCTTCAGCCAGTCTGTCAGCTTCGGCCTTAAGCTATTGTTCTGCGGCTAGCTTGGCTTCTTCTTCTTTTCTCAACTTATCTTCTGCCAGCTTAGCTGTCTCTTCAGCTTTTCTGCTTTCCTCCATACGGATCGTTTCTTCCAATTTGGCTTGAGCTAGCTCCTCAAGCCTAGCCTCTTCAGCTTCCTGCTTTTTCTTTAATTCCTCTTCTTGAGCCCTTTCTCTGAGCTCCATTTCTTCCATAGTCAGTAGATGTGGAGTCTCAGTATCCATGTGATCCTCCTCTTCCTCTTCTTCTGCTGCTGAAGCATTGTGCATTTCTACATCTGTGGGTGATACTGTGGGGGTGTTGTAGATGACCAAATCAGTATTAGTTCCTGTAGTAGGTTCAGGAATACTGCTAGATCCGCCAGCTTCATCAGTTTGAGAGAACAAAGGAGGTGGAGGTTGATCAGCTTGGAATGCATCTATCTTGCTGCGGAGAATGCCCAAATTGAGAGCTCTTTCATTTTCTTCTTCAACTGAAAGGCCTATGTTAGAGTGAGCAGATTCTTGTTCAGCCGTCATTTCATCTTCTCTTTCTTGATCCTTTCTTCTTCCAATTTTGTCTCTGCTTCAGTGAACGGTCTTTGATTGAGATCTGCTGGGTATTCAGCATTATCAGCAAATTCATCAATGTCTTTATCCCAATCATCGAAAGTCAAGTCTTTATCATCAATATCTTCAAGATTAACATTCTCGTTGATATTGGCAAAGGCTTCCCTGTAAACTGGACCTTCGTCGGATTTGGTTTCAGAGTTAGACGGTTTTGGAGAAGATGGTGGTGTGGGGAACCACCTTGGTTCAGGGATGGATGCAGGTTGCTTGACATGAGTTCTTCGCTTGAGTGTACCCTTCTTCTTTTGTTTAGACTTGGTAGAGCTGCCGGAACTCTCAGACTTGCTACCTTTCTTTCCCTTCTTTTGCATGAACGATGGTAGAACAACTTCGTCCAAGAATCCAACTTTGTCTTCATCGAGAGCTTGAAGGTAGTACTTTTAGTTCTTGCAAAGCTTCACTTTGGCATTCAAGAGACAATCGGGAAATTTCTTTCCTTGTTTACGAGTGCTGGTGTCAAGTCTCTTGATGATTCTGAGAGTTTCCTCATTTCTGAACATGTGCTTGGCTTCATCATCAAGTCTTTGTGGAATATCGTCATACTCACGAAGGAAGCTTTCGATGAGTAATTTGGTGAAACGAACAAATGGAATGTTGTTGGTCTTGTGTTGAATGTGCCACACAAGGTCTTCCCAGATAATGCTGGCATAATCTACTTTCTTGACGTTTGCCACGGCCCAGAAGAGTTTGAGGTGTGGGAGCTTGGGGTGTTCATGGCCAGTGTCTCTGCCAGATAAGGATTTGGCAATCAGAATGTACAGGGTTCTCCATGGTTGTGGAAGAAATCTGATGTTGACCCTAGAATGTCTTGTCACAACTTCTTCTGATTCATCGTAGCCAATATCCCGTAACCACTCTATCAACTCTTCCTCGGTAGGTACTTGATCATATTCTTCATCTGGGCCAAGTTCGGGTAACCCAAGAACATTCCTAAGTGTATCTATGTCCACAGTAACCTGTCTGTTATGAAGCATTCAAGTGAAGGATGCTTCCCCAAGGTCTAGCTGAAGTGTATGCCAAAATTGGTGTATGTAGAAGCAGGACACTGATCCTGACTTAGTGAACAGGAGCTTGTTGGGGTGATAAAGGAGAGCATCCACTGCAACAATGCATGAGGATTCGTTGCATGTGATTTTGTTTAAGTTGATTCGTAAGTTGTTCTTTCCTATCTTCCTGGTGTAATCTTCGGGAAAGGTTTCTTCCCATGAGAGTTTTGGTTCAGGTTCTGGTCCATATGGAATGTCATTGTGTTCTGCCATCTGAATAGATCATAAACAAACACAAACATGGCAATGATATACTTTGTTAGCTCAGATATTCAATTACATGATTGTGCACATATTTTAATTGGTCAGTGGTTGTTTGTGTGTGAAAACTTTTGTAATATAACAAACTTACGTTTTAGAAGTTAACACATGGTAGAAACTTATAACAATCTAGTTACAACATGAGTTTATCAATACAAGAGATTACACATTACAACACTTAGAAAAAATCTTGACTTTTGACAATGTTACGCGTAAGTAAAAAAAACTACGCATAACTTATATTAAGCGTAAGAAATGATATTAAGCGTAGGTGCAAAGTCTACACATAACTTTATATGTTACGCGTAAGTTCAACCTTTTGCGTAGGCTTAATTTTACGCGTAGGATTATATCTTATGCGTAAGATTAGAGCTTAGGCAAAGGATTGAACCTTAAGCGTAAGATATAACTTGTGCGTAGGTTTGACTTATGCGTAAGATCAAGACTTATGCGTAAGATCAAGACTTATGCGTAAGTTAATCTTTTATGCGTAAACATTGTCTTATCCAAGACAATGTTTTTCATCGTGTCGAATCTTACGCGTAAGATTTCATCTTACGCGTAGGATGATAAACTTATGCGTAGAATCGTCCAATTTTGAGAAAATCACCTTTGAAATTAAGTCGATTGATTCCTGAAAGTTTAAAAACACAACCACTGATCAATATTCGTTCCAACACACTTAGAACACACAATATTACGCGTAAACATGTCTAAAGTCAAACTAACGCGTAAGGACGTATGAACACCAAATCACAAACATGTTCAGACATGATTCTGGATTAATTTTGGATTAGAGCAAATGAAACATACACCCTAAGGGTCAAGTGTATCAAATTATAACACCTTCTGACCACAAAATCAACCAATCAAATCTGCTAGTGTGTTCGAACCCTAAATCAATGATTCATGAACAATGCTAGTTTCTGAAAAAATTAAACCACATGAACATGTTCTAAGGCATATAACAACACAATCCCTATCAAGAATTTTAATCATAACTCATAAAATCAAGAACCCCTAAAATTGCGTATGAACCCTAAATTCCAAATCGATCAATTGATGTTTCTGGGCGCGATTGGAGTTAAGTGATATGTTTATAATCATCCTAAGAATATTTCCCATCAACCAATTTAGTTCAAAACACAACAATTTTCTGGATTCAAGTTTTACGCATAACCCTAGATCTATTTAATCGATTAAGACTAATTAAACCGTTGGATTAAGATAAATTTTAAAACCCTTGTTAAGAATGATGATCAAAACATGTTATGACTTACAGATTTGAAGATTGATGACCGGATTAATCGTTTGATTTAGAGCCGTTTGATTGAGTAGGTGAAGATAGTAAATGTGGTTAAATGTTTTTGCAGGTGGAGTAAATGTTCGGTCAACATGGTTTTTGACCAAGGTTAATTAGTTTCAATAATGGACAATAATAGCCCCTTAACCTTATATTACTTTCCCACCTAATGTCCAATTGAACTCTCACATTTAACTTTCGTTAACTACACCAAGCTATGACAAGAACAACTTGTAGAATTTTACTCCCCCTCGACCTTAGACCGTAGCCTTAAAAATCTTAAAATTTATTATAATGGTCAAGGTGAGTATCCCGAAACACTTTTGAAGCATCACTTTTTTTTTTTTTTTTTTTTTTTTTAAAGTAATATTTTTGGTAAAATGCAAGTATAAAAGTAAATATTATGAGAAAATTTAAAAAATACTTTTCCTCCCCCTCAACACTTGTTTTAAGTAATTGAAGACATTTTATAAAACTAGTGTTGAAAGAGGTGGTGTATACTTGCATTTTTTTTTATAAAGATATTTACAAAGTTAGTTTTGATGTTTGACAATCAATTGTGTTTTAAAAACTTTTCCAGATCTTCTGGAGTCAAACATCGCATACCAATTTGGTGAACTAGACTAGCAAACCTTGATGGTGCTAAGGATTTGGTAAGTAAGTCCGCCAATTGGTACTCAGTCCCAACAAAATAAAGTTCAACGGTACCCTTTTCAGCATGCTCTTTGATGAAGTGATATCGGAGATCGATGTGTTTGGATTTGCAGTGATGAACTGTGTTGCAGGAGATAGCAATGGCACTTTTGGAATCACAGTAGATTGGAATCTTGTTGAATAGGTAGCCATAATCCTTAAGTTGTGATCTCATCCAGATGACTTGAGCACAACAAGCAGACATGGCTACATATTCAGATTCTGTTGACGACAGTGATATGCAGTCCTGCTTCTTTGATTTCCATGACACAAGTTTATCTCCGAGAAACTGTAATCCACCAGATGTACTTTTGCGTGTGTCTAAACATCCTGCATGATCAGCATCTGAAAAGGCAATTAGTTCAAAACCAGAATCCTTCGGATACCAGATTCCCAAGTTAATGGTTCCCTTTATGTATCGAAGGATTCTTTTGACCTCACTGAGGTGTTTTTCAGTTGGTTTGGACTGATAGCGAGAGCACATGTAGACAACAAATACTATATCAGGTCTACTAGCTGTGAGATACATGAGTGACCCAATCATACTGCGGTATTTGGTAGGGTCAACAGGAGTCCCATGTAAGTCAGCATCTAGTTTTGTGGTATAGCCCATTGGTGTATTATAAGTATCACAAGTCAT
Organism: Artemisia argyi; assembly: GCA_030686995.1. Classification (NCBI taxonomy): domain Eukaryota; kingdom Viridiplantae; phylum Streptophyta; class Magnoliopsida; order Asterales; family Asteraceae; genus Artemisia; species Artemisia argyi. The sequence goes on along the minus strand of CM060690.1, from coordinate 157,010,682 downwards.
CATTCCATGTTTCTTTAAAATTTCAAGAGCATATTTGGACTGATTTATAAAAATTCCACGGGGTGATTGATGAACTTGTAGTCCCAGAAAGAACAAAAGTTCACCCATCATGGAGATTTCAAAATTATCTTTCATTAATTGTGCAAAATCATTAGAGTAACTTCTTTTTGTTGAGGCAAAAATAATGTCATCGACATATATTTGAACAATAAGTAAGTCCTCCCCGTGGGTTTTTGTAAAAAGTGTTGGATCCACCGATCCTTTAGAAAATTTATTGGCCAGCAAGAAAGTGGACAGTTTGTCATACCACGCCCGTGGGGCTTGCTTAAGTCCGTAGAGTGCCTTTTTGAGTCGGTAAACGTGATTAGGACGCTCAGGATCAACGAAGCCGTCTGGTTGGCTTACATACACTTCTTCACGGAGTTCTCCATTAAGAAATGTTGTTTTCACATCCATTTGGTAAACAATCATGTTCCTGTGTGCAGCATAGGCCAAAAAGATCCGAACAGCTTCATGTCTAGCCACTGGAGCAAAGGATTCTGCAAAGTCAAGTCCTTCTAGTTGGGAGTATCCTTTCGCAACCAGGCGTGATTTGTTACGTATGACAGTGCCTTCAGCATCTAGCTTATTTTTCCAAATCCATTTTAACCCGATGACAAAGACTCCGTCAGGTCTTTCAACTAATTCCCAGACTTCTAATCGTATGAACTGCTGAAATTCCTCTTGCATAGATTCAATCCAGTTGTCATAAGTCATTGCTTCTTTAATGTTCTTACGTTCTTCGTGACAAACTGTGAGTGCATAGATACAAGTTTCTCCATCAGTGTGAAGTCGTTGTCTTGTCATAACAGGTGCATCTGGATGGCCAATAATATGAACTAGTGGATGGTCTCGAGTCCATTTGTGTGTCGAAGGGTGTAGTTGATAAGTATCTCGCATGTTAGCAGGATCCAAATTGCGTGTAGACGACTCAGCTATATCAGGAAAGGTAGGAGCCGGTGCAAACGGGTTAAAGAACGCATCAGGATCATGCTCTGCGGGTTGTGGAACTGATTGTGGTGTAGGATCATCAGCTGATTGTCGGGAGTTAGAAACAGTTTGTTCTGCTGTAAATGGTGATGCAATTAGAGGACCGTCTCTCTCAACAGTTGTTGTAGTTTGTTGAGGTGAGTCTGGTACTAGAATGTTATCAGGTTGAGCAGCGGAATTAGGTGAGACCTCAGTAGAACGGTATTCAATTGTATCATCAAACAGTGGAGCAAACAAGGTTTCCAATTCTTTGCGGTTGAGTGGCAATGGTTCAGCCGAAGAGTCCGGAGAGTTAAGATGGTTGAATTCGGGTCCTAAGCTGTATTGCTCAGAAGCCATTTGTGTGAGTTCATCAAAATTAGCGTGAATGGTTTCTTGAATTTCTCTTGTTCGACGATTCCATATCCGAAAACCTTTTGAATTTTCACAGTATCCAACGAACACTCCGATGTCAGCCTTTGCTTTAAGTTTACCTAAATCATCACGATCATTTTTCGGATAACAAAGTGCTCCAAATACATGAAAGTAATCGATATTCGGTTTTCTTTTGTGAACAATTTGATAAGGTGTTTTGCGATGGCGTTTTGTTATCATGCAACGGTTTTGGGTATAACATGCGGTTGAAACAGCTTCCGCCCACAAGTAATCTGGTAATTGAGCATTAATCAACATAGTTCTAGCAGCTTCCACTAACGTCCTATTGCGTCTTTCAAAAACTCCATTCTGTTCTGGGCTTCTAGGAATAGATGTTTGATGTTCAATTCCCACTTTCTCAAAATATGACCTAAGTGTCTGATTCTTAAATTCAGTTCCATTGTCAGTTCTGACTATTCGTACCGTGTTGCGTAACTGAACTTGAATTTTAGTGAGAAAGGTGATGATCATTGAAGGAGCCTGATCTTTACTTCGTAAAAAATAAACCCAAGTCCATCTGGAATAATCATCCACAATTACAAGAATGTAGCGTTTACCGTTGATACTTTGAACACGCATCGGTCCACACAAATCCATATGTAGCAATTGTAAAACATGATTCGTACTGTGCTCAGGTTTTGAAGGAAAATGAGCCCGAGTACTTTTTCCTTGTTCACAGGCTGAACATAAGTGATCTTTGGTAAAACGGAATCATGGAAATCCATCAACAAGTTTGTAACGAGCAAGGTCAGTCATAGTTTCGAAATTCAAGTGCGAAAGACGTTTGTGCCATAACCAAGATTTAGTCGATTCTGCTTTGGAGAGAAGACATATCAGAGATGTTGCAATCATATCTGACATTGATATTGTATAAAGATTGGAACCACGTGATCCAAACATTAGATCGTTTCCTTGTAAGTCACGAACGAAACAAGTTTTCTCACGAAATGCAACTTTTAGATCCCCATCACAAAATTGACCAACAGAGAAAAGGTTGTGTCCAAGGCCTTCCACATAGTAAACACGATTGATTTCAATGTTCCCACTGACATAGTCACCATATCCCATGATTAAAGCGTAATGATCATTCCCGAATCTGACAGTACCAATGAACTTTGAGACAAAGTTGTGTAACAGTTTGAGATTGCCTGTCATATGTTGGGTGCATCCGCTATCAACAATCCAGAGAACAATCTGTACCACCTGCATCACAAGAAGAAGACACGGATGGAACAGAAGTAAGGGTGGAACCCAAAGAAAGTGCGGGTTCCTGTTGGTTAGAAGCACAAGTATTCAACAATTTAGGAATCCATTTAAAGTTTGGTTTATATTGTAACCAACGTTGCCAATTCCAACTAGTTCTTGCTTTCTTAATGTTGAATTCACTAGTAGTTGGCTTCTTCCTAGATTTGTTCTCGGCACCTATGGGGGTAACTTCAACTTCATTAGAAACCGTAGAAGACGACTTTCCTAAGATAGACTTAGAGGCAGTAGTGGGCCTAGAAGGAATGCGTGTCCTACGTTTCTTATGACGATTGAGAATAGAATTAGCTATACATTTTGTATGATCACCAGATGATATGCTTTTACGACAAAACACACAAGATGCATTAATATTCAAAACATTCAAAGGTTCATCATTCGTTACATTTAGATTTTGATTACAATTTGCCAGATTAGAATCTAAATCTGATGCAACATAAGTTTTATTCAAATTCCTAAGTTGATCTTCTACTTCTTGAGCTTCTAGTTGTCCTCTTTTACGTTGCAAGATCCTATTCTTCTTTTTACTTTTTCGCTTGGGTCTGCTAACGCTATTAGTGGAGACTAGTCCTGTAGAAGTGGAGTTATCAACATTAGTGTTTTGAATGACATTTCCTTTAGCAGTTTTGTCTAATTGATATATTCCTGGTGCTATCACCGTGGTGTCAACCATCTTTCCTTTTTGAATTAGCTTAATTTTCTCTTTCAAATCAATGATGATGTGATTTTTATCCTGAATTTCAGACTCAAGTTTCACATTGCAGTAATTAATGTCATCGCGGTTTTGTTGCCATTCGACGTTTTCAATTTTGAAATCCGCAATTTCTTTCTCGTATTTGAGACACAGACTTTTTAAAGACTCGTTGTTTTTGCAAAGCTGACAAGAGTTTGAAACATTTTGACTTTGAAGTTTCAATTCCATTTAAATACTTTGAGCTTGACACCATTCAAGCCTTTGTTTGAGTTGACAAATTTCTTTTGAAAATTGTTTTGTCACATCATCATTCTTAATTCTCAGCTTGTCATTATCATGGTTAAGTGTCTCGATTTCCACATTCAACAAGTTATTATCAACACAAAGATCATCCATAAGCATAGAAGTACCAGATTTATAAAGATCATTCATGATAACAGACAAAATATCAGCATTGAGAACTTGTTCCAAGAGTCGATCAGCATCATTCTTTAAAATTCTATTTCTTTGCTTTTGAACCAAAATCTCATTTTCAGTAGAGTTGAAAACGTTTATCATATTTTTGACCTCATTTTGAAGTTCCTGATCCCAACGTGTAGCACAGAGACGGAGGTGTTTGACAATTGGCAGCATTTGTTTTTGAAAAACATCTCTCTTTTCTCGCTCGTAAACGGATTGAAAAGTTTCAATTTTTATTTCAGAATTACGTTCAATTGTTTCCTCCAAAATTTCGATGTCTTCCATAAAAGTTTTGAAATAATTTAAGACACGGCATTTTTTCGGTAAAGGTGTAAGTTCACCGGATGATGGTAAAGGACCATTTATTTGTGCTACAGTTTGGACAGGGGCCGCATTAGAGGATGAAACATATGACTCAGTGACATACCATGATTTCTCAGGTAATTCCTTTTGAGTAACAAAAGATTTAGAAATATGTGGAGCTTTTGAATAATCATATGGTGTCCAATTTTGAACATAACTCATTTTTGATCGACTCTCGTCTTCAAGTTCTTCTTCTTCCTCAGTATAAAAAACAACAGCACGCACAATCGTATTATCAAGCAAATGGTCCATACTGTAAATTTTAGGAATTTCTTTGAATGTCGTGTGAAGAAACATTGAATTGTAATCGCCAAGTGCAAATCCTTTATCGGGTCTCGGTTTTAAAGTAAATTTCTGAATTGTTATGACAGAGTTCCCGTGTTTGTAAACAATGTTACGAAATTCTTTGAGTTGTTTTTCAAGATCAACAATCTCACCGAGTAAGTTATCTATATACTTCCCTTTTCGTATTTTATGTTCACAAAAATCCTTTTTACAACTTGACAATTGTGTTTCTGTTTTTGAAAGTACTGTTTGAAGACGTTCAACTTGCATTTTCAATTCACACTTCTCACTTTCGAGTTTAGAAATCAACTTCCCATTTGACTCAATTAAATCTTGCATTTTGTGTTGAAGATCTTTCTCTTTGTTGTAAGAATCTTGAAAAGCTTTTTCAAAACTTTTTGCATATTTAATCTTGTCTTCCTGATTTGAAAGTTGAATTTTATAACACTCAATATCTCTTGCAAGAGACTCATTTGTTTCTTTTAAAGCTTTGTTTTTCTCGTTGCATTTTATGATTTGCAATTGTTGAGCATTCAGTTGTTTAGATAACAATATGAGGTCAGGGTCTGGATCAGATGATGGTTCATGTTGTTCTAAATGATCATGTTTATCATTCTCAATAGGATCATCAAATGAAACAACTGTGTCATCATCAAATATGACAACTGTGCTTATTTGTTCATCTGTTTGAGAAGATGAAGATGATGTAGATGGAACAACTTGCGCCATATCTGATTCAGAAGCATAAGGTGAGGCTATTTCATGTATTAGGCATGCTTTTTGGTCATGTACCTAAGACAAGTCGTCAGTGTCATACACTGGACCTGAATCATTAAACTGAAGTTCTTGCATGTTGGCCATAAGCATCACAACTGCATTGGCTTCCAGATCTTCCATGTCATCATCATTGTTCACATTTTCCATGAAGTTGTTATCCTGTTCAGGGAAATGTCCATCTTTTTCATCTTGAATAACGATGAGTAATGCCTGCTTGTGAAACTTACTACCCCGAGTTCTCGGTTTAGGACATGCTGTCGCTATATGACCTTGTTCATTACAGTTATAACACCATACTGCATTCCCTGAGTTGGAGTTCCTAGTTGCAACTGGTTCAGACCTTTGCTGAGAAGATCCTGAGTTGTTCCTGAACCCTCCATTGTTATTAAACCTCTGACCATTCCCAAAATTTCCTGAAGAACTTCCTGAACCCGATCGACCATAGTTACGATTTTGAATTTCCAATCTTTCATCATTGACAACAGCTTGATTCCTTGTGTTAGAGGATGAACGTTGACGGTTGTTTGTTTTGTTGGAGAATTTGCTGAAAGCACGAGCAATAAGAGCAAGTCCCTGATTCAACGTATTAAAGTCATCATCGTCATCTTCATTGGAGTTGGAGTAATATACTGCATCATTGTTGTTTAATGGAACAAGTTGAGTAGAAGTATTCTGTGGAGATGAATCATAAGGGACCATTTGGTTCGTGGTAGAAGATTGTGGATAACTGAAGTAGTTTTGCTCTTGAACATATGCATGATTAGACATAGGTGGTAGAGCATAGGGAGATTGAGCTACGAGAGCCAAAGAATTTGGTGTTGAAGTTGGTGTGTATCCTCCTCGTAGAGCTCGATCTTTTTCAACTTCAGGTTCATGGTGTTTTATAAAATCATACAACAAACCATATGGTGCATCATGAAGATTTTTGGTTTGACGAACAAATATCACATATTTATGCCAATCTGGGCCAAGACTACCAATGAATTTGGAGTTTACTGCGATCCTTGGTACTGTGATTTTGTGACGTTCCAGATCATTGACCACATTTGTGAAACAATGATAGTAGGATTCAAGTGACTCTCCTGGTTCAATTGTGATGTCTGTGTATTCCATGTAAAGTTTGGATTCCATATCATCTTTATTCAATTGAGTGCCTTCCATAAGGAGATGAACATGTTCCCACATAGCTTTGGCTGTTTTCTGAGCATCGACACTTCGATAAATTGGATTAGGTATACCTTGAAGTATATAAGCCATTGCATACTCATCAGCTTCACGATGTAATTTCTGTTCTTCTGTGAGTGAAGATTCTGGAAGAGGTCTATCACCAGGAGGACGTGGAGGATCAGCAGTTGGATCACCAATTTCAAATCTTGTTGGCCACTCAAATGGTCCTTCAAGTATCACTTGTTTCAAGAATTTCCCATGAGGTTTCTTTAGTTCAAGAAATCGTAAGAATCGACTTGACCATTGAACATAGTTCCCAGGTGTTAGCATTGGAGGTGTTTCAAGTGATCCTGCCTCATGTCTGGATTGTTGAGTTGTAATAACTTCACACATTCTATCAAACCAGTGAGGTTGTTTGGAGGAATACTGATTGTTTTGTTGTGACATTTGATATGGTTGTTGTTGAGGAATGATTTGATGTTGTTGCATCATGAGATATTGTGGTTGTGGATTAAACGGTTGTTGATGAAAGTGTGATTGTGAAGGTTGTTGATATGATTGTTGCTGATGGTATTGTTGTTGCTGATACTGCTGATGTTGTTGCTGAGGATTTGAGAAGTAGTAATGTGGTGGTTGAGACATCTTTGAACACTTGTGTACTAATGGATCTTTGTAGAAGATTGAAATGCACGTTCCTTTGGTTAAGTTCAAAATCCCTGGGGTAAGTTGAATTCTTACGCGTAACAATAATCTTACGCGTAAACTTTAGGTTATGCGTAAAGAGTAGTTTATGCGTAAACAAAGAGTTTATGCGTAAGTTTTCTCTTTACGCGTAAGCTTTGGCTTATGCGTAAGTTTAGACTTATGCGTAAGGTTAAACAACCAAACAAATCTTTCAAACTTATCCAAGCTTGAAAGATATCCGAAGTCGAAGTATTCCACTAACTTATCCAAGCTAGGGAAGTACTGAGTCACCATAACACAAGGAGAAGACCTTTGATGAAACTTAAGCGTAGATTCTGGCAACTTACGCGTAAGATGAACTCTTATGCGTAAGATTAGAACTTCTGCGTAGAAAAGGTAACTTATGCGTAGGATTTGACTTCAACGTAGGACTTAGGCGTAGGAAATAGACTTACGCGTAGGATTTAGGCGTAGACTTCCAAGTTAAGCGTAGAAAGAGGGTTTTGACTTTAGTTACGCGTAGGAAAAGGGTTTTGACCAAATCTTATGCGTAGAAGGGACAAAAAGTACTGTTGACAGCTTTTGAATCGTACTGTTCACGTAAGTTACGCGTAAGGAGGTCAGTAGCTTGAAAAATCTCAAATTTTTGAAGAAAAATGCTTAGAAATAAGGTACTTTTGATCAAATAACTTCACCAATACTTAGAAAACACTAACTATTGAAGATTTTGAGTAGAAAAAACCTTAAAAAATTAAAACTTTATGCAAAATCTAAGCTTCTAAACACTATATTAACCTTAAAACTTATCCAAGATTCAAGATTTGAGTGTAAGAAACAAAGAAAGAAGCAAAAAGAAGCAAAATACCACCTTAAACCCCACGTTAAATCCAAGAAACACACTTCAATCTCTATTAGGCGAATGATACCACTTGTTAGGTCACCATTTTGTAAACACGAGTATTAGAAATAAGATGAGAATGAGAGATGGTTGATTATAAGATTATGAAGATTGTAAGAACAAGAGTTTCACTAAGATATTCAAATAACCAACAAATAAAATGTTTACAAAAGCTTGGTATTTATAAGGGAGGAGTAGGGCAACATTCCCTTCCTCCCTCATCAAACTTAAATGTGGGCTTTCAAGCCCATTGGACTTTAGTACATAAGCCTTGTAACATAAAACATAATGGGATAAATAACTAAGCAACCTATTACAAAAGGTAATGACCGACACTTGACTAAAATACAAAAGTATGATCCCAACAACCTCCACAAAACTCACACAGATATGTCTGTATCTCATGATGTGGTGGCTGGTGGAATGAGTCAGCTGTGTCATGGTACGGATAGGGATCCTGGTTATAGACAGACCTATTTTCGGACTCTACCATGCTACAGTTGGGACAATTCCCACCATTATGAGAACCACCACACCATTGGCAACCAAAATGGTGTGGATACGACATAGGAAAGAATCAAAGGTTTACAGAGGGGTAGGGATGAAGAATCAAAGATGTGAGAGGGTAAAGGTGAATATTTTTGGAGTTTTAGGAAAACATTTTGTAAAAATAAGAAAGAAAATCTTTTTGGGTTTTTATGTTCGTTGAAAACTAGTTTTAAAATGTTTTCGGAAACCGTTTTGTTTTTATATGATAATAAGAAAATACGAACAAGGATGGATAAATATACAATGGGTAGATATCCAGATTCACTAATGTGCAAACCGTTTTAGAATACGCGCACAACCTCCCCAGCAACGGCGCCAAAATTTGATCGGCTCTAAACGGTTTAATTAATATTTAGACTAATCTGAAAATTTTCCTACGTACTAGATGACAAAAGAAAATTTTTGGAAAAAAGAAAATTAATTTTCCAATAAAAATTCTATTTATTACGAATTAATTAATATTTAATGCTAATTAAATTATAATAAATATTAAAACTAATCTGAAAATTCTGAAATTTTTTTGGTATTTAAATAAACTTAAAATTAACCTAAGAAAAAAATAAAAATGTGAAATAAGCAGTTTAAATAAGCTGAAAAGAAGCAAAATAAAAACTGATAAGGTTATAATTAAGCTATCAACACACAAGGGTCAAGTATTAAATTATGCAAAATATGTTTGAAAAAAGACCCAAGGGCGACTGGTTTGGTGTTATGGTGTTGTGTCTGTTCTGAGCTAGAGGTCAGAGGTTCGACCCCTGACTTTTAGCTTTTTGTGATTTTTTTTTTCTTTTTCAAATTTTCTTTTTGCAATACATTTTAACAACCAAAACCAACAACTTTTGTGAAACAAGATTTGCTGAAAAGTTTTCAATAAGCTTATGTAGAGTCTACATAAGCTTATTGAAAACTTTTCAGCAAATCTTGTTTCACAAAAGTTGTTGCTTTTGGTTGTTAAAATGTATTGCAAAAAGAAAATTTGAAAAAAATAATAATTCACAACCAAATAAGCCACAACCAAATAAGCCAATAGCCAAATAAGCCAATAGCCAAAAAGCCAATAGCCAACAGTGGGTATTTTGTTCTCTTGTGTTTATACTAAAATTACACTAAAATTACCTACTGCCCTTGAAGGCTACAAATCATCATCTATTTATACTAAAAATAGAACTAGGGTTTCTTCTCTTGTGTTTCTTGGGAGCAAATCCCATCAATTCAATTACTCTGAACTCATCTCAGCCCTTAATCTTGATTTGGCGTCAATGGAGTGGATTGCCAGCGTGGAGGAGGGGGGTTGGTGTTTCCCACATGGGTTTGACTTTGTAGGGTGGCTTAGTAGGTTTATTGGGGAGAGGAGGGGGAGACAATATTGTCTGGTGATGGCAGAGGTTGTGTTTGTTTTTGGCGGGCAAAAGGATGGGAGGAAGGGGATGAGGGAGTTGACTGCCCTTTGACCCTGGTTATTATTACAAATGGAGTGGGGGTGGGCTTGGTGTACATGGGCCAGGAATAAGGGTGAGTTTGTTTTGTTGTTTGGATTGGGTATTGGATTAGTAATAGGTGGGTTTGTTTTGTTTATAAATTACACAAATGGTCCACTTGGTTTTAGTAGCTAAGTAAATCACAAGGACCAATGTTGTAATTGGCTAAAAAATGAAGGGCTGAAACTGCCAACCTGCCAAAGTATTACAAGGACCACACTTGCCATATTATAATTCCACAAGGACCTTTGATGTAATTTTCCAATTTTAACTTCCCAAGGACTAAAACTGCCAAAACTCAAAGTTGAGGGACAAAAATTGTAAACTTTTAAAATTTTTCACCAAAGGACTAATTATGACAACTTGTAATTTTCAAAGGACTTTGGTTGACTTTTCTTCCAAAACAAATGCTCAGGGACTAATTTTGACAAGTTTTGAAAGTTGAGGGACTGAAATTGCCTATTATGCAAACTTTGTTCGTTTTTCATCTGTTTTCAATCATTTTGCATCTAAAACATATAAAACACAATCCTGGGATATTTTCAGTATTTTGATGCATTTCTGAGTGTTTTTAAATGTTTTTGCAGTTCAGATTGACAAAAAATGTGAGTATTTACACACTCATCACGATCCTACGATCTTACTAGCTATTTTACGATCTTACTTCGATCCTATACTATCTCCGATCCTACTTCGATCCTGCAAGGTTTTCTATTGTATGATCGTAAGATTGTACGATCCTACGATCAAGATCGCGATCTTGATAACTATGCTGTATACATTAGGTCTTCAGTTTAGATATTGCTAGACAAGCCCAATTGTCAAATAAAGGCCCAATGGCCCTCATATCCTCCCTATTATACATACTAGGAGGATAACCGTATTAGGTAAGCTACAAGCCGGTAAGCAAACATATATAACTTTACATATGCAACCTCCATAGGCTCTCACACCCACCAATAATGGATCTACATCCATTATCATCTATCACACCAAAAACCCTTCTAATTATCCTCCCAAAGAAATGAGATGAAGGTACATGATCGATGTGAGTTACCATAGCCCTTGATTCTCAATCATATCTCGGGGTCCTTATCGTTCTAAACGAGTAATGTTAGTTTGAATGTTCAAGCTACTAATAATATATCCTCTGTGAACCCCTTTGATGCTTTAAAGGACCAAGATGATGTGGTTAAAGTCGTTACCTCGGCTGTGACAATGATGAAGTTGAAAACTTAATTGATAATACAAGGAAAAATGTTGGAGCGCCTCCCAGGAAGACCGGTATTTGGTCGAGTAAGAATGTGGACTTTGACCTCCTCACGAAGGAAGAAGAGAAGAGTATTTTGCGTGATCTACAGAAGAGTGATGATGCTGATCTAATGTAGCAGTTGGATAGTATTGGTGTTCAAGTTTGTGTATGTAGTTAGTGTGGTCGTTTTGTGGCATGTCACAAATGATCTAGTGGTTGTTTAAGCGGTTGTTTGAGATTAATGTGGTATTTTAACCACATTTCATTGTATTTAAATATTTTTTTGGTGTAATATATTTTACCTGGAAAACCCTTTACCAAAATAATAATAATAATAATAATAATAATAATAATAATAATAATAATAATAATAATAAATTTTGAAATAAAAAACTATCTGTTTCATTCAAACAGTATCACTATTTTTTGTCTTTATTCTCGTCGGATTCTCGGCGCCAGGCAACTAGGCGGGCTACAGCGGTGTCGTGGCCCATTCGGCGGCACCGAATGGGTTGACAGGTCAGATTCGACGCAAACTCCCGCTGCCACACCTTAATTTCTAAGTCAGCAATAACAGTATTTTACTCCCTTCGCTCTAAAATAATTTTTGTTCGATAAAAAACATACAGTTTAAAAAAATATATAATCATTAATGTTTTCTCTTTCTTACTAGCAGATACTCTAAAATAATTAATTAAAGTCCTTTTTAAAGTTTGTAATAATAATTTTAGCAATTAGTAATATGATAAATTCGATCAAATTTTCATACATAAAAAAAAAATATATATATGTACTATTAGTTTCGGACGAAAAGAGCAATACATAAGGTTATAAGGGTTTTGACAAAATTAATTATGAGGTAGCCTGCTGCAAACCACATTCTAAAAATGTTTATTGTTTGGTATTAAAGGAACTGTTTTCACCTTGCCAACTCCAAACAATGTCTTGTAGCCCTGGCCTAATATCATCTTCAAATTTCTTATACTCTAATGTGTCTCCGGCCGCCTTTGAAAATTCGACAACTGCAACCTCGGGTGCTACCTCAAACACTTCGGCATTTACCAACAGCTTACCTTTTCGGCCTTCAGATATCCCTTGCATCTTTAACTTGTACTCGTTTTCATTAGAACACGAAATATTGAAATTTAACTTTTTAGCTTGTGACTCGAGTTTATGCATGATGGTTGATAGACAAGATTTTGACGTAAATAAGGATCCTGATTTTTGTTTGGTCTCAAACATGTTGGATAAGTCGAAACCAGATGACATGGCAGATATGAACTCAAATGCATTGTAGAATTTTGGTGATGATTTCGACCTTCTGATTGACATTTCCGATTCATTTAAGTTATCATCCTTACCTAGTTCGTCAATCGAAATTGGAGTTTTAAGTAGTATTGGAGCCGGAAAACCTGCAAAATATTTTAAATTTTTGGTTAAATGCATATAATACAACCAATTTCATCAAAGATTCTAAATTGACTAAGGTTAACTGTTTACCAAAGAAAGGGTAAAAACTTTTAAAACAGTTTTGCAGACAAAATGAGTCTTTATATAAGTGACTGACTCATAACATAACATGAAAAAAAATCAACTCGATCAGTTAAACTATTCTAAATATGTTTTGTCTTCTAGCAAAAAAGTTGGCACCAATATTTGCAGCTATAAGAAACGGGCACCATACCTAAAGGCACATCTGAAGATGTGTCTAACCAAGATGTTAATAACTTAAAGGGGCTGTTTCTTTTTTGCTTAATGTCCTATTTGGTATCAAAACTGGATGGAAACAGGAAACTTTGGTGTTTCTTTTTAACTTATTGCAAAAGAGAATCCTTAATGTGAAAGGGGGCAAAATTTCATACTGTTTCTATCCAGAAAGTCTTAATACGAGTTTTTATCCCGAACTAGTGTAGGTGGAAAAAATAAATTCGAAAAATTTATAAAAATTCAAACAAAATTTAAAAATTCGAAAAATTTATAAAAATTTATGAAAATTCGGAAAAATTTATAAAAATTTTAAAAATTCAAAAAATTTATAAAAATTCAAAAAAATCTATAAAAATTCGATAAATTTATGAAAATTCCAAAAAATTTATAAAAATTTTAAAAAAATTCGAAAATTTTATAATAATTTATAAAAATTCAATAAAACTTACAAAAAACTTGAATTTTTAAAATTTTTTTTCGAATTTTTATAATTTTTTTGAATCTTTAAAAAATTATAAATTTTTACAAATTTTTTGAATTTTTAAAAATTTATAAATTTTTTGAATTTTTTAAAAATTTTAATAAGTATTTTCGAATTTTTATAATTTTTTATAAAATTTTTGAATTTTTTGAATTTTTATAAATTTTTTGAATTTTTATAAATTTTTTATAAAATTTTCGAATTTTTATAAATTTTTTCCACCTACACTAGTTCGAAAAAAAAAAAAAAAAAAAAAAAAAAAAAAAAAAAAAAAACTCGTATTAAGATGGTCAATTAAACATAAAAAAGAAACAACATATATCCACACAGACACTAACTAGAAACAGGACACATATATCCACACAGACACTAACTAGAAACAGGAAAAAAAAGAAACAGCCCCTTAATATGGTATCGAAACAGAAAAATATATAGTCTTATTTTAAAACATGTCACATGTTAAAGCCTAAAGGTACTCGCAAGTTAAGTTTAACATGAACATTACGTAATACCTGTTAGTCCCTCTCTTGCTCTATCACTAGTTTTGAGTCCTTTGAAGAACCATGGACTCCGCATGATCGCTGGAACCGTAATTCTTTGCGATGTATCAACCATGAGTAGTTTTGAAATCAATCGTCGCGAATCGAGTGAAAACCACGGTGGAAACACATACTCCGCTTTGAAAATCTTTTTATACATATGCATAACATTATCTTCTCTAAATGGAAGATATCCAGATAAAAGAACATACAAAATCACCCCACAAGACCAAATATCCGCCTTAGCACCATCGTACCCTTTTTTCCTTAGAACTTCGGGCGCTACGTAAGCAGGTGTTCCACACTGCGTATGTAGCATCCCGTCATTACGTAGCTGCTCGGGTAACGTAGATAATCCAAAATCCGAAACTTTTAGATCTTCATTTTCGTCAAGCAAGAGATTTTCTGGCTTTAAGTCGCGGTGTGAGACACCGCGACTATGACAATAATCAACTGCACTGATTAATTGTTGGAAGTACTTTCTTGCTACATCTTCTTTTAGTCGTCCTTTCACTATTTTTGCAAATAATTCACCGCCTTTAACGTACTCAATCACCAAAAAGATTTTTGTTTTGGTAGCCATTACTTCCTTTATTTGAACAACATTCGGGTGACGAACGAGCCGCATGACTGCGATTTCACGGATGATTTGTTCCATCAAACCTTCTTTTCGTACCTGCATGGCCATATCTACATATTACATACAAAAGAATATTGCACTAGTGTACTAATATATGGTCAAAAAGTATGTTATGAAAAAGTTATAGATACTTAATAGCTAGTAGTTCAAAAAGTGTAAAAGTTTCCCAATTCATGTCCTAGTTGGATTGATTGGATTAATAATCCTAAACTTGATTGTGCAAATACTATGTAATATGTGGGTTTTAGCTTCTTGCTAACTTGTATTAATATATTTGCCGTTAACAAAAAAACCAAAATACTAACGGCAAAGCTGATATATATACTTACTGACTCACATAAAATAAGGTGCAGTGATGTTTTACCATATCTGTCTTAATAACTTTAACCGCGACACTCTCTCCGGTAACAAAGTCCCTCGCATAGTACACTTTCGCAAACGTTCCTTGACCCAACAACCTTCCCATCTCGTATTTTCCGAAGATTACATGACGATTTTCGGCACCGGTGCTGCGATACTCCAACATGTCGTCCATCTCTTTTTCGTTTGCTGGTCTTAGAGAAATAGCAGTTGTTTGGGATGTTTAAAAAGGGAATATAAATGAAAGGTCCCGTGTTGTGGGGTTTGTCAATAAGTGATTGGTCGAACTAGGATTTTGTTTTTTAAAAAATAGAGGTCGTTATATTATCTCTATAAGGATTTGTTACTTTCATTGCGTTATCGAAATTCTGCCAATGGATCTTTGTCACGTGGTGCCATAAATACGGGGGTTTTACTAGTACAAGCAATATATGTGTAGTGTATTCAAGAAAGATCCATTGACAATTTGTAAAATGACATATATGTTGAAGGAATATACTAATGTATTTAACAGGAACATGTTCTTTGTACTGCCAAATATACGTACTTGTGTAGTTGTGTATACATATGCATGAACAAGAGTGTACGTACGCTTGTATGTACACCAAAACATAACATATGTTTGAAGATCCTGAATTCGACAAACATAATAGCTTATCCGCATGTATAGCTGAAGTTAAGGGTGTAAATGAGTCAAGCTTTTGCTGTGTGAGTCGAGCTTTTGCTGAGTAACTCGAGCTCGGTCGAGCCGAGCTTTATTGAGCCCGAGCTTGAGCCTATAAAATGAGCTCGAAATATCTAACGAGCAGAGCTCGAATTTATATAGACTACTCGAATTATTATCGAACTTTACAATATTATAAGTAATATATATGGTTTTTTTTATATATAATATGTACTACCTCCGTCCCATTTTAAGTGTCCACAATGGAATCTTGAATTGTCCTAAATTAAGTGTCCAGATTCTATTTCAACCAATGAGATGAGACTTTAGTGGGTAAAAATTATATTTGATTAGTGGAGAGTATAGTTAGTGGAATTTCCTAAAACTTTGTGCATGATGTAAGTGGACACTTAATGTGGGACGGAGGGAGTATATTTTATGGTTTTATATCTAAATTTATGAACGTATCAAGCTTTCAATCCCAGCTCGACTCAAATATATATCGCATATTTTAATTGATTTAAAAACACGTCACTACAACTAATTCAAGCTTTTCAAACCGAGCTCAAACTTAATTTAAACTCTCTCAAGCCAAGCTCGAGTTTTTCAAACCGAGTTCAAACTTAGTTTAAACTCTCTCAAGCCTAGCTCGAGTTTCTCTAATGAAGATTCGTCAAACTAATGAACTAATGAGCCATATGTAACACCCGCAAATTTAAAGTATAATAATAGATATTTTAACAGTATTTATGAGATGTATCATATTTTGCAATAAATGACGTTACTTATTTTTACTTACATATTTACCTTAAGAAGCCTAACTCACATTTATAACATTTTGTAGTACAAATCGACCAATGCTAGTTATGTTATCTTAGTGACGAAGTAAAGTGCATATTGCTATTTGTTCAAGAGCAACATACGGTTCACACTTATAGCTCATTTTAGTAGGTGTGTTGGCACCCAAACATAATATTAACGTGGCCATCTAAGTCTATGTTTAATTTAAGGTGGAAACACAAGTGACACATGACTTTATTAGAAAAGTGCTTAGTGTTTGTTTGAAGAGCAAGTAAACTTAACCACCAAAAGAGTACACAAAAAAGTGCTTTTTATGTTTAGTTTTGAGCGAAAAACCTGATTGAACTGCAGGTTGAACCGTGACCCAATGACCCGATAAGTCAATTAAAAACCCGGCTTTTAAAAATTGTTTCATTCCTCTCACATTTAGTTACCACTAAAAAAATGTTACATTACACCTTTCTACTAAGTAACAACATTGGTACACCATTGCATCTTTCCTCTCATATTCTTCCTCCTTCTTACAAAAAATAATTAGTTACTACTGAAGTTATTTATAAATCAATATACATGAAAACCTTAATAGACCCAACCCACAAGTCGGACTTATGCCAACTAACTTATTCAGCTATGAACTCCCTCCCCCTTTCCCTTTCCTCCCGCACCCTCCTATCATCCATTCATTTGTCTTTTCTTCCTTCCTCGATCCTCACAATCAATGGCTGTTCACTCATCACGTTATTGGAAGATTTTCAAATTCATTTTTATTATAATGATATAGCATCATATCGAAAGTTATCGACCTTATCTCAATCCTCATAACTGCTATCCACCTTTCCCATGTTTGATTTGACGGCATGTTTACGGCATCCATAGCTTCATATATGTTAATTATTGACACATATTAACATCTATCGCGAATGTTTCACGTAATAAACCATTGCTCTAAATATAGCAAGAAATATGACGAAACGGAGCTCAAATTAAAGAGTACAATGTTTAAATAATATGGTCTTTTGTTTTTCCTTAGAAAATTTATAAGATTGATTGTGAGTTTTGGATTTAAAGAACTAGCTAGCCAAATTCCACACATGCCAAACCTTATCTTTTGTTATCCAAATGCTTATGTTCCATTTTGAACACACATGACACAACTACACAAGTTAGATATTTTTCTTTCGCAATTATTTTCTTATTGATTAAACAAATAAACTTGTTTAAAAAAGTTCAATTAACGATATAGACATTTTTTCCTTGGATAGTTTTCTTTAGGAGCATCCTTTACAATTATCTTTTGGTTTTTGGACATTGAACGTTTTTTTTTTTTTTTTTTTTTTTTTTTTTTTTTTTTTTTTTTTGTGAAAAGGGTAAAAATTATATTAATCATCAAAAACAAATTACAATATCAGCACCACTGGCATGGACAGACCCATCCAGGAATACAAACTATAAATCTGATATCGCATTATGTCCAATATCTGATGCAGCAGATACACAAATGGCAGACATACAATCTTTCATCAAAGCAAATACTACTGACTTCAATCCATCGAAATAAAGCCTGAAATCACCCAATTATGCACCAAGATCATAGACTCATAAATACATTTCCATGTCCACCTTCCTTACTTGCGTAGTCAGCCATCATCCACACCAACCAAGAGGAAAAATGAATTGGCATCATTATGCAGTCTATAGCCACTCCAAACCATTCCAGTCAAGGGCTCTACCAGATTTCCTACATTTCCATCTTTACAAATGGCTTCACAAATCTAGGAACACACACCTTGAGGGAGAATCACCAAACCTCCTATGGTAGCACATAGCTTGGATCAAGTAGGTTCATCTTTCACTCCTCACTATTCCAAGCAACATGTGCTACCCTTCCAGCCCAATTACCCTTCACTGTGGGAAACCTACTTTATGAATGACTTAAAACAAACACAGAGGAAAAGCCAGACTCAAGGAATTGCTACCTAACAAAGGCCTGCAACTTCATAGAAGACTGAATTCTCCAATGTGTTAGTTCTAAGAAATCAAGATACAAGGCCATCCACAGTAATGGACTAACAAAAATATCAAATAACCCAATTGATAGGTTATAGGAGAATACAGGATAAAACCTGATCACTTTGAACCTCATCTCTGCTAGAGAATTCAATTGTGTGAATTCAATCATTAAAAGAAGGCATAGACTGAGACCTTCTTGATGTATTGTTAAGGAGCAGGAAACTACTTTATGAAATAAAAACTTGCACCATCCTATATGTAACCACACTATTTGATGTATACTCACTGTCTCACACCTCAAGAAATGCTGAAATGGTATCAGTAGGGTAGAGAAGCTCACTTCAAGGTATTAGCCATCTGCATCATTCCTTTAAACTACAAAGTACAAACCAAACACCCATACTGGTCCATCCAGAAGACTTAATCACTTCAGATCTCATCATATGATTATCATATTGGAATTGAACATTCCAAATTTCTTCAAGTTTGCAGGTCTGAAAGGACTTCTTGACTTTGATACTCATCAGCTGTAATCTCACATGGTCTTGAATATTTTGCAAAACCACTGTTGGGAATTATACTAACAGTTTCCACGGCTAGTATGGATGTTACAACTACTGAAGAATGCACTAGCAGTGGAAACACATTACCACTGCTAGTACATATTATTACCACTGCTGTTAGGATAATTGTTAGGAAACGTGTAAAGATAAATATAGAATAGATCTTGTGTATATCTTATTCTATTAGAGTTATTCTTATCTTGTAGAAGATGACTCCTTGTACTATAAAAGGAGGCCCTAGGTTAAAGTTAGAGATACGTTTTTTTAGAGCTTCAAGGTGTAACCCTAGTGATACTAAGATCACTCGTATTATTATTATAACACCCCCAAACTTTTACAACGCAGCGGAATACCAATTTGGGTGTCACTTCATAGTTCATAAAAACAAGTTACATAAAACGACCTTAAAAGAGAGGTTTAATAAAATGTCACATTCGATTTGATAAATCAGAGTACAAAGGTCCCAACAATTTTTATTTAAAACTTAAGTTACAAGAGTTAAAAAGTTTGAAACATTATCGAATGAATTATTTTTATTAAACATGAGCTATCAAGTAAATATCCATTTCTTGCGCCGCCCATCCAAGTCGAAAGTCACTTACGGACCTGAGATAAAACATGCTAAAAGTCAACACAAAGGTTGAGTGAATTCATAGAGTTTAATAAGTAAGCAGTTGAATACAAGTATTATTTATCAATAGACATATAACAAATACATGTCAGGAAATAAGATTTATAGCATTGAGCTCATGAAACCGAACCTTGACCTAGTTTAAATGCCCCTCACAAGGTATTCAATTGCCATTTACCTCAATTCTCAATATTATATGTCCGTTTGACCCACAGTTGTCAAATGAGCGCTACTCACCCGGACAGGCCCGCCAGGCCAAATATGCATATCTATAATACTAGCGTTTACGCACGTAATTAACGGTTCATGAAATTAGAGACTTGTTGGCAAGGTACTCAATGTCTATAATCAGGTAATCGGGTCAAACATACCAAAAAGTACTTGTATTCAGTTTGTAAAACTAGCATGTATCCCCCTCGCGAGGTTTATAAAACATTAAATGAGTAAAGGCGAGGCTATAAACTCACCGAGAGCAAATGAAGTAATATGGAATGAGCAAGTGATGAAAAGTAGCCGCAAAGCTCTACGAAGAACCTAAACATATATACGCTTGTCTTAGTTTATGAAAATAGATATTGATGTGCTTTTGGTTATATACAGATTATAATCTTACTTAAGCTTGGTACAATACCCCTAGATACATCACAAGGTTTTAGTTAATTACTTACAAATTATCCAAAAATGTACCCTTGCATTTATATAAGTATGAAACTTACATTTGACCCCAAGTTCAATTATGATGTAAAAGTTCAAATTAATTCTAAGGTTCAAATTTAGTCATGGGTCAAGTTTTTGGTCAAAAAGGTTCACTTTAAGCCTAAGGGTTCAAAAATATATTAGGGGGTTCAAAATGTTTTAAAGGTCCAACATTATAAAGTGTAAAACACTTTATACTCATTTTATACCTAGTGCTGTTAGAAATTTAAATAACTTGTCTATGTTTAGAAAATCACCATTTGCAAACCGTAAGCCCACAAGTCTCGTTCTTTATATCTCCAGAAAGGTCTACTTCTGTACTAACGAGATTTTTTGGGTCCCACTTGGCCTAAAATTACATAACCTTAGTAAAACAGTCCATTTACCCAAACAATCAATCCATTCAGCTTTCAAATTTTCAATGGTCTCACGAAAAGTGCGATATCTAGAGTTTTACTAACCCGATTTGTTCCCCGTTTTCGGCCACGTTTAAGTTAAGATGTTACCTACATTTCATAAAACTGGGCCAAGTAGTGAAAATGAATATATCACTGAGATTTTTACCATTTAAATCTGTAAGTCAGAATCTGGCATGTTTCACGAAAATATTTCTAGTTTAATCATCATAATGAGTTATTCGATGAAATACCCGTCAAAATGACCAAAAGACATAGGGATACAACTACATATTTTTATTTTAGGTCCAATGTTTACTGATTAAATCAGTTTATTCCATTTTTACCCCTGAATCAGATTCACAGTTTGCATGTCTAGTCCTATAGGGTTTTTAGTGTTTCCTAACTATGTACCAAGCCTAATTAAGCATAATAATTTATATAATATTCAAATACATCAAGATATAATAAAGTTACAGAGGTGAAATGAAAATGGAAGTGATTTGTATCCTTACAAAATTTGAAGAACAAGAAGGAACAACATGAACAAGACACTAAACCTATGTTAACCCATTAACTCTTGCACCATTTCTTTACCCATATCAACCCAAATTTTTAACCATCAAAACCCTTGTAAATACTTGAAAAATCACAGCCTTTAAACCCTTGAAAGTCTTTAGAATAATCACCAATAGAAACCCTTTGAAAAACTTCTATGTAAATCTTGAAAACAAAGTCTCTTGGAGAGGAAATAACCAAGAACAAGTTAGCACCAATGGACCTTCATCTTTATCACACATCTTGGACTAGAAAAATCAAAGTAATGGTGTGTTGGGGCTGTGTAAGTCACGTTCAAGGGGGAAAAGATCAGCATTTTTGAGTAAAATATGTTGGTGATACAAACAAGAATGAGTTAAGACTTGCTTATATGTGAGATATAGTGAATGGAATACATGTGTAAGTTGCCAAAAGTTATACCAAGACACTTGGTGTGTCTTAGTGACACCAAAACCAGCCATAGGGTGGGGTGGGTAAGGTGAGTGGGTTTTATTCATTTAATTTTGATATAGGTGTGATATAGAGTGTAGTTTTAATCCCGATAATTAAAATGTAGAGTTTTTAAGACGCGTAACGTAGTACCAGGTAGTAATAATTTTTAAAACATTCAAAAATATTAAAACATGATATCATAACCTATTTTAGTAATTTAGATGAGTGGTGAGTTCATCGGAGGACTTAAACATCGTTAAAATCGAAACCATGAGTTAAAAACGCGTTTGGTGAAACCGGTTATTGATAAAAGTGACGTAAGCTATAAAAATGATATGACAAGTATAAAACTCATTTGTAAACATGAAATATTTTAAAATTTCATAAAATATGTAAATTATCATAGTCTAGGGTTGGTTCATGTTGTTAAAACCATAAAACGTAAATTTAAATCGCGTAAAACTTAAAAGGTGCAAGGTTTACGTATAAATGGAAAAAGTGAAAATTGACTTTTAAAATATGATTGTAAGGAACCCAAAATGCATAAAAAATATAGAATAAACATAGTCTAGTCGCGGTTAGATTAATTGAACGTACGCAGATAACTTCTGACGAAGTAAGTTATTAAAAAAATAGAATAGTTAAATAATAAAATATTAAAATTAGTGACATGAAAATTTTAGAAATGTCACAATTATCATTAATAATATTGGAGCTTACAGTTTGTTACATACATTGTTCTCATTCATATACAACTGTTTTCATTCACAATCAAACTTCTAAGTATTACTAAGTAGATTCCGCATACTTAGTGATATAACTCAAAGTATCATTCTAACACATATAAAGGTGTACAGATCCATCAAGGGTTAACAATAAGTTTCTTCAATGATAATAAATATGATACGCACTTGTTGAGTTTGTTAGACTCCTTGGATCGTTTATAGCATCTAGGGTTAACAATAACAATGATAATAAATATGATACGCAGCGGAATAAACAAATATCATTGTTATTGAAAAGATTATCAGAAACTTAAAGAACAATATGATGCACAATTGCTAGAGTTAAACCAAACTAATTATAACTTAGCAAATCATAAAAGAGGTCTTGGAGTTTTAGAAAAACAATTAGAGCATTATAGAGCCAATGAATCTAAGTTCAATGATGATATTGCTGTTTTAAAAAGAGACTTAGATTATAAGATTGAAGTGAATAAGGCTCTTAGGGAGGAGTTAGAGAAAGTTAAAAAGGCTAATGAGAATATACAGATAACTTGTAATACACTAGATCATCAATCCAAGTGTATTGACAAAATTTGGGAAGCCCAAGTTGTGAACAAAGCCAAATCAGGAGTAGGATATAAATCTGTTCCACCACCTCTAAGAGGTGTTCCATCACCTCCTGGCATTGACTTAGCTCACACAGGATTAGAAGAATTCCAGAAACCAACCATGACCTATGGACCAAAATTTGTTAAAGAAGCTGCTACTGAAAAGGTTCAGGTTGAGGTTGATACATTTGATAGTGCTAGTGACTCATCTCTTAAAGATGATAGTTTGAATGTTGAGTATAAAACTAGTGTTCCTGAGAGTGTTCATGTGGAAGTTAAAAAGAGTATTCCTGAAGTTGTCAAAGAAAAGCCTAGGTCACAAGCTAATTTCACTAGGCCCACTACTAGATATGTAGAGATGTACAGAAGAAGGTCAACAACTCCTAGGGGGAATCAGAGGAGTTGGAATCATGTTAAATCTAGGAAATTTGGTAGTGACTTTGTGTTTAACAACAAATCCTGTCACATATGTGGTAGCTTTGATCACCTTCATTATAATTGTAACTATCACATAGGTAGAAGGGAAGTGTTTGGGAATACCAGGGTGAATGGATATAATGCTAATAACTTTACTCACCTAAATCCACTAAGCAAGATGATTCCCAGGTCTGTTTTGCTTAACTCTGGCATTAAAACTTTTTCCACTGCTAAACCAGCAGTTGCCATTGCCAGAAATACAAACAGAGTTTACCCTAAGTCCCTTTTAAGAGTGCAAAACCTATCACAACTTTTGCTAAATCTGCATAAACAGGGAAAAAGACCAATTTTGAAAAGAAAGTTTACAATAATCACAAGTGGGTACCTAAAATTTCAAAACCAGCAGTTTCACTGCTAAGCCAGCAGTTACCACTGCAAGGCCAAAAGTTTCCACTGGTGGTTTTGTGAACAACAAAAGGGTAAATGTGGAAAATGCTGTTAAGGCCTCAGCATGTTGGAAATATGAAGATGGCACAATTCAAAGGAATGTCACATGATCACATTGAAGGTATTTACTACAGGATTAAAAGACAAGATAGTAATTTTGTTCTTATGGATAAAGAACCTGTAGCAATAAAGTCAAAAAGGTCAGGAGTGAGTCTTGGATCTAAAGATGCAAAGAAATTGAAGACTCAGGAGTCATCTCAAGCAGAAGAAGATGTTAGCAAGTTGACTGAAGAACAAGTTACCAATATGATGTTCATTGAGACTGATGTGCTTAACATTGAACCTTTACAAACAAAATATCCAGTAGTTGGTTGGGAAATCTGTTCTGATGATTTTGGAGTTGCATGGAAGATTATCAGAACAGGAAATGTCATAAGTATTTGCAGAGACTTTGAAGATATTGTTAGATCTTGTGATAGAGAAGACTTGGATACTTTGTGGAGGATTGTTCAAGATCAGTTCAAGAAAGATGAACTTGTTGATGTCAAAGAAAAGGAGTTGTGGGATCACTTTAGAAGATTGTATGAACCTGATCCAAGTGACAGGCATTGGAGATTTGAAGCTCACAATATGAATACTTTGTGGAAATTCTATGATTCAAGTGCTGTACATCATGTTTCTACTCAAGATGGAGTTGATGTGTTTATGTTAGCTGAGAAAGAATATCCATTGAGAGCTGGAGTTTTAATTGTTATGATGTCAGTAAGGCTTAGATGTTGGGAAAGAAGTGAAGTCATAGAAGATTTGCTGCAAAGGATTTATGATCAAAGTGTGAGAGCCGATAAGGAGTTAAGAAGAAGAGGATAAGTGTTTGGAAGAATTCCCATATCCTCATATATGCTGACTACTTGAAGAAACTTATTGATTTACATGTTAATCATAAGTTTAGGGGAGGATTGAAGAAACTTATTGTTAACCCTTGAGTTTGTTGGGATTTATACTTGAGTTGATATTGACAAAATATGAAAGATGAAGGGCTTATGATGACAAAGTGGACAATGCAAAATACAAGGGACTTGCTTTACAAAGAAGTTTTTACAATTTAGTCCTTCGTAGTATTTTGTAAACCCTAATCCTCTAGTATATAAAGAGGACATGGGTCATCAGGTTTTGTGTGCACAATAAAAGATGCTACATCGAGGTGAAGGTTTTTGCTACTGCTAGTTGTTATTAATACTGATGGTTTTTTATTTCTATTGTTTCAAGTCCATTTATAGATGCGGAAAACTTAATGGTGGCGAATTTGAAATATTGGAAAGATGAATTGGATGTGTAATATTGATTTGTGGTTGTGAAGATCAAGGTTGCTTACATTTGTCCCCTGTTTGATGATGACAAAAAGGGGAAGAAACTTTACATTGAAGCTGCAACTTGAAGATCCTTGGTGATATAACATGGTTTAAGAGGAAGTTCGTTATCTTTCATGACATATTAGCTTCAGGGGAAGTTCGTGATTACTTGGTTTTGTCATATCAACTAGGGGAAGATTGTTGGGATTTATACTTGAGTTGATATTGACAAAATATGAAAGATGAAGGGCTTATGATGACAAAGTGGACAATGCAAAATACAAGGGACTTGCTTTACAAAGAAGTTTTTATAATTTAGTCCTTTGTAGTATTTTGTAAACCCTAATCCTCTAGTATATAAAGAGGATATGGGTCATCAGGTTTTCTGTGCACATTAAAAGATGTAGACGTCTAGTAAAGGTGTATGTGTGTCTAGGCGTAGTCTTATTGTAAACGCCTAGATTAGTTGTAGGAAAGATGATGACGAAACCTTGTTAAATAGCAATGATATTTGTTTATTCCACTGCGTATCATATTTATTATCATTGTTATTGTTAACCCTAGATGCTATAAACGATCCAAGGAGTCTAACAAACTCAACAACCACTTCAGTAGTTTTAGTGTTTTGAGAAAAAAGTCCTTCATTTCTTTCCTTCCAGATGTAGTAAACAGCAGAAGCAATAATAATTCTGTTTAACACACTCCATATGGTGTTGTTGCATTTGATCTCTTCCATCATTTGAATAATTTGGTCCCACACCTATGGAATATGACTGATCTTCATCATCTTCTTAAGAGCATTCCAAACTTTGTTAGAGAATCCACAATAAAAAAAACAGATGATTATGTGAATCATTTGTTTTATTGCACAATGGACACAACATCTGCTCAGTACTCCATTTCATAATCGTGTCCTAGGTTTGAAGTCTTTTGTTAACAGCCAGCCAAAATATGAATGCACATCTTGGATTGCAATAGGAGAACCATACAGCTTGCCACCATTTTGCAATAAGAAACTCTTCCTTAAGATCCTTCCATGCTTCCTTGGTAGAGAACTTCACCAATAGACCATTCTTGGTTTTCCATTTGACACAATCAACTTTGTCTTCATGCAGGGGAGGAACTTGAAACTGAGATAGTACAGGGTTATTCCTATACCATTCTTGAGGCCAATTCCATCTATTGTTGTCAATCAATTCAGCAACCTTGCACTCACTTTTAATTCTAGCTTCATGTAATACACTATCTGATATAAATGCAGACAAAGGACCAAGATTATGCCATTTATCATGCCACATGAAAGTATCTTTCCCATCACCAATCTCATGAATAATGTAGGGTCTGATTTTCTTTCTTAGTTCCAAAAGTTCTTTCCAAGTACCACAATCATTAGGTTCAGGATCCACAGCCCAGAAACTTATTCCTTTTAATTTTACCCTATTGACCCATTTAACCCAAAGACTATCTTCATTGGAAACTAGCTTCCAAATGTGTTTCATCGATAAAACTTCATTCCACATATCAATATTTTTAAGCCCCAATCCTCCCTCCATCTTTGGCCTACAAACTATTGCCCAAGCAATTTTTGCTCTACCTTTACAACTTTTACCTTGACTCCACAAGAAATTTTTGAGAAGGTTGTTTATTTCTTTGACTATTGCTTTAGGTATCATCATAACAGCAGCCCAATATGTTTGCATTGCAGAAAGGACAGAAGCAATTAATTGAAGTCTTCCTGCATAAGACAATGATTTGTTTTTCCAGTCATTCACTTTACTTTTCAACTTATCCACAAGAACTTTGCAGTCTTTAATTCCAATCTTCTTTGCTAACAATGGAATGCCAAGATATCTCGCTGGAAGTTTGCCCACATTAAAAGGAAGAATTTCAAGAATTCTTTGTCTTTCCCCTATGTCCACACTCCCAAAAAAGACTGAACTTTTACCCATATTAGGTTTTAACCCAGAAGTAGCACTAAATTCATTAAGGGTATCTCTGATTACTTGCACAGAACTGTAATCACCATGACTTAGAATTAGGAGATCATCTGCAAAGAACAGATGAGTCAGTTGAATGTCTTTGCAGCCTTTATGGTATTTGAATCCAGTACTTTGCCTAATCTTCCTAGCCATCATTAAAGAAAACACTTCCATAACTAATGTGAAGAGGTAAGGTGAAATAGGGTCCCCTTGCCTTAGGCCTCTACCACTTTTGAAGTAGTGAAAGTTGTTGAACTCACACACTTCATTATCCAATTTACCATCTTACTGAGGAAGCCAAACTGAGTCAAAATATTGTTCAAAAAGCTCCAACTTACTATGTCATAAGCTTTAGCAATGTCCACTTTCAAAGCACACCTTTTTGCTCCATTTTTACAATTATATCCTTTTAGAAGCTCTTGAGTGAGAAGGAGGTTGTCTTGAATTAACCTCACTGGCACAAAAGCACTTTGGTTTTGGTTGACCAGTTTATTCAAAGAGGATTTGATCCTGTTGGTTAGGATTTTGCTAATGCATTTATAGAGAACATTACAACATGCAATGGGTCTATATTCAGATATCTTACTTGGTTGATTGGTTTTAGGGACAAGGGAAACCAAAGTTGCATTAACCTCTCCAAGCAACTTACTATTCCTGAAGAAGTCTTTAATGGCATCACATACTTCTTCTCCAACAATGTTCCAAGACTTCTTAAAGAAAGCAGCCGTATAACCATCAGGCCCAAGGGCTTTATCATTACCAATGTCAAAAAGAGCATTCTTAATCTCTGCAATCATCTCATCATTATCAGCTTCATTGAGTTTGTTCACAAATAGACTGTCAGCATCAATGATCTGCTCCACACTATCAGTAGCACCTAAAAAACTTTCAAAATGATCAACAAACTTCTTAGCAATCATATTACCCTTCACAGTATTTCCATCTTCATCATTTATACTCAGAATTCTATTCCTATTCTTCCTGCTTTTAATGACTTTGTGAAAAAATTTACTATTCTTGTCACCATTCTGAAGCCAATTGATTTTAGCTTGTTGAAAAAGCAGATTCTCTTCATCAGCAACAGCATCCATATATTTTACCAGACAATCTGCTTCTTTGGCCTTTGTAACAGAACAGTGTGGGCTCCTTTCCACCATAATCTGAGCCTGTTTCAACTCTTCTCTAAATTTATTCACATTTTCAAAAATATTGCTATTTTTCCAGCTAAGCTTGTTCAGAGGTTTCTTCAGGTCTTTTAGCTTCTTAACAACTTTGAACATATTACAGCCATTAAAAATCTTCTTCCATCCTTCTTGAACCACCTCTGCAAATTCAGGTTTCTCACATATGTAGTTAGCAAACTTGAAAGCTCTTGTTTTCTTTGGAATGAACTTTGGGATGATGATAACAGCTGCACTAAATATTGGACAAATGGTTGTAGAAAATTATAACATGAACGGTTCATAATTTTTTCAACTTTTCCTCTCTCTCTCTAACCGTTTTTTTCTCTCCATCAACTCCTACACTAATTCATCAATTTCTTCCTCATTACTGAACGAAATTCAATTCTGAATCCATCATTATATTCAGCTAATCATTGCGCACATAATGATTACCTTCGATTTGATTTTCGTTGAGTATTCTGAAAACCCCCAAATTTGATATTTGGTGCCAAAACTCCATTTTAATCATTTCTTTCTATTTTAATCATGTCAAATAAAAAGAAAACTAACAAAAGACAAATTAAACTTCCTGGTAGGCTTAGAGATCACGTAGTTGGTAATTTGAGTAATCGCAATGGTGTTGATAATGGCAAGGGCTGTGAAGAAAGTAGGAATAAATGTAAGGATGGGGAAAGTATAGAGGTTGATTTGAATAAAGTTTTAAGGGATGAGGAACAGATTGTTGGGGAGATTGAGAAGAATGATGGCATATTGACTGGTCAGAATGTTGATTTAATGGATAGTACAAGTGAGATTAGGAGTAAGGATTCTGGGGATAAGGGAATTGATATTGAAGCTGCTTCTACAACTACTATTATGCTTGAAACACCTACTGTAAGTAATACTAAGCCGTCTAATACTATGAATAATGGAGTTAATAATAACAGTGATACTGCCACCTCAAATGTGAATGTCTTACTTGCTGTTAATAAGGAGGTCAGTGAAACTGAAGTTAATAATGTTGATATGAATATGAATAGTGTTGGAAGCAATGAAAATAATCCTGTCAATATTAATGAAAACAGTGCTGCTAAAACTCCAAATGTATCATATGCATCAGTTGTGAGTAACAATGATGAACAAAATGATAATAAACTGAGCTATAAACCAACTGTCATTAATGAGGATGGTACTGACTTAGTGATTTTTGATGAGGAAATGGTATCTCTAGGAAGTCTCAAATGGAATCTAACTATTTGTGGGTACTTTGTGGGTTGTAAGATGAATGCCTATGAACTTAGTTACCATCTAAAAAGAATGTGGAGTAAGTTTGGTTTAACTGATGTGAAAGTGAATGCTAATGGAGAATGTTTTTTCAAATTTAGAAAGGAAGAGGGGATCAATGAAGTGTTGAGGTTAGGCCCTTGGATAGTTAATAATAGGCCATTGTTTGTACAAAAATGGGATCCAATTTTGGGTATGGAAAAGGTTGAGCAGACTAAAATTCCTATTTGGGCTAAACTTGTCAATGTCCCATTAGAGGCATGGAGTAAAGAAGGAATTAGTGCAATTTCTAGTAGTTTGGGAACCCCTTTGATAATGGATAGCATGACCACACAAATGTGCAAAACTGGAATTGGCAAATTAGACTATGCTAGAGTGTTGGTTGAATTTGATGTGAAAAAAGGATTTAAGGACAGTGTGGTTATTCAATATAGAAGTAAAGAGAACGTAGTAAAAGGATCAAAGACTGTGAAGATTGAGTATATGTGGAAACCTGATATTTGTACTCATTGTTCTGTGTTTGGGTATACTACTAGAGACTGTGAAAAGAGGCCTAAGTCTGATGCTGAAATAGAAGAGATAAAGAAGAAGGCTGAAGAGAAAAGAAGAAATGATGATGGATTTAAGGAAGTTAATAACAACAAAAGAGGAGGCATAAGAAAACAGATGGGAGAAACAAGGAATAAAGGTGGGAATAATGCTGGTATAGATGGGAAAGGGAATGTTTGGAAAAGGAAAGCTGTTAACACTGATCTAAATAACAAAGCAACTGAGAAAAGGCCTGTACAGAATGTTCAAAAGAAGACATGGACACTTCAAAACCAGGATTTCAATGCTTTATGAAACACGGCTAACAAATATTATGTGCTAAGTTCCATGGAAACAGATGACATGGCTGAACTTAACATGTTGAAAGATAGAATTGTTGTGGACCAGTATTTGCATATGAAACTTCAACCCTTTCTTCAAGTCAAGAAAAGCTGGTCACAAGATATGCTCAAGTACTTTAATGCCAAATGGGAAGAGGATAGAATAAAGGAAAGAGAAGAACAAGCAGAACAAGAACATGTGGAAGATGTTATTGATAATGGAAATGCAACTAGTTCTGGATGGAATGGAAATGAAGTGAATGGGGGTGACACAGCTATTCTTAATTGATAGTTGTCATTTCTGCTCTTTTTATCCATAGATTTTAATATTGCAGCCTGGAATATTAGAAGTATGAATCAGTTAAAGAAACAGGATGAAATCAGAAAGTTAATTAGAGATGAGAAGCTTAGTGTATGTGCTGTGATTGAGACTCATGTGAAACAAAATAAGATGGATATGGTTGCTAACAAAGTCTTTGGGAATTGGCAATGGTGCTCTAATGTGAATTACAGTCAGAATAGTTGTAGAATTCTTATTGGTTGGGACGTTGATGTTGTCAACCTAATCGTCTTGAGTATTTCCAGGCAAACTGTTTTTTGTACAATAGAAGGAATTAACTCAAATTTTAAATGTTTTTGCAGCTTTATATATGCTGCAAATGGTGGCATTGAAAGGAAACAATTATGGAGAGATCTAAAGGCTGCAAAAACCATTGTTGATGATAAACCCTGGATGCTATTGGGAGACTTCAATGTTACTTTAAAGGTTGAAGAACATTCTGCTGGAAGATCTTGTGTGGACAATGATATGCAAAACTTCATTGACTATGTTAATGAAATTGAGATAGAAGATGTTTGCAATTCTGGTCTATACTTCACATGGATCAAATCTCCCTTCAAGGCTAGTGCAAGTGTAATGAAAAAGCTTGATAGAATTATGGTCAATGCTGAGTTTGTGCTGTCATATAATGCTGCTTATGGTCAATTCAAGCCATTTTTTCCTTGGATAGTTTTCTTTAGGAGCATCCTTTACAATTATTGATGCGTAGGGATTGCACCAGGCTTTACCTCTCGAGGGATCTCGAGAAGCTTACAACCCCCACCAGGCAGTGTATCTGATCGATGTAGTATAGTATAATGACAAGTACCGGGGGATTGATCGTTCAGCTAGGAATAGTGTCGCTAGGATTAGAAAACCTAAAGACTAGGTCTAGAGATGAGGGATGATTCTTTTTGTATTTTTATATTTTTATAAAAGCAAGTAAAAATCTCGGTTTTGAAGGAGTTGGGCGGAATTAGTTGCTAGTCAACTAACCCAATTACTAAGATGCAATCAAAATAAAATACTAAAAATGAAAATAAACTAAATTAAACAGTGGTGTGAGCAATATATGGGAGAATTATGTTTACTTAGGTTTCACTACTCCCTAGATATCTTTTACAGGTTAATTACTTGTTACAGTTGCGTGGATGACGGATTGTATTCCTTAATACCATTCATGGGGTGGCGTACTTACTTCCCCAATCCTATAAGCACCTACTTCACTCCTATGTCGAGCCGGCTAAGAAGCTCCTAACATGGGATCATTAGAATTTGCTCATGCATTAAATACAACCAATAAAACCTAGTACACATCGGTTCATGTTTCCTAAGACGTTCAAGCATGTTACACAATGGAGATCTGCCAGTTTTCTTAAGCCTAACATTGAAATCATTCATCAATTACAACTATAAACAAGTAATCAACATATAATTAACATCTAGGTTTCATTACATCTAAGCAAACACATGAAAGATCTAGCCTAGCATGTTGAAATCAAGACAAACATAAGATATATTCAAACAACACATAGACATATTGAATGAATTGAAAGAGGACTTATCTCAATTGAACATGAAAGGTTTCAAGGGGTGAAAACCCATGAAAATACTGTAAAAAATGACCTAGGGTTTATTAGGTTCGGCCCTAGTTTTCTCCACACAAGTTCCTCTTTTAATGAATGAAAAATAGAAAAGTATATATAGATTCTGTGAGGTGACGGCGTCAAGAACAAATGTCTGACGCCATCATCTCGCCGCCAAATAAATTCTCGGACTGCCTAGATCTGGGTTTGACGCCGTCACGTGTATTCCTTATGCAGGCCGTCACAATATTAACTCTTGACGCCCTTCTCTTGACGCCTTCAGGTCTTCACTGGGTCGTCACGGATTTTACTCCTGACGCCGTCAGAATTTTCCTCTTGACGTCGTCAGGTACTGTTCTCAGCATGGAAAATTAAGTCTTTGCCGTTTTCTTCACTTTTATGCTCCAAAAACGTCCAAAATGCTTCCTTTTCCAGAATTCACTCCCAAAGTACCTAAAATCACAAAAGGAACAATTTAAGGCAATATTTGATCAAATAAATTTAATTCCGGGCTTAAATTACCCCCTAAAAATGGTTCATTTTTCACCTCATCATATACCCTTACACTTGAGATTTGCTTGTCCTCAAGCAAATGCGCTTTTATTCTAGTCAAAATACAAGTTAGGGGTCATTTAACACTAATATAAAAGTAATTACAACAAATAATCGTTCCACTAAAGACCAAAGACAAGCACGGAGGTCATAAACTAGCACCTCACAAATAGTTTTTAGATACTCACATATCTCGGGTGTAATAAAGTATATATCACAATATGGAAATGGAAAACATCTCTCACTACCTGTCATAGCAAAATAGATTACCATAGGCTTAGGAAAGGATCAAACCTCCACCACATGGCGTAAGCACCTAGGATAAACTATCAAAGAGGTCTTTTAAAGGGTTGTAACGTTAGGTGTAGGGATATGGAATACACGGTTTTGTTGGATATAGGCAGTCTTTACTGGTGGCGAGTTAATCATCTTGGTTAATTACATGTGTAATATGGCGTTGCTAAGCCAAGACTAGACTCGACTTAAGCAAATAAATCAAAAATAACAAAAACATAAAATGAACATAGAATGAAACGGGATGGTAGTCCGTATGTTTTTTTTCTTCTCTTTTCTTTTTCTATTTTTTTCTTTTTCTTAATTTTTTTTTTTTTTTTTTTTTTTTTTTTTTTTTTTTTTTTTTTTTTTGCATACACTCTTACCCTACCATCCAAAATAATATATCATAGGGAATGAACATTCCCCCTTACACTTGAATTTTTACATACTTTACAATAAACTAATCTAATGACTCGAATTAAGATAATCAAAACACTTGGAGTACTTTTAAGATTAATGTACATATGAGGGTAATAATATGATGTTCTTCCCCATTACTCCATAAAATAAGTACTTTACCCATGAGTCCCAATCGTCCCAAAACAATATGTACAAGGATATGACTCGACTTAGCAACCATGTAATCAATTAGATAATTAACTTAGGGTTTAACAAATAACAATAATGCACTAAAGATGAGTACATACACGGAAGGCTAAGGCGATTTGGTTGTACATTTAAGTGGGGTGTAGCAAATTTTTCCTTTAAGTAAGATGCTTAAAGTTAGAAACGAAAAGATAGGCTCGGAGGGGTGTACTAGGGGTTTCGTGTACTAAAAATGAGTACAACGCTAAGGTGTGGGAAAAATTAGTTGACTTTACTAGCCAAATAATATGACTTAAATGGTCAAGTAATTATGATACGGGTTTAACACAAGGGTGATCCTAATGTCTCTTATCATGTAGTAAATCCTACTACACGAATGTAGTCTCACTAGCGGTCTCGGGATGCATCATTAACGCAAGTTCTAGAATCTAAATGTTACCGGTACACTCATAAGCACTAATAGTAAATGCTTTTCCTATCAAATCTAAAGGCGAACATCACATATTTGGGTGGAAAATTTTTCTGAATAGTACGGTTTTGTGCTAGTCATACAATCTCCTGTCCATGAGATGCTTGCTGTGGCTAAAGTTTCACTCCTAAATGTTGTAAAAAAATTTTAAATTTGGCGCTAAAATTACACTAACAAGTATTTCTCATAGTTTTATTACGCATCTACTATCAAAAAAACAAACTCAAGCGAAAGTGTATCTGTAAGGTAGCATCATTTTACCCTCCCCTTACACTTAGGATGAACATTGTCCCCAATGTTCAAGTAAAGAATGTAAAAGTGAAATAAGTAAAAAGAATGAAATCAGATACTCCCCTGATTCGCTCGGTATGGATAATAAGGTGGTCAGGTTAGATCTTCCTCCAAGAAAATGAACAATCAAAGCTTCACTTCCAGAATATAAATCATCTTCTTGTTAAACATAACCTGTTAAACCTGAGAAAACAGACAAGGCAACCTCGCATAAAATCGGCAGCAATCAATATATGCTAAAAAATCCTAGAAAACAAAATAAGATATAATGCTTGTGGAATGATGTTTGCAGATTTCCTGGATATTATAAAACTAATGATTCAACAAAAATTTTAAGACTCCGTTAGAAAAACAAAACTGGTAAAATTTCCAGAATTTTACACTTGACGCCGTCAAGAGCAAACTCGTGACGCCGTCAGAAGTGACCTGCAGAAATTCTTATGTTAAGTTTCCGGAAAATTTCTGAAAAAACTTCGTCCTACTTCCTGGAAAATCCTGCAAAACATCATTATGACTCGATACAAGCATTTGATTCTAACAAATACGAATATACATGTTCATTTAATATTGTGGAGAATCATGATCGGTTTTTTTTCTTAAAAACATATTTGGGGTTTCCCCTTACACTTATCTTTTGCGAAATACCTTTGGATGAAGTTAAGACTAGGCCAAACAACAAAATAAAGTATTTTCACTATTTTAGTTTGAAACATGATCTACCAACAATAAAAATTAAGCATGCATACGGAAGCAAATAACAAACAAACAAAATAAAAATAAAAATCACACAAAGCATGGGTTGCCTCCCAAGAAGCGCTTTTCTTTGTTTACGAGTCTTGTAGCTAGACTCAAGGTCATGGGTTACCGTGTGTCGCTTATGCTCACATAACCAAGCGCGAGCCATCTAATAGTCACCCCATCCTTCTTATAATCATCCCCTAACTCTAAACATCCACGATAGTACCTTTTATTCTTTTCATGAGTATATTTAAGCCCTTTTCTCTTATCATTCTCACTTAGCATTTCTATGGGCGGATACCTACTACACTTCTCCATGGAAAAATCCTTGAACCTAGGGTGTGCACGGGGCATTTGGTAGACAAAATCTTCATCCCCATCCGAGAATGTAATTAACCCTTCCATAAGTTTTTCATCAAGGTTGGTCAACCTTTTGAAAGGTTTTCCAAACGCATCTTGGGTCAACTTACTATCGATAAATTCTCCTAGATTCTCCATAACCATGAACTCAACAAGATAAATGAAGCTTCCTACAAAAACATGCAATGACATTGCCCTAGCAATAACGTTATCTCCTTTGTATTCTAACTCATCTACCATGATTTTATTATATTCACTACACGAGATTATGTTCATTGGGAGAGATGAGTTAAGGTAGGCATTAAAGCTCCTAAATCCAATCTTACAAGGAAATTGCATATTGAATGAGCTATCACTCTCAATCCTTGTTCTAGGGTCGACATACCTAAGAGGGTTCACTTCTTCTTCCATCCTATCCTCATTAATCACATCACCATCATCTAGATCCTCATCGGAGTCTGAATAGTAAAAAGGACTAGCCCTATGGTCATTATCGTGGTCAGACTCCTCTATTTCAGAATTATTGTCAAAGTGGTGGTTGGGCGATAGGTTAGGTGGGTTCTCATTTTCCACTAAAGGGATTGGGGCAGGCATTTGGAAAATCCTGCGACGAAAAACACGAATAATAGGAATCAAACGATCAATGTTATTGTTATCCATCAAGATAGTTTACGAACAAAGGAAACAAAGAAATAAGATAGACTAAAGAAAACCTAGAAAATAAAAATAAAATCTTACTAGAAAGGAATCTAGCAAGTAGACCTAATAAAAAGAGATCCTAACCTAGACAATAACTATTCCCCGGGCTGCGGCGCCAAAAACTTGATGCGTAGGGATTGCACCAGGCTTTACCTCTCGAGGGATCTCGAGAAGCTTACAACCCCCACCAGGCAGTGTACCTGATCGATGTAGTATAGTATAATGACAAGTACCGGGGGATTGATCGTTCAGCTAGGAATAGTGTCGCTAGGATTAGAAAACCTAAAGACTAGGTCTAGAGATGAGGGATGATTCTTTTTGTATTTTTATATTTTTATATTTTTATAAAAGCAAGTAAAAATCTCGGTTTTGAAGGAGTTGGGCGGAATTAGTTGCTAGTCAACTAACCCAATTACTAAGATGCAATCAAAATAAAATACTAAAACTGAAAATAAACTAAATTAAACAGTGGTGTGAGCAATATATGGGAGAATTGTGTTTACTTAGGTTTCACTACTCCCTAGATATCTTTTACAGGTTAATTACTTGTTACAGTTGCGTGGATGACGGATTGTATTCTT
The DNA here is from genome assembly GCA_030686995.1 of Artemisia argyi. Classification (NCBI taxonomy): domain Eukaryota; kingdom Viridiplantae; phylum Streptophyta; class Magnoliopsida; order Asterales; family Asteraceae; genus Artemisia; species Artemisia argyi. The sequence continues at coordinate 156,973,575 of CM060690.1, read as the reverse complement.
TAATACCATTCATGGGGTGGCGTACTTACTTCCCCAAACCTATAAGTGCCTACTTCACTCTTATGTCGAGCCGGATAAGAAGCTCCTAACATGGGATCATTAGAATTTGCCTCATCAATTATCTTTTAGTTTTTGGACATTGAACGTGGTTGTTAACACATCTAACATCGTTAAAATGGTACAAAGTATCTACTAGTATATTGTTGTGGTGGCAATAACGACACTTTTGGCCCTATAGACAACAAGACTAAAGTGAAGGCGGTTATAATAATGGGTATATTCTAAAGTTTGAACAGCATGTTTAGTCTTTTGGTCATATAAAACCAAAGATCATTATTGTTTCTAGTGTTACAAAATGACTAGTTTCAATAATTCGACCATGTAGGTCCACCCGCTTGATGTTCTTATACAATGCATCATACATTTCGTATCATATAGATATGCTTTTATGTTAATCTCACAACTTATAACAAGTTATGAGAGGTTAATCTTATAAAATAGTTGAAATTTCAACAAAATTAAGCTTTATGGATGACAAAGTTTATGGTGAGCTTTTCAAAAACATAAGCTTCTAAAAGAAGATGCTTCTCATAATATAAGCTCTAGCTTATAGTTTTTTTTGTCAAGCATACTTTAAACCAATATTTGACTTGAAGGGCAGTATTAGTAGTCGTTTGGATCTATGCAGTAATGCAGTATGAATTTCATAGTTTACTTGGTGGTTAAACTCTACTGCGGTGATGATACTGTAGGGGAGGTCCTGCGAAAAAATAGCTCGACGCCAGGATGATAAAAAACTTCACATTCCCGTTCTTCGTACTTTTTCAATATGAAAAAAAAAAATGTCGTCTTATTCAAAACCCCAATTATAACATCCCTTCTCTCCCACTTCACACCTCGGAACGCGCCGTTCTTATAGAGATAAAGGCGCTTTGACATCTTCTTAACCCGAAATGGCTGGGGAGAGCAAAGGTTCCTTTTTTAAAGGTACTCCCGGGAACAGATCCAGTGGAGATGGAGTGGGGCCTGTAGCTCAGAGGATTAGAGCACGTGGCTACGAACCACGCGGTCGGGGTTCGAATCCCTCGTCGCCCACAACCAGCCCAATAAGGGAAAGGCCTTTCCCTCTGAGGGTAGAAAAATCATGATCGGGATAGTGTATCAAAAGCTATGAAACTTGGGTGTAAGCTATTTGCAAGCTAGTACCAAAGTTTTGGACTATTAACTTTTTTTGTTTTTTTGTCCAAAATTTATTATTTAGATCCAACTAAGGATATATTACTATTGACATCAAATCATAATAATTGAATTTATATCACATCTAAACCAGCTTTGCATAACTCTATTTTTTTTATTAAGATAATGAGCAAAAGTAATCTCTTTTAAAGGGTTAGATGGGCTGGCTGCCACAAATGCACAAACACACCCATCAACATTATCCTTGTTGCCTCCCTTTGATCAAGACATATTTTCTTATGTGACTTGATTTCATCATACATCAATAAGTAACCTTAATGTAATGCCACATCATTTAACTGTCTTTTCTAAATCAAGAAAACCAACCTATTCATGAATAGATCTATATTATCTAGAATGGAAAAATAGTCAAACTTGAAAAGTTGAGTATTGAAAGTTAAATGTGAGAGAAAATTAATATAATTAATACTTTAATTAAAACACCCCATTACTTAAAAGTAAAATAATTTATTCACATTGTACAACCAATTAAAAACATATATATCAAATTAAATACAACCAATTAAAACACAAACCGGGTTGACCCGGTAATTTGACCCGTTTTCGACCCAACCTAGCAAGTTGACCCGGTTTAAATTGACCCATTTTTCGACCGGAGAGGTTCAATCGGTTGAACTACCCGGGTCGAACCGGGTTTCAAAACATTATTCATTATTTAAAAGTACAATGATTTATTCACATTGTACAACCAATTAAAAACATATCTACCAAATTAAATACAGCCAATTAAAACACAAACCGGGATGCTTTAAACCCGGCGGATTGACCCGGTTTAATTTGACCCATTTTCGACCCAACCAAGCAAGTTGACCCGGTTTAGATCGACCCATTTTCGACCGGAACGGTTCAACCGGTTGAACCACCCGGGTCGAACCGGGTTTCAAAACATTATCATTTACTTAAAAGTACAATGATTTATTCACATTGTACAACCAATTAAAAAACATATCTACCAAATTAAATACAACCAATTAAAACACAAACTGGGTTGACCCAGGACACTCCAAACCCGACGGTTTGACCCGGTTTAATTTGACCCGTTTTCGACCCAACCTAGCTAGTTGACCCGGTTTAAATCGACCTATTTTTCGACCGGAACGGTTCAACCGGTTGAACCACCCGGGTCGAACCGGGTTTCAAAATATTATTTTTCGTTTATAACCTATAAACTTTTTTTTATCAATAAACTATTTGTCGCTATAAAATTCTGTTGCTATGCACGGGTACTCGTCTAGTTAATTATGTATTTGCCACTTGCTTGTAAAGATGGGAAAACCAAACAATGAAGCTAATAAGTTTACGAACGTGCCTATTTCATAAGGGATGTAATTTTTACAGCATACAATTTGCGACTTTCAGTTACACACCACTTGGACCACACGATACAACAACAAATAAGTGTTAACAGTGTGCGAAATAATTTCGATGATGCACATATGACCTCTTTCATAGTCATAAGCCAAAAAGTGTGTTTTTTTAGGTTGACGAGATAACCATGTTTATTACAAGGATTAAATCATGCTCAAATAAATAATTTCGAGCTGCATGATTAGCCAAATCTTGGTATGCATCCAAAAAGGATCAAGACTCACAAAAGTTTTTTTGTCTAATGATCACATTTGTTTATCAAATTGCTTTTTTGATTGCTAAAGACATATACTTTTAACTAAGAAACACAATACATGATTAGCAAAAGTGATAGGCATCAATGAGGATACATAAAGTTGAGCCCCCAACCACATGTGATGCTCCAATTTGAAGGTGGTTTTACGGTCTGCACCACCGATAAAAGGTTTAGTTATTTTGTGTGAGTATATGGTGGGGTATTTTTGTTTTTAAGTGGAGTATGTTTGTGTGGTTTGTTTGGTGATTACTATTACCGGTGTTTGGTTGACTTAGCTAATGATTGAAAAACTGATGTGACACTGAGTTAACGATAATTGATGCTGTCATGTCTAAGACTTAACAACTTTAAATGGGAACCACAAACAATCAACAAAACCTATCCATAAATAACATATATGGGCTGAAAAGCTAATAACGAGCCCAAAGTCCAAGTTAAATACCCAAATATTTGTTAGCCCATGCTCTTGTAGCTTTGGGTACTGATGGGCCCATAATACATCCTCTAAAGCCCAAATAATTGAAGCACGCCCGGGATGTGATAACACTATTTATTTAAGTAATTGCTTGTGTTTCCTATCAAGAATTTATTATCTCTTACATAGTACATATGTATGCTTTAGTGCTCATTAAATAAGATTTAGTAGCTGATTACATCCTTACTATCAACTTATCAAGTTAACTAAAGAACTGAAGTATATGTGTTAACAATAATGCATATTACAAAATGTTTTCTTATAATAATTTAAACCTGAACTACAAAACATATATGTTTCCATCAAGTCAACATCATAGTATTTTAGTACATAAGGTTCTTTCTTTTACAAAGGTTATGACAAAATTAATGATGTTTACTGTTTGGTATTAAAGGTTACTATTTTCATCTTGCCAACTCCAAACAATGTCTTGAAGTCCTGGCCTAATATCATCCTCAAAGTTCTTATACTCTAATGTATCTCCGGCTGCCTTTGAAAATTCGACCACTGCAACCTCAGGTGCTACCTCGAACACTTCGGCATTTACCAACAGCTTACCTTTTCGGCCTTCAGATATCCCTTGCATCTTTAACTTGTACTTATTTTCACTAGAACACGAAATATTGAAGTTTAACTTTTCAGCTAGTGACTCTAGTTTATGCATAATGGTTGATGCACAAACTTTTGATGTAAATAAGGAGCCTGATTTTTGTTTTGTCTCGAACATGTTGGATAAGTCGAAGCGAGATGACATGGCAGATATGAAGTCGAATGCATTGTAGAATTTTGGTGATGCTTCCGACCTTGTGATTGACGTTTCTGATTCACACAGGTTATCATCCTTTCTTAGTTCGTCATCCAAAATTGGAATTTCAAGTAGCATTGGATCCGGAATACCTGCGAAATATCTTACATAAGTGCAATAATACAACCAATTTTATCAAAGATTCTAATTTGACTAAGTGAGGTTTAATGATTATAAAGAAAATGTTCAAAACTGTATGTTTCGTCTGTTAATTAGCAAAACTTTACAAGTTTTCTTTACAGTGGTTCTCAAACTTTATTGGCCACATTTTGAGAGAGTTGGTCACCAATATATAACAACATAGTGTTTTGATTAACCGTAAAAAAATTCAATAAGAAATGATGCCTAAAGGCATTAGAGATGGGTTTAACTAATACGTATGTGTTTATATTTGTAGGCATGTCAATCATATTTAAAAAGTAACATATTAACATGATTATACCTGCTAGTCCTTCTATAGCTCCACCACTCGTTGTAAGTCCTTTCAAGAACCATGGAGTTCGCATAATCGCTGGAACCGTAATTCTTCGAGACGTATCAACCACGAGTAGTTTTGAAATCAATCGTCGCGAATCAAGTGAAATCCACAGAGGAAACTCATATTCGGCTTTAAAAATCTTTTTATACATATGGATAACATTATCTTCTCTAAATGGAAGATATCCGGATAAAAGAACATACAAAATCACCCCACACGACCAAATATCTGCCTTAGCACCATCATACCCTTTATTCCTAAGAACTTCGGGCGCTACATAAGCGGGTGTTCCGCACTGCGTATGTAGCATCCCGTCATTACGTCGCTGCTCGGGTAACGCAGATAATCCAAAATCTGAAACTTTAAGATCTTCATTTTCATCAAGTAAGAGATTTTCTGGCTTTAAGTCGCGGTGTGAAACACCGCGACTATGACAATAATCAACTGCGCTAATTAATTGTTGGAAGTACTTTCTAGCTACATCTTCATTTAGTCGTCCTTTTGCGATTTTTGCAAATAATTCACCCCCTTTCACGTACTCGATTACTAGAAATATCTTTGTTTTTGTAGCCATTACTTCCTTCAGTTGAACAACATTCGGGTGGTGAACTAGGTGCATGCTCGCGATTTCATGGATGATTTGTTCCATCAAACCTTCTTTTCTTACCTGCATGGCCAAATCTACGTCTAAAATACAAAATAATATCGCACTAGTGTACTAATGTATACTTAAAAAGAAGGGATACATACAAAACTATCAACTCTTATATATATAATAGCTAGTACTCAATAAGTGTATAAGTTTCCCAATTTTTTCCATAAGGTAAAAAGTGAAACTACATGTTCTTTACAAGCAAAAACTCATAGAAGCCAAAATTCATGTCCTATTGGATTGATTGGATTAATAATCCTAAACTAGATTGTGCAAATACTATGTATATGTTGGTTCTAGCTTCTTGCTAGCTTGGATTAATATATTTGTCGTTAAAAAGAAAAATACCAAATTACTAACGGTTAAAACTGAGAGGAGATAGTTATTTTACCTTATCTATCTTAATAACTTTAACCGCGACACTTTCTTTCGTGACAAAGTCCATTGCATAGTACACTTTCGCAAACGTTCCTTGTCCTAGCAGCCTTCCCAGCTCGTATTTTCCGAATATCACATGGTTATCACCTGCAGCGGAGTGGCGATACTCCAACTTGTCGTCCATCTCTTTTTCGTTTGTTGATCTTAGAGAAGTAAGTTGTATGCGATGTTTTAAAAGGGAATATAAATGAAAGGTCTCATGTTGTGGGGTTAGACAGTAAGTTGATTGGTGGAACTAGGATATTTTAAAGAAAAACTCGTTACTGTATCTTTATAAGGTTTTGTTACTTTCATTGCGTTATCGACATTATGCCAGTAATGGATCTTTGTCACGAGGTACCATAAATACGGGGTTTTTACTAGTACAAGCAATGTATGTGCATAGTGAGTTCAAGATAGAACCATTTGACAATTTGAAAAATGACATGGAATATATTAAAAGAATATACGCACTTGTGGGATAAAGGTCAAATAAAGATACAAATATCCGTGAGAATGATAAGAATGGATTTTTTTTTTTTTTTTTTTTTTTTTTTTTTTTTTTAAGTTTCAGAATTCCTCAATATCGGGTATAAAAAGTTTTTTTTTTTTTTCTCTCTCTCTCTAAAAGTGGATACTTTTTCACATGTATTTGTTTTTTTTATTTTAATATTGAGAAAAATTATATTAAATACCAACCTTTTCTTATATACCAAGAGACTTATCCTCACTATCCATCTAAAAAAAATCAATGGTTGAGATTAAAAGTATTTTAATATTTCACCCATTTTTTATAATTTAAATATCTCTTAAACCGTTAATCGTTAAGCGAAAATAATTACACCATCGCGACGAGCATTTAATTATCTTTCTATAGATGGACACTTTGATATACTTTCGATAAAAAAAAATTCATTTTTTTCACGTTTTTTTTCGTGGCCGAAAAAATCATATATGATGTATCATATATGATATGTAATATCATATATGATGTATCATATATGATATGTAATATCATATATGATTTTTTCGGCCACGAAAAAAAACGTGAAAAAAACGAAAAAAAAAATTGTCGAAAATATATCAAGTGCCTATCTATAGAAAGATAATTAAATGCTCATCGTAACGGTATATTTTTTTCACTTAACGATTAACGGCTTGAAAGATATTAATATTTGAAAAAAAAAAAAAGATGAAAGTGGGTTTTTTAAATTGTTATGATTAATCTCATTAATTAGATCAAATAAAAATGGAGGAAAAACAGATGGTGGAGATTAGTCCCTTTGTTTGTAAAAAAAATTTGGTCCTCAAATGATCTTATATCTTTATTTTACCCCATACTTAAAAAAAAAAACATCATTCTTATTTTTCTCACGTATATTTGTCTTTTTATTTTGAAGTTTACCCCGTACTTGTATATACATATGCATGAACAAGATTATACGTACCAAAATAAAAGGACAAATCTTAGTAGGGATCGAGAAGGGTTGTGGCCCTTCAAAGATTTTAGTCACACGTACATTATAAACCCTTATACTTTGTACTCGTAGACATTATTAGTACGAATGTTTAATGAAAATATAAATTGGCGCTTTAAAACAAATACGTTATAGTTTGGTCCTCCCAATAAAACTTGTCAAGTTTCCAAAACATAACATATGTTTGAAGATCTCGAATTTGAAATACATAACGGAGCGAAATGTATAATTATGGGGTCAGGTTTAGGTGTGGAAACGAGCCGAGCCGCTCGTGAAAAACTCGGGATCGGATCGGTAAAAAGTTCGAACGAGCCGAGACTAAACGAGCTTGAGCCCGAGTTCGAGCCATAATTTGGGCTCGTTTAATAATCGAGCTCGAGCCCGAGCTATATATATAAACCTCGATTAGGCTCGCGAGCCTAAATGAGCCCAAAAAATATATTCGTATATATATTTTCTGTACATATACGAGCTTAAAAAAGAAACGAGCTCGAGCCTAGTGTGATTAACGAGCTTTCGAGCTTATTTCATTCAACATGTTATATAAGTCAATCAAGCCCGAGCCGAGCTCGAGCTTTTAAAAATTTTCACGACCCGAGCTCGAGCTCAAAATCTGAGGCTCGAAACGAGCTCGAGCTTTATATATATAAACGAGCTGAGCTCGAGCTCTGGCAGGCTCGGCTCCTTTTCACCCCACTCATGTTCAAGTAAACATTTAATCGCAAACGCGCTCTACATAGAGCAAATACAATCACCTTCTGTGTGCAAGTAGGAGTAGGGTGGAAACGAGTCGAGCCGCTACTGAAAAGCTCGAGATCGGATCGGTAAAAAGCTCGAAAGAGCCGAGCCTAAACGAGCTCGAGCCCGAGCTCGAGCCTAAGTTTGGGTTCATTTAATAACGAGCTCGAGCCCAAGATCTATACAAAAAGCTCGTTGGGGCTCGCAAGCCTAAACGAGCCCTAGAAATATATACGTATATATATTTTCTATACGTATAACTGTGTTAACGAGCTCGAGTCCTGTGTAAAGAGTCGGGCTTTGTGTTAACAAGTCGAGCTCGAGCCTTGTATTAATGAGCCGAGCTCCTTTTGAACTTTACACATCATATAAATTAGTCGAGCCTGAGCCGAGCTAGAGCTTGTGAAAAATTTCACGAGCCAAGCTCGAGCTCAAAATGTGAGGCTCGAAACAAGCTCCAGCACGAGCTTTTTATATATAAACGAGCCGAGCTCGAGCTCTGGCAGGCTCGGCTCGTTTTCACCCTTAAGTAGGAGTAAGCAGTTTGGATAACACAAAATAATTTTACTTAGAAAATATACGAACAGAGAAGATTGAAAAAATAATAATAATAATAATAATAATAATAATAATAATAATAATAATAATAATAATAACAATAACAATAATAATAACAATAACAATAATAATAATAAACCCCTTACACATCTCAAAAAACTTAGAAATACCATACATTCCCTCACCGCCTTACGCATCTCATTATGTTACAGAGTAACCAAAATCTTTGAGTTTAACAGTACCATGTGATGATGTGAGATACAACTTAACCAAGAGACGTGTGTTCAAGTTTATATCTTTGTTAGTATTCCGCAATTAATTTGGAACTTTGGTGGCCATGCGGCTCACGCCAGCTTCTCAAATAAGAGGATTTTATCCGGTTTAAGTGTATGTGGCAACAAACACAAATTTGATAGATTAGTCAGCTATGTCAGAAATTGAAAACCATGTAGATCTAAGGTTTATTGATTGAATTATTTATAGATACAAATGCATAGAAAACCCTAGTGACCTAATAAACCTCGATTCATAAACACAGTTGGGTCGAGTCATCGAATCTAATGTCTTATAAATTAGTCGAGCCTGAGCCGAGCTAGAGCTTGTGAAAAATTTCACGAGCCAAGCTCGAGCTCAAAATGTGAGGCTCGAAACAAGCTCCAGCACGAGCTTTTTATATATAAACGAGCCGAGCTCGAGCTCTGGCAGGCTCGGCTCGTTTTCACCCTTAAGTAGGAGTAAGCAGTTTGGATAACACAAAATAATTTTACTTAGAAAATATACGAACAGAGAAGATTGAAAAAATAATAATAATAATAATAATAACAATAATAACAATAACAATAATAATAACAATAACAATAATAAACCCCTTACACATCTCAAAAAACTTAGAAATACCATACATTCCCTCACCGCCTTACGCATCTCATTATGTTACAGAGTAACCAAAATCTTTGAGTTTAACAGTACCATGTAATGATGTGAGATACAACTTAACCAAGAGACGTGTGTTCAAGTTTATATCTTTGTTAGTATTCCGCAATTAATTTGGAACTTTGGTGGCCATGCGGCTTACGCCAGCTTCTCAAATAAGAGGATTTTATCCGGTTTAAGTGTATGTGGCAACAAACACAAATTTGATAGATTAGTCAGCTATGTCAGAAATTGAAAACCATGTAGATCTAAGGTTTATTGATTGAATTATTTATAGATACAAATGCATAGAAAACCCTAGTGACCTAATAAACCTCGATTCATAAACACAGTTGGGTCGAGTCATCGAATCTAATGTCTTATACCCCCCCCCCCCCGGCGTCTAAGTAGTGAAATAACGAAAGCTTGGACTTGAGCAAAAACTAAAAACAAAAAAACAATAACTAGTTTGTTGATGAGAACATTTGACAGCGAGTGGCATTAGAACTCCAAGCAAAAACTAAAAACACAAAAACAATAACTAGTGTGCGATAGGCGGCTTCCAGCGGCGCGTGGTAGTGCGCATGTCGGTTTACAGAGGTGATATTGGTTGCATTTTGTGTAGAATTAATAAATGAAGATAATGGTGCTTACGACGTTAGTTCCAAGCGGTTTTGGAGTTATGTTTAAAACAGTGACCAACGATGCATATGGCCGAAAATTGATTTGCTTTATACTTTAAAAAATGAGTAAATGGTGGCGGCTATGATTTGACGGGTTGGCATAGATACAACGGCTCATGGTGGCTGACTAAGTACAATGTTTATTGATTAAACTATTTATAGATACAAATGTATTGAGAACCCTAGTGGCCTAATGGACCTCGACTCGTCGACACAACTGGGCCTACTCATCAAATCTAACGTCTAGTAGGCAAAGGGCTTGTTTGGTGCACATAATATCATTGACGAAATTATCTGTAAATCGTTTAGAAACCGAAGCCATGACAACATACGTCCTTTTGTTTTCCATTATTTGCACCCACGATCAAAGCCTCTTAGATTACCTTATAAATCGTATAGAAACCGAACCCATGACAACATATCAGCAAATAAAAGACATGACCATATTACGAACCACTTTATGATGACAAATTATCCAAAAAGCATAGAATCAACACTTATGAGCACAAACCAACATTTAAAAAACATATCAAAGGTTAAACAAACAAAAACACATACCCATAAATTCACCAACAACATAACATAAAAACTTAAATCCATATAAAATCAACAATACATTAAACAAACAAAAGTACCTACGACCCATGAATGAAACTAATAGCATACATTAATTAATAAACATTGTCAAAAATAAAATACATATAAGATTCCAGAAACCCAATAATCACTTCAGGAAAAACCGAAAAACATCATACCCACAAACCAATCAACAATTCTTTTTTACTAAACACTACAATTTCAACAAAGCCCAAATATTTTAACAAAGTAAATAACAAATTTTGACAATATAAACACCCCACGGTTAGGGTTCAGAAACTAACAATTTGAACATGCAATTCAAGATTCGTCTTTGTAATATCCCCCCCTAATAAGGCTTAAATATGTGACAATATCAAGAAAATTAATCTTGAATCTTCATTTTCTACTTTATCTGAATCGTTAATTAGGAGACTTATGATTTTGTGAGTGGATAATTACCACTCTTATGATCTAATGCACACGTGTTTTTGAAGAATTTGTATAAAGCCATGTTGATCTGTACAAAACACACGTACAAGGAAAATTAGAAAGCAAAACGGTGTCGTTTTGGGCCAACGTTATTTCCAGCCATCAGACGACATCATATAGAGGCAAGCGAAGAATAAAGAAAACACAAAAGAACATCGTTTTGGAGCCCTCTAAAATAACGTCGTTTTCCACAATAAATGTATAATAGAGTAATAACGCTTAATAATTTAAACCTGAACTACAAAACATATATGTTTCCTTTAAGTCAACATCATAGTATTTTAGTAGATGAGGTTCTTTTTTTACAAAGGTTATGACAAAATTAATTATGAGGTAGCCTGCTACAAACAACATTCGGATAATGTTTACTGTTTGGTATTAAAGGTTACTATTTTCATCTTGCCAACTCCAAACAATGTCTTGTAATCCTGGCCTAATATCATCTTCAAATTTCTTGTACTCTAATGTGTCTCCGGCCGTCTTTGAAAACTCGACCACTGCAACCTCGGGTGATACCTCGAACACTTCGGCATTTACCAACAACTTACCTTTTCGGCCTTCAGATATCCCTTGCATCTTTAACTTGTACTTATTTTCACTAGAACACGAAATATTGAAATTTAACTTTTCAGCTAGTGACTCTAGTTTATCCATAATGGTTGACGCACAAAATTTTGATGTAAATAAGGAGCTTGTTTTTTGTTTGGTCTCGAACATGTTGGATAAGTCGAAGCGAGATGACATGGCAGATATGAAGTCGAATGCATTGTAGAATTTTGGCGGTGCTTCTGATTCACTTGGGTTATCATCATTTCCTAGTTCGTCATCCGAAATTGGAGTTTCAAGTAGTATTGGATCCGGAATACCTGCAAAATATCTTAATCTTTTTGGTAAGGGAGATGATATGTACACATACATTTTTACTTTGCACACATAAATTTATGTGTAAGGATAAGCAAATTGATGTGTGGGGACAAGCAAAATTATGTGTGCAAAGTAAAAGTGTATGTGTACATATCATCTCCCTTTTGGTAATATGCATAAGTGCAATAATACAACCAATTTTATCAAAGATTCTAATTTGACTGAGTGAGGTTTTGTAAGTGACTCATAACATAACATATATGGTCCCTAGCCAAAAGAGAGAAAAAGAATGACTCAATTTGCCTATTCTAAATATGTTTTTGTATGTTAGGAAAAATTTACTGTACAAGTTAGAGGTGGCCAAACGAACCGGTTCCGGAACCGGAACCGGATAATTATCCGAAACTGAATCCGGTCAACACCGTTCCGGCAGGATCCGGTCCAGTTCCCATAATATCCGGCGAATCGTGTCCGGTTCTAGAATTTGCTACTCGATCCGGTTTGGAACCGGATAATTCATCACCGGTTCGCGATCCGGTTCCTGGAAACCGGTTCCGAACCGGTTCCAGCATATATATTCTCTTTTTCTGGGTTTTGTTCACAGTAAGCAGCCAAGCCGCAGTGCAACGGTCATATGACCGTTTTTTCTAATTTTCCAACGGGTTTGTCCATATTTTGTCCCATTTTAACCTCTTAAACATTCCTATAAATAACATTGATGATTTTGGTTGAATCACAACAATCAAATTCAAGAAAAACACTCAAAATTTGCCCACTGTGAAGAAAAAGAGCATCGGTTCTGTGGAACCGGTCCGACTGGATTTTGGGACCGAACCGGATTGGAACCGATCCGGAACCGGGTAGACCGGTCCTGGTTTTTGGACCCCGGATCCGAAAGGAACCGGATCGGATTGGAACCGGATCCGGTCCTTTGACTTTGACTGCCGAACCGGTCCGGATTTTTTCGGAACCGGCATTTGGCCACCTCTAGTACAAGTTTTGTTTACAGTGGTTCTCAAACTTTATTGACCACATTTTGAGAGAATTGGTCACCAATATATAACTGTAAAAAATCAATAAGAAATGATGCCTACAACATATGTGTTTATGTTTGTAGGCATGTCAATCATATTTAAAAAGTACGGAGTAATATATTACGAGTAACATGATCGTACCTGCTAGTCCTTTCAAGAACCATGGACTTCGCATGATCGCCGGAACCGTAATTCTTCGCGTCGTATCAGTCACTAGTAGTTTTGAAATCAATCGTCGCGAATCAAGTGAAATCCACAGTGGAAACTCATATTCGGCTTTAAAAATCTTTTTATACATATGCATAACATTATCTTCTCGAAATGGAAGATGTCCTGATAAAAGAACATACAAAATCACCCCACAAGACCAAATATCCGCCTTAGCACCATCGTACCCTTTATTCCTAAGAACTTCGGGCGCTACGTAGGCGGGTGTTCCACACTGTGTATGAAGCATCCCGTCATTACGTAGCTGCTCGGGTAACGCAGATAACCCAAAATCTGAAACTTTTAGATCTTCATTTTCGTCAAGCAATAGATTCTCTAGCTTTAAGTCGCGATGTGAGACACCGCGACTATGACAATAATCAACTGCGCTGATTAATTGTTGGAAGTACTTTCTAGCAACATCTTCTTTTAGTCGTCCTTTTGCGACTTTTGCAAATAATTCACCCCCTTTCACGTACTCGATTACAAGAAATATCCTTGTTTTTGTAGCCATTACTTCCTTCAGTTGAACAACATTCGGGTGGTGAACTAGGTGCATGCTCGCGATTTCACGTATGATTTGTTCCATCAAACCTTCTTTTCTTACCTGCATGGCCAAATCTACGTATAAAAGAAATTCGGAGTACCTATAAAACTATCAACTCTTATACTATGATAGCTAGTAATTCAGTAACTGTAAAAGTTTCCCAATTTTTCCGTAGGTAAAAAAGTGAAACTACATGTTCTTTACAAGCAAAAACTCATAGAAGCCAAAATTCATGTCCTAAACTAGATTGTGCAAATACTATGTAATATATATGTTGGGTTCTAGCTTCTTGCTAGCTTGTATTAATATATTTGTCGTTAAAATGAAAAATACCAAATTACGAACGGTGAAAACTGATCGAGAGATAGTTATTGACTTATATATATAAGATGAAAATTTTACCTTGTCTATCTTGATAACTTTAACAGCGACACTTTCTTTCGTGACAAAGTCCCTTGCATAGTACACTTTCGCAAACTTTCCTTGTCCTAACAACCTTCCCATCTTGTATTTTCCGAATATCACATGGTGTTTTCCGGCCCCGGAGTGGGGATACTCCATCTTTTTTTCGTTTGTTGGTCTTAGAGAAATAAGTTGTCTGGGGTGTTTTAAAAGGAATTTTAAATGAAAGGTCCCCATGTTGTGGGGTCTGACAGTAAGTGATTGGTGGAACTAGGATCCTTTTGTTGTTATTAAGCTTTGTTACTTTCATTGAGTTATCGACATCATATTGCCAATGGATCTTTGTCATGTGGTGCCATAAATACGGGGGTTTTACTAGTACACGCAATACAGGTGTAGTGTGTATTAGAAAGATCAAAGATTCATTGACAAATTGAAAGGAGAGAAATTAAAATGGAAAGAGTGAAAAAAATAAATAAATAAACAAATAAAAGCTGATGGGCATGTATAGTTGAACGTAAGGGTGTAAATGAGCCGAGTTTTTGTCAAGTAAGTCGAGCTTGTTCGAGCCGAGCTTCATCGAGCCTCAAGCTTGAGCCCATAAAATGAGCTCGAAATATCTAACGAGTCGAACTCAATTTTATATAGGTTTGACTCGAATTATTATTAAATTTTTTGAGATTTTAGGTAAAATATATATTTTTTATATTTTAAGGTTTTATATCTAAATTTATGAACGTGCCAAGCTTTTCGATCGCAATTCGTACCGAATTCAGATCATATCATATATTTTAATTTTATTTGGCTTCAAAAACACAACACTACAACTAATTCGGGCTTTTCAAGCCGCACTCAAGCTTAATTTAACTCTTTCGAACCGAGCTGGAGTTTCCCTCGTGAAGGCTCGTTAAACTACTAAGCCGAATTTTCGAGTCGATTTTAGTTCTTCCAAAGTTTGACTCAATTCAACATGTTTATACCCTTAGTTGAGGGTTCATGTTTCAAGTAAATATTGAATCACAAGTTAGAGTAGATACAATGACATTTTGTCATTTTATAACTTTTGCAAGTAGAAGAAAGCAATTGGATAGCGTAAAATAATTTTTCTAAACGTAAGCACATAAAGAGACAATATAAACAAATAAGAAACACCAAACATCCACATATGCATCTCAAAAACTTATAAATACGGGTGCGTTTAGGTAATGGAATACACTCTTATATTTCACAAAATATTTTGTGAAAAAAAAAAAAAAAAAAAAAAAATCGCGTTCAAATTAGTGTTTTCTAATAAAATACTCTACTAAACACAAAATTCTTATTTCCAACTTTAGTACATAAAACTAAAAAACATTTTTTCCACCCATTTTCTTTAAAATACCCCCAATCCGTTTTCGTCAGTTTTTTCCGCTTTCGTTCGATTTTTTGTGTTTTCGTCAATTTTTTACGTTTCCGTCCATCATTTACGTTTTCTTCTATTTTTTTTCGTTTTATTACGTTTTCATCAGTTTTTTACGTTGTCGTCCGATTTTTTACGTTTTCGTCCGTTTTTTTACGTTTTCGTCTTTTTTTTACATTTTCGTCCGTTCTTTTAAGTTTTCGTCTGTTTTATATATTTTCGTCAGTTTTTTAACGTTTTCGTCTCTTCTTTTACGTTTTCGTCTATTTTTTTACGTTTTCATCCGTTCTTTTACGTTTTTGTCTTTTTTTTACGTTTTCGTTTATTTTTGTACATTTTCGTCCATTTTTTTACGTTTTCGTCTGTTTTTTATGTTTTCGTCCGATTTTTTACGTTTTCGTATGTTCTTTTACATTTTCGTCAGTTTTTACGTTTTTATCCGTTCTTTTATGTTTTCGTCTGTTTTGTTACGTTTTTTGTTTGTTTTTTTACGTTTTCGTCTATTTTTTAACTTTTTCGTCCATTCTTTAACGTTTTCGTCGGTTGTTTTACGTTATCGTCTGATTTTTTATGTTTTCGTCTGTTCATTTACGTTTTCCTCTATTTTTTTTATGTTTTCATCCGTTCTCTTACGTTTTAGTCTTTCTTTTACGTTTTCGTCCATTTTTTTACGTTTTCATCTCTTTTTTTTTTTACCTTTTCGTCTATTTTTTAGGTTTTCATCTTGTCTTTACGTTTTCTTCCGATTCTTTACGTTTTCATCAGTTTTTTTACGTTTTCGTATGAATTTTTACGTTTTCATCTGTTCTTTTATGTTTTCGTCTATTTTATTACGGTTTTGTCTACTTTTTTATGATTATGTCCATTTTATTACATTTTCATCTTTGTTTTTACATTTTCATCCGTTCTTTATGTTTTCATCCGTTTTCTTAAAGAAGATAACGTAATAAAACGTAGAATAACGTACAAAAAACTTTAAAAACGTAAAAAATGGGGATGAAAACGTAAAAAAAACAGGCGAGAACGTAGAAAACATACAAAAACATAAAAACATACGAAAGCGTAAAAAAACGGACGAGAATGTAAAAAAAAAACAAAAAAGTAAAAAATTAGACGAAAACGTTAAAAAACATACTAAAACATTATAAAACAGGCGAAAACTTAAAAAAAACAGATGAAAACGTTAAAAACAGACGAAAACGAAAAAACGGGCGAAAACATAAAAAAAAACAGGCGAAAACGGGTGAAAACATAAAAAACAGACAAAAAGATAAAAAAAAATAGACGAAAACGTAAGAGAATGTACAACGCGTAAAAAAAATTAAGAGATGCCGAAAACATAAGAAAACTGTTGAATACGTAAGAGAATGGGCAAAAACGTAAAAAACTGACTAAACCGTAAAAAAACAAACGAAAACTTAAAAAAACGGACGAAAACAGACAAAAACTTAAGAATATGAACGAAAACGTAAAAAGACAGACGAAAACGAAATAAAACAGACGAAAACGTAAAAAAAGCGGACTAAAACATAAAAAACAAACGAAAACGTAAAAGAAGAGACGAAAACGTAAAAAATATGACGAAAACGTAAAAAAAAAAAAAAAAAAAAAAAAATAGACGAAAACGTAAAAAAAATATACCCATGACCCAAAACGACCCATTTGCCACCTCTAATAAAACGTATAAAAATGTTCAAAAACATATGAAAACGGATTAAAAGCGGATGAAATAGGAAATTGTACTTTATGTTGAATTTAATGCTTTTCTGTCGAATTGTAGTCGTTTGAAGATTTTTTCATGTTATTTGTGTTATATTTTACTTTTTTAATTCTTTATTTTCTCGTTTTAAAACTTTTTATAGTTATTTTATTATTTAGTTGGTTAGTTTATAATATTTGTTTTTGTGTTTCGAACATGTTTTTATAATATTACAATGGTGAATAGAGAATTGAGATAGAAAACAACATTACTTGAACATGTTTTCTAATTTTGTAAAATGGAAAACACAAACACATGTTTCTCTAACTAAACGCGTTTTCTAAATTTTTCATTGTTTTGTAAAAATAAAACTCTATCTCTTTTCCTATAAAACAAGAAATAGGAATACAAAACAAGAAATAAGAAATGAAAAAAAATGTTATTTTAACTAAACACCACCTTAAAGTCTAACCTAACTGGCCATGCGATGATGTGAGATACAACCTAACCAAGATAAGTGTTTTCAAGTGTATATGACAGCAAAGGTATTTTGGTAAAGTTTATAAAGTATATATTACCAATCTTTGTAGTATTATCCAATTAATTTGGTAATTTTGTGATCACACAACCCACGCCAGCTTTTTAAATAAGAGGATTTAAACTGGTTTAAGTGCTTGTACCGGGTAGACACAAAAATACTAAATTAGTGGGTTAATTTGGTTCTGAAAATCAACTACACTAAAGCATTTGAGACAATAAAGATAAAAACAAAATAAAAGTTAAAAGTTGTATTACTTTGTATTTTTCTAGCCAGAAATTTGATAAAGGGTGTAAAATGCATGGCTATGGCAACAAAAAAACAAAATAAAAAGTAAAGTAGAATTGTTGAAGCATATGAAAGTTATCATATTAACATAAAATAAAATGGATAAAGATCCTTTTAAATTGTTATCAACATCATAGGTCATATGCATGTTAAATGTTTTGTGAGAGGAAAAAATACAAGTGGATCCATAATTTTATTAAACGAAAAATATTCATCTAACTTGTTCATGATTGGACCAATTGGTTAACATGACCTATCATGTTAAAACCAACTTTAAAGGATCTCAATCCAAATAAAATATTAAATACAATTCACATTTCACGTTCTTCCTACCTTTTAAAAAAAAATAATAAAAGAACAAAATGCTTCTTAGAGTATCGTATCATTCCTCCTTCTCCTTCATTATTCTCACAATTAGTTATCACAAAAAAATGGTACATTCCACCTTTCTATTAACCAACAACACTAATGAATGCATTATTGCATCTTTCCATCTATATTCTTCCGCATTCCTCTCACAAAGAATTAGTTGCCACTAAAGTGACTTAACTCCTCCTCATTTCCCCTTCCTCCCTTTTCCTCGTTCCTTACAATCAAGCGAAAATTACTGCAGAGGCAACTGTCACAAGCAGTTGCCTCGCAGTGGGTTGGTTTTTTATTTATTCCTTATAAGGCCACTAAAATCGCTGCAAGCCTGCAGAGAAATACATAACTTACACGTGTCGTCTTCTCGTTAATTATAAAAAAAAAAAAACAAAAAAAAGTTGCATTTCTAGTCACATTTGCAACGAAATACAAATAAATAGGGACCCACTTAACCTCTCTCATCTTTTTTGGACCCACTTAAATAATAAAAAATATATATTTATATAATTCTGGCCACATTTGCAGCGAAATACAGAATTTGGGCCCACTTGAATAATTAAAAAAAGTATATATATATGTAAATCTGATCTCATTTGCAGCGAAGTCCAACAATATTTTTTTTTTAATTTAAAAAATAAAACTTACCAAAATCACCCTAAACATTTTATTATTTACAACTTTTTTTATATAACAAACCTTATTCGTCAAATATTCATCAAATATATAACGAATTCGTTAATAAAAAAAAAAACCGTTGCGAAGAGCTATTGATTACGAACAAAACGAGCCCAATATTGATATGCTTTTGATGCACATACAATTTTATAAAAAATGTAAAAGTTTGATAAATAAGTTTAGGGTGGTTTTGTTAAGTTTTATTTTTTAGTTTGAAAAAAGTTGTTCCAATGAACGTTTACGTTTTTTAGTATTATTGTACGGTATACGGTTTTTTGGTTTATAAATGTTTACATTATTATTTTCAAACGATATCCTTCTTAATATAATTGTACGTCTTTGACTCATGTGGTTTAAGAGTGTGTTTTGAAAGTTTTAAAAAAAAATGTTATATATAATACACACACGCATATATATATATATATATATATATATATATATATATATATATATATATATATATATATATATATATGATAACTTGGTTACAATTATTATAGCTAATTGGCTACAATCCTCTAATAAAATACACAAAAAATTGAATAAGGGATCTACAGAAAGAAGACAGAGACCCACAAAATGACTTATGACCCATCATTCATTCATTTGTAGCACATATTGTAGGGAATTAGCAACAATTTAATTGTAGCTAATATATATATATATATATATATATATATATATATATATATATATATATATATATATATATATATATATATATATATATATATATATATAAAACTTGAACATTTTTAGAAAATTGTACGTACGTCAAAAGCATGTCAATATTGGACTCGTTTTGTTCGTAATTTAGAGTTCTTCGCAACGGTATTTTTTTTATTAACGAATTCGCTACATATTTGCTAAATATTTAACGAATAAAGTTTGTTATATAAAAAACTTGTAAATATTATAAAGATTTTACAAAAGGATGTGTAACTAATTGCCTACGCTTTGTTTCAATATTTTTTATAAAATCGTACGTACTTCAAAAGCATATCAATATTGGGCTAGTTTTGTTCGTAATTTAGAGATCTTCGCAACGTTATTTTTTTTATTAACGAATTTGCTATATATTCACTAAACATTTGATAAATAAAGTTTGTTATATAAAAAACTTGTAAATATTAAAAAGTTTAAGGTTGAAAAGGTAACTTGGACTTGTTGAAAGTGACATGTTTGGGAATTATTGTTGTTCGCTGCAACATGTAGGCGAATTACATGTTTTTTTTATAAAAGTGGGTCTAAAGAGAGGAGAGAGGTTGAGTGGGTCCCTTTTTTTTTGTATTTCGCTGCACATGTTATGTGAAATACAACTTTTATTATTATTATTATTTTTAAATCAACGAGAAGCTGACACGTGTATATATTAGATTTCTGGGACAGTTTGCAGCGATTTTAAAGCCCTTACAGGGAATAAAAAAAAAAAAAAACCAGCCCTGTAAAAAGAAACACATTACTGCAGAGTCCTGCAGTAATTTTCGCTACAATCAATGGCTATTCACTCATCACGTTAATGGATGATTTTCAAATTTATTTTTATTATAAAGATATCGAGAGTCATTGACCTTATCTTGAATCCCCATAATTGCCATCCACCTTTCCCATGTTTGATTTGACGGCATGTTCGCTTCATATATATTAACCACTGACACATATCGACATCTATCGCAAATAATTCACGTAATAAAGAAAGAATAATGTGCACGAATATTATATAATAATATGTTTTTGTATATAGAATCCGGTTCTATTGAGAAGACTTTTAGATTAAGAAGAATGAGAAATCATCTTGACCGTTGATATTATTTAATTTTAAATGATTAAATAAACAATTTTTTAGGCGGAAGAGGGTAAGAAAGTAATTGAATCATTACTATACTATACTATCCCTTGGGCTGTCCCCCCCCCAGCTACAGTGTTATGTGAGGGGGAACAGTGCTATGAACAGTAGTATTATTATTTTATTCGCTGGTTACTGTAGCACGGTTACTGTAGCATTTTTTTTTTTTTTTTTTTCTTAATATCCGACCAATACAAAATTTACATAACAAAAATAAACAAAAAAAATTATATAGCTTAACAACAAATCATAAAGACCAATACAAAATTTACATAACAAAAATAAACAAAAAAAATTATATAGCTTAACAACGAATCATAAATATATATATATATGTATTTTTTTTTAAATATCCGACCAATACAAAATTTACTACTGTAGCATTTTTTTTTTTTTTTTTTTTTTTTCTTAATATCCGACCAATACAAAATTTACATAACAAAAATAAACAAAAAAAATTATATAGCTTAACAACGAATCATAAATATATATATATATATGTATTTTTTTTTTAAGTAGCTAACGACCTTTATCACACTTTTCCTGCTTTTAGAATCCACAACACTTACTAAATACAACATGAAATATTTCTTTGTGAAAACACCCCGCGGCAACGCGCGGGTTTTCCAACTCGTTCAAACTAAAGTATGACTAGGGGGTTACAGTTTTGACTTTTCCACAATTGGAATTTGACGTCACATTATTTGGATTTCTATGTTTTTTTTCCCTCAAGCTATCCTTTCCTTTTTTTTCTTTAACTGAATCGTATATATGAATTTGACCGCACCCTATCTACTTGATCAATCATTATCCTTATTATATTGAATAGGAACACATTAACGTATGCATATATGATTCATTTTTCTTAAAAAAAACATTAAAATAAATGATTCATTTTTTTTTATGTCTTTATATGATTCAATTAATTATGATAGTTTTGTATACACTGAATCTTTAGAGTTTCTTGGTGTTATTTTATTTGAATTATTTTCAATTAGTGAATCAAACAATATAGTGGGTTTTTTTTCCTCGTCTTAATTTTGAACCATACTCCGATATGTAAACCAAAACCAAATTAGTGAACATCATTCTCCGGTATATAACTGATAACCAGATTATTGATTCATATTTCGAATAATGAATCATAATCGAATAAGTGAATCATTAAAACAAATTGGTAGTTATTGATTTTGAATCTTACACGGATTATTGAATCAATAGTTGAGTCCGTTTTTTTATTTTTTTTCTTTTGAATCATTACTCATCGAGTAATAACGATTCAATAATTAACTATCTTTAAAAGTATAAAGATGTCACTTGCATGAATTTATGCAAAAAAATTCAAAAGCTATAATGATATAATAAACATTCAAAAGAAAAATAAACGTTCATATATATATATATATATATATATATATATATATATATATATATATATATATATATATATATATATCACTCTTTCATGACGATATAAAACCTATGAGATATATGATTCATTCAAATTTAGATACATATGATTCAATAAAAACAAAGCTTACGATTCAACACGTAGAAAATACTTATAAAATAAAAACCACATTGATTCATAAAAGACGTATGAACTTTGTCCATAAATTAAAAACAATAAAAGCTGGTTCAATAGTTGTTGTGATATTACAACATGATCCGTCAAAATTCAAAAATTAAAAGAACCAACCCAATTATTATGGAGTGACTTGTGATCATATTTACTTTGTGTTTGATTTTCATTGAAGAGTCGAGTTATATTACAAACCAAACATTCCTCACATACCAAGGGACTCATCCCCACCATTCATCAAAAAAGGAAATCAATGGTTGAGATTAAAAGGATTTTATTATTTCACCCATTTTTTATAATTTAAATATCTCTTAAACCGTTAATCGTTAAGTGAAAATAATTACACCATCGCGACGGGCATTTAATTATCTTTCTATAGACGAGCACTTTGATATACTTTCGAAAAGAAAAAAAAAATTATTTTTTTCACATTTTTTTTTCCTGGCCGAAAAAAAAATCATATATGATATTGCATATCATATATGATATTACATATAATATCATATATGATATTATATGTAAAATCATATATGATATTGCATATCATATATGATATGTAATATCATATATGATTTTACATATAATATCATATATGATATTACATATCATATATGATATGTAATATCATATTACATATCATATATGATATGTAATATCATATATGATATTATATGTAATATCATATATGATTTTTTCGGCCACAAAAAAAAAAAAAACGTGAAAAAAACAAAAAAAAAAATTTTTGTCGAAAATATATCAATTAGCCTATTTATAGAAGGATAATTAAATGCTCGTCGTAACGGTATATTTTTTTTCGCTTAACGATTAACGGTTTGAAAGATATTAATATTTGAAAAAAAAGGATGAAAGTGGGTTTTTTAAATTGTTGGGATTAATCTCATCCATTAGATCAAATAAAGATGGAGAGAAAATGGAGGGTGGAGATTAGTCCCTTGGTATGTAAAAAAAGTTTGATCCTCAAATGATCTTTACTGTTCATTGAAAAGTAAATTGTAGTAACTGTTTAGTTTTATGGTTCATCGTAGAGATTGTAAGGATAACTATTCTCATTAAATGTGTTCATAATTATAAATATATATAAAAGCCAGGAAGTGACTGTAGCAAATCAACTGTTCAATGAACAGTTGAAATAACAGTACCCCAACCAATGAGGGAGGGTTTTTTTGCCACGTCATTTTTCCGTCCTTTTTTTTTTTTTTTTTTTTTTTTTTTTTTTTACACTAGCTGAAATTCCCAACGCCCCCCCCCCCCCCCCCCCCCCCAACATCAGCCGCAACGTTTTCCGGCAGCCTCAAAATTTTTCGGCCAGCAACCTAAACAAAACAAAACAAAAACAAAAAAAAAAAAAAAAAAAAAAAAAAAAAAAAAAAAAAAAAAAAAAAATTATGCATCCGAACTCCGAAGCATAAACACAACAATAACATTAACAAAATGATCCAAACATTGGGGTGTGGTGACTGCCGAGCAACAAACAACCCAAACGGACCCTCAAAAATGTATACCGAATTAGATCAATCCTCAAAACAAACTATGAGTTACGCCTCGGCTCCATATCGACTCCCGCAGCCGAGACCTCAACAAACCCGAAACAACTCCAAATCCAAACCTGAAGGTTTTTAAAACGTTTTTATAAAAGGTTTTGTATAAAAATCGGATTAATTAAAAGTTACAAAAATTAGGGTTTGAAAAATAATCATAAAAGGGGGACGAGGAAGGCGCGTGAGGGGTTTTATCGAGAAGGAATGAAGGTGAGAGGTGGTGGTGGTGTCCCGGTGGTGGTGACAGTGGCCGTCGTGGCGCGTGGGTGGTGTTGTGGTGGGAGCCGAGGGCTCAAAGTTTCCAGAAATGATAAGAGTTAACCGATCTATCGAATCGGCAAGAAAAAAAAAACGCCGGAAAATATTCCGGCGACGGCGACCGCCGGAAACTGCTGCTGTTGCCGGACATGTGAAGACTCCGGCGAGGATGTAGAGAGAAAAAAGAGTTTATGTGTGTGTGTGTTTTTAATTTTAATAAAATAAAATAAATAAAAATGGTTTATATAAGGGAGGGACCAAAATGAAAATTGGAAATGTGGGGGTGTGAAACGAAACTTAGGGGCGGAGGACCAATTCTGCCACTTTGGCAATTCTTTTCACAAAAACACTCCGGGGCTCATTCGACATAGCAAACGGGTTCAAAAAATTACGAAACCTTCGCCATTGTTTACGAAATAATTTTTCCAATAAAAACAACTAAAAATACGTATAACTTTTTCGAAGTTAATTTATTTGGCATAAAATTTGCAAACGATAAACAACGTTACACAAAAATCAATTGCCCCGCAGCAACGCGTAGGAATGAGAGGGGCAAATTTGTGGTGCACAATGCTTCATTTACTGTTACAAGCACTGTAGATGAAATTTGTGGCACATAATGCTTCAACCACTGTTATAAGCACTGTAGATAAAAAAAAAAAAAAAAATGCATGACCTACTGTCGAGAGTAACACAAACCAAACGGGCCAAAGAATACTCCAAATCACCAATAACATCAACAAACATAAAAGAAAAATAAGGAAACACAAAAGTATTACCACAGCGACTCACTGAGTCAACTTGGTGGATTGACCGACTCAACGAGTCGCGGCAAAAAAATATTTTTATAAAAGATTTTAATTAATTGGTTCTAATTGATGTCATTTCTGGTTTACTAAAGAAAATATTTTGTTTATACAAACGACTCAACATGTCATTTCAGGTTTACATCAAACACAAAATTCCGGGACCAACGCGCACGTTTACTGTTATTCACATCAATTAAAACCAAGTCACGCATACCGAATCAAACGGGTTTTGAATATGTGTTAGTATTTTGTGTAAAAACACATAAAATGAAAAAATGTATATATAATTAACGTCCTATAAAACACTCCCGTAGCAAAGCGCGGGCTACCCCGCTCGTTAAATATAATTAATGGGATTTGTATAATACCCATCATACCCTTGAATTGGTTTTATGAGATAAGTGGTCATGATTACTTCTCATTCTTCTCAATCTAAAACTCTTCTCAATCGATCTGGACTCTTTGTGTCTATATATATATATATATATATATATATATATATATATATATATATATATATATATATATATATATATATATATATATATATATATATATATATATATGGTAAACTTAAAATAAAAAAACAAATATCCGTAAAAAGAATAATTTTTTTTTTATTAAAAGTTCTCGAAAAATTCCAAAAAAAATCCACATAATCGGGTATGTTGGTGCATAAAACTTTTGTGAAAGAAGTTTTTTCAATTTTGAGTTTTTATACGTTTTCTTTTAATGCACAAAAAACGAATTTTAATGCGCAAAAAAAATTTTAATGCAAAAAATTTTCAACGTGTTTTAGTTAGATGCGCAATGTTATTTTGATGAAAAAAATCAAAAGAAG
Organism: Artemisia argyi; assembly: GCA_030686995.1. NCBI lineage: Eukaryota > Viridiplantae > Streptophyta > Magnoliopsida > Asterales > Asteraceae > Artemisia > Artemisia argyi. The sequence continues at coordinate 156,947,516 of CM060690.1, read as the reverse complement.
TTGGGTCCAAAAACGAATTTTTGATGCACAAAAAAGTGATTTAATGCACAAATGTATTTTTTTTTATAATTTTTTTTCCGGAGAAAGTATCCACTTTTAGATAAACTTCCTTTAAAACTTTTTCGTGCGCCAACATACCCGATCTTGTGAAATTTTTTTAGAATTTTTCGAGAACTTTAAAAAAAATTATTTTTATTCTTTTTACGAAAATTTGTCTTTTTATTTGATCTTTTATATATATATATATATATATATATATATATATATATATATATATATATATATATATATATATATATATATATATATATCCTTTTCCCAGTGCACGGAGCCCCAACGAGGAAGGCGTAATTTTTGAAGTAGTTTACCAAGTAATAGAATGTATTAATTTAATCATTGTAGTATTGGGTATATTATATGCATACATATAAACTATAAAAAGCTTTTACTTATTTAATGAATTAAATAAATAAATATGCAAATGTAATTGGAATGAAATAAGAATTGCAGTAGTTACAATGCATTAGAAATATGCAGACCAAAATTTGGTCCGGAATCATATTGCACAAGTGGGTGTTTCTAGTTTACGCGAATTAACTAGAAAGTTAAACATAAAAAAGTAATCGTGTAAACTTCAAAATAATAAAATTTAGTTTTGTAAATAGTATTGCCCTGGAAAATTGCGGTTTATCACATTCTACCACCCATAAAAGGAATCTCGTCCGTGAGATTCAGTAAGTGTTGGTCGTTGGAGTGGTGTCAGCGGAGAGGTGTACGTGTGTATTTGCGTCGAATTTGGTCTTCTCATTCCCAAGTGAACTCTGGACCTCTTCGAGAATTCCAACGAACTTTGATGATAGGAATTCGACTTTGTTTTAATCACTTGACCTCGCAGTCCAGGATTTCTACCGGTTCTTATGCAAAGTTGAGTTTGTCATTTAGTTGAATTTCTTCCAGCGGAATAACGAGCAATTCGTCAAATAGACATTTCTTGAGATTGGAAACATGGAATGTGTCGTGTACACCGATGTGCTCTGGTGGGAGATCAAGTTTGTAAGCCACTGAGCCGAATCTAACAAGAATCTTGAATGATCCAATTTATCGGGAGTTCAGCTTTTCTCGTTTTTCGAACCGTATTACGTCTTTTCATGGCGAAACTTTTAACATAATCATGTCTTTGACTTGAAATTCCAGTGGTTTATACTTCACATCAACGCAACTCTTTTGTCGATCACGTGCAGCCTGCAATCTGTTGACTTGGAGCATTGTTTCAAGCCCTGATGCGTAATGATAACATCAAATAAGTCCATGATTTAAGTGTTAATTTCCCCCTTAATACTCATCTTTTGTAATTATATGTTAGGATATATACTCTTATTTGTTTATATTCTGTTTTCAGGGCAAAGATGAGTAAAAGAACGAAGAAACGCGGAAATGGAAGGACTAAAGAAAAAATATATGAAGTATGCAGATTCTGCACCAACTACAGCGTAGAGGTTTCATCTACCTACACCGTAGGAAGAACTAATGAAGACTACGACGTAGCTCATCTCTGACTACGGCGTATTGATCTACTAAAGGGCTCTACGGAGTGGCTACTCTCCACCTACGGCGTAGACCCCAAAAAGAGGCAGTACGGAACTCGAGTGGCCAAAGAAGAAGTTACGGCGTAGTTCCCCAAATAACTACGCCTTAGATGCATCTAAAGAAGAAATTACGCCCGTAGCACTTGATCAAGCTACGGCGTAGTTGATATTTACAAAGGCTACGCCGTAGCAAAGTCGGGCCTATAAATACAAACCCTAATTCCGAGTTTATTCATTCACTTTTCAACACACAGAAGTTGGGAGAAACTAAGGGAGCAGGAGGAACGAAGTTCAATCCACATACAAGTCAATTCCTAGGGAGAATTCACCCACCAATCATAAGTTTATTCATTTCTTTGTCTTGTATTCGATTCGTGTTTACATTTGTAATAATACATTCTTGTTTTACTGCAACTATGAATATGAGTGGCTAAATACCTTTTGGTGTTAGCCTAGTTATGAAATTGTTATTTTTATAATTTTGTTTTCTATGCATCTATTGTCGTATTGTTTGTATACTTTCATGACGAGTCTTAGGACACTCTAGTTTTGGTAGTGTTGAGCATTGGTAGTTCCTTGGAGGCTTAGTGAATTAACCCTAGGACCCAAGCCGATGGGGATGTGACTTGGTGATAGAAATATCACCATACATGTGTGAATTAACCCTAGGACCACCTATCAATGCGATACGCTTAAAGAAGCTACAGGGGGTGTAAGATCTGACCATGCCGCATCCTGCTAAACTTGTCCATGTTAGTAGAGGTACTTAATGACTCTTGCATGCTCGTAGGTTCACGCCGTTCGATGAACTCTCGTCTTTACAATAAGAGGGAATAGGATAAGGTGTAAGATAGATTTAGGTGATTTAACCCTCTGATCCTAAATGCATATAACCCCCAGACGTGACGATAGGATGCACTTATAGAAAACTAATCATGATAATAACAAGAGTAGTAATTAGGTTAGCACTACTTCTCCTTATTGATTATCTTCCATTTGTTTACTTGTTTTGTTATTTACATTTATTAGTTAATTAATCTCTACAATCATAAACCCCCTTTTAAACGTGCCAGTAGACTTAGATAGACTCCACACTCATAGCTCTTGGGACGACTTTGGCTTTACCAACTAGCTATACCTCACACGACCGGGTACACTGCCCGATAGTGCATTAGGTAGACCTTAGGTAAACGAGTTACTTTATAAACATTAAAACCTGGTTGGTAAAACTTGCATCAAGTTTTTGGCGCCGCTGCCGGGGAGCTATTAGGATTTTATTTAAGTTTGCAATTTTTAATTTTTATTTTATTTTATTTTCAGTATCTCATGATCAGTTTTAAGTTTCAGGTACCATGGTAGAAGTTGACATTGATAACCTCACGCTTGAGGAGTATTTGGCTCTAACACGAGAAGAGCAAGGGTCTGGTTTGGTTAGGCCTGCTATTGGGAATGACGTGCAATTTGAAATCAAGAATCAATTCATAATGGAACTGCGAAAAGACCCATTTACGGGAAGCAAGACGGAAGATGCTCGTGAGCACATTGACAATGTTCTTTACATTGTTAGTTTGTTCAACATTCCGGGAGTATCTCGTGATGCGATAATGCTCAGAGTATTCCCTATGACATTAACCGAAGGAGCCAAAAGATGGATTGATAGGTTACTAGCAGGTACCGTTAACACTTGGACTCTCCTGAAGAAGTATTTCATCCAAAGATATTGCCCTCCTTCAAGGACGGCAAAGCAGCTTGAAGATATTCACAACTTCAAGCAAGATGGAGATGAAACATTTTACCAAGCTTGGGATATGTACAATGATATTTTGTACAAGTGCCCTACTCATGATCTCAACAAGCAGCAAGTGGTCAACATTTTCTACAAAGGGATCAATATCTCCACTCGCCAAATGTTAAATTCTCAGGGACCAATCCCTAGAATGACCCCTGCTCAAGCCTTAAAGGCTATTGAAGACATGGCTGACCACTCCCAAAAGTGCCACGAAGGTGGAAGTAGTAGGAGCATTACTGGAAATTCTGATGGAATAACCCTCATCACCAACAAACTCGAAAGCTTGGGGTGTGACATGAAGAAGCTCAAAGAGAATGTTCACACTTTTCAAGTTGGTTGCGAGGTTTGTGAAGGACCGCATTTGGCTAGAGATTGTCCTTTGAAAGAGGACGACGGAAAAACTGAAGAGGTGAAATACGGGGAAGCTAGACCATTCCAAAGTAACAGTTATCGTACAGGGCCACCTGGATACAATCGGCCACCTTATGGGGAAATAAGATCAAGTCTTGAAGAAACCATCAATAAGTACCTTGAAGAGTCGAAAAAGAAACAGGAAGAGCAAGATCAATGGCTGAAAAATTTTCAAGAGGCCACCAACAAAAGCCTTATGAGCCATGATGAAACCCTCAAAAACCTTGGAGCTAAGATAGAATTCTTGTCAAAAGACGCCAAGAAACAAAATGAACAAGCTAAGGTTTGCATGGCTATACAAAAGATTAATGAATCTCCCAATACGGAATCTGATCATGAGGAGACGATTTTCACAAAGGAAGATGCCACCCACAACGAAGAGCTCAAGATTGTTAAGACTCGTCCAACCAATAGACAAGATCATGGCCAACCGAAATGTCCGATTACACTTGAAATGAAGCACCATTGGTGCGTTGCCATTCCGTTAGATAATCAGAAGTCCTACGATCTATGGCCATCATGTGAACCCAGTAAGAAGCTTTGCGACAGGACGGTGACGAAGAAAGGTTGCGTGGAAATAAACATTTATGGGGTTCAACTCTCGATCAATTCAGAAAAAGTTTAAAATGGAGAGGGACAATATCTTTTGACGAATGGGTACAAATTGTCTATGGAAGAATTGATAGGGATAGGAAAATGGAAATATGGGAAGAAGTTAATCGAGTTCACGATAACGACCATTTCCCTAACAATGAAACCAAGGACGATCATAATATTGAAGATCAAGCTATAATTGGTGGTAAGGAAAATGGCAAGGAGCATTGGTGCGAGAAGGTTAGAGTACATCATGATGACGACATATCATTTTGGGCATCATGTGATCCATATGATGACGAATGCGATGACGAATGCGATGACGGATGTAGTAAGGAACGAATTGGGAATATGTCTTACTATTGGACATCCACCAACGATAGTGAACGGTGTTGTTAGGAATACAAATATTCCTGTAAAAGTCTCGGTCACCTGATTATTGTAATAGCATTAAGATAGCTCGTAGTTTGTTTATTAGTTAGTTAGATATTAGTTTAGTTTAAGTAACACCGTGGAAGAAGGACGGGTCTTTACCCACTGTATGCCTGATCCACAGCCCGGGTGTGGACGTTTTGTAGAAAACTATAAATACCCCTCTCCACATGTGGAGAGGGTTGGAACTTCTAATCATTCAATTTCTTTTTCTTTCACTTTCTCTCTCTAGAGTTCCCAACTCTCTATCTCTCTCTCTCTCTAAACTCTTACCATGGCTAATCTAATCTTCCATAACCCAAGACCACCCGAACCACATGAATCAACATATATATTTCGATCCTACAATTGGTATCAAGAGCCAAGGTTACATTCTTGGGATTGAGTGAGCTCAAATTTCTATTGATTATTATGGTTTTTATAGGTTTTATATTTTTCTATTTACGTATTGGTATAAGATATGTACAAAGGATACCAAACCAAAATCATTACTCCTCAGCATCCAGACTTTTCTCCACTTCCATCATTTGACATGCTGAAGAGTAACGTGAGCACATTTAACCAGGGATTAATTCAGGCATTACACTCTCCCCTAATTAGTGCTCTCCCCCAATCCTGACAACCTTTCTGATGAACACCCACAATAGAAGGAAGACTTTGGACGAACACCCATAATATGAAGAGGTCTTTTGATAACCAAATACATGCCGTCTTTAGTCTTCTAATCACATAGCGGAGAATGTAGAGAAGACTGTAGACACGACCTACTTCAAGATTGCCCAATATGGAGGAACAGAATACCAACCATCTTCATCTCACCAAATGCCTTCCAGTAACCTTACATATAACCCATCAGCCCGCAGCGCACACATGAGACGATAACACCCAACCGAGAATAAAGAATAGACTGACGACTTGACCTTCTTCAGTCTTTAGTATAACACCAAAGTAACAAGTTGAACCACTGATCATCTATAGAATGTATCCATCCTTGGATATTAAGCCCTGATCACGTAAACCTGTTGTGTGTCCTTGATGTACACATTCTCTCTCCCCTGATGGTTACGATTAATCATACCATGACGTAACAGTGAAACGTTAAAACCAAGGTGACAAGTTGAACCACTGATCATCTCTGCGGCTTTTCAACACCGGAATACACGATTAACCCCGATCACGTGAACCTTTTGTGCGTCCTTGGTGTACACATTTCTCTCCCCCATGATGGTTACGATTAATCGGAATCATCATCATTATGTGTACATGTAGCCTGATGACGTATACATGAAGCATTGACTAGAAACCCTTTGTTACTGATTGAATCAGCCCGTGAGACTATGTCGATTAGCATTCCATGACCATGTTCTTCAACACCTTGATAGAGAGGAAGAAGTAGTGTTGGAGAACCATGCATACCATGACCATGTTCTTCAACACCTTAATAGAGAGGAAGATGTAGTGTTGGAGAACCATGGTTTGCACGACTCCTGAACTGACGTATTCAGGAGTCGTATGACCATTTCTCAATCATCATCCAACATGTAGATTAATATTCACCCTTTCCCCCCCTCAAAAATTGCATATGCCAGCCAACTGCAATTTTTGATGATTGAACTAGTGAATATGAATACCATCAATGGTAGGAAGCTCCACTTGACGGTTCTTGAGGACTGACATGTTGTTTATTCACCCTTTCCCCCCCTCAAAAATTGCATATGCCTGTTGAATGCAAGTTTTGGTTGAATAAGTGAATAATAGAATACTATAATATGCGCCGATCCACTTGAAAACAGAATAAGCACGGAAAGAGCATGAACATGTTGATGAGAATGGCCATAAATAAGAAGATTCCTCTTCTTTTGAAGATAAAGTGCACTGAATCGTACACCTTTCTTTTCATTGATGAGAGGGGCCTGAAGAGTTGTCAGCAGATGCCATAATGATGACAATAAGGACCGAGGCTTGAACAGAGGTGTTCAAACATCATAGTCGATGAAGAACGAGGCCTGAACTGATGTGAACAGACGTCATCTCTCTCTTTTCTTCTACTCTCTTGCTAACTCGTTACCAACCCCATTATCATTCTGTCGGATATATGTCGTGACTACTGATGGAGAGAAACCCAATATGATGAACTTGAGACCGAAGTAATATGACCCGAATTTGTGACTTAAACTTGTACTAATGCGAGACAAAGAGTGGTGTAGAGACTTCGTGCAACATCGAATCCCTAAGTAGTCTATACTCTTCAACCAACCAACCATCAAGTATAAGATGTACATCACCTCTTGGATATCCACAACTTCATGTGACACTGAGCACTACAATGTGACTCCTTAAAGTGATAGTTATTTTGCAATAGAGAGAAAGAAAAAATAACTAGATATCCAAGTCCTTGTCATTGTATTGAGAGCTCGAACAAGGATCTCGAAGAATCTTCATCCAACCTCCCCGATATCTTCAGATACTAAGTACACGCACCCATGAAATTTCACTTCAGCCTCAAATAAATAATACTGAACTAACCCCGTAGTCACATCTTGTCAATTCAATGCCTCAATCCAGCCATTTGTGATGTTATGGCTGAACTTTGATAATGGTTTTAACCCGACCATGGTCAAGAGCTCATAGCCCATCATCACGGGATTTTACAAATCTAATGGTTTAAACCGAGAAATAAGTTCTTTCGCGGGATTTTACAAGACCAAGAAGAAACCGTGAGACAGTAACATGTTGAATGTGGCATGACTGATTTGGTTATGGCAAACATCAGTTTGGGTTAAGAATATCATGTGAGAATTACAGATCACATCACAATTTTAAAGTCTTTGTCCAACTAACCAACCTCGAACACAAACAATTGTGACCACATGATGAAGGAACCCGATATACCAATCTTGAAAATGAAGTAGAATTACTCAAATTTGTTACCTAAGCTTGCATTGTTGTTGGAAGAACGGTGTAGAGAATTTGTGCACCATGCAAATCTCTAAGTACTCAATACTATCTTGACAAAGTATGAGACAATCATCACCTCTTGCGATTATCCACAACGTCATCTACGTGTGACACTGAGTACAATAACGTAACCCCTTTAAGTGATAGTTAACCAGGTCTTCAACCATCCACCCCGACTTCTGGAAACTAGATAACCCAAGTCTTCAACTTACATCATATGCGCGAGCAAGTTATCATTGAAATCCTGCATCCAACCATCCCCGATTTCAAGATAAAATAGGTAGACTCTTTCGTGAAATCCAACTTCACCCTCAAGCAAGGAATACCAAATTAGCTTCGTGATCATTAGCTTCGTGATCATTTTGTGCGGTTGAGCAATCAAAGTGAGAAGAAACATGCGCAAATTCTTAGGAGTGCCCATGACTCATAGTCAGACCAATCAAACATAGCTGTCTGACCCAGCTGCTTGAATGTCATCCGAAACAGTCGACATCTCAATATCTTCAAACGGGATTTTACAACTTATGTGACTTAAACCGAGAAATGATTCTTTCTAGGGATTTTACTAAAGTCAACAAAAGAAACCGGAAGATATATTCAGCAAGTTAAACTTAGAGAGAGATACCGGATGAGTCACAATTCGCACTAATTAGTATTCCTAACAAAAAGACTTGTGGTAGTTATGTGTCAGAATGAGTAAACTTTCAAAGAGTTTTCGTTAAATCTTCGAATATTTTGATAACTCTTCAAATCTGACACATAACAACCTCCCTCATAGTTTGAGGGGGAGCAAGAAAAAGTTCCTTTTTATCAGAAAACATTAAAATTGACCGCATATCTCTCCCAAATCGCTTTCTAAATTATTTAAATCAATTGAGATCAAAAATCTCGAATGATTTGAAATTTTTGATCGGGGGAGAGAATGTGATTTAAATATGCAATCTTCTGATATCAAATGTGATCTTTTTGACTCAATAATGGGCTCCCACATATGTGCTAAACACTTTTGAATATCGATGCACATATTGAGGGGGAGCGAAAGGCGTTTGTGGAAATAATACCTAAGACCGACCATTTACTTTAATGCACGGAGTTATAAGGTTGGTTAAGGTTAGGTATAAGTTCCCATGATCCACTAGAACCGGAAGGATCTTCCCAGGGATCCATAGATAGATTAGAAGTCCTTAGGAATGATTGATAAAAGGAGAAAAGTGAGAAAGGGAAGAGTGCGGACTGAGATAGAGCTAGGACTGGAACAAACCCAACAATGTTCTAGTGGTGAAGTCTCGGTAAGCACTGAAGGGGTTGAAGAATGAAAAAGAAATGAAATGAAAAAGGGTGAAAAGAAATAGCCCTCCAAATATTCAACCTTAGGGCAGAAACCGGGTTCAATTCATAATCTACTAGTGGTTACTTAAGTAACACTAGTATTGAAGACAAGACGTCATAGACCCAGTGACGCACTGCACTAAACTTCCCAACCACTCAAGTTCTCTTAAAAGAGCTTGTTTCATTCTCACGGGGAACCCTGTGCAGTGTATCGACCGCTCATTGCGAGTTATGTTGATACCTAAAACAGGAGACGCCTCCCCAGTCTCCAGGAGCGGATCAAAACGCACTATTGAGTCTAGAGCCATGAGATCATCCATAAATCTCGATAGGACACATTCCAAATATGCTTATTGTTTCACACAATGTGGAAAATAAGATAATATATGTAGAGTCCTACGCATTATCCTTGTGGTATTGCCAGAACATCCGAGTGATATGAAAATATTCACAATGACGATGGAAATCCTTCTAGAGCGAACATCTCTCAAGCTTTTGGGTTGACGTGTGAGATCCATCTTGGATCAATGATCAAGTGACAACTGGAAAGAAACGATGGTGCAATTCAAATTTGAATCAAACTTGTTCCAGGATATGGATTGACGGATACTTTTGCCAAAACCTCTCAATGTGCTCACCAACTTATCTTTCGAGCACATTGATTGTGTAATATCTTTCAAACAAAAGTATTTTTGATGGAAATGTGATTCAAAGTATAAAACTCTCGTCGTGTCTCAAAAATGTTTATCACATGACACGCGAGTGATTTCTATAAATCAATTTCTCATCAATCCGTGAATATCTATTCACCGATTCACTCTATCGTGCTGTCTGCTTTGAGACATTTCGGTATGAGAACATGCTTAGTATGAAGATTCCAAAGTGGATTCTTTGGAAAATTCACTACTACAAGCTGGAAATTCCTGTCAAGGAGAGTCTTCTTTAAAAGAGACTCTACCTGATCACAGGTCGGTTTTCACAAAACCGGAGGGTAGTCTGTCCTCGCAGAACGAATGACAAAGCCATATTCGTTCTCTATCTTTATTGCTAACTGTTTTATTTCAGGGACACATATAAAGATGGCGTTGATGGCTCCAGTTTCCAGCTGAATCGGGTCAATCCATACCTCATGCTCACACATCCTCCACACTATCAATGAAGATGAGAGACTTGCTACAACAAATGTCGAGAGACTACCAACAACGTTTCCGCAACTCTGATGAAAAAGTCTCCTGATCTACAACTCTAATGCAACGTCTCCTGATCCAGAAGGGTGTGAGCATGATGGTCCTAAAGTCACTACATCACATGAAGGCGATACTACTATGGATGAGCTTGGAGATTTACTTTGGCTGATGATCTCAAAGAAGCTCAAAGATCGCACATCACAAAGGAACTCTAATCACAAGTTCGCTTGCTTGAAGTACGAAGTGTGCTGAAAAGAGAAGAATCAGATCCTACGAACTACAAAGACTAAAGAATGCTTAAAGACCAAAGAGCTTAATTTCAAAGGTGACCTCGCTTAGGGGGAGATTTTTAGGAATACAAATATTCCTGTAAAAGTCTCGGTCACCTGATTATTGTAATAGCATTAAGATAGCTCGTAGTTTGTTTATTAGTTAGTTAGATATTAGTTTAGTTTAAGTAACACCGTGGAAGAAGGACGGGTCTTTACCTACTGTATGCCTGATCCACAGCCCGGGTGTGGGCGTTTTGTAGAAAACTATAAATACCCCTCTCCACATGTGGAGAGGGTTGGAACTTCTAATCATTCAATTTCTTTTTCTTTCACTTTCTCTCTCTAGAGTTCCCAACTCTCTATCTCTCTCTCTCTCTAAACTCTTACCATGGCTAATCTAATCTTCCATAACCCAAGACCACCCGAACCACATGAATCAACATATATATTTCGATCCTACAGGTGTGAACTACTATGGGTAAAAGGAATAATTTTTAATTACTGGGTGAAAATTAAGTGTGGTAGAACTGACTCCTTGACTAAGGAAAGGATTTGGAAGGAACACTCGAAAAGTATGGATGAAGAGGAGCACAAGGATTCTGATACGAACGATGAGAAAGGCTATGAGATGAGGCCGAATGAGGATAGAGATTGGCGAATTCTCGACTTAATTGAAGAAAGACTTGATGACAATTGGTACAAGGATACAGAATCCGATGATGATGACCTTGAAGGAATAGTGGACCACCTTGAGTTACAAGAATATGATGGGTTTACTAACATGGACGATGAAGCCTAGGAGCAACGGAGATGTAGATTACTTGGGATACCCTACAAGAAACCGTCGTCTATCCTTTCGGAAAAATTTGAGGTCAGTAGATATTCAGTTGGATCAGACGAAAACTACACTAAGATAGAAAGCCTAGAGAAAAAGGAACTCTTACGCTCCTCTTCGAATGTCGCTTGCATAAGACATCACCTGATGAAAGAAATGGACGAGCGCGGGCAAGTCCTTCATCAACCCACTTGAAGGCCATGGCAGTGAGTCTAACATAAAGACTCGATAATAAACAAAAGTGCTCTTTCGGGAGACAACCCGCATTATCCTTTTCCTTTCATTTCTCGTGTATTTTGTTAGTTTGGTATGTTTTGTGTTAATAATTTGTAGGTTCTAGAGGAAGCTTTGCATTATGGAACAAATTTTTGACTTTTGCACCAAGAAAAATCCCCCAGGACTTAGCTACGGCGTAGCTCCAACCATTACTATGCCGTAGCAACCCCTAGGTGTCAGTCTGGATTATTTTAGCAACTACGGCGTACCAACACATTCCAGCTATGCCGTAGCTTCCTCCTGTACCTAAATTTTTTTTATTTTACGAATCACTACTTAATCTTGTATTAGTTTTTAAATGAACTTTGTGGGTTTGTTCCCTGTAAACCCTCACGAGACTTCACTCGTCCACTTGGGACACCAAGTAGTTTAAAAGGCGTGTTGCATACGCTAAATGCAATCTTGATTCCTACGAAAGTGAGTTAGGTTTTTTATTTTTCTTTTTTAGGTTTTATGCTTATTGATGAGTGTGTAAATACTCATCATTTCTGTTACATATAAGCTGCAAAAACATATGAAAACACACAGGAATGCCTTGAAATATATAAAATTATCCCTGGATTGTGTTTTTATGCATAAGGATTGAAAACTGATGAAAAACAAAACATTTCACATAATTTACAGTTTCAGTCCCTGAACTTTGGAAAATTGGCAAATCTAGTCCCTGGTAAATCAAAACTTATACAAATGTCATAAAAGGTCCTTGGAATTCATAAGTTGTCAAGAAAAGTCCTTTAAAGTTTAAAAATGGCAAAATGACAACTTTGGTCCCTCAACTTTTGAAAAGTGTCAAATTTAGTCCCTGGGTGTTTAAAAATGAAAATTATCAAACTACACCCTTGTACTATTCTAAAAAGACAAAATTGGTCCTTATGATAACTTTTGAGAAGTTACAAATTCAACCCTTTAAAAATCAGAAAATTACAATTTTGGTCCCTGGAGTTTGTGGAATTGGCAGAATTGGTCCCTGAGGTTTAAAATGATAAAATCTATACTTGTGGTCCTTATACTAATGGTTTATTGCAGGTTTAGTCCTTAATTGAAGTCTGGAAAAATCACAGCTTAGACCCTCATCTTTTACCAAATTACATTTTTGGTCCTTGTATCTTAAAAACCAAACCGGACCCTTTGTATTAGCTACAAATCCAACCCAAAACCAAATCCATAATCCAATTCCTGATCCAGTCCACCACTTGGGCCCAAAAACTTACCCAGCCCACCCTTTTTTGTAAATAAATAAAACAAACACCCCCGTAATTCCCTCATCGTCTTCCACATCCCTCCCCTTTTACACCTGTAACTCACCAGCTTGGACCCCTCACTTCCCAAGCTCTTTTTGAGCTCATCACTGGGTCCCACACCCTAAATCCTAGTTCTTACAACCCCCCTCCTACCAAGGTTCAACCTTTGACCCTTTGGTTGACCTGTATACCCCTGACCCCACCTAGAATTGCACCCAATCTTTGTCCCATTTCTGACCCAGAACCCAAATAAGCAACAGCTTATTGTGATCTTGTGGCTTATCCAGTGGGCTTATTTGATCAAATCTTGTTCAAACTTGTTCAACTAACTTAGGTGGACCAGAAAATACCAAGGTGGACCCCACATTAGCTCATTTGAGCTTATTTCCTTAGAAAGTCAACTTTGGTCAAACTGTTTGGGTAATAAGCAGTCTCAGTGCTTATTTTTGATTTCTAAATTATTTGTCTTTGTAAAAGTTTGATATTTTAAGTATTTTATTAGATTTGTAAAAGAAAAACAAGAAAAAATCAAACTTAATTATAGTGATAGCTTCTATTTAATAGAAATTATCTATTTAATTTTCTTATTAGCTTATTTATAAGTACTTCTGCTATTTTATATTTTTATTAAATCTCTTATATATTAAAGTAATTTTATAAATTTTTCCAGAATTTTCTTTTGTCATCTAGTGTTATTTAGAATTAATTTTAGTTTATTTGATAATTAAATAATAAATAAGAATTAAATAGCATAATATATTTTTATAAGGTAATACTTATATTTTATATTTTTCCTAGTTTCTATAAGTCATAAAATAATTTTAGAAATTTTCTTGTGATTTATACTGTTCATCTACTAGTTTTCATAATTTAATTATTTTAATTAGATAATAATTAATAAATAGCATAATAATTAATAGATTAAATTAAAAATACATAAAATAAAGTTTTTATAATTTTTTAGGATTCCCATGATGGTTAATTAGATTTATAAAATTTTTCATAATTTTCTAAGTTAGTTTAATATTATTTGTAATTTAAAATAGTTTAATTAGTTTAATTATTATAAATAGTTTTTATTTAATAGAAAATTTAGAAAAAGACAAAAAGATTTATTTTTATTTTTTATACTTTCTTCAAGTTCTATTTTAGGTTTAGAAAATATTTTTATAAATTTTTAGTTTAATTTGTAGTATTTATAATTATTAGTTGAATTTTAATTAAATAGTTAAATAGTTTTTAATAATAATAAATAGATAAATAGTGTGAAAAATATAATTTTAATTTTAAAATAAGTTTTATAATATTTTAGATTTTTAGAAATTTTAATTTTAATTTTCTAGACTTATTTTACATTTTCATAATTAATAGTTAATTATTAGATAATTAATAAATAGTTATTAAATATAAATAATTAATTAAATAGTTTTTAATTATAAAATAAATATTTTAAATTTATTTAATTTGCATTTAAGCCCCTAAGGCTTATAAAATCCTACTATAAGTAAATTTGTTTTTGTTTACGTTTAATTAATAAACGTTTACGTTTTTCAGTACCTTTTTCACGTGTACTTATCTGATTTCGCGCATTAGTTGATATAGCTTATTAAAGCTATTTTCTCTTATATTTCAGTAGTACAAATCACTTAAACCCTTTTCCTGTTCAATTCACCTGATCTTAAAGTCGTTTTATTTCAGATTTCACATCTCGTTGGGATCTAACGATCCGGGGAAACACTAAACTCACCGGAGTATTGGTTTAGGCTGTTTGACTTGTTGACCATAACTTGGTTAATATTATCTGACTGTTTAGAGCCAATCAAAAATTTGGCGCCGCTGCCGGGGAGGTGTGCTGCGTATTACGACTTTTTGAAATATCTGTGAGTTTGAATTTTTCACCCTTTGTTATATATCATCTTTTTGTTCATATTTTATTTGTAAATTTCCCGTCACTCTAAGTAATCTTAGAGTCGTCTCTAGTGCATGCGCACTCGTTCTTCTAGGTCCACAAGCCCTTTACGTGAGCTTGTTAAAATTCCTCGAAGACGTCGTAGACGTTCTGCCCCAACAGCCGTATCTGAGGAACGTGCTGTTTCACCGAAGAAAGTTATCATGGCGGAAGACCGTCCTATGAATGAGCTTCTCCAAGCACCCATTGAGGGTTACGGAGACGCTATTGTTGTCCCAGCCATCGTGGCTGAATACTTTGAGCTCAAAACCGGGTTACTAAATCTAGTGACTTCAAGCCAATTTTATGGTTTTGAGAGGGATGATCCCCATGCTCATATTAGATGGTTTAATAAAATCACTTCAACCATCAAATACAAGAACGTCCCTTCCGAAGCAGTTAAACTTCTTCTTTTCCCATTTTCTCTTGAGGGAGCAGCCCGGATTTGGCTGGAAAAACAACCTCCTCGTTCAATACACTCATGGGAAGATCTAGTTACCAAATTTGTAAACGAATTTTTTCCCCCGTCCAGAACGACAAGTCTTAAAAATGAAATCATCAAATTTACTCAAAGGTTTGATGAATCATTTGGTGATGCTTGGGATCGTTTCAAAGAATTGCTTCGTCGATGTCCTCATCATGGTTTCACTGAATTAATGCAAATTGACACGTTTTATAATGGTGTGAGTCAATCTGACCAAGATTCTCTCAATGCCTCCGCGGGAGGTAATTTTTTGAGCAAAACCACAAAAGAAGCTTTAGAAATCATTGAAAATAAGTCCAAAGTCCGCACTACACGCACAAAGCCATATAACTCCCAAGTGAGTGCTGGCCCTTCTACTTCATCACCCGTGAGTACTTCTAGCACCGATGCTAAGATAGATAAACTCACGGACGCCATTCAAGCTTTGGTTCTCTCAAGCCAGAAAAAAGTCACTTTCACACAAAACCCTTCACATGCTGAAGTTAAAAAAGTGGAAGTTTGTGTCACTTGTGGTGGCCCACATGCTTACTACAATTGTACTGCCACCGATGGTAGTCCTTTTGAAGCCAATGCCCTAGCTGGTACTACAAATCAGGGAGGTAATCAATACCGTCCTCAAATGGAACCAAGTTACCGTGCTAACACACATATGGGACCACCCGGGTTTAACCAAAACCCAAATTTGCAAAACAGAAACCAAAACCAACCTCGAATGAACCAAGGTTATCAAAACCAAGGGAATTTCCATCCTGGACAGAATCAAGGTTTCCACAATCAAGGAAACTTTAACAGAAACAATTTCAACCCCGGAAATCATTTTCAGGGAAATGGTAATCCAAATCAAGGGAATTTTCAGCCACAACAAGGTTATAATCAAAATAACCGTGTCCAAAATTTCCCTAACCAAACACAAGCCATTCTCCCAGCTCCACAACCATCATCAGATGAGTTGTTAAAGCAGTTCATGAAAACTCAAGAAGAGACAAACAGGTTGTTGGTCAGCCAGATTTCTGAAATCAAGAAATCTTTAAATGAACAACCCTCGGGCTCTGGAAAACTTCCGAGCAACACGATCGCAAACCCGAGGGGCGATGCAAAGGCGATCACGACCAGGAGCGGAGTTTCATATGATGGACCTACTATTCCCACTACCCCTTCTTCTTCTTCTCCCAAGGTAGTGGAAAATAACGTCGAGGTAAATAAGGACGAAGTACTTCCTACTCATAAGGGAGGTACCCAAAACGTCCCACCTCATGTTGTCCCGAAACCCAAACCAAAACCTAGAGTTGTTTTTGAACCAAATGATATTCCAGTTGAAACACCTCAGTCCAGACCTTCTACTTCCTCTATTCCTTATCCCTCACGTTTGAGTGAACAAAAACTCCGTGAAAAAGCTAGTCACCAGATGGATAAATTCTTTCAAATCTTCCAAGATTTGCATTTTGACATTAGCTTTGCGGATGCTATTATTCTGATGCCCAAATTTGCATCGACAATCAAACACTTGTTAAGCAACAAGGAGAAACTGTTTGAAATGGCAAAGACTCCCTTGAATGAGAACTGCTCTGCAGTTCTTTTAAAGAAGCTTCCCGAGAAGCTGGGAGATCCTGGAAAATTTCTAATACCATGTGTATTTCCGGGAATGGTTGATTGCTATGCCTTGGCCGATCTTGGTGCAAGTATCAACCTAATGCCATACTCAGTTTGGAAGAAACTTTCTCTTCCTGATCTTACTCCTACCTGCATGACTTTAGAGCTTGCAGACCGATCGATATCTCGTCCTCTCGGCATTGCCGAGGACGTGTTTGTAAAGGTAGGAGAATTTCATCTCCCCGCTGACTTTGTAGTGGTTGATTTCGATGCCGATCAAAGGGTCCCTCTCATTGTTGGGAGGGGTTTCCTTAGAACGGGCCGTGCTCTTATCGATGTATTTGAGCAAGAAATCACTCTTCGTGTGGGTAATGAAGCTGTTACATTTAACCTCGATCAAACCTCGAGGTACTCCTCCAATTATGATTCTGAAGCAGTTAATCAAATAGATATCATAGACATTGCTTCTGAGGAGTACTCTCAAGAGTTTCTTGGTTATTCTCATAATTCTGTGAGTGGGGATGCCACTCTATCATCTGAACCTATCATTTCCGACTCTTCCCCTTCTCTCACTCCGTTTGAGGGAAGTGATTTCCTTTTGGAAGAGGTCGAGGCTTTTCTCAAAAGTGATTCAGTTCCATTGGGAATTGATAACACTGAGATTGATATGGAGGGAGATATTCTTCTCCTCGAGAGATTGCTAAATCAAGACAATTCTCTTCCACTCCCTCCCGTACAACTTCATAATCAGGAAATCAAATATGTTGAGGAAACTGATGATTTTCCTGAGGTCGAACTCAAGGACTTACCTCCTCATCTTGAATACGCATTCTTGGAGGGTGATGATAAATTACCCGTCATTATTGCTAAAGGTTTGAGTGTTGAGGAGAAGAGTGCTCTCATAAAGGTCTTGAAGTCAAACAAGCAAGCAATTGCTTGGAAACTCTCCGATATTAAGGGTATTAACCCAGATTTTTGTACACACAAAATCTTGATGGAGGATGACTTCAAGCCTGCAGTGCAACATCAAAGAAGGGTAAATCCAAAAATCCATGATGTGATTAAACAAGAGGTTCTTAAACTTCTTGATGCAGGATTGATTTACCCTATCTCTGACAGTCCATGGGTTAGTCCCATTCATTGTGTCCCAAAAAAGGGTGGCATTACTGTTATCACCAATGAGGAAAATGAGTTGATTCCAACTCGGCTGGTTACCGGATGGCGTGTTTGCATTGACTATCGTAAGTTAAATGACGCCACCCGCAAAGACCACTTTCCGCTGCCCTTTATGGACCAGATGCTTGAGAGATTAGCAGGGAACGAGTACTATTGTTTCCTTGATGGTTTCTCAGGATACTTTCAAATCCCCATTGATCCATCGGATCAAGAAAAGACTACCTTTACATGCCCCTATGGAACCTTTGCTTATAAACGTATGCCTTTTGGCTTATGTAATGCTCCAGGTACGTTCCAGAGGTGTATGATGGCCATATTTACCGACATGATTGGTAAAACGATGGAGGTCTTTATGGATGACTTCTCGGTCATTGGGGATTCATTCCAAACATGTCTCACCAATTTAGAAACAATGTTGAAAAGGTGTAAAGACACCAATCTATGTCTAAATTGGGAAAAGAGTCACTTTATGGTCAAAGAGGGCATTGTCCTCGGCCATAAGATTTCCAAGAATGGGATTGAGGTTGACAGAGCTAAGGTTGATGTCATTGCAAAACTGCCTCACCCTACTACCGTCAAAGGTATTAGGAGTTTCTTGGGTCATGCCGGTTTCTATCGTCGATTTATACAAGATTTTTCTAAAATCTCACGGCCTATGACTCATCTCCTTGAAAAGGATACTCCTTTTATCTTCTCACCAGAGTGCATCGAAGCTTTTGAAACATTAAAGAAAAAGCTTACTGAGGCACCCATTCTTATTGCCCCCGACTGGGACTTACCCTTCGAGCTTATGTGCGATGCAAGTGATTTTGCTATCGGTGCAGTCTTGGGGCAACGCAAAACGAAACACTTCCAGCCTATCCACTACGCAAGCAAAACTATGAACGAAGCTCAAACTCATTACACCACTACAGAAAAAGAACTATTAGCTGTGGTGTATGCTTTTGAGAAATTTCGGACATACTTAATCTTGACTAAAAGCGTAGTGTATACGGATCACTCGGCTCTTAAATATCTATTTGCAAAACAAGATGCAAAGCCGAGATTGCTCCGTTGGGTTCTCCTCCTCCAAGAATTTGATATCATTATTCGTGATAAAAAAGGAGTTGAGAACCTGGCTGCTGATCATTTGTCCCGATTAGAAAACCCTCATCAAAATGTGTATGAGAAAAAGGAAATAAATGAAACATTTCCTCTCGAAACACTCAATGCGGTTGCTTTTCGTGGAGATTCTACTACCCCATGGTTTGCCGATTTCGCAAACTACCATGCGGGTAACTTTGTTGTGAAAGGGATGTCTACCCAACAGAAGAATAAATTCTTTAAGGATGTTAAACATTACTTCTGGGATGACCCCTACTTATTCAAAATCTGTGCGGATCAAGTCATCCGACGGTGTGTATATGGACAGGAAGCCACTGAAATTCTTAAGGCTTGCCATGCTGGACCCACTGGGGGACATCATAGTCCTAATTACACCGCCAAAAAGGTGTTTGATTCCGGATTCTTCTGGCCCACAATTTATAAAGATGCCCAGGATCTCATTAAAACCTGTGACGCTTGTCAGCGTCATGGAAACATTTCACAAAGAAATGAGATGCCACAAAATGCTATTCAAGTATGTGAAATATTTGATATCTGGGGCATTGACTTTATGGGGCCATTTCCATCATCCAGAGGAAATAAGTACATACTTGTGGCAGTTGATTATTTATCAAAGTGGGTTGAAGCTAAGGCTTTACACACAAATGATGCCCGAGTTGTAGTGAAATTCCTGAAATCTCTTTTTGCCCGTTTTGGAACCCCACGTGCTATTATAAGTGATCGTGGTACGCATTTCTGCAATGACAAATTTGATAAAGTCATGCAAAAATATGGTGTAACCCACCGTCTTTCTACCGCGTATCACCCACAAACAAGTGGGCAAGTGGAAGTTTCAAATCGTGGTATCAAAAGGATACTTGAGAGGACTGTTGGTGAAAACCGTGCTGCCTGGTCGGATAAATTAGATGACGCACTATGGGCCTTTCGTACAGCTTATAAAACACCCATTGGGTGTACACCTTACAAGCTTGTGTACGGAAAGACATGTCATTTACCGATGGAACTTGAGCACAAAGCCTACTGGGCTTTGAAACATGCCAACTTTGATCTCAAAACTGCGGGTGATCACAGAAAAGTTCAAATGAATGAACTAAATGAACTACGTGATCAGGCTTACGAGAACTCTTTAATCTATAAAGAGAAAACAAAGAGAATTCATGACTCAAAAATAAAGAACCGCGTTTTTAACGTCGGTGATCGAGTACTTCTCTTTAACTCTAGATTAAAGATCTTCTCGGGTAAATTAAAAACCCGTTGGACTGGTCCATTTACTATCACTAAGGTTTATCCATATGGTACCGTTGAGTTATCTCAAAATGACGGTCCATGTTTTAAAGTAAATGGCCATCGTGTGAAACATTACTTTGGAGAGGACTTCCCAAACATGGTTGTCCCGGATCTCCAAACTTTCCCCAAGGACAATTAAATTCGGGGTCGAGTCAAGCTAGTGACTCGGGAATAAAAAACAAGCTACCTCATGAACAAATCAATTCGAGGTCGAGTCAAGCTAATGACTCGGTAATCAAAAGCATAGCAATATGGGTTTTCACTCATATTTCTGATTTCTTTCTCTTTTCTACCACCGTTTCAAAAGTAAATATGTTTCAAATTTCAATAATCATGTTTTGTATGTATATTATAAACCATATCATTCAACTCCCGGGCTGTCAGGACAAATTTATTACAGTTAATCATTCACAAGTGATTAGCTAGCGTGGTAAACCTGACACAAGCCTGGGAGGTAGTGATTTCCAAAAAAAAAAAAAAAAAAAAAAAAGTTTAAAACAAAAAGAAAAAAGTGAGTTTGTATGTAAATAGCCTAAAATAAAGGTTATAAATATTTCCTTCTTACGTTCTAAATATCGGTTTAACACCCGGTGTTTTGAATATTGAGGGCAATATTCATTTCTAAGTGTGTGGGGGGGGGGGGGGGGGGGGGATTCTCACGAATTCAAACACATGTTCCATCAAGCACCCTCATTTGATCAAAATTTAAAGTTTTTTCACACTTAGAAATGCAATAAATGGTATCAATCCTCCATGTCTAACCCACAACAGGATTGGCTAGTCCAGGAGCAAACGGCTCTTGGTAAAGACATCTCAAATCCGTTGACGGCTGGCAATTTGCCCAAAATTGTATGGTTCCTCAACTCCCCATTATCCTAAAAAGCTAATGAGTTGGCTAGCCCGCAAGATTATGGCTTGTGGTAAAGGCCGTAGAAAATCCATAATTGGTAATCAGCTCACCAAGATGTTGACTATTCCATCAAGAGTTGGCTAGTCCAGAAGCAAACGGCTTCTGGTAAAGACAAATCAAATCCGTTGACAGCTGGTGGTTTGCTAAAAATCACACGGTTATCAGGTGTGCCACAGTTCTTACACCTGGCTACTCCAGAAGTGATGGCTTTTGGTAAAGAGTAAAAATCCATTAATTTTTTCTCAAATAGATTGCTAGGGACTAGCAATAGTTTAGTGTGGGGGATTGATGAGTGTGTAAATACTCATCATTTCTGTTACATATAAGCTGCAAAAACATATGAAAACACACAGGAATGCCTTGAAATATATAAAATTATCCCTGGATTGTGTTTTTATGCATAAGGATTGAAAACTGATGAAAAACAAAACATTTCACATAATTTACAGTTTCAGTCCCTGAACTTTGGAAAATTGGCAAATCTAGTCCCTGGTAAATCAAAACTTATACAAATGTCATAAAAGGTCCTTGGAATTCATAAGTTGTCAAGAAAAGTCCTTTAAAGTTTAAAAATGGCAAAATGACAACTTTGGTCCCTCAACTTTTGAAAAGTGTCAAATTTAGTCCCTGGGTGTTTAAAAATGAAAATTATCAAACTACACCCTTGTACTATTCTAAAAAGACAAAATTGGTCCTTATGATAACTTTTGAGAAGTTACAAATTCAACCCTTTAAAAATTAGAAAATTACAATTT
This sequence comes from Artemisia argyi, assembly GCA_030686995.1. NCBI lineage: Eukaryota > Viridiplantae > Streptophyta > Magnoliopsida > Asterales > Asteraceae > Artemisia > Artemisia argyi. The sequence continues at coordinate 156,925,352 of CM060690.1, read as the reverse complement.
TGGTCCCTGGAGTTTGTGGAATTGGCAGAATTGGTCCCTGAGGTTTAAAATGATAAAATCTATACTTGTGGTCCTTATACTAATGGTTTATTGCAGGTTTAGTCCTTAATTGAAGTTTGGAAAAATCACAGCTTAGACCCTCATCTTTTACCAAATTACATTTTTGGTCCTTGTATCTTAAAAACCAAACCGGACCCTTTGTATTAGCTACAAATCCAACCCAAAACCAAATCCATAATCCAATTCCTGATCCAGTCCACCACTTGGGCCCAAAAACTTACCCAGCCCACCCTTTTTTGTAAATAAATAAAACAAACACCCCCGTAATTCCCTCATCGTCTTCCACATCCCTCCCCCTTTACACCTGTAACTCACCAGCTTGGACCCCTCACTTCCCAAGCTCTTTTTGAGCTCATCACTGGGTCCCACACCCTAAATCCTAGTTCTTACAACCCCCCTCCTACCAAGGTTCAACCTTTGACCCTTTGGTTGACCTGTATACCCCTGACCCCACCTAGAATTGCACCCAATCTTTGTCCCATTTCTGACCCAGAACCCAAATAAGCAACAGCTTATTGTGATCTTGTGGCTTATCCAGTGGGCTTATTTGATCAAATATTGTTCAAACTTGTTCAACTAACTTAGGTGGACCAGAAAATACCAAGGTGGACCCCACATTAGCTCATTTGAGCTTATTTCCTTAGAAAGTCAACTTTGGTCAAACTGTTTGGGTAATAAGCACTCTCAGTGCTTATTTTTGATTTCTAAATTATTTGTCTTTGTAAAAGTTTGATATTTTAAGTATTTTATTAGATTTGTAAAAGAAAAACAAGAAAAAATCAAACTTAATTATAGTGATAGCTTCTATTTAATAGAAATTATCTATTTAATTTTCTTATTAGCTTATTTATAAGTACTTCTGCTATTTTATATTTTTATTAAATCTCTTATATATTAAAGTAATTTTATAAATTTTTCCAGAATTTTCTTTTGTCATCTAGTGTTATTTAGAATTAATTTTAGTTTATTTGATAATTAAATAATAAATAAGAATTAAATAGCATAATATATTTTTATAAGGTAATACTTATATTTTATATTTTTCCTAGTTTCTATAAGTCATAAAATAATTTTAGAAATTTTCTTGTGATTTATACTGTTCATCTACTAGTTTTCATAATTTAATTATTTTAATTAGATAATAATTAATAAATAGCATAATAATTAATAGATTAAATTAAAAATACATAAAATAAAGTTTTATAATTTTTTAGGATTCCCATGATGGTTAATTAGATTTATAAAATTTTTCATAATTTTCTAAGTTAGTTTAATATTATTTGTAATTTAAAATAGTTTAATTAGTTTAATTATTATAAATAGTTTTTATTTAATAGAAAATTTAGAAAAAGACAAAAAGATTTATTTTTATTTTTTATACTTTCTTCAAGTTCTATTTTAGGTTTAGAAAATATTTTTATAAATTTTTAGTTTAATTTGTAGTATTTATAATTATTAGTTGAATTTTAATTAAATAGTTAAATAGTTTTTAATAATAATAAATAGATAAATAGTGTGAAAAATATAATTTTAATTTTAAAATAAGTTTTATAATATTTTAGATTTTTAGAAATTTTAATTTTAATTTTCTAGACTTATTTTACATTTTCATAATTAATAGTTAATTATTAGATAATTAATAAATAGTTATTAAATATAAATAATTAATTAAATAGTTTTTAATTATAAAATAAATATTTTAAATTTATTTAATTTGCATTTAAGCCCCTGAGGCTTATAAAATCCTACTATAAGTAAATTTGTTTTTGTTTACGTTTAATTAATAAACGTTTACGTTTTTCAGTACCTTTTTCACGTGTACTTATCTGATTTCGCGCATTAGTTGATATAGCTTATTAAAGCTATTTTCTCTTATATTTCAGTAGTACAAATCACTTAAACCCTTTTCCTGTTCAATTCACCTGATCTTAAAGTCGTTTTATTTCAGATTTCACATCTCGTTGGGATCTAACGATCCGGGGAAACACTAAACTCACCGGAGTATTGGTTTAGGCTGTTTGACTTGTTGACCATAACTTGGTTAATATTATCTGACTGTTTAGAGCCAATCACTTATGCTTTTTTAGGTTTTATGCTTTTCCAACATGATCCTACTATCATTTTCAAGAGCAAATTTCATGGAAGTTCTCGTTCCAATTCTAATTTTTCCTCTTTAATATCTATTTTGTGTACAAAAAGGACTTGTACAACTCAAGTAGGGGGACTGGAGTAGAATTATAACTTGAACTTTATTTTGCCCCATTTTTCTAGTTATTTTGAAAAATTATGCCACTTCTAAAACTTTTGACATGTTTTTTCGAACCTAACTAGAATAGACCTTAGCCGAGCACATTAACCCTTTATACCATGGTGAGGTTTAGCCTATTTTAGTTTCCCCAGTTTTACCCCAAATCCACCTAAATTATGAGTATGCCGGTAGTTTGTAAACTTTAGAACTTGGCCTTTACATCATTTTGAAACCATGGACAAGTAGTGTATTGAGATTCCTTGATACATTTGGAAGAAACTTTTTAAGAAGGCAATATTTTAGGATTATCGCCCAAATAACCTATATGTGTGCGCTTATCGATTAGTCGCATTTGCTATTCGACCCCCGTGTTAAACCCTTTGTTGCACTCACCTTTAGTGCAAGATACCCCTAGATACACCCTTTTGAGCCTATCCTTTCGTTTCTTACCCAATATGATTGTTTCAATACACCTATTCGCCTTAGCCTACCGTGTAGTCTTGGTTTATGGTTGGGAAGTTGCAACTTGTTCTAATTTGAGGTTCAAGTCAAGAAATTCAAGAATCATACCTACGTTGAAGATAAATCTTTGAAGATCATGAGGACCCACTATTGTACATGTATAGTTCATCTCAAGTGGGGGATATATTTATTGTTAGTAAAAAAATGTGAAATTCAGTATGTAGATATGTTATCTTTGGTGCAACCTTGTATAGCACTGTATTTTGAGCTTTGAAAGAATTAGTATCGAAGAGACCACTTCGGTGATATATGAAGAATGAAGTTGTTGGTTTGTAATCGCCAACATGAAGACCAAGTTTTGTGCCCATCATGACGTCCGCTAATGGCACACACTTGTTACATGATCCCGTTTTTGCATTTTGAAGCTTGGACTTTGGATGAACGGCAAGTAGTAGCAACTCGGTTATAGGCATTATTGTGCATCCCATGTCTTATCCTACCCTTTAGTTGTGAATCATGCTTAGGTGAAGGATTTGAGCAGTCATTGTTGTCTTGCCCGGCGTTTTGGTCATGTACCATTGCCTTTGTCGCCTTTGCCGTAGTATGTTAATAACAACATTACACCCATAAGCCTTTTATGTGTTCACCCAATATTGCCTTTTAAAATCGTTTCCACCTTAGCTCTAGTGGTAGAGATTTGTGTAACCGCCAAGCTTATGATAGAATACATTCTATGACTGTGCGTTGAGTGATCACCCTGAAATTAACACTTAGACTTTTGTGATTCAGTTACAGCTAAATCTAGAAACGATGACACAATCTATTAAAATGTGTTTTGTTTATCTATGAGACTAAAGATTTACAAAAAGTAGTGTAATGTATATATAACTTCTAAATGTATTTTTTTTCTCCAACATGTACACATCTCTACATATTGTGTTTGACTTTTTTGAAGTTCTTATAGCTATAAAATCATCCAAAATTTATGGGTAAGTCACCTGAACACCATTTTTCTTGCTCTTTCATCACTTCATACATAATTTAATTCACAATACCAAATCTATTAGTTTCATACGTAGCCCATACCTTAGGCATTCACCTTTATGTTTGTTTATTCTTTTTAGTCGATTACTACTATTAACATTGTGTTAAGTTAAATGGTATCTTCAGTCATAATGCAAATTTCTCAAACTATAACTCAAACGGATCTCGATCCTTTTCATATACATATATTTTTTTTTCACCAAAAGAAAAATCCATAAAGTACAATCATTGGTTTAAGTTCGCAACTTTATTTGTGACAAAATATATATTCCTGTATATAAGCTACAATCAATGCTTTAAATTGTAGTGCTGCAGCGAAGCATGAAAATGCAAAAGCAATATAAGTTTGGATACATTAAAATATTGAACAATTTACATGCATCAATTCCTGTTACCAAACAATTTACAAAAGAAAATCCATTATCATCTTGTTCCTTTGATGACCTACAATGGCTCATACGTTTATCTGCATTTAAATCTCTAAAGAGCGATTGGAAAATGGTGGGTACCTTGTAGCTATTAAGCATTGGCCAAAGATGAGGCGAAAAGTGAACCGCTTTTTAGGGGTCATTTAAGCCCGAATTCGTGTTTATTTGACCAAATATTGCCCTAAATTGTCCCTTTTGTCATTTTAGATACTTTTGGAGAGAAATCTGGAAAAGAAAGCATTTTGGTCGTTTTTGAAGCATAAAAGTGAAGAAAACGGCAAAGTCTTAATTTTCCTTGCTGGGAACAGTACCTGACGGCGTCAAGATCTTCTACATGATGACGTCAAGAGTTACAAAAGAGGTGGAAGTGGAAAATACACGTGACGGTCTAGAGTGTTTTCAAGCATAGGACCTGACGGTGTCACCAAGGCCGTCAGGGTCCATTTGTACGTGACGGCCCAGAAGATTTTTACACATGACGGCGTCAAAATCAGATCTAGGCAATACGATTTTTATTAAGACGGCGAGTTGACGGCGTCACGATCCAACACATGACGCCGTCACCCTGTAAAATCTATATATAATTTTCCAAATTTCATTCATGAGTGTGCGACTTTTAGGGAAAAACCCTAGGTCGAATTTTCCAGCTTTTTCAAGGGTTTCAACCCTTTGAATCTTTCATGTTCAATTAAAGATAAGTACTCTTTCAAATCATTCAATATGTATATGTGTTGTTTGATTATATCTTACGCTTGACTTCTATTTAACATGTTAGGCTAGATTTCTTTTGTGTTTGCTTAGATGTAGTGAAACCTAGTTGTTGATTATGGGTTGATTGTTTGTTTATAATTGTTACGGATGATTGTATTCGGTGTTAGGCTTAAGAAAACTGGCAGACTTCCATTGGTAACTTGCTTGAACGTCTTAAGAAACATGATCGGATGTGTACTACGATTTTTTGTTGTATTTAATGAGTTGGAGAATTCTAATGATCCCATGTTAGGAGCTTCTAACGGCTCGACATAAGAGTGAAGTAGGATTGATGCGTAGGGATTGCACCAGGCTTTACCTCTCGAGGGATCTCGAGAAGCTTACAACCCCCACCCGGCAGTGTACCTAATCGTTGTAGTATAGTATAGTGACAAGTACCGGGGGATTGATCGTTCAGCTAGGAATAGTGTCGTTAGGATTGAAATTAATCTAACTAGATCTAAAGGTGAAGGATGATTCTTTTTATGTTTTTATATTTTATGAAAAGCAAGTAAAAATCTCGGGTATTGAGAGAGTGGGCGGAATTAGTTGCTAATCAACTAACCCAAAAGCTACTAATTAAACTAATAAACAAGAAAATAAACTAAGGTTCTACAAGATAAGTGAAACATGTCTACCTATGATATGTTACTCCTTGCTAGCTATCCAATTCTACCTATTGAATTGTAAAACCTTGTTTTAATTGACGGGTTGTATTCCTTAATACCATTCATGGGGTGGCGTACTTACTTCCCCAATCCTATAAGCTCCTACTTCACTCCTATGTCGAGCCGGCTAAGAAGCTCCTAACATGGGATCATTAGAATTCACTCATGCATTAAATACAACCATAAAAACCTAGTACACATCGGTTCATGTTTCTTAAGATGTTCAAGCATGTTACCCTATGGAAGTCTGCCAGTTTTCTTAAGCCTAACATCGAATTCATTCAATCAAAACAAGAATCAATAGGAAACAAGAATTATAAACTAAACCAACTAGATCTATTGAAGTTGTCACGCCTTAATTGATGGAGATAGACACACACATCAACAAGCCCCTCATTGATGGAGATAGACACAACATCAACAAGAAATCAATGAGATCTAATCAATTATACACAAGTTTCACACAATCATAAGTAAACACAAGGTGAATTAGCCAAGCATAATTAATAAAGAACAAGCAACAATAATGATAATTGAAGACATGAATTAAGATAGAATCATCAAACCATTACAAGATGTTTATGGAGTGATTGAAACCCTCTAAGTTGCTGGAAAAACACCCACCTAAACCCAGGAATCGACCTTAGGGTTTAGGGCTTACAAAAAGTGAAGTTATGATGTTATATTTATAGGCAAGTTTTCTGTCGGCCCATCTTGACGGCGTCAGCCCGTTACTCTTGACGCCGTCACGACCATTTTTTCACCAAATTGTAGATCTCTTCGTCCTCTTCGCGTGGGCTTTTGAATCACCTAAATCCGAGTTCGTATGCAAAAGTTATGACTAAAATAATATCAGCTACTTCGCGCGCAAGTTTTGACAAGTTAACACGTGACGGCCTTGGGTGACGCCTTCACGTTCTCTCTGGGCCGTCACCACTTTTACTCTTGACGCCGTCACCAAAATGCTCTTGACGCCGTCACCTACTGTTCCCAGCTTGGAAAATTAAGTCTTTGGCGTTTTCTTCACTTTTATGCTCCAAAAACGTCTGAATTGCTTCCTTTTCCAGATTTCACTCTCAAAGTACCGGGCTTAAATGACCCCCTAAAAGTGGTTCATTTTTCGCCTCATCATATACCCTTACACTTGAGAGTTGCTTGTCCTCAAGCAAATGCGCTTTTATTCTACTCAAAATACAAGTTAGGGGTCATTTAACACTAATATAAAAGTAATTACAACAAATAATCGTTCCACTAAAGACCAATAGACAAGCACGGAGGTCATACACAAGCACCTCACAAATAGTGTTTAGATACTCACATCTCTCGGGTGTAATAAAGTATAAATTATAATATGGAAACAGAAGATATCTCTCACTACCTGTCATAGCAAAATAGATTACCATAGGCTTGGGAAATGATCAAACCTCCACCACATGGCGTAAGCACCTAGGATAAACTATCAAAGACGTCTTTTTAAAGGGTTGTAACGTTAGGTGTAGGGATATGAAATACACGGTTTTGTTGGATAAAGGAAGTCTTTACTGGTGGCGAGTTAACAATCTTGGTTAATTACATGTACAATATGGCGTTGCTAAGCCAAGACTAGACTCGACTTAAGCTAATAAATGAAAAATAACAAAAACATAAAATGAATATAGAATGAAAAGGGATGGTAGTCCGTGTGTTTTTTCTCTTTTCTTTTTCTATTTTTTTCTTTTCTTTTTCTTGTTTTTTCATTTTTTTTTTTTTTTTTTTTTTTTTTTTTTTTTTTTTTTTTTTTTTGCATACACTCTTACCCTACCATCCAAAATAATACATCATAGGGAATGAACATTCCCCTTACACTTGAATCTTTACATACTTTACAATAAACTAATCTAATGACTCGAATTAAGAAAATCAAAACACTTGGAGTACTTTTAAGATTAACGCACATACGGGGGTAATAAATGATGTTCTTCCCCATTACTCCATAAAATAAGTACTTTACCCATGAGTCCCAATCGTCCCAAAACAATATGTACAAGGATATGACTCGACTTAGCAACCATGTAATCAATTAGATAATTAACTTAGGGTTTAACAAATAACAATAATGCACTAAAAATGAGCGCATACACGGAAGGCTAAGGCAATTTGGGTGTACATTTAAGTGGGGTGTAACAAATTCTTCCTTTAAGTAAAATGCTTAAAGTTAGAAACGAAAAGATAGGCTCGGAGGGGTGTACTAGGGGTTTCGTGTACTAAAAATGAGTACAACGTTAAGGTGTGGGAAAAATTAGTTGACTTAACTAGCCAAGTAATATGACTTAAATGGTCAAGTAATTATAACACGGGTTTAACACAAGGGTGATCCTAATGCCTCTTATCATGTAGTAATTCCTACTACACTAATGTAGTCTCACTAGCGGTCTCGGGATGCATCACTAACGCAAGTTCTAGAATCTAAATGCTACCGGTACACTCATAAGCACTAATAATAAATGTTTTTCCTATCAAATCTAAAGGCGAACCTCACATATTTGGGTGGAAAACTTTTCTGAAAGTACGGTTATGTGCTAGTCATTCAACCTCCTATCCATGAGACGCTTGCTATGGCTAAAGTTTCACTCCTAAATGTTGTAAAAAATTTTAAATTTAGCGCTAGAATTGCACTAACAAGTATTTCTCATAGTTTTATTACACATCTACCATTAAACAAACAAACTCAAGCGAAAGTGTATCTGTAAGGTATCATCATTTTACGCTCCCCTTACACTTAAGATGAACATTGTCCCCAATGTTCAAGGAAAGAATGTAAAAGTGAAATAAGTAAAAAGAAAGAAATCAAATACTCCCCTGATTCGCTCGGTATGGATAATAAGTTGGCCAGGTTAGATCTTTCTCCAAGAAAATGAACAATCAAAGCTTCCCTTCCAGAATAATAATCATCTTCTTGTCATACATAACCTGTAAAACCTGAGAAAACAGACAAAAAAAAAACCCAAAGCATCAAACCGAACAAAGGGAACTCACAACTAGATGTAATTCCAGACTTAGGAATAAAAACAAAACAATTAAAGATATAATGCTTGTGGAATGAATGTTTGCAGATTTCCTGGAGTTTATAAAACTAAAGAATTAACAAAAACTTTAAGATTCCGGTATAAACAAAACTAGCAAAATTTCCAGAATTTTACACATGACGCCGTCAAGAGTAAACTCATGACGCCGTCAGAAGTGACCTGCAGAAATCTTTACGTTAAGTTTCCGGAAAATTCCTGAAAAAACTTATGGCCTACTTCCTGGAAAATCCTGCAAAACATCATTATGACTCGATACAAGCATTTGACTCTAACAAGTACTAATACACATGTCCATTTAATATTGTTGTGGTTCATGCTCAATTTCATTCTTATAAACAAATTTGGGTTTCCCTTATACTTAGCTTTTGCAAAATACCTTTATATGCAATTAAGACGAAGTTAAAAACAAAATAAAGCATTTTCACAATTTACATTGAAACATGAGCAAAAAACAATAAAAATAAAACATGCATACGGAAACAAATAAAATCAAAAAAACAAACAAATAAAAACACACAAAACATGGGTTGCCTCCCAAGAAGCGCTTGTTTTTGTTCGAGTCACGAGCCTGACTCTACCCTTATTTAACGGAAATAGGGGAGGTTTTCCCTACACTTAGGATTAAGTGTGGGTGAAAGTAGTGATACACACCCTTAGGGTGTGAATATGCCACGTGAGGTGAAGGGGGTGAGTGAATGGCTTCCTTCATCCTAAAACTACCCGGATAATATTGGTTGATGGGTGGGTCAGTTCCCCTTTTGTCTCCTAGAAATATATCTAAGGATGGAAAGGTGTGTAAAGATTGAGGTTCTGGTTCATCAACACTAGGAAATTCCCTAGAACTAGGAGTAAGGTTATCACTACAAGTGTTCAAACCTATATCCTCAAGTGGTGCCTGGTCCAAGGGTTCTACCTCCATCGGAATTCCTAAAGTTTCTTCTACTTCTTCCGGGTAAGTCACGGGCGGTGTGTGTGCCTCAAATGATGGTTGAGTATTTTTATGTTATTTACCTCATCACTCCATGTGTTAATATCACCTATATCCTCAACATGTGTTTTATTATAATCTAGCCCTAACATTCTCCCAAGTATCTCACGTGCTTCTCTAGGCATCTCAACTTCTATGTCCGAATCATAAGGATCATCCTCAATATTCTGACTGCTATATACAAATTGCCCAAGAGATTCATCATCATCGATCATAAAACCTAGGTCTTTTTGATCAATGTGATCATGCTCGGCTAAATCCTCCTCAATTGTTTTCTTAGGTAGTGATAATAGCAAACCTAGTGCTTCATCCAACTTATGATTTGTTGCAATGGCTCTCTCCATAATTCCTTGGCAAACTAGGTCGCATTTCCTATTGGCCTCACTAAAACTAGATCTTAAACATGGAGGTTGTTCATAAGAATCTATCCTAGGTGAAGGCTCATATGATTCATAGGTGTCTCTAAATGAGGTATTTTGAACTCTTTGGTGTGTTAGTCGCTCAACCCTATTTTGTAATCTTAGAAGTCTAAGTGTAAAGTCCATTTGAAGCAAATTACAAACAAAATCACAAAGAAAAGATAGACTACGAGAAAGCTACAAAATAAAAAAGAAAAAATCTCACTTGATAGGAATCTAATGAGTAGACCTAATAAAAATCAAATTCAACCTAAACAATAACTATTCCCCGGGCTGTGGCGTCAAAAACTTGATGCGTAGGGATTGCACCAGGCTTTACCTCTCGAGGGATCTCGAGAAGCTTACAACCCCAACCAGGCAGTGTACCTGATCGTTGTAGTATAGTATAGTGACAAGTACCGGGGGATTGATCGTTCAGCTAGGAGTAGTGTCGTTAGGATTGAAATTAATCTAACTAGATCTAAAGGTGAAGGATGACTCTTTTTATGTTTTTATATTTTATGAAAAGCAAGTAAAAATCTCGGGTATTGGGAGAGTGGGCGGAATTAGTTGCTAATCAACTAACCCAAAAGCTACTAATTAAACTAATAAACAAGAAAATAAACTAAGGTTCTACAAGATAAGTGAAGCATGTCTACCTATGATATGTTACTCCTTGCTAGCTATCCAATTCTACCTATTGAATTGTAAAACCTTGTTTTAATTGACGGGTTGTATTCCTTAATACCATTCATGGGGTGGCGTACTTACTTCCCTAATCCTATAAGCTCCTACTTCACTCCTATGTCGAGCCGGCTAAGAAGCTCCTAACATGGGATCATTAGAATTCACTCATGCATTAAATACAACCATAAAAACCTAGTACACATCGGTTCATGTTTCTTAAGACGTTCAAGCATGTTACCCTATGGAAGTCTGCCAGTTTTCTTAAGCCTAACATCGAATTCATTCAATCAAAACAAGAATCAATAGGAAACAAGAATTATAAACTAAACCAACTAGATCTATTGAAGTTGTCACGCCTTAATTGATGGAGATAGACACACACATCAACAAGCCCCTCATTGATGGAGATAGACACAACATCAACAAGAAATCAATGAGATCTAATCAATTATACACAAGTTTCACACAATCATAAGTAAACACAAGGTGAATTAGCCAAGCATAATTAATAAAGAACAAGCAACAACAATGATAATTAAAGACATGAATTAAGATAGAATCATCAAACCATTACAAGATGTTTATGGAGTGATTGAAACCCTCTAAGTTGCTGGAAAAACACCCACCTAAACCCAGGAATCGACCTTAGGGTTTAGGGCTTACAAAAAGTGAAGTTATGATGTTATATTTATAGGCAAGTTTTCTGTCGGCCCATCTTGACGGCGTTAGCCCGTTACTCTTGACGCCGTCACGACCATTTTTTCACCAAATTGTAGATCTCTTCGTCCTCTTCGCGTGGGCTTTTGAATCACCTAAATCCGAGTTCGTATGCAAAAGTTATGACTAAAACAATATCAGCTACTTCGCGCGCAAGTTTTGACAAGTTAACACGTGACGGCCTTGGGTGACGCCTTCACGTTCTCTCTGGGCCGTCACCACTTTTACTCTTGACGCCGTCACCAAAATGCTCTTGACGCCGTCACCTACTGTTCCCAGCTTGGAAAATTAAGTCTTTGGCGTTTTCTTCACTTTTATGCTCCAAAAACGTCTGAATTACTTCCTTTTCCAGATTTCACTCCCAAAGTACCTAAAATCACAAAAGGAACGATTTAGGGCAATATTTGATCAAATAAATTCAATTCCGGGCTTAAGTGACCCCCTAAAAGTGGTTCATTTTTCGCCTCATAAAGGATCCTATAGAGTTAGGGAATATTGTACACGGCCCTACGACTAGTATTAAGGAATATGACCCGTCATCCATGCAATTGTAACAAGTAATTAACCTGTAAAAGATATCTAGGGAGTAATGAAACGTAAGTAAACACAACTTTCCTCATTTTTGTCACCACCACATTTGTATATTAGTTTCATTTTCATTTCTTTTATTTTATTTTAATTGCGTTAGTAGTTAATTGGGTTAATTGGCTAGCAACTAATTCCGCCCACTCCTTCAAAACCCGAGATTTTAGTCGCTTTTATAAAAGATATAAAAATATAAAAAGAATCATTCCTCCCCTCTAGACTTAGTTTAGGAGACTTTCTAATCCTAGCGACACTATTCCTGAGTTGAACGATCAATCCCCTGATACTTGTCACTATACTATACTACAACGATCAGGTACAATGCCTGGTGGGGGTTGTAAGCTTCTCGAGATCCCTTGAGAGGTAAAACCTTTTGTGAGGGTGCAATCCCACGCATCAAGTTTTTGGCGCCGCAGCCCGGGGAATAATTATTGTCTAGGTTAGGATTTTTTTTATTAGGTCTACTTGTTAGATTCCTTTCTAGCAAGATTTTATTTTTTATATTTTGGTTTTCTTTAGTCTATCTTTTTCTCTATGCCTTTGTTAGTAATTAAATTCATTGACTATTCCGTTGGCCATTATGGAAAACGCGAGTCCACCCCTTTCCCCTAGTGATGTGGCTTTGTTGCGTGAACAAATTGAGAATGAGATTAGGGAACTTAGGGAGCTTAATAGGTTAATTAATGTTGGGCTCGATCATGCATTTAGTGACCTAGCGACCGCCTTGTATTCTAATAAGGACCTGGGATCTAATGATTTTGAGGATGTTGTTGAGGAACTTGAGGAAGGGGAGATAGATCCGAAACTTGATGAATATTTCAACCTGTATCCCACTAAGGAGGAGACTGCATACTATAATAATCTTATTGATAATCCTCGACCTCCTTTTACTAGAATTGACCCTAAGATAAAGAGAGGCGATCCTAAGAATGCTAAGATACCATGTATGATTGGGTATAAGCACATTGACAACGCTTACATTGATTTCCAATCCTCAATCAACATTATGTCATCAAGTGTCTATAATGATATAGTGAAAACAAGACTTAGACGTAGAAGAGATCCCAAATACCCCGGTGGAGTTTGTAACTTTGTCGGGAGAATTAAAGGTCTACATGTCTTTGTTGGGAACTTTACTTATATCGTTGACTTTATGATTGTTGAGGACCTAGCTAGTGTTATCGATTGTCGCTTATCCCATGTTGTGTTTGGTAAGCCATTTGTTGAAGAATCCAAGTTAGAATATGATGAGATAGAAGGGACGATCCGATTTGCTAGTGAAACTGATTGGATCACATATAGGATGCCTAAAAGAATGAAAGAATTTCATTTTGTGCCTTGATTTGATATGGATAACATTGATGCCTTAGAGGACATCAATGAAGATGATAAGAAAAAGGGCATGGACTATGTATGGGAGAAGAAGAGCCTTTTCTATAAGGATTGCTTGACTCTAGGACCAAAATATAAAGTTGATAGGGAATTTGCCAATAGGATTATTGGAGTAATTGAGAAAAAGGTAGTTGGTCTCTATAAAGAACATTTACAATCGGGTCCGGAATACAAAACTAAGATTGGAGATGACCTAGATAATGAGACCAACGATGAGGTCACGTAACTGCCCATGACCTTGAGTCTAGCTACAAGACTCGTAAATAAAGAAAAGCGCTTCTTGGGAGGCAACCCATGTTTTGTGTGATTTTTATTTGTTTGATTGTTATTTGTTTCCGTATGCATGCTTTATTTTTATTGTTGGTAGATCATGTTTCAACTAAATTGTGAAAATGCTTTATTTTGTCGTTTAACTTCGTCTTAACTTCATATAAAGGTATTTTGCAAAAGCTAAGTGTAAGGGGAAACCCCAAATTTGTTTATAAGAACGAAATTGATCATGATTCGCCACAATAATAAATGAACACGTGTATTAGTATTTGTTAGAGTCAAATGCTTGTATCGAGTCATAATGATGTTTTGCAGGATTTCCAGAAAGTAGGACATAAGTTTTTCCAGAAATTTTCTGGAAACTTAACGTAAATATTTCTGCAGGTCACTTCTGACGGCGTCATGTGTAAAATTTTAGAAATTTTGCGAGTTTTGTTTTTCTAACGGAGTCTTAAAGTTTTTGTTAATTCTTTAGTTTTATAAACTCCAGGAAATCTGCAAACATTCATTCCACAAGCATTATATCTTACATTGCTTTCTAGGATTTGTTAGTATATATAGATTGCCGCCAATTTTACGCGAGGTTGCCTTGTTTGTTTTCTCAGGTTTAACAGGTTATATATGACAAGAAGATAATTTATTTTCTGGAAGGGAAGCTTTGAATGTTCATTTTCTTGGATGAAGATCTAACCTTGTTGATGCACTATCCACACCGAACGAATCAGGGGAGTATTTGTTTTCATTCTTTTACCTGTTTTACTTTTACATCCTTTAATTGAACATTGGGGACAATGTTCATCATAAGTGTAAGGGGAGGGTAAATGATGATACCTTATAGGATACAAATGCACTTGAGTTTGTTTGTTTGATGGTAGGTGTGTAATAAAACTAAGAGAAATACTTGTTAGTGTAATTTTAGCGCCAAATTTAAATTTTTTTACAACATTTAGGAGTGAAACTTTAGCCTTAGCAAGCGTCTCATGGATAGGAGTTGTATGACTAGCTCAAAACCGTACTATTCAGAAAAATTTTCCACCCAAATATGTGAGGTTCGCCTTTAGATTTGATAGGAAAATCATTCATTATTAGTGCTTATGAGTGTACCGGCAGCATTTAGATTATAGAACTTGCGTTAGTGATGCATCCCTAGACCGCTAGTGAGACTACATTCGTGTAGTAGGATTTACTACAAGATAAGAGGCATTAGGATCACCCTTGTGTTAAACCCGTATCATAATTACTTGACCATTTAAGTCATATTACCTGGCTAGTAAAGTCAACTAATTTTCCCACACCTTAGCGTTGTACTCATTTTTATTACACGAAACCCCTAGTACACCCCTCCGAGCCTATCTTTTCGTTTCTAACTTTAAGCATTTTACTTAAATGAAGAATTTGTTACAACCCACCCAAATATGCAACCAAATCGCCTTAGCCTTCCTTGTATGCACTCATCTTTAGTGCATTATTGTTATATGTTTAAACCCTTAGTTAATCATCTAATTGATTACATGGTTGCTAAGTTGAGTCATATCTTGTACATATTGTTTTGGGACGATTGGGACTCATGGGTAAAGTACTTATGTTATGGAGTAATGGGGAAGAACATCATATATTACCCCCATATGTGCGTTTATCTTAAAAGTACTCCAAGTGTTTTGATTATCTTGATTCAAGTCATTAGATTAGTTCATTGTAAATTATGTAAAAATTCAAGTGTAAGGGGAATGTACATTCCCTATGATGTATTATTTTGGATGATAGGGTAAGAGTGTATGCAGAAAAAAAAATCGAAAAAATTAAGAAAAAGAAAAAAAAATAGAAAAAAAGAAAAGAGAAAAAACATACGGACTACCATCCCGTTTCATTCTATGTTTATTTTATGTTTTTATTATTTTTGATTGATTAGCTTAAGTCGAGTCTAGTCTTGGCTTAGCAACGCCATATTGTACATGTAATTAACCAAGATGATTAACTTGCCACCAGTAAATATTACCTTTATCCAACAAAACCGTGTATTCCATATCCCTACACCTAACGATATAACCCTTTGAAAAGACCTCTTTGATAGTTTATCCTAGGTGCTTACGCCAAGTGGTGGAGTTTTCATCCTTTCCCAAGCCTATGGTAATGTATTTTGCTATGACAGGTAGTGAGAGATATTTTCCATTTTCTTATTGTGATATATACTTTATTACACCCGAGAGATGTGAGTATCTAAACACTATTTGTGAGGTGCAAGTGTATGACCTCCGTGCTTGTCTTTGGTCTTTAGTGGAACGATTATTTGTTGTAATTACTTTGATATTAGTGTTAAATGACCCCTAACTTGTATTTTGATTATAATAAAAGCGCATTTGCTTGAGGACAAGCAAATCTCAAGTGTAAGGGTATTTGATGAGGCGAAAAGTGAACCACTTTTAAGGGGTCATTTAAGCCCGAATTCGTGTTTATTTGACCAAATATTGCCCTAAATCGTTCCTTTTGTCATTTTAGGTACTTTTGGAGAGAAATCTGGAAAAGAAAGCATTTTGGTCGTTTTTGGAGCATAAAAGTGAAGAAAAAGGAAAAGTTTTAATTTTCCTTGCTGGAACAGTACCTGATGGCATCAAGATCTTCTACATGACAACGTCAAGAGTTACAAAAGAGGTGGAAGTGGAAAATACACGTGATGGTCCAGAGTGTTTTCAAGCATAGGACCTGACGGTGTCACCAAGGCCGTCAGGGTCCATTTGTACGTGACGGCCCAGAAGATTTTTACACATGACGGCGTCAAAATCAGATCTAGGCAATACGATTTTTATTAAGACGGTGAGTTGACAGCGTCACGATCCAACACATGACACCGTCACCCTGTAAAATGTATATATAGTTTTCCAAATTTCATTCATGAGTGTGCAACTTTGAGGGAAAAAACCCTAGGTCGAATTTTCCAGCTTTTTCAAGGGTTTCAACCCTTTGAATCTTTCATGTTCAATTAAAGATAAGTACTCTTTCAAATCATTCAATATGTATATGTGTTGTTTGATTATATCTTACGCTTGTCTTCTATTTAACATGCTAGGCTAGATTTCTTTTGTGTTTGCTTAGATGTAGTGAAACCTAGAGGTTGATTATAAGTTGATTGTTTGTTTATAATTGTTACGGATGATTGTATTCGATGTTAGGCTTAAGAAAACTGGCAGACTTCCATTGGTAACTTGCTTGAACATCTTAAGAAACATGATCGGAGGTGTACTACGATTTTTGGTTGTATTTAATGCGTAGGATCCTATAGAGTTAGGGAATATTGTACACGGCCCTACGACTAGTAAAAGATATCTAGGGAGTAATGAAACCTAAGTACACACAACTTTCCTCATTATTGTCACCACCACATTAGTATATTTGTTTCATTTTCATTTCTTTTATTTTATTTTAATTGCATTAGTAGTTAATTGGGTTAGTTGGCTTGCAACTAATTCCGCCCACTCCTTCAAAACCCGAGATTTTAATCGCTTTTATAAAAAATATAAAAAGAATCATCCCTCACCTCTAGACTTAGTTTAGGAGATTTTCTAATCCTAGCGACACTATTCCTGAGTTGAACGATCAACCCCCCGGTACTTGTCACTATACTATACTACAACGATCAGGTACACTGCCTGGTGGGGGTTGTAAGCTTCTCGAGAGGTAAAACCTTTTGTGAGGGTGCAATCCCACGCATCAGCCAACAATATAAGAATAGTTAATCGTGTATTTGAAAAATACAATAAACCATGAAGCACCTCATCCATAACCATAAACCTGTTTATCTCCATCCAAACGCCTCTAAATTCTTCTGAATAAGCTTATCCAACCACACAGCATACAATCAGATTTTTTATGAGATATTTTTATAGGTATAAATTCAAACCTTTTTCTTATTAGTAGCTTAAAAGTTTATGCATTTGAATTTAACCCGGTCATGACAGATAACCCAAATTAACCCATTTGTAATTGTTTGTTCGCATAAAACCCACCTCTACTTCAAATGATTTGATCGACATACCAGGTTCATTAACATTGAGATAGTTTGCTAATGTCTAAAACTTGGAAATACGAAGTGATGCGTGGGAATCGCACCTTGCTTTACCTCTCGAGGGATCTCGAGAAGCTTACAACCCCCACCAGGCAGTGTACCTGATCGTTGTAGTATAGTATAGTGACAAGTACTGGGGGATTGATCGTTCAGCTTAGGAATAGTGTCGCTAGGATTAGAAAACCTAATTACTAGTGCTAAAGGTGAGAGATGATTATTTTTGTATTTTTATATTTTATGAAAGCAAGTAAAATCTCGGGTTTTAGAGGAAAGGGCGGAATTAGTTGCTATTCAACTAACCCAAAACTAAGATGCAATCAAAATAAAATAATAAAAATGAAATTAAACTAATTATTACAAGGTTGTGAGCAGTATTTGGAGAAATTGTGTTTACTTAGACTTCACTACTCCCTAGATATCTTTTACATGTTAATTACTTGTTATACTTGTATGGATGACGGATTGTATTCCTTAATACCATTCGTGGGGTGGCATACATAACTCCCCAACTCTATGAGCTCTTATCTCCTCCTACACCATGACCCAGCACAACTATAGGGATTGTAAACAGTGGCTCATGCATTAAATACAACCAATAAAGACCTAGTACGCCTCGGTTCATGTTTCTTAAGACGTTCAAGCATGTTACCATTTGGAGATCTGCCAGTTTTCTTAAGCCTAACATATAAAATCATTCATCCAAAACAAGAATAGACAAGTAATCAACACATAATCAACATCTAGGTTTCATTAGATCTAAGCAAACACAAAAGAGATCTAGCCTAGCATGATAGAATTGAGACAAGAACAAGATATAAACAACCAACACATAGAAATATTGATTGAATTGGAAGAACACTTATCTCAATTACAATGCAAGGTATCAAGGGATTGGAACCCTTGAAAAACCTGTAAAAGATACACCAAATTCGTCTTTAGGGTTTCACCAAAACTTCTCCTCTTTTTAATGAAAAAACTAGAAAACTATATATAGGAAAACCGAGCTGACGGCGTCAAGACAAACATTTGACGCCGTCACCTCGCCGCCAAATTCTTCCTCGGACGGGCTTGATCTACTTATGACGGCCTATGTGACGCCGTCACCAACCACGGTATTTTATTCTTGGCACTTTGACGCCGTCATGATGAGTTTTGACGCCGTCACCACCTACGGTATTTTATGCTTCATGTCTGACGCCGTCAGGGTGTTACTCTTGATGCCGTCACCTAGTGTCTTCAGCATGGAAAATTGGTACTTTGCCGTTTTCTTCACTTTTATGCTCCAAAAACGTCCAAAATGGCTTCTTTTCCAGAATTCACTCTCCAAACACCTAAAATCACAAAAGGAACGATTTAGGGCAATATTTGATCAAATAAAGTCGGATTCGGGCTTAAATGACCCCCTAAAAACGGATCATTTTTCGCCTCATCATATACCCTTACACTTGAGATTTGCTTGTCCTCAAGCAAATGAGCTTTTATTCTACTCAAAAGACAAGTTAGGGGTCATTTAACACTAATATAAAAGTAATTACAACAAATAATCGTTCCACTAAAGACCAATAGACAAGCACGGAGGTCATACACAAGCACCTCATAAATAGTGTTTAGATACTCACATCTCTCGGGTGTAATAAAGTAATATAACATTATGGAAATGGAAGATATCTCTCACTACCTGTCATAGCAAAATAGATTACCATAGGCTTGGGAAAGGATCAAACCTCCACCATATGGCGTAAGCACCTAGGATAAACTATCAAAGAGGTATTTTAAAGGGTTGTAACGTTAGGTATAGGGATATGAATTACACGGTTTTGTTGGATAAAGGAAGTTTTACTGGTGGCGAGTTAACAATCTCGGTTAATTACATGTACAAGATGGCGTTGCTAAGCCAAGACTAGACTCGACTTAAGCTAATAAATGAAAAATAACTAAAATCATAAAATGAACATAGAATGAAACGGGATGGTAGTCCGTATGTTTTTTTTTTCCTTTTTCTATTTTTTTTCTTGATTTTTTCGATTTTTTTTTTTTTTTTTTTTTTTTTTTTTTTTTTTTTTTTTTTTTTGCATACACTCTTACCCTACCATCCAAAATAATACATCATAGGGAATGAACATTCCCCTTACACTTGAATATTTACATACTTTACATTCGACTAATCTAATGACTCGAATTAAGAAAATCAAAACACTTGGAGCACTTTTAAGATTAACGCACATATGGGGGTAATAATATTATGTTCTTCCCCATTACTTCATAAAATAAGTACTTACCCATGAGTCCCAATCGTCCCAAAACAATATGTACAAAAATATGACTCGACTTAGCAATCATGTAATCAATTAGAAAGTTAACTTAGGGTTTAACAAATAACAATAATGCACTAAAGATGAGCGCATACACGGAAGGCTAAGGCGATTTGGGTGTACATTTAAGTGGGGTGTAACAAATTCTTCCTTTAAGTAAGATGCTTAAAGTTAGAAACGAAAAGATAGGCTCGGAGGGGTGTACTAGGGGTTTCGTGTACTAAAAATGAGTACAACATTAAGGGTGTGGGAAAAATTAGTTGACTTAACTAGTCAAGCAATATGACTTAAATGGTCAAGTAATTATAATACGGGTTTAACACAAGGGTGATCCTAATGCCTCTTATCATGTAGTAAATCCTACTACACGAATGTAGTCTCACTAGCGGTCTCGAGATGCATCACTAACGTAAGTTCTAGAATCTAAATGCTACCGGTACACTCATAAGCACTAATAATGAATGCTTTTCCTATCAAATCTAAAGGTGAACCTCACATATTTGGGTGGAAAATTTTTCTGAATATACGGTTATGTGCTAGTCATACAACCTCCTATCCATGAGACGCTTGCTATGGCTAAAGTTTCACTCTTAAATGTTGTAAAAAATTTTAAATTTGGTGCTAAAATTACACTAACAAGTATTTCTCATAGTTTTATTACACATCTACTATCAAACAAAACAAACTCAAGCGAAAGTGCATATGTAAGGTATCATCTTTTTACCCTCCCCTTACACTTAAGATGAACATTGTCCCCAATGTTCAAGTAAAGAATGTAAAAGTGATAAAGTAAAGAGAATGAAATCAAATACTCCCCTGATTCGCTCGGTATGGATTATAGGTTGGCCAGGTTAAATCTTCCTCCAAGAAAATGAACAATCAAAGCTTCCCTTCCAGAATATAAATCATCTTCTTGTCATACATAACCTGTAAAACCTGAGAAAATAGACAAGACAACCTCGCGTAAAATCGGCGGCATCCTATATAAGTTACTAAATCCTAGAAAACAAAGTAAGATATAATGCTTGTGGAATGAAGTTTGCAGATTTCCTGGAGATTATAAAACTTAATAATTCACAAAAACCATAAGACTCCGTTAGAAAAACAAAACCGGTAAAATTTCCAGATTTTAACACCTGACGCCGTCAAGAGTAATACTCTGATGCCGTCAGAATGACCTGCAGAAATTCTTATGTTAAGTTTCCGGAAAATTTCTGGAAAAACTTGGTCCTACTTCCTGGAAAATCCTGCAAAACTTCATTATGACTCAATACAAGCATTTGACTCTAACAAATACGAATATACATGTTCATTTAATATCGTGGAGAATCATGATCGGTTTGTTTCTTAAAAACATATTTGGGGTTTCCCCTTACACTTATCTTTTGCAAAAATACCTTTAGGTTGAAGTTAAGACTTGGCCAAACAACATAATAAAGTACTTCTACATTTTAATTTAGAAACATGATCATCCAACAATAAAAAATAAAACATGCATACGGAAGCAAATAACTATCAAACAATTAAAATCACACAAAACATGGGTTGCCTCCCAAGAAGCGCTTTTCTTTATTTACGAGTCTTGTAGCTAGACTCAAAGTCGTGGGTTACTACGTGATTCGGGTGAGTTCCTCGTTGAGGACATCTTTGAGATCGAACTTAGGTTTCAACTTTCTATCGGTTTTCTTAGTATGGTACGACCTTTCGAACATCTCTCCATCCGGATCATACAAAGTCATTCTCATGTGCCATGATCCGTCTCCTTCTTTAGGTGGCTTGTCCCACCTCCATTTATACTTATCTCCATCTCTTTTCCATTTATTCAACTCTATATTAATAGGCATTACGCTCAAGAACTCAATCATCTTTCTAAAGACTAAGGGGTCCTCAAAGGGATCTAGCTCCTCATCTCTAGCTATGAGTTGTTCTACCGAATGTGTCTTCTCAACGAAATCCTTTTCTAGATAAAATGGGCATTGAGGTCCTATGAAGTTCCTTTCTATCCAAGGTCCATATCTAGATGGTCTCCTATTCATCTCTACCCAATGTGGTGTCGGTTCATCATCACAATCATAACTATGCTTCTTAACATCATACACTGACCAAGTATCGCCTTCACCTACCGCAATCTTAGATTCCTTGCAATCTATCATGGCGCTAGCGGTTGCTAAAAATCCTCTCCCTACCAATAATGGGCATGTAGTGTCACTAACCATGTCTAGGACATGAAAATCCGCTAATATAGTTAACTTTCCTACGTGAACAACTACATCCTTAATCATCCCAACAGGGTGGGCTATACTCCCATCCGCTAGCCCTATCAATACCTCCGTTTCCTCTAACTTTCCTAGCTTAAGAGTGGTGAATAAGGATAAGGGAATCAAGTTGAGGCTTGACCCTAAATCGGCTAGTGTGTCGAAAGCTTTGGATCTTCCTATCTTACAAGGCAAAACAAATATACCCGGATCATCGAGCTTTTTAGGTAACTTGTTTTGAACGAAGGCAGTCCCATCTTTACCTAGCTTACACTTCTCATATTTTTCTAGGAGGGCACTATAGTAAGGAGCACGCGCTAAGACATCAATGACGGGGCGTTCAAGGTGAAGTTCTTTGAATTCATCGTCAAGGTCCTGCGTAAGAGGTGTTTCAATTATATTTTTGACCGGCTCTATAATGGTTGTTTTATTTGGTTGGTCCTTTTGGGGAACTTGGTTTTGTTTGAAACGCGTGCTCGTTGATTTAACCGAGTAGTATTGTGGACACGAAGTGGGTGACGAAACTGAAGATATGGAATTAACGTTTAGTTTCGGATTCTTGATTGTGTCGCTTGGGAGTGCTCCCATTTCTCGGTCATTGAGAACTTTCAACAATGCGTCAATTCTATTGGTCATCTCGCTTTGATTTTGTTTGAAATCGGCTTCAAACTTAGCTATGCGGGCTTCTTGAGATGCCATGAACTTTGACATCAATCCTTCAAGATTGTTGGTACTACCATAGTTGTTAGAAGGATTGTTGTTGAAAGTACGGTTGGATGGTGGACCGTTTGGTTGGTAACGATTAGGCGGATTGGAAGAATTGGGTTGATTTTGTTTCCACCTAAGGTTTGGGTGATTTTTCCAAGAGGGGTTGTATGAATCACCGTATGTGTTTGGCTCGGGCTTGAAAGTGTACCACTTATCTCCCGCTTCGTCGGTACGCGTGGATGCGTAGTCCGCAAAAGCTGTTCCGGGGAGTTCCACACAATCACGAGTGTCATGGGGACCACTACATAATTCGCATGAAGAAGTGATTTTGTTCACTTGGCTTGAATGCTTCGGAGCTTCGTAAGATTTCATGAGAAACTTGACTTGGTCCTCAAGTTCCATGATCCTACGGTCGGGAGTGCTAGAATTGTTCGAAGGCAAAGATATTGCCTTGACCGTTTTGTTCAAGTCACGGGGATCATTCCAACTTTCGTTGTCATAGAGAGCAAGATCTTCTATGAGTTCCCATGATTGTTCCGCACTAAGATCACGTAGCTTACCACCGGCCGATTGGTCAATGGTTCGCCTCGTGGAGATGTCGATATGGTCATAGAAGATTTGGACTTGGAGCCAAAGATCTATGCCATGATGAGGGACTTTTTAGAGTAAGTCCTTGAAACGAGTCCATGCTTCATAAAGAGATTCATTTTGACGTTGTTGGAACATCAAGATGTCATTCCTAAGCTTAGTAGTTCTTCCCGGTGGGAAAAATTGAGCAAGGAAACGAGTGGTGAGATCATCCCATGTGGTGATGGATCCCGCGGGTAAACGCTCAAGCCATTGACTAGCTTGATCCCGTAGAGAGAATTGGAATAGGCGTAAACGGGCAGTCTCTCTAGTTTCAACACCTAGGTCTATGGAATCTACGATTTTGAGGAAGTCCTTAAGGTGTTGGTTTGGATCTTCGGAACGAAGTCCATGGAATGCACATCCGCTTTGCACCAACCGGATGGTGTCGGATCGCAAGGGGGTCACATTGTCTCCGGTGAGCTCAATGGTGTTTCGGTAGCCTTGGTGGCTAGGTCGGGAGTACTCTCCTAAGGTTCGGGGCCTAAGGGGTCCTAATGGTGGGTTTTGTTGTGGTGGGATGACGGGTTCAAAGTTGTTACCACCTTCCATGATGTCGGATGGTAAAGAGTTACGAACAAAAGCACGAAGAAATAAGATAGACTAAAGAAAACCTAAAAATAAAAATAAAATCTTACTAGAAAGGAATCTAGCAAGTAGACCTAATAAAAAGAAATCCTAACCTAGACAATAACTATTCCCCGGCAGCGGCGCCAAAAACTTGATGCGTGGGAATCGCACCTTGCTTTACCTCTCGAGGGATCTCGAGAAGCTTACAACCCCCACCAGGCAGTGTACCTGATCGTTGTAGTATAGTATAGTGACAAGTATCGGGGGATTGATCGTTCAGCTTAGGAATAGTGTCGCTAGGATTAGAAAACCTAATTACTAGTGCTAAAGGTGAGAGATGATTATTTTTGTATTTTTATATTTTATGAAAGCAAGTAAAATCTCGGGTTTTAGAGGAAAGGGCGGAATTAGTTGCTATTCAACTAACCCAAAACTAAGATGCAATCAAAATAAAATAATAAAAATGAAATTAAACTAATTATTACAAGGTTGTGAGCAGTATTTGGAGAAATTGTGTTTACTTAGACTTCACTACTCCCTAGATATCTTTTACATGTTAATTACTTGTTATACTTGTATGGATGACGGATTGTATTCCTTAATACCATTCGTGGGGTGGCATACATAACTCCCCAACTCTATGAGCTCTTATCTCCTCCTACACCATGACCCAACACAACTATAGGGATTGTAAACAGTGGCTCATGCATTAAATACAACCAATAAAGACCTAGTACGCCTCGGTTCGTGTTTCTTAAGACGTTCAAGCATGTTACCATTTGGAGATCTGCCAGTTTTCTTAAGCCTAACATATAAAATCATTCATCCAAAACAAGAATAGACAAGTAATCAACACATAATCAACATCTAGGTTTCATTAGATCTAAGCAAACACAAAAGAGATCTAGCCTAGCATGATAGAATTGAGACAAGAACAAGATATAAACAACCAACACATAGACATATTGATTGAATTGGAAGAACACTTATCTCAATTACAATGCAAGGTATCAAGGGTTTGGAACCCTTGAAAAACCTGTAAAAGATACACCAAATTCGTCTTTAGGGTTTCACCAAAACTTCTCCTCTTTTTAATGAAAAAACTAGAAAACTATATATAGGAAAACCGAGCTGACGGCGTCAAGACAAACATTTGACGCCGTCACCTCGCCGCCAAATTCTTCCTCGGACGGGCTTGATCTACTTATGACGGCCTATGTGACGCCGTCACCAACCACGGTATTTTATTCTTGGCACTTTGACGCCGTCATGATGAGTTTTGACGCCGTCACCACCTACGGTATTTTATTCTTCATGTCTGACGCCGTCAGGGTGTTACTCTTGACGCCGTCACCTAGTGTCTTCAGCATGGAAAATTGGTACTTTGCCGTTTTCTTCACTTTTATGCTCCAAAAACGTCCAAAATGGCTTCTTTTCCAGAATTCACTCTCCAAACACCTAAAATCACAAAAGGAACGATTTAGGGCAATATTTGATCAAATAAAGTCGGATTCAGGCTTAAATGACCCCCTAAAAACGGATCATTTTTCGCCTCATCACGAAGCAGGAAATACTTTTTCTAGAGAAAGTTTTTAAAATATTGGACATAAGAATGGGAGGTCAATCCGTCTCATTTTCAGCAGTTTGAATTCGAGTTATTACTTATAGTAACCGGATACGCTCATATGATATAATCTACTTTTATCTTCTATAACTTCATATTCTATGCATAAACTGTAGACAAACATGTAAAATCATACATGATATATCATAGTACAACGGTTTTATACCTCATATTTTTGAAAAAAAAAAACACACCACACCATATTTTGCAAGATATGAGTAGTACTACAATGGTTTTCTACGTTTATATTTTCATAGGCTATATTGATGGACAGACTGCGCACCAGGTCAAAGTGGGCAAGGGTTGAAACAGATCATTATTAAATAAATACTCGATAAGTTTGCAAATTCCACCCCTGTTTCTATCATATGACTAAAAATACACACCAAATAGACCCATTTATGGTAAACTGGTCGAAACTGCCACCTCTTGCCACTTCCGCAAAAACACAGGGCTACTTTGCCGCGAACTTAACTTTCTATTGTGTTTTAGCCAAGAAATATACTTGTTCATGTTCGCAGTACATTGTTTAAGCATCATGTTTAACTTCAAGCATTGTGTTTAACTTTAAACATGTAAGTGTACTTGTTTATGTTCACTATATGTTAGTTACACTTACTAAGATGCTTGATCGACACACACATGGTGTTTTCAAAACTTGTTATGAAACTTATTTGTGCTAAAATGTAAGCGTAAAAATAGAAAATGTAAAATACAAATTAGTATAAAGGCATAACGCAAATGATTATGTTACATCGCTGCTATATATGCATTTTCACTCCAAAAAGTGAGGTGCGCTACAATTTTTTGGGGATTCGGTTCCTGTTATCTAAAACTAAAACTGACCCGAGTAAACTTAAATAAAAAAGTCACCCCGAGATCTATCCAGTTTTGTTTTAGTTGAGCCTTTTCACACATTTCATTTTTGGATTAGATCAACCGTGTTCGATTTGGGTTGGACCTCATGTTCAGCCCTACATGTTTATATGCTATAATTGCATAGCACTAAAATGCTACTCATAGAATACTGTATAAATGAGTTTGATCAATGTACCTTCATTGAAGCGCTCCAAGCGGTTCGGATCAGATTATATTTCAAAAAATTTGTTTAAACATGACAGGTCAATCATGTTTAGGACTCTTCCAACAATGCAACCAAAGTAGGGTGTGCGATACTGTTGAAACTAAAATGAGTCAGACTTTGTATAAACTACAAATGCCAAGTCTAGACAAATTAAGGGACACTCTTCTTGGGGTCTACGCGTTTAACTGATTTGTCCTTAGTAATGCAAAAAAGGCTAAAAATCTGAATAAACCAAATAGGAAAAAGAGGTATACCATGCACGGGACTTTTCTGACTATCGGGTCATGATGAAATAACATGATTTCTCACGTGACTGACTCTTCCAACCACCTGCATGTTAACCACGTAAAACTCACATCAGAACCCAAATTTACGTGATTAACAATTAACAACAATCTAAACCTAATCACAAACACGTTAATTCATAATAACCGCTAAAACACCTAATTTTCTACATTATCGCAACAACAACAAACGATAACAGTAACGAAAGTATTAATCAGTCAACACTAACATTTCACCATTCAACTACAAAAATGAACACACTTTATGCCATTGATTACCTCAGCCGTTAAATCTTATGCCGCTGCAAAAGCAACCAATTTCTTACCCTTGTTGTTGCATCATATCAGCCGCACCTCAAATCACCCTAGATCTCAAAACCACCCTTTCATTACTCTCGCTCAAATTCTAATTACAAAAACTAATGAGTATAACATCATAAATTAAACTTAGTTGAAAAGAAAAACAAAAATCAAAATTTAATTTTTTCATACCTATAGTTCTTGAATCAGCGAGCTTCCTCAGCAGATATGGCAATTCAGAAAGATGACCGAGATGAAAAGTCACTCTGATTATTATTATCATCATCAAAATTAGATTTCAAAGGAGTGCCCAAACGAGAATCACTTTCAATTTATTCAACAATAGAATGAGGCGAGTCATGGTCACCGGTAATTGATGGAGGTGCAAATTATCATCAGGTTGAGGAAAAGGCAATCCATCATCAGATCCCGAGTCTTCATCACCTAAGTCTATAGTTAATTCCTGAAGATCATCATCTAAATCAGTTCTCAACTGCTTCGATTTATTCACTTTTTCAGCATCCACGTCGTTTTCAAGATGTAGGATCGATAATATATATGATTTATGTGGTTCGGGAGGTCAAGGTTGGTCAAAGTATATGAAATCCATGACTATTTTAGAGAGAGAAAGTAAAGAGAGGATGAGGTGAAACAAAGATAAGATTTTATTAAGCAAAATGGTTACGCACTCACACCCTTCAAGTGTAGTCTTGAGGGGTATTTATAGGGCAAACATAAGACAACTATTACAATATTACATTAGTAGTCCCAGTGTTATACGCATACTAGTTGTCTACTCCAATTCACGTAAATATCGCTCAGCTTCATTTCTAACTATCTCCCTCCAGCTGGAGATATACGTGAATTGGTTACAATGATTCCTAACAAGTAAAATAAAACAATCAAAGTAAGCGCAACAATGCTGAGGAAGACTTCATAGCTCTTTATTATCATAAATATCCCCAGCAATCTTTCTTTACTTGCAGATGAATCATGTAGTAATCTAATTGGGTTATTACTCCCTCCCAATTAGTAAGCCCTTTTCTTTTACATGCTCCCTCCTAAATTGACAACCCGTTTGATATAACTTTGATGCTTGTAGAAGAAGTTTCTCTGAATTCTGCCCAAATTGTCTTCAGTCTCTTATCTTGTCATGCACAACAGAAAAATGGATTATAGACTGATAATTTGTAACTTCTTCACAGGTTTGTTTAGGGAGCATCATATCGACATCTTCAACTCACTTAGAATGCTTCCAGATCTTCAATAAAAGCCCCGATGTACACATTTCTCCCTCAAGGATGATGACGATCTTTCAGAATCATCATAAATATCTGTACATAGAAATATCAACTGGAAGCAACATACAAATCAATACTCCATGAGTGGATGTCAATACTTATTCTCTCTACAATTCTCCACAGATCAACCTCTTATCAAACCTCTTTTCACTTCCACTGGCTAATAGTAAATGACCACGTATGGAGACAACCCGATATGACAAATTTGAGAATGAAGTAAAATTCCCCAGACTTGTAACTTACGCTTGTACTATCCTGATTGAGAACCTATACTGAGCACAACAATGTTACTCCTTACAATATAGGTAGTGGCATATACCCATCCATCCATCCATTACTGTATATCCGCCTCTTGAACAATCCACAACTTCTTGTAACACTGAGCACTACAACGTAACTCCTTAAAGTGATAGCTATTGTGAGCATTAAGAACCAACTTATGCGTTTATAGATCTCACACATAACTAGATGTCCAAGTCTTAATCACTATTTTATAAATGCTCAAACAAGGATCTCCAAAAGTCTTGCATCCAACCAACCCCTAGACATTGAGATACTAAGAACACGCACCCGTGAAACGTCACTTCAAGCTCAAATAAGTAATAAACAAATAATCCCCGTAGTCTAGGGCTGGCATAACAGGTCACACGAACCTGTTAAGACACGAACCTGTTAAGGTTAAACACGAACATGACCTGTTAACTAATCGTGTCATTTTTCTCAAACACGAACACGACACAAAAATTAACAGGTGCACCTGTTAAGACCTGTTAAAAAACCTGTTAACATGCACTTGACTAAAACTTAAAAAAAAAAAAATCCTATCTCATTCCACTCAAAGCATATATGATTATTAAATACAACATGTTCACCTCACGTCACTCCCAACTTTCACACAAGATCTCAACCCAAAAGCCAAAAAAAAAAGAACTCAGTTTGTGTTTTCACTTCAAATGATTAACAACCTTTTATAAGGTCTTCAACACTTGATCATCATAGATCCTTTTCAAAGCTAACACTTCATTTAATATCCGACAACAAAAAAACAGACTTATAACAATTTTGTTATAATCTATTCTTGAGTTCGTTTAAAAAGAAACACAAAAACAAACCCCACCCGAAACCTTTGGTTAATTGATCTTGATGCGTTGATTTCGTTGTAAAGAAACAAGGTCAGGTTATGATGCGTTTATTATGGGGATATAAGAATGAGGTTTGTGTTTGTTTATGTTTCGTTGGGTCTGCTAATGAAAGATATTAAGAGATGAGATGGGTGGCCGTTTTCTGATTTGTGTTAATCATTTTTGAAATGATCAAGTAGTGAACGCTGCGTTTGATTTGGAGAAATTATTGTGTTTGTTGCTGCATGGGTTCACAGGAGTGATAAGGAGGCGATATGTTTAAGGTAGAGAAGAATTAGAGTTATATATATTATAATATTACAAAAGTTCAGTCCAACCTGTTAAGAATATTAAGGATTATATAAATATTATAATATTAACAGGTCATAACAGGTATTAACAGGTCTGACCTGTTAAGACACGAATATTAACAGGTCTTAACAGGTCCAACCTGTTAAGACACGAAACCTGTTAAAACCAGGTCGTGTCGTGTCGTGTTAACAGGTTTCGTGTCAAAATTTCCGGCTCTACCGTAGTCACATTTCGATAATGTTGAAACTTTAGCCATTTGAAGTTTAGACGTCAAAAGTCAACTTTAAAGTGCACGAAGTCAACAAAATTCCACGTTTCGTAATTTTCTGAGTTTTTGAAACTTTCAATCCACCAAAATTTTCCGAAACTTAGTCCACCAAAAATTTTCGAAAATTTTGCCTTAGAAAAATTTTCGAAAATATGCACCAAGAAAAATTTTCAAAAATTTTGACCAAAAAAAATTATCTAGAATGTGTTCTCGGTAAAATTATCTAGAATGTGTTCTCGATAAAATTATCTAGAATGTGTTCTCTATAAAATTATCTAGAAGTGTTCTCGATAAAATTATCTAGAATGTGTTCTCGAAAAGTGTTCTCGAAAAGTATTCTCGAAAAGTGTTCTCGAAAAGTATTCTCGAAAAGTGTTCTCGAAAAGTTTCACCAAACTTTCTAAATTATACACTTTAGAGAGTATACCACAAGTCAAAGTGTTTTCTCACTTATACAAGCAAGGGAAACACTGAGTAAGCAACGGTAACACTTCAGGATCAACAGGGAGTATTCTCGAAAATTTAGGGTTTAGTGTTCTCGAAAATTTATATTCTCGAAAATTAGTACAATTGTGTTCTCGAAAATTTGCCAGAATTTTGATTTTGCATAAAGCACACCCAAATGAAGTTTGTATTCCAAGATTCTTGTACTTCTAGCCTTAAAAACACCAAATCTTGAAGAAAGTTGCAAACTTGATGATTTTTATGAAAGCTTTTAAATTTTCGAAAACAAGTACAATAACAAGTACGAATTTTTGAAATCAATTTTTCACCAAAAAAGTTGAAACTTTCTTGTTCTACAAGGTGTCTAACGCTTATTTGTAAACAAAGAAGTGCTAAAACTCAAGAAAAACAAGAAAAAGATGCAACTTTTTAGAAAAAATCGAGTATAAAACTTGTAAAAAGATTCGAACCACAAAAATCAATGATATAACAACACCATGAGCTCCGATACCAATTATAGGACCGACAATATGTAAGATTTATGTGGTTCGGGAGGTCGAGGTTGATCAAAGTATATTAAATCCATGACTATTTTAGAGAGAGAAAGTAAAAAGAGGATGAGGTAAAACAAAGATAAGATTTTATTAAGCAAAATGGTTACACACTCACACCCTTCAAGTGTAGTCTTGAGGGGTATTTATAGGGCAAACATAAGACAACTATTACAATATTACATTAGTAGTCCCTGTGTTATACGTATACTAGTTGTCTACTCCAATTCACGTAAATGTCGCTCAACTTCATTTCTAACACAAGAGATGTGTATTTTACTGTGTGTTTGTGAGAGATAAGGATTTGGTGGGACTATTGAATACATTAATAAAGCTATTGCATTTGGAAGGACTCTTAACAATTCTTTTTTATGTTAACTGATGCAATAAGTTGGCGGGAAAATATCGAAAGACATTCCATTAATTCTCTGTGTTTAATCTTCACTAACCACTTATTTACATTAGCTTAAACCACTTATTTGAGTTTTTGGCTTGTGCCATTAATGCTAACATTAAATATGGGAACTCATTATTTATATATATATATATATATATATATATATATATATATATATATATGTATGTATGTATGTATGTATGTATGTATGTATGTATGTATATATACATATATCATAAAAGGTGAATTGTATAACAACTTTCATCAAATTTTGCGATTCTTAATTAAGGGCATCTCGTTATTATACACCTACAACCGAAATGGAAACCAAGTATTTCTTGGTTCAAAAATGTAGAATCTCCTCTTAATCATCATTTATCAGGACTCTTCGGCGTAAGTTCCTTGGCTTGCACAGACTTTAGTCCATGTCGTTATTCCTGCATCCAAATGGGTGTACGTTCGATAGAATAATTTCTTAGATGTATTATCACATCCACAAGGGCTATGCCCACTTTTTATAGGTCAATGGAATCTTTATGCTCATAATCCCGATTCAAATACTCATTTATTTGGTACGGAATTTTAACCCTTCTTAGGGGATTCCATCCTCAAACTCAAAGTTTATGGTTGACTGATATGGCTCATCATCATTTAGCTATTGCGTTAGATGCTACTATTGTACTTTCAAAGGGATTAGCCGCCAAAGGTATCTATCCAGCAGTAGATCCTTTATATTTAACATCAACTATGCTAAAACCCCGGATCGTTGATGACGACCATTAAGACACTGCACAAGAGGTTAAGCAAACTTTACAACGTTACAAAGAACTTCAAGATATTATAACCATTCTTAGATTGGACGGATTATCTGAATAAGATCGGTTAAATGTAGCAAGTGCGCGAAAAGTATAGCATTTCTTATCACACCCTTTTTTCGTAGCAGAAGTAATTTCCATGTTCTCCGAGAAAACATGTTGGTTTAGCAGAAACAATTAGAGGATTTAAATTAATCCTTTCCGAAGAATTAGATGGTCTTCATGAACATGCCTTTTATTTGGTAGGTAACATCGACGAAGCTATGGCGAAGGTTGTTAACTTAGAAATGGAGAGCAATTCGAAGAAATGGCCTTAAATCTTTGTGTACTGACCCCTAATCGAATCGTTCTGGATTGAGAAGTGAAGGAAACCATTTTATCTACTAATAGTGGACAAATTGGCGTATTACCAAATCACGCTCCAATTGGCACAACAGTAGATATAGGTATTTTGAGAATACGCCTTAACAACCAATGGCTAACAATGGCTTTGATGGGCGGTTTTGCTAGAATTGGTAATAATGAGAACACTTTTTTTAGTAAATGGTACGGAGAAAAGTGGTGTCATTGTTGGGATATGAAGATCTAAGTACTGCTGGAAAGATCAAAGTACTGCTATGTCAAAGTACTGCTCGAAGTCAACATGCTGTTCAAGGTCAAAGTACTGCTCGTGATTGAAGATTATGCAAAGTACTTCTTATAACAAGGACTTATGTGCAATATTGTTTGAAGGATTACTATGTAATATTATATGAATATTCTAGAATTAGTTAGGGATAATTACTTGTCGTTCAAGTAAATATTGTAAACCGACTTAAGGTTATCCTTATGTCTATAAAAGGAGCCTTATGATGGTATTAGAGATAGGAAGTTTTTCTAAGAGTCTTAGAGTTTCACATTACGATTTTAGTGAAGTTAGGGATTGTTAGTGAATCTGTATTTAGAGAAGCATGTTCAAGAGTTGTTTTAATATAAACAAAGTTCTTCTTAGCTTTGTGTTAGTAAATTCCGCATACTTTACAAAGTAATATCGGTGTTTCAATATTAACTGTTTTGAGTTATTCAAGATTGTTAAAACCTTACAAGATACAAATTAGTTTGGTCAGAGTATATCGATCCAACAAGTGGTATCAGAGCTTGTGTTGGAAACTCTGATTAAGAAGAAAACCTTTAAAACCAATTCTACTACAAACCCTTAAAGATGTCAACAGATGTTGCACCTGCTCCATCCATTTCTGCAGTAAGGATTACTATTGTCAAGAAGGGAGAATATGATCTATGGGCCATGAAGATGAGGCAGTACATTGCCATCACAGACCATGCACTATGGGATGTGATTGTCAATGGCAATATGATAATTGAAGAACCATTAGAGATCCCAAGACAACCAACACCACGTAAGCCAACCTTGCCAGCTGCTACCAAAAGAAATCAAGACAAGGCTCTCAACATACTGCTCTCTGCCATTCCTAATAGTCACTTATTAAAGTTTCATGATGCCAAGGATGCAAAACAACTATGGGCTGCTATTAAAAAAAGATTTGGAGGTAATGATGCTTCCAAGTAGATGCACAGGAACCTGTTGAAACAACAATTTGAAACCTTCACTGTTGGTGAAAGAGAAAGTCTTGACTCTGCCTATGATAGATATCAAAATCTACTCAGCATGCTAGAGTTATATGGAGCTGAGGTAATAGTTGAAGATGCTAACTTGAAGTCCTTGAGGAGTTTGCCATCTGGATGGCATGTGGTTGCTACCATGATTAGAGGACAACCTGGTTTGGACACTATGGACTTTGATGATCTTTACAAAAATGTAAAGGTGTATGAGCATGAGATGAAGGGTAATAAAGGTTCAAGTTCTCACAACATTGCTTTTGTATCTTCTGAAAATAGAAGCAGTACTTCCACTAAAAGTACTGCTCATCCTATCCAAAGTACTGTTGCAGAAACACAGAATCCATGTACAACTTTGATCACTACCACTTCATCACATACCCCCAATTCAGATGATGTTCTGTGCTCATTCTTTGCACAACAAGCTACTCTACTTGTTACTTATCAAGAAGATCTCTTGCAAATTGATGATGATGCTATGGAAGAAATTGACATAAGATGGCAGGTTGCCATGCTGCAAGGATCAAGAAGTTTATGAACAAGACAGGGAGAGGCATTGATTTCAAGGCTAAGCAGGGTATAGCATTTGACAAGTCCAAAATTGAATGCTTTAATTGTCAAAGGACTGGTCACTTTGCAAGGGAATGCAAGTTTGCAAAGTATCAAGCAAACAGGATGATTGAACAACCTAAACCCAAAGTTGAAAGAAAAGAGGTCCCTATTGCTGAGCCAAAGTCACAAGCTTTGGTTGCTCAAGAAAACTTGGCAGAAGTTGATTGGAGTAGTGAATTTGATGATGAACCAGTAACCTATTCTATGGTTGCATTAGAAGAGGTTGACTGGAGCACAACTTTTGATGAGGAACCTGGATATGAAGCTTTGGAGTCAAGAGATGGTCTAGGAAGCTTTGATTGGAGCATGGAGAGTGAAGAAGAACCTGTTCAGCTTGCTATGATGGCTACTTCACCTACTTCATCCACTATCTCTGAGGTATGTTCCAAATGTAGTAACTCTTATCAAAAGATGCTTAAAGAATATGAAACTGAAAGAGATAACTATAGAAGGGCTAGGTCTGAGATAGCTGGTTACCGATTAACTTTAGAGTCAATGTAAGCTAAGATGATCACTCATGAGAATAATGAAGTAGCTTGGGCTGAAAAATATGAGCAACATGATTATCAATTAAAGCTAAGTGAATGGAACTTAGGATGTAAAGTTTCTGAATTAGAAAAGGTCACTAAAGAAAGAGATAAGTTGCAAGAAAAACTTGCTGCTTGGAAAGAGTCAGGTCTGCCACATGTTAGTTTTGTTGAAAAACAGAGAACAACAAACATTAAAACTGGCCTAGGTTATGATAATAATTCAGAAGTACTTTCATCTAGGAACCAAGAATTAAATCTTTCTCAGGAGACCTCAACTAGTCATGAAGAATTCATAAGTTTAGAGGAAAACACATCTAGTGATGAGGAATCACCTTGTTCAACACCTCATGAGTTTAAGAAAAACAAAAGATATAATGAAGTTCCTCCACCCACAGGTAGTTTTCAACCACCTAGGACAGATGTTTCTTGTTTCGGTGTAGACAACCTAGAGTTTAGGAAAAAGCTTAAAGGTCAATCTAATTCAAGTCAATCTAGTCCTGAGTCTTTAAGAGAATCTGTTGAAACACCTAGGGATGATAATATGGGTTCTGGAAAAGAGTTTTCAAAACAAGCAGTACTTCCAAAAAATTCTCAAAGTATTGCTGATCATTCAGGAGTACCTACAAGAAACTCTTTTCAAAATACTGCTTATCATAGAAAACCTTTTGGGAATGGATTTGGTATGATGGGTCCAAAATTATGCTTTGTATGTTATAGTCCTCATCATTTGATCAAGGACTGTGATTACCATTCAGAATACTTAAGCAAATATCCAAAAACCACATCTGCAAATCATAAGAACAAAGAGAATAAACCAAGGGAGATTAAGCCAGCTTGGAATTACTCAAATAGGGTTAACCATAGTAATTTCTCAAAAGACTATAGGTACCCTCATCAGAGAAGACCATTCTCAAAACCCATAGTATCTTCCAGAAACACTTCTCAAAGCACTGGTCAAGCAGTACTTTCTCAAAGTACTGTTAGGAAGTTTCCCAATCAAGGTACTGCTAGTAAAGACTCAAGTGTAAGACCTAGGAGATTCAATTCTTATAAACCTAGAAGGCCTTACAACCCAAGAAAAGCTGCTAGAACACAGAACCCAACACCAAAAGTTACAACTAAGTGGGTTAAGAAAGAAAGTACTGCTGATGGTGACAAAGTACTTTCAGAAAACAATGGTGAAAAAGGGAGTGTTGATGACAATTCAACGCAGGTTTTGAAATCAAAAACAGTAATTCTTGATAGTGCTTTCAAAAACAGTGGTGATTACATACTCAAAGAATTTGAGTATGTTACTCCACAAGGGGAACACAAGTCAGTAATGGTTTGGGTTCCTAAAAGAAACTAACCCTTTTCATTTTAATACAGGGCAACCCAGCAGAGGAGCTTAAAGATCATCTTATTGTGGATAGTGGTTGCTCTGGAAGTATGATAGGAGAAACGGAGCTCTTGTCAGATTTTAAGGCTTATTTTGGAGGAAGAGTTGCATTTGGGAATGATCCTGATGGAGGGAGAATCACTGGAAAAGGAACCATTAAGGCAGGATCTATTGATTTTGAGAATGTGAGATATGTGAAGGAGCTTAAATTCAACCTTTTGTAAGTCTCTCAGATATGTGACAAGAAGTACCCTGTGTTGTTTCTTGACACAGAATGTCTTATTCTCTCCCCTGAGTTTAGATTAGAAGATGAAAACTTGGTGATGCTGAGAGCACCAAGAACCAATGATGTGTATAGCATAGACTTGAAGAACATCAATTCTGCTGAA
This sequence comes from Artemisia argyi, assembly GCA_030686995.1. Lineage (NCBI taxonomy): Eukaryota > Viridiplantae > Streptophyta > Magnoliopsida > Asterales > Asteraceae > Artemisia > Artemisia argyi. Next base: position 156,888,031 of record CM060690.1, on the reverse strand, counting down.
AGAGCAACATGCTTGATTGCAAGGGCAACAATGGAGGAAGCACATCAATGGCACAGAAGACTGGGGCATGTAAATTTCAAAAACATCAACAAGCTGGTCAAAGGAAATTCAGTTAGAGGTTTACCTTCTAAAACATTGAAACTTGATCATTCATGTCTGGCTTGCAAGAAGGGTAAACAACACAAGGCTTCATGTAAAAAGGTTGAAGAAAGAACTATTAGGGAGCCTTTGGAGTTGCTGCATATGGATCTGTTTGGACCTGTTTAAGTTGTTAGTTTAAACAAGAAGAAGTACTGTTTGGTTATAACAGATGACTGTAGAAGATTTAGCTGGGTATTTTTCTTGGGATTCAAAGATGAAACTTTTGATGCTATTCATGATCTTATAATAGCACTTGAAAATCAGTTAAGACTCAAGGTTAGAGGTATTAGATGTGATAATGGATCTGAATTCAAGAATCAGCTTATGGATGAATTTTGTGCCAAGAAAGGGATTAAGAGAGAATTCAGTATTGCTAAGTGTCCTCAGCAGAATGGAGTCGCAGAAAGGAAGAATAGAACTCTAATAGAAGGAGCAAGGACAATGCTTGCAGACTCCCAATTACCTGTTCCATTTTGGGCTGAAGCTGTAAGTGCTGCTTGTTATATACTGAATAGAGTATCAGTGACAAAACCTCAAATAAAGACACCTTATGAATTACTCATGGGAAAGAAGCCAAACATTAAGTTTATGAAACCTTTTGGATGTCCCCTGACTATCTTGAACATTGCTGATAATTTGGGAAAATTTGATGGTAAATCAGATGAAGGATACTTATTGGGTTATTGTACCAGTAGCAAAGGATTCAGAGTATACAACAGGGCTACCAAGAAGGTTCAAGAATGTCTTCATGTTGAATTTTTAGAAGAACAAGAAAATCAAAAAGGTAAAGGTCCTGATTGGATGTTTGATCTTGATTTAATGTCCTCCTCCATGAACTATACACCTGTAAGAGAAGAAAATCAAGTTGTTCATAATGAAGAGGAATCACAATACATTGTTCATGGAGTTAACATAAGATCTGAAGATGATTCTGATGAGGCACTCAGTGATGAGAAGAAAAGTACTGCTGCACCTCAAGGTACTGTTGATCCAAAAAGAACTGTTCCACCAAAGACCACAGTATCTGATGAAGACCAAGCTATCCAAGATGAACTTAATAGGATGCTTCTTCAAGAAACAATTGCTAAGTCCTATGAAGATAATCAAAGGAGAGCTTATGAATCAGAAAAGAAGAAGGCTAAAGGCACTGACAATACTTTGCCCCAAAGTACTGCTGATCCATTTGAAAGTACTTCTCAAGTCTTAGATACTTCAAATTGGAAAAATGCTGATGATTTAACTGATCCAACCATGCCTGCCTTAGAAGATATTGATGATGAATTGGAACAAGAAGGCATTTTCTCAGATTCTAATGAAGACCCTGACCTCACAAATTTGGAAGATAGTCTTGAAGTATCACCAACTCCTACTCTAAGAATTCACAAAGATCATCCTGTCAGTAAAATAATTGGACCTTCTGATTCAGGAGTGCTCACAAGAACTAAAGCTAAGAATATGTCTCAACAACATACTTCTTTACTTAGCTTTATTTACAAGCAGAACAGGGTGAATCACAAGGATCAGAAATTATGTTTATTTGCTTGCTTTCTGTCTCAAGAAGAACTTAAGACAATTAAACAAGCATTAGCCCAGGAGAGTTGGGTTGAAGCTATGCAAGAAGAACTCTTACAATTTAAACTTCAAGAAGTATGGGTATTATGTGATTTACCTGATGGTAAGAGACTGATTGGAACAAAATGGGTCTTCAGAGTTAAAAGAGATGAAAGAGGGAATGTAATCAAGAATAAAGCAAGGTTAGTAGCTCAAGGATATAGACAAGAAGAAGGGGTAGACTATAATGAAGTATTTGCTCTTGTGGCAAGGATTGAAGCCATAAGGCTATTTTTGGCTTTTGCATCTTATATGGGCTTCCCTGTATATCAGATGGATGTTAAAAGTGCTTTTCTATATGGCACTATCACAGAGGAAGTATATGTTAAACAACCTCCTGGTTTTGAAGATCCTGCACATCCAAACAAAGTCTACAAGGTTATTAAGGCTCTGTATGACCTACATCAAGCTCCTAGAGCATGGTATGAAAGACTCTCTACTTTTCTATTGTAACATGGTTACAGGAGAGGTTCCATTGACAAGACTTTGTTTATCAAAAGAGATAAAAGGGATATCATGCTTGTCCAAGTGTATGTAGATGATATTATTTTTGGTGCTACTAAGCAGTCTCTGGTGAAGGAATTTGAAGATCTTATCCAAAAAGAATTTCAGATGAGTTCAATGGGAGAATTAACATTCTTCTTGGGACTTCAAGTGCAACAATCAAGCAGTGGAATTTTTATAAGTCAAGATAAGTATGTTGCAGATATTCTTAAGAGATTTAACTTCATAACTGCCAAACCAGCATCCACACCTGTTGATGCTAACAAACCTTTGGGAAAAGATGAAGATGGAGAAGATGTTGATGTCAAACTATACAGGTCTATGATTGGATGTCTAATGTACTTAACTGCATCAAGGCCTGACATTACTTTTGCTGTTTGTTTGTGTGCAAGACATCAAGTTCAACCCAAGGTTTCACATTTGAATGCTGTTAAGAGAATCTTAAGGTACCTTAGGCAACAACCTAAGCTAGAATTGTGGTATCCTAGAGAGTCCCCTTTTCATCTACAAGCTTTTTCAGATAGTGATTATGCTGGTGACAACTATGACAGAAGATCAACAACTGGAGGATGTCAGTATCTTGGAAGTAGATTAGTCTCATGGCAATGCAAAAAGCAAACAATTGCAGCAACATCTTCCACAGAAGCAGAATATGTAGCTGCTACAAGTTGTTGTGCACAAGTACTTTGGTTGCAAAATCAGCTTTTGGATTATGGATTCAACTTCAAATACACTCCTATCAACATTGATAATGAGAGTACCATTTGTATTGTGAAAAATCCAGTCCATCACTCCAAAACAAAGCACATTCAGATTAGACATCATTTTATTAGAGATTGCTATGAGCATAGGCTGATCAATGTGGTTAAAGTCCATACAGATGATAATGTAGCAGATTTACTCATAAAGGGCTTTGATGTTTCAAGATTTACCTTCTTAGTAGTAAGTATTGGTATGATTAATAATTAAGCTATTTTTTATGGGAGGCATTAGTAGTTAGTCATTATTTGAGGGGAGGCTACATGTATCATTCAAAAGAAAAGATAATTTATTCATGATTCAAAAGAGGCTACATTCATCAGTTCAGAGATACAACCATGACACAGATACAGATACAACCAGGACAAAGAGAGAACTACTCCAAACACCCTACACAATACCTACCAAACCTACACCCTACACACCCTACTCCATTGGCCTTTTTCCTTTTCCTTGATAGCTTTGCTTTCCCTTCTGAGTAGTCTTTCTTTTGTCATCAAAAGAAGCTTGCTTCCTTGGGCAAGCCAGGCCAAGTATTTGCTTGGGAGGTCTCTCTGGTCTTGCAGGTTTCCTTTGAGCAGGCCACTTCATGTTCTTTATGGCTGACTCAAGAGCCTGTGTCAAGGCCTGTGGGAGTTCATTTGCTAAAGCAGAAGCTGGAGCAGGGACAAACACCTTTTTCTTAGGTTTTGGGTTGGTAGAGCTTGCTGCATCAGTGATGGTAGAGCTTGCTATGTCAGGAGGAAAGTAACCACTCCATCTTGCATCATCAAAGTCAGAATCAGAGTAATAACTGATTTCTAAATTAGTGGAGCCATCAGAATCAGATGAGATGTAAACCAAAGGGAAGTGGCTCATGTTGTTGATTAGGTTTTTTGTGAGGTGTATTACAAGTGTTGATGAAGAGATGTATTGGTGACAAGTTTCTTTTATAGGCAAGAAAGTTACAAGGGATATTAATGATGCTCATTCAATTCTACTTGCCTTGGTAGCTTTGGGGAATTAATTTGGAAAAGTATTAATTATCTCGGGTTGACTTTCAACAGCTATTTTGGTCAAACATTCAACGCTATAGATATTTTGATGGGAAAGTACTTTGCCAACGTACTGCTTTGTTCAACTAATGAAAGTACTGCTCCATGTTATATGGAAAGTACTGCTTGGTGCTCTGAAGGGTACGCTGACGTGTCAGAATACCGTTCCAACGGTCAAAAATACGGGTAACAAACTTTCGAAAGATATGGGGAAGATAACTTCCAAAAATAACGGTAAAGTAATTAATTCACCGTGATTCTTTGTATATTATCCCTCTTTACACATATCTTTTTCATCTTTATTTACTCGTATTCATTCATCAATCCCACCAAGTTCATCAAACAATCATCAATCTTCTTTCCATCATACTCACAATGGCAAACCATCCCACCATCACCAAATATAATATGATTGCAAACCTCGAGAAAACGCAAAAGAACATTGATTTTCATGGAATAATTGATTTTCTCACCGGATCCACCATTAATTACTCACTTTTAGTAAACCCAGAGATTATTGATCCTTGGATACAAGAGTTTTGGGCTACGGCTAGGGCTGAGTTAGAAGATGGAGAGGATGTTATTCATGCCACCGTTGTAGGAAGAGCAATTCGTATTACTGAGGTAACCATAGGGGAGAATTTGCTGTTTGATGATCAGGGAGGCACTATTTTGTTTGCTAAGCAAGTGGTTTGGGATGCACTGAGAGATATTGGGTATGAAGGGCATTTGAACAAGATTACTTTTCAGAAAGCATTGGTAAGTCCTCATTGGAAATATCTTCTTCATGTTTTGCTTCATTGCTTAAGTCCCGAAAGTACTGCTTGGGATCAATTTGGACATGCCATAGCATCTGCCTTAGTTGGCCTAGTTACCAATTAGCCATTCAATTTTTCTTACATGATCCTTGATGGTATGATTGCACACATTAAGGCTGGATCACCTTTCTTGATGTATCCTAGATTTGTTCAACTTTTCTTAGAGAAACCACTTGAAGGGATACCAAAACCTCAGGATTATATACCTACTGTTAGGCTTCAACCTAAGGTGTTTACCTTTATGTCTAACAAGGGGATTAAGTTTTCGGGTACCAATATCCCTCTTAATGCTTATATGTTGGAAGTAGCACAAGCTGTTAGGGATGATGTTGCTGAAGCTAGTGGTTCTGCTAATTCTGACCATGCTGATCAATCTAATCATTCTGAGCATTCTGCATCAGTACATACACCTACACCACCTCTTGCTTCACCATAGCCTATTGATTTAAGTGAAAGAACTGCCTCAGTATCTGTTTCTAGGGAAAAGACTATTTCTGCTGAAGGTACTTCTCCACACTCTGTTTCAAAGGAAGGTACTTCTCTGCAAGGTACTGTTTCAGAGCACAATACTCCAGTACCTTCTCCCAATGATTATACTTCCACAGGTGGGTTTCAAACACCTGTAGGAGATACGGGAGGTAAGGGACCTTTGGATAACTATGCTTTGACAAGGGAGTTCAGGAGATTCAAGAAAGTTATTAATAATCAGACTGTAGAGATTACAAGATTGAGAAACAAATTCAGAAGGTTGACGAGGTTTGTGTGGCCACTTGTGAAGAACTTTAGACTTTATGTGAAAGAAAAGAAACAATCTAAAAAGAAACAGTCTAAGTCAGCCAAGAAGGCTTCTAAGTCTAAGAGGAGTAACAGGAAGTCATCATCTTTCAAATTGGGGAGGAATCAAGAAGATAATTAGAATGAAGATGATGATGGAGTTCAATATTCAGAAGATGCTCATCTTTGGCATTATCAAGAAGAACCTTTGAACTTTGTGCCAGAGAAAAAGATTGATGTGGATGAGAATATTGTTCAAGAAGAAGTTGATAAGTAAGAAGCTGGAGAATAAGTTGAAAATATTCAAAGTACTCACATTTAAAGTACTGATGTTGATGAAAGTACTGTTGATGAATGTACTGGTATGCAAGGTACTGGTGTGCAAGGTACTGCTGCAATGGATATTGATGGAATTGGAACTTCTACAGCTGGACCTTCTACAAAAACTTTTGAAGATGAAGCTGGTCCTTCTAATCCTATTCAGCAAAAAGAAGTCAAAGAGTATACAGCTAGTGATGATGAGACAATAGCTCAGATAATGCTCAATTTGGATAGACCAACAGGTATACATATTTCTGAGCCTTCACAACAAGTCTCTGAGTCTTCTTCTGAGCCTGAAGCTTTAGATCCAAAAGACAAAGGAAAAGGTATCATGAAGGAGACCAACAAGAAAAAGAAGAAGCTTACTCTTGCACAGCTGAGGGAAATAGAGATAGCAAAGAATGAAGAGATTGCTAGACAGCAACAAGCTGTGTATGATGCAGAGTACTTAGAAGAGATAAGGAAGCCAGTTGCTGTAACAAGAAAGCCTATGACTATAGCTCAAGAGAGAAATTGGATGATTAGTTTCTTGAAAAGAAGAGGATACAAGAATCTACAAAGGCTAAGATATCCAGATGTAAAAGCAATGTGGGATAGTGTTCAAGAGCTTATTAAGAGAGAGCTGGAAAGTTTTGTGCCTATGGATGCTGATAAGGAAAAGAAATTAGAAGATATAATGAAGGAACAAGCTGAGAAAAGAAAGTTAAAAAGGAAGAAAGCTATTCAGGATGATCAATTGTCAAAGAGGCTTAAAATGATAAGATCAGATACAATTGATGAACTGAAGAATTATTTCAGAGTTGTTGATTTTGAGAACAAGAAAACAGAAGACTCTGGAAAGAATTCAAAGATTATCTCATTTTCTGTGGTTGAATCAACTGAAGGAAATTATCTCATGTTCAACAGAGAAGATGAAAGCTTCACTGTGTTTAATATGCTATGGGATGTTCTGCACATAATAGACAGAGAAGATCTATACAACTTGTATTTACAAGTGCAGACATACTATGAGAATATTGAAGCAACAGGAGTGGGATTAATCTTACTTGGAGATTTGATAACCATCTGGGAAACAGAAGAAACAAGTAATGATGCTCTATGGAATGATCAAGAAAACTGGGAGATAACAAGATGGAGATTTTTTGAGTCATCAGGAGTTCATTCACTTGAGATGGAAGATGGTACCATGATTCATATGTTAGCTGCAAGAAGATATCCTTTGATAAGAGAACTTATGATCAGGATGTTGGATCATGGAATGGAGGTTGAGGATGAAACTGAAGTAGCATTCATGGTGATCAAGCTATTTATAAGGTGGACTAAATCAGAAGAATAATATTGCATAAGTACTGGTATGATTTGTTTTGAATAATAAGTATTTTTCACAAAGTACTAGAAGACAAACAGTACTTTATCAAAGTACTGCTTGCTGCATAAAACCAGTAAAAGTCCTTTGTAAAATAAAAATAAAAGTTTTGGATGCTTAAGATGATATAAATAAAAGGATTTGAAGAGGAAAACATGGTGTTAGTACTTGTACTGCACAGCAAATGGTAATCAACTCACCATGTTTAACAAACAAGAAAGAGTTTGACTCATCATGAGGGTACGGCTCTGATGTGATAATCAAATCCGTTTTTAGTTGACAATTTACTAAAAATTGTATGGTTTTCAACTCACCATATCTGTAAAAATGAAGAGTTGACTAGCCCACAAGAAAATGGCTTGTGGTAAAGGCTGTGGAAAATCCATTTATGGTAATTAGTTCACCATGGTTGAAATCAAAGAACTAACTAGTCCAAAAGCAAACGGTTATTGGTAAAGACTAATCAAATCCGTTGATAGCTGATGATTTGCTAAAAAACATATGGTTATCAATGTACCATGGTTGTTCTGACCTAAAGATTGGCTACTCCAGAGTTAATGGCTTTGGTAAAGAGACATCAAAATCCATTAAAAGTTCAATGATTCACCTCTCACAGAAGTTTACACATCTGGAAGTGATGAGAACAGTATGAAACTGTGGAGTTTGTTAGGACTCCATGGATCGTTTTAAGCACTAGGGTTAAACAATAACAATGACAATAAACATGATATGCAGCGGAATAAACAAACATCATTATTATTGAAACAAGGTTTCTTCGTCATCATCTTCCCTACAACTAATCTAGGCGTCTACAATAAGACTACGCCTAGACACACACACACCTTTGCTAGTCGACTACATTATGGAAGACTTAATAATAAAACCCTAACCCTTGATCTCTTTAAATAATAGAGCTTTAGGGTTTACAAATTACTACGAGGGACTAATAAATAAATCTTCTTTAACAAGCAAGTCCCTTGTGTTTTATTCTTTTTTATTTGAAGAATTCTTCCATGTCACTTTAAGTCCTTCATGTTTCATTCTTTTTTGTTTTGTATCATCAAATCTAATAGACCCAACAATCTTCCCCTATTTGATGATGACAAAACAACCACGAATCTTGTATGAACTTCCCTAGACAAAGTAGAAAAGTTGAGATAATTAAATCTCGCCATGAATGAAACAATCTTGTCTTCCCCTTAAGCCATGCCATGCCATGCCACCACAATATCTCTTCCCCCCCCCCCCCCTTTTTTTTTTGTTATAATCAAATAGGGAATGTAAGCAATAAAAACTTCCCCTCGAGTGGTGCATGTAGATGGTTAAACATTTAATCAATAAGCTTCCCCTGAAACCAATATGTTTACCATCTCTTGAATCTTCAATTCTGTAGGCTCTATGTAATGATTACTGATGAAAAAAAACCAAATATAACGAACTTGATGAAGAAGTAGAATAACCCAAACTTCTGTCTTATGTCTTGTACTAACCACGTGACTTTGAACTTATACCCAAAACCGAATATATAAGTAGACCGCAATCTCTTGACAAAATCCTCATCTTCAACGAGACACTGAGCACAATAACGTAACTCCTTCAAGTGATAGTTAACTAGGTCTTCGTCCATCCACCCCTTAACCTATGAAAACTAGATTTGACAAGTCTTCGTCACCACCGTATAAAACAAACAAGTTATCTTCAAAGTGTAACACCCACTTTGAGATATGATAAGAACACAAACTTGTGAAACTCAACTGCAACATCAAATAAATGATAATCAATCTTCTTCGTAACCAATTAATCCAATAAGAACGAAATACCGAGCCTTTTTAAACCTTTAAGAACAAAAACCAAACCAATCTTCCTTGTGTGTGTGAACCAATAATCCATGTGTGTGTAAACCATCTCCAAATCTGCCATAACCAAACCCATGTACTTTGCCCAATATCGAATAATACTAGCAATAGAAACAATATATCGGACAACTAACGCAGCAGTAGTAACTGACTCAACATGTAGTGCAGCAGTAGAAATCAATAATCCCGAGCAGCAGAAACATTTAACGCTTTAGTGCCATCTCGGTAGGACCTCCAGCAGTATCAACATCCAATTATCGGACAACAGTAAAATGCTGATTAACTCTAAAAGAAATCCACAGTCCCATGATTGAAACAATTTAATTCACAATTCATGGCACCATTAATACGTTCAGTACAAGGTTGACTTGAAACTCACTTGTAGAAAACAATGATATCTCCACCGTCCCTTGATGATGCTACGTCCAATGGCAACAATCTTGAATAAAATTTGAAAATTCCTTAAGCACTCAAGCATCCATGTCAATATTAATTGATCCAATTCAATACATATCATATAATAAGTCCTTCATGTTTTGAATCATACCCCACACAATCGAATCTTCTTGAATATAATGATCAACAATTAATAATACGAGATAGATCATATGCAATCAATCCATGTGAATAAATCAATTGTTTCCTTTAGTGCTATCATGACCCACGACTGATTAATAAACAATATAGAAAGCAATTGGATCGTGTGAGATTGAAAAAGGTAAGGTAACCGACCCACTATGATATAAAATATATGATCCACCAATCACGACAAACCTTCATAAATATATCAAAGCAGCGATTGATCCAAAATCAATTTGTACGAGGTTGAATTAAATTATTTACCTTCACTTTTGTCGCGTTTGTCTCCAAGTAGAATTTTTGTTATCACAGCAACAGAATATGAAACCTTAATAAATTTGAAACCATAATAAATACGATCAAACAGTAAACCCTTAAAAAATAATCGTATCTTCCTTCAAAACAGTATTTATCAACAATAAAACCTCGTGAATCCCTAGGTAATGAGCCAACCTGTCTTTGATGCCAATTGTGGAGTTTGTTAGGACTCCATGGATCGTTTTGAGCACTAGGGTTAAACAATAACAATGACAATAAACATGATACGCAACGGAATAAACAAACATCATTATTATTGAAACAAGGTTTCTTCGTCATCATCTTCCCTACAACTAATCTAGGCGTCTACAATAAGACTACACCTAGACACACACACCTTTGCTAGTCGACTACATTATGGAAGACTTAATAATAAAACCCTAACCCTTGATCTCTTTATATAATAGAGCTTTAGGGTTTACAAATTACTACGAGGGACTAATAAATAAATGTTCTTTAACAAGCAAGTCCCTTGTGTTTTATTCTTCTTTATTTGAAGAATTCTTCCATGTCACTTTAAGTCCTTCATGTTTCATTCTTTCTTGTTTTGTATCATCAAATCTAATAGACCCAACAGAAACTTTAAAAGATTTGATGTACACTTTGTCAAAATGTTGCTAAGTGTTGAGAAGATGATAATCAAGAGCACTTTGACATACAAGATTGAAAAGAGATAAAGATACAATCTTCCTGAATGATAAAGATATTGGAGATCAAATAAAGCAAAGAAACTTGAAATCAAGCAAGTGGAGTTCAAGTTAGGGGAGGATTGTTGGGATATGAAGATCTAAGTACTGCTGGAAAGTTCAAAGTACTGCTATGTCAAAGTACTGCTCGAAGTCAACATGCTGTTCAAGGTCAAAGTACTGCTCGTGATTGAAGATTAGGCAAAGTACTTCTTATAACAAGGACTTATGTGCAATATTGTTTGAAAGATTACTATGTAATATTATATGAATATTCTAGAATTAGTTAGGGATAATTACTTGGCGTTCAAGTAAATATTGTAAACCGACTTAAGGTTATCCTTGTGTCTATAAAAGGAGCCTTATGATGGTATTAGAGATACGAAGTTTTTCTAAGAGTCTTAGAGTTTCACATTACGATTTTAGTGAAGTTAGGGATTGTTAGTGAATCTGTATTTAGAGAAGCAGGTTCAAGAGTTGTTTTAATATAAACAAAGTTCTTCTTACCTTTGTGTTAGTAAATTCCGCATACTTTACAAAGTAATATCAGTGTTTCAATATTAACTGTTTTGAGTTATTCAAGATTGTTAAAACCTTACAAGCTACAAAGTAGTTTGGTCTGAGTATATCGATCCAACAGTCATTGATCCACAAGAAGCTCAACAAACTCTTGAAATAGCGAAAGCTGCTTTGAGAAAAGTTGAAAGAAATAGACACACAATTGAGGCAAATCTAGCTTTCTGATGGGCTAGGACACGAGTAAAGGCTATTAATGCTATTTCTTAACTAGTCGGTGCGTCCGAATAATCATCAATTTATACACCATGGTTGTTTTATCTGACTTGATTTTGTCGAGTAAATACAACCAAGCGCAATCAGATTTTGATATTCTAGTTTGTACACACATGACACAACCAAACAAGTTAGATATTTTTCTTTCATAATTGTTTTTTATTGATTAAACAATAAATCTATTTAGGAGCATCATTTAAGAATTTTTATTATTATGGCGGCAATAACGACACTTTTGGCTAGGAATGAGCATCGGGTCAAACCCGACCCGAATTGACAAAAATCGACTCGACCCAAAAACCGAAAAAGAAATAAACTCAAACCGAGAACTGAATCAAAAAATAGATATAAAAACCAAAACCGAACCGAATAACACGATTCGGGTCGGGTTTCAGGTTTCGAACCAAAAAAACCGGCAAAAACTAAATCAAACTAAAACTGACAAAAACCGAAATAAATATACAAAACCGAAATCAAACAGAAAAAGGTCAGTTCAGTTCGGTCTAGTTTCGGTCGGTTTGTCTGTTCGGTCGGTTTTCGGGTGGTTTTGCTCAGCGATAGTTTTGGCCCTATAGACAACAAGACCAAGTCAAGGCATATTATGAAGTTGGTCATATAATTTCAATTGTTACAAAATGAACAATCTTCCGTAATTCAACTCAAAATAAAGAGAATTGTGTATGTATAATCGTTAATAAAGAGCCCATTTATGCATTAGTAAAAGTCTAATGATAATTCGAGTTCAAAAAATGAGCTCTAACAAAAAATAATCTTTTTCAGACAAAGCTTGAGCTTTTTAAAAACATAAGCTTTTTTTTTATATAGAAACATTCTTGAAGTAAACGAGCTCTAACTCAAGCTTATGATGAAAACCATAGTTTAGCTAGCTAATTTTGTCAAGCATGATCCGGCGTAATTGACATCGAATTATAATACTCTGTAATTCAAATTATATCACATTATTCCTCTTTGAATAATTATTTTTGAATTGTGGAGATAAAACTAGCTAAAGTACTTCCTTGAACAGTAAAGATGGGCAGGTTGCCACCAATGCAATTATGCAAAGACACACCCATCACCATGTTATCATTTTGTTCATCAATAATTTCCTCCTAACTATATCACCCTTGATTTTCTTTACCGTGTGTTCTTGAGTTTGGTTTGTAGAAGAATAGAAGAGAAGTTATCATCACTTCTTTTCCATTCTCTGCCTCCCAAAATTGGGAGGAAGATTTCGAGGTAAACAATAACGTGATCTTCATCCCTCTTCTTCCTTGTTCTTTTCTTTTCTTCCTTAAAACAAATCTTGAGAACATGTTCTTTTTATAGTTTCTTTCAGCTTCTTTTCCTTTCCATTGTTTATAAATCACGAGAACACACCGTTAAGGATTGGTTAATGGCCTCATCTAAATCGATAACTCCAACCCTTCCTAACTTTTTTTTTAATTGTAAAATTATAAAATGAAAAGTACAAAACAGAAAATATAAAGTTTGATAGGAAGTATGGAACAAAAACTGATAAAAGACGAAGAAATACGGAACAGAAATTAATAAAAGACGAAGAAATACAAAACAAAAACTGATAAAAACTGTATTGTACTGTTAATAAAGAAATTAAATGATAAACCAAAGAAGGTAAACATGTAAGGGTAAATTGCAAATTTAGTCACTAACGTTGTTCAAATGTGCAAAAAAGACACCGAGAGAAAAAGTCATGCAAAAACGCTATTAACGTTCCAATTTTTTGCAAAACGGTCACCGAGATCTAACTTTCATTATTTTCCTCGTTAAGTGCCACGTCACTGAGGGTATTATCGTCATTTCATTGCTTTAAGGATTAATATGTCCACGTGTTATAGCATTGTTGCTTTAGGAACTAAATTTGTAATTTAATTTTTTTCTTTTATTTCACTCCACCACCACCACCACCCTCTACCACCATACAACCAACACCACCACCCTCTACCGCCACCACCACCACCACCCTCTACCACCGCACAACCACCACCATCACCATCACATACTTGTCATCCGTGTTAAATTATTCATAAAAAAAGTCCGTTCAGTTCAAATATTACAAGGACAAACGCAAATCCCGTAACAATAACTACTTGGAAAGGCTAGTTCAATAGTCTTTTCGAATCTAAATAATGCAATTTTAGAATCCTATATCATAAACATATTAGATTTTGAAGACTGATAGTTTGATAAATAACCACATCAGAATATATAAATCAACAACTCAACCAATAGAGAAGGAAGAATAATAAAAGAAACACGTGGCCCGCGATATTATGATTCTTATAGTTTTAAGTCAATAGTTATATACTTATATGTGCCACCCACAATCTCACTCAAATGACACACGGATAGTTGGTCAAAGTACGGTTAACAAATGTAGGACAGCCAAAACATCCCAGAATCAAACGCTTAGCACAAAGAACTTGAGCAATTTAATATCAGTACAAGATGCAAAAACATACGATAGGTGGTTCTTTAGTTGTAGCATTTTAGACTGATCTTGGGCAAAAGTAGAGTCTTCTAAACTTGAGCAATATAATAATCAGTACAAGATGCAAAGTTTCACAAGCACATTTTATGGCAATAGGTCTATGGAGGTTTGTAGTTTATATAGATGAAACAGTGATATAAGTTAGTTAAAAAAGTTAAAGCATCATTAAACATGTACGTTGTTTTGATGTGGATTTACTTGTTAGGTGATGAGGATCTAAACACACGCCTTGTGTTAGATAGATACTTTGAGTATATACTTTGTAGCACGCAGAATTTTCACAAAGTAATTAGAAGATAAGTTTGAGAGATGTGTATGATTTGTATATGAATGAAACAATAAGAACACAGAGTATAACCAAACTTGTAGCCTCTATATTATTAAGAATAATACGAGTGATCTGAATATCACTAGGGTTACACCTTGAAGCTTTTGCAATTGATACGTATATTGTTGACATAAATAATGCCTAAAAACATTATTAACATATTATCAATATCTCTATGTTTTGATTATTATAAAATATAAACTCATAGAACTAAAACTTGTGACTTAAACAAGTATTTAGTGATTAACATTTTCTTTTTACATCCAAATCACTTAAGGTTTGAATAAGCAAAGTGTTTAGTGCAATTTATGATCAAAGGGAAATTTAATTAAGTATTACAAAGTTTATTTAATTATATAAACATATTATATATTTTTGAAAAACACTTTTGGTAATAAAGAAAAATGTTTTATTCATACTAAATATATGAATTCAAATTTTTAACCAAAATCAGTTAGTTTTTCACCAAATAAACTTTCCCCACTAAAAAACAAAAATTCTGGCCGTTACAGCTGGACGGCCCCCTTAATTATAAGGGGCGGTCCCCTTAATTTTAAGGGGGCCGGCCTTGATTTAAGGGGACCGGCCACGCTCCTCTGTCAGAATTTGTTGCCTATAAATACCACCTTAAATCTGGAATTTTTCTCACCTTTTGCACTCCTAAACTTTCTGTTCTAGATCTCCATTTCCAATCTCTAAATCCTTTGATCATACATTCTTAAATCTTTGTTTCAAAGTGATCCAAACATTATTCTTTCAAGTGCAAGAGAAGAATACTTCTATCTCTCAAGACAAGAAGTATTACAACTTGTTGTGACCTCCACATCTAAGTTGTTAGAGCATCATCATTGTATTTATCTCATTGTGTGATTAGTTGTTAATATTTGTTAGAAGATAGTTTAGTTAGACATATCTATAGTGTGATTGGTTAGTAGTTAGTTGTGAAAAAGAAAAGTTAGAAAGAAGATTGGTGTGTAGAAGATAGTTGTGAAGAAGATTGGTGTGTAGAAGATAGGCGTGAAGAAGATTGGTGTGTAGGAGATAGGTGTGAAGAAGTGGTGTGATTAAGTAGTGAATAGGTGTGAAATAGTTGTGTAGAAGGTGTGAATAAGTTGTGACGTAGTTGTGGTGTGTAAATTGGTGTGTAAGGTTTTCTCCGCCATAAGGGAGCTTGTTGACATAGCGAAGAAAACTCTCGAGTTAGGTGCTCGGGGAGTGGAGTAGGGCAAGGAAGGTGACCTTGTAGCCGAACCGCTATAAATCTCTTGTCTCGCGGTTCGATCTTTTCAACTCTTATCTATTTCTTTACTTACATTATTATTGCTTTATCGTATATATATTTAGTGTTGTTCATATTGTGCATGACTTGATTTCATATAGCATCGAATCTATATTTTTGAAAACAAAGAAAACTTTCAAACAATCTTTTATAACAAATTAAAAAGACGTAAAACTATTCACCCCCCCCCCCTTCTAGTTTTCCACAATTGGTATCAAGAGCCACGTCTAACAAGATTTTTAAAATATATTGTATTTTAAAACTTGTAACGATCTATGGAATCTTTAAAATATTTAGAAGGGCAATCTATGCAATGACCACCACTATTTGAAAGTGATGGATTTTTATATTGGAAAAATAGATTCGAAACTTATGTGAAATCAAAAGATCTTGATCTTTGGCATATTATTACCTTTGGTGATTTTCCCCCTATTAAATATAATGTTGAAACTAAAATGGATGAAATTGTACTTTTTGAAAAACAAAATGATGACTTGAAAAAGAAACTAGCAAAAAATAATGAGGCTAAAATGGTTATTTATAAAGCGTTACCACGCAAAGAATATGAAAGAATTTTTATGTGTAAAACCGCAAAAGAAATTTGGGATTCTTTACTAATTACTCACCAAGGTAATAGTCAAGTTAAAGATAACAAAATAGATCTTCTTGTACAACAATATGAACAATTTACGATTTCGGAAGAGAAATCAATTGATAATGCTTTTGCTAAATTTAACACCATTATCACAAGTTTAAAAGCACTTGATGAGACATTTTCTAGTAAAAATTGTGTTAGGAAATTTCTTAGGGCATTGCATCCGAAATGGCGAGCTAAGGTCACGGCTATTGAAGAATCAAAGAATTTGATGACGTTGTCACTAGATGAACTAATTGGCAACTTGAAGGTCCATGAAGAAATTATAAGAAGAGATTCGGAAACGGTCAAAGTCAAGAAATAACAAACCAAATCCATTGCTCTAAAAGCCAAAAAGGAACCTAGTGACGATGATGATTCAAGTGACGAAAGTGAAGACGAAGAATATGCAATGGCCGTAAGAGAATTCAAGAAATTCTTCAAGAGACGAGGAAGATTCACTAGATCACCACGAGACGAAAGAAAACCGTTCCAAAGAAATAGAAGTGACAACTACGGGAAAAGAAAATGCTTTAGATGTGGAAGTCCAAATCATCTCATTGGCGAATGTCTAAAGCCGCCAGGTTATGAAAATCAAGGCGCATTTGTTAGTGGAACATGGAGTGATAGTGACAAAGAAGAAGTGGAAAAACCAAGAGACGAAAAGTGTTTTATGGCAAAAGGAACCGACGAAATATGTTTAGGAATTGACTTGGAGCCTGACGAATGGATCAAGGATAGCGGATGTTCGAGGCACATGACGGGGAACCGCAAGCTATTCTCTACATACAAGGCATACAATGGAGGTAACGTTATTTTCGGTAGTGACTTACGTGGAAAAATCAATGGCAAAGGTACGATTTCTCAAGACTCACTTACTATTGAAAATGTAGAGCCTGTAGATAATTTAACATATAACTTGCTTAGTATATGACAAATATGTGATAATAAATGTAGAGTCACCTTTATCGAAGAGGATAGCGAAATAGTTAAGAATGGAAAAATTATAGGTAGAGGAATTAGGAAAGGAGGCATATATGTTATGAAACTAGGAAACAAACCTGAGGATAGGATATGCCTAACGACCCTAGACGAAAACTCCACATTGTGGCATAGGAGATTAGGACATGCTAACATGCAACAAATACAATCTTTGGCCTCTAAGGAACTAGTTAGAAACTTTCCTAATCTAAAATATGACAAGCATTTTTGTGATGCATGTAAAATTAGAAAACAAGTTCATGCTAGTTTCAAAGCTAAGAATATAGTATCCACTACTAAGTGCCTAGAACTATTACATATGGATCTTTTTGGTCCATCCGCTGTGCGGAGCTATGGAGGAAACAAATATACCTTAGTAATAGTAGATGACTACTCACGATACACGTGGACTAGGTTTTTAAGTGACAAGACCCAAGCCTTTGAAAAATTCGAAATATTTAGTAAAATGATTCAAAATAAATTAGGATGCACAATAGTAGCCATTAGGACGGACCATGGTAGGGAATTTGACAATGAAGTACAATTCGGAAAATATTGTGATTTAAATGGAATATCTCACAATTTCTCCGCTCCTCGTACTCCTCAGTCAAATGGCGTAGTAAAAAAAATAGGTCACTACAAGAAATGAGTAGAACAATGTTAAATGAACAATCCATCCCACAAAAATTTTGGTGTCACGCCGTAGATACTTCAACATATATTATTAATAGGGTATCAATTAGGAGAATTCTAGGAAAAACTCCTTATGAGTTACTAAGAGGTAGAAAACCAAACTTAAGCTACTTTAGGGTATTTTGAAGTAAATGTTATATTCTAAACACTGAAGATTACCTCACTAAGTTTGATCCAAAATCGTATGAAGGAATATTTTTAGGATACTCACAAAATAGTAAAGCATATATAATACTTAACAAACACTCCATGAAAGTAGAAGAATCACTAAATGTAACATTTGATGAAACACCACCACCTCCTAAAACTTTACCTTTAGAAGATGATGACTTAGTCGAAAAAGAAGCTATTGAGGTTAGTAAAACAAAACCCATAGGAAATGATAATGAAGACATTAACTTAGGAAATAACGAAATTGTAAATGTTAAAGAATCTAGGTCACATCCACTAGATAATATAATAGGACATCTTAACCAAAGAACCCTTAGGTCACAAGCTCAAGATAAAAATAATTTCTTTTGTTTCCTCTCAGCAATAGAACCTAAGAATATTAATGAGGTTTTAAAAGATGAAAGTTGAGTTTTAGCTATGCAAGAAGAATTAAATCAATTTAAGGCAAATGATGTTTGGGAATTAGTCCCAAATCCAATGAATATGACCATCATAGGAACTAAATGGGTATATAGGAATAAATTAGATAAAAATGGAGTAGTTACTAGGAATAAAGCTAGGTTAGTTGCCGAAGGTTATAATCAACAAGAAGGAATTGATTATGACGAAACTTATGCCCCCGTAGCTAGACTAGAATCTATTAGGATACTACTTGCCTATGCATGCGCCCTAGATTTTAAGTTATTCCAAATGGACGTGAAAAGTGCATTCCTTAACGGTTTTATCAATGAGGAGGTATATGTGGCACAACCTCCAGGATTCATTGACTTCGCAAAACCTGATTATGTTTATAAGTTAAAGAAAGCTTTGTATGGACTCAAACAAGCTCCCAAAGCTTGGTATGATCGATTAAAAGCTTTCCTTATTAAACATGATTATTCCATGGGAATGGTAGATAACACTCTTTTTACTAAAAGGAAAGACCTAAATCTCATCATTGTTCAAATATATGTTGATGACATTATATTTGGATCGACTTGTCAAGACATGTGTGATGAATTTGCCAAAATCATGCATGATGAGTTTGAGATGAGTATGATGGGTGAACTTAACTTCTTCCTAGGATTACAAATAAAACAATTAGAAGATGAAATATTTTTTAACCAATCTAAGTACATTAAGGAAATGCTTAAGAAATTTGGCCTAGAAGACTCAAAACCCATGAAAACTCCCATGTCTACGGAAGTAAAACTCACAAAGATGATGAAGGTGAGTCTGTAGATAACACCAAGTATAGAGGAATGATAGGTAGTTTACTATACTTGACGGCAAGTAGACCCGATATCATGTTTAGTGTTTGCCTTTGTGCCCGTTTTCAAGAGGATCCCAAAACCTCTCACCTAGAAGCGTTTAAGCGTATCTTCCGATATATTAAAGGCACTATACACTTAGGATTATGGTATCCTAAGGGATCCGGCATAGAAACCATCATCTATGCGGATTCGGATCATGTGGGAGACTACGTAGATAGAAAAAGCACTAGCGGTATTTACACGTTTATGGGATGTTGTCTAACATCTTGGTTTTCGAAGAAGTAAACCGCTCTTGCTATTTCTACAACCGAAGCCGAATATGTAAGCGCTGAAAAGGCATGTCAACAAGCACTATGGATGAAACAAGCTCTTATAAACTATGGCATTAGGTTAGAAAATGTTCCCATTATGTGCGATAACAAAGGTGCGATAGATTTAAGTAAAAATCCGGTGCAACACTCTAGGACTAAACATATAGAAATACGCCACCACTTTCTTAGGAATAATGTACAAAAAGGGAACATATCTATAGAAAAAGTTGCATCGGAAGATAACATTGCGGATATATTCACTAAACCCCTTAAGCGTGAATTATTCAATCACTTGCGTTTAGGATTAGGAATGATGGAACAAGTTGACTAAATTCTATTGCATTTAGAAAATTTTTCTTTTAAGTTTTCCATAAGATTTACTTTTCTTCCACTTCTCCATTTCTGAGTCTAGGAATCTATTTCGCACAAAATTAAAAGATTGGGAAATATTATTCTTTGCATATACTTTTGTAAAACCCAATCAATTTTTTTTTTAAATTATTCTCACATCTAGGAAATTACATGAACATCATTTTCCTTGCATTGTTGATTAATGCTAAAAACATTTTTTTTAAATCATGCATTAACTCTCACATAAATTGTCAAGGTATATAATCTAATATATATCTTTGACATTCATGATCGAGCAAAAATCGAATCAAGGAGATCTTGGATTGTTTCTTAAGAATTTTTTTTTTATTTATTTAGATGTCGAAACAATCACAACTCCACATTTGTTGCATATAGGCACACACTAGGACAAAATCACTCATAACATTGTCATCTTGTTTCATCACTAGATTTTTGACTCACTAGTTGCCTTTGCCTTTGATCTAAGATAGTTGCCTTAGGAAGTTCTAGTGCTCTTGCCCTTATTTGTCTCCTTTAGCTTAATATGTGTTGCTTATTTGCTCTTTTACTTAAGTGTTTTTGCATGCATGCTATATCTTGATTAAATTAGATGCTATATTGCCTAAAGGAATTGAACTTGCTTGAATCCAAATCCAAAAACACAACCTTTCTGCAAATTTTCTGCCAAAAACCCATTTCTGGCAATCTGGGAACCATCAGATGGGCGGCCCCCTTAATTATGCAAGGCGGCCCCCTTAATTTTAAGGGGACCGCCCCCTAATTAAGGGGACCGGCCATCTGCTGGATGGATTTATAGAATCTTTTCTGCTTTTTAGCCCATTTCAACCTACATTTTCCATTTTTCACCAACACATTTTGTCCTAATCTCCCAAACAAACTTTATCCATCCATAAACACACAAATCTTACACTATAAATATCCCCAATCTTCAACACCCTCCATTCATCCCTTCATGACTTCTCCAAACAAACCAAAACCAAAAGCCTCAAGGCTTGCAAGGATGACGGAAAAACCCGTTTGGCGAAGAAAAAGCCCTAAAAACAAATCCATCATAACCAATGAAGTTGGAAATCACTCAACACCTCCAACCACTTACTTCCCAAACTTTACACCTAATTCACAAGGACATTCATTTGATCCTCTTTACAAACCATACAACATTGGCCAAACATCTTCCTTCATGCCAAACCACTCATCTCATCCTCCAACCACTTATAATGATCCATACAAGTTTGATCAACCATCAAACTACAATTCCAACTACACAAACCCAATTCATCCATATCATCACAATGAATCTCTCCGCATTGCCACGGAAAAGCAAAAGTTCCGTGATGAAATAACCCAAATCCATGATCTTAGTGATCTCAATGCCATGCACCTTGCACAACGCAACAAAGGGCAACCTCCATCATCACCCTACAACAATTTCCTACCCCACTCTCTCAACTTGGATCAAGTTACAAACCACACTCACTATTGTCCTTGTTGCATCTTCCTTCAAAAACAAATTCTATACTTGAGTGAAGATATTTCTTGGATTGAATATCTCCTCACTCGTCCTCATCCCATACCACCCTTAACACGATAAAACATCGTACGATCCACCTCTTCCGCTCCATACCCCACTCCATATCCCTCTCCATCTAACAACTAAGCTTTATGCTTATGTTCTCCTTCAAGCAAATAAAACAATCAATCATGGGTTGCAAGCAAGTCCAAGTACTCTCTTAGGCAATATAGGACTATGTCTCTTCTTTTGTTTTATTGTAATCAATATGCTTTAAGCATATTGAAAGTTGTAATGCTAATCATATCTATCATGCTTGAATGAATATATTTTTATTTGCATAATTGTTGCTTTGCATGTATATGTGTCTTGTTCTCTTCAAATATTTTGTGTAGCCAAGATTTCCATAGCTCATTCCCTTGGTGCTCTCAAATGAGGGGGAGCATACATCAAGGGGGAGCATTCTACCCATTTAAACTTCTTTCACGAAGCTTACTCGGCTTAACCTTTTTGATTTTACAAAAAAGGGGGAGAAGAGAAATGCAAACTCTATAATACTTGTCTAAAAACAAATTTTAGATTTATTGAGTTTAAGGTTTTGTAATAATCAAAAAGGGGGAGATTGTTGACATAAATAATGCCTAAAAACATTATTAACATATTATCAATATCTCTATGTTTTGATTATTACAAAATATAAACTCATAGAACTAAAACTTGTGACTTAAACAAGTATTTAGTGATTAACATTTTCTCTTTACATCCAAATCACTTAAGGTATGAATAAACAAAGTGTTTAGTGCAATTTATGATCAAAAGGAAATTTAATTAAGTATTACAAAGTTTATTTAATTATATAAACATATTATATATTTTAGAAAAACACTTTTGGTAATAAAGAAAAATGTTTTATTCATACTAAATATATGAATTCAAATTTTTAACCAAAATCAGTTAGTTTTTCACCAAATAAACTTTCCCCACTAAAAAACAAAAATTCTGGCCGTTACAGCTGGGCGGCCCCCTTAATTATAAGGGGCGGTCCCCTTAATTTTAAGGGGCCGGCCTTGATTTAAGGGGACCGGCCACGCTCCTCTGTCAGAATTTGTTGCCTATAAATACCACCTTAAATCTGAAATTTTTCTCACCTTTTGCTCTCCTAAACTTTCTGTTCTAGATCTCCATTTCCAATCTCTAAATCCTTTGATCATACATTCTTAAATCTTTGTTTCAAAGTGATCCAAACATTATTCTTTCAAGTGCAAGAGAAGAATACTTCTATCTCTCAAGACAAGAAGTATTACAACTTGTTGTGACCTCCACATCTAAGTTGTTAGAGCATCATCATTGTATTTATCTCATTGTGTAATTAGTTGTGAATATTGGTTAGAAGATAGTTTAGTTAGATATATCTATAGTGTGATTGGTTAGTAGTTAGTTGTGAAGAAGAAAAGTTAGGAAGAAGATTGGTGTGTAGAAGATAGTTGTGAAGAAGATTGGTGTGTAGAAGATAGGTGTGAAGAAGATTGATGTGTAGGAGATAGGTGTGAAGAAGTGGTGTGATTAAGTAGTGAATAGGTGTGAAATAGTTGTGTAGAAGGTGTGAATAAGTTGTGATGTAGTTGTGGTGTGTAAATTGGTGTGTAAGGTTTTCTCCGCCATAAGGGAGCTTGTTGACATAGTGAAGAAAACTCTCGAGTTAGGTGCTCGGGGAGTGGAGTAGGGCAAGGAAGGTGACCTTGTAGCTGAACCACTATAAATCTCTTGTCTTGCGGTTTGATCTTTCCAACTCTCATCTATTTCTTTACTTACATTATTATTGCTTTATCGTATATATATTTAGTGTTGTTCATATTGTGCATGACTTGATTTCATATAGCATCGAATCTATATTTTTGAAAACAAAAAAAAACTTTCAAACAATCTTTTATAACAAATTAAAAAGACGTAAAACTATTCAACCCCCCCTTCTAGTTTTCCACAAGTATATATAACCTAAACCTAGGACCTCCTTTTATAGGACAAGGAGTCCTTTACAAGATAAGTATAACTCTAACTAATTAAGATATTCACAAAATCTTTTTCATACTTATCTAATACACGAATACATAAAACAGTTAACTAATAAGCAGGGGTAAATATATGTAATAGCAGTGGTAATGTAGTTTCCACTGCTAGTGCATTCTTGCAGCAGTGTCTTCTTCTATGCCAGACAGTTGTAACTGTTAGTATTATTCCCAACATTAGGTGTTTCAAAAATTAGATGGTTTAGCATAGGAGATTCACTGGATACTCAAACCAAGCTAACAGCGTCCATTTTTCACATCGATCAAGCTTTCACTGAAGATTATGTTTTTATACGAACTCAAGCTCGAGTTTGAGAAGACTCTGTTTTTGCTACAATCTTTTATACGAACTCAAGCTACTCAAACCAAGCTAACAGATTCCATTTTCACATCGATCAAAGCTTTCAATGAAGATTCTAGTTTTATATGAACTCAAGCTCGAGTTTGAGAAGATTCTATTTTTGCTACAGTTGTTTGTGATGACTCTATTTTTGAGAAGAAAACTGCCAAAACTATTACCAGCTTGTATGAGGAGTTGTATAGTATAGATAGATAGGTATGAGCTCCTTAGCTTTGTTTTGTTGTCCTGAAATCAAAACTCAAAAGGAAACCATAATAATTATGGTCATAAAAGTATAGCGACGTGATGCGTGTATTATTGACTCCGTTGATATAATATATGTGGTATCCGTTATTACATGAGTATGCGGTATCTGTTATTACATATCACATAATGGTTAGCTGACATGCACTTATGAGTGTAGTGAAGATGGTTCATCAAAGGTGCAACTTGGACAGACTCAGGTTATTGGTTTTGTAACGGGTCAACTGGTTGAATCTTATAAAGATAGGCAAAATGAAGGGACTTTTGCTAATTAAACAGAGTTCTCGCCTATGGTTGATCCTTCATTAGAGCCAGGATGTCCTGGAGACTCTGCTATTGAGCTTGGACGAATTGTTGATCGTGGTTTAAGGTATTATTTTATTTCTCTATCATAATTTTTTCTGGCCTTATAAATAGAATCTGTTCCACCTGTCATTAGAACTTATTGTCCATTTGATTTAACGAATTTTGATTTCAAGTTATATGTATTTAGCTTTTTCATTATTAGCGTATATCCTATGGACTCTTGGAGTATATTTGAAAATATCATATATAAATCATTTCTAGTTCAGTACTACATTTATTATTTATCTGATGAGACTGATATTGCAGGGAAAGCAGGGCTGTAGACACCGAATCACTTTGTGTCATTGCGGGAAAGTTGGTATGGGCTATTCGAATCGACCTTCACATTATAGACAATGGAGGGTAAGCTGGAAAAGTACACATATTCCAATTGCATAATAACATCTATAGCTGCGTTTTATGTCTTTATTATAATTCGTCTATATGAAACCAATATCTGGTTTCATCAAAATGTCATCATTGAGTTTTGAAAATGTTATCATTGAGTTTTGAAAAAAAAGTATGTGATGGTGGTGGTGGCGGTAGAGGGTGGTGGTGTTGGTTGTGTGGTGGTAGAGGGTGGTGGTGGTGGTGGCTGTGAAATAAAAGATAAAACTTAAATTGTAAATTTAGTCTTTAAAGCAACAGTGCTATGACACGTGGACATATTAATCCTTAAAGCAATGAAATGACGATAATACCCTCAGTGACGTGGCACTTAACGAGGAAAATAACGAAAGTTAGCTCTCGGTGGCCGTTTTGCAAAAATATAAAATGTTAATATCGTTTTGCATAACTTTTTCTCTCGATGTCTTTTTTGCACATTTAGACAACGTTAGTGACTAAATTTGTAATTTACCCAACATGTAAAAGGATAAGTATAGACACCAATAATACGTCCATTTTCTATATCTTTTTGTCCCCTTTTGATATTGACATATCTTTCCTATATGACTTTCCTTAATTACATCAATAACTAACCTTTCATGTCATGTTAATTGTCTTTTCTATGTCAATAAAGTTAATGTGAAAAACTAGAGGGGGGGGGGGGGGTGTTGAATACTTTTACGTCAATTTATATTTTAAAAACTTTGTTTGATAAAAACTTCGATTCTTATTTATGTGAATATCAACACTTGCACAACTCAAACAATTTAATCTAACTAACTAAATAATGATAACGTAAATATGAAAGTAATGAAAAGATAGAGATAGAGAGATCAAACCACAACACACGATATTTATAGTGGTTCGGCTACGAAGCAGCTCTTCGCCCTACTCCACTCCTCGAGTCACCTACTCGAGAGTTTTCTTCACTATGTCAACAAACTCCCTTTTTTGGCAGAGAAACCTTACACAACTTTTGCTTACACCAATTAACGACACTAAGCTAAATGTCGAGTCCTAATAGTAGCTACAACCAATCTCACACCACTACACGCCTTCTTCACAACTTGTACACAACACTACTACTACACTACTTCTCACACCTTCACAACTTCTTCTTCACACCACAACTATTTCTTCACTACTTCAATTCACAACTACTAACCCACCTAGATCTATCAATTATAATCACTACACAACTATACAATAAATACAAGCTACACTACTAATCTTCAACACTTCTTGGTTTGAGATGAAAGGAGTATTCTTCTCTTGCACTTTGAATGAGGATGGATAGAATCACTTGAAAACAAGAACTAATGTGTTTATGATCAAAGGATTTAGGAAGATGATTTGAGTGAATTAGAACAGAAAGTTTTAGTGCAAAAGGTAAGGAAAAAATTCAGATTTGAACCAGTATTTATAGGCAAAGAAATCTGACACAGGAGCGTATGCCGGCCCCTTTAATTGTGTGCTGGCCCCCTTAAAATTAAGGGGGCCGCCCATGTGAAACGGTCAGATTCTTTGTCTTTTTCTGGGGAAAGTTTATTTGGTGAAAATTTAACTGAATTTGGTTAAAAATTTGAATTCATATATTTATTATGAAATAAACAATTTCTTTAACTACCAAAAGTGTTTTTCTTAAATATATAAAATGTTTATACCATTTTATATAATTTGTAATTAGTAAATAAACCTTCCTTTGATCATAAAATGTATTAGGCACTTGTTTATTCATACCTTAAGTGAATTAGTTGGATATAATGATATTTTGTCACTAAATAAGTATTCACGTAATGATTTTATGTTTAATGATTTTATATTTGGTGATCGTCAAAACATAGGGATATCGAAGAATATTAATAACGTTTTTACGCATTATTTATATCAACAATCTCCCCCTTTTTGATGATTACAAAATCTAAACTCATTAAATCAAAAATTATTATACATGCAAGTATTTTGTGAGTTTTGTATCACTTCTCCCCCTTTTTGTAAACATCAAAAAGGTTGTCTGAAGTCGGATGAGCTCCCCCTTGATGTGTACTCCCCCTCGTTTTAAGGTTACAAGACAAGTCGAGATATGGAATGCTTGCAAAAATATTTAGAACATACAATATATATGCATGCAACAATTTTATATATGAATAAAACAAGCAATATAAGCATGGAAGGAAACACTTCATTAAATGGATGAAAATAAAAGCATCATGCATCCAAGATGCATGAATAATACAACTAATAAACTAAAGCCTTAAGGGCTTACAATCATCCAAAACTCTAAAAGAAATGTTTTTCCTAGAGCTTGTTCATCAAAATGGTTAAAACAATTTTATTTTCCAACCATTAGCCATGCTTAGTTTGGGAGGAGCAAAGTTGTAGGTGGAGATGATGGGGTTGATGGAGGTGTGTTTGATGGAGGTGGAGGTGTGGTTGATGTTGGTGGTGGAGGTGTGGATGTTGTTGGTTGAGGTTGAGGGAACAAGCTTTCAAGGTATGAAAACATGTAGTGGATTTCATCTCTTAATCCAAAGATGATGGTTCGGTTATGGATGCAACAAAGACAAGTATCACCATGGGCTTCAAGTAAGCTCCATGGGATGGGATTGTAATTTTGTAAATTGAGTGGTGATGGTGAAAATTGTGTATCAAGAGGTGTGATGGGTGACAATGAAAGTGTTATGTCTAAGGTTGCATTTTCAAGAGGTGGTGGTGGTGGAATTCTTGGTGGAGGTGATAGGTGAGTGTTGATGTAGTCGTTGATGGAAGATGATGATGGTATGGAAGAGGTGGAGGTTCCAAGTGTTGATGGTGTTTTGGATGGTGCATTTGGAGCACTAGGAGATGAGCATTGAGGTGGTGGTGATGGAGTGGTATTGTCTTCATTAGTGAGATCAATAAAGAGTTGTTTTGGTGGGATGATAACAAGTTTTTGTTTCTTGGCTTTGTTGGAGGTGGTGGTTTTTGGTGATGACATGATGAATTGGTTGAGGTTGATGATGATAGTGGAGTGTGGATGAAGGGGTAAAGGGTTATATAGCATGAAATCATGTTTAGAGATGGTATTAATTTGAAATTGCATTGTTAGATTCCAAAATCAGTTTAGTTTTTAAGGGAAATGGTAGCTGGGACTAGCAAAAGAAGTCACAAGTTGCAAAAGAAAACAATGTAAAAACTGTTCCAGATGGCCGGTCCTCTTAATTCATGGCCGGCCCCCTTAAAATTAAAGGGGCCGCCCGTGTGAATTATGGGGGCCGCCCATCTGATGAATTCCCAGACGACCAAATTTTAAAATTTTCTAAAAGTGGTTTATTTTGGTTTTGTGTTTGCAGCAAGCACTATTGGAACATTTTATTTTAGTTTTGGTCTATTAGAGAAGCATATATATATATATATATATATATATATATATATATATATATATATATATATATATATATATATATATATATATATATATATATATATATAATCATACACAAATCATGCAATCATAGAATAAAAGCAAGTATAAAAACATGCATACATGTAGAGCAACTAATAACAATAAGTTAACTAATAACATAGTTTAAGTGTATCTAAAATCATGGCAACAAATATTAATTTCCGAATATATGTCAGAAATATAGCACACAAGAAACAATTATTCAATAAAAGTAGCACACTAATAGTTCAACAGCCATGATCAACCAAAGAAAATAATAAGACCCCATCACTTTTTCTTCTTGAACAATCCTCCAATCGTCTTAGCTATGGACTTGAAGCCTCCTCGCATCTCCTCGCGTATCCTTCGGTTTTGATTGAGCAAATCGGTTTGTCGCTCAAATAGTACTTGGTTCGTTTGAGAGGAAGGAGATGGCACTTGGTAATCGTCTTCTTCAAGTTCTTCCAAGTCTTCAAGAAACGTATCGGGAGACGGAGCATGATGAATAAATTCATCCTCTTCGTCATCCTCTTGACGAGATGATGACCCATGAAAACTATGATGACGAGATTTACCCTTATCACTATGAGGTTTACGGGTTTGTTTAAGAACGAGAGGATGTAAAGTCGGATAGATGGACTCATAGATGCTACCATCAAGATCGGGATAGTGTTGGATAACATGACGATAGAGACGAGTGAGGAACATTCCATACGGAGGATTGGCTTTAGGAGTAGCTCTTGCACGTTCAATGCGCTTGATAAAGAAATAAGCCAAATTGTAATGTTGTTCGGCAACAATACAATACAACATATGAGCAAGGCTAGCCGGGAGATGGTCACGGTGGCCTCCGGTACCAAACGCATTCTCACGAATGAGTTCTTCCCAACGCTTCATGTCGGGGCTTAATTCTTTGAGTAGAATTTGGTTTTCGGTAATATCGACATTTTTGGATTTGATTTTTCGAGTGGTGGTTTCACGGGATAACCCAAGCATTTGACGAATTTCTTGTGGAGAAGGAATTTCGGAGAAATAAGGACCAAAAGTTGGACGAGAGTATTGAAGAGAACCAAGATCCCATTCGTTTGAGAAAACGGATTGACCGGTGAAAGGAATTTGGAGGATTTGACCTGAATTGTGCAAGAGTTAGAGTAATGAATTCATGTTGGATCATGAATGAGATGAGAATAGAACCAAAATCATCGGTTTGGACCTTGACTTGGCTATAGAAGTCGAGAATGAAGCGAGGAATAATGGGTTCATTTATTTGGAAGAGACATTCAAAACGGATATTTGTGAACATACGATCAATGAAATCGGATTGATAGTAAGTGGGATGTACGATACGACTTTCATGAATATTTCTATCTTCAATTTGATGATAGAAATGAGCAATGGAAGGAGAGGTGGTGGGAAGTTGTGAAACTTTGGGAATATAGTTTTTGGTTAAGGAAATATCTTCGGTAATAACTTTGGGCATTTTCAACTAAACACAATAAAAATAAAATTAAAATAAAGTCAACGTTAAAATATGATGTTTATATTTTTATGACATATGTGGAACGTAAACGTACTTCGACTTTAAAGACCTTTAACTTAAGAAGTAGTTTACCATGTTCCTTATTTTTATTTTTAACTTGTGTTAGATATATTTTACGATGTTTATCAAGTTGTCATGGGATAATCCAAACGCCCCTTTAAACATCTTAATATATCATGAAAATTCGCTAAATGTATATTAGATTGTATAACTAGCTATTTCCAACAAGTTTCTTATGCAAATGATTTGTTTCGAAAAGAATAGTTTATATTTTGACTTAAAAATACTATTTTTCTAGTTAAACCAAACGCTTCCTTATCTAGAAAATTTACTACCAAAATGTCAATATATATATGAATTATATATCTTGACAACTCTAAAATGCTAGTTTTAACTTTATATTCATGATGATGTATTGTAAAGGTTATATTGGATAATATTCGACACTATTTGGACATGATCCAAACACCCTCTTATCAAACAAAAAAAAAATATTTTTACTTCACCGAAAAATTTGTTTTTGTGATAAATATGTTATAAAACCATAATGTGATATGTTTTAGCAAGTTTTTGTAGCATTATTCAACAATGTACATGTAAAATTTTGAAAAGGAGTGTATGAACTTTTTCAAAATTTTTCGACAAGAGGGTTTGTAATTTATAGTTTCTAGTGTTCATAATACATTCTAATCCTAAGGGAAGCATTTAGTTATGGAATTCCTAGACTCAATTTGAAAGAAAAGATGAAATTGAAGAAATTGAAATAAAATGCTAAATCATGATTATGACCAAATTAGATGAAATTAAAAGAAATGTGTTATGAAAAACTTACAATACTTGTTGCTAATCGTGTTACAATTATTTGCCCTTTGTTTATTAACCTTGATATGAGGATTTGAGGGTGGATTTTGAGTGGTTTTGGGTTTTTGGTTCGAACAGCAGCAGCAAGGAAGGAGTGGGGAAAGAAGAATGGAGTGTTTGGTAAGTAGAATAAGAAGGAAAATCATATGGAATTTGTCAGATGGCCGGCCCCTTTAAACATTAAGGGGGCCGCCCATTTTAACACTGTCGGTCCCCTTAATTTTAAGGGGGCCGCCCAGTTTATTTTGGGTTTTTCGCGGTTTTTATTCTGAAAATAAAAACAAGTAAGTATATATATATTAGATTTATTTTTAATCAAAAATACGTTGGAGAGTGTTCGCACGAAGAGAATTACTTGACATTTTTATTTGACATTTCGTCAACTAAAATTTCCTTGATAATTTTGAATAAAATTGATCAAGCCGTCAAGTCGATGATGAAAAGTGTGGAAGGTATATATGTATGTATATAAATATATTTATATTTAAATAGTATGGGTTTATAAGACGAGAAAAAAAGAGGGAGACGGATGCAAAAGGTGACGTGAGTTTGTTTCATCCATAGGTTCTTCAACTCATTTCTCTACATCAACATGAGTATGTTTGAACGTTTAAAGTTCAAGAAGGCCAAAAGAGGGGAAAAGAAAAGGTTCGTAAACGAACAATTTCTAGTTCTAGGAAATCAACTAATGAGCTTTCTAGGTTATAAAGGCATATAGTATGTATAATAATAATATGTATATATATATATATATATATATATATATATATATATATATATATATATATATATATATATATATATATATATATGCTATAAGAAAAAAATGTATATATATAAACAAGAAAATAAGCCAAGAATAATTACGAAATAAGCTATAGCAACAATGAACTAGATACTAGACTAAGCATGCAATCTTGACATGGAAATTTAAAAGAGACGTGTACCTTTTTGTCTTTAACAAGCAAATCTTCAAAGCCTTCAAGAGATTTCATGACCATGTGAAAGTGGATAGAAAACCAAGCTTGCCAAGGTATGACGAATTCATCTTGTTGGTCCCCATTGTCTCATTTGACCAAAGTTGTTTGGTCCAAAGACATTATGCATTTGACTTGGGTGCATGTATGGTGGAATCATTCCCCAAGGATTGAAGTTCCACATTTTATGATTATTTTGAATGTTTCGTCTATTTTGGTTTACTCTAGGTTGAGGAGTTTTAGACCTAGGATGAGGACTATTTGGTTTTCTAGGTGGTGCTGTTTTAGATCTTATTTTTGACTTAGGGGGTTCTACTTCGGGTTTTAAAGATGATTTATGAAAGTTTTTAATTTCTTCATCACTTGCAATAGGTACTAATCTATTTTTCCAAAGTATATACTTTGGTTTTAACTCTAAAGGTTTTAGTTCACTAGTTTCACTTTCAAACTTTACATTTTTAGATTTACTAGTTGATGCTTCGGTTGAGTCGTATCCTAAGCCGGTTTTATCTTTGGCAATTCTTTGAGAGCCAATTATTTTACTAAGTGATTGACTACTATTTTCAAATTTCTCAAATTTAATAATTTCTTCCTTAAGTTGTTTATTCTCATTTTTAACAACTAGACATTCTTTACATTCTATAATACTTTCTTTTCCTTTTTCTAGCTTTTG
The DNA here is from genome assembly GCA_030686995.1 of Artemisia argyi. Classification (NCBI taxonomy): domain Eukaryota; kingdom Viridiplantae; phylum Streptophyta; class Magnoliopsida; order Asterales; family Asteraceae; genus Artemisia; species Artemisia argyi. The sequence continues at coordinate 156,855,551 of CM060690.1, read as the reverse complement.
TAGTTTTATTTTTAATTCAAGAATTTCATCCTTTAATTTATTATTAGTGTGTTTTAGTAGTTTATTTTTGGCTATGACTTTTTGTCCTAGTTTGCATAATTTACTATATTCGCTATCTAAATCTTTTTCATCTAACGATAAATTATCATCACTATAGTATTCGGTTTCGGAACGTACCTCATCGGAAGATCTTGCCATGAGACACTTTTCTTCTTTTGTTGTGTCTTTTTCATCGTTGTCACCATCACTCCATGCTCCTCCCAAAAAGGCCTTGTAGTTTTGACTTCTTGATAATTTCGGACATTCTCCAATAAAATGATTTGGATCTCCACATTTGAAGCACTTTCTTTCATTCTTGCTAATCTTGTTGTCCTTGTTTCTTTGGAATGTTTTTCTTTCATCAAACGGTTGTCTAACGTATCTTCCTCGTCTTTTGAAGAATTTCTTGAAGTCTCTTACGGCCATGGCATACTCTTCATCTTCACTTTCGGAGGTTGAGCATTCTTCGTCACTAGAGTCCTTTTTTGCTTTCAATGCGATTGACTTGGTTTGCTCCCTTTTTCCTTTGACCATTTCGGAATCTTTCTTTATTATCACCTCATACATTTTCAAGTTTCCAATTAGCTCGTCAAGTTGTAGAGTTGATAAATTCTTTGACTCCTCAATAGCCGTCACTTTAGCACGCCACTTCGGATGGAGAGCCCTAAGGAATTTCCTTACAAAATTCTTGCTAGAAAAATTCTCATCAAGTGCTTTTAAACTTGTGATGATAGTGTTAAATCTAGCAAAAGCATTATCAATTGATTCCTCTTCCGGAATTGTAAATTGTTCATATTGTTGTACAAGAAGATCTATTTTATTATCTTTGACTTGACTATTACCTTGGTGAGTGATTAGTAAAGAGTTCCAAATATCTTTTGCGGTTTTACACATAAAAATTCTTTCATATTCTTTGTTTGGTAACGCATTATAAATAACCATTTTAGCCTCATTATTTTTAGCAAGTTTCTTTTTCAAATCATCGTTTTGTTTTTCAAAAGGTACAATTTCATCCCTTTTGGTTTTGGGATTATTTTGTATAGGAGGAAAATCACCATTAGTAATAACATGCCAAAGATCTAGATCTTTTGATTTCACATAAGTTTCGAATCGATTTTTCCAATAAAGAAAACCATCACGTTCAAATAGTGGTGGTCTTTGCATAGATTGACCTTCTAAATATTTTTCAGATTCCATAGATCGTTTCAAGTTTTAAAATACAGTTTATTTTAAAAATCTTGTTTAAACCTGGCTCTGATACCAATTGTGGAAAACTAGAAGGGGGGGGGGGGGTTGAATAGTTTTACGTCAATTTATATTTTAAAAACTTTGTTTGATAAAAACTTCGATTCTTATTTATGTGAATATCAACACTTACACAACTCAAACAATTTAATCTAACTAACTAAATAATGATAACGTAAATATGAAAGTAATGAAAAGATAGAGATAGAGAGATCAAACCACAACACACGATATTTATAGTGGTTCGGCTACGAAGCACCTCTTCGCCCTACTCCACTCCTCGAGTCACCTACTTGAGAGTTTTCTTCACTATGTCAACAAACTCCCTTTTTTTGGCGGAGAAACCTTACACAACTTTTGCTTACACCAATTAACGACACTAAGGTAAATGTCGAGTCCTAATAGTAGCTACAACCAATCTCACACCACTACACGCCTTCTTCACAACTTGTACACAACACTACTACTACACTACTTTTCACACAACTTCACAACTTCTTCTTCACACCACAACTATTTCTTCAGTACTTCAATTCACAACAACTAACCCACCTAGATCTATCAATTACAATCACTACACAACTATACAATAAATACAAGCTACACTACTAATCTTCAACACTTCTTGGTTTGAGATGAAAGGAGTATTCTTCTCTTGCACTTTGAATGAGGATGGATACAATCACTTGAAAACAAGAACTAATGTGTTTATGATCAAAGGATTTAGGAAGATGATTTGAGTGATTTAGAACAAAAATTTTTAGTGCAAAAGGTAAGGAAAAAATTCAGATTTTAACCAGTATTTATAGGCAAAGAAATCTGACACAGGAGCGTATGCCGGCCCCCTTAAAATTTAGGGGGCCGCCCCTTATAATTAAGGGGGCCGCCCATGTGAAACGGCTAGATTCTTTGTCTTTTTCTGGGGAAAGTTTATTTGGTAAAAATTTAACTGAATTTGGTTAAAAATTTGAATTCATATATTTATTATGAAATAAACATTTTCTTTAATTACCAAAAGTGTTTTTCTTAAATATATAAAATGTTTATACCATTTTATATAATTTGTAATTAGTAAATAAACCTTCATTTGATCATAAAATGTATTAGGCACTTGTTTATTCATACCTTAAGTGAATTAGTTGGATATAATGATATTTTGTCACTAAATACTTATTTACGTAATGATTTTATGTTTAATGATTTTATATTTTGTGATCGTCAAAACATAAGGATATCGAAGAATATTAATAACGTTCAGTCTTACAACATTAATGCTATTAAAGGGTCAATGTTCTTAATTACTACTCCCTCCGTCTCGAAATTATTGTCCACATTTTTGTTTTGGGATGTCTCTATATAATTGTCCACTTTTTATTTTAAGTAAGAAAAAAAGAATTTAGTGGGGGAATATTCCATTTGAGTGGTTTATATTTATAGTGGCCCCACTTTTATTAAACTTGGTGATTTTTGTCTCCTGACAATAATTTGGAGACTGAGGGAGTATAATGACTACTACTACAAGAAAATAAACATAGTGTACAATACTTTAATGCACGTAGTTTTCAGACGTACAAGACAAGAAGCATAGTGTACAACAAAACACCACATTAATGCTATTTAATGTAGTCAATTAATTAACTGTTCAATTAATACAATTATTAAAACACCCATTACTTAAGAAATACAAAATCAAGAATATTGTACAACCAAATTAAACACAATTCCTACATTAAATTTCACTAATACAAATAATAAAGTACATTATACAAATATTCAAGCTCGAACGAGCAATGGGCATAATGGGCTTGAGCCCGAACGAGTGCGGGCCAAACGGGCTCGAGCTCGAACAGGCGTGGGCCAAATGGGCTCGAGCCCGAACAGGCACGGGCCAAACGGGTTCGAACCCGAACGGGCACAGGCTATATGAAGTTCTTGATATCCTTAAATTTATTGTCATAAATAATATAATAAACTAAAATACATGATAACATGATTTACTGGAAAATTTTATTTCAGGGTACCCGCCGCCGCAACGCACGGGTACCCTACTAGTAAAAACTTGATGCATCTAACTTTTTAATTAATTTTGTTATCAAAAAGTCATATTATAAATGTTCCTTCATACAAAAATTAGTCCAAAAGCTTTTCATTAATGAAAATTCAAGTGAAAAACCGAAGCTTCAAACACTTGACAAATTAACTAAAAGCTTTTACTAAAAGTTTCACAAAAAGTCTTTCATTCCAAAGCTAAAAAGTCTTTAGAAAAGCTTTTACAAATAGTACAAAGCTTTAGAAAAATCATGCACTACAGATGCTCACGCATTGAAGCCAAGTTTATGAATCAACCATCGTATTCTAGGACAACAAATATGACCTCCCATTTCATAGTGATAAGCCAAAAAGATGTAATTTAATTTTTTTTTTACCAGATAACCATGCTTATAAGTAGGGGCAGTACTAGAAAAAACTTTTAAGAGGAGGGCAAAAATCAAAAGTGCGTACTATGTCGGGTCATGTTAGTAACTCGACCTTTGTTGCTAAAATGAAATTAATTTTACTTTGAATGAAAATGAACTTTTTTGGTATATGTTTGCATGTGAAAGCCAAAACAAAAAATTGGTGATGATATGCCTGACATTTAGCACATACTTACTTTTTCAGATCAATATTAATAAGTTGTTGAAGCAAAAATGAAAAGTTGGATAAAAAAAAATTCACAAAAATTTATAAAGTAACACAAGAATGGAACATTACATCTCCTCAAAATTGCAAATGTCTTTAATTACTTGAGTATGATACAACTATTGGATACATTTTCACCATTATACTATTTGCCCAATAATGAGGGCAAAATGAAAATCACTTATCATCTCAAGAAAATTGACATTACTAGAGTAAACTTTGTGGAGCTGTTGCCAACACTGCCCCCATTGTGGTACCGCCCCTGCTTATAACAAGAACCAAATAACGTCCAAAGTTTGTATTTCGATTTGCATGACTCGTCAAATATTGATATGCGTTCAAGAAGCATCAAGATTCACAAGATAATGAGATATTAGTATAAGGTGGCGTCTGTTTTTTAAAAAGTGCATTTTAACAGCCACTTAATCTGACTTGTTCAGACGGGATCAGACATTTGAGTCATTAAGTGCGTTTATTTTTTTTCTTCTTGTTCAGAGGCAGTTAGAGGCTCAAATCTCTTAACTAACAAGATGTGTAGGGGATACCTTGTTGCCTCTTAATGTCTTTTAATATTTATAAGTCGTAAAAATAAAATTGCATCATATTCATATCATTCAGATATTTTTTTACAAAGAAAACAAACAATATTATTTCATTCAGATTCAGATTCAGATGTGCGAATCAGATTTAGATTTAAATCCTCTTAATAAATAAACAACGCCTAATTAACTTGTTTTTCCGAAGATCACATTTTTTTTTTTTTTTTTTAATCAAAGTGCGTTTTCGATTGCTCAAGACATATCATTTCGACTAAGAAACACAATACATTGATTATATCCATCACAAAAGTATCTTTATCATTGAGGAGACAATAAAGTTGAGTAACCAATACGGAAGCTTTTAAGTCGTTTTAACAACTAAAAATCATCATACACCGACTTGCAAGAAAGAAAGCCAATCACTACTACATATGAATCAAACACTTAAAACCTTACAAAATGTGAAAAGTAATTTTTTTTAAACTACCTTAATAAATGTTTATTTCTCTTCCCATAATAAAATTTAAACACTACGGCTTTTTTTTCCCTTCAACTTTCTATCTCCGTCTTTTAATATCGACTAAAAAGAACTAGTAGATGAGAGAGAGAGAAAAAAAAAAAAAAACTAATATCTATATTTATACTAAATATAATGGAAATATGACATTTTCTCAAGACATTTCATAAATACAATATTAAGCATTACAACAATAAAACTTGAGATACAATCCAATTAAACTTGAATACATATAGTAAATGCTTGTACACATTTATGATTATTACTGAAATCGAATCGTGCTAGGACGGTTTTTCCGTTTCGGGTCTTTTCTGTTTCTTGCTTATCTTTTTTTTTTTTTTGGTTTCGGATTGAGCGTGTTCGGCTCGGTTTGTCGGTTTGTCAGATTTTTTTGAACACCCCTATCTATAAAGCTTAACATTATATAAATCAAATAGTCATTTTGAACAACAAAAAAAAATTACTCACTAAAATATTTATTATTACAATTGTATAATGAAAAACATTGTCATTGTTTAAATAGTTGAAATATACAACATGAAATTCTTGACATTCATAAATTTATTGTCACAAAAAACGTATTAAATTAAAAACATGATTCACTGTAAATTTTTATTTCTATGTACCACCCGTCGCAACATGTTAATACCCAGCTAGTCATATTAAACCGCACACAAAACACAGATATTCGAAACAATAAAAATAGTAAAATACATACAATATTCACACAACCAAATTTTATAAAAACTATACATCATTACCGCTACACAAGGACTCAAGGAGGGTAAGCTGATATTTTTGAAAACCACTAACAGACCCGCAAACAATTAACCAAAGCTTACCAAAAGTAAGAGACATGGGCTGAAAAGCAATTAATGAGCCGATAGTCCAACTTTTAAAGCCCAAATGTTTGTTAGCCAGGCCCATGATTCTTGTAATTCTGGCAATTTTTGTTGTTGCTTCCCGGATGTTCACAACTCGAGTATTACCTGCTCGAAAACAAGCTGAACCGAACTGATTTAAAACTGAAATGTAATAGTAATTATATATTAGGGAGTATATAATATATATAAACCTCAGGAATGACTTGGCAAAAAAAATGGTCTCCCATTGGTTGGGTTACTATTATTACAACTGTTCATGCTTTTTTTATTTGTTTATAAGGCAAAAAAAAAAATCTCCTCTCCTCAACGATAGTCATAGATCATTCCAGATCTTCCGACCTCATCTCTCCCACAACCCCTTTTTCCAAAATCACTGAACAAAATCGATATTTTTGTTATACATTATCATATCATGAAGCTGTAAGATGAGAAACGATTCCAAATCCATAGGTATGTTTTTTTTTTCTTTTTTGCGTGTTTAATTTTTCAGGCCAACGGTTAAATTTTTCCATTTGAAGTTTATATTATTTGTAACCATTTGAAGTTTATGTTATTTTCGCATTTAATTTTTCCGTCGAACTCCTCCAAGGCTCCAACCACAAGGTACCGTCTTTTTTTTAACTCATGTTTTATTTGGTTTCAATTATTATTCATGAGATTGTGTCTATGCTTGGATTGATGATACTTTTGTGTATTAAATTTGTTACTTTTAGGCGAAAGGGGGTTTCCATTAGCTTCAGAATAAAGGGGTTAAATCAGGTATGTATAATTGTTGTAAATTAGTGTTTTGAAGTTGAATTTGATTTAGGTTTGTGGTAATTACGTAGTTGGTTGTTTCTCTTGATTTTGAAGTAAAAACTATGAGATAAAAAGGTTTGTATTTTAGTTGTTTTGGTTATGTTTCTTGATTAATTAATTTAGATCATATGTTGAAAGATTAAGAAGACTGCCATACTCAATTGTTTAGATAATTAGACTGCCTTATATGTATCATGAAGGATTGATTTGTTATATTTTGGTTTATGAAATTAGTTGTGTCTGAGTGCAGGTGGACACTGTTGTTCCAACTCATAATTTATGTTTTGAAATTAGTTGCCATGTAATGCGTAGTAGTGTTCACTGTCGGTAGATTAGTTGCATCCAGTTTTTAATCCAATAAATCGTATGCATTCAATGCACACTTCGAGTGCTTTAAGATCAAAATTTAAAATCTTTGTTATTGTTTTTTTCTTATTCAGGTTGCTTCCAAGAAAGGTCAACAAGCTACACCGTCTGAAAGTATAGTTTAAAGGTGTGACTTCTTATCTTATTTTCTTCTATAGTTACATGTTGAGTCAATAGTAGTGTCATCTTTGGAGGCGGAAATGACTTATACCCAATATTACATGTTGAGTTGTTTCAACTTTTTCACTGAATTTGTTCTAAATTATAACTTGGATTATGCACATACAATTTAGTAGGAAACAAATTCTGTTTATAAACTTATGCCCATGAAACATGGTGGAACTGTGAATTGAGTATAGTTAGTTTGGGTCGGTTTCAAGAACAATCACGGGTGGAATGGTTAAGGTAAATGACAGGTGTTAGATTAGTCTTCTAAAGAAAATAATGCCCTTTGTTCTGTAAATTAGCATATACCTCTATTTTATGTAATATAGTAATCGTCCGCGTTGCATATCAGTCCACAAGGTTATTCAGTTACTTATTTCTCACATATTTTGTGTTTTTTTGCACTTCTAGAATTGTTATGCACACTGTTGATGGCGACTTAATATTTGTATATTCATAATTTGGTAGGTATGAATATGTCGTCACAAAATGTATCTAGCAGTTCACATGAATTGCTTGCAACTTTTGAGTACAGGCAAGTACGCACACAAATTGACCTCCTATTGAGTTAAAACACTGGCAGCGTCAATTCTTCTTTTCCCTTTAAGTGGTAGCCAACTTCTGAAATACTTGATACTTATTCGCTAACAGTTGCAATACTTAATTGCTAACAGTTGCTACTATTGTAGGTGTCACCGAACAGTCCGCATCAAATTTTTTAGGTTCACACACAAACAGTGCTCACACACGTGCCACACTACAAGGTTATTCGATTACTTATTTCTTACCGATTTGGTTCAAATACCTCCGGATACAAATATAAGAAAGTTAAACAACTTTAAGTTTGAGTGTCTAATAACTGTTTTGTCGTTGCAGATTAACAAGAATGGGGATAAAAAGAAGTTGCCGATAAAGAAGAAGTTACTACATGTTAGCTCTTTTATGTTTCGTAAAAGTATGGAAACACTTATTTAATAACGATTGAACTTTTTTTTATCTGTACAGGATATTAGTTTGGTAAAAAGGGACGAGAGCAAAAATTATGCGCAACTCTAGATGGTCATAACAACCGCACACAGTCACCTGTTATAGGCAAGCGATGACATACTATAACTTTTTGTTAACTTAATGCATCTTTAATATTGAATCAGTTTTCTCTTATCGCTACTACTTTAAAATATCTTATATTGACCCACTCATGATTGCTGATATTATAGGTGCGGATTGGCAAACAATCATGTACTGACGCCTAACATCCAAATAGTGAAGGCGCACGCTCAACAACACAACGTCATATATTTGTAACATCTTTTGGATAACATGCTTCTGTTGCATTTACTTACTACGGTACAATTCTAAATAGCACAAGCACTTTGAAGTCCCTTATACTAACTCAATGATGACTGATATTATTGTAGGCGCGAGTGGAGAAGAAATGGCAAGCTGTTCTAGCTCATACCAGAATGATGGACGTCCATGGGCAACCACCCAAGGTGATTCAAATACTGATTTGCAACATGTTACGGATAATTTGGTACGTTTACATTTACCCACTACTAGGTACTTAATCAGATTCCTTCCATCAACAACACTAGAATGCATTGCCTTTAGCAGCAATATCTCCTCGAATGAGCATCTCAAACTTTATACAGAGTTGGCGACGCAAAAAAAAAAAAAAAAGTGACACTAAGACTCTTTTTAACTGGAAAGTGTTCTACGTTAAGGTACGACCTCTTCTTTTACTATATCTATCATGTTTCTCAAAGCTCACAATGGAATGATCATATAACTAAAATATATATAGAAAATATATGCTTTGGGTAGTGGTACTGTGTAAGTACAATTGCTTTTTTTTCAATGCTTTAAAAAACGTTCCCGGTATGCACCATTAGGCCAACCTTTTCATATTGGTATTAGAAAATGTCTTTACCAGTATGAGATTAAATTATCTGAGTAGAATACTCGATATTCTTTAGTCATTTTACCCTTTTATATTAATAACAATAAGATTAGGAGCTGCAACGTGACCCAAACATAATACAATCTTCTGCAAAACATTTGCTAGGCTATCAAGTAAGATTAGTACAACAACAGTTGTAGCAGCAGTGCAAAAAACCTTTATTCGGTGCCCAACATTTGCCAAAATAACTTGCTTCAATGTACCGAGGACCATATAGTTTCAAGGTAACATAGTTTAGTTGATGATTTTATTCTTACTTTAGTATCTTAAAAATATGTGGGTACTGAATTGTCACACAGTTCTGCGGTCAGGTGATTATTATATAATGCAGCTTCATAAAATGGAGGAGACTGTCAAGGGAAACTGGGAGAGTACGGTTGAAAAACTCGACTTCAATAAGACCGGCACATATGTAATAGTAGATCATCCTTCTGCCCCTTCAACACTTCAGTCTTAGCCTCACGTTTTAGTCATGTAACTTTAGACATGTTTTCATTAAGATCTGTTTTATAACACCATTTAACAAGTTATGATGATTTGCTCTGCTTTGTTTAACTACTCCAGTAAAGCTTTATATTGATAGTTATTTATTTATTTATTTTTTATTTTTTATTTATTTATTTTTTTTTGCGGAGGTTTTATGGCCAAAAAGAAACTGCCAAGTGGTCTATATACTAACAATTGCACACTGCTCCCGCAGCAATGCGCGGGCTACCCGCTCGTCAAACTAAATTTATCAAAAATTGACTAAACCAAATTAAGTATTTGGTTTACTCGTACATGAGAGTGTGCAATGTGTGCTGTCGTACAGGGCCTTCTAATTATAGGGGCCTCAATTTTTTATATAATATGTATATATATTTTATAAAAAGTGAAGTATTTGTTTTAAAAAGTTGCATAGCAAATGTTAGCCGAAACACTTTAAAAACGATTATTTCTCATTTTATCTCTTTAGACATTTATTTACTTTTTATTTTAGGCACCGTTTTTATTATTAAACTGAATTTTGCACTTGGCCTCCGTAAACTCAAAAACAGCATTGGTTTTCGATTTCGTTTTAAAAAAACTAAAACTGAAAACCAAACTCACATAAATATATGTTTTTAATATATATTTTAATTTTAATTTTAAATATAAATATTTGTCAAATGTTTACTATTCATCAAATAGTAAACATCAAACAGAAATAGTAAAAATGTCCATATGGTTTACTTACTATTACAAACATAGTCCTTAATAAATTGCAAAAAGGGTCCCTACCATTTACTACCGGTTACACAAACAGTCTCTGAGTTAATTCTAAAGACTGGTAACTGGTTGTGTAACGAAAAATTACATAAACATCCCTTCGGTTTACGTGTGTTGCTAGAAAAGTCTTTAAATTTGAGAAAAAAAAAAAAGTCCATCCCATTACTTGCGATCACATAAACACTCCTTGGGTAAATTGTGGGACTGTTTGTGTAACAAATACTTGAAAGTACAGACACAATCCCTAGGCTAATCTTGGGGACTATTTATGTAACAAAAGTTTACATAAGCGTTCCCTGTAGTTGCCAACTGATTTTAGAAACAATTCTTGAGTTAAAGATAGAGAATGTTTGTGTAAAAAAAATAAAAAAATAAAAAATAAAAAAAAATCACGTAAAACCGTGTGTCCCATAGCAAAGCACGGGTAAAAAAAATCCTCAACATAAAGAAACCGTTCAAACGTTTTTTTAAGAGCGGGGGTACGCTTGGCTGGTAAGCAAGCACCAAACCACCAGCCCAAAAAAGACGACGGCGCATATTAGTACCATGGGTGGCGCCATGGTAACCAGCCAACGCCACAACATTTTTTTTATGGGTTTGTTTGTTGTGTTTGTGTTGCATTTGTGATGTGTATTTGATGTTTTTGTGGGATTTTTATTTATTTATTTATTTATTTTATGTGTTACAAGTTTGGGAGAGGGAGGAAGACAATAGATTTATGGGTGTAGATATTTTATATACTTCATTTGTATATAATTTTGGGCTTAAATATGCAAAATTCCCATTTGTTAATCTTTAAGTATAATTTTGGGCTTAAATATGCAAAATGTGTGTATTGAGTATCTCCAAGATCTTGTAGCATTTCGTTATATATTCAAGAAAAGTGTCTACATTTGTTACTTACTAAAAATATGTTTACGGAGATCAAACCTTACGTATAACATTCCATATACTTGAATATCAAAATGCCTAAAATATATTATGTAAATGAAAAAACAAAAATTGTCCAACGGCACCATATTTTCTGGTGTTAAAGGTAACGGCACAAAATGCGCTGCAAAAGGATATCTAGTGCAATAGAGGGTTTTGCTGACGGCCTGACGTGACATCACTTTTTGCCTAATGCACCACAGGGTACCTAGTGCCCTAAGTATAATTATAACTTTTTTAAGTTTGTAAATCTTTTTCTTTATTAATGATGCATCGATTGCACTATATATTTGAGTATACATTGTCTAAGTTTTATGATTAAATATATTTTGAGCTACAAATATATATAATTAAAGAGAAATGCTAACAACAGCCGTAAGGGTTATCGTTAACAACAAACTCCACTTTTGTTGTTTCAAAATAATACTAATATTAAGACATGACAAAAAAAACACGTGCCACCTTTTTCGCTTGTACAACCAATGAATGAAATGAATTACAAATGTGTTTGAGAAATAATAGGAACTAATAACTAATTCATGGTGATTTTGTTTGGACAATGCATTATTTTTTGAATAAAAGGTGAAAAGTTTGTTGTTAACGACAACTCTAAGGGCTGTTGTTAGCAAAACCCATAATTAAATGAGAAAAAAGTGAAGTATATAATTTGGGTATTTGGGATCAACTAGAAATCGAAACGAGCTCAAATTCAATTTTTAGTTCCGTTTAATCCAATTTGAATTCGATACAATTTTTGGTTTTGCCTCAAAATGTTTCAACCTGAAAGCCGAAATGATAACCACCCCAAGTTGTATTACACTTGTTTCTCTTTTAAACTGTAACACTATATTCCAAATTGTGTGTCGTCATCAATATCGTCTATCATTTCTTCATCTTCACTAGAATAAGTAAGGAAATGCGTAAAAGAAAATCGCATCATATTGGTTTTATTACACAAATCTTTGTAGAAAATGTTTGCAAAACCTAAAACTTTAACTTTTAATCCTACCTTTCTCAAAATGTTGTGCAACAATAACACTGCTTACTTTGTTAGACTAGTAGTACTAAGAGATACACAAGACACGTCTTGTGTTTTTAGGTAAAGGGTTTTAACCCGGTGAATATATTACTTTAAAAAATAGTTAAGTACAACGGATGTGAGTGAATCTCACATCTCAAGCTGTTGCAAAGACTGTGTAAAGCATACATAACAAGATATAACTACTCCTATCAAAAGGAAAAACTACTAAACAATACTAGCTTACATTTGTCTCATAAAAACACCAAAAACAAACTATCGTCGAAATTGACCTCGAAGATTAATATCCATCGCGTCACAAAATGGCAATTGTTCTTTTGTTAAACCTCAAGGTTATAACTGCCATACATGTCATAATCTTCGTCCTCATATAAACTTGCATCATTTGCACTTCCACTGGCCATGAATTGGGCAGTTTCATCGTAAACATCCTCAACATCGCTATCACTCTCTTCCACAACCTTTCCGCATCTTTAACGATATTACCAACGTTTCCAGCACTTGATGTACACACATTCTCGAATATCTTGTCATTTTCCTTTAACGCTTCAAACAAATTCTTAAACGTAATCATATGTACATCCTCTGAATTTACAGTTCTCCTACTATTAGAATTCGAGGCCATATTAGTGGTATCGTTTTTTTAAGTCCCCATTCTTTCCCTCATTTCCCTACTTCTTTGACATCCCAGACCCACTAAGGGTAGATACAGGACGATGCACAAATTTCTTAGTTTTAAAACCCATTGACCTAGCATGTTGCTTACCTTTCAGTTTACGATTTTTACCACTTGAAACCCATCCTTTTGAACAACAACATTCTTCATATGACTTGGACCATTTTGCCTCCTCAAATGAAACACCCCCATCCGAGAACGGGTCAAATGTCACATCTATGGCGTAAACAGAACATACGCAAGCGGAAGACTTTATTAATATAATGGTTACATAAGTTTTGTAAGAAAATAATAAGTCTAAAACATAATGATTTCCAAACTAAAATACAAATCTAATTCAAGTTTAAATGAAAGGTGACTTCAATCTCCAAAGTCTAATCAACACAAATGGGAAACTGTAATATACTCTAATGTAAGAACATGTATGGTATTGTGTTTAGGATGATTTTATGTAAGGATTTCTAGTGAGAAGTTAGTGAGAGAAAGTGATGGAACCTTGAGAGAAAACTTGTGATATGTTAGATTCAAGTGAAAGGTCCAACCCCTTCCAAGCTAGGGAAGGGGTATTTATAGTTACAATAAAACGCCCTCTGAAAAGGGCTGTGGAGCGGGCTGACAGTGGGTAAAGACCCGTCCCGACTCCACAAATACTAACTAACACTAAACTACGTACTAACTAATATGATAACTACTACGAGCTACAACATGCTAAACTATATTTGGGGTGATCGAGTCTTCATATGAATAAACGTATTCCTAACAATCTCCCCCTAAGGGAGGTCACCCCGGAAAATACATATTGAATCATAGCATTCTAGTCTTTGACGATATCTTTGTAGCTCGTAGCCTTTTGATTCTTCAATGTTATGATCTTTGTGCTTTTAGCAGTAGACTTTAGATGACTTGTTCAATGTGATGGATGATCTTTGGAAATTATTTCGAGTTGCATCATCCAAAAGTGTGTCTGAGAGTCATCTTTGAGTAGTAACGTCTCCATGTGATTTGGACATCTTTGTGTTGGCATGCTCACACTTTTCTGGATCATGATCTTCTGCATCAGAGTTGTGGAAGCATAGATTTGGCCCAATCAATGATCATGATTTCTTAGATAGTGATGTCGAAGTGTGAGCATGTGGTGATGGATCAGCATCTTTTTAGCAATTAACTGCAACCGTCAGAAATTCCTGTAAGCAAACAGTTAGCAAAAAATCATCCGGTACTTATAGGTTTGGAATTAGAGATCGTCAACAACATAGCGTGAAGACTCCTTCTAACCCTTACCAAGACCGTTCCCAATCGGCAAACCCTGAGAGGATTTACACGAACTACCTTAGTAGATCAACGATTGGGTGAGTCGCTGGAGATCACACCACGACTGTTGACCGTTTGTAACCATCGCGACCACTAAGCGTGATCCACAAGGAATTACCTAAGTGACCTGCTTTCAGGGCTGCTTGATGTTGACCCTGGCAGGAATTTCCATTCAATCACTGGGAGTTACAATAGCAACCTCCCTCATAAATGTTCTAGTAGATTGCTAAGATCCGCGTAGGACTCATAAGTTTACCACTGGGGTCCTTAATGTTGAACAACCAGGGTGGACATAGCACGTGTTCCTATGAGATCTTTGTATGCATCTCGAGGCACTAGACTCAATAAGTGCATTTGGTTTTCCTATGCGGAGATTAGGGAGAGGTCTCCTGCTTCAATATCAACCATCTCTAAGAGATAAGTTGATAGATTACACCGGTTCCCCATGAGAATGAAACAAGTTCTTTTAAGATAACTTGAGTGGCTAGAAGGTTTAGTGCAGTGCGTCACTGGGTCCATGACGTCTTGTCTTCAATACCGATGTCGCCTTAGCAACCATCAGTAGATTATGAATTGAACCCGGTTTCTGCCCTAAGGTTGAATAATTGGAGGGCTATTTCTTTACACCCTTTCTCATTTCATTTCTTTTTAATTTTTCAACCCCTTCTTTCTCCATTCTCACATTTCTCCTTTTTTTTCATAATCATACCAATGGAATTTCTAATGCTATCTATTTGGTATTGTCCATGGGTAGATCCCTCCGGCTCTGGCAGATCATAGGACGGTTTTCCTAACCTTAGCCACCTTATAACTTCATGACTATCCTATGTTGCCATTTACCAAACCGTTGAAAATTCTCTCAACGTGTTTATGATTGAGAAACACATTTTGTTAACGCGTTGAGGGTTTTGTCATTTTCAAATGCTCTCCCTTGACATGTGCTCATATGTTTTGATTTGAAAATTTGCACATGTCAGGAAGAGATGCATTTTTGAATTGATCCACTCTTATAAATCATGACCGATTCGAGACACGTTTACATCACTAGTTAGACTAGCTTGAAATTATTACCCAGCCTGGTCAAGACTACTAAGAGTTTCTCAAAATAGTACACTCTACTCAGACAAGTCCTCTGGTGAGTGCTTATTCACTCACTATTATTTGACCAAAACCGGACCGAATAAGACCAAAAACCAACCCAAAATGCCAAATACATGTTGTTTTTGTGTTTTTACATGTGCAGGTACGGATATTGAGATAATGGACAAAAACGAGTCAATTACGACAACACGAGCACGAGATATGGAAAGGAGAATAAAGTCGGAGCCGAGGAAGCTATTGATCAATATTTGAACTCAAAAAGTCAAAAGTCAACCTTGAAGAATATCAAAATGACAAAAATGATCCTTGGAATAGTTTACAAAAAACTGGCAGAAGTGGCCCTTGGAATTCTGAAATTTACACCTTTGGTCCTTGTTTACTATTAATATTAATAAGCTAGCAAAACCTGGTCCAAGTAATTAGTCCACAATAGCCCATTTCAATACCCAAAAGCCCAACTCCAATCATATACCCAAAGCCCACACCACGGTCAAAGTAATAAATCCGGGTCAAAGGTCAAAACAGGTCAAATAAATATAAATAATATCACCCCGCACCAATTCACCCCCAAATCCCCAATTTACCCAGTTACTACTATTCACCTAAGAACCCTAACTTCCTAATTCCACTAATTACAGCAATTAAGAGCTAATTAGTCAATTCAAGTGGGATTTCTAGAAGGTCAGGTGTGTCAGATCAAGTCAGAGGCTAAGAAGCACACGACTGGTGCACGTGGCAGTATGTGATTGGAGGAAACGCGTCATCAATTTTCATCCAAGGGCTGTTATCAAAAGAGGAATGATTAGTATGATCAAGCGGGCTATAAGGAGCTGAAAAGAAACACAAAATCACACGGATTGCCAGCCTGGAAATCCGTGAGCTCCCACTCCTCTCCTCACTCAATTGTACGTAATATAAATAGAAGCTAAAAATACTTGTATTGGTGTGGAGTTTGGAGTAGCCAAACTCTGACCAAATTTCTTTTGATTGTATTTAGATTAGTTTTAGATGTAATTGTTTTAATTTCAATGCAATCAGTTTTATTTTCCCTTAAATCATTTAGCTTAATTGTTCTTATTACTTATTGTTCATCTCTTTACTGTTTTATCATTTTAATTCATTTCAAAGTTGTTTACTTTCAAATCAGTTTTCATTTCATTTAATAGTTTTATGAAAATCACAAAAATAGAAAAGTACAAAAAATAGCTTTTGAATTGATTCAGCTTTCTAATAAGCTGATAAGTAGAAAGTCTCATCTTATTTTAGTTTCATAGTTATTGTATGGGTTTAATTTCAGCTTTTTAGTCTCACAATACATACAGTCAACATTTAGTCAACTGATTTGGTTGATTGGATTCAGAAGGTTTTTAGTGTTAGATTGGTGATCCAAGAGGTGTTCATTTGCCTATCTAGAGATAGGCAAGCATAGTGATCCCCCTCTGTTCATGCTGAGGGGGTAGAACTTTGTAAGTTTTTGCTCTTTGATTCTAGTATTGATTGCATCTGCTTATTCCTAGTATAATTTTGTATTGCTACTGTTCCATTTCTTTGTTATGTTAATAATGTAGTTGAAGTTGTATTACTTGAGTGTATTTGAGTATTTGGTCATCTGTTTTGATTTTTGTCTGAGTTTTCATTGTTCATTTTGATCATTCTGTGAATCTGAGCTTCTGTTGGTATTCATTGTTTGCGATTGGTGATTTAGTTTAAGATGGTGTTAGTATAGCTTGTTGATTCATAAAATTGATAGAGTGAATTTGTTTGTAGCATTTCATAGTATAAACAGTAGATAAAAGGGTGTTTGGATTAGAGTTTTAATCTGTTAGTAAGTTGTTTACTGGTTGTTTAATTAGCTCAGTTAATATACCTTAGGCATTTATAGGTTAGATTAGTCATAAAAGTAGTAGCTTATTAGAACAAAGTCAAAATTAGTGTCTTCTTTCAATCTTGAGCTCATTTGCGTTCGTAAGGTGCTGTAGTCATAGATTTAGGTAGAGCTTTGTTTAACTTAGCCTGATTATGTCTTGATTTAGCTTAAAATAACATGTAGATCAGTTTATGTTCATTTGAATTTCAATTCAGTCAAACTTGTAGGGAACTTAATAAGTCAACTAGTAGTAGAGATCTGTCACACAAGGGTAATTTTGATGTCTAATATTAGTAGGTAAGAATTAGATTTAGGACTTGGAATTTGTTTTATTAGATTCTAGTAGTATAAGAGTTTATGATTTTTAGCTTGTTTTGCTATTCCCAACTTATTTGTTAGCTAAATCGTAGCCTGCAATTGCCTCATTGGACTGTTAAGTCTTGCCCTGCACCACATATCTGTGGTCCATAACAGCTTGTTGATTAGCCCATAACTACATCTATAGTTGAGCCAATTGTTTGTTCAATGTTTCTTTGGTTAGCTTATACAACTGGCTTGTAGTTTTTGTTCTTTATTCTTCAATTTTAGCTTAATTTGTCCCTCAATATGCCTCATCAGGACTGCCCTGCATCAGTTTTCAGTGAAGCTTGATCGATCTTATGCTTAATTCTTTGCTTGTCTGCCTATTTCTGCTTGCTCATTTAGATTAGTCACTTTATTTAGGAAGTGTTAATTAGTTTTTTTTTTTTTTTTTTTTTTTTTTTTTTTTTTTTTTTTTTGCTTCTGGCAAGTTTGGCTCAAGCTTGTTTATGTTTGTCCATCTACTTATACTATAGCTTATTGAAACTGCTTATTACATTGTACCTTTGGTTCTGTGCTTCTCATGAACTGAGTTTGATATTTTTGAGCTTGTTTGAGTATATTGCATTAGTACTTTCAGTTTCACATAGTCTTAGTACAAGTGCTTATTATTAAGCACTTGTATTAAGCTGTAATAAGCTGTATAAGCACTTCTGCACATCTTTTTCTTTTCAAAATTTTTATGCAAGCTTATTATAATATTCTAGTTTTTCTGTGAATTTTTCATAATTTTCTGAGTTGATTTGATATTTTTCTTAATTTTTCTTTATTTTTAATCATTTTTAATTCATTTTTAAATAACAAAAATCCAATAAAAATCAGAAAAAGCTTTAAAAAATACAAAAATAGTTTAGAAAATTCTTTTATAATATTTTAGATTTTTCATATTAGTTTTCATAATTTTCCCATTATTTTTCACATTTTCCTTAATTTTTAACTACTTTTTAATTCCAAAAATAGAAAATAAATCATAGAAAATAAATAAAAACTCAAAAAAAAATTTTCTTTTTCTTAAAATTCTTTTTATTAGTTTAAGATATTTAGAAAATTATTTTACATTTGTAGGATCATTTTTAGAATAAAAGTCGCGTTTTATTTCGTACGTTACGTTTTAAAATTACGTTTGCATTTCCGTTTTCACGTTTTTGACTTTTGTGCATAATTAGCTTGTAACTTGTGCATATTTCATTATTTCATTTTATATTTTGATTTCACAATTCACTTTTCACTTTACACTTTACACTACACGATTCCCAATTCGATAATTCGAAAATCCATTCGAATTCAAACCTTCGTTGGGAGAACGACTTGGGAAATACTTTCACTAGTATTTCTTCGGAAAATAAATATATACTATAATTTGACACGTATCAAATTTTGGCGCCGCTGCCGGGGAAGGTCGGAGTGAATTATTGAATATCGTTTTGAAAAATCGTGTTTTGTTAAGCCTTCCTCTACTTTTTATATATATCTCTATAAAAATTGAAAAATTCAAAACACTTTTCCTAAAGTGTTTACAAAATACCAAAAAAATAATAAAATTTACAGCCTCGACTCGACCGAAAGGAAGGGCGTTGTAAACAAAAAAAAATCTCACAATATAACGAAAACGTGAAATTAGTTGTTTATCGGATTATTTCAATTACTACAACCGATTAAGCGGAAAATACGGAAGCTAAGACATTAAATTGCTAGCTGAAGAGAGATCCATTCTTCTCTCCCTTCCCGTCGCGCGTGGTTTTGAAAGAAACGATTTCAATTAACGTAACGTTTTACAAAAAGAAAATAAAAGAAAAGAAAAAAAGTTTTTGTGATTTGTTTTTTTATAAATATAAAAACAAAAAATAATCTTCTTATCCTCTAAAATTTGATTCTTTTTCTCAAACCCTCATATGTTTAATTCTTATGCATCCAATTTGTTTTAATTGTGGAGAACTTTTCTTCGGAGGGTTGTGTGTGTGGTGTACGTGCGACAAATGTGGTGATAATATTCATGATGGAGTTTGTTGGAATTGTAATTCTCCCGAGTATGATCAAAGATCGTTCAACAATCCGTCAAACATTCCCGATTACTATACACCACCACCACCTTCGTTTAATTGCTATAATTGTAGAAACCCTTCCAAAGAAGGAGTGCCTTGTGGGGTAACGTTTTACAAAAAGAAAAAAAAAGAAAAAAAAAAGTTTTTGTGATTTGTTTTTTTATAAATATAAAAACCAAAAATAATCTTCTTATCCTCTAAAATTTGATTCTTTTTCTCAAACCCTCATATGTTTAATTCTTATGCATCCAATTTGTTTTAATTGTGGAGAACTTTTCTTCGGATGGTTGTGTGTGTGGTGTACGTGCGACAAATGTGGTGATAATATTCATGATGGAGTTTGTTGGAATTGTAATTCTCCCGAGTATGATCAAAGAACGTTCTACAATCCGTCAAACATTCCCGATTACTATACACCACCACCACCTTCGTTTAATTGCTATAATTGTGGAAACCCTTCCAAAGAAGGAGTGCCTTGTGGGGTATGTTTTTGTAATGAATGTGGATACGCTAATTGTATGTGTTATGCCCCGAGTGCTGACACGTCTTACGCTTACGATCCGAGTTTTGATAATTATCCTCAAAATGATTTCAATCCTCTTTATCAAAACTCTTATGAGCAAGAATCGTATTTCAATGATAATTCGTTTCAAAATACATAAAATTTTGAAAATTGTGGGGGATCGTTTAAAAATTCTTGTTATGAACCTAATTTTTGTTACGATTCTCACGGTTTTAACCAACTCCCACAAACTTCTGAATTTACTAATCAAATTTTTGAAATTAAATCCATTATTGAGACGTTAAAAGAAATGGTGGTTAATCGTATTACATCTACTCCCGTGCCTCATGTGAAATCAATGGAAGAACTTCTTGCCGAAGAAAGAAAAGCTCAATTCTGTGAGTGTTGTATGTACGACGATGATGATTCCATGATTATGATTGTTCTTAACCCTCAAAAAGAATCTATCCCTCCTTCCGTAGAACCCGAGGACTCTCTTACAATGGGGGACGAGCATCTAAACACTATTCCGGCAACGGAATCGGACGAATTCAATAAGTCTAGTGTTGAGAACCTCGTTCCAATCCCAAGTGAATCCGGAGGAATTTCTAACGGTGATGATGAATTTGTTGAAAATAATCGTCTTGATAATCATGTTGATACGAATGATATACCGTTTGATGATAATCATGTTGAGATATTCTCCGATTCTGACGATGACGATTCTATATCTTGTGGAGAAATCGATTATGTTGATGAAGAACCTTCTGAGCTCGTAAGTTTAGAAGAAGAGAATGACGAAGATGTTGATACGGAAATACAAGATGAAGCTCTTCGTGAAACATTATTGAATGTCAATCTTCTTATCTCTCGAATTGAAGCATTAAATGATTCTCCGACTTCTTCTCCTATCCCCGTTATGGATAGTGATTTCTTACCCGAGCTTGAAATCTTTCGATTTGAAGAGACGAGTAGTGGCAGTCCCACTATTCATGCTGATATCTCTCTTCCGGGTTATGAATGCTTTACCTTTGAGATCGACTCTATACCTATTTCTGATAATCCGTTACGTGACCCTCTTTTAGAGGATGTTGATCGATTTCTTGCTACGGATGACTCGATACCACCGGGTGTTGAGAATGACGAGAATGTCCTTCACAGAAATATTCTTTCCGATTTACTTTCTTCTCGTCCGCCCGCGAAACCACCCGATGAAGATTTTGAATCCGGTACGAATGATGATATTTTTGAAGTGGTAGACGAAAGTTTTGAACAAGATGTTCCTTTTATCATCCAAGTGTTTAAACCATTCTATACTTATACCATCATTTCTTCTTTCCACTCCACCGGGAGTGAAGATACCGTTTTTGACCCCGGCATTTTCGTTTATTATGCCGGGTGTCCGTTCTATCTGCTCTCCCCAAGGATGAATTAATTCGGGGATCGAGTCAAGCTCATGTGACTCGGTGAACAAAAACAAGCGCTTCGTGGGAGGCACCCCATGCTTATCCTTTCATCTTCTTAAATTTCTATTTTCTTTCTAACGTGACGTGAGGAGGGCTACCTCTTCCATTTTCTCGTGTTGTGTGCTTGTTGTTGTGAATGTCCAGGATTTGCCCGTATGATGAAGACTCACGTGCTCGTTGTTTTGTCTCCACTCGAGTTTCATCATTCGTTGCTCATCCATATATCCTAATCTTATCGACTAACGTTTATCTTTTGGCATAATTAATAAATGGCCTTAGATTTATGTAGGAGAACCCTTACCTTTTAAACATTGAGGACAATGTTTCGTTTTAGTCTGGGGGGGGGGGGGGGTGATCGTTCGATCTGATTTTTGCCTTGCACTTTGCTGTGAACTCACGCAACTCCGTTTTTCCACCAAAAATAACAAAATTGAAAAAATTGAAAATTTCAAAAATTTTGATGAAAAAGTCATGAAAAAGCAACAAAAAATGAGAAAAAGTTGAAAAAGTTGTGCAAAAATATAATAAAGTTTGAATAAGTGTTTTGACACCTTGTTGACTTTCTTGCTGGCGAGAGTAGGAATAAATATTTTGACTTGACCGGGCGTGTTGAGCCCTAGCTTGTTCCCTTAACCAATGATAATCACATAAGCTTGTGCTAGTTTTGTACACCAGGAGCTATAAAATGCGAATTCCTTCTTAAGAATCTGCAAGTTCCCGTACTTAACTTTATACATGCGCAGCTTAAAAGCTTTCGCTAGTCTTTTACATCAGGAGCTAGAAAACGCGAATTCTTCTTCTAGAATTTGCAAGTTTCCGTAACTGACTTTATATATGCGTGGCTGATTATCGGCTAAGTATTCGCGGGTTTCATTATTTGGAATCTTAAATTGCGAAGAGCGAGAAATGATAGAGTTTATTTAGAAGTTAGATGTTAAACATGGAGTAGTGGTTCTCTTTAGAGCTCATGAGAGGTACTTGTGGCTTTTTACTCTCATCAGAAACGTCACCCATATATAATAGATGTTCTAGGTTAATTAGTGGTATTTCGGTTTGAATAATATTTAGTTCTTTGTTTTCTTAAGAGAATTTTTGCTTTAAAAGTTGGGTACATATCAAGGAATATCAAAAATAAGAGCAAAAAGTGAAAAAAAATCAAAAGTCAAAAGTTGATTATCTATGTGGTTTTGGAGCTACCCGATAAGCTTCCATTGATGTTATGAGAAAAGTCAAAAAAAAAAAAAAAAAAAAAAAAAAAAAAAAAAAAAAAAGTGAAAAGTATGAAAAATATGAAAAAAGTGAAAAAAATGAAAAATGAAAAAAAAAAAGTGAAAGTTGAAGTTATGATGAATAAGAGTTTGAATGTAAAATAAGTTGTTGGCGCATGAGGTGCATGTGTGTAATTCTGAATTGGACACATGAGGTGCACGTGTAGTACTCCGCAACTTATATTTCTGATATTGTATGTACCAAAATTCCTTGATGTGGACCGAATTTCTATTGCAGTGGTTCTTAAGAGAAAATGGATAACTACTTATCGTTTAAACTTAGGTGTCACTATCAGACTAAAAAATAGTGAAACGAGAAAATATGAAGCAATTCATTTCTCAACAAAAATAAAATATTGAGATATAAAAATTTAGGACATGGGAGTAAGGAGTTTCCACAAGTAAGTTTTATGAGTAGTGTTAGCATCTAACTTGTAGATAAGTTGTGATCTCGTTTGTACGCTTAGTTTGGGGACTCGTGAAAAATCAAGGATGACGATTTTTATCCGTACGGTCACTTTTCAATGAAAAGTGTTTCTACTCGTTGACCCTAATAATTATTGCAAAATAATAAAAGTTCAATAAACCGTCACAAGTATGAAGTATGAAAAGTCCAAAAATAGCAGTGTAAGTGAAATAAAGGAATAAAGGAAAATTTTGGAAAACGGAGCGTTTTCGGGAATAAATAATTTTATTACTTCTTTTGAACCTCCTTGCTACTTTACAAAGTTAGTAGAAAGAGTTTTGAAATTATTTATCCCAAAAGCGTGAATTGATCACATTGCGTGAGGACACGACAATACTTTAGTCTGGGGGATTTTGGTGAGTGCTTATTCACTCACTATTATTTGACCAAAACCGGACCAAACAAGACCAAAAACCAACCCAAAATGCCAAATACATGTTGTTTTTGTGTTTTTACATGTGCAGGTACGGATATTGAGATAATGGACAAAAACGAGTCAATTACGACAACACGAGCACGAGATATGGAAAGGAGAATAAAGTCGGAGCCGAGGAAGCTATTGATCAATATTTGAGCTCAAAAAGTCAAAAGTCAACCTTGAAGAATATCAAAATGACAAAAATGATCCTTGGAATAGTTTACAAAAAAATGGCAGAAGTGGCCCTTGGAATTCTGAAATTTACACCTTTGGTCCTTGTTTACTATTAATATTAATAAGCTAGCAAAACCTGGTCCAAGTAATTAGTCCACAATAGCCCATTTCAATACCTAAAAGCCCAACTCCAATCATATACCCAAAGCCCACACCACGGTCAAAGTAATAAATCCGGGTCAAAGGTCAAAACAGGTCAAATAAATATAAATAATATCACCCCGCCCCAATTCACCCCCAAATCCCCAATTTACCCAGTTACTACTATTCACCTAAGAACCCTAACTTCCCAATTCCACTAATTACAACAATTAAGGGCTAATTAGTCAATTTAAGTGGGATTTCTAGAAGGTCAGGTGTGTCAGATCAAGTCAGAGGCTAAGAAGCACATGAATGGTGTACGTGGCAGTATGTGATTGGAGGAAACGCGTCATCAATTTTCATCCAAGGGCTGTTATCAAATGAGGAATGATTAGTATGATCAAGCGGCTATAAGGAGCTGAAAAGAAACACAAAATCACACGGATTGCCAGCCTGGCAATCCGTGAGCTCCCACTCCTCTCCTTACTCAATTGTAATATAAATAGAAGCTAAAAATACTTGTATTGGTGTGGAGTTTGGAGTAGCCAAACTCTGACCAAATTTCTTTTGATTGTATTTAGATTAGTTTTAGATGTAATTGTTTTAATTTCAATGCAATCAGTTTTATTTTCCCTTAAATCATTTAGCTTAATTGTTCTTATTGCTTATTGTTCATCTCTTTACTGTTTTATCATTTTAATTCATTTCAAAGTTGTTTACTTACAAATCAGTTTTCATTTCATTTAATAGTTTTATGAAAATCACAAAAAACAGAAAAGTACAAAAAATAGCTTTTGAATTGATTCAGCTTTCTAATAAGCTGATAAGTAGAAAGTCTCATCTTATTTTAGTTTCATAGTTATTGTATGGGTTTAATTTCAGCTTTTTAGTCTCACAATACATACAGTCAACATTTAGTCAACTGATTTGGTTGATTGGATTCAGAAGGTTTTTAGTGTTAGATTGGTGATCCAAGAGGTGTTCATTTGCCTATCTAGAGATAGGCAAGCATAGTGATCCCCCTCTGTTCATGCTGAGGGGGTAGAACTTCGTAAGTTTTTGCTCTTTGATTCTAGTATTGATTGCATCTGCTTATTCCTAGTATAATTTTGTATTGCTACTGTTCCATTTCTTTGTTATGTTAATAATGTAGTTGAAGTTGTATTACTTGAGTGTATTTGAGTATTTGGTCATCTGTTTTGATTTTTGTCTGAGTTTTCATTGTTCATTTTGATCATTCTGTGAATCTGAGCTTCTGTTGGTATTCATTGTTTGTGATTGGTGATTTAGTTTAAGATGGTGTTAGTATAGCTTGTTGATTCATAAAATTGATAGAGTGAATTTGTTTGTAGCATTTCATAGTATAAACAGTAGATAAAAGGGTGTTTGGATTAGAGTTTTAATCTGTTAGTAAGTTGTTTAATTAGCTCAGTTAATATACCTTAGGCATTTATAGGTTAGATTAGTCATAAAAGTAGTAGCTTATTAGAACAAAGTCAAAATTAGTGTCTTCTTTCAATCCTGAGCTCATTTGCGTTCGTAAGCTGCTGTAGTCATAGATTTAGGTAGAGCTTTGTTTAACTTAGCCTGATTATGTCTTGATTTAGCTTAAAATAACATGTAGATCAGTTTATGTTCATTTGAATTTCAATTCAGTCAAACTTGTAGGGAACTTAATAAGTCAACTAGTAGTAGAGATCTGTCACACAAGGGTAATTTTGATTTCTAATATTAGTAGGTAAGAATTAGATTTAGGACTTGGAATTTGTTTTATTAGATTCTAGTAGTATAAGAGTTTATGATTTTTAGCTTGTTTTGCTATTCCCAACTTATTTGTTAGCTAAATCGTAGCCTGCAATTGCCTCATTGGATTGTTAAGTCTTGCCCTGCACCACATATCTGTGGTCCATAACAGCTTGTTGATTAGCCTATAACTACATCTATAGTTGAGCCAATTGTTTGTTCAATGTTTCTTTGGTTAGCTTATACAACTGGCTTGTAGTTTTTGTTCTTTATTCTTCAATTTTAGCTTAATTGTTTAGCTTAATTTGTCCCTCAATATGCCTCATCAGGACTGCCCTGCATCAGTTTTCAGTGAAGCTTGATCGATCTTATGCTTAATTCTTTGCTTGTCTGCCTATTTCTGCTTGCTCATTTAGATTAGTCACTTTATTTAGGAAGTGTTAATTAGTTTTTTTTTTTTTTTTTTTTTTTTTTTTTTTTTTTTTTTTTTTTTTTGCTTCTGGCAAGTTTGGCTCAGGCTTGTTACTGTTTGTCCATCTGCTTATACTATAGCTTATTGAAACTGCTTATTACATTGTACCTTTGGTTCTGTGCTTCTCATGAACTGAGTTTGATATTTTTGAGCTTGTTTGAGTATATTGCATTAGTACTTTCAGTTTCACATAGTCTTGGTACAAGTGCTTATTATTAAGCACTTGTATTAAGCTGTAATAAGCTGTATAAGCACTTCTGCACATCTTTTTCTTTTCAAAATTTTTCTGCAAGCTTATTATAATATTCTAGATTTTCTGTGAATTTTTCATAATTTTCTGAGTCGATTTGATAATTTTCTTAATTTTTCTTTATTTTTAATCATTTTTAATTCATTTTTAAATAACAAAAATCCAATAAAAATCAGAAAAAGCTTTAAAAAATACAAAAATAGTTTAGAAATTTCTTTTATAATATTTTAGATTTTTCAAATTAGTTTTCATAATTTTCCCATTATTTTTCACATTTTCCTTAATTTTTAATTACTTTTTAATTCCAAAAATAGAAAATAAATCATAGAAAATAAATAAAAACTCAAAAAAATATTTTTCTTTTTCTTAAAATTCTTTTTATTAGTTTAAGATATTTAGAAAATTATTTTACATTTGTAGGATCATTTTTAGAATAAAAGTCGCGTTTTATTTCGTACGTTACGTTTTAAAATTACGTTTGCATTTCCGTTTTCACGTTTTTGACTTTTGTGCATAATTAGCTTGTAACTTGTGCATATTTCATTATTTCATTTTATATTTTGATTTCACAATTCACTTTTCACTTTACACTTTACACTACACGATTCCCAATTCGATAATTCGAAATTCCATTCGAACCTTCGTTGGGAGAACGACCTGGGAAATACTTTCACTGGTATTTCTTCGGAAAATAAATATATACTATAATTTGACACGTATCATCCTCTTCAAGACACGTTTACATCACTGGTTAAACCAGATTGAAATTATTACCCGGCCAGGACACGTCCTTTCGATTGATGACGGTTTTTGTTTCGTCAATTCATTGGTTAAGTCTGAGTCTCAATCTCATAAGTTGCAAGGATCCATTTTCACAAAGCATTTGCTCCCCCTCAATATGTGCATTGATGTACAAAAGAGTTAATCACATATGGGAGAGCATACAATTAGATTCAAAACATCACATTTTAATCAGATTTTCATATTTAAATCACATTTTCTCCCCCGATCAAAAATTTCAAACCATTTGAGATTTGTGATCCCAAGTGATTTAAATGAGTTTAAAGATTTTGAGAGAAAGATGTGTTAGATTTAAAAATGACTGATTTTGAGACGATACATTAGCTCCCCTCAATCCTTGAGGGAGTATGTTGTGTTAGAAATGATGAGTTTATAAATGATTTAGAGTTTAACGAGAAACTCATGAAAAATTTATATACTAACACATAACAATCACACTAGTACACTGTATATATGCACAAAGATCTTGTTTTGATGATATATAGTTTTTGAAATCATTATCCACCTCAATCGATGACGCATGTTCAATTTATCATGTTGCACAAAAGATTAATCCATTATCATCGATTGAGTGGCAAAATTTTAAATGAAGTTTCAAGTTTGTTTGATCTTCAAAAACCATGGTACCACCAAGTTTGGAGCAAATACTTTCCCGAAGAATCATTGAAGGAAAAGTATTTGTGATGTAAAAAAGACTTCTCTTCTTTTACCAGAAATGATTCACTTAAGTGTACATCAGATCGGAAAGGCACAAATATAAAGTAATTCATGCCTTTGTTAGGAACAATCGTCTTTTTAGCGATGAACTTTCCCCAATAATAAGACCGGGTTGCTATCTGAAGTAATAGCAAACCATCATAACTGCTAGAATGTAGCCACACTCACAATATGTTTACGTCACTACAAGGCAAGATCATGATATGCAAGTTTACAAGATTACAGGATTACGAGACATCAAATGATAACTTCCTACAATTACAGAACATAGTGATGTACAACTCATATAGTGCGCTCCATAAGCCTGTAGTCACTTTCACGAATTCTACCACCGACAAAGCATTCCAGACTTCGGAAAATTCGTCTTTCCAGCAAGAGTTTTCTGATGGCTTGAAGAAATTGCTTGTTTCTTTGGAACACTTCTGTAGTCCAGAATGCTGTGTACTTCCCATCCTTAGCAATTCGGTATTCCTTGGTCCTTAGATCTAGAGCAGCTTCCACCTGATCGAGCGTTCCATCACTGAAATGGTGAATCTCTTCAATTCTCATCAGCATTCGAGTGTTGAAACTGTCGGTGAAGACCACAGCTCTAGGAGTCTCAATGACCGTGTAATCTTTCTTGAATTCCATGTCTCTTGCTTCCCATTGAGGTCTTGTGAGATTAAGCTGAGTCTGGTAGCTTTCGATACCAAGCTTAAAGTCCTTCACCCTTTGTCTGATAACAAGCCCTCTGATCCACTGAGTGACAGCAGAGACGAGAGTTTTTCTTTCAAGTGCAGGAAGTTGATCTAGTTTTCCCTGGAGATGCAACAGGTAGAGGTCTTCAAAATCGTTAGGATGTAGATGCTTGAAATCACCTTCTGATATGACATGCTCCCAATAGCGAGAGCGTCGAAGAACGATCTTAGTCATGTAATTGTATCCACAGGTGGGAAAGATCTCAACTCGGATTACACTCAGAATTCTTTTCTTCGAGTAGGCAGCTTTGGGATCACCAGTTGCAGTGTGTCTTGCAATATAGAGCTCACACTTCTTGAATCACCAGTGGGAGGTACCAAAGGATGCAGCTATATCATATTTGCACTCTTCATCACACCACATTTGATCCGGTACCATTTGTTCCAATCCGACATTTGTATAGCGGGCAGCTTTCATCTTGGTGATGGACAGTGCATGTTTGTTGCCAAAATGAAGATACTCAAGGTCTTTGTTGAAGAAGAAGTCAGCTTGAAGAGTGAGTCGACCTGGAGATCCTCCAAGAGGGAGTGGTTTCCCGAGATTGTAGTCAATGATATCATCATCGACTTGGTCAGTAAGCATCTTGTGACATTCCTCCATTTAATACTGTAGATGTACTACGTCAGGATGGAAGGCTTTGACAATTTCGTAAGCAGGTCCCTCCAAGTCCTTTTTGGTGAGTTTGGGTAACCCTCGTTTCTTGCAGTACCATTGAATGAATGCACCCATATCTCCTGTTTGAGCAAGTAGGGAGTTTGTGGGAGGAGGAACTTAGTTATCCGCAACAGCATATGCCCAGTTGTTATAAGGGACAGACTCATCTTCGGAGGTGATCATCCACTCTGGTTCAGGGGAAAGTGATCTCTATTCGGCTTCATCGGGTTTCCACCATGTGCTTATAACATCCTCAGTAATGGTTACTGCAGTAGTAGGGGAGCAATCTCTTCTTGTATACGATTTCCACCATTGATCCCGTTTCGCTTTGTGAGGAGCTGTGTTATCATCATCATCATCTTCATCATCATCAGCAGACGAAGGGTCTTCATCCGGTAATCTAGTATCATAACCCAAATCATGTTCTACAAAAACTGATGGCATATTTCGGGTTTCGGTTGTCGTCCATGCTTTGTGTGTGACATGTTGGGAAGACTTGGGATGGCTGGATTCAGCCGAAGGGTCAGGCTGTTCCTTCTGAGAGGATGACTGAGGAGCGTGCGGTGGTGGCAGAGATTGACGTTTACCAGCCGCATCAGATGATCCAGGAGCTCCAGCTGATCCTGAAGGTGGTGGAGGAGGAGGTGGTTGAGGAGGTGCCCCTGATGGTGGTATCGGGATGTTCACTTTACGTTTCTTTCTTCTCCGTTCTTCAGCCAAATCTTTCTCTAGCTCATCGGCGTTGTCAATCTTCATAGATCGTTCCAAAGACTCATACAGTTGTTGATGTGCCACATGTGCTTTGTGTTGGTCAGTTTCAAACATTCGTTAATGCAGCAGGTCTTTCATATCAAAGGTGGACAAGTCTCTAAAGTGAGCTTTGAGCGGCGCCTCCATGGCAAATTTCACTGCAGTAGACACTTGTTCGTCAATGGCATCACGCACCAATGAATCGATGTTGAGGTTTTCAAGCTTAGTAATTCTAGACCCATGATGTTTGATGACTTGGCGTAGGTCGAGTTTTTGTACATCCCTGTGCTTGTCAAGCGTGATCCTGATGTCCTGGTTATCATGTATTGCTCTTTCATCTGTAGTAAGGGCCTTTTCGACACGAGAAGTAAGGCTTTCATGAGTGATTGGTGAAGTGGGAGTATGTGTGGTGGTAGTAACAGTATCAGTGGTGGTGGTATCTCATGGTGATGTGGTGGTAGGGATGGGTATGGTCATTGTAGGGATGGTTGAAATGTCTTGCTCGATGGGAACGCTTACCATTGAAATAACTTCAGTCTCATTGCTTGGTTTCTCGGTTTCTTTCCCGTCAGGTTTGTCATCAATATCAAGATCCCCAAAGGTAAACTCATGATCTAGTTGCTTGAATGAGGAAAGTGTTCCCGTTGAGGAATCAGGTTCAATGGTCAGCTCTCGTTCGTCAGATTTAAGTTTTAGGTTCACTTGAACACCTGGATAAATGGATGCCACAAAATCATCTTGCAAGGAAGTATGGTGTTCAGTGGTATGTGCTAAGTCATGTGGGGGTGAATCCCTAGTAGACTTATCCAGGATCGTATCTGACACGACTGTAACGGGAGTCTTTTCTTGAATTTGTACTGAAGATCTCTTGTTTTTGAGGCAGGTGATGAGATGTGAAGGAGTGTATGTGCAGCTTGTTCCTCGGTAGCAGCACTCTTACCTTTCCCAACAGTCTCTGGTAATTGCTTCAGTTTTCCAGACTCCGGCTCTTTAATGCTAACCCCTGTCATAGGATGACCAGAATGTGTCACACTGGGTTTGAGGCTTTCTTCCACGGCCTTCTGGATGTCAGATGCTTCTGCCGGTGACAGTATTTCATGTGGATTAGCATCAGCATCTGTAGCTTGTGCTTTCTTGCTTCTCTTGGACCCGGGTTTACTGGCAATTTTGCTTCTTTTGTGTTTCTTAGTTCCACTTGACGTCACTTCAGTGGTAGTGACATCTTTGCGTTTCTTTGATGTTGGTTTGGTTGTTGTGGACTTGACGGTTGATTGTTTGCGAAAAGCAGCAACCTTATTCAGATAGTTCCTGTAGTAGGGTGCGTCATGAATATTACTGGAGATAAGGGCTTCGGGAATATCCATTCCAAATATTTCTTGATCCGTACCCTTAGCAACAAACTTGAGATTTCCCACACAATGTTCATCAGATGCCAAGTGAATAGAGGACCTGGTTCTAGGATGTAGATTATGGGTTTGTTGAAGATGAAGTATCATGAGCTTAGTGAATCTGACACTGGGAATTAGAGACTTGGACTTCCACTTTTTGCTTTCATTGTGAGTCTCTAGCTTCATCTTGTCTTCTAAGAACGTGTTAATTGAGTGAGCGAATTCTTCCCAGATTCGTTCAGCAAAATCAATATTTTTTCCTTTGACTATACCCCACAGAATCTGTAGTGCCAGAGCACGTAGTCTCTCATGTCCAGACGTCTTCCCAGTGAGACATAAGTTGACAAGGGTGATGATCACTCTCCAAGGTTGGTACATTTCATTTGTGGACATAGAGGATAGTGTGGTGACCTCCTTAGGATACCCAAGGTCATTGACAAACTTTAATAGGGCATCAAGATTTAGTGGGGATGAGAATGGTTTGTCAGGAAGAATTGGGTTGATCTGGAGTGCATTCCTGAGTGTTTCTTTAGAAATATCAAACCATTGTTCGTCAAGTTGACAACGGTAAGTGTTTTTGTCCTTGTTATGGGTCATGGTGTTCCAAAATTGCTGGATGTATATGGATGGAATTGATGATGATACTGTGAAAGCCCTGAAGAAAGATGTGTTTCTCAAAATATCCACAACAATCTTGTATGTGGGATTATTCTGGGGTTTGTCCGCATCTATGTAAAGATTACTTTTCCCAATGGTGACCCATTCATTGTATGGTAGGATTGCATCATCAGCACGTGTGGGTGGCGGTGGTATTGGACCCAGTTCAGTTGGTACGTTAACGTCTGCCATTTAACTGCACAATCACAATAACACACCACAACAGGTACACACGTATGGTTAGAGGCTAGTTAGATCCCTAGATTAACATACACGAAAGTGCCATGTATTACACCATGATCACACGAGATTAAAGTAACATGACATGCAATAGTAGACTTAAGAGTGATGAAAGCATACATAGGTACGAGACTGGCATCAATCGAGACACAAACCACATACATACCAAGTAACAACCTATAACCAGCCAACACAAGATATACACACTAAGGAGGAACATATCTATACAGGTAACACTAACGAGATAAAACCTGCATATAACCAAAGCAACTCGCTACCTATAATCAGGAACAACTCGCTGGCAAACAGTGGGACAACTCGCTATCAGTATAAGTGACAACACGCTAACAGATATATGTTCCAACTAGCTAAACAAACATTTATGTCAAGTCGCTAGTGCATATATATGTCAACCCGCTAATCTGGTAATCAAGATCAACTCGCTAACATACATATATCAACCCTCTAACTGGAGTTTTAATCAACTCGCTAACAAGGATCTCAATCAACTCGCTAACAAGAATTTCAATCAACTCGCTAACAAGAGTTTCAATCAACTCGCTAACAAGAATTTTAAGCAACTCGCTAACAAGAATTTTAATCAACTCACTAACAAGAATTTTAATCAACTCGCTGACAAGAAATTCAACAACTTGCCATGATGAATGTTTTCAATACGCAACAAGGATTTCAACAACTCGCAATCAACACATTAATCAACCAGGTAATCGATCATATGAACCATAGGATTTGCCTAACACTTATCACATAATCAAACACGCAAAGATAAGGCAACTCGCTAACAAGAAATTGATTAACTCGCTAACAAGAAAGCTCACTTAATCAGTCCGACAGACGATCACAACCATCCCGTAGAGTACATAACCTGTATCACATTACGCCCCCGCAATTATAGCACACTAACATGATCAAATCATAAAGACAATATCCAACCACACGCAACACATGGGGGGCAGCATTCAATTACATATATGTCGAAGATAGGTTGTGAACAAAATACAACGAAACACCAACATACAATATCACTAACCCTTTATCCTCGAATCAAGAGATCACTCGACCTATGAAGATATACAAACAAGATTTTAGACTAATTGTCACAAGTGATATGGAATGACGAGTTAGAAATTGTGAATACAAAGATTAAAACCTGAAAGATTAAAAAGACGAGTGAGGCGGTAGGAGCAGTAGCAGCGGGTCGGAAGTTGGTTGGACCAAGTGGTTTTACCAACCCGCTATGTAAACACAATATATATTATGCCACTTTAGAGAAATGACAACCCAGCCCCTCTACTTAGCACTTAGAGAAAAATGACAAAGCAGTCCCTCTACTTATCCCTCTACTTATCCTCATAGAGTTTTGACCAACACGCCATACCTAAACCAATATAATCCTATGTTATCAAATAAGAAGTGACAGAACAGACCCTTTTCCTAATAACATATGACAAATTAATAGTACAAATGAATTAGGCACAGTATAAGATACCATACAAAGCATACAACTAGTAAAGACACCACACTAAGTATAACACTAAGTACAAATGAATTAGGCACAATATAAGATACCATACAAAGCATACAACTAGTAAAGACACCACACTAAGTATAACACGAGTGCACGGGATTCCACACTAAGTATAACACGAATGCACGGGATTCACTCTCCCCCTCAATCAATGACCAGAGTTCTAGAACCTAGAATGATGGTGGTTGATTGAGACATGTATAAAAGACAAAAAGAACAGGTTACTATCTGAAGAAATAGTAAACCATAATGGCAAGTGTTAAACTTCTATTCGAACTTCATTTAAAGGCCCGTGCCATTATTGAATGACATTTCTAGTCCCGTAAATGTTATCGATGCCAGAAGACTTGCCAAGACAAAAAAGTATCGTAATAACCAAAGTATAAGTTAACTAATTCTACATGTAACGATATTTATATACAAAGGATACTGGATGAACGAGCGCAGACGTTCATTTATATCTCCATCATTGAAGTCCGAGTCCTGATAGGAGAGTTACAAGGAGTCTTCATGCAACATTCAACATTATCTGTTCTCCTGAGTCCCAATCAAGGGAGAACACGATCTTTTTGTTCGCCAAACTTTAAGTCTCTCTGTAGGAGATCCTGCATATAAGACGGAAGACCCTGCACCAACATGAAGATTTTGCTTGTCTTGATATGAGTTAGTGTTATTAGAGTCCCGTACTGTGGGGGTCATATAGGTAACTATGGTGTTTCCAGTAGACCTCATTGGTATCCACGTAAGACCAATCAACTTAAAGATTCTACCCGTAGGAACCCACTTAAGGCAGGTTTTGGAGAGCTTATAGTCAGACCTTCCAAGTCCAATGAAGGACTGCCTTATAGGTGGTGAACTGAGCCTTATGGGATATTTGTTCTTAAGTGATGGAATTCTAGCCATGGTTGGGATACCAATATTCACTTCACAGTCTTTACTGATGAGGTTCTCGAGATACGGCACAACCTTATGATGACATTGTGAAGTGACTGGTTTTGATAATTCCTGCTTTGTATCTACTTGGGAGGCACACCTTGATTTAGAAAACTTTGATCGATTCATACTAAAGGTAGATAGTTGTCTAGTAGACCTAGGTTTTCTATGTGGCAGGGACGGAGGTGCTCCCAAAATAGAAGATTTATCAAACTTAGTGTTCACATCTTTCCTGGTCAATTTTAACAATTCATTCTTTAATGTCGTGGTCTCGAAGTATTTCTTCTGAAGTTTAGTTTTGAGCTCATCATTGTGTGCAATCAAAGACTTCGTGTGTTGGGCAGTTTTTGATCTCTCTTCTTTGATAAATTCATTTAAGGTTTTTCAGTGTCTTTTCAAAGTTTCATTTTCATTATGCAACACAGTTACCTTGTGCACTAACTCAGTAATGGTTGTAGAGTCAATGTTGTTATCTTGTGTGGCATTGGCCTTAAGGTTACTACACATATCATTCATCACATTAATATGGTGTTTAAGGCGGTTGATTGTCAGATCTTTGGTTTCAATTTGAGCTTTTAACTCATTAATCATGAAATATTCGTGGAGCTCAGGAAGTTCTGAGTTCTTGCGTGGTTGGTTGATTAGAAACTGTTCTTCATTTTGTTGCATTGCAATTTCAAGAGAAATGCAGTGCTTTTCTAATTGAGAAAATCTGTTAGAAAGTTCTTTAAAAAGGTGCATGTCAACCGTTTCATTTGATTTTGTGAGTTTGTTTGAAACCAAAGAGACTGACACATCACTATTTTTAGCATCCTTGTCACATTTCTCCCAAATGGGATTCATGTAGATTGAATTAGACGTGACATCACTATCAGTCTCTTCCAATGGACATGAATCATAGATGGGAAGATCCTGATCAAGATGCTTGTCATAATCAGTAACATGAACTTCTGGAGATTGGTGTTGCCTTATGACATGTTGGTGTGAAGCATCCACCTCATGAGTAGAGAATCCTGTAGAAGATTCATTAGTAGTCCTTTCAGCAGCGACAACGACACTTGTTTGTTGGATATGTGCACGTACCTTAATGAACTCCTTAACATTCCCTGTGATCTGGAGTAAAGTGACTCTGAAGGCATCCACATCTAATCCAGTATGATCGGCAAACCGTTTACTCGTCATATGAGAGTCATAGTCATATTCCATTGTAAATCTTGATTCGATGAATGCTTGGAGTTGTTTGAGAATCAGCCCGTATGCTGCAGTACAGCAGTTAAGTCAAGTCGTAAGAGTTATCTCACAACGTCAAGTTACAGTTGAGTTAGCCGTAACAACTTAAGTCTCCATAGCACGTAATTCACACGATTGACACTGAACCAAGATACTAACACTGCACAACAACGCACTAGATAGACAAGCAACTCGCTAAAAGTACAACTGGTCAACTCGCTGGTGTACCAACTCGCTAGACTACCCAAGTCGCTGAAATTGTCAACTCTCTGAAACAGATCAACTCGCTACACACCAGATCAACTCGCTAGCTTAATCAACACGCTACACTAGACTAACTCGCTGGAAAGGATCAAAACTCTGACCACACCAACTCGCTGGACAGGCAGCTCGCTAATTAAGATCAACACGCTGAGGTATATCAACTCGCTGAGACTCATCAAACCGCTACCCTGATCAACTCGCTGGAATAATAGGACAGAAACGTCACTGTTTAGCGATTTGGCATTATTCCCAGAAATAGCAAAACACCAAATCGCTGCCTCAACTCTCTAACCAAACCTGTCAACCCTCTACTTAGAATTGTCAACTCGCTGGTAAGAAACTCCACACGAATTACCTCCAAAGTCCACGAAAATGATGAAGTGACTTAACCAAGAGTTACACATGATGCCTACAACACTTCTAGATACGAAAGTACAAGTAAAATACCAAGAATAACACCTAACGAAATCAAACTAGAGTGAAAACCACCAATTCAAGTCGAGCCATCTGAAGACACAAAACCAAGCTATAAATTCGAGCATACCACGAATCCTAGGATAGAACCATGGCTCTTGATACCAATTGTAATATACTCTAATGTAAGAACATGTATGGTATTGTGTTTAGGATGATTTTGTGTAAGGATTTCTAGTGAGAAGTTAGTGAGAGAAAGTGATGGAACCTTGAGAGAAAACTTGTGATATGTTAGATTCCAGTGAAAGGTCCAACCCCTTCCAAGCTAGGGAAGGGGTATTTATAGTTACAATAAAACGCCCCCTGAAACGGGCTGTGAAGCAGGCTGACAGTGGGTAAAGACCCGACCCGACTCCACAAATACTAACTAACACTAAACTACGTACTTACTAATATGATAACTACTACGAGCTACAACATGCTAAACTATACTCGGGGTGACCGAGTCTTCATATGAATAAACGTATTCCAAACAGAAACTATCTTCATGGTGGTCCACTAAGAGCTCCTATGCACTCTTCACTCATATCCCGGCTTCCCTCTTAAAACCTACCGCAGAGAAAAGAAATGCGGCTGAGCTTAAAAAGCTCAATGAACAGATATAAACAAACGGTAACTAAACATGAATAAGTATGTGAAAAGAAATCATCAGAACCTGTTGAACAAGAATGTCATAAGTCATAAGAATCAGATGAGATAAGAAACAAGTGAATCATATGTCATAAGAGATACAGGAGATAAGAATCAAAGAATAGTAAGGAAATGCCCACGAGCTCGAAACATATGCCTAAGCATGATACATGAATAGACCCAATAATCAAACATATAAATATCTCCTGTAATAGCAATGTGTACATGGAGCCTGCAGACTCCAATGCACCTAAACAAAGTGAAATGGGGTGTATGGCACACACAAGTCCATTCACATAAATCAAATCTGAACCAAGTACATAGGATGCATCCATATGCTCCCTGCAAAACAAATATATATATATATATATATATATATATATATATATATATATATATATATATATATATATATATATATATATATATATATATATATATATATATAGGTTTGGGTTAAAATAAAAAGAATAAAAAGTCTCTGATGCACTAAATTTATAACTATGATGTAGTGAATTAAAATGTGATGCAGTAACTTAATAACTGCAATGCACTGACTGTGATGTCGTAACTTTTTGTAGCTGTGACGCAGTAACAGTGATGCACTAAAATTTATAACTGTGATGCAGTGACTTATAAATGTGATGCAGTAACTTTGTAACTGTGATGCACCAAAATTCGCCTTCATAAATTTTTTATTTTACGAGACTTTTTATTATAACCCTACCCTATATATATATATATATATATATATATATATATATATATATATATATATATATATATATACACACACATACACACAAGTACTAGACTGTGCATATATACAAATATAATAATAATAATTATAATAATGGCGGCCATGGTGCTATATAGCATACAAAGTGGGAAAGCCGTGGATTAATCACACCTCCACAGAACAGTGTTATTCCATTGGTGCCTCAATGACATGGTAATGGTACCTCCATGACTAGTTAACAACTCGGGCAACAGAATGAGGTAAATGATAATAAACACTAAGAAACAATCATAGATTGTCCAAACTAAGATAATGTCTAAGTGAAATGAGTAATAGCATCAAACGGAATAATCATACGAATGTCAAATCATAAATGGATCATAAATCAGAATAGCAAAAATCAAGGATCAAGAGTCATGATATATCCTTACTGAAAAAGGATGGAATATATGTACCTTAAAAGCAAATGAAGGAAGGAACACAAGGAAACACAAGCTACCCCCTCTTTAGAGAATCTACACTAATTAATGATCATTTTATTATTTAGGATTCCATTTTATGAGTTCATTTATATGTCTTAACTGATTTTACACTTATTGTTATTTAATAACATGTTTAGGGTTTCACATGAGAATCTGGTTTATATTCTTATGATTTTAATGACACATCAAATAAGCTCATGTGATTCTATAATTTTAACCAGTGATATCTATATATGTTTAGTAATTCCCATAATTTTTATAGATTTTATATCGTAGTGTAAGTGTCAAATCAAAAATCATTTTTCAAACCTGTTCCAGAAAGTGACATGATGGTATACCCGAAAAGTTTGTATTTTAATAACATACCTAAACCTTCCAGAAAAATCTACAAAAATTATAATAACTAATAAACATGTTTAATATTCTTTTGCTAAAATTTGGGATTCTCAATCATTATAGTTCGTGAATTAAAAATCATAGAAACCGACTAATTTCTGGCTCAAAATTTCCAGATTTGACAACTAATCTAGTAAAAATCAAACGACCACTTTCCCTATCTTTAACGACCAAGAGGCATACATATTCAGAAAATAGACATCTTGAACCTAATTTTAAGCTTTTGAATCATGTCAAAACGCGTTGTTATCATCAATTTACACCTCCTTCTTTGCGACCCAAAATTCTGGACAGTCAATAATCCGATTTCAACAACATATAACCCAAACTAATGCATGATTACCCCTCTATCGCACCCCTAATCTTGTCTTTAATGATCCAATTATTTAATTACTGATATTTTAACAATCTTTAATCCATCATATGAGTTACTATAAGATGTAAAGATCAAAACTTAATAAGTAAATAATTATGAAAAATTAAAGAAAACTAACCAACCTGTTGTATTTTCAAACCATAAATCGACTTTCTTTTTTTTTTCCCCTTCTTGTTCGACTGAAAACACAATGGAAATAGGGAGGGTCGGTTTATGGGTAAATAAGGTATGGGTTGTAGTTTAGTTTGGGTTGGATTAGAAATTATTGTTTGATAAATAAGAAAACTAAGCCCAAAACATTTTTTTTTTTTTATAACCGATTGGCCCATTATATTTTGTCTCATCTTCAAAACGTATCGAGAAAAATAGAAATGCATGAGGAGTTCTTTTTTTTTTTTTTTTTTGGTTAGGATTAGAATGTTGTACATATCTTCTTTAACTTATATAGAAAACGTGTAGGGGTTATATAAAAAGAATGTGGCGTTTTGTGTTTACTTAGGATATGGATCATATTTAATCAAATCATGTATTTTCTTTCATAGTACATAGTATGTAATACATGGTTTTATTTATATATACTTCGAGTAGAATCAACTTAATTAATAAAATGTTAACCAGATTTTTAGGGTGTTATATCAAATCAGCTCCTAAGTTCACATCGGATTCTGAACCACACATTTAGGGGATTGATTATCATCATGATCAAACACCAAACATATACCACATCTTGCAGTTTCCACTGATATTCCACCTTAATTGTATGCAAATAAGAACCCAAACCCTACACATAAGAAATAACAATCACCATAGCATCTTTGAGAGGATGATCAGCCCTTATGTCAATCAATGCACACGGAAAATCCAATCGACCCCAAGAGTCTATGCACATAGTGCCTGTATAAGAATCGAGCATATATGATTGGTGTACCCAGTCTAGTGGTAATGGCACTAAAACCATCCTCAGTAAACGTTGTAACTAGAATATCGTGCAATTTTATCCAAACCGTGACAGATTGCAACTCTTCTTTAATAAGCACTCATTTGGAGACCATTTCTTTAGAATAATTGGGCATTTGGGGCATTGCGTATCAGCCATGGCCCGTTTTCCAATAACCCATCCCTACCTGTTGCGAAGAAAATTTAAAAAAGAAGAACCATTTCGAAATCATCATTGCTTTAACAATACCAAACTTCTTCTATACGTTCATCACATAGTGTTCAACAAAAGGGATACAATTATTTTGCCAAGAAAATAATCATATAACGAGTTTTCATACGTAGTATTGGCCTCCAAAACATAAGATAAAGGAATAAGCACTCCAGTACTCTCCCCAGTTTTAGTACATGTGTCTAATGTACAAAAATTAGCTACACATTTGCTTGATTCAGGACTTACCAAACTCACAAATGATCTAGGGGCAGAATGCTTTTGTGACCCCGTTCCTACTCGTTTAACCTCAACCAATACCGAGTTATTAGCAGCCCCTACATTATTAGTCCGAGGATCAAAAGTTACCACTTCATCAACATTAGTAACCTGGACTTCCCCACTTGAATCAGTCACAATTTTAGCCTCTACTACGCTCGAACCAGCCACAACTTCAGCCCTTTCCACACAAGAGTTTGGGATCACATAGTGAACAACAGCTTCTTATTGAGATGATGGATCCTCACTCATAATTATACTAGGTTTTAAAGGCTTCTCATCATCTCTCAATAACACGAGTTTACCCTCGAACATTTTCCTTTCAATAAACACAAAGTTTTTTAGCTAAAGAAGACGAACTTGGACTACCCTATGTATCTGATAAGCTTGAAAATTGTCTCTGATTAGTAGCATTAGTTTCCTTATTCATCTCCTTACTACCATCAGTTTTTGATTCATCATTATTACTCTTCTTCTTGACATTATTTTCCTCCCTCCTGAATCCAAAAAGCCACTCTTCATGTTTATACCATGCGATCACAATCAGAACCACACAAACCAATCAATCATATACCCACGAACAAACAGCAACACAATGAACAAACATCGACCAGTAAGAGCCCTAAAAAGGTTTTTAAATTTGTAGAGAGCACAATGATCGCACCAAGGAATAGAAAATTAGCAGTTAAGTCTCAATAATCGATTATAAAAAAAGCGAACTAAAGATAATGATTAAAAAAAACCCTAACCCTAAAAGCCACCAAACCTTATAACGCTGATTGTTGAATCAATTTATAAGTAATCAACCCTAGGATTAATTACAAATAAATTATATTCAAGAACACAACCATTAGAATTCAGTAATCAGTTAAGAAGTTAGTGTAAAAGATGATCGAATGTATGTTCGGGTTTTTGTTAGCCAAAAGTTGCTAGAGGGGATGGTCTGACTTTTTATCTCATAACAGCTAAGATGTTATTTTCACAAGACGCGTCTTGTACCTAGGTAGAGACATATTTGACACGTGCTACTTATTACACACCCCCTTCGTTGGCACGTCTTGGGTGTTGAAAAGGTAGAAGTCAGTCATGGGAACAACCAACTTCTTATGTTGGTTGTGTGTAGGGTGTAGGGTCGGGTTGACTCGACTCGAACCCGAACCCAATAAGGCTTATCGGGTCGGGTTGAATTGGGTTTGAAAATCTTATCGGGTTGTGTGAACCGAACCCGATAACCCGATAAAGTTATTGGATCGAGTTAGGGTTGAATTATTTTTGTTATCGGGTCAACCCTATAAAACATAAATTCATTTTACAAAAATTTCCCAAAAAGTTTTATAAGCACACTAGTTTTCTCAATTACACAAAACATTTCCTTTAACAATAAACATAACAATTGGCCGTTAGTTCAATTGCATGCTACTTATCTATACTACTATATAATGCATGGATAAACCAAGCATAACTCCTAACCATAAATTAAGATAAGGAACTCAAATCATGAGGTAGCATGTGTCACTTCTCAACTAACTCCAAGCCTAACTCCTAACCAAAAATTAAGATAAGGAGCTCCAATAATAAGGTGACATGTGTCACTTCCCAACTTAAAATTCACATTTATTTTCAAATTGAAATATCTATTTATCTATTTATTTTTTTTAATTATCTAATTTCACCACATTTTCTAAAATTTTGTGCTCTTTAATTCAACATCCATTTTTATATATATTTATGAGTTTTTAGTTTTTAGATTTTTAGTGAGTTTTTTTATTCAAAATTTTACAACTTTAACCTTTATTTCAATCAATTCAATATTGATTCGTCAAAATCATATACTTTTGG
Source organism: Artemisia argyi (assembly GCA_030686995.1). Taxonomy (NCBI): domain Eukaryota; kingdom Viridiplantae; phylum Streptophyta; class Magnoliopsida; order Asterales; family Asteraceae; genus Artemisia; species Artemisia argyi. The sequence goes on along the minus strand of CM060690.1, from coordinate 156,812,599 downwards.
GTGAGTGTTTGACGGGAAAGAGATTGCGAGGATCATTCTATATACGGGAATAATGATGTCACAGAAAAGCTACGGGAAACCCAAGCAAACACATATACATTCGGAGTGTTGTGAAACGAATTTACTAAGCGGGTAAGGAATTGCGGGGTGAGTTGGGCTAGCAATTCATTTACTACCCATATTACTATATTTTTCGCCGCCGCTGTGCGCGGGTATCCGACTAGTTTAATTGAAACCTATGTTGTGTTTCTATAAGATAATGGTAACCTTTTTCTTTGAGTACTTTATTCTGCATAACCTGAAGCATTCTACAAGATTAGTTTGATTTTTATGTTTGTGTGGGTCTGCAAGACAATATACTGAAGTCGGATGTATATATATCAAGGTTGTCAGGATCGGGATCCTACCTAGGATCGTTTTTGGCTTCACAAGATCGGGATCGTAGGATCGGGTCGGGATCGTAAGATCCTATGAAAATGTATATATTATTGTATAAGAGTTGTTGTTTTATACTTTTATAGAATATTTTATATGATAAATGAATTTAAATGAATGATAAAAGAAAAAACAATAAGAAACATGAGCTTCTAGTAGGATCGGATCATTCACGATCCTACGATCCTGTGTGCGATCCTACGATCCTGCAACGATCTTGCTCCCCTCGAGATAAAAACATGGGGTTGTAGTAGGATCGGATCGTTTACGATCCTACGATCCTGCGTGCGATCCTATACCGATCCTGATAGAATTAAGATCCTACTACGATCCTGCTCGATTTTTATATGTAGGATCGTAGGATCGTACGATCCTACGATCAGGATCGCGATCCTGACAACCTTGATATATATAACTTAATTGGTGGCTGCATTTTGTAGTTGTGATTCCGTTGCAATTGCATAGTCACTTATTTTTTGGGTAATCAAATATTATAGTACTCAATATCGTAACTTATTTTTTTTTTTTGGTAAAAAAAACTAAAGAACCGGATAACTCGAATCACCCGACCCGACACAACCCGAACCCGACTATTTATCGAGTCGGGTTGTGGGTTATTTTTCCATAATAAAAACCTGATTCAACACAACCTGATAACATCCCTATGTGATATTGATTTCGGAGGTATGTTTGTCTTTAAGTGGTGTATGTTTGATGGTGATGTTAGTTGTCTTATTATACTATATTAGATGAGTACCCGTGCATTGCAACGAGATTTTTTAGTGGCATATAGTTTTAGTAAGATAAAAAAAAAGTTTATGGGTTTTAAACGAAAAATAATAGAAGTTCGAGGATTTGGGAATTAAACATAATGTTTTGAAACCCGGTTCGACCCGGGTGGTTCAACCGGTTGAACCGTTCTGGTCGAAAAACGGGTCAATTTAAACCAGGTCAACCCAATGGGTTGGGTCGAAAAACCAGGTCAAATTAAATCGGGTCAACCCCAACGTTTTTGAAACGTCCCGGGTCAATCCGGTTTTCGATGTGTATTAACAGCTTTCTTTTGAAATGTTTTCAACATTTCCTTTTCAGTTTCAACTTTTCACTTTTTGTTTTTCCTTTATATATAGTATAGATATGTTAGTGGTGTTGAAAAACTGATGTGACGTTAAGTTGACGGTGGTGATAAAGGCGCACTACCACCGCACCACTCTTAAGTGTGACTATAGTGTGGTGTTCCTAAAATTTTAGAGTGTCGCTAAATATGGAAGTAGAATGACACTTTGTAGCGTGTCCGCTTGCACGTGTCACTAAATGAAAATTTCGTTTTAGTTTATAACATATTTTCGAGATAAAATATATAAATGTTACAACTTAAAGTAGTTACAATTTTTGGCTTTGCATTTATGGTTAAAACTATATCGTGAATAAATTTCGAAATAAACAATTAACACACACCATCGACATTATTTAAGTAGATATAAATTGGTTTTTTTTTTTTTTTTTTTTTTTTTTTTTTTTTTTTTTTTTTTCGGAGTTTGGCTAATTAACTAACGATCAAGAGATGCAAAATAAAAAGCCTAAAAAGATTTTATAAGCATTAATAGAGCACAAGGTGTAGATGGCAAGCTACATCTCCCCATTCGGGTCTCACATGTGCCACATCACCAAACACCTCAACTTCAACTCTTCACAACAAACCCCCTCCTCACCAAACAACAAACCTCAACTTCTTCATTAGGGTCCTACCACTTACACCTTTATTTTTTTATTCATTTCATTAAATAAATTAAATTCATTTCACTAATTATACAAATTAATACAAAATACTAATTTTATTTCATCCAAATAAAAATGTTACAATACGAAGAAAAAAAAAAAAAAAAAAAAAAAAAAACGAATTAGAGTCACACAAGTATACTAGTTGGACTAAAAAAAGGTATTAATCATAATGGGCTGGTTCTAGCCCAAGTTGAGTATTCTAAGCCCATAATCATAAACCTACCTTCTTTTTTTTTTTTTTTTTTTTTTTTTTTTTTTTTTTTTTTTAGCCCATAATCAAAACACAGTTTAAAGAAGTAGTAGGTTTTCACTCTGTTTGCCGTCTTCTTCCTCTTTCTACATAGAATCAAACGGTAAATACTCAAAACTTTTGTTTTTCTTTTATTTTTGTAGTTTTTGTTAAAGTTGTTTTAAATAATGTTTATATAGTGAATGAGTTATGAATAAGAAAACAAAAAGCTGCAGCATGTTGCCTTTTCATCCTCGCCGTGGCCACGAGGAGATACCCAACAACAAGCAACGGCGAGGCTATCTTGGTGTAGCGGCGAGCTTCAGCTCGCCGTTGGAGCTTCCACGTCGGACGGCGAAAGCCAACGGCGGATCTACACCTTGTGCTCATAGAGTGACATGTGTCCCTCACCTTTAAATTATACAATAATTTTGTCAAATGTATAATGGTCTTTTGACCCGTTTTTTGTTTTTCCACCTCAAATTTTAAACGCAAATATCTTTAAAACGACAAACTTTTACGAAAAACCGATTTCACCATAATTTTTAAAATTTAATCCTCTTTAATTTGGTATAAATATTGTTAAATATTTTCGAACTTTTATTTTTTACATATAAAATGGTTATTAATTTTCTTGATATTTTTGGCATTTACGGCCTTATTTTTTACTCTTATAAATGTCGAATCGTGAAAAACTTAAAACATGAAAGTTATAGATTTTTGTTCACTCTTTACATAGGTTTTTGAATCACTCAAATCCGATCTCATATGAGTAAGATAACACACGTTAAAGATGGTGTTTTACTCATATTTGTTGCACACAATGTGTTTGATGAAATGTCTAACTTATATATTTTGTGTTAAAATTGAGCTAAATGCACTAATTTTTGTTTCACAATGCATCATTAATCCGTTTTATTAATGAAAGACTCAAAAAGTAAATTTTTTTAATAGTTACTACCTCCGTCTCAAAATTATTGTCCACATTTTCATTTTGGGATGTCTCAAATTAATTGACCACTTTCACTTTTAAGTTAAAACTAGAGAAATATAATAAGGGAATATTCTTTTTGAGTGGTTGAAAGCAAAAGTGACCCCACTTTTATTAAACTTTGTAATTCTTGTCTCCTGACAATAATTTTGAGACGGAGGGAGTATAAAAAGTAAAATTGTTTAAAACTGATGAACCAAAAAAACTGATGAACTAAAACCATAACACGTCATTAACTGATGAGCCAAAAACATAACATAGGACAGTAATTGATTAACCAAAACAACTGATATTTATCAACGAAAAACACATAAACTAAATGATGAACCTATAAACTATGATAACACAAATAAAGACAAAAAAGTAAATGATTAACATATAATAACATAATGGCTAAAATAAACAAACTGATGAACCTATGATAACATAATAACTAAAAACTCAATAACTGATGAACCCAAAAAAAACTAACTGGTGAACATTATAATTTGTTTTTATTGCTGAACAACATTTTTAATTGATGAACAAATAAATAACTCTTTTTATTGATAAACAACACTTTTTATTAATAAAAAAAGTATACGACGAACAATCTTTTTTTTTTATTGATAAACATTCTCATAAAATTGATGAACCTATTATAATATAATAGCTAAAAGTCAATAACTGATGATCCAAAAACAACTAATGTTCATCAACTAAAAAAACATAAACTAACTGATGAACCTATAACCTATGATAACACAAATAAACTAACTGATGAACTTATAATAAAAATTGATGAAACAAAGTAACTGATGAACCAAAATAACTGATAAACATTTTGTTCATCAGTTACTTTGGTTTATCAGTTTTTATGGTAACATTTTGTTCATCAGTTACTTTGGTTCATCAATTTTTATAGTAACATTTTGTTCATCAGTTACTTTGGTTCCGTTGCTTTGGTTCATCAATTTTAATATTTATGAATAAAAATTAATGAACCAAAGTAACTGATGAACAAAATGTATTTTTTTTAAAAATCAGTTAATATGGTTCATCAGTTAAAAAAAATAATAATAATAACTTTTTGAATCTTACATTAATAAAATGACTAAAGGTGCATTGTTGTATAAAAATTAGCGCATTTAACTCGATTTTAATACAAAAAATCTAAGCTAGACATTTCATCAAACACGTTGTGTGCAATAAATATGAGCAAAAAGTCATCTTTAACGCGTGATATCTTACTCATATGACATTTGATTTGAGTGATTCAAAAACCTTTGTAAAGAGTAAACCAAAATCTATAATTTTCATGTTTTAAATTTTTCACGATTCAGCTTTAAAAATAGGGCCGAAAATGCCAAAAACATTAAGAAAATCAAGACCAATTAGATATGTAAAAAAAAAGTTTCAAAATTTTTAACAAAATTTATACCAAATTAATGAGGATTAAATTTTAAAAATTATAATGAAATCGGTTCTTTTTAAAAGTTTGTCGTTTAAAAGATATGTGCGTTTGAAAATTAATGTGGAAAAGTAAAAAAAGGGTTATATTACAATTTTGCCCTTAACAGAAATTTTTAAATAAAAGAGATTATAGGACCCTTGTCAAATAATGAGTGGCTTTCTACACTTTGTAGAATTTGTTACTTTTCAATTGTTCCGTAGTCATTAACTATAACGCTATGGATTATAGTTAAGTATTCCATAATTACAAAACAATCACTTAATGAACTTCTATAGTTCATAACTAGTTATAATTCACGCGCACGCGCGAGTTTTTTTTTAAAAAAAATTTTTTGAATAATATAATTTTATTTATTAAAAAACAAATAATTTAATATTTGTTTTGTTTGATTTATAATTTTTAATTATAGTTTTTATTATTAAAGATAATTATTTAAAAATTTTAATCCTATTGTTAATTGCATCTTATTTATATTTTTTGTATTTATCTTCTACTTGTGTTATGGATAAATATAAAATGTTACCTAATAAGAAAATAATCTTTATTTTTAAATAATATTATTACTAAATAAGGTATGGTTTAGTTTTTTTTTAAATGAAAAAGTCCCCACTTGGGGTTTTGTTTTATTATATACTCCGTAAAAAATTATACACATTGATTTATTTTAAACAGTGGTACGGAGCATTAAACAACAAATATTTGGTGTTCATTGATTCTTAAGTCTTAACTTTCTAATAATGGAATTTAGAAACACCTTCTAATTATGGAATGCTGAAACATGACCCATTGGAGCTAATTCCAAAAACACCCCACAAGTACCCCACTCACCCTATCCACTCCAAAAATTTCAGTTTTCTTCAAATACCCCAGGGGCGACCCTTTGGTAGGTGGGTTTTTTTTTTTTTTTTTTTTTTTTTTTTTTTTTTTTTTTTTTTTTTTTAATTTTGTATATAGTAAATTACTAATACACCCTTAGTCACTCACTCACTCACTCTCTCTTATAACCCTCACTCTCTCTCTCATTACTAATACACCCTCAAATTACTAACTCTTTCTTCCTTGTCTCTCTAACCGCCACCACCACCTACACCATCACCGGCCGCCCCACCGAACACCACCACAGCCCACTGTGACACCACACCGCCACCACCAAAGCCTCCATCGTGACCTCCTTTGCTTGTTTAACCACCACACGTGCCCAAGAAACCATCACCACCACCACTACGCGCCATCACCACCACTCCTTAGACTAGATCCGTGTAGATCCGTGAAGAAAAAGGGAAGAAAAAGGGAAGACCCACCGTATATATATATATATATATATATATATATATATATATATATATATATATATATATATATATATATATATTTCATTTAAAGATCTTTGATGTCTTCAAATAGATCTAAAGATGGGTTCTTGTTTCTCTTCTTTTTTCCTTTTATTTCGTTGAAACTAGTTTGGGTTTTGGAGTCGGTGGGATGTGGGTTTGGATTTCTTTCAGTTGTGGTTATGGATTTGATCCACGATGGGTTAGTTAGATGGTGTTCGTACATCATTTTTTGGATCTAATTTATTTATTTGAGGTTTTGATTTATGATGTATAAATCTGTTAATTTGGGCAAGTTGTTTTCTTCTATGGAAATTGGTTTTGGTACATTGGACAAAGATCAATGCAATTTTAAAGGCTTGGTACATATGCAATTTTATTGTGTTGTCAGAATGTAACAAACCATTTCAATGTCTGGATGGAGCGTGCTTACATATGTTATCAAAAGTAAGAAAGGTATAAGCTGTTTCATATAACTATATAAGCTTACCCAAAAAACCCCTCAAACAAATGAACATCTTATTTATAATAAATGTCTTTCTTTTGAAGAAAAAAAAGTTGGCAGGAATAAATGGGTGTCGCCGGAATATATTGGTGGTGGTGGTTATCGGAGTTGTTGGTGGTGGCCGGAGTAAGTGGTGGTGGCTGAAGTGGGTATATTAATCAAAATGTACAAGTTTTAAAGCTATAAGTACAAAAGAAAGTGTGAGGTTATATATGTACTTTACATTAATATAAAAAATGTGGGACCTAGTCGCCCAAGAATATACAAGAGTGGTGTCCAGTCGCTCAAGAAATATGTACTATTAAATAATATAAAAAAAACTACTTTTTAACAAAAAGACAAAAAACACAAGTCGCCCAAGAATGTAGGCCCCAGTCGTCGAAGAAATTAGTTGGGTAACTAATACTATGAAAGTACATTGTGGGGATAACCAAAGGGACATGTGTCACAATTATGTAAGAGTTGCCCAAGAATTTTTGGAACAGGGTCGCCCCTGAGGTATTTGAAGAAAACTGAAATTTTTGGGGTGGATAAGGTGAGTGGGGTTGTACTTGTGGGGTGTTTTTGGAATTAGCTCTGACCCATTGGGCAAAACATTCTTTGATGTCTTTATGCATGAGTGCACAACTGCACATTAATTATTTTTTTTGGCAAATTATAAAAAAAAAAAAAAAAGTATTATACTTGCCACTGTTTCATCTTTTGGGTAGCGAATAATTTTTTTTTCATTTTGACGTTAATTTTCTTTCAAATTCATCGTCTTTAGGGTATTTTGCGAAATTTTTGAACATTTTTGCCCCTCTTACCTAATACAAATTTTTTTTCCCGAAGGGCAAAAATGTCACATATTACCCTAAAGACGATGAATTTGAAAGAAAATTACACTCAAAATGAAAAAAAATTGTTCGCTACCCAGATGATGAAACAGCGGCAAGTATAATACTTTTCTTAATAAACTTTTTACAACATATATACCTGAACACATATGTTTAGGAGGAATGCTAGAACCACAAAAAAATATCCACAAAAACATTTACAAAATGAGTTGTCATGATGTGATTGGCTTAATCAAAGAGAAAAGAGAGGGACCATGGCAAAATACACCACTCACATTCTGACAACTCATTTTGTGAATGTTTTTTGGATAATCTTTTGTGGATCTAGCATTTGTCTATGTTTAGTGACATACAGTTTTCAGCCAATAAAAGTGATCCTCGAACCTCGGTCACTAAAATCTTTTACAGTAAGTGATAAAGTCCTAATTTAATTACCCTTTCGACCTACTTACGTTGACTTGGTATATTCTATCCCAAGGTGCACTTGTCGTCTCTCATTATCTCCAGATATGTGCGCGTATATATACACACTTGTCATTCCTTTTTGTTGAACAAATTCAAATTCCATGGAATATAGAAGTAGCAGCTTGGTTCACACTAGTTTCGATCTAAACTCATTTCCTAATTATCTTCCTGCAGTAAGTTCTCTCTAACTAATATATAATACATACTATACCTATGGGTTTTGATCACTTACTTAATTTTTGTATCTTAGAATCAAGAACTTCAAACCATGTTTAATGGCAATGAATCCAACATCATCCCACCTGCTAAACATGAGGTAACCTTCTCAGCTCGTTTTATTAAGCCACGGAAAATCAATCATATCAAAATAGGGCGATGATGGTCAAACAAAATAAACTTTGGGACATAAACTCAAAGAAAGAGTGTACTAAAATCATCGATTTGTTATTTTAGTAAAAATAGTACATATATACACCTAGTTCAAGCATGGGCTCATGTGATTATACGTTACAGATGAGAAAATTATAGAAAAAGTTAAGAATTTAGGTTTTGGAAACTTTTAATAGATCTAAATAAATCTTTGTATGTATATGTGAATACTTTTAGAAACTTGACACATAGTAATTAGAAGTTTTTATTATAAGTACTGTAATTTTTTTGTTAAAAAGTTGGAATTATAGTTTAAACCCTAATAAATTTTTGTGTATCCATGTCACAGGAAGTTGGTGATTTGACTCGAGAATTAAACAGGGTTAACCTAGAGAACGAGAACTTGATGAAGATGGTGAAAGAGATGTACAAGGATTACAATCTTTTGCAAAAGCGTTTATCTGATTACATGATCAAGAACCCCCCACAATTAGCCGATAAGCAAAAGTCCGATACACTCATCAATGAGAACTCCAATAGCAACTCAAGTTATGAAAATACTTGCCAGAATCCCATAAAATATCAACAAACGAGACCCAAGATTTCCAAGGTTTTTGTTCGTGTTGAAGATTCGGATAATAGCCTCGTAAGTCTTTTGTAGTCCATATATGTTCTACGAGTGATGCATCAATTAATTGTTATCATGCTATCAACACATTCTGGTTGTAAATTTATGCATATATTTTATTAACTTATAGGTGGTGAATGATGGATATAAATGGAGGAAATATGGACAAAAGGTCACAAGAGATAACCCTTATCCTAGAGCTTACTTCAAATGCTCCTATGCTCCAACTTGTCCTGTTAAAAAAAAGGTATTTAATCATTCAAATTATCATTGAACTTTCTTCTTTTTTATGAATTAAAGGTATGAAGTTTGGAATTTAGATCACAATAGAACACAATCAGTTAATAACATTAATCTTTTCCAAGTGTGACACAAGGCGGAAAATATAAAAAACTAGATCGATGTACCCCAAAACTTGAAATTCCTAAGACTAGATTTAATACATGAAATCCCAGAATTTACTCACAAAACAATTAAAACAAAATAAAAGAAGTTTTGGAAACCCTAAAGGTAGGGGAAATTGGAGGCCGGCTCAGTAGCGATGTTCAAGGGTTACCTAATTAAAGTGGTGTAGCTCGTTTAATTTTCTTGGCATATATGCAAATCATCGAGATCTCTTTGATGTGACAAATATGGTCATGGTTCAAAAGTTGCATACATTCTTTGTGTCTTATTTCGACATGAATCCATGATATATGTTCATGTTACAAAAATGACTGTCAAGTATTCTGTATGATCATCTGACCATATATACCCAACTTATCTAGCTAATATAATCATATAATGATGCTATGTAATCAATCTTGATTTAGGTTCAAAGAAGTATATATGATAAAACTATAGTGGTGGCAACTTATGAAGGAGAGCACAACCATCAATACCCTTCAAGACACGAGTTAGTCATGAGCCCATGCTTGAACCACATTGTGATCAATGACTCGCCACGCTTAGCCATTCCAACCATCACTCTTGATTTAACAACCCCTATAAAGTCAGGGAGCCATGAAGAAACACAAATGGCATTACAACAGTTTTTGGTAGATCAAATGACATCTTCATTGACGAAAGATTCAAGCTTCAAAGCATCCGTAACATCAGCCATTTCAGGACAAATTGCCAAAAGTTAAATTCAAACAATCATTTGATCTGAAATGAGTGTTATATGATGTAATTTTCTTCTTCTATCGTTGTTGATCAAATGTGTACACCATTACGTGTGTTTAATCGATGAAATTGAACCAGTATCATCATTATTCACGACTTGTATTTTATGTACTGAAACTTGCTATTTGTGTATGCAGAATTGATTGCTCACAATCATATGATATGCTATAAAGAACTTTCCAAATATAGGAACAGTTTTTGGAAATGAAATATACGATATGAAAGTATTAGATAAATAAATTGCAGTAATTGGAACTTGAACAATGTTATCATTTATTGGATAGCAGTACTGATGTTAAAGAATAATAGCATTCTAATTTTGATCTCTCTCTTCTGCAAGGCAAAAAACATGAGTGTTAGAAAGAATCTAGCTGGCCCTAAATTTAATTGGATGAAAATATTCGTGCCAATTCTTTACTATACATATATTATCTGTCCATAGAGAAATGAATTAAGATGAACTATTGGCATGATAAATCCATAAAAGGTCGAATTAATTAGAAGAAGTGTTACATTTTCAGCAATTATGATGCCAACTAGTAACTATATTTCCAAGTTTCACATTAGTTTCAATACAATTCATAAAAAAGGCAAAGATGCAAGCTTATTTGAGTTTCGTAACTAGATTGGCACGACATTTAATTGCACAATTATTTAAATTAATCGCCATTGGTATTTTGTGACATTAGCGCCTTATAGAAGTATCAAACCATTTAGAGGTGACCTAGTGTTAAATGGCCGGCTTGTGACGGTCATCACTAATATATGAGATGTCTTAATTAACTCAATGCATCCTTGATTCAAAACAACCCTTAAGTGACCACATGAATCTTCCCTAATAAAGGAGAGGCATTAATTACTCGGTTTGTATATGCGTGGAGATTCGCCCAAACCTCATGAATCTGTCGGTTAAAAGGTCGGAAAACATAATTAAAAAAAAAAAAAAAAAAAAAAAAAAAAAAAAAAAAAAGGTGTCATATCCTTAATGTAGTAAAAGTTTGAAAGTTTCGATCAAAAGCTTCAAGTTTAGATCCAGCGACATACGCTGCAACTTTTTGAAATCACTCGTTTTAGTCATATATAATAGTCATATATAATCCGAAATCATGAAAGACTTGCAGGATGGTACATGAATTCCATGGCTTATCAAACACGTCATGGAATGTAGGGTTTTAATTATTTGAATCTAATAAAATAGTGGGAAAAAAAGTACGTGGCATCAAATCATTGCATTAACGGTACAAAGGTTTTCATAACTGAACCAAAAATAAAACGGTTATCTAGAATATATGTGGTGAAGACCTAGTCGTCGTTGACTTAACATGCATGATTCTTGAATTTAAGTAAACGGCCAATAATTGACTTACATTTGTCTCGCCTACAACACTATTTCTTGTTTTTCTTAGATTCACATTGCTCCTTCATTATCGTTTTTTCAGATAAATTACATTCTAAACTAGTTTTTAAGCATATCCTAAGTTCACGTGTAACTTAGATTCTTAAAATTAAATAACATTTTTGGGACTGTCACTTTATCATCTCTAAATTTACAACTAGTGACAACTGATATCGTCACTAACCATCCGACTCAGAGTGTATATGAGTTGAGTTGTTCATGAGCTACTCGAGCTCGGCTCACTAAAAACTTGATTAAAGGTCGGACTTAATGAGCTTGATCTCGAGCTCGAGCTTACAGGCCTTGAGGCTCGTTTGATAAGCGAGCTTGAGCTTCAAACATCAAGCTCGATTAAGCTTATGATCCTAATCGAGCTTTGAATATTATAGAGTATAATTAAAGTATAATATATTTCATATATTTGACATTTTACCTTAGAAAAATCAAAAAGTAAGTTAAGTACTTTATAAACAAACCGAGTCTCAACCGAGCTCGAGTCTTAGAAGAAATAACTTGTAAATCGAGCTCGAGCTCTATCTTCTGTAATGTTTAACGAGCTTTGGGGAGCTTGGGCTTGAGCCTCAGAAGAAATAACTTGTGAACCGAGCTCGAGCTTTACAAATAAAGCCTTGAAACAAGCTGATTGCTCGAGCTCGAAGTTCTGTAATGTTTAACGTGCTTTTGGGAACTCGGGTTCGACTTGGCTCATTTACAACCCTACAACTGTATAGTGACAACTATTTGGTGTTGTCACTGAATATATGGTCACTAAAATTAGCAACGTCTTACCTTTTTGTGACCAAAAGCGTCTTACCTTTTTTTTTGACCAAACTATAGTCATAAAAATTGGGATCGCCATAAAAAGTCATTATGTGTATAATCCTAGGCGAAGCTATGAAGGGACTAGGATTTAGGGCTGAGCAAATCCATCCGAAAACCAACCCGAACTGACAAACCAACCGAAACAGGAATTAACCGAACCAAACCGACCTTTTTCGGTTCGGTTTTGTATATTTATTTTGGTTTTTGTCGATTTCGGTTCGATTTGGTTTTTGTTGGTTTTTCGACTCGAAACCCAAAACCGACTCGAACCGAGTTATTCGGTTCGGTTTCGGTTTTGATATATATTTCTCGGTTTAAGTTTTTTCCTTTTTCGGTTTTCAGGTCGGGTCAGTTTTTGTCGGTTCGAGCCGGGTTTGACCCATGCTCTCCCCTACGCAGGGTTGGTTATGGCCACATTATGAATTTTTATTTTTACATTATACACCCTTATATTAGTGCACAATCTCTCAACCTTGTATTTTTAAATAAGTTATAATTTGACCTTCTCAAGTTTTATTATTTAAACTATGGCCATCCGAGTAATATTGTTCAAGCTCCGCTATTGTGTATAACTCCAAGAGGTGAGTTATTTTATAAACTAAGTTTTTGTTATAAACTGAGGGACAAATCCCCACCATCCATTTAGTTTGATCTAATAGTAGGGATTAACCTAAGATTTAATAAGACAACCTAAGTCAATATTTTTTTCTTGTCCTTTTTGTCTATTTTATTTATTCATATTTTTCCTTTTTTCTTTTATTTATTTATTTATTTATTTATTTATTTATTTTTTCTTTTTTCTAGCTTCACGTTTTTTTTCTTTAATTCATTTTTTTTTCTTTTTCCTTTTTTTTTGCGTTTTTTTTACATTTTTTTTTTTGTATTTCATACATATTCGTCGTTTTTTTACGTTTTCGTCTGTTTTCTTTCGTTTTCGTTCGTTTTCATACATTTTCGTCCGTTTTCATACGTGTTCGTCTGTTTTCTTACGTTTTCGCTCGTTTTCATACGTTTTAGTCTGTTTTCTTACGATTTCACCCGTTTTCATACCTTTCGTCCATTTTAATACGTTTTTGTCTGTTTTATACGTTTTTGTCCGTTTTTTTACGTTTTCGTCCGTTTTTATACGTTTTCATATGTTTATATACGTTTTCATCCGTTTTCGTCTATTTTTATACATTTTCATCCATTTTCATACATTTTCATATGTTTTTAGGCCTTTTTGTCCATTTTCGTCCGTTTTTTATGTTTTTGACTGTTTTCAGGCGTTTTCGTCTACTTTTATACGTTTTCGTTTGTTTTTATACGTCTTCCTTCGTTTTTTTGTCCGTTTTCACACGTTTTCATCCGTTTTATACGATTTTGTCCATTTTTATATGTTTCCATCCTTTTTTATACGTTTTTGTCCGTTTACATACGTTTTCGTCCGTTTTCGGATGTTTTCGTCCGTTTTCGGACGTCTTTGTCCGTTTTCAGACGTTTTCGTCCATTTTTTTACATCATTGTCCGTTTTCAAACATTTTCGTCCGTTTTCATACGTATTCGTCCGTTTTCTTATGCTTTCATCTATTTTCATATGTTTTCGTCCATTTCTAAATGTTTTCGGGCATTTTTAGATGTTTTCATACGTTTCTGAATATCGAAAGTATTATTCTTTGATACTCAGAATATCACAAGTGATTTTCAACTAATGTTTTGTAACATGAAAATCACTTGTGATATTCATAAAATCACAAGTAATATTCAGAAAATCACAAGTGATATTGTAAATAACACAAGTGATATTCTAAATATCACACGTGATTTTCAACTAATGATTTATAACATAAAAATCACAAGTGATATTCTAAATATTACAAGTGATTTTCAACTAATGTTTTGTAACATGAACATCACTTGTAATTTTCTAAATATCATTTGCGATATTCTGAATATCACTTGTGATTTTAATGTTACAATGCATTAATTGAATATCACTTGTGATATTTAGAATATCACAAGTGATATTCTGAATATTACAAGTGATATTCTGAATATTACAAGTGATTTTCAACTAATGTTTTGTAACATGAAAATCACAAGTGATATTCTGAATATCACAAGTGATATTCAGAAAATTGCAAGTGATATTCAGAATATTACAAGTGATTTTCAAGTTTTTTTTTAATTCACGTTTTTTTCACTTTCATACGTTTTCGTTCGTTTTCATACGTTTTTGAATATTACTATTGATATTCAGAATATCACTTGTGATTTTCTGAATATCACTAATAATATTCTGAATATTGCTTGTGATTTTCTGAATATCTATCACTTGTGAATATCACAAGTGATATTCTAAATATCACAGAATATCACTTGTGATATTCTGAAACGTATGAAAACGTCTGAGAATTGCCAAAAACACAGAATATCAATTGTGGTACTCAATATATCACTTGTGAGAAAATCACAAAATATGACATGTGATATTCAGATAATCACTTGTGATATTCCGAATTTCACTTGTGATATTTAGTATATCACTGGGGTGATATTTTGAATATCACAAAATATCACTTGTGATATTCCGAAACGTATGAAAACGTCTGAGAATGGCCAAAGATATTGAAAAACGGACAAAAACGAATGAAAACGACGAGAATATAAGAAAACGGAAGAATATGTATGAAAACGGAAGAAAATATGTGAAAGCATAAAAACACGTATGAAAAAGGAAGAAAACGTATGAAAAATAGGACGAAAACGAAAGAAAACGGATGAAAATAGACGAAAACGCAAGAAAATGGATGAAAACGCAAGAAAACGGATGAATAAGTATGAAACGGAAAAAACACATGAAAGCGTAAAAACACGTCTAAAAACGGATGAAAACGTATGAAAAATGGACGAAAACGGATAAAAACGAATTAAAACGTCTGAAAATGGACGAAAACGTGTATAAACGTATGAAAACGGACAAAAACAAATTAAAACGTCTGAAAACGGACGAAAACGTGTATAAACGTATGAAAACGGACAAAAACGAATTAAAACGTCTGAAAACGGACGAAAACGTGTATAAACGTACGAAAACGGAAGAAAGTGAAAAAAACTTGAATTAAAATAAAAGACGTGAATTTAAAAAAAATACACGTGAATTAAAAAAAAACGTGATTTTTTTTAAAAAAGAAAAAAGAAAAAAGAACAAAAGTGAATTAAAAAAATGTTTATTAAAAAAAAGCTTGAAAAAAGAAAAAAAAAACAACGTGAATAAAAAAGGAAGGACCAAGAAAAAAGAAAAAGAAAAGAAAAATAAATGAAGCAAACCTTGTCTAGAAAACAAAAAAGACAATAAAAAAGACTAAAAAACAAAAAAAAAATAAATAAATAAAAAGAAAAAGGAAAAAAGAAGTGAATAAAAAGAAAGAGAAACAGATAAGAAAAAAACATGGATTTAGGTTGCTCTTTTTAAATCTTAGGTTAATCCACACCATTATTAGATCAAACTAGATGAATAGTAAAAATTTGTACCTCAGTATGTAACAAAAACTTAGTTCACAAATGAACTTTTCTCAACTGCTATAACTATTTAAGTTTCATAAAATGTTTCGGAAAAGATTGGAACCATAAAATAGAATCATGATCTCTACGATATTAGTTAGTGATAATGAATTACAAGCTGAACTGAGGTTTAAATGTTTAGCATATGTGTCATACGGGTGGAACTAAAGGAAATATCACTGTTCTTGTAGACCTTGGGCCATCTCCTTTTGATTCTTGTAGAACTCGGGTCTTAGTTCTCATCACCTCCAATCTTTTTAACCATGTATGTCCACATCACAATTTGATATCCAATTATAGTAGGGTGCTCTTAGTCTTAGGCTGCTAACCATGGAGTTGAATTTAGCTAGACTTGGAAATTAGGGATTACACATGCAGCAGATTTAGCTAGATTTGTTCGATGGGTTTTGGAATTTTCATTGTTAGTTTTTATTTAAAATTGCGAAAAGTAATACAACATACTATGGAAACTTACTGTGTTTTAAATTAGCCATTCGAAACATACTTAGAGCATTGGGTATGCTCGTGCCGTGGAGAAAAAGTGCTGACGCATTGGGTATGCTCGTGCCGTGGAGAAAAAGTGCTGACACGTCAGCAAAAATCTTCATGGCACCAGAAATCTCACGGCACCATATTTTGGCCGTAACCCTTGCCACCAGAAAATGTGGCGCCGTCGTCTTATTTATTTATTTATTTATTTTATTTTAGCATAAAGTAAAACATACCCAATATTAACTCAAATAAACCTTATTAATTAAAAAAAAAAAAAAAAAAACACACATTACAATTTAAAAAAAAAAAATTGCATAAAAAAAAGGATGTATAACTTATACTAGCCTAATGTCCAAAGCCCAAACACACACACACACACACACACACACAAATGTCCGAAGCCAAAGTCCAATTTTCATATTAAAAAAAAATAGAAAAAGAAAAAAAATGTGTCTTCATCCTCTTTGTCCGCAAACACACACACAAACGCACATACAAACCCATCGAAAATTCAAAAAAAAAAAAAAAAAAAAAAAAACCCCACCGCGCTGGCTGGCCACCACGGCTCAAAGCTCGATGGCGCCACCAGCGTAACCGTGCACCGTCGCATTTTTTGGACTGGAGGGATTGCGCGACTCCACCAGCCAAGCGTATCTCCCGCTCTTACGAGATTTTATTTTTTGCTAATGGGTTTTATCATGTATTTTATATTTAGGAAAACTGGCTCAACAATGTTTCGTTTAATATTAAAAATGAACAAATAAGAAAGGCTTTTTTTTTCTTCGGTTCTTGAATCAATTTCTCAATCTTACCAACAATGGAATTGTTGGAATTTTTCAAACTAATTTTATTTTCCTATATTTTTATTTTCTGATTTCTAATGCCCACTCCTCAAGTTGAAATAAACATTGAAACTAATGTTCATTTCTAAAGTGTTTTTAAGTAAAGAAAAAGAAATTTGAAATAAACATTTTCATAATTTTGAGAAGAACTATTATTTCAAAATCAAGCAAACCGCTTTTGTTTGTCAGTCATATTCTTTTCTTTCTCTACTTAAATAATACTAAAAAACACAAAATTTTTTTATCTCTTCATTTTCTTTTCTTTCTTTCCTTAAGAGAGATACTCCAAAACACAGTGTAAAGAAACTATCACTTATATATATACGATCAAACACGGAAAACCACCATCAAATGTCGAGACTCAAACAACGAGCACTTTAAACAACTACATCGTAACACTATCATAAGGAAACCACCCCCACACACCATTCTTAATTTACGTGCATAGATTAAGCTCATGTGTCTTTAAGGTACAAGTTAAGTTTTAAACATACATTAAGGTTCATTTATTTATTTATTTGTTAGCAAACACTAAGGTTCAAATAACAACAGTTTTATAGTATTGTATTATTGTATATTTGTATGTATTATTTAATTAAGGCTACCCATAATAAGGGGGTCGACCAATCGGTCGATGAGGGTCGGCATCGGTCGTCCTTGTTGCGTCGATGTCGGTCGCTATGGGTCGACTACTGGACCCAGGTCGAGTGTTGTGTTGTGTGTGTTTTAATTTAATTAAAATGTAATATTTTTTGTAGTGTAGGTCGTTTTACTGTGCCTAAAAGATCGATCATATTTTGTAGTAGAGAGAAAGCTGAGGTGGCAGGAAAAATGAGGGTCGCTGAGGGTTACTACGAGTAGCTTAATAAGATTAATTAGAATGTTTATGGTTAGTTTTGTCATACATAATGTCAAGGTCAATCATTATAACATTATGCTCATGAGACTTTTTTTGGCAGGAAGCGGATCGACATGGACAGGGACAAAGGGTTTGTTTAATGGGTTAGAAATAAATGAAAGAAAGATTAAATTTAAGATTTTCGATATAAATTGTTTATAAGTTCAGTTATTATTTTTTTACATATTTTATAAAGTCTGTAGATGTTTTTTGTAAATATATTTAAAAAACCGTATTTAATTTCACAATAAATTAGTATGATAAAATTGTGAATAATATTAGCATAGAAAATATATATTAATAAGGACAAATAAATTGTGTTAGAAGAGAGAAATTGTAGCATAGAGAAGTGTACTTGTGTTACAAAAGAGAAAAACTCTATCTCCGGAGAGAAAACTTAATTAATTTCGTAGTATTTTATAATACTTTGCAATTAATTCACAATATGTCATTTTTTCTTGTTTTTTAAGTTATAAAACGAAAAATCTTCTATTACGAATATACTATGATATTTTGCGAAAGATTTGCGAAAACAAAAAAAACAAAAAAAAAATACAAAAAACAAAAAACAATATTTTTCATTTTGTAAGTTTTTAAGCAAGGTAAAGTTTGACCATTTTATGATGCAGTAAAAAAATATAAAGATAACAAATACAGAAAAATAGTTTTTTCAAGCTTCCATGTTTAGCAGTTAGGGTTATAAGAATAATTCTCTTTTCAATCATTGACACATAGATACCACTAAAAAAAGTAAAAAACTTATATTCTTTTGGTTATATGCCACTCATATACCGATAGGCCAAACATACCGTTCGTGGGTTCATGAGATTTGAGTCGATAAGCTTTAGTTCGGTCACTTATATTGCAATGGATGACGGAGGTTTGGTGACACCAAAAGTGTCACTATATTATTTCTCGTTGACCATTTTTAAAAAAGTGTAGGTAAAAAGTTAAAACTTTGAGATTGAGTAACGCTATCTTATGAACAAATTGTTTGTTGCAGAAGGCAAAGTTAACGTTTTATTGACAGAACAAATTGAAGTTACCTAATCGCCACCATATTGAAGTTACCTAATTGCCACCATGGTGATTTTTTCTTTCAACTCCTTCATTCCCTTGTCATCAACTCGATTTTAATCACCAATCCTTTTCTAAACCCTATTTTTAAATCCTTTTTTAATCATCAATCTTTTTTTTTTTTTTTTTTTTTTTTTTTTTTTTTTTTTTTTTTTTTTTTTAATCCTTGGTATTCTTAAATCATTTTCTTTCGCATCAAGCCCTAAAAATTTCTAAACCCTATTTTTGATATCCTTCTCTTTATGTTATGGGGGATAGCGATTGGATCGAGGTCAGGAGGAAAAATCGTGGTTCGGTGTTTAATAGGCTTCAATTTCCTCAAACCAAACCATCCATGATGGATGACTTAGCGAAGATTTCATTATCGGTGTATGTTTCCAATTTTCCATCGCATCTTACTGTGCGTGAACTTTGGAATATTTGCGGTAAAAAGGGGACTCTTGCGGATGTTTTCATTGCCAAGCACAAGAACAAATTGGGCAAATGTTTAGTTTTTGCCGTTTCATCAAAGTTTCAAATTCGGAAAATCTTATCAACTCTTTGAACAATGTTTGGATCAGCAAGCTGCGATTACAAGCAAATTTGGCTAGGTTTGGGCGCAAAGTGGAAGTGAAGTCTTCACATGCTCGACCTAATACTTGTCCTGCTAAGGTCGCTACGGTTCCCAAAGCCTCTCACAACAACAAGGATTCATCTTATGCTACTGTAGCGAAGAAATCTTCTCCCATGAAAGGTACTGATTCACATATTAACCATAACGCTTCCATGATTAATAAACCTACTATTACACTATCAGAAGATACCACCAATGATTTTCCCCTGGCTTTACTTGGTTGCTACAAGGATTTTCGTTCCAATGCGAATACACGTACTATGTGTAGCAACGAGGGCTTTTTGGAAGTTGATTTTAAATACTTGGGTGGTCTCTGGGTTCTATTCAATTTTGCATCCAAGGAGGTGAGGGATAAGTTTTTAAACCATAACGGAGTTCAGTCTTGGTTCTCTATCGTAAAGCTTTGACATGATGATTTTTTGTGGTGGAGGAACGGCCTTATTTGGCTTGAGGTAGAGGGTGTTCCTATTCGCGCATGGAACAATGATGTATTCACTCAAATATGTGGAAAATGGGGGGAAGTCCTCTTTATGGATGATTTTGATTAGTGTAATAGATTTTCCAAACATCTATGTATTAAATCTTCCCATTCCCTCCTTGTATTTGCTTCTATCTTGGTGATTATTAATAATGTCACTTATACTATTCGGGTTAGAGAACTTTGCAGTTGGACGCCTACCTTCACATGTTATGCTCCTGATCATGATGATGCAAGTTCCATAGGAATGTTTGATAAGCAGGAAGATCATATGTTCGAGGAAAATGAGGAAGAATCGCCTGTTGAGTTTAAAGATGATGTTGTTTCATGTGAGGATGTTCATATTCAGGACTCAAAAGTTAAAGTTGATGGTTCTCTTGGTGCGTCTAATGAACCGAATAACCCGCCATCTGATAGTGATCCATTTGAGTTGGGTCCTCTTATTAACAAGAAGCCAAATAAGAGTCCTAATGAATGACAATCCGTTACTCCAAAATTCCCTCCAGGCTTTTCTCCTATTAGTGAAGGGCAGTAAGCTTCGGAGTCTATTCATAACCTTTCTGGTGGGGAATCTTTTAAGCATACAGGCTTCTCTCTTTTACATAGATTGGAGGAAACTATAAAGGTGGGCATAGCTTTAGGTCTCAACATGGAGGGATGTGAAAAAAATCTTGCATCTCTTATTGCCGACAAAGGAGGACTTGTTGTGAATAAATGAATTGCCTCTCAATTAATGTTCAAGGTCTCGGTGACCTTAATAAGCGGAAGTGGATCCGTGAATTATGTCATACGCATATGATTAATTTTCTCGCTATTCAGGAGTCTAAAATGTCTAACGTCGATCTTTGGATTCTTCCTCAGCCCGGGGAATGTCAGGTGGTACAATTTGCCTTTGAAACAATTTGGTTTTCACTTGATCTAATATTACCTGTAATGATAACTATGTTATTGTCGATGGTTTTTGGATCCCGGGTAACGTCAACATCATATGGATTAATATCTATGCTCCCCAAGATTTACATAGCAAATTAACTCTTTGGTCTTCTTTGTTGGATCTGACTACTTCTTGGGATGGCATTACAGTTTTGATGGGAGATTTTAATGAAGTTCGTGACGCTGGTGAAAGATTCGGTTCGGTTTTCAATGACCGGCGAGCTAACCTTTTTAATGAATTCATAAATGAAGCTTCTATTATTGATATTCCGCTTGGAGGTTATACTTATACTTGGACTGATAAGTGGGGGTCAAAGATGAGTAAGCTTGATCGGTTTTTGGTTGCTGAAAATCTCTTTGAGTTTTTTCCTCATGCATCAGGGATTGTTTTGGAAAAAGGTACTCCGGATCATAGGCCTATTCTTTTCAAGGAATCTCAAGTCGATTATGGACCGACCCTTTTTCGGTTTTTTCATTCATGGTTGGAGATGGAAGGCTTCCATGATCTTGCCACTTACACTTGAAATAATGATGGTATCATCAATGTAAACGGCTTGGTCTTGTTTAAGAAAAAATTACATAACCTCAAAGAAACTCATTTGGGATTGGGTGGGCTCAAAGAAATCTGCTTCTTATGCTTTGAAAAAAGATCATCTAAAATGGCTTTCTATTGTGGATGAAAAAATTGATTCTGGTTTTGCTTGTGATGAGGATAGTAAAATCCGTAGAGATTCTATTACTTTCTTGGGAGATCTTGATCGTCTGGAGAACAAGGATTTAGTTCAAAAAGCCAAGGTGAAGTGGGCTCTTGAGGGTTACGAAAACACGAGTTTCTTTCATGGTTCATTAAATAATAAGAGGCGTCAATTGGCTATTAGAGGCATTTTGAAGAATGGAGAATGGATTGAGGAACCTGGTGTTGTCATGGCTGAATTCCTTGACCATTTTAGGAATCAATTTCAGCAGCCCACATGTACTCCCCCTTCTTTGGATGCCGACTTGTTCAATCCCTTCTCTCATAGCCAACGCGATATCTTAGAATGACCCTTCACTTGGGATGAAATTAAAAAAGGTGTTTAGGATTGTGGTTGTAATCAAGCGCCGGGTCCTGATGGTTTTACTTTTAAATTCTTCACTTCTTTTTGGGATCTTATAGCAGACGACGTGGACAGGTTTGTTCAGGAGTTCTTTCGCTCTAATTTCTTTCCAAAAGGTTGTAACTCCTCTTTTATCGCTCTAATTCCAAAAGTTTCCAATGCTAAATTGGTTTCTGATTTCCGTCCTGTTAATACAAATATCATCTAAAAAATGTTATTTATATTTTACGATCTTTGCTAATATTTTGTTGTTGACAAAGTATAAACTTTATTTTCTAGCAAAGTATAACTATAATATAAGTCTCATATATTAAAACTTTATTTCTAAGTAAACATCACATTCGCTACATGATTCATTGTTCATCTAACAATGTTGATAGCATATTAAGTGTCAAAATATATTTAGTAAGTTTTACTAAATATTGTGTCCTATTGAGTTATATGTCTTCAAACATCTTTAGTAACTCAATCACTTAATCCATATTGCTACAAGAATACTTTTACAAGTTTCCAAGGCTATCTTGGTGTAGCGGCGAGCTTCGGCTCGCCGTTGGAGCTTCCACGTCGGACGGCGAAAGCCAACGGCGGATCTACACCTTGTGCTCATAGAGTGACATGTGTCCCTCACCTTTAAATTATACAATAATTTTGTCAAATGTATAATGGTCTTTTGACCCGTTTTTTGTTTTTCCACCTCAAATTTTAAACGCAAATATCTTTAAAACGACAAACTTTTACGAAAAACCGATTTCACCATAATTTTTAAAATTTAATCCTCTTTAATTTGGTATAAATATTGTTAAATATTTTTGAACTTTTATTTTTTACATATAAAATAGTTATTAATTTTCTTGATATTTTTGGCATTTACGGCCTTATTTTTTACTCTTATAAATGTCGAATCGTGAAAAACTTAAAACATGAAAGTTATAGATTTTTGTTCACTCTTTACATAGGTTTTTGAATCACTCAAATCCGATCTCATATGAGTAAGATAACACACGTTAAAGATGGTGTTTTACTCATATTTGTTGCACACAATGTGTTTGATGAAATGTCTAACTTATATATTTTGTGTTAAAATTGAGCTAAATGCACTAATTTTTGTTTCACAATGCATCATTAATCCGTTTTATTAATGAAAGACTCAAAAAGTAAATTTTTTTAATAGTTACTACCTCCGTCTCAAAATTATTGTCCACATTTCCATTTTGGGATGTCTCAAATTAATTGACCACTTTCCTTTTTAAGTTAAAACTAGAGAATATAATAAGGGAATATTCTTTTTGAGTGGTTGAAAGCAAAAGTGACCCCACTTTTATTAAACTTTGTAATTCTTGTCTCCTGA
Source organism: Artemisia argyi (assembly GCA_030686995.1). NCBI lineage: Eukaryota > Viridiplantae > Streptophyta > Magnoliopsida > Asterales > Asteraceae > Artemisia > Artemisia argyi. The sequence continues at coordinate 156,788,872 of CM060690.1, read as the reverse complement.
CAATAATTTTGAGACGGAGGGAGTATAAAAAGTAAAATTGTTTAAAACTGATGAACCAAAAAAACTGATGAACTAAAACCATAACACGTCATTAACTGATGAGCCAAAAACATAACATAGGACAGTAATTGATTAACCAAAACAACTGATATTTATCAACGAAAAACACATAAACTAAATGATGAACCTATAAACTATGATAACACAAATAAAGACAAAAAAGTAAATGATTAACATATAATAACATAATGGCTAAAATAAACAAACTGATGAACCTATGATAACATAATAACTAAAAACTCAATAACTGATGAACCCAAAAAAAACTAACTGATGAACATTATAATTTGTTTTTATTGCTGAACAACATTTTTAATTGATGAACAAATAAATAGCTCTTTTTATTGATAAACAACACTTTTTATTAATAAAAAAAGTATACGACGAACAATCTTTTTTTTTATTGATAAACATTCTCATAAAATTGATGAACCTATTATAATATAATAGCTAAAAGTCAATAACTGATGATCCAAAAACAACTAATGTTCATCAACTAAAAAAACATAAACTAACTGATGAACCTATAACCTATGATAACACAAATAAACTAACTGATGAACTTATAATAAAAATTGATGAAACAAAGTAACTGATGAACCAAAATAACTGATAAACATTTTGTTCATCAGTTACTTTGGTTTATCAGTTTTTATGGTAACATTTTGTTCATCAGTTACTTTGGTTCATCAATTTTTATAGTAACATTTTGTTCATCAGTTACTTTGGTTCATCAATTTTAATATTTATGAATAAAAATTAATGAACCAAAGTAACTGATGAACAAAATGTATTTTTTTTTAAAATCAGTTAATATGGTTCATCAGTTAAAAAAAATAATAATAATAATAACTTTTTGAATCTTACATTAATAAAATGACAAAAGGTGCATTGTTGTATAAAAATTAGCGCATTTAACTCGATTTTAATACAAAAAATCTAAGCTAGACATTTCATCAAACACGTTGTGTGCAATAAATATGAGCAAAAATTCATCTTTAACGCGTGATATCTTACTCATATGACATTTGATTTGAGTGATTCAAAAACCTTTGTAAAGAGTAAACCAAAATCTATAATTTTCATGTTTTAAATTTTTCACGATTCAGCTTTAAAAATAGGGCCGAAAATGCCAAAAACATTAAGAAAATCAAGACCAATTAGATATGTAAAAAAAAAGTTTCAAAATTTTTAACAAAATTTATACCAAATTAATGAGGATTAAATTTTAAAAATTATAATGAAATCGGTTCTTTTTAAAAGTTTGTCGTTTAAAAGATATGTGCGTTTGAAAATTAATGTGGAAAAGTAAAAAAAGGGTTATATTACAATTTTGCCCTTAACAGAAATTTTTAAATAAAAGAGATTATAGGACCCTTGTCAAATAATGAGTGGCTTTCTACACTTTGTAGAATTTGTTACTTTTCAATTGTTCCGTAGTCATTAACTATAACGCTATGGATTATAGTTAAGTATTCCATAATTACAAAACAATCACTTAATGAACTTCTATAGTTCATAACTAGTTATAATACACGCGCACGCGCGAGTTTTTTTTTTTTTAAAAATTTTTTTGAATAATATAATTTTATTTATTAAAAAACAAATAATTTAATATTTGTTTTGTTTGATTTATAATTTTTAATTATAGTTTTTATTATTAAAGATAATTATTTAAAAATTTTAATCCTATTGTTAATTGCATCTTATTTATATTTTTTGTATTTATCTTCTACTTGTGTTATGGATAAATATAAAATGTTACCTAATAAGAAAATAATCTTTATTTTTAAATAATATTATTACTAAATAAGGTATGGTTTAGTTTTTTTTTAAATGAAAAAGTCCCCACTTGGGGTTTTGTTTTATTATATACTCCGTAAAAAATTATACACATTGATTTATTTTAAACAGTGGTACGGAGCATTAAACAACAAATATTTGGTGTTCATTGATTCTTAAGTCTTAACTTTCTAATTATGGAATTTAGAAACACCTTCTAATTATGGAATGCTGAAACATGACCCATTGGAGCTAATTCCAAAAACACCCCACAAGTACCCCACTCACCCTATCCACTCCAAAAATTTCAGTTTTCTTCAAATACCCCAGGGGCGACCCTTTGGTAGGTGGGTTTTTTTTTTTTTTTTTTTTTTTTTTTTTTTTTTTTTTTTTTAATTTTGTATATAGTAAATTACTAATACACCCTTAGTCACTCACTCACTCACTCTCTCTTATAACCCTCACTCTCTCTCATTACTAATACACCCTCAAATTACTAACTCTTTCTTCCTTGTCTCTCTAACCGCCACCACCACCTACACCATCACCGGCCGCCCCACCGAACACCACCACAGCCCACTGTGACACCACACCGCCACCACCAAAGCCTCCATCGTGACCTCCTTTGCTTGTTTAACCACCACACGTGCCCAAGAAACCATCACCACCACCACTACGCACCATCACCACCACTCCTTAGACTAGATCCGTGTAGATCCGTGAAGAAAAAGGGAAGACCCACCGTATATATATATATATATATATATATATATATATATATATATATATATATATATATATATATATATATATATATATATCATTTAAAGATCTTTGATGTCTTCAAATAGATCTAAAGATGGGTTCTTGTTTCTCTTCTTTTTTCCTTTTATTTCGTTGAAACTAGTTTGGGTTTTGGAGTCGGTGGGATGTGGGTTTGGATTTCTTTCAGTTGTGGTTATGGATTTGATCCACGATGGGTTAGTTAGATGGTGTTCGTACATCATTTTTTGGATCTAATTTATTTATTTGAGGTTTTGATTTATGATGTATAAATCTGTTAATTTGGGCAAGTTGTTTTCTTCTATGGAAATTGGTTTTGGTACATTGGACAAAGATCAATGCAATTTTAAAGGCTTGGTACATATGCAATTTTATTGTGTTGTCAGAATGTAACAAACCATTTCAATGTCTGGATGGAGCGTGCTTACATATGTTATCAAAAGTAAGAAAGGTATAAGCTGTTTCATATAACTATATAAGCTTACCCAAAAAACCCCTCAAACAAATGAACAGTGATGCACTAAAATTTATAACTGTGATGCAGTGACTTATAAATGTGATGCAGTAACTTTGTAACTGTGATGCACCAAAATTCGCCTTCATAAATTTTTTATTTTACGAGACTTTTTATTATAACCCTACCCTATATATATATATATATATATATATATATATATATATATATATATATATATATATATATATATATATATATATATATATATATATATATACACACACACACACGCACAAGTACTAGACTGTGCATATATACAAATATAATAATAATAATTATAATAATGGCGGCCATGGTGCTATATAGCATACAAAGTGGGAAAGCCGTGGATTAATCACACCTCCACAGAACAGTGTTATTCCATTGGTGCCTCAATGACATGGTAATGGTACCTCCATGACTAGTTAACAACTCGGGCAACAGAATGAGGTAAATGATAATAAACACTAAGAAACAATCATAGATTGTCCAAACTAAGATAATGTCTAAGTGAAATGAGTAATAGCATCAAACGGAATAATCATACGAATGTCAAATCATAAATGGATCATAAATCAGAATAGCAAAAATCAAGGATCAAGAGTCATGATATATCCTTACTGAAAAAGGATGGAATATATGTACCTTAAAAGCAAATGAAGGAAGGAACACAAGGAAACACAAGCTACCCCCTCTTTAGAGAATCTACACTAATTAATGATCATTTTATTATTTAGGATTCCATTTTATGAGTTCATTTATATGTCTTAACTGATTTTACACTTATTGTTATTTAATAACATGTTTAGGGTTTCACATGAGAATCTGGTTTATATTCTTATGATTTTAATGACACATCAAATAAGCTCATGTGATTCTATAATTTTAACCAGTGATATCTATATATGTTTAGTAATTCCCATAATTTTTATAGATTTTATATCGTAGTGTAAGTGTCAAATCAAAAATCATTTTTCAAACCTGTTCCAGAAAGTGACATGATGGTATACCCGAAAAGTTTGTATTTTAATAACATACCTAAACCTTCCAGAAAAATCTACAAAAATTATAATAACTAATAAACATGTTTAATATTCTTTTGCTAAAATTTGGGATTCTCAATCATTATAGTTCATGAATTAAAAATCATAGAAACCGACTAATTTCTGGCTCAAAATTTCCAGATTTGACAACTAATCTAGTAAAAATCAAACGACCACTTTCCCTATCTTTAACGACCAAGAGGCATACATATTCAGAAAATAGACATCTTGAACCTAATTTTAAGCTTTTGAATCATGTCAAAACGCGTTGTTATCATCAATTTACACCTCCTTCTTTGCGACCCAAAATTCTGGACAGTCAATAATCCGATTTCAACAACATATAACCCAAACTAATGCATGATTACCCCTCTATCGCACCCCTAATCTTGTCTTTAAGGATCCAATTATTTAATTACTGATATTTTAACAATCTTTAATCCATCATATGAGTTACTATAAGATGTAAAGATCAAAACTTAATAAGTAAATAATTATGAAAAATTAAAGAAAACTAACCAACCTGTTGTATTTTCAAACCATAAATCGACTTTCTTTTTTTTTTCCCCTTCTTGTTCGACTGAAAACACAATGGAAATAGGGAGGGTCGGTTTATGGGTAAATAAGGTATGGGTTGTAGTTTAGTTTGGGTTGGATTAGAAATTATTGTTTGATAAATAAGAAAACTAAGCCCAAAACATTTTTTTTTTTTTATAACCGATTGGCCCATTATATTTTGTCTCATCTTCAAAACGTATCGAGAAAAATAGAAATGCATGAGGAGTTCTTTTTTTTTTTTTTGGTTAGGATTAGAATGTTGTACATATCTTCTTTAACTTATATAGAAAACGTGTAGGGGTTATATAAAAAGAATGTGGCGTTTTGTGTTTACTTAGGATATGGATCATATTTAATCAAATCATGTATTTTCTTTCATAGTACATAGTATGTAATACATGGTTTTATTTATATATACTTCGAGTAGAATCAACTTAATTAATAAAATGTTAACCAGATTTTTAGGGTGTTATATCAAATCAGCTCCTAAGTTCACATCGGATTCTGAACCACACATTTAGGGGATTGATTATCATCATGATCAAACACCAAACATATACCACATCTTGCAGTTTCCACTGATATTCCACCTTAATTGTATGCAAATAAGAACCCAAACCCTACACATAAGAAATAACAATCACCATAGCATCTTTGAGAGGATGATCAGCCCTTATGTCAATCAATGCACACGGAAAATCCAATCGACCCCAAGAGTCTATGCACATAGTGCCTGTATAAGAATCGAGCATATATGATTGGTGTACCCAGTCTAGTGGTAATGGCACTAAAACCATCCTCAGTAAACGTTGTAACTAGAATATCGTGCAATTTTATCCAAACCGTGACAGATTGCAACTCTTCTTTAATAAGCACTCATTTGGAGACCATTTCTTTAGAATAATTGGGCATTTGGGGCATTGCGTATCAGCCATGGCCCGTTTTCCAATAACCCATCCCTACCTGTTGCGAAGAAAATTTAAAAAAGAAGAACCATTTCGAAATCATCATTGCTTTAACAATACCAAACTTCTTCTATACGTTCATCACATAGTGTTCAACAAAAGGGATACAATTATTTTGCCAAGAAAATAATCATATAACGAGTTTTCATACGTAGTATTGGCCTCCAAAACATAAGATAAAGGAATAAGCACTCCAGTACTCTCCCCAGTTTTAGTACATGTGTCTAATGTACAAAAATTAGCTACACATTTGCTTGATTCAGGACTTACCAAACTCACAAATGATCTAGGGGCAGAATGCTTTTGTGACCCCGTTCCTACTCGTTTAACCTCAACCAATACCGAGTTATTAGCAGCCCCTACATTATTAGTCCGAGGATCAAAAGTTACCACTTCATCAACATTAGTAACCTGGACTTCCCCACTTGAATCAGTCACAATTTTAGCCTCTACTACGCTCGAACCAGCCACAACTTCAGCCCTTTCCACACAAGAGTTTGGGATCACATAGTGAACAACAGCTTCTTATTGAGATGATGGATCCTCACTCATAATTATACTAGGTTTTAAAGGCTTCTCATCATCTCTCAATAACACGAGTTTACCCTCGAACATTTTCCTTTCAATAAACACAAAGTTTTTTAGCTAAAGAAGACGAACTTGGACTACCCTATGTATCTGATAAGCTTGAAAATTGTCTCTGATTAGTAGCATTAGTTTCCTTATTCATCTCCTTACTACCATCAGTTTTTGATTCATCATTATTACTCTTCTTCTTGACATTATTTTCCTCCCTCCTGAATCCAAAAAGCCACTCTTCATGTTTATACCATGCGATCACAATCAGAACCACACAAACCAATCAATCATATACCCACGAACAAACAACAACACAATGAACAAACATCGACCAGTAAGAGCCCTAAAAAGGTTTTTAAATTTGTAGAGAGCACAATGATCGCACCAAGGAATAGAAAATTAGCAGTTAAGTCTCAATAATCGATTATAAAAAAAGCGAACTAAAGATAATGATTAAAAAAAACCCTAACCCTAAAAGCCACCAAACCTTATAACGCTGATTGTTGAATCAATTTATAAGTAATCAACCCTAGGATTAATTACAAATAAATTATATTCAAGAACACAACCATTAGAATTCAGTAATCAGTTAAGAAGTTAGTGTAAAAGATGATCGAATGTATGTTCGGGTTTTTGTTAGCCAAAAGTTGCTAGAGGGGATGGTCTGACTTTTTATCTCATAACAGCTAAGATGTTATTTTCACAAGACGCGTCTTGTACCTAGGTAGAGACATATTTGACACGTGCTACTTATTACACACCCCCTTCGTTGGCACGTCTTGGGTGTTGAAAAGGTAGAAGTCAGTCATGGGAACAACCAACTTCTTATGTTGGTTGTGTGTAGGGTGTAGGGTCGGGTTGACTCGACTCGAACCCGAACCCAATAAGGCTTATCGGGTCGGGTTGAATTGGGTTTGAAAATCTTATCGGGTTGTGTGAACCGAACCCGATAACCCGATAAAGTTATTGGATCGAGTTAGGGTTGAATTATTTTTGTTATCGGGTCAACCCTATAAAACATAAATTCATTTTACAAAAATTTCCCAAAAAGTTTTATAAGCACACTAGTTTTCTCAATTACACAAAACATTTCCTTTAACAATAAACATAACAATTGGCCGTTAGTTCAATTGCATGCTACTTATCTATACTACTATATAATGCATGGATAAACCAAGCATAACTCCTAACCATAAATTAAGATAAGGAACTCAAATCATGAGGTAGCATGTGTCACTTCTCAACTAACTCCAAGCCTAACTCCTAACCAAAAATTAAGATAAGGAGCTCCAATAATAAGGTGACATGTGTCACTTCCCAACTTAAAATTCACATTTATTTTCAAATTGAAATATCTATTTATTTTTTTTAATTATCTAATTTCACCACATTTTCTAAAATTTTGTGCTCTTTAATTCAACATCCATTTTTATATATATTTATGAGTTTTTAGTTTTTAGATTTTTAGTGAGTTTTTTTATTCAAAATTTTACAACTTTAACCTTTATTTCAATCAATTCAATATTGATTCGTCAAAATCATATACTTTTGGGTGAGTGTTTGACGGGAAAGAGATTGCGAGGATCATTCTATATACGGGAATAATGATGTCACAGAAAAGCTACGGGAAACCCAAGCAAACACATATACATTCGGAGTGTTGTGTAACGAATTTACTAAGCGGGTAAGGAATTGCGGGGTGAGTTGGGCTAGCAATTCATTTACTACCCATATTACTATATTTTTCGCCGCCGCTGTGCGCGGGTATCCGACTAGTTTAATTGAAACCTATGTTGTGTTTCTATAAGATAATGGTAACCTTTTTCTTTGAGTACTTTATTCTGCATAACCTGAAGCATTCTACAAGATTAGTTTGATTTTTATGTTTGTGTGGGTCTGCAAGACAATATACTGAAGTCGGATGTATATATATCAAGGTTGTCAGGATCGGGATCCTACCTAGGATCGTTTTTGGCTTCACAAGATCGGGATCGTAGGATCGGGTCGGGATCGTAAGATCCTATGAAAATGTATATATTATTATATAAGAGTTGTTGTTTTATACTTTTATAGAATATTTTATATGATAAATGAATTTAAATGAATGATAAAAGAAAAAACAATAAGAAACATGAGCTTCTAGTAGGATCGGATCATTCACGATCCTACGATCCTGTGTGCGATCCTACGATCCTGCAACGATCTTGCTCCCCTCGAGATAAAAACATGGGGTTGTAGTAGGATCGGATCGTTTACGATCCTACGATCCTGCGTGCGATCCTATACCGATCCTGATAGAATTAAGATCCTACTACGATCCTGCTCGATTTTTATATGTAGGATCGTAGGATCGTACGATCCTACGATCAGGATCGCGATCCTGACAACCTTGATATATATAACTTAATTGGTGGCTGCATTTTGTAGTTGTGATTCCGTTGCAATTGCATAGTCACTTATTTTTTGGGTAATCAAATATTATAGTACTCAATATCGTAACTTATTTTTTTTTTTGGTAAAAAAAACTAAAGAACCGGATAACTCGAATCACCCGACCCGACACAACCCGAACCCGACTATTTATCGAGTCGGGTTGTGGGTTATTTTTCCATAATAAAAACCTGATTCAACACAACCTGATAACATCCCTATGTGATATTGATTTCGGAGGTATGTTTGTCTTTAAGTGGTGTATGTTTGATGGTGATGTTAGTTGTCTTATTATACTATATTAGATGAGTACCCGTGCATTGCAACGAGATTTTTTAGTGGCATATAGTTTTAGTAAGATAAAAAAAAAGTTTATGGGTTTTAAACGAAAAATAATAGAAGTTCGAGGATTTGGGAATTAAACATAATGTTTTGAAACCCGGTTCGACCCGGGTGGTTCAACCGGTTGAACCGTTCTGGTCGAAAAACGGGTCAATTTAAACCAGGTCAACCCAATGGGTTGGGTCGAAAAACCAGGTCAAATTAAATCGGGTCAACCCCAACGTTTTTGAAACGTCCCGGGTCAATCCGGTTTTCGATGTGTATTAACAGCTTTCTTTTGAAATGTTTTCAACATTTCCTTTTCAGTTTCAACTTTTCACTTTTTGTTTTTCCTTTATATATAGTATAGATATGTTAGTGGTGTTGAAAAACTGATGTGACGTTAAGTTGACGGTGGTGATAAAGGCGCACTACCACCGCACCACTCTTAAGTGTGACTATAGTGTGGTGTTCCTAAAATTTTAGAGTGTCGCTAAATATGGAAGTAGAATGACACTTTGTAGCGTGTCCGCTTGCACGTGTCACTAAATGAAAATTTCGTTTTAGTTTATAACATATTTTCGAGATAAAATATATAAATGTTACAACTTAAAGTAGTTACAATTTTTGGCTTTGCATTTATGGTTAAAACTATATCGTGAATAAATTTCGAAATAAACAATTAACACACACCATCGACATTATTTAAGTAGATATAAATTGGTTTTTTTTTTTTTTTTTTTTTTCGGAGTTTGGCTAATTAACTAACGATCAAGAGATGCAAAATAAAAAGCCTAAAAAGATTTTATAAGCATTAATAGAGCACAAGGTGTAGATGGCAAGCTACATCTCCCCATTCGGGTCTCACATGTGCCACATCACCAAACACCTCAACTTCAACTCTTCACAACAAACCCCCTCCTCACCAAACAACAAACCTCAACTTCTTCATTAGGGTCCTACCACTTACACCTTTATTTTTTTATTTATTTCATTAAATAAATTAAATTCATTTCACTAATTATACAAATTAATACAAAATACTAATTTTATTTCATCCAAATAAAAATGTTACAATACGAAGAAAAAAAAAAAAAAAAAAAAAAAAAACGAATTAGAGTCACACAAGTATACTAGTTGGACTAAAAAAAGGTATTAATCATAATGGGCTGGTTCTAGCCCAAGTTGAGTATTCTAAGCCCATAATCATAAACCTACCTTTTTTTTTTTTTTTTTTTTTTTTTTTTTTTTTTTTTTTTTTAGCCCATAATCAAAACACAGTTTAAAGAAGTAGTAGGTTTTCACTCTGTTTGCCGTCTTCTTCCTCTTTCTACATAGAATCAAACGGTAAATACTCAAAACTTTTGTTTTTCTTTTATTTTTGTAGTTTTTGTTAAAGTTGTTTTAAATAATGTTTATATAGTGAATGAGTTATGAATAAGAAAACAAAAAGCTGCAGCATGTTGCCTTTTCATCCTCGCCGTGGCCACGAGGAGATACCCAACAACAAGCAACGGCGAGGCTATCTTGGTGTAGCGGCGAGCTTCGGCTCGCCGTTGGAGCTTCCACGTCGGACGGCGAAAGCCAACGGCGGATCTACACCTTGTGCTCATAGAGTGACATGTGTCCCTCACCTTTAAATTATACAATAATTTTGTCAAATGTATAATGGTCTTTTGACCCGTTTTTTGTTTTTCCACCTCAAATTTTAAACGCAAATATCTTTAAAACGACAAACTTTTACGAAAAACCGATTTCACCATAATTTTTAAAATTTAATCCTCTTTAATTTGGTATAAATATTGTTAAATATTTTCGAACTTTTATTTTTTACATATAAAATGGTTATTAATTTTCTTGATATTTTTGGCATTTACGGCCTTATTTTTTACTCTTATAAATGTCGAATCGTGAAAAACTTAAAACATGAAAGTTATAGATTTTTGTTCACTCTTTACATAGGTTTTTGAATCACTCAAATCCGATCTCATATGAGTAAGATAACACACGTTAAAGATGGTGTTTTACTCATATTTGTTGCACACAATGTGTTTGATGAAATGTCTAACTTATATATTTTGTGTTAAAATTGAGCTAAATGCACTAATTTTTGTTTCACAATGCATCATTAATCCGTTTTATTAATGAAAGACTCAAAAAGTAAATTTTTTTAATAGTTACTACCTCCGTCTCAAAATTATTGTCCACATTTTCATTTTGGGATGTCTCAAATTAATTGACCACTTTCACTTTTAAGTTAAAACTAGAGAATATAATAAGGGAATATTCTTTTTGAGTGGTTGAAAGCAAAAGTGACCCCACTTTTATTAAACTTTGTAATTCTTGTCTCCTGACAATAATTTTGAGACGGAGGGAGTATAAAAAGTAAAATTGTTTAAAACTGATGAACCAAAAAAACTGATGAACTAAAACCATAACACGTCATTAACTGATGAGCCAAAAACATAACATAGGACAGTAATTGATTAACCAAAACAACTGATATTTATCAACGAAAAACACATAAACTAAATGATGAACCTATAAACTATGATAACACAAATAAAGACAAAAAAGTAAATGATTAACATATAATAACATAATGGCTAAAATAAACAAACTGATGAACCTATGATAACATAATAACTAAAAACTCAATAACTGATGAACCCAAAAAAAACTAACTGGTGAACATTATAATTTGTTTTTATTGCTGAACAACATTTTTAATTGATGAACAAATAAATAGCTCTTTTTATTGATAAACAACACTTTTTATTAATAAAAAAAGTATACGACGAACAATCTTTTTTTTTTATTGGTAAACATTCTCATAAAATTGATGAACCTATTATAATATAATAGCTAAAAGTCAATAACTGATGATCCAAAAACAACTAATGTTCATCAACTAAAAAAACATAAACTAACTGATGAACCTATAACCTATGATAACACAAATAAACTAACTGATGAACTTATAATAAAAATTGATGAAACAAAGTAACTGATGAACCAAAATAACTGATAAACATTTTGTTCATCAGTTACTTTGGTTTATCAGTTTTTATGGTAACATTTTGTTCATCAGTTACTTTGGTTCATCAATTTTTATAGTAACATTTTGTTCATCAGTTACTTTGGTTCCGTTGCTTTGGTTCATCAATTTTAATATTTATGAATAAAAATTAATGAACCAAAGTAACTGATGAACAAAATGTATTTTTTTTAAAAATCAGTTAATATGGTTCATCAGTTAAAAAAAATAATAATAATAACTTTTTGAATCTTACATTAATAAAATGACTAAAGGTGCATTGTTGTATAAAAATTAGCGCATTTAACTCGATTTTAATACAAAAAATCTAAGCTAGACATTTCATCAAACACGTTGTGTGCAATAAATATGAGCAAAAAGTCATCTTTAACGCGTGATATCTTACTCATATGACATTTGATTTGAGTGATTCAAAAACCTTTGTAAAGAGTAAACCAAAATCTATAATTTTCATGTTTTAAATTTTTCACGATTCAGCTTTAAAAATAGGGCCGAAAATGCCAAAAACATTAAGAAAATCAAGACCAATTAGATATGTAAAAAAAAAGTTTCAAAATTTTTAACAAAATTTATACCAAATTAATGAGGATTAAATTTTAAAAATTATAATGAAATCGGTTCTTTTTAAAAGTTTGTCGTTTAAAAGATATGTGCGTTTGAAAATTAATGTGGAAAAGTAAAAAAAGGGTTATATTACAATTTTGCCCTTAACAGAAATTTTTAAATAAAAGAGATTATAGGACCCTTGTCAAATAATGAGTGGCTTTCTACACTTTGTAGAATTTGTTACTTTTCAATTGTTCCGTAGTCATTAACTATAACGCTATGGATTATAGTTAAGTATTCCATAATTACAAAACAATCACTTAATGAACTTCTATAGTTCATAACTAGTTATAATACACGCGCACGCGCGAGTTTTTTTTTTTTTTTAAAATTTTTTTGAATAATATAATTTTATTTATTAAAAAACAAATAATTTAATATTTGTTTTGTTTGATTTATAATTTTTAATTATAGTTTTTATTATTAAAGATAATTATTTAAAAATTTTAATCCTATTGTTAATTGCATCTTATTTATATTTTTTGTATTTATCTTCTACTTGTGTTATGGATAAATATAAAATGTTACCTAATAAGAAAATAATCTTTATTTTTAAATAATATTATTACTAAATAAGGTATGGTTTAGTTTTTTTTTAAATGAAAAAGTCCCCACTTGGGGTTTTGTTTTATTATATACTCCGTAAAAAATTATACACATTGATTTATTTTAAACAGTGGTACGGAGCATTAAACAACAAATATTTGGTGTTCATTGATTCTTAAGTCTTAACTTTCTAATAATGGAATTTAGAAACACCTTCTAATTATGGAATGCTGAAACATGACCCATTGGAGCTAATTCCAAAAACACCCCACAAGTACCCCACTCACCCTATCCACTCCAAAAATTTCAGTTTTCTTCAAATACCCCAGGGGCGACCCTTTGGTAGGTGGTTTTTTTTTTTTTTTTTTTTTTTTTTTTTTTTTTTTTTTTTAATTTTGTATATAGTAAATTACTAATACACCCTTAGTCACTCACTCACTCACTCTCTCTTATAACCCTCACTCTCTCTCATTACTAATACACCCTCAAATTACTAACTCTTTCTTCCTTGTCTCTCTAACCGCCACCACCACCTACACCATCACCGGCCGCCCCACCGAACACCACCACAGCCCACTGTGACACCACACCGCCACCACCAAAGCCTCCATCGTGACCTCCTTTGCTTGTTTAACCACCACACGTGCCCAAGAAACCATCACCACCACCACTACGCGCCATCACCACCACTCCTTAGACTAGATCCGTGTAGATCCGTGAAGAAAAAGGGAAGAAAAAGGGAAGACCCACCGTATATATATATATATATATTTCATTTAAAGATCTTTGATGTCTTCAAATAGATCTAAAGATGGGTTCTTGTTTCTCTTCTTTTTTCCTTTTATTTCGTTGAAACTAGTTTGGGTTTTGGAGTCGGTGGGATGTGGGTTTGGATTTCTTTCAGTTGTGGTTATGGATTTGATCCACGATGGGTTAGTTAGATGGTGTTCGTACATCATTTTTTGGATCTAATTTATTTATTTGAGGTTTTGATTTATGATGTATAAATCTGTTAATTTGGGCAAGTTGTTTTCTTCTATGGAAATTGGTTTTGGTACATTGGACAAAGATCAATGCAATTTTAAAGGCTTGGTACATATGCAATTTTATTGTGTTGTCAGAATGTAACAAACCATTTCAATGTCTGGATGGAGCGTGCTTACATATGTTATCAAAAGTAAGAAAGGTATAAGCTGTTTCATATAACTATATAAGCTTACCCAAAAAACCCCTCAAACAAATGAACATCTTATTTATAATAAATGTCTTTCTTTTGAAGAAAAAAAAGTTGGCAGGAATAAATGGGTGTCGCCGGAATATATTGGTGGTGGTGGTTATCGGAGTTGTTGGTGGTGGCCGGAGTAAGTGGTGGTGGCTGAAGTGGGTATATTAATCAAAATGTACAAGTTTTAAAGCTATAAGTACAAAAGAAAGTGTGAGGTTATATATGTACTTTACATTAATATAAAAAATGTGGGACCTAGTCGCCCAAGAATATACAAGAGTGGTGTCCAGTCGCTCAAGAAATATGTACTATTAAATAATATAAAAAAAACTACTTTTTAACAAAAAGACAAAAAACACAAGTCGCCCAAGAATGTAGGCCCCAGTCGTCGAAGAAATTAGTTGGGTAACTAATACTATGAAAGTACATTGTGGGGACAACCAAAGGGACATGTGTCACAATTATGTAAGAGTTGCCCAAGAATTTTTGGAACAGGGTCGCCCCTGAGGTATTTGAAGAAAACTGAAATTTTTGGGGTGGATAAGGTGAGTGGGGTTGTACTTGTGGGGTGTTTTTGGAATTAGCTCTGACCCATTGGGCAAAACATTCTTTGATGTCTTTATGCATGAGTGCACAACTGCACATTAATTATTTTTTTTGGCAAATTATAAAAAAAAAAAAAAAAAGTATTATACTTGCCACTGTTTCATCTTTTGGGTAGCGAATAATTTTTTTTTCATTTTGACGTTAATTTTCTTTCAAATTCATCGTCTTTAGGGTATTTTGCGAAATTTTTGAACATTTTTGCCCCTCTTACCTAATACAAATTTTTTTTCCCGAAGGGCAAAAATGTCACATATTACCCTAAAGACGATGAATTTGAAAGAAAATTACACTCAAAATGAAAAAAAATTGTTCGCTACCCAGATGATGAAACAGCGGCAAGTATAATACTTTTCTTAATAAACTTTTTACAACATATATACCTGAACACATATGTTTAGGAGGAATGCTAGAACCACAAAAAAATATCCACAAAAACATTTACAAAATGAGTTGTCATGATGTGATTGGCTTAATCAAAGAGAAAAGAGAGGGACCATGGCAAAATACACCACTCACATTCTGACAACTCATTTTGTGAATGTTTTTTGGATAATCTTTTGTGGATCTAGCATTTGTCTATGTTTAGTGACATACAGTTTTCAGCCAATAAAAGTGATCCTCGAACCTCGGTCACTAAAATCTTTTACAGTAAGTGATAAAGTCCTAATTTAATTACCCTTTCGACCTACTTACGTTGACTTGGTATATTCTATCCCAAGGTGCACTTGTCGTCTCTCATTATCTCCAGATATGTGCGCGTATATATACACACTTGTCATTCCTTTTTGTTGAACAAATTCAAATTCCATGGAATATAGAAGTAGCAGCTTGGTTCACACTAGTTTCGATCTAAACTCATTTCCTAATTATCTTCCTGCAGTAAGTTCTCTCTAACTAATATATAATACATACTATACCTATGGGTTTTGATCACTTACTTAATTTTTGTATCTTAGAATCAAGAACTTCAAACCATGTTTAATGGCAATGAATCCAACATCATCCCACCTGCTAAACATGAGGTAACCTTCTCAGCTCGTTTTATTAAGCCACGGAAAATCAATCATATCAAAATAGGGCGATGATGGTCAAACAAAATAAACTTTGGGACATAAACTCAAAGAAAGAGTGTACTAAAATCATCGATTTGTTATTTTAGTAAAAATAGTACATATATACACCTAGTTCAAGCATGGGCTCATGTGATTATACGTTACAGATGAGAAAATTATAGAAAAAGTTAAGAATTTAGGTTTTGGAAACTTTTAATAGATCTAAATAAATCTTTGTATGTATATGTGAATACTTTTAGAAACTTGACACATAGTAATTAGAAGTTTTTATTATAAGTACTGTAATTTTTTTGTTAAAAAGTTGGAATTATAGTTTAAACCCTAATAAATTTTTGTGTATCCATGTCACAGGAAGTTGGTGATTTGACTCGAGAATTAAACAGGGTTAACCTAGAGAACGAGAACTTGATGAAGATGGTGAAAGAGATGTACAAGGATTACAATCTTTTGCAAAAGCGTTTATCTGATTACATGATCAAGAACCCCCCACAATTAGCCGATAAGCAAAAGTCCGATACACTCATCAATGAGAACTCCAATAGCAACTCAAGTTATGAAAATACTTGCCAGAATCCCATAAAATATCAACAAACGAGACCCAAGATTTCCAAGGTTTTTGTTCGTGTTGAAGATTCGGATAATAGCCTCGTAAGTCTTTTGTAGTCCATATATGTTCTACGAGTGATGCATCAATTAATTGTTATCATGCTATCAACACATTCTGGTTGTAAATTTATGCATATATTTTATTAACTTATAGGTGGTGAATGATGGATATAAATGGAGGAAATATGGACAAAAGGTCACAAGAGATAACCCTTATCCTAGAGCTTACTTCAAATGCTCCTATGCTCCAACTTGTCCTGTTAAAAAAAAGGTATTTAATCATTCAAATTATCATTGAACTTTCTTCTTTTTTATGAATTAAAGGTATGAAGTTTGGAATTTAGATCACAATAGAACACAATCAGTTAATAACATTAATCTTTTCCAA
This sequence comes from Artemisia argyi, assembly GCA_030686995.1. Lineage (NCBI taxonomy): Eukaryota > Viridiplantae > Streptophyta > Magnoliopsida > Asterales > Asteraceae > Artemisia > Artemisia argyi. Next base: position 156,771,747 of record CM060690.1, on the reverse strand, counting down.
GTGTGACACAAGGCGGAAAATATAAAAAACTAGATCGATGTACCCCAAAACTTGAAATTCCTAAGACTAGATTTAATACATGAAATCCCAGAATTTACTCACAAAACAATTAAAACAAAATAAAAGAAGTTTTGGAAACCCTAAAGGTAGGGGAAATTGGAGGCCGGCTCAGTAGCGATGTTCAAGGGTTACCTAATTAAAGTGGTGTAGCTCGTTTAATTTTCTTGGCATATATGCAAATCATCGAGATCTCTTTGATGTGACAAATATGGTCATGGTTCAAAAGTTGCATACATTCTTTGTGTCTTATTTCGACATGAATCCATGATATATGTTCATGTTACAAAAATGACTGTCAAGTATTCTGTATGATCATCTGACCATATATACCCAACTTATCTAGCTAATATAATCATATAATGATGCTATGTAATCAATCTTGATTTAGGTTCAAAGAAGTATATATGATAAAACTATAGTGGTGGCAACTTATGAAGGAGAGCACAACCATCAATACCCTTCAAGACACGAGTTAGTCATGAGCCCATGCTTGAACCACATTGTGATCAATGACTCGCCACGCTTAGCCATTCCAACCATCACTCTTGATTTAACAACCCCTATAAAGTCAGGGAGCCATGAAGAAACACAAATGGCATTACAACAGTTTTTGGTAGATCAAATGACATCTTCATTGACGAAAGATTCAAGCTTCAAAGCATCCGTAACATCAGCCATTTCAGGACAAATTGCCAAAAGTTAAATTCAAACAATCATTTGATCTGAAATGAGTGTTATATGATGTAATTTTCTTCTTCTATCGTTGTTGATCAAATGTGTACACCATTACGTGTGTTTAATCGATGAAATTGAACCAGTATCATCATTATTCACGACTTGTATTTTATGTACTGAAACTTGCTATTTGTGTATGCAGAATTGATTGCTCACAATCATATGATATGCTATAAAGAACTTTCCAAATATAGGAACAGTTTTTGGAAATGAAATATACGATATGAAAGTATTAGATAAATAAATTGCAGTAATTGGAACTTGAACAATGTTATCATTTATTGGATAGCAGTACTGATGTTAAAGAATAATAGCATTCTAATTTTGATCTCTCTCTTCTGCAAGGCAAAAAACATGAGTGTTAGAAAGAATCTAGCTGGCCCTAAATTTAATTGGATGAAAATATTCGTGCCAATTCTTTACTATACATATATTATCTGTCCATAGAGAAATGAATTAAGATGAACTATTGGCATGATAAATCCATAAAAGGTCGAATTAATTAGAAGAAGTGTTACATTTTCAGCAATTATGATGCCAACTAGTAACTATATTTCCAAGTTTCACATTAGTTTCAATACAATTCATAAAAAAGGCAAAGATGCAAGCTTATTTGAGTTTCGTAACTAGATTGGCACGACATTTAATTGCACAATTATTTAAATTAATCGCCATTGGTATTTTGTGACATTAGCGCCTTATAGAAGTATCAAACCATTTAGAGGTGACCTAGTGTTAAATGGCCGGCTTGTGACGGTCATCACTAATATATGAGATGTCTTAATTAACTCAATGCATCCTTGATTCAAAACAACCCTTAAGTGACCACATGAATCTTCCCTAATAAAGGAGAGGCATTAATTACTCGGTTTGTATATGCGTGGAGATTCGCCCAAACCTCATGAATCTGTCGGTTAAAAGGTCGGAAAACATAATTAAAAAAAAAAAAAAAAAAAAAAAAAAAAAAAAAAAAAAAAGGTGTCATATCCTTAATGTAGTAAAAGTTTGAAAGTTTCGATCAAAAGCTTCAAGTTTAGATCCAGCGACATACGCTGCAACTTTTTGAAATCACTCGTTTTAGTCATATATAATAGTCATATATAATCCGAAATCATGAAAGACTTGCAGGATGGTACATGAATTCCATGGCTTATCAAACACGTCATGGAATGTAGGGTTTTAATTATTTGAATCTAATAAAATAGTGGGAAAAAAAGTACGTGGCATCAAATCATTGCATTAACGGTACAAAGGTTTTCATAACTGAACCAAAAATAAAACGGTTATCTAGAATATATGTGGTGAAGACCTAGTCGTCGTTGACTTAACATGCATGATTCTTGAATTTAAGTAAACGGCCAATAATTGACTTACATTTGTCTCGCCTACAACACTATTTCTTGTTTTTCTTAGATTCACATTGCTCCTTCATTATCGTTTTTTCAGATAAATTACATTCTAAACTAGTTTTTAAGCATATCCTAAGTTCACGTGTAACTTAGATTCTTAAAATTAAATAACATTTTTGGGACTGTCACTTTATCATCTCTAAATTTACAACTAGTGACAACTGATATCGTCACTAACCATCCGACTCAGAGTGTATATGAGTTGAGTTGTTCATGAGCTACTCGAGCTCGGCTCACTAAAAACTTGATTAAAGGTCGGACTTAATGAGCTTGATCTCGAGCTCGAGCTTACAGGCCTTGAGGCTCGTTTGATAAGCGAGCTTGAGCTTCAAACATCAAGCTCGATTAAGCTTATGATCCTAATCGAGCTTTGAATATTATAGAGTATAATTAAAGTATAATATATTTCATATATTTGACATTTTACCTTAGAAAAATCAAAAAGTAAGTTAAGTACTTTATAAACAAACCGAGTCTCAACCGAGCTCGAGTCTTAGAAGAAATAACTTGTAAATCGAGCTCGAGCTCTATCTTCTGTAATGTTTAACGAGCTTTGGGGAGCTTGGGCTTGAGCCTCAGAAGAAATAACTTGTGAACCGAGCTCGAGCTTTACAAATAAAGCCTTGAAACAAGCTGATTGCTCGAGCTCGAAGTTCTGTAATGTTTAACGTGCTTTTGGGAACTCGGGTTCGACTTGGCTCATTTACAACCCTACAACTGTATAGTGACAACTATTTGGTGTTGTCACTGAATATATGGTCACTAAAATTAGCAACGTCTTACCTTTTTGTGACCAAAAGCGTCTTACCTTTTTTTTTGACCAAACTATAGTCATAAAAATTGGGATCGCCATAAAAAGTCATTATGTGTATAATCCTAGGCGAAGCTATGAAGGGACTAGGGTTTAGGGCTGAGCAAATCCATCCGAAAACCAACCCGAACTGACAAACCAACCGAAACAGGAATTAACCGAACCAAACCGACCTTTTTCGGTTCGGTTTTGTATATTTATTTTGGTTTTTGTCGATTTCGGTTCGATTTGGTTTTTGTTGGTTTTTCGACTCGAAACCCAAAACCGACTCGAACCGAGTTATTCGGTTCGGTTTCGGTTTTGATATATATTTCTCGGTTTAAGTTTTTTCCTTTTTCGGTTTTCAGGTCAGGTCAGTTTTTGTCGGTTCGAGCCGGGTTTGACCCATGCTCTCCCCTACGCAGGGTTGGTTATGGCCACATTATGAATTTTTATTTTTACATTATACACCCTTATATTAGTGCACAATCTCTCAACCTTGTATTTTTAAATAAGTTATAATTTGACCTTCTCAAGTTTTATTATTTAAACTATGGCCATCCGAGTAATATTGTTCAAGCTCCGCTATTGTGTATAACTCCAAGAGGTGAGTTATTTTATAAACTAAGTTTTTGTTATAAACTGAGGGACAAATCCCCACCATTCATTTAGTTTGATCTAATAGTGGGGATTAACCTAAGATTTAATAAGACAACCTAAGTCAATATTTTTTTCTTGTCCTTTTTGTCTATTTTATTTATTCATATTTTTCCTTTTTTCTTTTATTTATTTATTTATTTATTTATTTTTTCTTTTTTCTAGCTTCACGTTTTTTTTCTTTAATTCATTTTTTTTTCTTTTTCTTTTTTTTTGCGTTTTTTTTACATTTTTTTTTGTATTTCATACATATTCGTCGTTTTTTTACGTTTTCGTCTGTTTTCTTTCGTTTTCGTTCGTTTTCATACATTTTCGTCCGTTTTCATACGTGTTCGTCTGTTTTCTTACGTTTTCGCTCGTTTTCATACGTTTTAGTCTGTTTTCTTACGATTTCACCCGTTTTCATACCTTTCGTCCATTTTAATACGTTTTTGTCTGTTTTATACGTTTTTGTCCCTTTTTTTACGTTTTCGTCCGTTTTTATACGTTTTCGTATGTTTATATACGTTTTCATCCGTTTTCGTCTATTTTTATACATTTTCATCCATTTTCATACATTTTCATATGTTTTTAGGCCTTTTTGTCCATTTTCGTCCGTTTTTTTATGTTTTTGACTGTTTTCAGGCGTTTTCGTCTACTTTTATACGTTTTCGTTTGTTTTTATACGTCTTCCTTCGTTTTTTTGTCCGTTTTCATACGTTTTCATCCGTTTTATACGATTTTGTCCACTTTATATGTTTCCATCATTTTTTATACGTTTTTGTCCGTTTACATACGTTTTCGTCCGTTTTCGGATGTTTTCGTCCGTTTTCGGACGTCTTTGTCCGTTTTCAGACGTTTTCATCCATTTTTTTACATCATTGTCCGTTTTCAAACATTTTCGTCCGTTTTCGTACGTATTCGTCCGTTTTCTTATGCTTTCATCTATTTTCATATGTTTTCGTCCATTTCTAAATGTTTTCGGGCATTTTTAGATGTTTTCATACGTTTCTGAATATCGAAAGTATTATTCTTTGATACTCAGAATATCACAAGTGATTTTCAACTAATGTTTTGTAACATGAAAATCACTTGTGATATTCATAAAATCACAAGTAATATTCAGAAAATCACAAGTGATATTGTAAATAACACAAGTGATATTCTAAATATCACACGTGATTTTCAACTAATGATTTATAACATAAAAATCACAAGTGATATTCTAAATATTACAAGTGATTTTCAACTAATGTTTTGTAACATGAACATCACTTGTAATTTTCTAAATATCATTTGCGATATTCTGAATATCACTTGTGATTTTAATGTTACAATGCATTAATTGAATATCACTTGTCATATTTAGAATATCACAAGTGATATTCTGAATATTACAAGTGATATTCTGAATATTACAAGTGATTTTCAACTAATGTTTTGTAACATGAAAATCACAAGTGATATTCTGAATATCACAAGTGATATTCAGAAAATTGCAAGTGATATTCAGAATATTACAAGTGATTTTCAAGTTTTTTTTTTAATTCACGTTTTTTTCACTTTCATACGTTTTCGTTCGTTTTCATACGTTTTTGAATATTACTATTGATATTCAGAATATCACTTGTGATTTTCTGAATATCACTAATAATATTCTGAATATCGCTTGTGATTTTCTGAATATCTATCACTTGTGAATATCACAAGTGATATTCTGAATATCACAGAATATCACTTGTGATATTCTGAAACGTATGAAAACGTCTGAGAATTGCCAAAAACACAGAATATCAATTGTGGTACTCAATATATCACTTGTGAGAAAATCACAAAATATGACATGTGATATTCAGATAATCACTTGTGATATTCCGAATTTCACTTGTGATATTTAGTATATCACTGGGGTGATATTTTGAATATCACAAAATATCACTTGTGATATTCCGAAACGTATGAAAACGTCTGAGAATGGCCAAAGATATTGAAAAACGGACAAAAACGAATGAAAACGACGAGAATATAAGAAAACGGAAGAATATGTATGAAAACGGAAGAAAATATGTGAAAGCATAAAAACACGTATGAAAAAGGAAGAAAACGTATGAAAAATAGGACGAAAACGAAAGAAAACGGATGAAAATAGACGAAAACGCAAGAAAATGGATGAAAACGCAAGAAAACGGATGAATAAGTATGAAACGGAAAAAACACATGAAAGCGTAAAAACACGTCTAAAAACGGATGAAAACGTATGAAAAATGGACGAAAACGGATAAAAACGAATTAAAACGTCTGAAAATGGACGAAAACGTGTATAAACGTATGAAAACGGACAAAAACAAATTAAAACGTCTGAAAACGGACGAAAACGTGTATAAACGTATGAAAACGGACAAAAACGAATTAAAACGTCTGAAAACGGACGAAAACGTGTATAAACGTACGAAAACGGAAGAAAGTGAAAAAAACTTGAATTAAAATAAAAGACGTGAATTTAAAAAAAATACACGTGAATTAAAAAAAAACGTGATTTTTTTTAAAAAAGAAAAAAGAAAAAAGAACAAAAGTGAATTAAAAAAATGTTTATTAAAAAAAAGCTTGAAAAAAGAAAAAAAAAAACAACGTGAATAAAAAAGGAAGGACCAAGAAAAAAGAAAAAGAAAAGAAAAATAAATGAAGCAAACCTTGTCTAGAAAACAAAAAAGACAATAAAAAAGACTAAAAAACAAAAAAAAAAAATAAATAAAAAGAAAAAGGAAAAAAGAAGTGAATAAAAAGAAAGAGAAACAGATAAGAAAAAAACATGGATTTAGGTTGCTCTTTTTAAATCTTAGGTTAATCCACACCATTATTAGATCAAACTAGATGAATAGTAAAAATTTGTACCTCAGTATGTAACAAAAACTTAGTTCACAAATGAACTTTTCTCAACTGCTATAACTATTTAAGTTTCATAAAATGTTTCGGAAAAGATTGGAACCATAAAATAGAATCATGATCTCTACGATATTAGTTAGTGATAATGAATTACAAGCTGAACTGAGGTTTAAATGTTTAGCATATGTGTCATACGGGTGGAACTAAAGGAAATATCACTGTTCTTGTAGACCTTGGGCCATCTCCTTTTGATTCTTGTAGAACTCGGGTCTTAGTTCTCATCACCTCCAATCTTTTTAACCATGTATGTCCACATCACAATTTGATATCCAATTATAGTAGGGTGCTCTTAGTCTTAGGCTGCTAACCATGGAGTTGAATTTAGCTAGACTTGGAAATTAGGGATTACACATGCAGCAGATTTAGCTAGATTTGTTCGATGGGTTTTGGAATTTTCATTGTTAGTTTTTATTTAAAATTGCGAAAAGTAATACAACATACTATGGAAACTTACTGTGTTTTAAATTAGCCATTCGAAACATACTTAGAGCATTGGGTATGCTCGTGCCGTGGAGAAAAAGTGCTGACGCATTGGGTATGCTCGTGCCGTGGAGAAAAAGTGCTGACACGTCAGGAAAAATCTTCATGGCACCAGAAATCTCACGGCACCATATTCTGGCCGTAACCCTTGCCACCAGAAAATGTGGCGCCGTCGTCTTATTTATTTATTTATTTATTTTATTTTAGCATAAAGTAAAACATACCCAATATTAACTCAAATAAACCTTATTAATTAAAAAAAAAAAAAAAAAACACACATTACAATTTAAAAAAAAAAAATTGCATAAAAAAAAGGATGTATAACTTATACTAGCCTAATGTCCAAAGCCCAAACACACACACACACACAAATGTCCGAAGCCAAAGTCCAATTTTCATATTAAAAAAAAATAGAAAAAGAAAAAAAATGTGTCTTCACCTTCTTTGTCCGCAAACACACACACAAACGCACATACAAACCCATCGAAAATTCAAAAAAAAAAAAAAAAAAAAAAAACCCACCGCACTGGCTGGCCACCACGGCTCAAAGCTCGATGGCGCCACCAGCGTAACCGTGCACCGTCGCATTTTTTGGACTGGAGGGATTGCGCGACTCCACCAGCCAAGCGTATCTCCCGCTCTTACGAGATTTTATTTTTTGCTAATGGGTTTTATCATGTATTTTATATTTAGGAAAACTGGCTCAACAATGTTTCGTTTAATATTAAAAATGAACAAATAAGAAAGGCTTTTTTTTTCTTCGGTTCTTGAATCAATTTCTCAATCTTACCAACAATGGAATTGTTGGAATTTTTCAAACTAATTTTATTTTCCTATATTTTTATTTTCTGATTTCTAATGCCCACTCCTCAAGTTGAAATAAACATTGAAACTAATGTTCATTTCTAAAGTGTTTTTAAGTAAAGAAAAAGAAATTTGAAATAAACATTTTCATAATTTTGAGAAGAACTATTATTTCAAAATCAAGCAAACCGCTTTTGTTTGTCAGTCATATTCTTTTCTTTCTCTACTTAAATAATACTAAAAAACACAAAATTTTTTTATCTCTTCATTTTCTTTTCTTTCTTTCCTTAAGAGAGATACTCCAAAACACAGTGTAAAGAAACTATCACTTATATATATACGATCAAACACGGAAAACCACCATCAAATGTCGAGACTCAAACAACGAGCACTTTAAACAACTACATCGTAACACTATCATAAGGAAACCACCCCCACACACCATTCTTAATTTACGTGCATAGATTAAGCTCATGTGTCTTTAAGGTACAAGTTAAGTTTTAAACATACATTAAGGTTCATTTATTTATTTATTTGTTAGCAAACACTAAGGTTCAAATAACAACAGTTTTATAGTATTGTATTATTGTATATTTGTATGTATTATTTAATTAAGGCTACCCATAATAAGGGGGTCGACCAATCGGTCGATGAGGGTCGGCATCGGTCGTCCTTGTTGCGTCGATGTCGGTCGCTATGGGTCGACTACTGGACCCAGGTCGAGTGTTGTGTTGTGTGTGTTTTAATTTAATTAAAATGTAATATTTTTTGTAGTGTAGGTCGTTTTACTGTGCCTAAAAGATCGATCATATTTTGTAGTAGAGAGAAAGCTGAGGTGGCAGGAAAAATGAGGGTCGCTGAGGGTTACTACGAGTAGCTTAATAAGATTAATTAGAATGTTTATGGTTAGTTTTGTCATACATAATGTCAAGGTCAATCATTATAACATTATGCTCATGAGACTTTTTTTGGCAGGAAGCGGATCGACATGGACAGGGACAAAGGGTTTGTTTAATGGGTTAGAAATAAATGAAAGAAAGATTAAATTTAAGATTTTCGATATAAATTGTTTATAAGTTCAGTTATTATTTTTTTACATATTTTATAAAGTCTGTAGATGTTTTTTGTAAATATATTTAAAAAACCGTATTTAATTTCACAATAAATTAGTATGATAAAATTGTGAATAATATTAGCATAGAAAATATATATTAATAAGGACAAATAAATTGTGTTAGAAGAGAGAAATTGTAGCATAGAGAAGTGTACTTGTGTTACAAAAGAGAAAAACTCTATCTCCGGAGAGAAAACTTAATTAATTTCGTAGTATTTTATAATACTTTGCAATTAATTCACAATATGTCATTTTTTCTTGTTTTTTAAGTTATAAAACGAAAAATCTTCTATTACGAATATACTATGATATTTTGCGAAAGATTTGCGAAAACAAAAAAAACAAAAAAAAAATACAAAAAACAAAAAACAATATTTTTCATTTTGTAAGTTTTTAAGCAAGGTAAAGTTTGACCATTTTATGATGCAGTAAAAAAATATAAAGATAACAAATACAGAAAAATAGTTTTTTCAAGCTTCCATGTTTAGCAGTTAGGGTTATAAGAATAATTCTCTTTTCAATCATTGACACATAGATACCACTAAAAAAAGTAAAAAACTTATATTCTTTTGGTTATATGCCACTCATATACCGATAGGCCAAACATACCGTTCGTGGGTTCATGAGATTTGAGTCGATAAGCTTTAGTTCGGTCACTTATATTGCAATGGATGACGGAGGTTTGGTGACACCAAAAGTGTCACTATATTATTTCTCGTTGACCATTTTTAAAAAAGTGTAGGTAAAAAGTTAAAACTTTGAGATTGAGTAACGCTATCTTATGAACAAATTGTTTGTTGCAGAAGGCAAAGTTAACGTTTTATTGACAGAACAAATTGAAGTTACCTAATCGCCACCATATTGAAGTTACCTAATTGCCACCATGGTGATTTTTTCTTTCAACTCCTTCATTCCCTTGTCATCAACTCGATTTTAATCACCAATCCTTTTCTAAACCCTATTTTTAAATCCTTTTTTAATCATCAATCTTTTTTTTTTTTTTTTTTTTTTTTTTTTTTAATCCTTGGTATTCTTAAATCATTTTCTTTCGCATCAAGCCCTAAAAATTTCTAAACCCTATTTTTGATATCCTTCTCTTTATGTTATGGGGGATAGCGATTGGATCGAGGTCAGGAGGAAAAATCGTGGTTCGGTGTTTAATAGGCTTCAATTTCCTCAAACCAAACCATCCATGATGGATGACTTAGCGAAGATTTCATTATCGGTGTATGTTTCCAATTTTCCATCGCATCTTACTGTGCGTGAACTTTGGAATATTTGCGGTAAAAAGGGGACTCTTGCGGATGTTTTCATTGCCAAGCACAAGAACAAATTGGGCAAATGTTTAGTTTTTGCCGTTTCATCAAAGTTTCAAATTCGGAAAATCTTATCAACTCTTTGAACAATGTTTGGATCAGCAAGCTGCGATTACAAGCAAATTTGGCTAGGTTTGGGCGCAAAGTGGAAGTGAAGTCTTCACATGCTCGACCTAATACTTGTCCAGCTAAGGTCGCTACGGTTCCCAAAGCCTCTCACAACAACAAGGATTCATCTTATGCTACTGTAGCGAAGAAATCTTCTCCCATGAAAGGTACTGATTCACATATTAACCATAATGCTTCCATGATTAATAAACCTACTATTACACTATCAGAAGATACCACCAATGATTTTCCCCTGGCTTTACTTGGTTGCTACAAGGATTTTCGTTCCAATGCGAATACACGTACTATGTGTAGCAACGAGGGCTTTTTGGAAGTTGATTTTAAATACTTGGGTGGTCTCTGGGTTCTATTCAATTTTGCATCCAAGGAGGTGAGGGATAAGTTTTTAAACCATAACGGAGTTCAGTCTTGGTTCTCTATCGTAAAGCTTTGACATGATGATTTTTTGTGGTGGAGGAACGGCCTTATTTGGCTTGAGGTAGAGGGTGTTCCTATTCGCGCATGGAACAATGATGTATTCACTCAAATATGTGGAAAATGGGGGGAAGTCCTCTTTATGGATGATTTTGATTAGTGTAATAGATTTTCCAAACATCTATGTATTAAATCTTCCCATTCCCTCCTTGTATTTGCTTCTATCTTGGTGATTATTAATAATGTCACTTATACTATTCGGGTTAGAGAACTTTGCAGTTGGACGCCTACCTTCACATGTTATGCTCCTGATCATGATGATGCAAGTTCCATAGGAATGTTTGATAAGCAGGAAGATCATATGTTCGAGGAAAATGAGGAAGAATCGCCTGTTGAGTTTAAAGATGATGTTGTTTCATGTGAGGATGTTCATATTCAGGACTCAAAAGTTAAAGTTGATGGTTCTCTTGGTGCGTCTAATGAACCGAATAACCCGCCATCTGATAGTGATCCATTTGAGTTGGGTCCTCTTATTAACAAGAAGCCAAATAAGAGTCCTAATGAATGACAATCCGTTACTCCAAAATTCCCTCCAGGCTTTTCTCCTATTAGTGAAGGGCAGTAAGCTTCGGAGTCTATTCATAACCTTTCTGGTGGGGAATCTTTTAAGCATACAGGCTTCTCTCTTTTACATAGATTGGAGGAAACTATAAAGGTGGGCATAGCTTTAGGTCTCAACATGGAGGGATGTGAAAAAAATCTTGCATCTCTTATTGCTGACAAAGGAGGACTTGTTGTGAATAAATGAATTGCCTCTCAATTAATGTTCAAGGTCTCGGTGACCTTAATAAGCGGAAGTGGATCCGTGAATTATGTCATACGCATATGATTAATTTTCTCGCTATTCAGGAGTCTAAAATGTCTAACGTCGATCTTTGGATTCTTCCTCAGCCCGGGGAATGTCAGGTGGTACAATTTGCCTTTGAAACAATTTGGTTTTCACTTGATCTAATATTACCTGTAATGATAACTATGTTATTGTCGATGGTTTTTGGATCCCGGGTAACGTCAACATCATATGGATTAATATCTATGCTCCCCAAGATTTACATAGCAAATTAACTCTTTGGTCTTCTTTGTTGGATCTGACTACTTCTTGGGATGGCATTACAGTTTTGATGGGAGATTTTAATGAAGTTCGTGACGCTGGTGAAAGATTCGGTTCGGTTTTCAATGACCGGCGAGCTAACCTTTTTAATGAATTCATAAATGAAGCTTCTATTATTGATATTCCGCTTGGAGGTTATACTTATACTTGGACTGATAAGTGGGGGTCAAAGATGAGTAAGCTTGATCGGTTTTTGGTTGCTGAAAATCTCTTTGAGTTTTTTCCTCATGCATCAGGGATTGTTTTGGAAAAAGGTACTCCGGATCATAGGCCTATTCTTTTCAAGGAATCTCAAGTCGATTATGGACCGACCCTTTTTCGGTTTTTTCATTCATGGTTGGAGATGGAAGGCTTCCATGATCTTGCCACTTACACTTGAAATAATGATGGTATCATCAATGTAAACGGCTTGGTCTTGTTTAAGAAAAAATTACATAACCTCAAAGAAACTCATTTGGGATTGGGTGGGCTCAAAGAAATCTGCTTCTTATGCTTTGAAAAAAGATCATCTAAAATGGCTTTCTATTGTGGATGAAAAAATTGATTCTGGTTTTGCTTGTGATGAGGATAGTAAAATCCGTAGAGATTCTATTACTTTCTTGGGAGATCTTGATCGTCTGGAGAACAAGGATTTAGTTCAAAAAGCCAAGGTGAAGTGGGCTCTTGAGGGTTACGAAAACACGAGTTTCTTTCATGGTTCATTAAATAATAAGAGGCGTCAATTGGCTATTAGAGGCATTTTGAAGAATGGAGAATGGATTGAGGAACCTGGTGTTGTCATGGCTGAATTCCTTGACCATTTTAGGAATCAATTTCAGCAGCCCACATGTACTCCCCCTTCTTTGGATGCCGACTTGTTCAATCCCTTCTCTCATAGCCAACGCGATATCTTAGAATGACCCTTCACTTGGGATGAAATTAAAAAAGGTGTTTAGGATTGTGGTTGTAATCAAGCGCCGGGTCCTGATGGTTTTACTTTTAAATTCTTCACTTCTTTTTGGGATCTTATAGCAGACGACGTGGACAGGTTTGTTCAGGAGTTCTTTCGCTCTAATTTCTTTCCAAAAGGTTGTAACTCCTCTTTTATCGCTCTAATTCCAAAAGTTTCCAATGCTAAATTGGTTTCTGATTTCCGTCCTGTTAATACAAATATCATCTAAAAAATGTTATTTATATTTTACGATCTTTGCTAATATTTTGTTGTTGACAAAGTATAAACTTTATTTTCTAGCAAAGTATAACTATAATATAAGTCTCATATATTAAAACTTTATTTCTAAGTAAACATCACATTCGCTACATGATTCATTGTTCATCTAACAATGTTGATAGCATATTAAGTGTCAAAATATATTTAGTAAGTTTTACTAAATATTGTGTCCTATTGAGTTATATGTCTTCAAACATCTTTAGTAACTCAATCACTTAATCCATATTGCTACAAGAATACTTTTACAAGTTTACTTTCTTATTTGTGAAAGTCTAAAATTAGAAATATACATCTACATCATGCATTGCATCATACATGTCTTGTCATAGCTCTTTATAAATCTTTCTTATAAGATCTCATGCATATTTGGAAAGATTCTTACTCAACATAGTTGACTTAAAGGATCATGAATAGACTTGTCATAAATATGGAAAGATTTCTTGGAAGGAATTCTGTCAGCACTGGCGGAACCCTGAGAATACAAGGGCGGAACCCTTGAATTGGTTCTGCCTGATCCGTGGCCTAGCTGTTTGGTTCTCCTATAAATAGCAAGCCACATCCAAGAAATCTTTCATCACTTTTAGCTATATTACACACATACACTGTCATCTCTATTACTTAACTCAGTTGCAACTCACTTGTGTGATTCTCTTGTGTAGCAAAGAAGTCATCAAGTTCATCCGAAAAGACTACAAGCTTCAACACAACATTGCAAGTCTTGGTAGCTTTGCATTGTGTAAACTCATATAGTTTATACACCATTTGTTTGTATATTGTCTATAGTAATCGGTTAGTATTTTAGTACTCAAAATACACAGACTATCGGGAGTGGTTGTACCATTGTAAAAGAACTCGACATCTTACTTAGTGTCGGAAATATTGTATATGCAACGACAGGAGTGGTTGTACCTTTGTAAAAGAACTCGGTATTTAGCTTTGTACCGGATAAAGTGTAAGCGACGATTGTAAGGTTTTCTCCGCCGAGAAGGGAGCTTGTTGACTAGTGGAGGATACTCTCGAGTTGGATACTCGGGCCGTGGAGTAGGGCAAGGAAAAAGAGTCCTTGTAGCCGAACCACAATAAACACTTGTGTTGATGTTTGATCGTTTCTTACTTTACTCTTTTTCATTACTTGTTGTTTATTAGTTTTGATTGTTGGTTACACATTGATGTGTGCGATATGTCCGTGTAGCATAGGTTAATTTTACATAATCAAGTTTTAAATTTATATTTAGCCGACTTATTACTAACACACATACTTAACGAGCAGTGTACCCGATCAATATGTATATAGTGGTAAGTAGAGTGTTGAACACTAAAAATGAAACATAATATCTAGTTGATTTATCAGTATTTTAATCTCTAAGTTAGTTTTACAATCTAATCTAATAAAAAGGGGGTTAGCCTGAGAGACTAGCACGAATTTGAATTAAACAGTAAAGTAAAACTAATGAGAATAAATCAATGAAGAGTAATCACGTACACAGATAGATAATAGAGACACTAAGAAGACCTGCCATATGGTTTAATTAGCTTGTCACATGTTTTATTGCTAGTTTTATATGATGAGTATCGTAATCTAATCTGTCTCGTTGGATCCTAAATATCGGCGAGTAAACTCTTAATGATTACTTATGTTTATCCTACCTTCTAGACGCTAGATAAGTAGGCGAAGAACAGGTATGGTAGCCCAGAAGACTCAACTAAATACAGAGGTTGCATAAATAGAAGTCACCGAAAAAACATCATATAAACTTTAATCTATGGGAATGCAATTTTAAGGGGAGCAGTATGGTGGCCATAAGCCCATTAATCCTGATGTATTAAAGATTACTAATACAATAAAACAAAAATACTTAATGAATTATACACATGCAGGACCTTCTTACGGCTAAAAGATCTCTGTTTAGGGCGTGTCTTGTGATGCTTCTTCGACTGAATTCGTCTACTTAGGGTTTTGTTGCAGCTCAAATTCCTATCTGTCTTGGGATATTTATAGCTTCTGTCTGAGGGATCGATGCGGCGCATCTTTGATGTGCGTTTTATTAGTGCAAGTTTTAAAAATTATAAACACGATTTATCCGATTATTTATTTAGCACATACGAGCAAGTATACTCGTCCGATGTAGTAAAGGTGGGTAAGTCGAGGTTGTCCCAAGGGATTTGATAGTTTTAGTAATAAGAAAAACGTTTGTTAAATAAGGGTTGTCAATCCAAATTTATGTAAATATCAATTTAAAAGAAACTCAATAAGAACTAAGCATATACTTGTGTATAATTCCTTGATTGGTAATTAGGAGTATCATGACAATTTAAGTATAAAGTTTGGTGTAAAACTTGTTATGATGCGCAACTAAAAATGAGTAGTTATACAATCTATGATGTATGTCCTGTTTTAACTACCACTAAGAATTCTATCACCTAAATGACTCCTTTCGGACATATCAAATGAGTATGACAATTCTATAATCACATAGTTGTTTTGAAAATCAATTCTTTTCTTATGAATTCTTACGAATCCTTTCGGTCCTTTTTCGTGATGAAATCTTCTCAAATCCATTTTAACAAGTAAATAAGATGGGTGTCAAGCATCATATTCCATACTAATTCGTGCACTAATGTTTTGGAATAAAAACAAGTTGAAACTCCTTTCGGACCTATTTTTCCAAAGATTGTTTTTACCAACAAATTAAGCAAGATTAGATGTTACTTCAACAAACTCATAAAATAGATATGTTTTCATGCATCACCTTTTTCATAAAAGAATACTCTGTAACCAATCACATCATACACACAAGTATATCACAAATTACTCCATAACAATCATATTAAAACACAAGTAAATAAGAAAACTTTCATTAAACTCAAAGTAACAATTGTTCATTATAAGTATCAAGGTGTACCTAGCTTGAGAATTACAATGAATAAACTTGTGGAACTATAGCAACCACACTCCTCC
Organism: Artemisia argyi; assembly: GCA_030686995.1. Classification (NCBI taxonomy): domain Eukaryota; kingdom Viridiplantae; phylum Streptophyta; class Magnoliopsida; order Asterales; family Asteraceae; genus Artemisia; species Artemisia argyi. The sequence continues at coordinate 156,755,580 of CM060690.1, read as the reverse complement.
AATTGTTCACTAACGTAAGTAAACAACTCCAAACTCGAACCAAGGCTTGAGACTCGAACTCAACACTTTCTGGACGTTTTTCACAACACTTAGTAAACTTTCAGGCAATATAAGATGAACTAACAATATTTGGTGTAACACTTAGTTAGATATTTGATGGTACATGTAATCTAGACCCTAAGTAGTCATTATATAGCATAATAACACTTATCCTCCCTAGTAAAAACGTCCCTCTTGAGTTATTTAAGCAGAAATGATCAGCCACAAATGATTATGGGGAGTAAATTCGTCCATAAATGCAAGACTTGTAACAGCAGTCACCTCCATCTGATCGGTTTCTCTCCATCCGATCGGATGGCACTCCTTGAGAACACTCCAACCGAATCGGATGCGGGTTGCATCCGATCGGTTGGACACTGTCTAGAAACTATTCTTTTGTCTTTTCTTTGTCGTTTTACGTTGCATGGATTGTCTTTCTTCGTGGCATGACTTTATTTATTAGAACTTGATATTTCCTTGATAAATATGTGTAGAAGACTTGTCTTTATCAACTCCTTTTGTCCATGCGTCATTTCTTTCTTTCTTGATCTTCTTGAAACTCTCCAAATGTGCATGATCACTTCATTTCTTCATATTTTAATCATTTTTACCTGCTTTTGGCTATATTTGCATGCATAAACACTTTTCCACGATTAAGTAACAAATATATACAAATATGACCAATTTCCATGCGTAAAACAAACAATAATGCGACTAAAAACATGTTAATTTTGAGCGTTATCAAATCCCCCACACTTGAGCTTTGCTCGCCCTCGAGCAAGTCTTAATCAAAAGAAAATTGATTTCAATAGCAATAGTGCAAATATCTTACTTGAACTCAAACAAGTAAATAAAGAGCTTGATAACAATTCTACGCACCTTACGAAGATAATTTGAAATTCACTCATCACTCAATATGTGTCATGATTAATAGATCACTCATTGCTCAGTCATGATTTATGTTTCTTGCCATAGGCTTGTACAAGTATCAAAACAATGAAATAATTCATCAAAGAGGTCTTTTATCCGGGTTGTAACGTTTAGGCTAAGGGTAAATAAAACCTTCGTGCAAATATCTTATTTAATAATTACACTAAGTCAAAAAGGTAAGGATAAGGCATGGGAATATTTATGAAATTGGTTTTAAAGAAAAATAAAATCAAAGTCTAAGTCCCATTGTTGCTAATCACAAACAAACCACAAATCCCATAAATGATAATAGTTACAATCTTTCTTCTCTTCGAACTTTCACATGTCGATACATCAATTCACCATAAAAATATTCTTCATACTTAGCACATTGGCTAACAACATATCACATAACTTTCTTTATTCATAATAATATAGCACATTTGCTATAATTATCACCTTATAGTTGCGATGATTATATATATATATATATATATATATATATATATATATATATATATATATATACATCTCCCCCACATTTCGCATAAGCATTACCACAAAAATACAAATAAGAAGTTGCGCACATTCATCTTTGTCGGAATGGCACACACAAATAACAAAGTATGTCTAACTCATAAACATCAAAAACAATCCAACATACCAAGCAACTAGCAACCCACCGTTTAAACTTTGACAAGGGTTAGGCTAAGGTTTAAAGTGTAAAATATTTTTGTATTTTTCTGGATTTAACAAAATGAAAAGGATGGCTCAAAGAGTTTAACTAGGGGTATCTAGCGCTAAAGATAAACGCTAACAAATGGGTTCCAAATACGAGGATAACTAACCGATGTGGTTAGCAAAAATTTATTTTGTAAACGGATGGCCATTTGGTTTTATATCCTAAGTTTGCCTCTTATCATATGAATATATCCTTATCATTCGAAAATAATTTAACCGTAATGCATAACAAGTACAAGTTCTAGAATTAACACAACCACCGGCACACTCATAATGAAATATATAAATAGCATGAGAAACACTATTCACATAAAAAAACTAATCCTCACAATTTATAGTAATAAGGGTATAAAATTGTGCTAGCAAATGTTATCAATTCCGAGACGAATTGCTCTTTAAACTTAATTTATTCTCCAAAAATATCATTATTATTTACCATTGAATCAACCTTATTTTAACTAAAATATGAAGGGCGAACTACTTATAGTTACTAAAGTTCACGACTCTAAAAAAAACAAAAATTAAAAAAAAATAAAAATTAAAAATTATACAATTTTTCTAATTTCTTCCCTCCCCCACACTTAAGTTTTGCATTGTCCTCAATGTAATAAAAAAAATGGAAAAATTTAGAAAATACCGGAGTTAAATACGCAATATGTATATTTGATCATAATAAGCAAATGAGTTTATCGACTCCAAACGTTGATCAATTATATGCTTCCGTAACAAAACCCCTACAAGAAAACTGCAAAATATACGAAACAATCAAACAAACACAAACAAAAATATCTAAACGAAATAAGTAGAAAATTAAGTTACGTTATAAATCCTAAAAGAAATAGTTAAAGGTAGTGGAAATAGAAATAATTCGACACATAATTGTTTTTAACACAAACAATAAACCATATGACGATCACTCGTCATCAATAATCCTTGTTGGGATGAACAAACGCGTCCTCGCTCTCATCTTCATCCTCATTATCGTCTTCATCCACCACTCGTCGCTTCTTCTTTCCAACTCTTGATGACGAACCTCCAACATCATAACTCGATCCTCCAGGATTAAAACTTGATCCACCCACATTGACACCTGAACTACTATACTCGGGAAGTCTACCGTATGGAGGGTATGGCTCGGGAAATGGTGAATAACCAGGATAAGGGTAGGGGTATGGTCCAGGATATGGAGAATATGGTAACGGGTATGGTGGAACATTTGGTGGGTTGTAGGGAGGTACCTCATAATTGGCATCTTGTGCCAAGTGTTGGATCATTGGCAGGGAATAATCAAAGTTGTAATTATTCCTCATCATCATTGAATCTTTCCAAACTTCCCTACACTCAATAGCATTCAACTATCGGTTCCAATCACCCCATCCTGAATCAAAACCACTTTGAGTATTCCCCGGAAAACTTCCCATTTGAGGTTTTGATGGTGCCTCCGTATAAGCTCCTGATTGCGCCCTCACACTTGGTTCGGTCCAAGGTCCCAAAGTCTTATTATTCCTATCCAATGCTTTTCCAAAACTAAAAGCATCCCATATCTCACTCTCCATCCTCACTCGACACTTCCTCAACTCATTCTCATTATAGTACCCAAGATTCTAAGCCAAAACGGTCACATAATGACCTCCACAAACATCACTTTGTTTCTTAATTCCCGGTGCTCTCTTAGAAAGATATTCGGCAATAATCCATGCCGCATTCCCATTCTTATCTTCCTCCAATAACTTCATCACCCATAGGTCCGGTTGACTACATTTGTCTTAACTACCGCTCCTATGCAACAATCCCCAAGAAATCAACTTTTGTAACACCTTCATCAACGGATTCCTAATCCTAGAAGAATTCCTCCTAAGACAAGTTGGATCACCAATTCTATTCCAATAAGCATCAACACCCGTGTGTTGATCATGATCTCTAGCCAAGCTCACAAAATGTGGTCCAAACAACCTATGATTAACCTCACTTTCCTTATACAAACCCAGGGCAACTGCAAAATTTGGCAAAGAGAAAGCATGTTCGCGCCCACACAATTTAAACCAAATACAAACATCCCCAAGAACATCATTCACCTTCCTATCAAAGTAAAATGTAGAAAAGAACTCCAAACACCATTCCTTGTAAACATCCTCACGTATACTAAAAGCTCTTTCCCAAGAATAATCTTCAAACCTATCCCCATCAGCGGGATACACATAAATCACAGTCATCATGCTCCTCAATTGATCCTCACATTCATACTCCACAAGCAAATCCCAATCAATCAATCTAGGCTTAGCAATCTTTCTCTCTTGAAGTTTTGAAACTTCGTGCAAAATTCCTTCCGCTAGGACATGTGATATCAAATTTGAAATGCCAATCACCATCTCCTTCTTCTCTTTAGTAAATGCTAGGACCATCGGATCCCCATTCCAAGTTCTTCAATTGGACCGGTAAAGATCCAAGAAAATCTGTCAATTTGTTAAACACAAAAATATTTTTAAATGGGTTAAAGAAAGCCTCCTGATGAGTGTGTAAATACTCATCATTTCTGTTACATTTAAACTGCAAAAACATATGAAAATACACAGGAATGCCTTAAAATACATAAAATATCCCTGGATTGTGTTTTTATGCAAAAGGATTGAAAACTGATGAAAAACAAAATATTTCACATAATTTACAGTTTCAGTCCCTGAACTTTGAAAAATTGGCAAAACTAGTCCCTGGTAAATCAAAACATAAAAAATATCATCAAAGGTCCTTAGGGATTCATAAGTTGTCAAGTATAGTCCTTTAAAGTTAAAAATTGCAAAATGACAACTTTAGTCCCTCAAGTTTCAAAAAATGTCAAATATAGTCCTTAAGGTTTTGAAAATGGAAAAATATTAAAAGTAAACCTTGCACTATTCTTAAATGGTATAATTGGTCCTTATGATAACTTATGGAGAAATTACAATTTCACCCCTCAACTTTGGAAAAATTACATAAATGGTCCCCGGGTGTTTCAAATTGTAATAAAATGCAAAATAGTCCTTTGGTTTATCTAACTTAACATTATTGGTCTTATGATAACTAATATTATTTGGCAGGTTTAGTCCTTGAATATTTCAGGAATTACAAATCTAGTCCTTGGGCTTTTTACCACTTAAACCAAACCGGACCCTTTAAATTAAACCCAAAAACCAATAATCCAAATCCAAACCTTAAACAAATACCCCAGCCCACCCCTTCCAAGCCCAATCCACATTCCAAGCCCACCCTTTTTAATATTACCAGGTTTGACCCTGGTCAACCCCCGCCAAAACCACCTCCACTGTACACCCGTCTCCCCCATCCCTGCAACGCCAAAACCAGGTGGTTTTGCACCACCACCTCATCACCCCAGCTGTCAACCCACTCCCTTCCACCTCCACAAACTCCCAAAAATCTTTAATTACAAAATTTTGGCCCCAAGTTACCTACACGACTTTTGGCGTCAAAATTGATCCAACGATCAATTTTGCTCATAAGTGATCCAATGGCCCTAAAAGTTGATGGGATTTGTTCAGACACATGTGGGGAGCCCAAAAAGTCTATAAAGTTTAAGGGAGATGCAGTGTACAATGTATCTAGTTTAATTTTTTAATCAATGTATGTCGATTAGTTAATCTCTTAATTTCCTTTGTATCTTTAAGCTTTTCAAGTGGTATTTCTTGAACTTCAGTGTATCTTAAACCTTTGGCAATAATAAATTTCAAGTTTTCTTTATGATTCTCAGTATATGCAATTTCCTTTTATATCAAAAATCTCAAATAGCTTGATTGTTGTTTCTAGCTGTTATTCTGGACTCATTTAGCTCATATAAGCTCCAAGAAAGCTTCTGAAGGCTTTTAGTAACTTTAAAAGTGAGTGTAGTAATTAAACTTAAAAATTCAAAGAAAATCAAGAAAATAGAAAATAAATAAAAATTTAGTGAAGTGATGAAGAAAGCAAGGAGCAGGGTTGATTTTGGATTGCCCTTGGGTTAATGGTTCTGTGGAGAACCTATAAGAATGATACTTGGCTCTTGATTTCAAGATTTCAGCTTGGTGCTCATTTATTTCACACCTCGTTGGGATTTAACGATCCGGGGAAACACTAAACTCCACGGAGTATTGGCCTAAGCTGTTTGACTTGTTGACCATTACTTGGTTGATATTATCTGACCGTTTCACACCAATCAAAATTTGGCGCCGCTGCCGGGGAGGTGTGCTGCGTATTATGACTTTTTGAAGTATCTGTGAGTTTGAATTATCACACTTTGTTATATATCATCTTTTTATCTATATTTCTTTTCTATTTTTAAATTTCCCGTCACTCTAAGTATTCTTAGAGTCGTCTCTAGTGCATGCGCACTCGTTCTTCTAGGTCAACAAGCCTTTTCCGTGAGCTTGTCAGAATTCCTCGAAGACGTCGTAGACGTTCTGCCCCAACAGCTGTATCTGAGATACGTGCTGTTTCCCCAAACAAAGTTATCATGGCGGAAGACCGTCCGATGACTGAGCTTCTCCAAGCACCCATTGAGGGTTCCGGAGACGCTATTGTTGTCCCAGCCATTGTGGCTGAATACTTTGAGCTCAAAACCGGGTTACTAAATCTAGTAACCTCAAGCCAATTTTATGGTTTTGAGAGGGATGATCCTCATGCTCATATTTGATGGTTTAATAAAATTACCTCTACCATCAAATACAAGAACGTCCCTTCCGAAGCAGTCAAACTTCTTCTATTCCCATTTTCTCTTGAGGGGGCAGCCCGGATTTGGCTGGAAAAACAACCTCCTCGTTCAATAACATCATGGGAGGATTTAGTTACCAAATTTGTAAACGAATTTTTCCCCCGTCCAGAACGACAAGTCTTAAAAATGAAATCATCAAATTTACTCAAAGGTTTGATGAATCATTTGGTGACGCATGGGATCGTTTCAAAGAATTGCTTCGTCGATGTCCTCATCATGGTTTCACTGAATTAATGCAAATTGACACGTTTTATAATGGTGTGAGTCAATCTGACCAAGATTCTCTCAGTGCCTCCGCGGGAGGTAATTTTTTGAGTAAAACCACTAAAGAAGCTTTAGAAATCATTGAAAATAAGTCCAAGGTCTGCACTACACGCACAAAGCCATATAACTCCCAAGTGAGTGCTGGTCCTTCTACTTCATCACCCGTGAGTACTTCTAGCACCGATGCTAAGATAGACAAACTCACGGACGCCATTTAAGCTTTGTTTCTCTCAAACCAGAAGAAAGTCACTTTCACACAAAACCCTTCACATGCTGAAGTAAAAAAGGTGGAAATTTGTGTCACTTGTGGTGGCCCACATGCTTACTACAATTGTACTGCCACCGATGGTAGTCCTTTTGAAGCCAATGCCTTAGCCGGTACTACAAATCAGGGAGGTAATCAATACCGTCCTCAAATGGAACCAAGTTACCGTGCTAACACACATATGGGACCACCCGGGTTTAACCCAAACCCAAATTTGCAAAATCGAAACCAGAACCAACCTCGAATGAACCAAGGTTATCAAAACCAAGGGAATTTCAATCCTGGACAGAATCAAGGTTTCCACAATCAAGGAAACTTTAACAGAAACAATTTCAACCCCGGAAATCATTTTCAGGGAAATGGTAATCCAAATCAGGGAAATTTTCAGCCACAACAAGGTTATAATCAAAATAACCGTGTCCAAAATTTCCCCAACCAAACACAAGCCATTCTCCCAGCTCCACAATCATCATCTGATGAGTTGTTGAAGCAGTTCATGAAAACTCAAGAAGAGACAAACAGGTTGTTGGTCAGCCAGATTTCTGAAATCAAGAAATCTTTAAATGAACAACCCTCGGGCTCTGGAAAACTTCCGAGTAACACGATCGCAAACCCGAGGAGCGATGCAAAGGCGATCACGACCAGGAGCGGAGTTTCATATGATGGACCTACTGTTTCCACTACCCCTTCTTCTCCTTCTCCCAAGGTAGTGGAAAATAAAGCCGAGGTAAATAAGGACGAAGTACTTCCTACTCATAATGGGGGTACCCAAGACGTCCCACCTCATGTTGTCCCGAAACCCAAACCAAAACCTAGAGTTGTTTTTGAACCCAATGATATCCCAGTTGAAACACCAAAGTCCAAACCTTCTACCCCCTCTATTCCTTACCCCTCACGCTTAAGTGAGCAAAAGCTCCGTGAAAAAGCTAGTCACCAGATGGATAAATTCTTTCAAATCTTCCAAGATTTGCATTTTGACATTAGCTTTGCGGATGCTATTATTCTGATGCCCAAATTTGCATCAACAATCAAACACTTGTTAAGCAACAAGGAGAAACTGTTTGAAATGGCAAAGACTCCCTTGAATGAGAACTGCTCAACAGTTCTTTTAAAGAAGCTTCCCGAGAAGCTGGGAGATCCTGGAAAATTTCTAATACCATGTGTATTTCCGAGAATGGTTGATTGCTATGCCTTGGCCGATCTTGGTGCAAGCATCAACCTAATGCCATATTCAGTTTGGAAGAAACTTTCTCTTCCTGATCTTACTCCTACCTGCATGACTTTAGAGCTTGCAGACCGATCGATATCTCGTCCTCTCGGCATTGCCGAGGATGTATTTGTGAAGGTAGGAGAGTTCCATCTCCCCACTGACTTTGTAGTGGTTGATTTCGATGCTGATCAAAGGGTCCCTCTCATTGTTGGGAGGGGTTTCCTTAGAACGGGCCGTGCTCTTAGCGATGTATTTGAGCAAGAAATCACTCTGCTTGTGGGTAATGAAGCTGTTACATTTAACCTCGATCAAACCTCGAGGTACTCCTCCAATTATGATTCTGAAGCAGTTAATCAAATAGATATCATAGACATTGCTTCAGAGGAGTATTCTCAAGAGTTTCTTGGTTATTCTCATAATTCTGTGAGTGGGGATTTCACTCCATCATCTGAACCTATCATTTCTGACTCTTCCCGTTCCCTCACTCTGTTTGAGGGAAGTGATTTCCTTTTGGAAGAGGTCGAGGCTTTTCTCAAAAGTGATTCAGTTCCATCGGGAATTGATAACACTGAGATTGATCTGGAGGGAGATATTCTTCTCCTTGAGAGATTGCTAAATCAAGACAATTCTCCTCCACTCCCTGCCGTACAACTTCATAATCAGGAAATCAAATATGTTGAGGAAACTGATGATTTTCCTGAGGTCGAACTCAAGGACTTACCTCCTCATCTTGAATACGCATTCCTGGAGGGTGATGATAAATTACCCGTCATTATTGCTAAAGGTTTAAGTGATGAGGAGAAGATTGCTCTCATAAAGGTCCTGAAGTCACACAAGCAAGCAATTGCTTGGAAACTCTCCGATATTAAGGGTATTAACCCAGATTTTTGTACACACAAAATCTTGATGGAGGATGACTTCAAGCCTGCAGTGCAACATCAAAGAAGGGTGAATCCAAAAATTCATGATGTGATTAAACAAGAGGTTCTTAAACTTCTTGATGCAGGATTGATTTACCCCATCCCTGACAGTCCATGGGTTAGTCCCATTCATTGCGTCCCAAAAAAGGGTGGCATTACTGTTGTCACTAATGAGGAAAATGAGTTGATTTCAACTCGGCTGGTTACCGGATGGCGTGTTTGCATTGACTATCGTAAGTTAAATGACGCCACCCGCAAAGACCACTTTCCGCTGCCCTTTATGGACCAGATGCTTGAGAGATTAGCGGGAAATGAGTACTATTGTTTCCTTGATGGTTTCTCAGGATACTTTCAAATCCCCATTGATCCATCGGATCAAGAAAAGACTACCTTTACATGCCCTTATGGAACCTTTGCTTATAAACGTATGCCTTTTGGCTTATGTAATGCTCCAGGTACGTTCCAGAGGTGCATGATGGCCATATTTACCGACATGATCGGTAAAACCATGGAGGTCTTTATGGATGACTTCTCGGTCATTGGGGATTCATTCCAAACATGTCTCACCAATTTAGAAAAAATGTTGAAAAGGTGTGAAGACACCAATCTATGTCTAAATTGGGAAAAAAGTCACTTTATGGTCAAAGAGGGCATTGTCCTCGGCCATAAGATTTCCAAGAATGGGATTGAGGTTGACAGAGCTAAGGTTGATGTCATTGCTAAACTGCCTCACCCTACTACCGTCAAAGGTATTAGGAGTTTCTTGGGTCATGCCGGTTTCTATCGTCGATTCATACAAGATTTTTCTAAAATCTCACGGCCTATGACTCATCTCCTTGAAAAGGATACTCCTTTTATCTTCTCACCAGAGTGCATCGAAGCTTTTGAAACATTAAAGAAAAAGCTTACGGAGGCACCCATTCTTGTTGCCCCCGACTGGGATTTACCCTTTGAGCTTATGTGCGATGCAAGTGATTTTGCTATCGGTGCAGTCTTGGGGCAACGCAAAACGAAACACTTTCAGCCTATCCACTACGCAAGTAAAACTATGAACGAAGCTCAAACTCATTACACCACTACAGAAAAAGAATTATTAGCTGTGGTGTATGCTTTTGAGAAATTTCGGACATACTTAATCTTGACTAAAAGCGTAGTGTATACGGATCACTCGACTCTAAAATATCTATTTGCAAAACAAGATGCAAAGCCGAGATTGCTCCGTTGGGTTCTCCTCCTCCAGGAATTTGATATCATTATTCGTGATAAAAAAGGAGCTGAGAACCTGGCTGCTGATCATTTGTCCCGATTAGAGAACCCTCATCAAGATGTGTATGAGAAAAAGGAAATAAATGAAACATTTCCTCTCAAAACACTCAATGCGGTTGCTTTTCGTGGAGATTCTACTACCCCGTGGTTTGCCGACTTCGCAAATTACCATGCGAGTAACTTTGTTGTGAAAGGGATGTCAACCCAACAGAAGAATAAATTCTTTAAGGATGTTAAACATTACTTCTGGGATGACCCCTACTTATTCAAAATCTGTGCGGATCAAGTCATCCGACGGTGTGTATATGGACAGGAAGCCACTGAAATTCTCAAGGCTTGCCATGCTGGACCCACTGGGGGACATCATAATCCCAATTACACCGCCAAAAAGGTGTTTGATTCTGGATTCTTTTGGCCCACAATTTATAAAGATGCCCAGGATCTCATTAAAACCTGTGACGCTTGTCAACGTCATGGAAACATTTCACAAAGAAATGAGATGTCACAAAATGCTATTCAAGTATGTGAGATATATGATATCTGGGGCATTGACTTTATGGGGCCATTTCCATCATCTAGAGGAAACAAGTACATACTTGTGGCTGTTGATTATTTATCAAAGTGGGTTGAAGCGAAGGCTTTACCCACAAATGATGCCCGAGTTGTAGTAAAATTCCTGAAATCTCTTTTTGCCCGTTTTGGAACTCCACGTGGTATCATAAGTGATCGTGGTACGCATTTCTGCAATGATAAATTTGACAAAGTCATGCAAAAGTATGGTGTAACCCACCGTCTTTCTATCGCGTATCACCCACAAACAAGTGGGCAAGTGGAGGTTTCAAACCGTGGTATCAAAAGGATACTTGAGAGGACTGTTGGTGAAAACTGTGCTGCCTGGTCGGATAAATTAGATGACGCACTATGGGCCTTTCGTACAGCTTATAAAACACCCATTGGGTGTACACCTTACAAGCTTGTGTACGGAAAGACATGTCATCTGCCAATGGAACTTGAGCACAAAGCCTACTGGGCATTGAAACATGCCAACTTTGACCTCAAAACTGCGGGTGATCACAGAAAAGTTCAAATGAATGAATTAAATGAACTACGTGATCAGGCTTACGAGAACCCTTTAATCTATAAAGAAAAAACAAAGAGAATTCATGACTCAAAAATAAAGAACCGCGTTTTTAACGTTGGTGATCGAGTACTTCTCTTTAATTCTAGATTAAAGATCTTCTCGGGTAAATTAAAAACCCGTTGGACTGGTCCATTCACTATCACTAAGGTTTATCCATATGGTACCATTGAGTTATCTCAAAATGACGGTCCATGTTTTAAAGTGAATGGCCATTGTGTGAAACACTACTTTGGAGAGGACATACCAAATATGGTTGTCCCGGATCTCCAAACTTTCCCCAAGGACAATTAAATTCGGGGTCGAGTCAAGCTAGCGACTCGGTTAACAAAAACAGTAGCTTCCTCATGGACAATTCAATTCGAGGTCGAGTCAAGCTAGCGACTCGGTAATTAAAAACAGTAGCAATATGGGTTTTCACTCATATTTCTGATTTCTTTCTCTTTTCTACCACCCTAGTGTGGGGGAGATGCCCTACATGTTGTATATATGTATATATCTTCAAAAAAAAATGTAAATAGCCTAAAATAAAGGTTATTAATATTTCCTTCTTACGTTCTAAGTATCGGTTTAACACCCGGTGTTTTGAATATTGAGGGCAATATTCATATCTAAGTGTGGGGGGGGGGGGGATTCTCACGAATTCAAACACATGTTCCATCAAGCACCCTCATTTGATCAAAATTTAAAGTTTTTTCACACTTAGAAATGCAATAAATGGTTATCAGTCCGCCATGTCTAACCCACATAAGGATTGGCTAATCCAGGAGCAAACGGCTCTTGGTAAAGATATCTCAAAACCGTTGATGGCTTGCAATTTTCCAAAAATTGTATGGTACCTCAACTCGCCATATCCTAAAAAGCGAATGAGTTGGCTAGCCCGCAAGATTATGGCTTGTGGTAAAGGCAGTGGAAAATCCATAATTGGTAATCAGCTCACCAAGATGTTGACTATTCCATCAAGAGTTGGCTAGTCCAGAAGCAAACGGCTTTTGGTAAAGACAAAACAAATCCGTTGACAGCTGGTGGTTTGCTAAAAATCACACGGTTATCAGGTGTGCCTCAGTTCTTACATCTGGCTACTCCAGAAGTGATGGCTTTTGGTAAAGAGTAAAAATCCATTAAAATTTTCTCAAAAGATTGCTAGGGACTAGCAATAGTTTAGTGTGGGGGATTGATGAGTGTGTAAATACTCATAATTTCTGTTACATTTAAACTGCAAAAACATATGAAAACACAGAGGAATGCCTTAAAATACATAAAATATCTCTGGATTGTGTTTTTATGCAAAAGGATTGAAAACTGATGAAAAACAAAACATTTCACATAATTTACAGTTTCAGTCCCTGAACTTTGAAGAATTGGCAAAACTAGTCCCTGGTAAATCAAAACATGAAAAATATCATCAAAGGTCCTTAGGGATTCATAAGTTGTCAAGTATAGTCCTTTAAAGTTAAAAATTGCAAAATGACAACTTTAGTCCCTCAAGTTTCAAAAAATGTCAAATATAGTCCTTAAGGTTTTGAAAATGGAAAAATATTAAAAGTAAACCTTGCACTATTCTTAAATGGCATAATTGGTCCTTATGATAACTTATGGAGAAATTACAATTTCACCCCTCAACTTTGGAAAAATTACATAAATGGTCCTCGGGTGTTTTAAATTGTAATAAAATGCAAAATAGTCCTTTGGTTTATCTAACTTAACATTATTGGTCCTTGTGATAACTAATATTATTTGGCAGGTTTAGTCCTTGAATATTTCAGGAATTACAAATCTAGTCCTTGGGCTTTTTACCACTTAAACCAAACCGGACCCTTTAAATTAAACCCAAAAACCAATAATCCAAATCCAAACCTTAAACAAATACCCCAGCCCACCCCTTCCAAGCCCAATCCACATTCCAAGCCCACCCTTTTTAATATTACCAGGTTTGACCCTGGTCAACCCCCGCCAAAACCACCTCCACTGTACACCCGTCTCCCCCATCCCTGCAACGCCAAAACCAGGTGGTTTTGCACCACCACCTCATCACCCCAGCTGTCAACCCACTCCCTTCCACCTCCACAAACTCCCAAAAATCTTTAATTACAAAATTTCGGCCCCAAGTTACCTACACGACTTTTGGCGTCAAAATTGATCCAACGATCAATTTTGCTCATAAGTGATCCAATGGCCATAAAAGTTGATGGGATTTGTTCAGACGCATGTGGGGAGCCCAAAACATCTATAAAGTTGAAGGGAGATGCAGTGTACAATGTATCTAGTTTAATTTTTTAATCAATGTATGTCGATTAGTTAATCTCTTAATTTCCTTTGTATCTTTAAGCTTTTCAAGTGGTATTTCTTGAACTTCAGTGTATCTTAAACCTTTGGCAATAATAAATTTCAAGTTTTCTTTATGATTCTCAGTATATGCAATTTCCTTTTATATCAAAAATCTCAAATAGCTTGATTGTTGTTTCTAGCTGTTATTCTGGACTCATTTAGCTCATATAAGCTCCAAGAAAGCTTCTGAAGGCTTTTAGTAACTTTAAAAGTGAGTGTAGTAATTAAACTTAAAAATTCAAAGAAAATCAAGAAAATAGAAAATAAATAAAAATTTAGTGAAGTGATGAAGAAAGCATGGAGCAGGGTTGATTTTGGATTGCCCTTGGGTTAATGGTTCTGTGGAGAACCTGTAAGACTGATACATGGCTCTTGATTTCAAGATTTCAGCTTGGTGCTCATTTATTTCACGCCTCGTTGGGATTTAATGATCTGGGGAAACACTAAACTCCACGGAGTATTGGCCTAAGCTGTTTGACTTGTTGACCATTACTTGGTTTCTATTATCTGGCCGTTTCACACCAATCATCTCCATTGCTAGAGCCCTTTCCATTTCATCCTCAATATCAAAGAAACTAGGTGTGCATGGGCCAAACTTAGGCCTACCATCTTTATCTCTTCCTACTTCAAAGCAACCAAGGTAATCCTCCTCTTGGTCCTCATCATTAACGTCCCCATTACTACCCCCTCTAGGCTTTGGATAGTAAGTGTTCTTAAGAATTCCATCGTCAATTGTCATGGTACCTCTTCCCATATCTATTATCGCTCCAGATGTTCTTAAGAATGATCTACCTAACAACAAAGGTAGTTCCTTATCAACCAAAACATCCAACAAAAGAAAATCCGCCAAGAACGCTTGGTAACCAATTTGAACTCTAACATTCCTTACCTCCCCCATTGCTTTCGCCTTAGAATTATCCGCCATAGTGAGTTTAGAATTGTTAGGTTTAGGGTCTCTTAATCCTAACTTTTGATACAATGGGTAAGGCATAATACTCACACTCGAGCCCGTATCGGCTAATGCATATAAAAGAGTTGTCCCATTAATTTTAACCGGCAAAACAAAATTTTCGGGATCATTCATTTTCTTTGGGAGCCCATTCTCAATTATCCTTCTCTCCTCTACTTCATCAAAACTATTATCTTCCAACTTTAAATTTGCTAACATAACCCCATCTAATTTCTTCCTATAATCCATGTAGTTTCTTAACACTTCAATGACCGGTTTGTTTTCCATCAATTCACTAATTTTTGCTTCAAGATTCTCCAAGATAGCTTGTTTTTGCTCTTTGGTTAAGGGTTTGCTACTTTTTAGTGAATTTGGTGGAGTTTTGGATGATGATGATGATGATGATTTGTTTTCTTTTTCTTTTTGGGTAGAGGGTTGGGTTAATTTGTTCAATGGTGTTTTGTTTCGGTTAACCTTTCCCATCTTACAAATTTCATCCCTTCCTTCCTTTATCTTTTCCATACCTTCACAAACATCAACAAGCATTTCATTCACACCTTTTCCTTCTTCCAAATCACTTATTAATTCGTAACTCCCCAAGTGCGAAATCCAATGTACACTTGGTAGTCACAAGAAAATCTCTACCAAAGATAACCTCCGGTTCATCGGCATTAGTATATTCCACAACCAAAAAATAAAATTTGAAAATGTGACCATGAATGTTCACTCTAACTCCTTTCACTTTCTTCCTTCCATAATCTCCATAGTCAAGCCTAACAAAACCAAGCTTGTCAAGTACTTCTTCCGAAATGTAATTGTCTCCATATTCCATGTTCAACTCCGCATGTCACACCTCGCCAAGGCGGAAACGCGAGGGTGTAACTTCATAGATATCATCACAACACCTGGTGTCTATATAGAGAACAACTACATGCACAAAAACAGAGCAAAGTACAAACACAAAGTGTTGTAACAATACCCCAAAACAAAAATCCGAAACAATACATAACTTCAAACATAGATGCTAAACCACTTCCAATGCAACTAAGGTCTCGTCTATCCACATCCTTCTATCTTATCCTTAGAAAGCTCACTTGAAAATGATGCTTAAAATGTCAACATTACGTTGGTGAGATTCATACGTTTAAGACTCAAACACACAAGGCAACCAAAATCACTGTCATTACAAAATATAGTTGGACAAATAATTATAGTTATCATATAAGCTACATATATTACTAGGCAACATCACACATAAGGCAACATCAGGACGGCTCGTGTCCTCCGATCCCACAATGATTACAACAGGACGGCTCGTGTCCTCCGATCCCACAATAATTACAACATCAGGACGGCTCGTGTCCCCCGTTCCCATTAAACACAATTAGGTCGCATGCGCGAGCAACAGGGTAAGCACCATCCCAATTGAACCACACAGTTATCCACAACATATCATTACCGTTCACATATAGCATAAATACGATAACATTAAAAGTCCAAGCTTTTTAACACCATACACATAATCACAGTAATTCAAATCATTTAAGACAAGCATCATTCCCATCCCAAGTTTAAAACAAAGTAAAAATATGGGACTATGAACTCACCTCAAACCTTGCAGCTTCCACAACACAAATCACAAATCTAAACAACACAATTAAATCTACATTACACAAGGTCAAGCTAAAAGCTACAACCCATGTAATATTCATATGATGGATGTATAAGACTCATATGACCCACCATGGATCTCCTAGACACCATACTAACCATTACCATAACCTAACACTTACTAAATCCTTTGCACTCTTAAAACCAGAAAACGCAGAATTTTTGGGTACATTCACCCACATAAAATCACGACAAATAAAGCTTAAAAAATCACACCAAAAATTCACCATGGTCTCTCATAAGCATAGAAGCTAATCCCAGAAGGCCATGGACCAATAACACACACAAATACTCATAAGAAATTCAAACTTGTCAACTACTCAAATTCGGATCTGAACGCACACCAAAAAGTTTTGATTTTAAATAAATACTTCCACAAGTTTTTATCGCGAATCCTTTTCGTGGTAGTCTAATATAACCTAATACTTAACTATTCCAGAAGGCCTAGCCAAAATACCACTTTTACAACCACATGACACCCTCAAACTTTTACCCAAAATCTGTCCCGGTTTGACAGCTTTGACACCTTAACAAAGAAAAATCAAAAGACCAACTTTCCGACCTTAAAATCGATTGTGGCTGGAGTTTTTGGAAAGCTCTTTCATTATACTTCAATTGAGACCTAAAATTCGCGACTTAACTCCTCACCATCTGTTATTTACACTCACATCTTTACAGCCTTACAAATCTGTCAAAACCCTAACTCAATAACTAGCATGTTTTACGCTCAATTCTCTTAACCAATCACCATACTATTATCATTAATTGATCCCAACATGTTTAATAACATTAATTTATAGAAGTTAACACAAACCCTACTCCATCATATAATTATTACATGAATTATATTAATTAATCAAACAATTGAACATGTATTTTAAGAATTTTACCTTGATTCTTGATTATTGCTTCACAATTATAAACCCTATTTTTTTCCCCTTATCTTGCTCCTTGGATCGACTCAAATTACAGAAAAAAACGTTTTAGGGGTGTTTGGTTTGATATTATATTAATTATGGATAATCCTTGGGCCTAAGAGTCATATTTGGACTCAAATTGGGTTTCCTTTTCCCTTGTTTTTCTCTATAATCGATTTTTACATACATATATATATCTTTTTATATTTTTTTTTATCAAATTAATTTATTACACTCAAAACCTCATACTTTTCATATTTTATGTATTTCCATATCGAAACCTAACGTATTTCGCGATAAACCTTAATTTTACGATAAACCGAAAAATAATCATTTTCAAAATAAAGTTTCCAAAAATAGAATTTCACACTCTTTTTGAAATATAACTCATAAAAACAAATCCCACGTAACTTACTAACGCTCAAATACTTGAACGAAGACGCGTTACGCAAAAACACAAAAACACCAAAAGCTACACAAGTCATTCCTACACCACAAGGGCGATCAAAATGAACTTTCCCAAATTCCAAACTTTCCAAATCACAATAAAACCATTTACGCAAAGGGATTTAGTGCTAAAACTCACCTATATCACACTTATATCACTTCAAACACCTAAGACACACCAAACAAACGTCAACCGAGTCAAGACTATCAGTCAAACTGACCTGCTAAAACCACGGTTGTTACATCATCCCCCACTTAGGGAAATCGCGTCCCGAGATTTCAACTACTATAGTTACCACTCACAACAGCAAAAGGAAATTTATGGATTTTTAAGCGGATAAATACCACACCATCAAATCACAGAGAAAGAATCGCAAAAATGTGAACCGACTAAATACTCGAATTCACACGATAGAAAAACATTCCGTCATTCCAACGATACACGCAAATAGATACACTCCCTAATCAATAGCACCAATGATCAAAACGACTTCTCACAGGTAGGTACGATACTCTCGAACCAAATGAAAATCCAAATGGTAACCGCAGGGAACACCACATATAATAGATACACACAAAACAAACATTAATTACATCTGATTCCTCACGCTCCCAAGTAAACTCAGGACCACGCTTCGAATCCCACCATACCTTTACCAACGCTATCTCACCACACTTCAAACTCTTAACATCTCGATTCCATAATCTCAATAGGTTTCTCGACAAAATGAAGAGTCTTGTCAACCTTACATTCATCTAATGGCACATGCAGACTAGCATCCGCCAACCACTTCTTTCCATTGGATACGTGAAACGTATCATGCACTCTACTTCACTCCTCAGGCAAACTCAACCAATATGTCTCAAATCCGATCCTTTCCGTAAATCTCAAATGGTTCTACATATCTCGGTGCTAGCTTGCCTTTCTTACTGCAACGCACAACACCGTTCCAAGGAGATACTTTTAACCTCACAATATCACCAACACCAAACTCTAAGGGCTTACGGAAATAACCCGCATAACTCTTTTGGCGATCTCTTGCTGCCTTAAGTCTTTCCCTAACTAGAAAACCTTATTCATAGTCTCTCGTTCTAGTTCAAGACCAATTAGTTGGCGTGTTCCTACCTTTGCCCATAGAACAGGTGACTTACATTACCTTCCATAGAATTTTCACACGACACTTACTCAATACTAGAATGATAATTGTTGATATAGGAGAACTCAGCTAAGGGTAAATGTATACCCCAGCTTCCTCCAAAATCAAACACACCAATGCTCTCAGCTCACCATCCAACGCCAGATTTGTACGTTCACTTAGTCCATTCATTTAAGAACGATAAGTCGTACTCATCTACATACGCGTTCTTAAGACTCCATAACACGTTTACCACTATCGCGAAGTAAGTATTTCATCATGTTTTCTTGATGATCAACGCGACACCCCATGGCTCTTTACCAACTCACCAAGCAAAAAGTCTCGCCTACTCCTCCATACATCTCTTGCAAAGGTAATGATATGTCTTATCCATTCTCGGATGTATCAAATACCTTGCATGATTGATGTCCTTACGCTTCCTCTCAATGAAACCAATAGCTGGTCCGCAAAGTACATTCCTCCATCCTCGTTCCTTTCCATTTACTAGTCTAAACCAAGTAATCATTCTTCTTACATGTTCTCATCCTTGAACCTCTCTCTCTAGGCTGTCAATATCATCCTCTTAACTCTGAACTGAATTATTATAATCATTGCTCACAAACATCCAAGTTTCACTCGTTCACTCCCGCTCAGCGCTCTTACCTCGATGTCTGCCCTTCCTTTACGGTGGCGAATCAGACAATCGTAGTCACTGAGAAATTCCACACCCAACTTCTCTTCAACATATATTAACCTCTTGTCAAATATATGCTAAAGATTCTTATGATCTGGGTAGACCACACTCTTTGCTCCATAAAATATCATCTCCAAGTTCTACTCCCCAACTTTAAATCATGTATCACATAGTTCCTCTCATGGATCTTCCACCTCCGCGATGCCTACGCAATCTATATAAGATAGAAATGAATCGTCAATAGTACCTGCCAACCCTAAGGACAATTGTCTCTCATAGGGTGTCTTAGGTACTTGCCACTCTTCACCACTTTTATCTTACTAATGTCAATGAACACTCGTTATCGTTGACAACCTTCCTGAAGAACGTACATCTTAAAGCTGAACTTCTCACTTGGACACTTGGCAACATCCTCTTCTTCTTCAACGAACAAATTGATAATCGAAACGACAATCTATCCTAAGTAGAAGACGCGAACCATGAAACCGGTCAAACTAAAACGTATATCAACGAACTGAAAAAGAGCATGAATTACCGACTAGTGAGGTAACGAACATTAAAACCAAAGCTAGAAAAACACAATAAGAAATTTTCCCCCAATAAAAATAGACACAGATAAAATGTTCATGAAAACCCATACTAAGAAAATATAAAATACACGTACCCATAAAACATCCACAAGCGTACCTCAACAAAAGAAACACTCGATGAACCAAATACATAACAAGTTTGGTAAATGAGAACCATATACAGTTCTTATTCCCGTACTCGACCTTCCCAAAAATAAATGAACACCGTTTTTCACAAAACATATCTTAAACTTATACATTTTTTTTAATAAAATATATATAAACCTTTTTATGTAAGACATCAACATAACCATTTTTTTTACACTTCATTTTCATCATAAAAATAATAGTTTCCAACAAATGACCTTGAAATACCCAAAACGAATTTTAAAATACCATAAGGACTTTAACACAACCTCTTAATCGAACGCGAAAGACATTGAAGAATTCCGTAATCAAAATAATCCTCAAACGAACTCATACCAGTGAACACTCACGCAAATACATTGCAAACCAAGCGAAGAACGCACAGACTCATTCGTACAACAATCAAACCAAAATCATAGAAGCCGATACTAACAGGTCACAAAACATGTCACGAAATTTAATTTGTGTGTGTAAATGAGGGATTAAATATCCACACCAATTCGTCACGAACCAACAATACTTGAAGAATAGTATAACATTCATTCTGAGGAATGAATGTATGGAATAACCAAAGAAACGAAACAGTATCCAACAAAAACGAATTCGATTACCCAACACCTATCACGACGTCAAATAGAAAGAATATGGCATCTGTACCATCATGGTACGAATAGGAATGCCACCCAAAGAATTAGGTATACAAACGGAGCGTCTAGCAAACAAATCAACTTAAATACCACAACATAAGTACCCACCGATAATTGAGGTATCAACATATGAAAGGTAGGATGGAATCTCACCACCTACACACCCCAACATATAACGACTGCCCAAACGATTAAGAGAATACTTCTCTAACCATACAGCCATCACCAATCATGATATCACATACCATCTACCACAATATATAACAACAAACATCAATCAATGCAATAATGGTCACAAGTCCACGTGTGAGATACCCTTATAATTATGTTCGCGACCATAGTTATAAGCCTATTCCACACCCATACTTACTTCCAAAACCACACATCTCAATGATAATGCACATATACCACATAGCACCTAATACACCATGCAATCCATGCCATCATACTTGCAAGTCCACTTGTGTTATGACGCATGTATAATTATGTTGGCCACCATAATTATCTATGCCCCCTTTCATAGATGTACTCCCTCCTTTGACAACACATCATGCAAACCATCATGTAAACAAAAACAAAAGACGTCGCAACAATCATCTTACATGGAACAATTTCAACGATCACGTAAACTCTATAATCAAAATTACTTGGATAGGGTCGATCCAATATCCAAGAGTAATCACACTCCAACATGGCTCCAGATGGAAAAAGACAATATACAAATTCCAAAACATAACACAAAACGAAAGACGTCGCATAATGGCTCAACTCCACTCTCGCACTTATCTCCCCACTCAGATCAATTCAACTTACTACTCGCTGTGGACTCTAGATCCGAATCCACACCATTCCATCCGAACTCCCTTTCATCTTTACTCAACCACCCATTCATGTTTCCTACGTGTTGAGGTAGTCGACAACATGCAAAACCGTCTCTATTCTTTTCTTCCAATTCCACATGATTCACAAGCACATACAAATCACGAGGTTTAGACTAAACCACATCTCCCTTCTATGTGAAGTAAGGACACTACCAAGGGTATTTGGTAATGGCTCCATCTCTAGAAGTCATCGTGGTTCCAAACCTCTCCACTTCTTCTCCACCAACATTTCCCATAAACGTCCTCTCCTTGTCCGAACATAGATACATGCTAGCGAGAACTCAGATTCTGCGGTTAATCCGCTTCATCCTACCACCTCTCTCGCATCCGATAGCGACAACGGTTGTCCAACGAAGCATCTTACACGCGGAAGACGATATAATAAAGTCGATATATATAATACTACGTATAGGGAATAGAATAGACGCCCGAAACTCAATAAAATATCTCATAAATATAGGAAAATAGACATATAAAATACTATACTTACACATAGATCCTAAATGCAACTATATGAGGGACTCCTAGGTTATAGTCTAGGTTCAACCACCTACTTCTCTATAACTAAGGCTCTGATACCAATCTGTCACACCTCGCCAAGGCGGAAACGCGAGGGTGTAACTTCATGGATATCATCACAACACCTGGTGTCTATATAGAGAACAACTACATGCACAAAAACAGAGCAAAGTACAAACATAAAGTGTTGTAAAAATACCCCAAAACAAAAATCCGAAACAATACATAACTTCAAACATAGATGCTAAAACCACTTCCAATGCAACTAAAGTCTCGTCTATCCACATCCTTCTATCTTATCCTTAGAAAGCTCACCTGAAAATGATGCTTAAAATGTCAACATTACGTTGGTGAGATTCATAGGTTTAAGACTCAAACACATAAGGCAACCAAAATCACTGTGATTACAAAATATAGCTGGACAAATAATTATAGTTATCATATAAGCTACATATATTACTAGGCAACATCACACATAAGGCAACATCAGGATGGCTCGTGTCCCCCGATCCCACAATGATTACAACAGGACGGCTCGTGTCCTCCGATCCCACAATAATTACAACATCAGGACGGCTCGTGTCCCCCGATCCCATTAAACACAATTAGGTCGCATGCGCGAGCAACAGGGTAAGCACCCTCCCGATTGAACCACACAGTTATCCACAACATATCATTACCGTTCACATATAGCATAAATACGATAACAGTAAAAGTCCAAGCTTTTTAACACCATACACATAATCACAGTAATTCAAATCATTTAAGACAAGCATCATTCCTATCCCAAGTTTAAAACAAAGTAAAAATATGGGACTATGAACTCACCTCAAACCTTGCAGCTTCCACAACACAAATCACAAATCAAAACAACACAATTAAATCCACGTTACACAAGGTCAAGCTAAAAGCTACAACCCATGTAATACTCATATGATGGATGTCTAAGACTCATATGACCCATCATGGATCTCCTAGACACCATACTAACCATTACCATAACCTAACACTCACTAAATCCTTTGCACTATTAAAATCAGAAAACGCATAATTTTTGGGTACATTCACCCACATAAAATCACGACAAATAAAGCTTAAAAACTCACACCAAAAATTCACCATGGTCTCTCATAAGCATAGAAGCTAATCCCAGAAGGCCATGGACCAATAACACACACAAATACTCATAAGAAATTCAAACTTGTCAACTACTCAAATTCGGATCTGAACGCACACCAAAAAGTTTTGATTTTAAATAAATACTTCCACAAGTTTTTATCGCGAATCCTTTTCGTGGTAGTATAATATAACCTAATACTTAACTATTCCAGAAGGCCTAGTCAAAATACCACTTTTACAACCACATGACACCCTCAAACTTTTACCCAAAATCTGTCCCGGTTTGACAGCTTTGACACCTTAACAAAGAAAAATCAAAAGACCAACTTTCCGACCTTAAAATCGATTGTGGCTGGAGTTTTTGGAAAGCTCTTTCATTATACTTCAATTGAGACCTAAAATTCGCGACTTAACTCCTCACCATCTGTTATTTACACTCACATCTTTACAGCCTTACAAATCTGTCAAAACCCTAACTCAATAACTAGCATGTTTTACGCTCAATTCTCTTAACCAATCACCATACTATTATCATTAATTGATCCCAACATGTTTAATAACATTAATTTACAGAAGTTAACACAAACCCTAATCCATCATATAATTATTACATGAATTATATTAATTAATCAAACAATTGAACATTTATTTTAAGAATTTTACCTTGATTCTTGATTATTGCTTCACAATTATAAACCCTAATTTTTTTTCCCTTCTCTTGCTCCTTGGATCGACTCAAATTACAGAAAAAAACGTTTTAGGGGTGTTTGGTTTGATATATATATATTAATTATGGATAATCCTTGGGCCTAAGAGTCATATTTGAACTCAAATTGGGTTTCCTTTTCCCTTGTTTTTCTCTATAACCGATTTTTACATATATATATATATATATATATATATATATATATATATATATATATATATATATATATATATATATATATATATATATATATCTTCTTATATTTTTTTTATTAAATTAATTATTACACTCAAAACCTCATACTTTTCATATTTTATGTATTCCCATATCGAAACCTAACGTCTTTCGCGATAAACCTTAATTTTACAATAAACCGGAAAATAATCATTTTGAAAATAAAGTTTCCAAAAATAGAATTTCACACTCTTTTTGAAATATAACTCATAAAAACAAATCCCGCGTAACTTACTAACGCTCAAATACTTGAACGAAGACTCGTTACGCAAAAACACAAAAACACCAAAAACTACACAAGTCATTCCTACACCACAAGGGCGATCAAAATGAACTTTCCCAAATTCTAAACTTTCCAAATCACAATAAAACCATTTACGCAAAGGGATTTAGTGCTAAAACTCACCTATATCACACTTATATCACTTCAAACACCTAAGACACACCAAACAAACGTCAACCGAGTCAAGACTATCAGTCAAACTGACCTGCTAAAACCACGGTTGTTACATCGCATCCCACACTTTAACACCTTCCACCGCACAAGGTGTAGAATACCTCATGTGTGGAGCATAGAATTCCTTAAGTGGTGCTCTTGTGAAAACAACAACTTTCCTTTCCTTCTCCTTCTTTGGGTAACACATTTCATGTGGCAAGTAAGACACATTGTCACCAACAACCTCTTCTCATTCTAAATCTAACTTAGCCTTTTCCAATATGCTTTCCAACTTTTCCAAGGAATCACCGGAATCCTTGAACATATCCTCCAAATCTTTCAAGTACGCCGAAATCTGACTTAAAGTCTCCATTTCAACTTAAGCAATTACTAATTATAACATAACCATCAACAAAAACATCCAAATCATTAGGGTTAGTTATAAGCAAATAACTCTTAATATGAAATAAGAATAAGTAAATTAACAAACTAAAACACTTAGAATTGAAAATAAACTAGAAAATAAAAATGTTAAAAATTTTACCGTGGCTTCCATCCGTTCGGATGGACATCCATCAGATCGGATGAAATAATTTACCCACCTCCAACCGATCGGTTAGAACCCACAACCGATTCGATTGGAGCTTCTGAAACTAAAAAAAAAATTATTTTTTTTATAAAAAGACTAAAAACTTGAAAACTTTAAAAGCAACCATTGAATGTCTAATTAACTATGACTAACTGTATTCTAAACATTGTAAAAGCATTAACTCTATTTAAGATTAATCAAAATATTAATAACTAATCATAATAACATCTTAAAACTAATAATTACTAATATTAATCATCTATTCATTAAAATTAATTAACTAAAAACAGAAAACTGAAAATTAAATGAACAAACAAGAACCCTAAAATTTTACCGTGGCCACCAACCGATCGGATGGATATTCATCCGAATCGGTTGGCTAAAACCAAATCTTTTTTTTTTTTTTTTTTATTTTTTTTATTATTTTTTTTTTTTTTACTCTTAAAACTTGAAAATTAACAAATTACAAACAATTTTATTACTAAAAACTAAGAAATTAATCAAATCCCCGGCAGCGGCGCCAAAAACTTGATGTGCATTTTATTAGTGCAAGGTTTAAAATTTATAAACACGATTTATGCGATTATTTATTTAGCACATACGAGCAAGTATACTCGTCCGATGTAGTAAAGGTGGGTAAGTCGAGGTTGTCCCAAGGGATTTGATAGTTTTAGTAATAAGAAAAACGTTTGTTAAACAAGAGTTGTCAATCCAAATTTATGTAAATATCAATTTAAAAGAAACTCAATAAGAACTAAGCATATACTTGTGTATAATTCCTTGATTGGTAATTAGGAGTATCATGACAATTTAAGTATAAAGTTTGGTGTAAAACTTGTTATAATGCGCAACTAAAAATGAGTAGTTATATAATCTACGATGTATGTCATGTTTTAACTACCACTAAGAATTCTATCACCTAAATGACTCCTTTCGGACATATCAAATGAGTATGACATATAATCACATGGTTGTTTTGAAAATCAATTCTTTTCTTATAAATTTCTACGAATCCTTTCGGTCCTTTTTCGTGATGAAATCTTCTCAAATCCATTTTAACAAGTAAATAAGATGGGTGTCAAGCATCATATTCCATACTAATTCGTGCACTAATGTTTTGGAATAAAAACAAGTTGAAACTCCTTTCGGACCTATTTTTCCAAAGATTGTTTTTACCAACAAATTAAGCAAGATTAGATGTTACTTCAACAAACTCATAAAATAGATATGTTTTCATGCATCACCTTTTTCATAAAAGAATACTCTGTAACCAATCACATCATATACACAAGTATATCACAAATTACTCCATAACAATCATATTAAAACACAAGTAAATAAGAAAACTTTCATTAAACTCAAAGTAACAATTGTTCATTATAAGTATCAAGGTGTACCTAGCTTGAGAATTACAATGAATAAACTTGTGGAACTATAGCAACCACACTCCTCCAATTGTTCACTAACGTAAGTAAACAACTCCAAACTCGAACCAAGGCTTGAGACTGGAACTCAACACTTTCTGGACGTTTTTCACAACACTTAGTAAACTTTCAGGCAATATAAGATGAACTACCAATATTTGGTGTAACACTTAGTTAGATATTTGATGGTACATGTAATCTAGACCCTAAGTAGTCATTATATAGCATAATAACACTTATCCTCCAAGTAAAAATGTCCCTCTTGAGTTATTTAAGCAGAAATGATCAGCCACAAATGATTATGGGGAGTAAATTCGTCCGTAAATGCAAGACTTGTAACAGCAGTCACCTCCATCCGATCGGTTTCTCTCCATCCGATCGGATGGCACTCCTTGAGAACACTCCAACCGAATCGGATGCGGGTTGCATCCGATTGGTTGGACACTGTCTGGAAACTATTCTTTTGTCTTTTCTTTGTCGTTTTACGTTGCATGCATTGTCTTTCTTCGTGGCATGACTTTATTTATTAGAACTTGATATTTCCTTGATAAATATGTGTAGAAGACTTGTCTTTATCAAATCCTTTTGTCCATGTGTCATTTCTTTCTTTCTTGATCTTCTTGAAACTCTCCAAATGTGCATGATCACTTCATTTCTTCATCTTTTAATCATTTTTACCTGCTTTTGGCTATATTTGCATGCATAAACACTTTTTCACGATTAAGTAACCCTATATATACAAATATGACCAATTTCCATGCGTAAAACAAACAATAATGCGACAAAAAACATGTTAATTTTGAGCGTTATCAAATCCTCCACATTTGAGCTTTGCTCGCCCTCGAGCAAGTCTTAATCAAAAGAAAATTGATTTCAAAGGCAATAGTGCAAATATCTTATTTGAACTCAAACAAGTAAATAAAGAGCTTGATAACAATTCTACGTACCTTACGAAGATAATTTGAAATTCACTCATCACTCAATATGTGTCATGATTAATAGATCACTCATTGCTAAGTATCAAAACAATGAAATAATTCATCAAAGAGGTCTTTTATTCGGGTTGTAACGTTTAGGCTAAGGGTAAATAAAACCTTCGTGCAAATACTTATTTAATAATTACACTAAGTCAAAAAGGTAAGGACAAGGCATGGGAATATTTATGAAATTGGTTTTAAAGAAAAATAAAATCAAAGTCTAAGTCCCATTGTTGCTAATCACGAACAAACCACAAATCCCATAAATGATAATAGTTACAATCTTTCTCTTCTTCGAACTTTCACATGTCAATAGATCAATTCACCATAAAAATATTCTTCATACTTAGCACATTGGCTAACAACATATCACATAACTTTCTTTATTCATAATAATATAGGACATTTGCTATAATTGTCACCTTATAGTTGCGATGACTTATATATATATATATATATATATATATATATATATATATATATATATATATATATATATATATATATATATATATATATATATATACATCTCCCCCACACTTCGCATAAGCATTACCACAAAAATACAAATAAGAAGTTGCGCACCTTCATCTTTGTCGGAATGGCACACACAAATAACAAAGTGTGTCTAACTCATAAACATAAAAAACAATCCAACATACCAAGCAACCAGCAACCCACCGTTTAGACTTTGACAAGGGTTAGGCTAAGGTTTAAAGTGTAAAATATTTTTGTATTTTTCTGGAATTAACAAAATGAAAAGGATGGCTCAAAGGGTTTAACTAGGGGTATCTAGCGCTAAAGATAAACGCTAACAAATGGGTTCCAAATACGAGGATAACTAACCGATGTGGTTAGCAAAAATTTGTTTTGTAAACGGATGGCCATTTGGTTTTATATCCTAAGTTTGCCTCTTATCATATGAATATATCCTTATCATTCGAAAATGATTTAACCGTAATGCATAACAAGTACAAGTTCTAGAATTAACACAACCACCGGCACACTCATAATGAAATATATAAATAGCATGAGAAACACTATTCACATAAAAAAAACTAATCCTCATAATTTATAGTAATAAGGGTATAAAATTGTGCTAGCAAATGTTATCAATTCCGAGACGAATTGCTCTTTAAACTTAATTTATTCTCCAAAAATATCATTATTATTTACCATTGAATCAACCTTATTTTAACTAAAATATGAAGGGCGAACTACTTCTAGTTACTAAAGTTCACGACTCTAAAAAAACAAAAATTTAAAAAAATTAAAAATTAAAAATTATACAATTTTTCTATTTTCTTCCCTCCCCCACACTTAAGTTTTGCATTGTCCTCAATGTAATAAAAAAATGACTTCAAAGTAAAGGAAATGAAAAAATTTAGAAAATACCGGAGTTAAATACGCAATATGCATATTTGATCATAATAAGCAAATGAGTTTATCGACTCCAAACGTTGATCAACTATATGCTTCCGTAACAAAACCCCTGCAAGAAAACTGCAAAATATACGAAACAACCAAACAAACACAAACAAAAATATCTAAACGAAATAAGTAGAAAATTAAGTTATGTTAGAATCGTATTCTTATTTATAAAAAGTGTCGGTCATTAACATATAGTTATAGGTTGCTTTAGAATATCATTATGATGAAGTTTATGTGTATTATTCATGTTTTGTAAAAGTCTAAAGGCCATTAGTGTAATAATGTAAAAGATTAGAGAAGCCCTAGACTATGAGTATAAATACTCTTGTAAACCTCATTTGTGAGGTTGGTTCTTTTAGTGATTCTCTTAGTATTAACAAGGTTATTATTCCACACACTAGAGTTCCCATCCACTCTCTCTCTCTACTTACTTTCTCTCTCTAGGTTTAGGCTTGATTCATATGTGAAATAGGTTGTTCTACGGTCCTACAAGTGGTATCAATCACCTAGGGATAATATAGGTTGTTTTAGGTTTGATTTGGTTGAAAAAAGTTCGTATAAAAGTGAGTTTATGATTCTGGTACTGTTCATCGCCTAGGTTTCGAGTTAGGATTGAATTCTTAGCGAGTTAGGGGTGAATTCTCAGTTCTATCGAGTTAGGTTCACATTTCTATCGAGTTAGATTTCAAGTTCTATCGTGTTAGCTTCTAGTTCTATCGAGTTAAGATTCTGTTCTTTCGAGTTTGAGATAATTTTGGCGAGTTAGCCTTCTTTTCCTAATCATTTATCGAGTTAGGCTTGTTGTGACTTTAACTAAGGGGAAACTCTGCCCAACTCAAGTCTCTCTACCGAGTTAGGAACTCCATGATCTTACCGAGTTTGACATTAAACTGAACTTATCGAGTTTGGTAACTCACTAGAACTTATCGAGTTTGGAACCTTAATAGAACTTATCGAGTTTGGTAACTTAATTGAACATATCGAGTTAGATAAATTTCAAATACATACCGAGTTTGAACTTTCAAGATATCATACCGAGTTAGTGTTAGACAAGCCTTATCGAGTTAGACAAAAAAAAAAAAAAAAAAAAATTATCGAGTTAGACAAGCCTTAGTGTTAGACAAGCCTTGGCGGGAAAATTTAAGTAAAATTTATTTTTCACACGAGACTTAACGTTCAATTTTTACGCGAGATTTAAATTTTGGTATAACGTTGAAAATTTTGGCCCGAAATTCAAATTTTTAGGCCAAAATTCAAAAAAATTCAGTCAAATTTGGCGAAAAAATTTTCAAAACTCAAAATTTTCGGGTAACCTTAGAATTGTATTTCTTTGTGATTTTCAAATTTTGAGAAAGAAAATTTTCGTATTTATTTTTTTTGGAGGGAAAATTTGAAATCACAAAATATCAACCGAGATCGCTTTTCAACTTCACCAAATCATCTAATCTACAACAACAACCTTTGTTATCTTTCAAAAGATCCTAAGAACAACTTTTCACTTAGAAGTCAATCCATGGCAACACAACAAGATATTCATGCTGCCGGTGCCGAAAACCGACCTCCCATACTGTCAAAGGGTGGATACTCACAGTGGGCTAGTCGTATAATGCGTTATCTTAAGAGCAAAACAAATGGATGTCTTCTCATCAAATCCATTGTGGATGGACCCTTCAAACCATCACAAGTACTAGACCCTGGTGATCCAAATGGTACCCCCCAGTACAAGCATACTACAGAGAACAGAATGAGACTGAATACACTGTGGAAGACAGAAAACAGATTGAAGCTGATGATCAGGCATTTCATTACGTCGTTCTTGGTTTACCTGAAACCATCTATGCTACTGTTGACAGTGAACTAAGTGCTCATGCAGTCTGGGAAAGAGTCAAGAGGTTAATGTATGGGACAGACATCGGGAAACAGGAAATGGAAACACAATTGCTTAAGGAACTTCGAAAGTTTACTTCAATTCCTGGTGAATCCATAGAGACGTACTACCACAGATTCTGTAAGATCATGAATGATTTATCAAGACACAACCTCAGTCAGACAAATATTGCTAACAACACCATTTTTCTGAATGAGTTACAACCAGAATGGGGAAGATATGTCACTATTGTTTATCAGACAAAGAATTTGCATGAAGTTACTTATGATCAAGTGTATGACTTCTTGAAGCAAAATCAAGATGAAGCTAATGAAGTAAGAGCTGAATTACTTGCTAAAAAGCATGATCCTCTAGCATTAATGGCTGATACACCAACACCTATACCAGTGAACACACAACAACAACCATCATCATCTTCCACTCACAACTACTTGCAACCATCGTACATTCAAAAACCAACACCGATCTACCAACAACAATTCTACCCACAGCAACAACATGTTATTCCACAACAGCAATACCCACATTTCCAAGAACCAGAATTCACTGACAATGATGAAGCTACTGCAGCCTTGATACAAGCGTTTGCTTTTCTGACAAAAGCATTCCAAGGACGCTATTCTACACCAACAAAAAACAACCAAAGGATTTCATCGAATACTCGCAACAGGCAGATCGCTCAGCCGAGTTTCAATATGGGCAATGGAGGCCAAATGGTTGGAGTTTATGGGAATCAGCAAGGATATGCTACTGGAATTAACATGGGTACTCAGAATATGCAGAATGCAGGTCAGTATGCAGGGAATCAATATGGTTAGTATGCAGGGAATCAAATGGGTCAGCATGTTGGAAATCAGAGGGGTCAGAATATTGGTAATCAGGCAATGGGTAATCAGAATAGGAATGTGGCAGCTCCAGTTGTTGGGAATTATGGAAATGTGAATCAGGGTAATCCGGTAAAGTGTTTCAACTGCCAAGGAGTAGGTCATATGGCAAGGAACTGTCCTACTAAGCCGAACAAGAAAGATCTAGAGTATTTTGCAGAAAGCAGTACTGTTGGCACAAAAAGAGAAGGCAGGGTTTCAGTTGAATGCAGAGGAACATGATTTTATGGCTCTTATGGATGAAATGGAAGACAGAGAGGATATCGATGCGAACTGCATATTCATGGCGAATCTTCAGGAAGCTAAGTATGACACGGATTCTAACACACTTCCTGTTTATGACCAGTGCACCATCTGAGGTATCAAATTTCAACACATGTCATAATAATGATATATTTGATATGTCTCCTCATGAGGAACAGCATTCTGAGAAGCAAACACCCACTTATGATACATACCTGGACACGCCAAGTAGTAGCAATACTTCTTCAGCAACTCCAGATGTGAATCATAATGGAGGCTTCGTTTCACAGCATGCTGAGAATGATGAGGAAACACGTGCTTTATTTGAATCATTATTAAATAATTGTGGTATTGAAATCGAGAAAGTGAAAAAGGTCAATCGCGATGTTAAGGCCGCGAATGAGAAATTGACCACTAAGCTTGAGAGATACAAGGAAAATGCAAAAAGTTTTCAAATTCACAAAGAACGCGAGTCAGAATTTGAAATTGGTTATAAGAAGTTACTTGTTAAAGATAAGGAATGGAAAACCAAGTTTGCTAATCTTGAAATAAGTTCAACAAAAACCATTAACTCTTTAAAACAAGAAATTTCTGAATTTACAAACCAACTTTCAAAACAAGAAACAGCTTACACCAATCTTGAAAAAGAAAGGGATGAGTTGAAAAAGGACTTTGCAAAGAAAGAAGATAAACTTTTGGAAGAAATCGTAGAGTCAGAACACAAGATTGCACATCTAGAAGAATTAGTGGTTAAGTCGGGCCAGTCAAGTCAAACAATGAAAATGATTTCAAATCAAACTAATCCGATTTACCATACGAAACACAAAATGGCTCTTGGTAACAACAATCCTTGTAATCTCAAGAAAGCTCAGGAAGAACTGAACGTCTTGTATAATGGTAGTGTTTTTTACACCAAACATGATCCTCCCGTCGTTCGGGATTCTGTGCAAACGATAGAACATGTCGAAGAGAGCATTTCTAAAATGAAACAAAAGGATTTGAAACCCATTGATTACAACAAATTGAACAAACTTTCGGGCATTACTTTTGTTCCACAAAAAGAACCATCTGTGTTTTCCATAAAACGACCATTCTCAAAAATGTTTTCTAAGAAAGTAGTTGCTTCCAAATCAATTTCTAACATGGAACAGATTTCCTCAAACAACACTTTTAACACAAGTGCTGCATGGGGATATCTTGATGATCTTAAAACCAGAATTGGGCAACTTAAAACGACTTTAGAATCTAAAACGAGACTTAATGAGATCAATTGGAATTCCACGGTTCATTTTCAGCTTAAAAAGATTCTCGAAAATGAATTTGCTCCTCAAATTAATAACATCCATGCTCGAGTAATTCATTTTGAACAAGCATTTTTGAAAGAAACAGCTGACTTCGTCACGGATCACAAATCCCTGATAAAGAAGGCAAATGAATCTTTTGAGCAAATCAATGTTTTGGAAAACCTAAATGATTCTCTCTTCGAAGCAGTTCTGTCTACTGATATTATGTCCATCATTTTACAAACATATTCTGTTCATGACGATGAAAGACTGAGAGCTGAGACCTCCGAAATTGTTTCAAAATATGAAAATGCTCTTATTAAGCTTGAAAAAGAAAATATGACATATTTTAAACAACTTGATCGAAAAAGCGAAGAATGCAAATATGACAAACTGTCGTATGAGCGTGAATTAAAGAAAATGAAAGAGCAAAATGATCTTTTGAGGGCTCAGCTTGAAAGTCAAAAAGGGAAGGGTGAGGAAACTAAGTTTGCAAAACCGTCGACTTCGGAGAAACCAAATGTTTCAAACACGGTTCAAAAACCAAAAATGTCAATTTCACGGTTTGCTCCAAAAGTCGATGAGAAAAAGGATTTGACAAAACCAGTCACTCCAACACCCTTGCCCAAGAAAAGTGAAAATGAAAAGATTGTTGATAAAGGAAAAGCGGTTGTCGAAACACCAAAAGTGATAGCACCTGGCCTTTATAGGATTAGTCCCACTAATGCGTTTGCCTCCACATCTGAGACTTATGAGGGCAAAAAGGATAATTCTAAAGAGTCTAGTGATGCTAAAAAGGACAACAATATAAATCCTAATGTGTGTGCCTCAACTTCTACGGGATTAGAAAGCATCTCTAGGAGCAGCAGACTACAGCCTAGGAGCAATACAAGGAACAATAGAGTCTCGCCTGCCTCTACGAGCAGTAGCAAGAATAAAGTAGAAGAACACCCTAGGAATTTATCGCTTTTTAATAAGAGACATGTTTCATCTGAATGTAATGTCGAGAGTACTCGTTCTAATGCATGTAATGACTCTGTTTGCTTGACATGCAAGAAATGTTTAATTAATTATGTTCATGATGAATGTGTTTCTAAGAATGTGAATGTTACGCCTGAACAGAAGAATGTTCCAAAAGGAACTAGTCCTAGATCTAGATCTATTGAAAGATTAGTTGCACGCTTTAGGTCTACCACTAGTAGCTAAATGCCTAGGAACTATCTTAAGTATTGTGTATGGAAACCAACGGGTAGAAAATTCATTCTCCAGGATGGAACATTGAAAGTTGTTCAAATTGAACATGTTGAAACATTCTATGAGTGTGATATGGATTTTACTCCTAACCCAATGGAACCAAATTCAAAACGGTTTCCAAATACAAAATCTTCTGTTCTTCGCAGGTTGTCGAAATATGTCTTTGGATCGTCGACTCGGGTTGCTCCAAGCACATGACCGGGAATTTAAAGCTGCTGATCAATTTCATATGGAAATTCATGGGAACTGTACGCTTTGGAAATGATCATGTAGCAGCTATCCTGGGTTTTGGAGATCTTCAGTTTGGGAATTTTTTGATCACTCGAGTTTACTACGTCGAAAGGTTGGGACATAATTTGTTTTCAGTTGGGCAGTTTTGTGATGCAGATTTAGAAGTTGCATTCAGGAGAAACACGGTCTTCATAAGAAATTTGGTTGGTGATGATCTCTTAACTGGTAATCGTGGTACAAACTTGTATGCTATCGACATCAACCAAATGGCTTCTACATCACCAATTTGTCTTATGACAAGGGCAACCGAAACTAAGTCCTGGCTGTGGCATAGAAGATTATTCCATCTCAATTTCGACACCATCAACAAGTTAGCCAAAGACAACATCGTCACCGGACTTCCTAAGTTCAAATACACCAAGGAACACCTATGTCCATCATGCGAACAAGGAAAAAGTAAAAGAGCATCATATAAACCCAAAACCGTACCTAGTTCGGAAGCAAGGTTACATATGTTGCATATGGATTTATGTGGCCCAATGAGAGTTGAAAGCATTAATGGGAAGAAGTATATTCTTGTTATTGTTGATGATTACTCAAGATATACTTGGGTAAAGTTTTTGAGATCAAAAGACGAAGCACCAGGCATCATCATCACCTTTCTGAAGCGTATTCAAGTTCTACTTCAAGCTCCAGTAAGGATTATAAGAACAGACAATGGCACAGAATTTACAAACCAGGAGTTAAGAACTTACCTCGAAGATGTTGGAATTACACATTAAACATCAGTTGTTAGAACTCCACAGCAGAATGGAGTAGTTGAAAGAAGAAACAGAACTCTTGTGGAAGCTGCTCGCACAATGCTAATTTATTCTAGTGCACCACTTTTCTTATGTGCTGATGCTGTTGCCACTGCTTGTTTTACTCAAAACCGATCCCTAATCCATCCAAGATTCAATAAAACTCCATATGAGCTTGTGAATAACCGGAAACCTGACATCTCTTACCTTCACGTGTTTGGCGCTTTGTGCTATCCGACGAACGACAGAGAAGATCTAGGAAAGTTGAAAGCTAAGGGTGATATTGGAATCTTCATTGGGTATTCAGAGAACTCGAGGGCATTCAGGGTGTATAATCGAAGAACTAAAAGGATAATGGAGACGATGAATGTGAAGTTTGACGAGATTTCACAAATGGCTTCTGAGAGATACGCTCTAGAACCCGCGCTTAATCCGATGGCTTTTAATCAAACCAGATTAGGACCCGCACCAAACAGTCAGACTTCTGGACACATCAGTTCAGGACTTGTGCCTCAAGGAGCTCATTCAACAAACACGGACAAACCTTCAGAACAAGAACTGGAAAATTTCTTCGAGTTAATGTTTGATGAATATTATGGTGGAACTTCGACAAATGCATCTCAACAACATTCCGCTGCACCCGCTCAAAATCAACCACTACCACCACCACTGGATGCATCTACTACAATCGAAGCTGAAGCACCAACTACCTCAATATCATCTACATCTACTCAAGCCACTCCAGTACTTGAAACTGAACTACCAAGAGTTGATGAGCAAAATCAAAATACAAATTTTCAAGAAGTACCAACAAATAATTCAAACGATGTTGCGTTAGAAGAAGGAAAAGAAGTATTTGAAAACCCATTTGCAACAGACTCTGCTGAATCTTCTTCAAGGTTACAGGAACCGTGTAACACACATACGTTAAACCCAAGGTACCCTTCTATGTTTCAATGGACAAAAGACCATCCAATAGAACAAGTTATTGGTGAACCTTCCAAGCCAGTTCAGACGAGGAGACAACTTGCCACCGATCTCGAATTGTGCATTTACATTTGCTCAATAAGCCTCAAAGAACCAAAGAACATTCGGGAAGCAATGGCAGAAAACCCTTGGATAGAAGCGATGCAGGATGAACTTCTTCAATACCTGTTACATGATAGTTGGGAACTTGTTGAACGACCACTTGATAAACGCGTTCTTGATCTCAAGTGGTTGTGGAAGAACAAACTGGATGAGGAAATGACTGTAATTCATAACAAAGCTCGTCTCGTGGCTAAAGGATATCCACAAGAAGAAGGGATAGATTTCGAAGAATCATTCGCGCCTATAGCTAGACTTGAAGCAGTCCGGATTTTCTTAGCCTATGCAGCTCACAAAAACATCACAGTCTATCAGATGGACATTAAGACAGCTTTCTTGAATGGAACTCTGAAAGAAGAAGTGTATGTGAGTCAGCCAGAGGGATTCATCGACAAAGATCATCCAGACTACGTCTACAAGCTTAAGAAAGCCATCTATGGTTTAAAACAAGCTCCAAGAGCGTGGTATGACGAACTATCATCTTTCTTGCTCAAAAACAATTTCACAAAAGGAACGGTTGATGACACCTTGTTTATCAAAAAATTAAAAGATGACATTTTGATCGTTCAAATTTACGTGGACGACATAATTTTTGGATCAACCAATCCTAACCATTCAAAACATTTTGAAAATCTCATGAAAAGCAAATTTGAAATGTCCACGATGGGGGAACTAAAATTCTTTCTAGGTTTACAAATACATCAATCCCCTCGTGGTATTTTTATCAATCAAGCTAAATATACAATAGAGATTTTGAAAAAACATGGAATGGAAAATTGTGATTCTGTTGGTACTCCAATGGTCACTTCACCAAAAATTGATGCTGATTTGTTTGGGAAACCCGTCGATCCGAAAAAATATCGGAGCATGATCGGTTCTCTCATGTACTTAACTGCTAGTCGACCTGATATTCAATTTGCTGTTTGTTTGTTAGCACGGTTTCAGGCAAAGCCTACCGAACTTCACCTCAAAGAGGTTAAAAGGATCTTTCGGTACCTACGAAGAACCATTAACATGGGATTTTGGTATCCGAAGGATTCGGGGTTTACTCTAACAGCCTTTTCAGATGCCGACCATGCAGGAGATCAAGTTACTGCAAAAAGTACATCAGGTGGAGCACAATTTTTGGGTGAAAAGCTAGTAAGCTGGTCGTCAAAGAAACAGGATTGTACTGCGCTATCAACCGCCGAAGCCGAGTATGTGTCTCTATCTGCGTGTTGTGCCCAAGTTCTTTGGATGCGGACACAGCTCACAGATTATGGCTTTACTTTTGACAAAATACCTATGTATTGTGACTCAAAAAGTGCCATAGCCATCTCGTGCAATCCCGTACATCACTCTAAGACGAAGCATATCAAAGTACGCTATCACTTCATCAAAGAACATGTGGAAGAGGGTACTGTTGAATTATTTTTCGTTAAGACTGATTATCAACTCACCGATCTATTTACTAAAGCCCTTCCAAAAGAAAGGTTTGACTATTTAGTTCGACGAATTGGCATGCGAAGCCTAACTCCTAAGGAGCTAGAACGTCTTCTCGAATCTTCTTGAAAAAGTTTTCAAAATCGCTTCGCTGTATATATTTTTGAAAAAAAACAAAATACAAAATTTGAAAAACCAACAAAAACAAAATACAAAAATATAAAATTTCAAAAAAAAAAAAAATACAAAAACAATATAAAATCAAAAAATCCAAAAATATTCTTCTCACGAGATGTCTCTCGTATAAATCAATATTTTGTACGTTTCTAGAAATGTCATTCAAAAATGATACGGACATGTACAGATGCTTGAACGGGAGTTCTTTAAAATGTTTTTCTAAAACATGTCGTTTCTCAAAAGTTTCTTCACAATGGCTTTCGTATACTTCAGTACGAAACCCGGACCCGAATGATGACTTCTGATTATTTCAAATCAAGAACTCGTATTTTCAAGGACGAAATCTTTTTCAAAAAGTTCGAGTCTAAACAAACGAAAAAGATTTCAAACATAAACTCGTTTTCAAACATATTTCTTGAAGCACTTTTTCAAGATTGTTCAAAAGATTTTTCATAATCTCTCAAAATTAGTGCTCAAGATAACTCCCTCAAAACCCTTAATTGATTTTAAAATGCGCTATCATTAAGGGGGAGTACAAAAACAAAATGTTCCGAATTCATGCTAAATGAAATCTGTCTATCTCTCCAAAAAGCTTTTTCTTAATCAGTTGATATCAAAAATATCACGATATGCTATTTTTGAGGGGGAGAAGACATGATTAAAATGTGATCAAAGATGTTTAAAGCTTGTGACTGAATCTCAAAAGAGCTAGACTCAGAATGTACCAATGAATTGACGAAGCTTAAAATGTCAGTAATCGAAAAGACTTGTCCTGGACGGGTAATAATTTCAAGCTAGTCTAACTAGTGATGTAAGCGTGTCTCGAATAGGACTTGTCTGAGTAGAATGTACCGTATCGAGAGACTTTCTTTGGACTTGACCAGGACGGGTAATAACTTCAAGCTAGTCTAACTAGTGATGTAAGCGTGTCTCGAATCGGTCATGTTCACTGAAAGTGGATCAATTCAAAAAGTGCAAACTCCTCACGCATGTGCAAATTTCTTAAATATTCATGAGCACATGTGAAGGGGGAGTCCTTGAAAAGAAACAAAAACTCTCAAAGTGTCAACAAAAATGTGTTTATATTCATAAACACTTTGAGAGATTTTCAATCAAAGGTTTGATGGCAATTATAGGATATTCATGGAGTTATAAGGTGACTAAGGTTAGGGAAAACCGTCCTATGATCCGCCAGAGCCGGAGGGATCTACCCAAGGACAATTCCAATAGATTAGAATTAGAAGTCCTTAGGTATGATTGAAAAAAGGAGAAAATGAGAAAGGAGAAAGAAGGGGTTGAAGAATTAAAAAGAAAAGTTATGAAAAAGGGTGAAAAGAAATAGCCCTCCATATGTTCAACCTTAGGGCAGACACCGGGTTCAATTCATATGCTACTGGTTGTTACTAAGGTGACACCGGTATTGAAGATAAAGATGTCATGGACCCAGTGACGCACTGCACTAAACCTTCTAGCCACTCAAGTTCTCTTAAAAGAGCTTGTTTCATTCTCACGGGGAACCGGTGTAATATATCAATCTGTCTCTTAGAGATGATTGATATTGAAGCCGGAGACCTCTCCCTAATCTCCGCATAGGAAACCAAATGTGCACTTATCGAGTCTAGAGCCCCGAGATTCATCAAAAGATCTCATAGGAACACATGATATCTCTACACTGGTTGTTCATCATTAAGGACACCAGATGTAAACCTAAGAGTCCTTCGCAGATCTTAGCAATCTGCCGAGAACGTTTATGAGAGAATTTACGTATGTAGTTTCTCAATGATTGAATGGAAATTCCTGCCAGGGTCAACATCAAGCAGCCCTGACAGCAGGTCACTTTGGTAATTCTTTATGGGTTACGCTTAGTGTTCGCGGTGGTTTCAAACGGTCTACAGTCGTGGAGTGATGCCCAGCGACTCACCCAGTCATTGAGCTACTTAGTAGGTCTCGTAAGCTCTTTCGGGAGTATCTGATATGG
Organism: Artemisia argyi; assembly: GCA_030686995.1. Taxonomy (NCBI): domain Eukaryota; kingdom Viridiplantae; phylum Streptophyta; class Magnoliopsida; order Asterales; family Asteraceae; genus Artemisia; species Artemisia argyi. The sequence continues at coordinate 156,715,023 of CM060690.1, read as the reverse complement.
GAACAGCCATGGTAAGGGTTAGAAGGAGTCTTCACACTATGCTGTTGACGATCTCTAATTCCTTATCTGTAAGTACCGGTTGTTTATTGCTAACTGTTTACCTGCAGCTATACATCATCTCCATGGCGAAAGATTCCATATGCTCATACATGCATCACAAAGTCAAAGGAAAGTTCTCACAAAGATCAAAGGATAGCAACAACCAAAGAAAGATTCTACACCAAAAAGAAGAATCTACAAAGTAAAGTGACAAAGATCAAAGTGAAAGAACGGAAACAACAAATGCATGTATCACAAAGACTTAAGACGTATGAGCATGTTGGAATGGCAGACAACCACCACAAACACAGAAGTGACGAAAGGCAGATGACATCATCGGATCACTTCAACAACAATGAAGCATGATGAACTGGAACTATGATTCATCTAGTGATTCTTAAAGACGTCAAGAGCTATGAATGATAAAGTTTAAAGACAAAGATGATGACGTCGCGCAACCTCAATGACCAACACTTAGGGGGAGATTGTTAGAATCGTATTCTTATTTATAAAAAGTGTCGGTCATTAACATATAGTTATAGGTTGCTTTAGAATATCATTATGATGAAGTTTATGTGTATTATTCATGTTTTGTAAAAGTCTAAGGGCCATTAGTGTAATAATGTAAAAGATTAGAGAAACCCTAGACTATGAGTATAAATACTCTTGTAAACCTCATTTGTGAGGTTGGTTCTCTTAGTGATTCTCTTAGTATTAACAAGGTTATTATTCCACACACTAGAGTTCCCATCCACTCTCTCTCTCTACTTACTTTCTATCTCTAGGTTTAGGCTTGATTCATATGTGAAATAGGTTGTTCTACGGTCCTACAAGTTACGTTATAAATCCTAAAAGAAATAGTTAAAGGTAGTGGAAATAGAAATAATTCGACACATAATTGTTTTTAACACAAACCATAAACCATATGACGATCACTCGTCATCATCAATAATCCTTGTTGGGATGAACAAACTCGTCCTCGCTCTCATCTTCATCCTCATCATCGTCTTCATCCACCACTCGTCGCTTCTTCTTTCCAACTCTTGATGACGAACCTCCAACATCATAACTCGATCCTCCAGGATTAAAACTTGATCCACCCACATTGACACCTGAACTACCATACTCGGGAAGTCTACCATATGGAGGGTATGGCTTGGGAAATGGTGAATAACCAGGATAAGGGTGGGGGTATGGTCCAGGATATGGAGAATATGGTAACGGGTATGGTGGAACATTTGGTGGGTTGTAGGGAGGTACCTCATAATTGGCATCTTGTGCCAAGTGTTGGATCATTGGCATGGAATAATCAAAGTTGTAATTATTCCTCATCATCATTGAATCTTTTCAAACTTCCCTACACTCAATAGCATTCAACTCTCGGTTCCAATCACCCCATCCCGAATCAAAACCACTTTGAGTATTCCCCGGAAAACTTCTCATTTGAGGTTGTGATGGTGCCTCCGTATAAGCTCCTGATTGCGCCCCCACACTTGGTTCGGTCCAAGGTTCCAAAGTCTTATTATTCCTATCCAATGCTTTTCCAAAACTAAAAGCATCCCATATCTCACTCTCCATCCTCACTCGACACTTCCTCAACTCATTCTCATTATAGTACCCAAGATTATTAGCCAAAACGGTCACATAATGACCTCCACAAATATCACTTTGTTTCTTAATTCCGGTGCTCTCTTAGAAAGATATTCGGCAATAATCCATGCCGCATTCCCATTCTTATCGTCCTCCAATAACTTCATCACCCATAGGTCCGGTTGACTACATTTGTCTTGACTACCGCTCATGTGCAACAATCCCCAAGAAATCAACTTTTCTAACACCTTCATCAACGGATTCCTAATCCTAGAAGAATTCCTCCTAAGACAAGTTGGATCACCAATGTTATTCCAATAAGCGTCAACACCCGTGTGTTGATCATGATCTCTAGCCAAGCTCACAAAATATGGTCCAAACAACCTATGATTAACCTCACTTTCCTCATACAAACCTAGGGAAACTGCAAAATTTGGCAAAGAGAAAGCATGTTCGCGCCCACACAATCTAAACCAAATACAAACATCCCCAAGAACATCATTCACCTTCCTATCAAAGTAAAATGTAGAAAAGAACTCCAAACACCATTCCTTGTAAACATCCTCACGTATACTAAAAGCTCTTTCCCAAGAATAATCTTCAAACCTATCCCCATCAGCGGGATACACATAAATCATAGTCATCATGCTCCTCAATTGATCCTCACATTCATACTCCGCAAGCAAATCCCAATCAATCAATCTAGGCTTAGCAATCTTTCTCACTTGAAGTTTTGAAACTTCGTGCAAAATTCCTTCCGCTAGGACATGTGATATCAAATTTGAAATGCCAATCACCATATCCTTCTTCTCTTTTGTAAATGCTAGGACCATCGGATCCCCATTCCAAGTTCTTCAATTAGACCGGTAAAGATCCAAGAAAATTTGTCAATTTGTTAAACACAAAAATGTTTTTAAATGGGTTAAAGAAAGCCTCCATTGCTAGAGCCCTTTCCATTTCATCCTCAATATCAAAGAAACTAGGTGTGCATGGGCCAAACTTAGGCCTACCATCTTCATCTCTTCCTACTTCAAAGCAACCAAGGTAATCCTCCTCTTGGTTCTCATCATGATCATCCCCATTACTACCCCCTCTAGGCTTTGGATAGTAAGTGTTCTTAAGAATTCCATCGTCAATTGTCATGGTACCTCTTCCCATATCTATTATCGCTCCACATGTTCTTAAGAATGGTCTACCTAACAACAAAGGTAGGTCCTTATCAACCGCAACATCCAACACAAGAAAATCCGCCAAGAACGCTTGGTAACCAATTTGAACTCTAACATTCCTTACCTCCCCCATTGCTTTCGCCTTAGAATTATCCGCCATAGTGAGTTTAGAATTGTTAGGTTTAGGGTCTCTTAATCCTAACTTTTGATACAATGGGTAAGGCATAATAATCACACTCGAGCCCGTATCGGCTAATGCATATAAAGGAGTTGTCCCATTAATTTTAAGTGGCAAAACAAAATTTCCGGGATCATTCATTTTCTTTGGGAGCCCATTCTCAATTATCCTTCTCTCCTCTACTTCATCAAAACTGTTATCTTCCAACTTCGACTTTGCTAACATAACCCCATCTAATTTCTTCCTATAATCCATGGAGTTTCTTAACACTTCAATGACCGGTTTGTTTTCCATCAATTCACTAATTTTTGCTTCAAGATTCTCCAAGATAGCTTGTTTTTGCTCTTTTGTTAAGGGTTTGCTACTTTTTGGTGAATTTTGTGGAGTTTTGGATGATGATGATGATGATTTGTTTTCTTTTTCTTTTTTGGTGGAGGGTTGGGTTAATTTGTTCAATCGTGTTTTGTTTCGGTTAGCCTTGCCCATCTTACAAATTTCATCCCTTCCTTCCTTTATCTTTTCCATACCTTCACAAACATCAATAAGCATTTCATTCACACCTTTTCATTCTTCCAAATCACTTATGTTAATTCGTAACTCCCCAAGTGCGAAATCCAATGTACACTTGGTAGTCACAAGAAAATCTCTACCAAAGATAACCTCCGGTTCATCGGCATTAGTATATTCCACAGTCACAAAATCAAATTTGAAAATGTGACCATGAATGTTCACTCTAACTCCTTTCACTTTCTTCCTTCCATAATCTCCATAGTCAAGCCTAACAAAACCAAGCTTGTCAAGTACTTCTTCCGAAATGTAATTGTCTCTATATTCTATGTTCAACTCCGCATCCCACGCTTTAACACCTTCCACCGCACAAGGTGTAGAATACCTCATGTGTGGAGCATCGAATTCCTTAAGTGGTGCTCTTGTGAAAACAACAACCTTCCTTTCCTTCTCCTTCTTTGGGTAACACATTTCATGTGGCAAGTAAGACACATTGTCACCAACAACCTCTTCTCCTTCTAAATCTAACTTAGCCTTTTCCAATATGCTTTCCAACTTTTCCAAGGAATCACCGGAATCCTTGAACATATCCTCCAAATCTTTCAAGTACGCCGAAATCTGACTTAAACTCTCCATTTCAACTTAAGCAATTACTAACTATAACATAACCATCAACAAAAACATCCAAATCATTAGCATAAGGGTTAGTTGTAAGCAAATAACTCTTAATATGAAATAAGAATAAGTAAATTAACAAACTAAAACACTTAGAATTGAAAATAAACTAGAAAATAAAAATGTTAAAAATTTTACCGTGGCTTCCATCCGTTCGGATGGACATCCATCCGATCGGATAGAACAATTTACCCACCTCCAACTGATCGGTTGGAACCCGCAACCGATTCAGTTGGAGCTTCTGAAACTATTTTTTTTTTTTTTTTTTTTTTTTTTTTTTTTTTTTTTTATATAAAAAGACTAAAAACTTTAAAAGCAACCATTGAATGTCAAATTAACTATGACTAACTGTATTCTAAACATTGTAAAAACATTAACTCTATTTAAGATTAATCAAAACATTAATAACTAATCATAATAACATCTTAAAACTAATAATTACTAATATTAATCATCTATTCATTAAAACTAATTAACTAAAAACAGAAAACTGAAAATTAAATGAACAAACAAGAATCCTAAAATTTTACCGTGGCCACCAACCGATCGGATGGATATTCATCCGAATCGGTTGGCTAAAACCAACTTTTTTTTTTTTTTTTTTTTTTTTTTTTTTTTTTTTTTTTTTTTTTTTTTACTCTAAAAACTTGAAAATTCACAAATTACAAACTATTTTATTACTAAAAACTAAGAAATTAATCAAATCCCCGGTGGCGGCGCGAAAAACTTGATGTGCATTTTATTAGTGCAAGTTATAAAATTTATAAAAACGATTTATCCAATTATTTATTTAGCACATATGAGCAAGTATACTCGTCCGATGTAGTAAAGGTGGGTAAGTCAAGGTTGTCCCAAGGGATTTGATAGTTTTAGTAATAAGAAAAACGTTTGTTAAATAAGGGTTGTCAATCCAAATTTATGTAAATATCAATTTAAAAGAAACTCAATAAGAACTAAGCATATACTTGTGTATAATTCCTTGATTGGTAATTAGGAGTATCGTGACAATTTAAGTATAAAGTTTGGTGTAAAACTTGTTATGATGCGCAACTAAAAATGAGTAGTTATACAATCTATGATGTATGTCATGTTTTAACTACCACTAAGAATTCTATCACCTAAATGACTCCTTTCGGACATATCAAATGAGTATGACATATAATCACATGGTCGTTTTGAAAATCAATTCTTTTCTTATGAATTCCTACGAATCCTTTCGGTCCTTTTTCGTGATGAAATCTTCTCAAAATCATTTTAACAAGTAAATAAGATGGGTGTCAAGCATCATACTCCATACTAATTCGTGCACTAATGTTTTGGAATAAAAACAAGTTGAAACTCCTTTCGGACCTATTTTTCTAAAGATTGTTTTTACCAACAAATTAAGCAAGATTAGATGTTACTTCAACAAACTCATAAAATAGATATGTTTTCATGCATCACCTTTTTCATAAAAGAATACTCTGTTACCAATCACATCATACACACAAGTATATCATAAATTACTCCATAACAATCATATTAAAACACAAGTAAATAAGAAAACTTTCATTAAACTCAAAGTAACAATTGTTCATTATAAGTATCAAGGTGTACCTAGCTTGAGAATTACAATGAATAAACTTGTGGAACTATAGCAACCACACTCTTCCATTTGTTCACTAACGTAAGTAAACAACTCCAAACTCGAACCAAGGCTTGAGACTCGAACTCAACACTTTCTGGACGTTTTTCACAACACTTAGTAAACTTTCAGGCAAGATAAGATGAACTACCAATATTTGGTGTAACACTTAGTTAGATATTTGATGGTACATGTAATCTAGACCCTAAGTAGTCATTATATAGCATAATAACACTTATCCTCCAAGTAAAAATGTCCCTCTTGAGTTATTTAAGCAGAAATGATCAGCCACAAATGATTATGGGGAGTAAATTCGTCCGTAAATGCAAGACTTGTAACAGCAGTCATCTCCATCCGATCGGTTTCTCTCCATCCGATCGGACGGCACTCCTTGAGAACACTCCAACCGAATCGGATGCGGGTTGCATCCGATCGGTTGGACACTGTTTGAAAACTATTCTTTTGTCTTTTCTTTGTCGTTTTACATTTCATGCATTGTCTTTCTTCGTGGCATGACTTTATTCATTAGAACTTGATATCTCCTTGATAAATATGTGTAGAAGACTTGTCTTTATCAAATCCTTTTGTCCATGCGTCGTTTCTTCTTTCTTGATCTTCTTGAAACTCTCCAAATGTGCATGATCACTTCCTTTCTTCATCTTTTAATCATTTTTACCTGCTTTTGGCTATATTTGCATGCATAAACATTTTTCCACGATTAAGTAACAAATATGACCAATTTACATGTCTAAAACAAACAATAATGCGACTAAAAACATGTTAATTTTGAGCGTTATCAATCTTGATGATAGATGCGGCGCATCTACTTAACTTCGCGTGGGGTCCAAGATTATTATATTTTGGAATATTCGTACACCGCCTTCAGATGCGGCATAACTTGTTTCACTATGCGGCGCATATCCTTTAACGTATTGGATAGTGTCTGGTGAAGTCTTTAGCTGATATGCCGCATGTTGTAAATGAGATGCGGTGTATTTGGAGTAGAACAAGTTGGTTATCCTTTGTTAACCAAAGTTTCATATGCGGCGCATGTTATAATTAGATGCGGCGCATTCTTCAAATTCAGGCAATGGTATTCGAATTCATCTAAGTATGATGTTGTGGCGTATCTATTGAGAATGATACGACGCATCGCCTGGATTTCAGTAGACTTTCCAATCTTGATCATTTAGCTTTATAATTCGTCCAAAATCATCAACTTTCACCAATTGCTTGTTTTTACCTGAGAATTACTAAAGTAAACAATTAAGTATCGATTCTCATACAAAACAATATAAAACAAGTCAATTAAATAGGATAAATGATGCCAATAATATGTACTTATTTGATCTTATCAAATATTCCCCCACTTGAACTTTACTTGTCCTCAAGTAAATCTTTAGATTAAACATAATGAAAATGTATCCTTGATAGGATGTTTTTACATTGAAGCACTTATTCGTTTTATCGAAATTGGATGGCCAAACACTTAACCAATTAGAAACAAAATATATGTTTAATAAAAGCAAATCTAATCGTTTAACTGTCCGGACGTGACGAATATTCTATCATATACTTGACAAGGATACACATCTCCCCCACTAAAGCTAAGGAATAACAAGTTTAAAGGGGTAAAATGGGTTTTTTGGTTCATGGGTTAAACCTAGCTTTGCTTGAACATCTCCTGCATAAACTTAGTAGATCGCTTGCGCGAGTCCTCGACGCTTCAAACAACGGATGGTCACTAATGTGTTTCTTGGATTGCTGGCGCGTTATTCGCATAACGGATGGTCACCAAGTCACACACTAAATCGCTGGCGTGCTATTTGATTAATCTAATACATGGATGGTCACTACCTTATCACACATTTAACATTTTTGCTCGACCATTACCATACCCGGATGCTCGAAAGCTAACAACGGATATAATAATACGGTTGGATATGGATAACATCTAGGATATAAATTGGTGTAAAATAAAAAATACATGACAATAAACAAATATATTAAGTCCTAAGTATGGTTAGAATACTTCCCTACCATCCCATGAATAAAACTCATATCATTGAATAACTAACGCTTTGACTCTTTTGTAACTCACGCTTTAGGTACACAGGAATTATACTGAATAAAATCTTAAACAAAGAATAAACAATCCTTAGTAGGCGTTCCCATAACGGCCAACTCCATTTCAATCCATAAATATAATACAACAATAGTGGCGATATCAACCACTTAGTACAAAACTTTACAATGTTGGTTTAAAACAAACTTCCAACTCTTTCTTTTTCTTTTCTCATTTTTTTGATTTTTTTTCATAAAATAGCTAATGGTGTAAAATTTCACCACATTACCATCACAATATTTTCTGGATAATTTTTCTTTACTTTCAGACTTTCAGACATAACGTAATAGTGAAAGTAGTGAACACACGAAAAACTGACAAAAAATATACAATATGTACTTTTACTCCAATTGCATTGTGCAATTTCCCGACCTAACCAAAGATAATGAATTTATGCACACGAACATAGGTAACGCAAGGAAACACACTTTGCCTAAGCAACTAACCACGGACTTAAATCTACATAGGGTGTATAAAACCTAAAGGAATGGCTCTGCGGGTTTTTCTAGGGGTATCTTACTCTAAAAATGAGAGTAACAAAGGGTTTATATGGGGGTTAATAACCAGTTTAGTTAGTTAATAGCACATGACATATATAGGCTTTTTGGTGTAATCATAGAATTTACCAATTTAGATAAGTCACTCCAATTATAAAAATAATACTCATTATGGTGGTCTTGAATAGTATACAAGTTAAGTTCTAAACTTTACAAGTCACCGGCACACTCACAGATTTGTGAATTTTGATAAACTCAAATCTCAATTTTAGAAAATAATGTCTTGTGTGCAGCTATGCAACTTAGATTAAACAAAAACATGCTAAAAATTTTAAATTTTGATATTTTAAGCGCTTAAAGCATATTCTTGAAAAATAAGGACAAGTAAGCGTTCTAATTCTCCATCCTTCCACTTAAGTTAAACAACGTCCCCGTTTTTTATTGAAATTAAAAACATGAAATTAAAAAGAATTAGAACTGAAAAACTCCTCTGATATTTGCTCGGTTTGATCCTCCATTAATGCGTTTGCGAGCAATAATTTCTGTGGATGTTAGGCGTTTGGCTTTCATAATTCTTGTATCCACAGAAAGTGTAGGCAAATATAAATACCACCAATTATACACCTGAGTTTAAGAAGATCGATACTTGTACAAAATTCATTAGTGGTTAGAAAATAAAAAATAAAAATAAAACTGTAAACCATTAGGCAGTCGATGCGCCGCATCTTATGGAAGAAGATGTGCCGTATCAAGCCTGGAATTGGTACGGAATAAAATAATAGAAAAGGATACGATGCGTCGCATCTGTGTTACCAGATGCGGCGCATGTGGTTACCAAACAGACTGTTAACAGTCTGTTGTAATTGACAAATAGTGTCGATATTTCTCAAACTTTCTCGAATTCCCTCAAGGTTTAAATTTGTTGGTCAGCAAGCTCTTCATATATTTAGCATACTTCGGCATTTGCACAAGGGCTTCGATAAATGGTATACTAAGTTACAGCTGCTTTAGATTCTCAACAAATTTGCGTTGGTACGCGTCCTCCTTTTCCTTCCTTACTTGATTCGGGAAAGGGAGAGTTGATCGCTTTGGTTCAATGAATGGCTCTTCCCTTATTACGAGCTCTCGATCAATCTCCTTAGGTAATTCCAGCTCAGATTGTACAGTTTCAGGGGAATCATTGCTTGTATTGTTAACCTCACTAGTTTCACCGATCTGGAAAGTTGATTTTCCGCCTCTAGTTGTAATTCCTTTCAGGTCATGTCTTTCTAGTAGGAACTGCATTACTTACTCTCGACAACTGGTGCACTTCAATTCCCAAACCGTTAATCATGTTGTTCTTTAAGCAAGAGCTCATGAGATGTCCTGAATTCTTTAATAAAACTTTCGGTATCAGAATGTTCTTCTTTGCTTGCTTGGGCAATTAGTTGTGAGTACTCATCCATGGTGAAATTTGTCCTTGATTTTCCGAATCAGCAAGGGAGAATGTCAAACATTGTTCCTATAATTCAAAACAAGTAGATTTCAAAGTAAAAACTTTCTAATATACAGGAAAGTTGATTAAAAATTTTCTCCGTTCGAAATAGATAAAAGTTATTGATTTCTACAGACGATGCGCCGCATCTCAAAAGTAGGATGCATCGTATCTTTTTACGTTAAAAATCAAATCAGGATTTTATTCAAAAAAACAATGCGTCGTATCTGTAAAAACTGATGTGACATATCTTACTTTAATAAATTCGAAAAATTGTTTTTAATAAATAGATAGATGCGCCGCAACTGTCGAAACAGATGCGTCGTATCTCGTTAGGGTTTTGAAAATTTTCCGATTAAAAACAAAATACGTTGTATCTAGGGGATAGATGCGCCATACTTCGAATTATTAAGTTAACGCTGTATGTAAAAATAAGAAACGCAATGCGCCGTATCTGATAAATCAGATGCACCGCATTGTTTGGAACTGCAAAATACAGCAGACAACAGTAATACAGAAAACAAAAGGAAAATAAATAAAGAAAATAAAAATTACAGAAAATAAAGAAAATAAAGAAAATAAACAAACAAGAAAATTAAATATGCAAGAAAATACAATGAATGCAATCTAAACTAATATACAACAAAGTTAGTGGTTAGAATTTAATTAAAATACTAATCAAATAAACAGATATGAACGATTCATTCGCCGGCAACGGCGCAAAAAACTTGATGTGTGCGATATGTCAGTGTAGCATAGGTTAATTTTACCTAATCAAGTTTTAATTTATATTCAGCCGACTTATTACTAACACACGCACTTAACGAGCAGTGTACCCGATCAATATGTATATGGTGGTAAGTAGAGTGTCGAACACTAAGAATGGAATATAATATCTAGTTGATTTGATCAGTATTTTAATATCTAAGTTAGTTTTACAATCTAATCTAATAAAAGGGGGTTTAGCCTGAGAGACTAGCACGGATTTGAATTAAACAGTAAAGTAAAACTAATGAGAACAAATCAGTGAAGAGCAATCACGTACACAAATAGATAATAGAGACACGTAGAAGACCTGTCCTATGGTTTAATTAGCTTGTTACTTGTTTTATTGCTAGTTTTATATGATGAGTATCGTAATCTAATCTGTCTCTTTGGATCCTAAATATCGAAGAGTAAACTCTTAACACTGGTACAAAAAGTTCTGTTGGTCACGCCAAAAATGTGTGACGATATGCATATAGTCACGCACATTTTTTTCGTCATGTGTAACAAAAGGTCCCGCCACCGTAGGTGGCATATGGTCACATTGTTGAGTTCGTGGCCTTTTCCATCGAAAAAGAGTGACCAAAACCCCGAATATCTGTGACAAATTAGGCACAAGTTTTGTTGGATTAGTCATTATCAGTGACCGTAAACACCTTATAGTCACATGAATGCTTTTTGAGAGTGACTATTGTTCGTCCTTTGGCCACATAAATATATAATATATGTCACATTTGAGATGATATATTCAAGTAAATGTGTATTTTGTGTGACTATTGATAATCCAATGGCCACATGAATATACAATAAATGTGACGTTTGTGATGATTTAGTCACACAATGGGTGTTATTTTTTTGGAGTTAGTCACATACAATTTAACACAAAGTGGCCAAAAGTGTGAATAAGTGTGACCATATGCTATTTAAAGTGAAGAAATGTGTATTTTGTGTGACTATTGATCATCCAATGGCCACGTGAATTTTATGTTTGTGTGGCCTTTTGTAATATTTAGTCACACAAAGCATGTTTGTTTTGGGTATGTAGTCACATACAATGTAGGAAACAGTGGCCAAAAGTGTTAATAAGTGTGGCCGTATGCTGTTTAAAGTGAAGAAATGTGTATTTTGTGTGACTATAGATCATCCAATGGCCACATGAAGTTTACGTTTGCGTGGCCTTTTGTAATATTTAGTCACTCAAAGCATGTTTGTTTTGGGTATTTAGTCACATACCATTAAGCAAACAGTGGCCAAAAGTGTTAATAAGTGTGACCATATGCTGTTTAAAGTGAACAAACGTGTATTTTGTGTGACTATTGATCATCCAATGGTCACTTGAATTTTATGTTTGTGTGGCCTTTTGTAATATTTAGTCACACAACGAATTAAGAAAACAGTGACCAAAAGTGTGACTATATGCATCTTTTAGTCACATTTAAAAGATCAATCAAAACAAATTCAAATACAATAAAATTGGAATGTATATAACTGAACCAAATATAAAATTGGCTATCCTTTTATACACCAAGGAGTCCTAGTCGGATTACAATAGTTTCCTAATTAAGTATCTATAATCTTTTCCAGAAGCAACTAGCTAGCAAATTCGAGCCGTCTTGATCTCTGAGCAGTACCAACTGTCACTAGCAGTAGTAACTTTTGTACTAGCAGTAGTAAATACTTAGCACATTTTCTTTGAAGTTCATGAGCAGCACTAAATCCATCTAAGCCATATTAACACAAACATGAGCAGCAGTAATTCAAACAACATCATGAAAACTTTTAATCCAAAACAATGAACATAATAATAAAATTTGCAGTTAAACTTACAATTTTTTCTCTATTGATCTAATCTCATCATCTGGATATAAAAGCTTTGAAAATGTAGGCTGCTGCATATCAACAATAACCACATCAGGATGAGAGCAGAACTAGAACATGTCAAAGCACACAACATGACAGAAGTAGATGAGCATACCGGAATAAAGTTCTTGATTAGCTGCTAGAAAACCTTCCTCTCAAAAAAGTATGTGGTTATATATATTGTTGACGGGTGCATCTATTTTTTGACATTTGACATAGAGACACTATTGCCATGTCTTTTGTCATGTGCATCTAGTTTGTCAGGCGCCACTAGTTCAACTATATATATGCTATTTTGGTGGTTTTGAGTCGCTTGATTCGCCACTTATTCAACTATCTGCTTTGGTGGTTTTGAGTCACTTGATGCGCCACTGGTTCAACTATCTGCACAAACAAGGTCTATGGTATTTTCCTCGAATAAAGTGAAAGTAAAAGAGGGCAAAATGCATAAAAAAAAGATCAATTACCTGTGCTCTTACTTTTTTCAGATCCAATGTATTTTCATATGAAGTAGATTTTATATGGTATAAAACTTACTATATCTAATGTATATTTAAAGAGTTGTATATATTTGACATTAACTATTTAAAAACAAAATCACAAAGTTCGGAGTCTTTGGTAAGTGTATCACCATTGGGCCAATCCAACCTGACTCCCACCCTACCAAAATTTGAAGTTTTGAACTATATTACCTAACCTGCCTAGCTATTTTTCCACCTCTAACTATGAACATATGAAACAAAATCGTAAGGTGCTGTAAAGAAACAGGAACCCAAGCATATAATGACCGATGTACCCAGGAACCCAGGAACGCAGGAACCCAAGCATATAAATTATACTGACCTGGGCGGACCTTCTTAATCTCAAAGTAACCTTTATTGTCGTTTTGAGTCCAAAACTGATAGCCCTGATTATGTAAAATAAGGTATAGATTAAACTTTAGGGATGGTTTACAAAGGTACAAGTAACTTTGTCCCAACCACCCAACTAAAAATGGAAAAAGATAAGCTGAAAAAATCAAATAGACCAACGTAATTACTTGATTAGAAACAGCTATATCTTTTGATAGTCAGATCTTGGTCTTTTTCCGATTTTTGGCTTTCTTACAATCGATTCTGCACCTTTTATTTAAAATAGTGAGCTGAATACCGCCACCGCCATATATTATCAGTCGCAACCATCACTGCCATTGTAATTGAGACCCCAAATCCAGGAATCGAAACATTTATGCTACATGAGAGAAATAAAAAGACATTGTAAGATTTTAGACATGAAATATCATAAGTTAATTTACATTTAAAACCTTACCAGGTGACCCTGTAAATCTCTCGTATTGTTCATACGCCTGTCCTATCATCACCAGACTTGCGCACACTGTGTGTGTGTGTGTTTTGGTGAGGAGAGTGTTGAGGAGATAGAAGAAGACCAGATCTAGTTTTGGTGGATATATATTTGGGATGGAGTATTGAAAAACATTGGCGGGTTCAATGAAATTAAGTGGAGGGGCAATTTAAATTTGGGGAAAAAATTTAGGCGGGCTCTTTAGGTTCTTTGGAAAAGTTAAAAGGGAAATTTTATTTTAGGCAATTAAGTGAAGGGACATGTAAAATATTACATATAAATTTAACACATGAAGTATCTTAATTTTTTGCTTTTATAAGAGGCGGAAATGAGCCGACCTTATAAAAGTTCGACTCGAGTTATTGTTGAGTTTTCGAGCTTGTAAGTGATATAGCATATGTTTATATATATATATATATATATATATATATATATATATATATATATATATATATATATATATATATATATATATATATATATATATATATATATAGACTGAGGATTTGGTGCGGATTTTTTATTTTCGTGCGGATGTGCGGATAGATCTAGGCCGTCCATTCCAGATCTGATCTTGACTTTTTATAAAAAAGTCAAGATCTACGCAACTATCAAGGTACCAAATCACCATTAAAACGATTTTTTTAATTTTTTTCCTTTTGAGCGATCCTTACTATTGTTGTATTCTTTACTTTTTTTTTTCTAGATTTTTCTGAGCACTTTTTGTTTTGTGATTATGAGTGCTACCGTGATATTAAGGATATTATGAAAGGGTTTTATGATAGGTACGGTGATATTATAAAACCAACGTGATATTAACCTTTTTCACATGAAAAAACGAACCGTGATATTGAAAAAGTTACTTTGATATTAGTAAAAAAATTAATATCGTTGTTTTTTTTCATTACGATATTAAAAAACTTACGGTGATATTAAAAAAAATTCAAAACATAAGCATGAGTGTTATAGTGATATTAAAAAAAAATCATACTATCGTAATACATTTTAACCATGAAAATGATTCTTTTTTCAGTTTCTTTTCAGGGATTCTTAATAATTTTTTGTCCTCTTTCCTTTTATTATTTTTTCAGATTTTTTTGATTTTTTTTTTGAATGTTACTATGATATTAATCCGCACCATCCCTACTTAAAACCCAATCCGCACCGGATCCCTTCCCTATATATATATATATATATATATATGTAAGTGTACTAAGTGTAAATAGTTAATTATAAATGTATTGAGCATGGTTGTCAGGATCGCGATCCAGATCTTAGGATCTTACGATTTTACGATACAGCAAAGCAAAAATGATCCGGATCTTATGTAGGATCTTTGAAAGCTTAAGATCGTATAGTATCCCGATCCTTGTAAGCAAAAAACGAGCGATTATATTTCAATTTTAATTAATTTGTGTAATACAACACATCTTTACGTACAAATAAACCGAGCTGAGTGATCAAGCTCAAACCGAGTTCATTCATGACCGGTGATAATGGCTATAATTCACATGGGTCATGGGTCATATGCACTAGGTTATCATTGGTCACATTCAATAATGGGTATTTGACATCATATGGGTCATATGCATTAGGTTATCACTGGTCGTCACATCCATGACTGTTGATCATGGGGTAATTAACATGGGTAACGGGTCATGTGCATTAATATTGGGTTGTAGCGACATGTCATATATGTTATCAACCAATACATGATTGGTGATCGACAATGGGTAATTAACATGGGTCATGTGCATTGGATTTTGTAAACTAAGATAAATACTATACAACATTTTATACGTTTTGTATTTTTTTTAAACGTTTTCATCCGTTTGTAACGTTTTTCGTCCCTTTTTGACCGTTTTCAATCGATTTTGATTGATGTCGCTAGTTTTCGACCGACGTTGACAATTTTCGGCAGATTTCAACGGATTTAGACCGTTTTAGTCCGACTACGACCGATTGCGACCCTTTTCGACCGATTTCATTCATTTTGAATGTTTTCGGCAACTTTCGCTCGTTTTCATATGTTCTTAATTAGCTTTTCTGAATGTTTTCCTCTGTATTAAAATGTTATGAAACGTTTATTACGTTTTCGTACATTTTTGTACAATTTTTTCATAGCAACGAGATTTTTTATAGCGGTAGATAGTTTATTGATAAAAAATTATAGGTTATAAACGAAAAATAATAAAAGTTTGAAGATTTGGGAATGAAACATAATGTTTTGAAACCCGGTTCGACTCAGGTGGTTCAACCGGTTGAACCGTTCCGGGTGAAAAATGAGTCGATTTAAACCTGGTCAACTTGCTAGGTTGGGTCGAAAACGGGTCAAATAAACTGGGTCAACCAGCCGGGTTTGAAGAGTCCCGGGTCAACCCGGTTTGTGTTTATTTGGTTGTACTTAATTTGATAGGTTTGTTTTTAATTGGTTGTACAATGTGAATAAATCATTGTACTTTTATGTAATTTGGTAGATCTGTTTGTTTATAATATGAGAGGGCTCACAACTATGGTAATGAATAATAGAAATCCTCCATACTCTATAATCTATATACCTTAAAAGATTAAGGTATGAATCTTTCATACTGAGGGGCCCACCAGTACGATTTTACGATACTACAAAGCAAAAACGATCCGGATCTTACATAGGATCTTTGAAAGCTTAAGATCTTATAGGATCTCGATCTTGACCATAGGATCTTAAGAAAATGATATTACAAAACTATGATATATAATAATTTTGTGTTTATGATATATAATAATTTGTAAATTTGTATAACCCGAGAAACCGACAAACCAAGCATTTGGTTTCGGTTTTTACAACAAATTAAAAACGTATCTAAAAAATTTAATACAACCAATTAAAACAATTAATACAAATCACATACCGGGTTAACCCGGAAAGTTGACCTAGTTTAAATCGACCCATTTTTCGACCGGAACGGTTCAACCAGTTGAACCACCCGGGTCGAACCGGGTTTCAAAATATTATCCATTACTTAAAAGTACAATGATTTATTCACATTGTACAACCAATTAAAAATAGATCTATCAAATTAAGTACAACCAAATAGACACAAACTGGGTTGACCCGGGACTCTTTAAACACGGCGGGTTGACCCAGTTTAATTTGACCCGTTTTCGACCCAACCTAGCAAGTTGACCAGGTTTAAATCGACTCATTTTTCACCCGGAACGGGTCAACCGGTTGAACCACTCGAGTCGAACCGGGTTTCAAACACACTTCACTTGGATCTAGGGTTTTGATCCTCTCTTTCTTATCAAACACACTTCGAACACTTAACATAATCCTCTCTTTCTCTCTCACACTCACAGTTGCAACTCACTCGGATCTAGGGTTTTGATCCTCTCTTTCTTATCAAACACACTTCGAACACTTGAACATAATCCTCTCTTTCTCTCTCACACTCACAGTTGCAACTCACTCGGATCTAGGGTTTTGATCCCAAATCTCAAAAAGCTGATAAGATCACAAATTAATTAATATAATCCAAATACCCCCTTAGAGCTATTTATTCTTAGGCTTAGGTTGATTATCTGTTATAAGAATTGTGTTGCATTTGTATTGATAGAATAAGGAAGAACATGTTGTGTTGTTTTTGCGAATAATTAGAGCAAAAGAGATATTAAGGTTTGCTTGGATTAGCTTATTTTATCTTAGGCTTAGGTTGACTATCTGGTATAAGAATTATGTTGCATTTGTATTGAGAGAATAAGGAAGAAAAGTGACGGATGTGTGTGCGAATAGTTAGGCTAAAATATCCAAGTATCAAAGATGGAAGAAGTATCATCGATGGATGCAAAGACACCACTTTCAAGTATGAACATAAACTTGTTCTGGTGTTTCATCCATCGATGATTCATCTTTTCTCTTTAAAGGGATATTTGGATAAGGTCAATCATGAAACTTTGCAGATTTCTTATATTTTTTAACCGCTTTTTATATTTTTTATATCTCAAATCAAAAATCCTAGTTTAACCGCTTTTTATATTTTTTTATTTTTTTGCAGAAATCATTAAAATTGACAGCAGTGACTCAAGTTCATTATATCAAGCAGTTCTGAAGGTCCTCCAATTACATGGGCAGACTACTTTCCAAAGGGATATTCTGGATCAGGCACAAAAAGGAAGATGCTAGGAAGGTTAAAACTCCAAAAAAGACTGCCAAAGAGCTTTTTGATGAGTTAGGAAGTAATTTGAATAAACATTGTAATCCTTTTGTACTACTTTATTTGACTTTATGAATAAACATGTTGTAATCCTTTTAGATTAGTAAAATTTAAGAATGTGTACCTTTTGTTACCAGTATTTTGTAATTTTTCATTTCAAGTATTAATGGAATATGTTTAATTTTAATTCCCGTACTTTGTCATTGTTAAATTTTCTCATTAATTGTTACAATATTTTGATTGTTGTGTTCATTAACAAGAACTTGGGATATATTTTAGATCATGTTAATCAAAAGTTATCAAAATCAGAAGTTTTTGCTGCTAAGAAAACGTTACTGCAGGTGGGTTTGTACTGCTAGATATGAGAGTGCAGGGGTGGATTGGTAACATTTACAATTAATTGTTACAATATTATGATTGTTGTGTTCATTAACAAGAACTTGGGATATATTTTGTATCATGTTAATCAAAAGTTATCAAAATCAAAAGTTTCTGCTGCTAAGAAAACGTTACTGCAGGTGGGTTTGTACTGCTAGATATGAGAGTGCAGGGGTGGATTGGTAACATTTACACTTAAGGGTTTAAATACCCAATTAACTAGTTATAAGGCCGTATAAGCCGCTTTCGTACAATAATGTCAACCTACATAGTTTACTACATAACATTGTCTACGGATAAACCCATATGGTTCATCCTACATTAGCTAATTACATACCATCGTCTAGTGACAAACCCATTTGGTTTATCATACATCAGATACTTACAAAAAAGTTTATCCAACTTACAAAAACTTTCAAACATTGTTTCACCCATCAACAAACATAAAACCATCAACAACCATCAACACACATCAAACATTAAGACTCCTTGGGACCTGTTTGTGTCATCTGTTAAAAAGAAGCGGACCCTTGCAGCTGCACCAAAGCCGGCTTCCTGTCTCAACTCCCTGAAACCAGAGCATGAAACAATAAACACCTTCCTCCTCACCTTCCCTCGACCAGGTACCACCACTGTTCTCTCACGTACTTGGAACACTTTCTGTATCATTTGGTGCTTCACAACAGCGACAGAGTACCCATACAAGTTGTACTTGTGCACAATTTTTGATGGTATATTCTGTTACAAAATGTACAAAGTTACAACTGCTATAGATTGATAGTTGTTTAGTTTGTAATCTCATTGAAATTGTTGCATAATTACTATTTGACAAATTATCAAAGTTTTCAAGACACTTACTAGTTGTCCATTTCTCCAGAAGCATGCAGTCAGTGGTCGGTAGAATGCCCTATCTTCTTGGTCATGGACAGTGTGAAACGACCATCTGCACATCCAGTTCACCCGTCGGGCTTCAAAATCTGATTTAATGTTACAAAATGAGTAAGTTATAGATAATCCAAAATGTTACAAAGATATCATATACTTGATGTAGTTAAAGCTAATAAAGTAAAAAATACCATAGTCATTTGGTTGGTGACACAAGGCATTCATGGCAATATTGGTGCTGTATGTCTCCACAGTTGTGATGGCCCCTCTATCTGGTTCAAACAACATCACATTAAATTCCTGGCCCGGGTAAACCTGAGTAAAAACCATCCACTGACCAGCCTCCAAATTCAAGTCTCGAGTGAGTGTCACCCAACCACCGCCATATAAGAAGGAGTGGACGTATCGACCATTTAGATGATCACTGGTCACCCTAACATTGTAGACAGTCGTGTTAGTAGAAACCACGACCGAATCAGTAGGGGTTGGACCATTCAGATATCTCAGAAAGTCTTCCTCCAATGACTGCATAAGCAGAGATGTGTCTGTGACAGGCACTAAACATCTCCAAAATGGGGCACTCTCATGTTCATAATTGTGAAACTCCAACCCATTCTCACCATAGCAAGTTACATAGAACACATCCTCACCCTCTTCAACAAAATGTATGTACTCAACAGCAGAACAGGAGATGTTGTGAATGACAAAATCATTCCACCTTGCTCCCTCAACAACACACTTAAATTGTTAGACTCTCCTTACACGAACTTTCCATCTAACCCCCCCCCCCCCACAATTAACTAAGAAAATAAAACCATTGCCAGTATAGGAACCTCCTAGAACATAATCATTATGCAGTTCCTGTATATGAAAATAAAGTATACAAATGAAAATACAACTAAAAACTTAATCCATTCATATATCTTGCATCAAGTACTATATAACACAGACAAAAAAATTTGAAGTCAAAGTTGAAGAAAAAAGACTTGAAAAATTCAGAGTGGACACTTAATGTATGAATTTTTAAGTCTTCATTTGGCAAATTTGACATTATATATTTTTTTTTGTGTTATATAATAGTTGATAAAAATTATACCAATGGAAAATACATTCAAAACTTAATCTATTCATATATTTTGCATCAAGTAATATATAACACAAATAAAAACATTTAAGGTCAAACTTGAAAACTAAAGACTTCAAAAGTCAACAGTGGACCATAATTATGGGAAGGAGTAATTAAACTAGTTTCTTAGAGAAATAACAGCTTGTCAATAATGGTGTTAACTTACAAACTCATCCAAAACATCAGGATTGTCCACAGCGCAAATAAATTGATTACCAAACATGGTTACTACATTAACGATTAAGGTTATAAAACAATGCAAAATACCGTTTGAATAAAGTAAAAATCAGTAAATGTGGTTACCTGGTACGTGTGTTTTTTGAAGAATCACTACTGCTAAGCACCGACTGTATTGTTTGAGATATTAGGTTGAAAGAAGATAGAGAGTTTATGTGAGTGTGATTATGTTGTGTTAAACACGACTTAGTTTTGTTATTTGCAAAAAATATCCTCGTCGATTTTCGTGAAAGGGAGGTAGCTGAAGTGTGTTAATGTGTTATAGCGGGAATAGTGAAGTGATGAAAATACCCTGACGTGCAAAGCACGTGAGGGCACTAACGAGCTAGCAGCATTAAGTTCTGCCTAGCAGCATTAAGTTCTACCTTAGCAGCATTAACTTCGGAGTTACTAGCATTCACCCATATTCCAATCCAAACAACTTTTTCTTTGCTTTTCCTGCAAAATGTTAGTCTGGAAACAAAGAAAATACAAGCCATAACATATGCACAATCATCCCAACATCTAAATATACTTAACAGTTCTAAGTGTAACTAAGAGCATTGTAATGGGGCAAATGAAGAGTCATGACTAATAGTCTGAACTCAATTCATGCAGTGAATATCAAATTAGACTCAAACTAGGTAGATAGAGTACGTATACATAAGTTATCAGAAATGTGTGACCATATGTATCGAATTGTGACTACATTTAAATAATGTGTGACAAAATATGACACTATGATTTAGCCACCTAAAAAAATACTTCATGTGACCATATATATAGCATCTTTAATTTAGTCACACAAAAACTCAATGTGACTAATATCAAGGTTAATGATAACTGACTTCAAATTTTCTTATAAATAATAGTCACATGAATATTTCACAATGTGACTATTTTGAATGTATTGGTCACATATAATACCCATTAGGATTTGGCAAGCAAACACACACTAAACTTTAGACACACTTATTAACTTACGTGACCATATGTATCGAATTTTCGTTACACTTAATCATGTTTCTATGGTTTAGTGTGACCATATATGACATTTGGTCACACTCGTCAACTGTGTGACATATATTTGTCACTATTAAATGCATATCGTGACTAACGTTTCAAACTTACTTTTCCGTTGTCACACATTTCAAACGCTATGTGGCTAAATATTCAGCAAAGAATAGCAGTCACGTTTAAATAATGTGTGACAAACTTGACTATATAATTTAGCCACATACACAATTACCTCATGTGACCATATATCTATTTAGGTCACACTTTTAAATTGTGTGACATATATTTGTCACATATGTATATCTATAGCGTGACTAATGTTTCGAGCTCATTTGTATCTGTCACACGTCTCAAATTAAAAGTGACTAAATAATCCAATTTTTTTTTCAGTTACCTCTAGTCACATAAATATTCAAATGTGTGACAATAGAACTTCGAAATGGTCACACAATGGCTGTTCATTTTATTCTGGTACATTTAGTCACGTATAAATGTTACAGTGTGACATTTCAAAATCGACCATGCGTGACCAATAGAACTTTTTGTACTAGTGTAATGATTACTTATGTTTATCCTACCTTCTAGACGCTAGATAAGTAGGCGAGGAACATGTATGGTAGCTCAGAAGACTCAACTAAATACTGAGGTTGCACAAATACAAGTCACCGAAAAAACATTATATAAACTTTAATCGATGGGAATGCAATTTTAAGGGGAGCAGTATGGTGGCCATAAGCCCATTAATCCTGATGGATTAAAGCTTACTAATACAATAAAACAAAAATACTTAATGAATTATACACATGCAGGACCTTCTTACGGCTCTAAGATCTCTGTTTAGGGCGTGTCTTGTGATGCTTCTTCGACTGAATTTGTCTCTTTAGGGTTTTGTTGCACCTCAAATTCGTATCTGTCTTGGGATATTTATAGCTTCTGTCTGAGGGATCGATGCGGAGCATCTTGATGATAGGTGCGGCGCATCTACTTAACTTCGCGTGGGGTCGAAGATTATTATATTCTGGAATATTCGTACACCGCCTTCAGATGCGGCGTAACTTGTTTCTCTATGCGGCGCATATCCTTTAACGTATTGGATAGTGTCTGGTGAAGTCTTTAGCTGATATGCCACATGTTTTAAATGAGATGCGGTGTATTTGGAGTATAAGAAGTTGGTTATCCTTCGTTGACTAATTCTTTAAAATATATTGTATTTTAAAACTTGGATCGATCCATGGATTTTAAAACTAATTCTTCATATGCGGCGCATGTTGTAATTAGATACAACGCATTCTTCAAAGTCAGGCAATGGTCTTCGAATTCATCTAAGTATGATGTTACGGCGTATCTATTGAGAATGATACGGTTCTTCTCATGGATTTCAGTATACTTTTCCAATCTTGATAATTTAGCTCCATAATTCGTCCAAAACATCAACTTTCACTAATTGGTTATTTTTACCTGAGAATTACTAAAGTAAAAAATTAAATATCGATTCTCATACAAAACAATATAAAACAAGTAATTAAATAGGATAAATGATGTCAATAATATGTACTTATTTGATCTCATTACACGTAAATATAACAAAGTAAATCAAGTTAAAAAGCGGTAAACTATTCAACCCCCTTCCAGTTTTCCAAAATTGGCATCAAGAGCTACGATACTCAATTCTTTAAAATATATTGTATTTTAAAACATGGATCGATCCATGGATTTTGAAAATCACAAAGAAGGGAAATCTACACAAAGACCACTGCTATTTGAACATGAAAATTTTCTTGAATGGAAAAATAAAATTGAAAACTATGTAAGATCAATAGATCAAGATCTTAGGCATATCATTTCCATTGGTGATGTTAAGCCAACAAAAACATGTTTTGAAAATCAAGATGACTATCTCAAAATTGACAAAAACACTAAAGCTAAGATATTGATCTATAAAGCTTTACCAAGAATCGAATATGAAAGAGTGTATTTTTGTCAAACGGCTAATGATATTTAGAAAAATCTTTTGAACTTTTATGAAGAAATATGTCATGTCAAGGATGATCAATTTGATCTTACATATGAGTTAGTAGTCTTATAAAAACTAATGGATAAACAATTAATTAAAGTAAATGTTGGGAATTACATTAACAATTACCACGGCTAGTATGGAGGTTACAACTACTGAAGAATGCACTAGCAGTGGAAACTCATTACCACTGCTAGTACAAACTATTACCACTGCTGTTAGGATAACTGTTAGGAAACTTGTATTGATAAATATAGAATAGATTTTGTGTATATCTTATTCTATTATCATTATACATATCATGTAGAAGAGGACTCCTTGTGCTATAAAAGGAGGTCCTAGGTTTAGGTTTGATATACGTTTTTCTTAGAGCTTCAAAGTTGTAACCCTAGTGATACAAAGATCACTCGTATTATTATTCTTAATAATATCGGAGCTAACAGTTTGGTTCACTTATTGTTCTCATTCATATACAACTGTTTTATTCACAAACAAACTTCTAAGTATTACTAAGTAGATTCCGCATACTTGGTGGTATAACTCAAAGTATCATTCTAACACAAATTAAGGTGTTTAGATCCATCAAGTGGTATCAGAGCCAGGCTTTGATACTTTGATTTAGAAGATCCGAAGTCCACTCACAAGATTCAATGGAGACAGAGACCAGTCAGTCCAACATTGCTGCTAAGCTTCCTAAGCTTAAGTTGAATGACTATGAGATGTGGAGACTAATGATTGAACAATTGTTCATGGTGCAAGACTATGCACTTTGGGAAATCATTATGTTTGGTGATTCCTTTAAACCTGGTACTACCTCAGAAACTATTGATGGCAAGGTAGTACAAAAGATAAACACTGGACCAGTCACAACTGATGAAAGACTTTAGAAGAAGAATGATCTGAAGGCCAGAGGTTTGTTGCTAATGACCCTTCCTAGGGATCAAGTGTTAGCCTTCAGCAAGTACAAGACTGCAAAGACCTTATTTGAGGAGATCTGCAATGTTTTTGGTGGTAATGATTCCACCAAGAAGACACAGAAGACCTTGTTGAAACTGACTTATGAAAACTTTGGTTCAACAAGTAATGAATCAATTGACAACATCTTCACAAGGCTTCAAAAGATTGTTACTCAACTCACAGTGTTTGGAATTGAGGTGGAAAGGGAAGACCTAAATTTAAAGTTTTTAAGAAGTCTACGCTCTGAGTTTGGTACAAATGTTGCAGTGTGGGAAGACAAGCCAGAACTGGAGAATATGAAGCTTAATGATTTGTACAATAACTTTAAAGTTATTGAATAGAGGTTGAAGAAGGCTGGCAAACTAAGTTCAGGATCAGGGAACTTAGCACTTATATCATCATCTGTTGATGATAGTTCAGATGAAGAGAGTGATAGTGATGATGATGCTGCTAACATTTCTGTTTCCACTGGCAGTGGAGGTGTTATCACTGCTAGTTCAAAAAGGCAGGTTGCTGGTCTTGGAGATTCTACTTTTTATGCCTTTCTTTCAAGTCAAGCAAATGGTTCAATTCTGACACATGAAGACTTGGATCAAATTGATGAAGATGACATGGAAGAGATAGATATTAAATGGCAAGTTGCATTGCTAAGCTTAAAGGCAAAGAAGTTATGGAAGAAGACTGGTAGGAAGATCATCATTAATGGCAATGAAACTGTAGGTTTTGATAACAAGAAGGTGGAATGCTAAAACTATCACAAGAAGGGGCATTTTGCCAGGGAATGCAGGAAATCAAAGAAGCCTGATAATAGGTCAACTTGGTACAAGTAGGACAAGAAGAAAGAGCCCACAGTTGAAGAACCAAAGGTGCTTTTGGCCATTGATGGATTGAGCTATGATTGGAGCTATATGGCTGAGGATGAAGAAGAAGATCCAGAATCTACAATGATTGCTACAGAGCTTGCACTTATGGCTTTTTCTGACTCTAAGGTACATATTAATAATGCTTGTTCTAAAACCTGTAAGGCTTTAAAAGATTATGAGAAACTTAAAGATCAATATGATGAACAATTGTTAGAGTTAAATCAAACTAATTATAACCTAGCAAATCATAAAAGAGGCCTTGTTATTTTAGAAGCACAGTTAGAACACTATAGAGCCAATGAATCTAAGTTCAATGATGATATTGATGTTTTAAAAAGAGACTTAGATTATAAGATAGCTGTGAATGAGGCTTTTAGAGAAGAGTTAGAAAAGATTAAAAAGGCCAATGAAGACATACAGATAACTTGTAATACACAAGATCATCAATCTAAGTGCATTGACAAAATTTGGGAGGCCCAAGTTGTAAATAAAGTCAAATCAGGAGTAGGATATAACTCAGTTCCACCACCCCTAAGAAGTGTTCCATCACCTACTGGTATTTACTTAGCACACAGGGTTAGAAGAGTTCCAGGAACCAACCATGACCTATGGCCCAAAATTTGTTAAAAAAGTTGCTATTAAGAGGGTTAAGGTTGAGTTTGATACATTTGATAGTGCCAGTGACTCATCTCTTAAAGATGAAATTATGAATGTTGAGTCTAAAACTTGTGTTCCTGAGAGTGTTCAAGTAGAAGTTAAAAAGAGTATTCCTGAAGTTGACAAAGAGAAGCCTAGGACACATGCTAATTTCACAAGGCCTACTACTAGATATGCTGAGATGTACAGAAGCAGGTCAACAACTCCTAGGGGCAACAAAAGGAGTTGGAATCATGTTAAATCTAGACAATTTGGTAGTGAATTTGTGTTTAACAATAAACCCTGTCACATATGTGGTAGTTTTGAACACCTTCATTATAATTGTAACTATCACATGGGTAGAAGGGAAGTGTTTGGGAATACCAGGGTGAATGAATTCAATGTTAATAAGAATACTCACCCAAATCCACTAAGTAAAATGATTCCCTGGTATGTTTTGTTAAACTCTGGCATCAAATCTCTTTCCACTGCTAAACCAGCAGTTGCTACTGCCAGAAAAATGAACAGAGTTTACCCCAACTCTCTTGTAAAGAGTGCAAATCCAATTACAACTTTTGTTAAATCTGGACAAACAGGGAAAAAGATCTATTATGAAAAGAAAGTTTACAATAACCACAAGTGGGTACCTAAAATTTCAAAACCTGCAGTTGCCATTGCTTAGCCAGCAGTTACCACTGCTAGGCCAAAAGTTTGCACTGGTGGTTCTGTAAACACCAAAAGGGTAAATGTGGGGAATGATGTGAAGGCCTCAGTACGTTGGGAATGGAAACCAAAAGGAATTATCACCTCAAACAATCCCAATGGTGTATCAATGACCTTTGACAAATATAATTATATTGATACACGAGGCAGATCCAAGTCATTTGTGGCTTGGGTCCCCAAAAGGAACTAACTCCTTTATTTTATGTGCAGGGACATTCAAAGCCTAAAGAAGATCAAGGATACTCGGACAGTGGATGTTCTAGGCACATGACAGGCAATTAGTCCTATCTTTCAGATTTCAAACCTTAAGACGGACAGTTTGTCAGTTTTGGAGGTTGTATTGGTGGAAAGGTTTCTGGCAAAGGAACTATCAAGGCTGGAAACTTGGACTTTGAGAATGTGTATTATGTGAAAGAACTCAAGTACAATCTCTTCAGTGTGTCACAAATGTGTGACAAGAAACATAGAGTTCTATTCTCAGAAGATTAATGCTATATCCTGTCTAAGGATTATAAGCTACCTGATGAAAGTGAGGTTTTGCTTAAAATCCCTAGAAAAGGCAACTTATATAGCATAGACATGAAGAACATAGTGGCTAAAGATGATGTTACTTGCTTGCTTGCAGAAGCCACTTTGGATGAATCCATGCTTTGGCACAGAAGACTTCGTCATGTTAACTTCTAGACCATTAACAAGATTGTGAAAGATGGTCTAGTCAGAGGTCTACCAAAGAAGAGATTTTAGAATGACCAAACATGTGTTGCCTGTCTTAAGGGAAAACAACATAGAGCTTCATGCAAGACCAAGACATATAACTCTATTGATCATCCACTCTACATGCTGCACATGGACTTGTTTGGTCCTACATCTGTGAGCAGCATAAATTTGAAGAAGTATTGTCTTGTTGTAACTGATGATTTTAGTAGATTTACATGGGTTTTCTTTCTAAGAACCAAGGATGAAACCACTGGCATCCTTAAGACTTTCATCACTGAAGTTGAAAACCATGTTGTTAAGAAGATCAATATCATCAGGTGTAACAATGGGACAGAGTTCAAGAATAAGGTTATGGATGATTTCTGCAGAGACAAAGGTATTAAAAGAGAATTTAGTGTTGCAAGAACACCTCAGCAGAATGGCATTGCTAAAAGAAGAAACGGGACACTAATTGAGGCTGCTAGAACCATGTTAGCTGATTCCAAGCTACCAGTGACTTTTTGGGCTGAAGCAGTTAACACTGCTTGTTATATTTAGAACAGGGTTTTGGTAGTGAAGACAAAGAACAAGACACCTTATGAGCTATTCAGAGGAAGACCCCAATCTTGGATTTTATGAGGCCATTTGGATGTCGTGTCACAATTCTCAATACCATTGATCATCTGGGAAAGTTTGAAGAAAAGTCAGATGAAGGCTTCTTTGTTGGTTATTCTATGGTTAGCAAGGCTTTTAGAGTCTACAACTTGAGAATAAAGAAGATTGAAGAAAATTTGCATGTTGAGTTCCTTGAAAATAGAACTAACATAGCAGGTTCAGGACTAGAATAGCTATTTGATCTTAAGATTTTATCAAATACAATGAATTATGTACCTATTACCTCAGGTACAAGAGACAATAATCTTGAAGAATCAGAAGAATTCATTGATGAAGACTCTCAACCTTCAAAGAATTCTGAAAAGGAAGGTGATGCTAATGTTGTGAATTTTGATGTTTTGAATAAAGAAATTCCTGAAAGCAGTGGTAATTCTATTCCCACTGCTCCACCAGAAGTTTCCACTGATGGTCCATATGTGGAAAATTCAACTCAGGAAACACCTAGTGATGCTGTTGAAATCACTAATATGCCTACAACATATGATATTCCTAACACATTACAAACTACAATTCACAAAGTGCATCCACTTGAAAATGTAATTGGTGAGCTACAATCAGGTGTGAAGACAAGAAGGCAGACAAAGATGAATGATGTTCATGGGTTCATTAGTGAAGTTTATGAGTCCAAGAAGCACACAAACAATAATGAATGTTTATTTTTCTCTTTTCCATCACAAGTGGAGCCTAAAAATGTTTATAAGGCTTTAGAAGAATCAAGCTGGGTTGAAGCAATGCAAGAGGAGTTGTTGCAATTCAAACTTTAAAAGGTTTGGGTTCTTTGTGATTTACCTGATAGAATGAAGGTGATTGGTACTAAGTGGGTTTTCATAAACAAGAAAGATGAAAGAGGTATTGTTATTAGGAACAAAGCTAGATTGGTTGCTCAAGGATACACTCAGGAGGAGGGTATTGACTATGAAGAAATTTTTGCTCCTGTTGCAAGGATTGAGGCTATTATCTTATTTTTAGCCTATGCATCCTTTATGTGCTTTACTGTCTATCAAATGGATGTCAAGAGTGCCTTCCTGTATGAAAAGATTGATGAGGAGGTCTATATCTCTCAACCTCCAGGCTTTGAAGATCCTCAACATCCCAATAAAGTGTATAAAGTGGTTAAGGCTCTTTATGGCTTACATCAAGCTCCAAGGAAGTGGTATGAAACCTTAGCTACATATTTGTTGAACAATGGGTTTCATAGAGGAAAGATTGATCAAACTTTGTTCATCAAGAAAGACAAGGGTGATATTCTACTTGTTCAAGTGTATGTTGATGATATCATCTTTGGAGCAACTAGACATGAGATGTGCAAAGAGTTTGAAAAATTGATGAAAGACGAATTCCAAATGAGTTCTATGGGAGAACTTACTTTCTTTTAGGGACTGCAAGTACAACAAAGAAAAGATGGCATATTTATCAGTCAAGACAAGTATGTAACTGAGATTATAAAGAAGTTTCACTTTACTGATGCAAAACCTTCAAATACCCCTGCTGATAAGACTACGCATCTATTGCTGAAGAATGCTAGTGGAGCATATGTAGATGTGCATACTTATAGATCTATGATTGGTTCCTTGATGTGTCTTACTTCATCAAGACCAGACATTATGTTTGCTGTATGTGCTTGTGCAAGATTTCAAGTTACTCCAAAGACATCACATATGACAGCAGTAGAGAATATTTTCAGGTATTCGAAGACATATCCTAATCTAGGATTTTGGTATCCAAGAGAATCTCCTATGGAGTTGATCACCTACTCAGATAGTGATTATGCTGGTGCAAGTTTGGATAGAAGGTCAACTACAGGAGGATGTCAATTTCTTGGATGTAGATTGGTGTCATGGCAATGCAAGAAACAGACAATGGTGGCTACTTCAACAACTGAAGCAGAATATATAGCTGCAGCAAGCTGTTGTGATCAGATCTTATGGCTTCAAAATCAACTGTTGGATTATGGGTACAATTTCATGAACACCATTATATATATAAACAATAGTAGTACCATATACATTATTAAAAATCCTGTGCAACACACTAAAACTAAACATATTGAGATTAGACATCACTTTATTAGAGATTGTTTTGAGAAAAAGCTTATTCAAGTTGTCAAAATTCATACTGATGACAACTATGCTGATTTGTTAACAAAAGGGCTTGATGTGGTAGATTTCAGTACTTGGTAACAGGTATTGGAATGTTAAACCCATAAATCTTTGATGTCTAATGATCTTTAGTGTTGTAGGAGAGTTTTTAGGTACTAATACTGTTTGTATATGTTTGTATGGTTTTCTACTAACTTGTATGCAGAAGAATTAAAGCACAATGGAAACCATGGTACAAGCAGTGGAAATATTTGTGCTCTCAGTGGTAAAAGAAAAAGATAACAAGTACTTTTATTCAACCATTATAAAGAAACAGAGTACATCAACAGAGAGACAAATACATAAATCATATCAAAACACACAAAAGCTTCACAACCTAACACCCTACTCTTCAAACAAGCTACTCCATGGGCTTCTTGCCTTTCCCCTCATAGTCATGCTTGGCCTTAGAAGATGTCTTTCTCTTGTTATCAAAAGAAAGCTGCTTCCTTTGGCAAGCAAGGCCCAGTACTTGTTTGTGTGGCTTTTGAAGTCTTAAAGGCTTGTCAGGTGCAGGCCACTTCATGTTCACCAAGGGTGACTCCAGGGCTGTAGTAAGGGCCTTTGGAAGCTCCTTGGACAAGGTGTAGGAAGGATCATCATCATCTGAAGAAGAGCTTGAGTAAAATTCAAGAGATGGAGCAGGAACAGTTGAGACCTTTTTGTTTGGCTTCGTATTGGATGATGTAGCTGTTGCAGCACTTGGAGGAAAATATCCACTCCATCCAGATGATAGTTCTTCTAAATCAGAATAGTAACTGATTTCTTCATCAGATGAGATATAGATCAGTGGAAACCAACTCATGATGATTTTTAGGGTTTGTGATATTGAAGATTAGTTTTGATAAAAACTTATGTTGTTTTGAGCCCTTTTATATGCAAAGTCAATGCAAAGGGTTAACTAATGAGGGATATTTACTCTTATCTGTTTTGGTAGGTTGGAGGAGTAAATTTGGATATTATAGGGTTGACTTTGGAGAGATATTTTTGTGAATAGTAACTTGGTCAAAAAGTTACTTTAGGTTAAACTATATTGGTTAATTTTGATGTTTACTACATATGCAGAGTAACAACCAATATTTGCTGAGTGATTGGAGTTATAAGGTGTGTATTTAAGACACACAACAAATGGTTATTGATTCACCATGTCTAATCCAGATAAGAATCAACTAGTCCGGAACGGCTACTGGTAAAGACTTATCAAATCCATTTATGGTTGATAGTTTACCAAAAACTATATGGTCATCAACTCACCATATTCCAAGTGATGCAAAGTTGGCTAGTCCATAGCAAACGGCTCATGGTAAAGACATATCCAATCCGTTGATAGCTGATAGTTTACGAAAAACTATGCTGAGAGCAGCTGAATTTTACTTGCTTTATTTACCACTACTCTTGAAAATTTTGTGAAAAATTACCACTGCTAGTTCACAGTTACCACTGCAAGAGTTATTTTTACAACTGGTGAATTAGCCGTTACAACTGTTGTGTCAGTAATCTTATTTTTTAACTTGCCGTTGTAAATAACCGTGTTTCCTTATTAATAGGGTAAATTTTTGTGAATTATCCACTTACCTATTTTAATTTATTCTTTTCCAAAAGATAAATTTATTCTAAAGATAATTCACATTACGTTTTATTCTCAAAACCCTATTAGTATATATTCATCCTCATACGGCTTGATCATCATTCACGATTACTAACACTTTTATATTTTTCTCACAAAATTATGGCGATTCTAAACTTTGCTGAGGAGCACAACCAAGTGGCGTATTTACAGAAGTCTAACGAAAAGAGTGGCCCTGTTTTTCATCAGATTGTGGATTTTCTCAACACTACCCATATAAGGTATGCTTTAAATGTCAATCCCACAATCTATGTTTCTCATATCAAATAGTTCTGGAACACTGTGGAGTCCATAACTATTGAACAGAGAGACACACATGAATCTGTGGAAGCTCTTTGAGCCATAGTGGATGTGGTAACCATTGATGTTACTGAGTTATCCTTGAGGAGAATTCTCTAATTGGATGATCTCAATGGTAGCATCACATTACCTAATTCAGACATTCATAAATATATTGCTTCCATGAGGTATGATACATCTGATAAAAAGGTAACTTTCAGAAAAGGATGTTTTTGTCCCCATTGGAGATTTTTCATACATACTCTTTTACATTGCTTAAGTCCTAAGAAAACTTCTTATGAACAATTTGCATCTACTATGGCTTACCCTTTGGTTTGCTTAGCAACTGATAGGACTTTCAATTTTTCAAAGTTTATTTTCAATAATATGAAAGGTAATGTAAAAAGTTCATATAAATTTTTGATGTATCCAAGATTTGTGCAAGCAGTGCTAAATGAATTTCCACTGCAAACCCACAAAAGAGTTTATAAAACCCCCTGTCTTAAGCTAAAAGTTTTTCAAAATATGAGTAAGGCTTCAGAACTTTGGAATGGGGAGGTTACACCACTTTTTCCTGAAATGCTATCAAAGATTTCACAGGTACAGGGTGAAGATGCAACAATCCCAGTTGTATCCCATCACACACCCACTATTGTTTTTCCACCTATTCAACACACCCCTGCTGTTACTCACACTTATGAAAGGAGGCACAAACAGCCACCTCCTCCCATTACAACATTGCCTGTTTCTGAGCCTTTTGGTTGAGGAACAAGCAGTGGTGGTTCTAGGCTTCATTCTAGTCCAACTAGAGAAGAGCCTGAATCAATGCCCTATGATTCACCTCTCCCAACAGGTAACACAGTTGGAAGTGTTAAGGGCAGTGTGCAACCTAATGAATTGATGGGACTTTGTACCAATTTAGTCAAACATGTTAAAGCTCTGGAGAAAGAACTGGCACAGACTAAGCAACAACATGCCACAGAGCTTGCTCAGATGAAAGGAGAGATCAAGAATTTACAGGAAGAAGTTGAGGGGCTAAAGAAGCACAGATCTTCCAACCTTGTGCTTTCATCTTCTTCTTCACCTCATGATGAAGACTCGGCATATTTTAGTGATGATTTGGGAAGTTCTCCCAAACAGGGGAGGATTAAAACTGATGCTACATTTAAGGGGAAGAAACTTAACTTTAAACAAGAATTTGCTGAACTTGATGATGTTGATGATGTTCAAGAGGAGGAAGAAGCAGTGGGATCTGAGGAAATTTTTGCTGAAGAAGTTGAAACTAATAAAGGCACAGTGGAAACAAATCAAGACACAGTGGATGTTGCTGATTCAGAATTTCAAAGAAAGAGAGTTGAAAAAGGAAAAGTTCACATTTTTGAAGAATCATCTGAGCAACAGTCAAGGAAGATTTCCAAAAGTGAGCAAGCTCAGATAGATTATGATGCAAACTTGGTACTGGAATTAGAAGAAGTTGAAATTGCAAAGAAGAAAAAGCAAGAAGAGTTAGATATTGCAAGTTTCATGGAGGCTCAGAGGTTGGATATGTGTGAAACAGTGCTTGAAGAACCAATTTCCATTGTTTCACCAACTATGCTAAAAGAGAAACCTCCAATGTTTACTTGAGATTGAGTTTATGATTGCAAATGATCCAGTGATTATGAAGAAGGCAGTTGAACTCATTGTAAATACAACTTTGACTGAAGATCAAAGGTCTGCTCAATTAAAGGATTTTATTCAGATGAAGAATCAACAGGCTCTTGATGATATGTTTAGCACAGTAAGAAAGGGTCAAAAGAAGTCAAGACAACCTACAAAGGTATAGATTATTGTTGAGATGAAGACCTATTGCTGTCATGTTGGCAATTGAAAAATGGCACATTTTAAAGGAATGTCACATGATCAGATTGAAGGAATTTATTACAGGGTTAAAAGACAGGATAGTAATTTTATTCCTATGGATAAAGAACCAGAAGCTAAGAAATCAAGAAGGTCAGGTGTGAGTCTTGAATCCAAAGATGCTAAGAAATTAAAGACTTAGAAGTTATCTCAAGCAATGGAAGGTGTTAGCAAGTTAACTGAAGAACAAGTCACAAATATGATATTTATTGAAACTGATGTGCTGAATGTAGAACCTTTACAATAAAAATATCCAGTAGTTGGTTAGGAAGTTTATTCTAATGATTTTGGAGATGCATGGAAGATTATCGGAACTGGTAATATCATAGGCATTTGCAGAGATTTTGAAGATGTTGTTAGATCTTGTGATAGAGAAGATTTGGATACTTTGTGGAGGATAATACAAGATTAGTTCAAGAAAGATGAACTTGTTGATGTCAAAGCTAAAGAGTTGTGGGTTCACTTCAATATTGGAGATTTGAAGCTCATAATATGAATAATTTGTTGAAATTCTATGATTCAAGTGTTGTACATCATGTTTCTACTCAAGATGGAGTTGCTGTGTTTATGTTAGCTGAAAAGGAATATCCATTAAGAGCAGGTGTTCTCACTGCTATGATGTCTGTTAAGCTCAGATGCTGAGAAAGAAGTGAAATCATAGAAGATTTGCTACAAAGGATTTATGATCAAAGTGTGAAAGCTGATAAGGAGTTGAGAAAAAGGAGATAAGTGTGGAAGAATTCCCATATCCTCACATACGCTGACAACTTGGAGAAACTTATTGATTTACATAGTAATCATAAGTTTAGGGGAGGATTATAGCACCCCGTAAAATTTTCCTACGATTAACATGTTACCATAACATAGATTAACCATTTTTACCCATAACAATTTTATATATATATATATATATATATATATATATATATATATATATATATATATATATATATATATATATATATACTTTGTCAATTACAACGTTATTCACTCTTATCTTGAAACGAAATTTACACCTAAACGTTAATAACCTATAAACCATACATAACTTAAAACATTGATACTTAATAAGTATACGTTTCAATAATTAACAAATACAATTTAAATAAATCCCGATCCTACTAAAATTCCCATGTGTACTTGCTAATAATATTTGACCCCTAAGAAACATGAATGACAATTGTTATCAACCTTCAAATATAATTATGATACTAGAATATTGGTCAAGTTAAGGCACTTCACACATTTCATCTCAATTTGACACAAATAATAACTTGGTTCCAATGACACTTCGTATAAATTCGAATAAACCACCAACTTTCTGTAACGTATTTAAATCCCAATTTTAAAGCCCTTCTGGTCCGAACCAGGAAAAGTGTAAAGCACGAAAGTTGTCCGAAATAATGTTTTACGTCTAGACACGCGAGATTTTGAACCAAAAATGTAAATCGTGGCTGTTATCTATAAAATACAACCTGACCCAAGTAGACCTCCCTCAACTATAACCTATAACTCACACCTTCACCCTCCCTCACTTGTTTCTACCCCAAGTATGACCTACGAAACCCATATGCAGCTCTTACACACCACCTCCTACCTCCTTTGCTCCCCAATGATTACAAACCAACTCTAATGTCTAAGTAACTTGTCAGGAATATTCATACACGATTCTTACACATTCTCTTGTCCATTTTGCTTATACGATCTCATTTGGTCATGGTTGGAGGTGATATGTAATATAGCAGCTCATTCACACCCTCCCTCGCTTAATACTACCTTAGGTATAACCTAGGGGACACCATGTGCAATCCTAAACGCCACCTCCATTATGGCCCAATCCAGGAGCATCGTACATTCTATCCCACCACTTGTCGCATTCTAGATTGAGTACTTATAGGCTCATGCAAATCGACATTCATACTACAACTCACATCACATGCATTCTCATAGTTTTCTGTCAAGCCATGGTGGAAGAGAAAGAAGGGTTTTGGGAAACTAGTAACTGATCTTGGTTCCTAGTTGAGTACTTAACCGAACCTTACACCATCACCTTACCATATATCGACTATCACTAAACCAAACATAAAAATAAAAGATTACTCTAATTGTTCCTGTCGAGAAGGAGAAGAAATCATGCATGGTCAGTTTACTCACACGCAACCAACTTTCCACTTTGTTGTTGTTCCTGTTGGACGAGAAGGAGGGGAAGGGAACAAGAGGTTCAAGTCAAGCCTAGGAGCTTTGAAGCTTTACTCATGATTCATGGGTTTCCTTTTTGTTATACTCGACACCATCAACTTTCCTTTGCCACTGTGAGTCTCGATGCAGTTTTGCTCATTTACCATCTTATCTCTTCCCAACTCATGCATGCTAGACTTTGCTTTGTGCCTCATGTACATGTGTAGTATGTCTTGTTTATCGAAAACTACTTGTTCGATACGAATACAATCTTACACATACACATTTACATACTTATGAGTTCCCAAGTTTGGTTTGGGAAACTTGTGTGGCAATATAACTAAGAATATATATAAACCCATAAACCTTAACGTGAAACAAAACATTTGAACGAATAATAAGGAAGGATTTAAACTCAAACTCATTTTCAAACTTTCATGCAAGCATTAAGTCGTGATTTGGTTTGTCCTAGAAGCTGGTATATATATGGCACCTTG
Organism: Artemisia argyi; assembly: GCA_030686995.1. Taxonomy (NCBI): domain Eukaryota; kingdom Viridiplantae; phylum Streptophyta; class Magnoliopsida; order Asterales; family Asteraceae; genus Artemisia; species Artemisia argyi. The sequence continues at coordinate 156,678,182 of CM060690.1, read as the reverse complement.
TTAAAAATAGCTAGCTCAACAAAAATAAATGAATACCTTGATTCATCAGTCGACCTATCCTTATATGTCGAGCTAGTAAAGAACTTTGAACTCACATATGAACTACAAATTAACATAAAGTAAGTTTTTAAAAACAAATGACGGGTACTTAGACGTAACCATACACACATGAATGAAAGCTAATAAAACTTATCGCGTTTAACATTCTTGTGTTTCCTTGAGTCGCAAGGAAACACTAATCAAATGAAACATAAAGAAAGATAAATACTTGAACTTGGGTAATCACATAGCAGTATTATTTTTATTTTTGTTAATTTACAAACTTCCACATGATGACAACTTTACCCCCTCTACTTTGCACCCTTGCTATTTCCTAAAAGACTTTTTAAAGCTTAACACTAATATAAATACTTTACACTCTCAACCTTTAAATTTAGAAACATATATTATTTTCTAAAGAGCTTTTATATTTATTTTGGGCTAAATACGGAAATCATTTAAAAGAGTAACGATGGCATAACTTAAAAGTTTATATAACAACTTAATTACAATTGACAAATTTATATTTTATGACTATATCATAAAAACATATAACGAGACCTATATTTTTAAACGATAATGAAGTGTTAATTACGAATAACTATATATTTCTGAATATATATAATTCATAACGTAAATTATATAACTTGACGTCATTATCGGTTAACTTGAATACACGTTAAGAAATGATTATTCATACAATAAAACTCATCGGTTCACTTAACCAGGCATAAACTTGCAATTACTATAATTTATCATTCACCAATACATAACATAAATTCATGACGAGAAATATAAATAATAAACGATACTTAGACATAAAGACAAGTTATATTGTATATAACTTGCCCTTGAACTATTAAGCGTTTTGCCACGCAAGCCCGCTCTGCCACAAAGTCATTTTGTCATCGAACACTATTCAAATCACGATTCTCGATAAGTCGAACTTATCTCGGACTTCCATATCATTCAGGTTATCTCTTGTAAGTCAATTCCATCTTCACTTCTGACATTACTTATACTCTGTCTACCGTACTACTAAGGTGAGTCATAGCCCCTACTCTTACTTGTTTTACAATGATTTATAAACGTTTTTGGGGGAGATACATGCTTAACTATTGTTTTATACTTTTACAAGTACTCGTTAACTATTTACATATTACTATAAGTTCATAGCTACACTTTCTATCGTTTAACTGTTTTATAAACTCTTTGGAAGAGATGCATGTGTAACAACTTTTCTAACGATTTTACTATCGATATTTGGAATTATGGAACAAACTGTTTAAATACGGTTCTCCACACACTGTTTGGATACAGTTTCAATTGTTTAAATACGGTTCCCCGCAAACTGTTTGGATACGGTTTCAACTGTTTAAATACGGTTCTCTACAAACTGTTCGGATACAGTTTCAACTATTTAAATACGGTTCCCTGTAAACTCTTTATGTTATGGACGCAACAACGTGGCCCAAATATCGAATCTCGTGTTAAATGGATTTATAAACCAATTACTATTTTGGATGTTGACCCAGTGAAGGGCAAACCAACGAACTATTTTTGAATTGATAAGGAAATCACTCATTTTCTAATTAATAATTAAAACTATAAACTCTATGAACTCACCAACCTTTGTGTTGACACTTTTTAGCATGTGTTTATCTCAGGTAACTAAACAAGAAGGAACTTGAAGGCACGGAGTGGGCTTGTAACCCGGCATGGGCTTAAATAAACATTTTGACATATTTCAAATAAACTTGTTTTTTAAATTATGAAACATCTTGATGTCTCGAATATTTGGTATTTTGAATGAATTAAACTTTAAAGCGTCACTTTTGTGTCGTTTTCAATGATTGTGATAAAGATCCTCGAAGTAACACCCAAAAAGTCTTCCGCTGACATTTTAAGTCTTCCGCTGACGTGATGATTTTGGGGGTGTTACAGATTGGCATCAGAGCTACAGTTATAGAGAACCAAGTGTTTTGAACATTGGACTATAACTACACTTTTAAAACGGACCACTTTTACAAAATACCACCTTATGCCCTCCGTGCCTTCGCGTTTCCAACATCTGGTAGAGACATTACTTTTACATGATTTCTTATATATGTTAACATGTTATAATTATGCTAATGAATTATATTTACTAATCGGGATTATTACAAATACCGTGTCTTTATACTTTCCATCCGCCAGACGATTATGTGACTTTTAGATAGTTTATGCTACAAAAACACTCTAGTATATATATATATATATATATATATATATATATATATATATATATATATATATATATATATATATATATATATATATATATATATATATATATATATATATATATATATATATGCTCCCCAACTATTTTGAGTACTATACCAATCCTCCTTAATTATCTCGCTCACATCTTTATAGATGTATATGACATACTCTTTTCGTACTCTCGGAAAAATCTGCGCATTACCTTGTCGATCAGTATGGGTGTTGAGTCAGAAATTCTTAAGTAGGATGATTTACAATGTCTTTATTTGAATGGATTGGGACGCCTTTTTATTAAAATAAAGAAATTGTAAACCGCCGAACCATAAGTTTATACTTCGTTATTTACATCGTTTGGGACGCTTCTCTATGTAAATAACGAATTATAAATAAGTGGGCTTAATTGTATCTGAAATGGCATGCGTATGAAATCAAGGATCACTAAAGTTCATAAAACACTAAAACTTCAGCCAAAGACTCACAATTTTCTTCTGCGTATGCCTAATTCTAAGGCATTACGGCACAATCACATTTCTTCAATCATGTACTTACTTTTACATTCTGGCGATTTATGAAACCTTTTCACGACATTGTATGTGATTACAATGGTCTCTCTTACTCCTCCGGCACTATGAGTGATATAGTGATCTCCGAACCTTTTACAACTTTACCTAAAATCCATCAAAATCTATAAATTCCTCTAATAGAAATACAAGATATGAAATTGCTAAGGAACAAACAGATTCATCATCTACAAAAGCTTGGAACCAAATACCATGTTGTCACTTAAAACTATATTTAACAAGTTTCTCTTTACAAAAGCTGAAGTTCAGCAACTTTCTCTTCATTCAACAAGTTTTCACTTGAAAACTCTTATTATTAGAAAAATCTGTTAACAACCAACTAGTTTAACGGGTAGCTTTCCCGCGAAGATCTTGATATTGTGAACCATGATTATCTTCAAAACATGTTAAAATAAAAATCTTCATTCAAAAATGGAATTGTTTCTTAAGTCAAGTTAATCAAAAGGGATTAAACATAAGACAATGTAAGTAGTTAGAACTACTCAACAATTATGACTATGAGAACTGCTATCATCAAAGAAGAAGCTAATGTAGTAGTAGATACGTTAAGCTGGGAAGAAAAATTAAAAAGAAGAAGCTAATGTAGTAGTAGATACGTTAAGCTCGAAAGAAAAATTAAAACCGCTCAGGGATTAGATCGTTAGGAATGACTATTTGTTCACCCTTTCCACTCACCTTTACAACTACCTTACCTTGGAATCCCAGGACGGGATTCAGTTTAACGGGTAGGTAATATAGCACCCCGTAAAATTTTTCTACGATTAACACGTTACCATAACATAGATTAACCATTTTTACCCATAACAATTATATATATATATATATATATATATATATATATATATATATATATATATATATATATATATATATATATATACTTTGTCAATTACAACGTTATTCACTCTTACCTTGAAACGACATTTACACCTAAACGTTAATAACCTATATACCATACATAACTTAAAACATTGATACTTAATAAGTATACGTTTCAATAATTAACAAATACAATTTAAATAAATCCCGAGCCTACTAAAATTCCCATGTGTACTTGCTAATAATATTTGACCTCTAAGAAACATGAATGACAATTGTTATCAACCTTCAAATATAATTATGATACTAGAATATTGGTCAAGTTAAGGCACCTCACACATTTCATCTCAATTTGACACAAATAATAACTTGGTTCCAATGACACTTCGTATAAATTCGAATAAACCACCAACTTTCTGTAACGTATTTAAATCCCAATTTTAAGGCCCTTCTGGTCCGAACCAGGAAAAGTGTAAAACACGAAAGTTGTCCGAAATAATGTTTTACGACTAGGCAAGCGAGATTTTGAACCAAAAATGTAAATTGTTGCTGTTATCTATAAAATACAACCTGACCCAAGTAGACCTCCCTCAACTATAACCTATAACTCACACCTTCACCCTCCCTCACTTGTTTCTACCCCAAGTATGACCTACGAAACCCATATGCAGCTCTTACACACCACCTCCCACCTCCTTTGCTCCCCAATGATTACAAACCAACTCTAATGTCTAAGTAACTTGTCAGGAATATTCATACACGATTCTTACACATTCTCTTGTCCATTTTGCTTATACGATCTCATTTGGTCATGGTTGGAGGTGATATGTAATATAGCAGCTCATTCACACCCTCCCTCGCTTAATACTACCTTAGGTATAACCTAGGGGACACCATGTGCAATCCTAAACGCCACCTCCATTATGGCCCAATCCAGGAGCATCGTACATTCTATCCTACCACTTGTCGCATTCTAGATTGAGTACTTATAGGCTCATGCAAATCGACATTCATACTACAACTCACATCACATGCATTCTCATAGTTTTCTGTCAAGCCATGGTGGAAGAGAAAGAAGGGTTTTGGGAAACTAGTAACTGATCTTGGTTCCTAGTTGAGTACTTAACCGAACCTTACACCATCACCTTACCATATATCGACTATCACTAAACCAAACGTAAAAATAAAAGATTACTCTAATTGTTCCTGTCGAGAAGGAGAAGAAATCATGCATGGTCAGTTTACTCACACGCAACCAACTTTCCACTTTGTTGTTGTTCTTGTTGGACGAGAAGGAGGGGAAGGGAACAAGAGGTTCAAGTCAAGCCTAGGAGCTTTGAAGCTTTACTCATGATTCATGGGTTTCCTTTTTGTTATACTCGACACCATCAACTTTCCTTTGCCACTGTGAGTCTCGATGCACTTTTGCTCATTTACCATCTTATCTCTTCCCAACTCATGCATGCTAGACTTTGCTTTGTGCCTCATGTACATGTGTAGTATGTCTTGTTTATCGAAAACTACTTGTTCGATACGAATACAATCTTACACATACACATTTACATACTTATGAGTTCACAAGTTTGGTTTGGGAAACTTGTGTGGCAATATAACTAAGAATATATATAAACCCATAAACCTTAACGTGAAACAAAACATTTGAACGAATAATAAGGAAGGATTTAAACTCAAACTCATTTTCAAACTTTCATGCAAGCATTAAGTCGTGATTTGGTTTGTCCTAGAAGCTGGTATATATATGGCACCTTGTTAAAAATAGCTAGCTCGACAAAAATAAATGAATACCTTGATTCATCAGTCGACCTATCCTTATATGTCGAGCTAGTAAAGAACTTTGAACTCACAAATGAACTACAAATTAACATAAAGTAAGTTTTTAAAAACAAATGACGGGTGCTTAGACGTAACCATACACACATGAATGAAAGCTAATATAACTTATCGCGTTTAACATTCTTGTGTTTCCTTGAGTCGCAAGGAAACACTAATCAAATGAAACATAAAGAAAGATAAATACTTGAACTTGGATAATCACATAGCAGTATTATTTTTATTTTTGTTAATTTACAAACTTCCACATGATGACAACTTTAGCCCCTCTACTTTGCACCCTTGCTATTTCATAAAAGACTTTTTAAAGCTTAACACTAATATAAATACTTTACACTCTCAACCTTTAAATTTAGAAACATATATTATTTTCTTAAATGCTTTTATATTTATTTTGGGCTAAATACGGAAATCATTTAAAAGAGTAACGATGGCATAACTTAAAAGTTTATATAACAACTTAATTACAATTGACAAATTTATATTTTATGACTATATCATAAAAACATATAACGAGACCTATATTTTTAAACGATAATGAAGTGTTAATTACGAATAACTATATATTTCTGAATATATCTAATTTATAACGTAAATTATATAACTTGACGTTATTATCGGTTAACTTGAATACACGTTAAGAAATGATTATTCATACAATAAAACTCATCGGTTCACTTAACCAGGCATAAACTTTCAATTACTATAATTTATTGTTCACCAATACATAACATAAATTCATGACGAGAAATATAAATAATAAACGATACTTAGACATAAAGACAAGTTATATTGTATATAACTTGCCCTTGAACTATTAAGCGTTTTTCCACGCAAGCCACCTCTGCCACAAAGTCATTTTGTCATCGAACACTATTCAAATCACGATTCTCGATAAGTCGAACTTATCTCGGACTTCCATATCATTCAGGTTATCTCTTGAAGTCAATTCCATCTTCACTTCTGACATTACTTATACTCTGTCTACCGTACTACTAAGGTGAGTCATAGCCCCTACTCTTACTTGTTTTACAATGATTTATAAACGTTTTTGGGGGAGATACATGCTTAACTATTGTTTTATACTTTTACAAGTACTCGTTAACTATTTACATATTACTATAAGTTCATAGCTACACTTTCTATCGTTTAACTATTTTATAAACTCTTTGGAAGAGATGCATGTGTAACAACTTTTCTAACGATTTTACTATCGATATTTGGAATTATGGAACAAACTGTTTAAATACGGTTTCAACTGTTTAAATACGGTTCTCCACACACTGTTTGGATACAGTTTCAACTGTTTAAATACGGTTCCCCGCAAACTGTTTGGATACGGTTTCAACTGTTTAAATATGGTTCTCTACAAACTGTTCGGATACAGTTTCAACTGTTTAAATATGGTTCCCCGTAAACTCTTTAAGTTATGGACGCAACAACGTGGCCCAAATATCGAATCTCGTGTTAAATGGATTTAAAAACCAATTACTATTTTGGATGTTGACCCAGTGAAGGGCAAACCAACGAACTATTTTTGAATTGATAAGCAAAATCACTCATTTTCTAATTAATAATTAAAACTATAAACTCTATGAACTCACCAACCTTTGTGTTGACACTTTTTAGCATGTGTTTATCTCAGGTAACTAAACAAGAAGGAACTTGAAGGCACGGAGTGGGCTTGTAACCCGGCATGGGCTTAAATAAACATTTTGACATATTTCAAATAAACTTGTTGTTTAAATTATGAAACATCTTGATGTCTCGAATATTTGGTATTTTGAATGAATTAAACTTTAAAGCGTCACTTTTGTGTCGTTTTCTATGATTGTGATAAAGATCCTCGAAGTAACACCCAAAAAGTCTTCCGCTGACATTTTAAGTCTTCCGCTGACGTGATGATTTTGGGGGTGTTACAAGGATTGTTGGGAATTACATTAACAGTTACCACGGCTAGTATGGAGATTACAACTGCTGAAGAATGCACTAGCAGTGGAAACTCATTACCATTGCTAGTACAAACTATTACCACTGCTGTTAGGATAACTGTTAGGAAACTTGTGTTGATAAATATAGAATAGATTTTGTGTATATCTTATTCTATTATCATTATACGTATCTTGTAGAAGAGGACTCCTTGTGCTAGAAAAGGAGGTCCTAGGTTTAGGTTTGATATACGTTTTTCTTAGAGCTTCAAGGTTGTAACCCTAGTGATACAAAGATCACTCGTATTATTATTCTTAATAATATTGGAGCTAACAGTTTGGTTCACTTATTGTTCTCATTCATATATAACTGTTTTATTCACAAACAAACTTCTAAGTATTACTAAGTAGATTCCGCATACTTGGTGGTATAACTCAAATTATCATTCTAACACAAATTAAGGTGTTTAGATCCATCAGTAAATACAAGTACTACGAGTTTAAATGTTTTTGATGAAAGTATTAGCGACGAAGAAAATATGTGTCAAGCTCGAAGAGGACTCGTTTACGAATCATGGAGCGACACGGACGAAGATGATTATTACTATCTAGTTTGTGAATGTCAACTAGATAATACTACAAGTAAGGTACAACTTGAAACCAAACATTTTTGCTTTGACACATTCATTTTAGAATTCGCTATACTTGAAAATGAGTCTAAACATTTTTGTAACATGAACCAAAAAACAATCTTTAACAATGAATCCTCAAGTCCTCTTGAGAACTATTTTGAAAAAGAAATAATGTTAGAAGATAAATGTCTAGACTAGAGTAATGTTGAGATTGATCTAGAATGCAAAATATGTCTAGACAACAAACATGAAATTAAAAGACAAAATGAAAAGGGAAAATGTTAGTTAAATTTGAAGAAAGCTCAAAATCTCTTTAAATTCTATGAAATAGTCAAAAGTCATTTAGGGATAAAACCGGGTTAGGATTTAACTCAAATACACCATCAACTAGTAAATCAAAACAAATAAGGTTTGTGAAGCCTAGGAGAAAATTTTAGAGGCATCTCATTCTTCAAAGTAAGTGATAAAAGTCAATGAATATAAATATTTTTATACTTCTTGACATCATTTTTATGCCGTTAAATATGTTTGACAAACCATCTCGGATTCCTAAGTATTTGAGTATCCAAGCTATTCTACAATATAGGATGATATGCAATGTTTGTCATTCTTGGTAGCTTATCTATGAAACTCAAAAGGTACGATATCTTTTAACTCACTATAAATATTGTTTCTTGTTTAGGATTTATCTTTCATAGTATTAGTCGTCCATATCATTAGTAGTGTGTCCTCCTAGTTGGTTTTAATGGGTATTGAGATCACTATGGTCAATGGATTTACACATGTCGACTTACGGGAGACATAAGGTGTTTCATGGCATTAAACTCTTCAGAATAGACACTTGAGGGAGACTCACTTAATATATGTTAAAAAGTGAGCTATCTAAGAATCTCCTAAGTGATAAGATGACAAACACTTTTGTGATGCTTGCAAAGTTGTTAAACAAGGTGTCTACATCTAGGTGTCTAGAACATTAACATATGGATTTATTCGATTCATCCGCTATACAAAGTTATGAAGGAAACTTCTACACTTTGGTTGTAGCCGATGATTATTCGTGATATACTTAAACTAAACCTTTGAAAAATAAAAATGAAGCTTTTGACAAATTTGAAATTCTTGGTAAGAAAACTCAATATCAATAAGGATCTTACATTGTATCAATTAGAACGGATCACGGTCGTGAATTTGACAATAAAATACAATTTGGGAATTGTTGGATAAAAATGGTATAACTCATAACTTTTCGACATCACGCAATCTAACGATTTTGTAGAATGTAAAAACCGGACTTTTCAAGAAATGAGTAAAACAATACTTAATGAACAAAATGTTCCACAAAAGTTTTGGTACAACGCAATTGACGAGTCAACTCACATTTTAATCATGTATTGATTAGATCATTTTTAAACAAAACTTCATACGAACTATATAAAGGTAAAAAGCCTACATTAGGATATTTTAGAGTGTTTGGGAGTTAATGCTTTATACTTAACACCAAGGATTATCTTACCAAAGTTGACCCAAAGTCTTATGAAGGTGTGATTCTTGGATATTCACAAAATAACAAAGCTTATATCGTCTTGAACAAAGAAATCTTAAGTGTAGAGGAATCGTTGAACATAACATTCGATGAAAGTCCACCTCCTTCTAAGGCATCACCATTGGTAGATGATGACTTAGTCGAAAGTCAAACAATGGTTAAGACAAGTATGATTGGATAAATGACAAAGAAAATGAACTATTAAAAGTTGTTAATCTAAAATTCATCCATTAAATAGTATCACAAGAATCATTAATGAAGGAACATTAAAATGTAGTTAACATCTTTTGTCTTGTGTCAACCCTTGAGTCAAACAAAGTCAAATATTGTTGGTCTTAATTAGGATCTAAACAAATTTGATTAAAAGGATAGTTGGACATTAGCTCCTCAACCAAAGAGTTAAACCATTAGTGAAACACAATGGACTTCTCTAAATAAATGAAATGAATGGAGTGTCAAGAAACATAACACAAGAGTATACCCTATAAAAAGCTCTTTTAAGTCTTAAGCAAGCTCCAAAAGCAAGGTATAATCACTTAAGACCTTCCTAGCTTTTCACAAGTACACAATGAATTAAGTTTCCTTCAACTTACCTTGAATGAAATCAGTGAATCCATAGATAACACTAATTATAGAGAAATGGTTGGAAGTCTACTTGGTCTCACGGCTAATAGACACGTCATTATGATTAGGAATTGTCTGTGTGCTCATTGTGAAGAAGATTCTTCAACAATCCGTCTTGAAGCGGCTGTCTAGTTACGTCAAAGGCATTACACAACTTGGAATATGGTGTCCCAAAGGAACGGGAGTAGAAACCATAGTGTTTGCCAACTTGGAACATGTCGGTGACTAAGTTGATAGATAAAGCACAAGTGGTACTTGCACTACTGTCAAACACTTTCTCCCCTCATGATTCTCTAAGAAACATAAGGCTATTGCTTTCTCAACTATTGAACCAAATGAATTTCCCTTTCCATTATATCCCCACTTGCCGAAATATCCCCATCGAAGGCCTCGTAGTACGCATTAAATGCGCTTAAATACCCTCTAACTACCATGCATTATATCCCCACTTGGCGAAATATCGGTAATCCCATACGTCTCTTCAAAATTTAAACCCAAATCGAAATCCGAATAGATTAGAACGTGAGGGACACGTGTACGGTGAGGAACAAAACAAAAAGCGGTATAAATTCGCATCATCCAAACCCTAATTTATTTTTCACTGTGCCCAAAATTTCATCTCTCTCGCTGCGTGCAATCAAAACACACACAGTATCATCTGTCATTAACCCTTGCAAGAAAAAGGTAAATCTCTTCTTCGTTAAACTATATTTCATCGTAGAAGTAGTATTCTTCAATAATCAATATGGCCAAAAATAACAAGTTTGTGATTAAAGAACAAAAACGTACTTTATCAAAAGATGAATTACGTGCTTTTCTTGAGGATTATCCTATTTCAAAAGAGTTTAAGATAATGCTTCCTAGTAAAAATCAAACTATATTTGATGCTCCTGAGGGATATGTAGGTCTGTACACCCATGTGTTTAAGTTGTCAAACTTTAGAATACCAATCCACTCTTTGATTCTAGAGTTTATGCAATACTACCAAGTACACATTTCTAGGTTCAATCCATTTGGCCTGGCTAAGCTTACAACGTTCATTGTGATGTGTAAAGCCTATAGATATGAGCCTACACTGACAGTGCTTAGGGGTTTTATGAACTTGTACCCGGGTGGGGATTGGTTGACTTTGGCAAAAAGAGGTGACCCTGATGTTCCAACCATATAGTTAAAGCCTTTTACAAACATTACGGACTGGAAAGGGAGTTTCTTTTATATTCAAGATACAATAATACCACCGGAGTACCCTGCTTTAGTGAACGAAGCATACATGTTTGACAAAAAAATGTTTCAACGATGAGTTACCCTATACTGTTCGGAGGAATCCATTGTACCAGCATGTTGTTCGCCATCCAGTGAATGTTCAGTCATTCCCCGAGCCCATTCTTTACATGGCTGGTATTGTTGACCATTGGGAGGGTTCCCCCATGAAGCCTAAAATAGTTTGTGATGGAAAAAGTATGTACACTCTTATTTAAATAAATTTAAACAACTTATCTAATGATATTTATCTTCTTTCTTTTGTTTTGCAGAAATTTCGTTCCGGAACTTTGTTGTTGCCGATGGTGTCAGAGAGGCGAGCTTCCTTCCGAAGAACCCTGATGAAGTTAGCTATGGGGTTGGCTCACCCTCCGTTTCAGTTAACAATCAGGAGGACGATGCCCAGATGGTGGAGCCCATAGCTTCTATTCAGCCTTCCAAGCCTGTGAAAGAATCGAAGCCAGTGACCGCAGAGGAGACCTCACAGTTGGTGGAAAATGTTGCTGAATCCAATGACCCTCTCTCCGAGGATGACCAGGTGACCATCGTTGGCTCATCGTCTGGCATCGCTGATAGGGTTTGAAACAGGAAGGGTATGAGTGCCAAAGCAGTAAAGGTCACTCCCAAAATGAAATTGGTGCTACCAACACCTCCCTCCAGGAACACCAGGCAGAAAGGTCAAGTTACCACCAAGAAGGCTGTTGAAGTGTTGGATGAAGACATTCATGGTAAGTATACGTGCTATTAATTGAACCATAATATTTTTACATGCCTTCTAATTGATTGTGTATTCCTCAGGTCTTCCCAATACCAAAGAGCTTCCTGATGCTTCGGCCTGCCATCGCCTTGCTTTGCACATCACTCCCCCAAGCTGGAGGTCTTGGCTAACAAACATGCCCATTGAGGAGTTGTCTGATCTGCACGACAAGAGTTATACAAGACAGGCTATGCTGGATAATCATATCAATTCTCGAACAAGGGAGGTGGTGCGGACCCTTGCTTCTGCTAGGGAAAAGATGGATGAGATTTTGGCAAGAGAAAGGAAGAAGGACCAAGAGTTTGCAGAGGTTCAAGCCAAGTGTGAAGAGGCTTTGAGGGATCTTGAGCAGAATCTCCTTGTTCAAGACCTTCGTACTGACATCGCAGACTTGGAGAAGGATCTAAACGAGGTGAAGGCAAAATGTAAGAAGCTCCGAAAAGAGGAAGCAAAGGTTATAGGGTACAAGGAGGAGATTGCTGAGTTGGAGGTCAAATGTGAGAGTCTCGAGGAAGAGAGGTCAAAGTTGGGTGAGCTGGAGATCAAGCTACATGAAGATCTCGATGGCCTCAAGTGCAAGTATAATGCACTTAAAAAAGATAGGGCTGCTGTTGTCTCGAAGGTCATTCCGTACATAGCCATGGAGTTATATCATAGCGACGATGTGGGGAAAATGATGGGTGATGTTGTCAATGCTGCCATCTATCATGGGAAATGCACTACACTGGAGGAAGTTGCTGCGACTGGCAAGCCTGTGCAATTGTCTAAGGTAGCTTACTACCGTGCCACTCATAAAGCAGAGTATGATCATACAAGCAACCTCCTTGCAGCTGCAGAGTACTCCTTCCTTGTTGATGCTACCAAGGATCCAATGGCCTCAATTGAGACGGTTCTTTCAAAGAAGCCGTGTAGGGTGAAGCCAACGTCTGTGAGCAGGAAGGATACCCCTGTGAAACCTGCTCCTGAGAAGCCCTCATCTCCAAAAGTGGTCACTGAGAAGCCCCAGTCCCCGGGCAAAGGTTCTGCTGTGCAGCCCCCCTCTCCGAAGACTGATTTAGGAAAAGCATCTTCCCCTAGCAAAGCCAGTCCCGAGGCATCCCAGGTTCAACAAGAAAGGCCCAAGTCCCCTGGTAAGTGAAGGCTACAATGTTTGCAGTAATTTGGCTCCAAGGGTGGAGTGTACCCTTTAAGACAATTTTTATTTATGCCGTGTAGGCTACGGTCTTATGTCTTGAACAATTTACGTTTATGTTGCACTTAGACAATATTTATCATCTTTTGAGCATCGTAAAGTATATGTTGCATTTTAGTAATGGTTAAATTCAATGGGCGTGCTCCCATCTTTGCTTATATGTTTTTCTCTTCATCGTTTATTAATTAAACGTTAATATACATCCTAAGGCTTAGAACAAGGAGCCTTATTCTGTGTATTTTGAACCAAGATTTTATAGCAATCATATAATTTAATTGCTGACAGAGGGTTGCGACCCGCTCTGTCTCCATCCTTTAAGTGCAAAGGGCTTCGCATACCCTAAGACCATTTAGGAAAGTTAATGTGAATTGTGTTGGATGTTTAATAGCATACAAGACATAAGTATCTTGTACCATCCTTCGAACATTGAACTTGTAATTACTTGGCTGATCAAATCTTTATTGTTAGATGTAACAAAAGATTCGAGGGAAACATGTGATATCATTAAGTGGGTAGGGGAGGATTACATCATTTATACAAATGAACACTAAGACGCCTACCATTAATGCTTTTTTCCCGAAAGAGAAGAGTTTAATACATAATAAGAAAAAATTGCAAGTCTTGTACGTAGGACTTACGAAGGATATGGCAAGTCATTCGTATGCTGAAGGAGGGTTGCTGACGCGTATGCCTCGCTACTTTTGATTTAGACTTGTTCCACATATTCTTCCTCGAAGTATGTTCCAGGAAGCTCCCTTGTTTATTATGCTTGCAATTAAATAGGTAGCATATTGCTATGAAGCTTATGATTCAGAGTGTAATAGGTTCGTTACTTTGTCGAAGCCTGCTGCTCCGCTCCGAATTCGAGACGCTCTTCTTTTTTTTTTGATTGTGTGGGACCGAACGTGTCTTTGAATCACCTATGTGGTGTTTTTCCTTTCGTTTAGCTTGGAAGACTCTTTTGTTGGAGGACATACTCGATTCGCATGTTTCAGCTAGTTCATTACTTTGTCCTTTGAAAGGATCGTTTTCTCCATATTCTATGTCATATTCCTCCAATTCTTTAGCCTATTTGACCATTCACCGTGTTCCATCAGGGTTCAGGAATGCCCTTTCGAACGGCTTATCCGTAAGTACTGTGATGGGGTGATCCTTGAAATACCTTCGGAGACGTCTTGTGGCATGAACCAAAGCTAGGATTAGCTAGTCTGATGTTGTGTAGCTTTGTTCCACGTCTGGTAGAGCCTTGCTAATGAAATATATTGGTATCTGTATGCGTCTTCTCTCCGCGAAGAGCATTGCACCGATTTCATCAAGGGACGCTGCTATGCGTAAGAACAACACTTCTCCTCTTGTTGGGGGCACAACCGTTGGCAAGATCTCCATGCAATTCTTCCATCCTTGGAAGGATGTTTCTGCTTCCTTGTTCCATTGATAGGAAATGTTGTTGATGACTTCATTGCGGACTTTGTAAAGAGATGAAGACCTGTTGACACCCTTCGACAAAAACTCCTTTAGTGTTTCCAAGTTGTCTTTTAGGTTTTGAATCCTCCCTTGTGTTGTCTGAGTTTGCATCTCTGGGGAGGTTTCTCCATTGTTTGGATTGCTCCGAATCCTTTGTCTTACGAACAGGCGTTCGTTTGACCCTTCCTTTTCAATACCG
Source organism: Artemisia argyi (assembly GCA_030686995.1). Lineage (NCBI taxonomy): Eukaryota > Viridiplantae > Streptophyta > Magnoliopsida > Asterales > Asteraceae > Artemisia > Artemisia argyi. Next base: position 156,663,028 of record CM060690.1, on the reverse strand, counting down.
AAGGAGCACATTATTGGGTTTAGCTTTAGGTTGATCCTCTTTAGCTGCATGAGGGTTTCTTCGATATCATGGAGGAGATCTTCTTTTGTCTTGCTTTACGTGACTAAGTATCCTTCGCAAATTCTCAGGTTCCTCCCTATCTGTTTTTCGAAGACCCTTTGAATCAGCCTATTGTAAGTGGCTTCGGTGTTCCGTAACCCGGAGGGGATTCGTTTGAAGCAGTAGGAGCTTCTGCCTACATGAAAGGCTGTTTTTTCTTCGTCTTCTTTCGCCATCTGTTTCTGAGGGCATCCCATATTTGTACTGAGGAAGCATTCCCAACGAACACCAGGCAGTGGTTGTTGTTCTTCTACCGACAAATAGCTTTCTTTTTGGCAAACTTTGTTGATATCTTTGAAGTTAGCATGTATTATCCATTCTCCATTTCTCCGTTGGGCTGCAATTGGGTTAGTAACCCACCGTGGGTTTTCTACCCTTCGGAGTATCCCTGCCGCTATGAGTTTGTCCACTTCTTCCTTAATTGCTGCACTTCGTTCAGGTGTCACCTGATGAGGCTTCTGCTTGACCGGTTTGATGTGTTTGGATTCATTGAGCTTGTGTTCCATGCTAAAAGGCCTGCCGCCGATTGTGAGCAACCTCGGAACTCCTGTTATGTCTGAATATTTTCCTACAAACACATCTTCATAGGCTTCGAGTAGTTTTTCCAATCTTTCTCTGAAAGTGGCCGGGAGTCGCTTCCCCATTTCCACCTTTCGTACTGAGTGAGATTCGTCTAATGCCACGTGCTCCTTGGAACCAGAGCCTTCTCTGATATCCATTGTACGCTTTCGATTACCTTCTTCCTTATTCTTTTGGGTTTCCTGGTGCTTCCCTTCGTGATAACTAGAAACTATGGTTCCGACACCGTTCGCGGTTTGGAATTTCACTGTTGCATGCACCGTAGAGACCACAATGCCCATCTTTTGCATGGCAATTCATTCGATTAACATGTTGTAGGGTGACTTGGATTTTATAATGAAAAATTTGAGGATTTCGGTTCTCGCAAGCTTTCCACTTCCGAGTGTTACCTCCAGAGGTATTTCTCCCAAGGGCCACGATCGTTCCCCCGAAAAACCTACCAGAGGCATTCTTGACTTTACTCATTTGGATCTGATTGTAGGGCTGAGTTTCCTAAAGTAATGTTCGTAGATTACCTCGCAAGAACTTCCGCAGTCCATATAAACTTTGTTAACCTCCACATTCGAGACTACGACCTTAATGATCACTGGATCCTTTGAAGGGAATCCTCCTGCTTCGTACGAGAACGTTATTTCCCCTGCATCGTATGTTTCACTTTTGGAGGCCTTTCTTTTCAATCGGGAGGAATCCCATCAAACCATTAGGATAGGAGCTTCCTGAGGGGTATTATCCATTCCCAGTTGCGTATCGGTGGCTTTCTCTTTGCCCTTTCTTATACCTTTTACGAGATGTGTTAATTGCCCGGATTTTACTGGCTCTTCTATCTGCTTTTTCAGCTCTCGACAGCTTTTTTTTCATGACCAAAGTCTTTATGGAAGTGGCAATACTTAGTAGTATCCCTGTTCTTGCTTTTTCCCACCATGCGAGGGGGTGGTTCGAAGGCTTTGGCTGCTTTCTATGTCGCTAAAATCTCTCTCGGAGACTTCGTGAGATTTCCCAATAAACCGTGGTTCGGACCCTTGTTGTAGGGAGTAAACCTATTATGGCTTTTGTGTTTGTTCTTCGGTCCTTCCCACGAAGGCGGCGTCGCTCCTTTATTATTCTCAATCGGAGCAACATTGGTAGATACCTCTTTGACTTCTAATTACGTATATGTTTCTTCCATCAGGCCTTTGTATGTTGCCGGAAGATCTGTGGATAAGAATTCCACAAGATTCCGGTTGCGTAGGCCATGGACGAAGCCAGAAATGCGCTGCTCTTCGTGTAAGCCTAGAATCTGCCTAGTTTTGTCAGTGTACCTAGTAACGAAATTTCTTGTGCTTTCGTTCTCCTTCTGCTTAATGTTGTGCACCATGAGGTGCTGATGAGGCAAAAAATGATCCGTTTTTAGGGGGTCATTTAAGCCCGGAATTGAATTTATTTGATCAAATATTGCCCTAAATATTTCCTTTTGTGATTTTAGGTACTTTTGGAGTGAATTCTGGAAAATGAAGCATTTTGGACGTTTTTTGAGCATCAAAGTGAAGAAAACGGCAAAGTCTTAATTTTCCTTGCTGGGAACAGTACCTGACGGCGTCACCAAGTTCTATATGATGGCCTCAAGAGTAATACAAGAGGTGAAGTGGATAGAGTCCGTGACGGTCCAGAGAGTTTTACACTAAGGGGCATGACGGCGTCACCATAGGCCGTCATGGTCCCATTACACGTGACGGCCAGAGGAAAGTTGCTCTTGACGGTGTCAGATCTGGATCTAGGCAATCCGATATTATTATGGGCGGCGGGTTGACGGCGTCAGATTTCTCTTCTTGACGTCGTCACGTTGGAAAATCTATATATAGTTTTGTAATTTTCATTCATTAAGAGAGGACAATTAGAGGGATAACTTGGAGAAACCCTAGCACGATTTTATTAGTATTTTCAAGGGTTTTTACTCTTTGAAACCTTTCATGTTCAATTAAGATAAGTATCCTTTCAATTCATTCAATATGTCTATGTGTTGTTTGAATATATCTTACGCTTGTCTTGATTTTAACATGCTAGGCTAGATCTCTTGTGTGTTTGCTTAGATGTAGTGAAACCTAGATGTTGATTATGGGTTGATTGCTTGTTTATAGTTGTTACGGATGAATGATTTCGATGTTAGGCTTAAGAAAACTGGCAGACTTCCATAGGGTAACATGCTTGAACGTCTTAAGAAACATGAACCAATGCGTACTAGGTTTTTATGGTTGTATTTAATGCATGAGCGAATTCTAATGATTCCATGTTAGAAGCTTCTTGCAGGCTCGACATAGGAGTGAAGTAGGAGCTTATAGAGTTAGGGAAGTACGTATGCCACCCCACGAATGGTATTAAGGAATATAACCCGTCATCCACGCAACTGTAACAAACTATTAACCTGTAAAAGATATCTAGGGAGTAATGAAATCTAAGTAAACACAATTTTCCCATTTATTGTTCACACCACATTAGTAATTAGCTTTATTTACATTTTTGTTATTTTATTTTGATTGCATCTTTAGTTATTGGGTTAGTTGATTGGCAACTAATTCCGCCCACTCTTTCAAAACCCGAGATTTTAATTGCTTTTATAAAAATATAAAAATACAAAAAGAATCATCCTTCACCTCTAGACTTAATTTTTAGGCTTTCTAATCCTAGCGACACTATTCCTGAGTTGAACGATCAATCCCCCGGTACTTGTCACTATACTATACTACAACGATCAGGTACACTGCCTGGTGGGGGTTGTAAGCTTCTCGAGATCCCTCGAGAGGTAAAGCCTGGTGCAATTCCCACGCATCAGGTGCGTTCTTGTGAAATTCTTCTGTTGGCTGAAGTGAGATCGAAACTTAGCCTTCAAATCATCAAGGTTGATGATGCTTCCCGGTTTCTGCCCATTCCACCAAATATGTGCAGAATCTCGGAGGGTATACGTAAACATGTGATAGGCTACGGGCATGACCCATTTCTGCATCCTTATGGCTCCTTCGAACAAATGCAGGAAATTATCTGGATCCCCCTTCCCATCGTAGGTGCCTATATGTGAAGTCATCTTTAGACCATCCGGCAAGGGATAGTCTTCGATCCATCTTACAAAGGGTGTCGAAGGACCTGCGGGCTCTGCGTATGAGTGGGTGTAAGGTGGTATGTTCATGGGAACATTATGGTATGGATTATAAGGAAGGGGTACCCCTGAAGAGGGTTGATTAGTGTAGAAAGGATGAGGTGTATTCGTGTTTGGGGGTAACCATTATACATGGTATACGGAGGGTATATCATGGGATGGTTATAGGGTACATCAGTTTGTGAGGAATACTGATTGCCAGGTTTCCTATTCATGGGGGGATAAAGGTTTGGAGGATAACTTTGAACCGGAAACTGGGAAGGGAGACTTCTTCCTGTGTTGAATGAACCTGAGTTACCTCCCACACCAGATGTGTGGGAGGGCTGTAGTGGAACTCCTCCTTCGGTCCTCTCCAGATGTGCCGCTAGTAGTGGAGGCAGGTTTACCTCCGTGTTTTCCCTCTGCTGGCTCCTCCCATTAGAGCCTTCAGCAACAGTTCCATCCCTCCTCGTGGGAGCACTTTCAGGAACTCCCTCAAAGCCTACATTCCTTCCTCCATCCCTTCTTCCCGCAGGAGACCCAATACGCAGGATGTGGTGATGAACCCTAGGGATCGAAGGCCTCAGATCCACCTCGATCTCCTCATCATACTCATCGCTAGAATATTCTAACTCCCTTCGCATCTCCGTGTTTCTAACTTGCCTCCTTCGAGCCCTTAACAAGGACTCTAGCTCTTCGTAATTAGCATCGACAAAGGCGGGGCTAATGATGGGCTCTGGATTAGCTGATGTGGATGCGTGGTGGTTGGGCATTATTTCAGGGTGAGATAGTGTGGTAAAGGTGGAGGCCGTGATTGGCAGAAGGTTGTTGGTGTCAGTTACGAGTAAAGGGGTTAAAGACGAGAAACCCGGTGGGGGTGTAACTTCTCTTTCTGGATTCATGCCGGAATAATAGCGAGTGTATTTGACTTGGTTATTCTACTTGGAAATAACGGGACTAATTGTAGTGGGTCCCACGGATGGCGCCACTGATTATACAATAATTCGCACTACCAGGCCTTCGATGGTGATCAAAGGAAATGAGGGGTGTTGTGATTACGCAAAGCTTGGATATAACCTAAAATAAGTAATACTAAAACACTACGTTAAGTGATCGGTATGAGAGTTTAAGTGTAAATGTAGTAAAGTAAGGTGAAGAAAACGGTCCTGGAGAGTGGTCACACGTTTGAGAGAGATCATGAGGGCGTCCCATGATTTGTGATAACCGCTAGGGTTTAGTGTCCCACTCATCCTGGTTTAGCGGAGGAGCTAAAGAGAAAGAGGAGACGTGGGTAAGACTTGGTCTCACCAATATTTGGACTTGGCATCGTTCCATCCCTAAAACTTATATATCGAGAGATACCCCGAAGGGCTAAATCCTTCGATTGGCAAATTCCCACTTAGTAACTAGATCATTGATGATTAGTTTTACGCCAAAGAAAGTTTTAGAAGGCTAGCCAGAGCCTTCGATTGTGTAGGTTGCGATCAGACTCGAAGGGGGATCCTTCGAGCTAATCGGAGGGTACATCATCAAGTACCGGCCGAAAAAGCATGTCAACAAGCTCCGTTGGATTAAGGAAGTTCTTGTCGACAACATAGTTCCACTTGACGACATCATCTCTCTTGATAATGCATTGAGTTCAACATAGTCACATTAAACAGTTAGTAATCCGTCACCATTTCCTTCAAAATAATGTTCAAAAAGGAAAACGTTTCTCTTGAGAAAGTATCCTTTTAAGGCAACATTGTAGATACTATCACGTAACCTCTTAAACGAGAACCATTTAACATTCTTAGACGTGGACTAGGACTTATAAAACCTACTTTGTAGTTGTGGACGTTAGAATAAAAATCACAAAAATCAAAACAAATCATTTTATTTTTTCTTCTGCGGATACGGCGGAACCCTTCGACATAATGGGCGGAACCCTCTTTTCGGTTCCGCCTGATCCGCCGAACCTACAGGTTGTTTTTCTTTTTAATTTCAAACCAAACACTCCTCAACCCACAACTTAAACTTACAAACTGCTTCTATTCACACATAAACATCTTCAAATACGAAAATTAGGGCTCTCCTGCAAATATCCTCCTTTTCAATCATCATTGTAAGTATTCTTTGCATAATTTTTGCATAATTGCATTTGTAATCTAAGTGACTCCTCCTAAACTAACGAGTCAACCAGGTATGGTCAATAGGTCAAACCTAGAAGAGGAGTGATCAATTTATGATCCGGTGTAAGCACAGTGTGTTCCCGGGTCGTTATGTCCCGACGAGGTTGAAATTGTATTTTGGAAAACGTTCAATGGATTCAGTGATTGGAAATGTAACCAGATAATGATTTGGATTCATTGCACTAATCAGATGTGATTGAGATTAAGCTAATTTAACAGTATTAACGAAAACAGGAAATCAGATACGTGATTAAACCTAAAACGTAAATTAAATGTAAAACAAACGCAACTGCGTGCTGAAAAAGTGGGAATTAAGCAAAAATAAACTTAAGGGGGTGAAAATGACTTTTTTACAAACTTAATATTAAAAGAAAATTTTATAAAAAAGAAATTTTTTTTTGATTATTTAATTATTTAATATTAATTAAAAACTATTTAATAATTAATTTAAACTAATTTAAATTAAAAAAAAAAATACTAAAATGACTTAGAAAATTATGAAACTTTTTCTAAAAATACTTTATTATTTATAAGAGCTTGGAAAAATATAAAAAAGTATTAATGATTAAAAATAAGCACCAAATTAATTTTATTTTTGGTTTTTTAATAAAAACTAAATAAACTAAAATTAATTATTAAAAATAGCAAATCAAAACGGAAAATTATGAAAATTTTAAACCACTATTTTAATATATCAAGAAACTAAGAAAAATATAAAATTGGAAAGTGCTTTTTGAAAAAGCAAAAAAATAAGCAAAATGGGTTAAATAGAAGCTATCACTTTTTATATTTTTTGATTTTTCTTGTTTTTCTTTTACAAAACTATTTAAATACTGAAAATAAGCAACTTTTGTGAAGACAAACGTATTTGAACTCAAAAATAAGCTATATGCAAGCTTATGAGCTTAACATATGGCTTATTAAGCCAAAACTAGGATTTTAAAACGAAATAAGCTATGTAAATAAGCTGCAAATGAAACAAAGAAGGTAAATAAGCTAACTTGTGCTGAGGGTAAGCTAAATAAGCTAGATCTACTTAATAAGCACACAGAAATAAGCTGAAAGCAAGAAATAAGCAAATCCAAACCACACAGACCTAAACAGGCCAAATGTGCCAACTGCAGGCCTATGTGGGGCCCACAGGAATGATCAGGGGTCCAAAATAAGGTTCGGTCCAATAATCTGGGTTGGGGAGCTTTTAAATAATCCAAGTTTCAGATCCTGGGGTCCATTAATAATCCAGATGTGAGCTTATGAAAATTGTTGCATACAATGAGTGACTCAGTGTATAGGTTTGGTTAGGGTAACTTAAGGGCGACAATAAGCTGTGGGCAAGAATCCTAGAGTCCAAAATAAGCATGGTACAATATGCTACACTAACAGACTTCCCAAAAATCCAAGGGTCAAAGGCTATGGCTCACAAATAAGCTCTTGGTGAGCTTATGAAATAAGGCCTAACAGCCTGGTACAGGGCATGCTTACGCAAAACAAGTCACAAGATAAGGCCAAATAAGCACTTAAGAAAATTCCTAAAAATAAACTAAAATAAGGACAGTAAAGATGAGCTTCTGGGCTTGATTTTCCAAAAAGATTTAGGTCAAAAGGGTGAGAGATAAGTGCATGAAAAATCCTTCAATATTGGAATTTCCTGAGAAACTATGTGATTTGACTTTTTCTAATGAACACTAGTTTGACTAAAATGAGATTAGATCTTGATTTACTGAATGCTTATGATGTTCTAGGCTAAAATGAAACAAAATTAAGTTATATTAACAACTAATGCAATGTTTTGATGAGAAATTAAACTAAAATCCCTAACAGTTAACTAACAATGAGGATTAGAATGGATTTTTGACTTTTTTGCAAAGGACCTATGGATTTTATGTTATAACTAATTTATTATAACCTAATGTGAGTGATTTCAACCAAATACTACAACTAAAACAGGCTTTAACCTAAGTAAACCAGCAAATCCAAACACCCTTAATCTGAACTGATTTTGTGATTTTCAAAAGGTTTTACTGATTTAACCCTTAACAATGATTCCCAAGAACATATAATGATAAGCACCATAAAGCTATTGAACAGTATTATGCAAAAAAATTGAGAACAAGCTTACAAATGCCTTCCAGCCAATAACCAAGGAACCAAGGACCAAATACCACACCTATAGTCTCCCCTGAGACAATAAACCAAGGGCCATCCATAATTCACCCTGCTCCAGCCTTCTTCATCTTCTACACTGAATTTTTTATTTTTCACTTATTATTTTATTTTTTTGTATTTTTGAATGTTTCAAATTTAAACTGATTACACTGCTTATGAAACTTGTAAAAGCTTATAACAGACTTATATAAGATTAAATTATCATTAAACAACAGTTTATAACAACTTTAAAGTAACTTGAGATTTTCAAATGAAAAATGTAAATTTGGAATTTAGCAAACAAGTGTTAAAATTAAGACTAAATAAGGTTTATATTACACTAATGAGATTGATTAGAAATGTTTTTAAACTAAGGATTACAATGGAAATGGAAAATTAATTAAAACGACAAGCTATGTTTAACTACAATCTAATGCTTCTTCATCTTTGCTTCTCTCTCTTTTATAGATGACTTCTTGGGTTCCTTGAGGTCTTCTGGTCCTTTCCCGTCAATAATCCTGACCCTTGGATCAATAAAAGTGATCCTAGCCCTCGAATTGGTTTTGGCGGGACAAATTATTAGAGCTTAAATTGGCAGTTTCTGCAATAGCGGGTGGCATTAATTGTAGTTGGTTTTTAGTGAAATTGGAGGGGGTGGTGGAATGTGATGGTGTTGGTGGGGGGTGGTGGAGGTGACAGTTTTGTAGGGTCAAGTGAGAGGGAAAGTGAGGGTGAAGGGTGGATGTTTGACCTGGGTTGACCGAGTTATATTAAAACGGGGGTTTGGTTCTGGGCTTAAAGGAAATGGGCTGAGGGGTATGGACTGGATCAGGTGTGGGAGTGGTTTTAGGTTTATGTTTAGTGTTGGATTGGATTTGCTTTTACAAAAATAAAGGGAGGGTCTGTTTGGTTTGGTATTTAACACAAGGACCAACTTTGCAATTTCTGAAAATCCAGGGACTGATCTTGCCAAATCTTTCATAAATATTCCAAGTACCATTCCTGCCATTATTGAATTTCCCAAGGACCTTTGATGTTTAATTTCCAAAATTAAATATCCAGGGACTATTTTTGCCAAATTTGAAAGTGTACGGACCAAACTGTAAATTCTTCAAACTTTTCACCCAAGGACCAATTTTGACAACTTGAGAATTCCCAAGGACCATTGTTGAATTTTCTTCCAATCCAAATGCTCAGGGGCCATTTTTACCAATTTCCAAACTTGAGGGACTAATTCTGCCAATTTTGCAAACTTTTGCTCCAAGGACTATTTTTGGTATTTTGTGATTCCACAAGTTGTGTTTTGACAATCTGAGCTCAAAAAATGGTAATTTGCTTCCTCGGCTCTGGCTTTTGACACGTTTTCCAAACTCGTGCTCGTTTTTGTCCTTTTTGGCCTGACTTTTGCCAATTTCTGAAATATCCATTCCTGCACGATCGCAAACACAAAAACACAATATCTTTGGCAAATTATGGTTAGTTTGTGCCTGTTTTTGTCCTAATTTGGCCAGAAAAAGGTGTGTGAATAAGCACACACCACTAAGCCTAGGATTTCCACTCACTCACAATAACTAAAATCTTATGGTTTATGCATAAATTTGTTAATCCATGAAAAACATTGATTATGAACTAAACTAATCATGTTTTTACATAGTTAGGAATCGCATCTTATTAAACAATATCATGATTTATCAAGTAACCCATATATAAGATTTTTTAAAAAGTTACTTCTCACAATTATGACAAAGTGTTTCCTCATATTGTTAACACAAATGAAAAACGTTAGGAAAATACCATTTGCATCATACCTCTTGAACGCTAAAGGGAATACATAACCAATATGTATTTTCGGGTACATTCAATCGAAGCTACATTGAATTAGGAGCGTTTGGGTTATCTCTAGTTTGAGTACAAAATTTGCATAATAAAACTCTCTAAGCATTTAAATGAGTCTGAGATAACCGCACCTCCACATTCTTGTCATATAAGCACACACTAGAACATCCAAACTTAAATTTTCACTAACTTGGTCTTAAATGGGCTATTTTTGTTTATAGGAACCATCAATTCTCCAATCATAAGGACACTCTTAAGTACCTACCTAAACATCAAATGACCAAAGGTCTCACTTTCGATCAAATCAAAATCTTTAAGGGTTTAGAAAAACTCTAAGTTCATGAAGGTAGAACCATTGATCCATCCTTTCTAGAAGGAACATCTGATGAACCCAAATAACTACATTTTATTGTCATCATTTATCTTATTTATTTGACTTGTTTTATTATATTATTCATGAGAATTGATAATTAATCATTTACTTTAGTAATTCTCAGGTAAAAACAAGCAGTTGGTGAAATTTAACGATTTTGGATGAAATATGGAGTAAAACTAGCAAGATGTCAAAAGTCTACTGAAACCCAGAAGATGCGACGTATCTCTCTCAATAGATATGCCACAATATCATACTTAGATGAATTCGAAGACCATTGCCTTACTTTGAAGAATGCGCCACATATGAAACTTTGGTCAACGAAGAAGGTCAAGCTTGTTCTACTCCAGATACGCCGCATCATATATCTGACATACGACGTATCACTATCAAGACTTCATTAGATGTAATCCAAGACGCTAAAGGACATACGCCACATACAAGAACCAAGTTACGCCGCATCTAAAGGCGGTGTACGAATATTCCAGAATATATTAATCTTGGACCCCACGCAAAATTAAGTCAATGCGCCGCATCTCGCTATTCTATGCGCCGCATCTTACCCTCAGACAGAAAGTATAAATACCCCAAGGACAGACGAATTGTTGAGAGGAGATACCAAGTGCAAAACCCTAAGAGACAAATTCAGTCAAAGAAGCTTCACAAGACACACTCCAAACAAAGATATTAGAGCTGTAAGAAGGTCTTGCATGTATTTAATTCATTAAGTAGTTTTATTTTATTGTAATAGTAAGCTTTAATTCATCAGGAGTGATGGGCTTGTGATATGTGACTACGGAACATCGTACACTCCCCTTAATATTGCTTTCCCATTAATTAAAGTTTATATGTTGATGTCTTTGGTGACTTATATTAGTGCTTTGATAACCTCTGTGTCTAGCTGAGCCCGTGGACTGCCATATCTACCCCTCGCCTATTTAATCTAACGTCTTTAGATAAGTAGGATAGACATAAGTGATCATTAAGGGTTTACTCGCCGATATACTCGATCCAACGAGAAAGACCAGATTATAATACACTTCATATAAAACTAGCAATAAAATAAGTGACAAGCTACTTAATTATCAGGACAGGTCTTCTTATAGTCTCTATTATCTATCTGTGTACGTGTTGCTATTTGCTGAATCGTTTTCATTAGTTTAATTTACTATTTAATAAAACCAAATCTGTGCTAGTCTCTCAGACTAAAACCCACTTGCGTTAGATAGATTGTAAAACTAACTTAGAATATTAAAATACTGATAGACAAATTAAGGTTTTCGTTCCACTTTTAGTGATCGACACTCTGCTTACCACTACATATTGATCGGATACACTGTCGGTTAGAGTGTGTGTTATAGGATAAGTCGGCTAAATATAAATTTAAAACTTTGAAATAGGCAATTACCCCTATAATGCATATGACACAACACATACATCAAAGTTTTTGGCACCGCTGCCGGGGAGTGAATTGTTAAAACTTGTTTATCTATTAGTATTTTAGTTAGTTTTTCTAACTTTTTGATTTTTTTAGGTATTTTAGATTTAATTTTTACTAACCCTTTGTTTGTTTGTTTGCTTTCATTGTATATTTTGCATATTTTCTGTTTGTGTGTGTGTTTGTTTGTTTTGTGTGTTTTTCTTTGTTTTCTGCATTAACTGCTGTCGTCGTATTCTGCTGATGCAAATGATACGGCGCATTTGTTTTTCCAGATGCGGCGTATGGCGTTTTAATTTTTAAAATACAGCGCATTTAATTATTCGAGTACGACGCATCTATCTTTAGATACGACGTATTTTGTTTTTAATCAGAAAATTTTTAAACTCTAACGAAGATACGACGCATCTGTTTTACAGATATGCCGTATTTAAACTTTTTATTAAAAACAGTTTTCGAATTAATTAAAAAGGAAGCGACGCATCGATTTTTGTCGATACGACGCATCTATCTGAATCAAAAATCTTTTATTTTGAAACGCAACGAAGATACGACGCATTAGTTTCTGCTCATACGGTGCATCTTATTTTTATAAATATAATTGATTTATTGATTATTAAAACATACAGCGCATTTAATTTATTAATTGCGGCGTATTGATTTTCTTAATAAAATCTGGTTTATTTTTATCGATTAAGATACGGCGCATTCTATTATTAGGATACGGCGCATCGTCTGCAGATATCAGCAACTCTTATTCGTAGGAAAATTCTGTCTAACCTCCCTATACGTTAGAAAGTTTTTACTTTGAAATCTACTTGTTTTGAATTTCAAGAAAGATGTTTAATATTTTTCCCAGCTGGTTCAGGAAACCTCGAAGGAATCTTACCAACGAAGAGTTCGGACGTTTAGTCGCTCAAACGAGCAAGAAGGAACATGATGACATGGAAAATTTTATCAAGGAATTCAGAACAACTAATGAGCTCTTACTAAAAGAACAAAACAACCTGATCAATGGATTGGCAATTGAAGTGCACCAATTGTCGAAAATACTTAACAAAGTTTTGTTGGTAAGACAAGACTTGAAAGGAATTACAACTAGAGGGGGCAAATCAACCTTTCAAATCATAGAAACACCGAGGGATAACAACACTAGTAATATATCCCCTGGAAGTACTCAGCTAGAGCAGGATGCACCTAATGGAATTACTCAAGAACAAGAAATTCGAGAAAAACCCTTCATTGAACCAAAGCGATCAACTCTTCCCTTCCCACACAAGCTTAGGAGGGAAAAAGAAGATGCTTACCAAAAGAAGTTTCTGGAAAATCTCAAGCAACTACAGCTAAGCATACCTTTTATTGAAGCCCTTGTGCATATGCCTAAGTACGCTAAATACCTCAAGAGCTTGCTTACCAACAAGTCCAAGTTGGAGGAAGCATGCACTATTACAATAAGCGAACGTAGCTCAGCCGCACTGCTCAACAAACTTCCATCGAAAGAAAAAGATCCAGGGAGTTTCACTATTCCTTGTCAGATTAAAAATTTATGTATTGGAAATGCTTTAGCCGATCTAGGAGCTAGTATAAGCCTTATGCCATTTGCTATGTATGAAAAATTAGGTCTAGGGGAGCCAAAACCTATTAGGATGTGCTTAGAACTAACTGACAAGTCGATTCAATATCCTTTAGGAATAGCTAAAAATGTGTTAATCAAAGTTGATAAATTTGAATTACCTATTGACTTCGTTATCCTTGATATGCTTGAGAATTCTAGGACGCTTATTATATTAAGGAGACCATTCCTAGCTACAGCTAGAGCCATGATCGATGTGTTCAATAAAAAGATAACTCTGAAGATAGGTAAAGATGAGGTTGAATTTAATATGGAACAGTCTATGAGTAAACCAGATTCTGATGATGATGAATGTTATAATATCGACACCTTCGATAATACTAGCTATTAACCAGTTTACCCATGAATTGTTGAACAATAATATGCTTGATTGATTCTTTCTTAAAAATTTGGAATCAGCTATTGCTATAGAAGATCAAGTAGACGATAATCCGTTTATTCATGATTTTACCATTGATTCTGCTGTCTGTAACTCCATCCGGCGCATCAGCAATGCTGATGCGGCGCATCTATCTGAGAACAGCAGCGACGATATAACTGAACATGTTTACTCCGTTAGAGCTAACGAAATTGATGACGTTAAACCTGTGCTTAAAGATCTTCCTTCTAATCTTGAATATGCTTATTTAAATGGAAATACTAATTCACCAGTTATTATTGCATCTGACTTAACGAAGAAGGAAAAGGAAGCTCTTTTGCAGGTATTATATAAACGAAGAGGAGCACTAGCATGGAAAATGTCGGATATCAAGGGGATTAGCTCGTCATTTTGTACCCCGAAAAATCCTTATGGAAGATAAGTTCAAACCTACTGTTCAACCTCAAAGGGGTTTAAATCCAAAAGTACAAGATGTGGTTAAAAACGAAATTGTAAAGTTGCTTGACTCTGGACTTATCTACCCCATATCTGATAATTCATGGATCAGCCCCATTCTCGTTGTGCGAAAGAAAGGAGGGATGACGGTGGTGCTTAATGACGACAACGAGTTGATTCCATCAAGAACTGTTACTGGATGGAGAGTTTGCATTGATTACAGCAAACTTAATGATGCAACACGAAAAGATCACTTCCCTCTTCCTTTTATTGATCAAATGTTAGAAAGACTATCAGGTTATGATTACTATTGCTTTTTAGATGGTTTTTCAGGTTTCTTTCAAATACCAATCGCGCCTGAAGATCAAGAAAAGACAGCCTTCACTTACCCTTATGGAACCTTCGCCTATAGAAGAATGCCGTTTCGATTATGCAATGCTCCTGCAACCTTCCAACGATGTATGACAGCTATCTTCCATGATATGGTTGAGGACTTCCCAGTGTTTGTATTTGTTCAATAAACAGGATGCCAAACCTAGGCTTATCAAATGGGTTTTGTTACTTCAAGGGTTTAATATTGAAATTAAAGATAAAAAGGGGGCTGAAAACCTTGCGGCCGACCATTTGTCTAGACTTGAAAACCCAAATATCGAGGTACTAGATGAACGGAAAATTGCCGATGAATTCCCCGATGAACACCTTATGATGATACGAACAAGGAATAAGGATGATCGACCTTGGTATACTGATATTGTCAATTTTCTTGTGGGAAATGAAGTTCCAAAAGGTTTAACATCCGACGAAAAGAGGAGATTTCTTTCTCTTGCTAGTGAATATTTCTGGGATGAACTGTATGCCTTTAAAAAATGTCCTGATAATATTATTAGAAGATGTGTTGATGGTGATGATATTCCTGCGATACTAGCACAATGCCATTCGGGACCTACAGGAGGACATCATAGTGCTTTTATTACCAAGAGAAAAATTCTTGATGCGGGATTCTACTGGCCTAATATCCTTCAATCTGCGAAAGATTATACTAAAGAATGTGATGCGTGTCAACGTTCTGGAAATATTACGTCAATAAGCGAGATGCCACAAAACTATATTCAAGTATGTGAAGTTCTCGATATATGGGGATTAGATTTTATGGGACCATTCCCCGAATCAAAAGGGAATAAGTATATACTTGTAGCAGTGGACTATGTGTCAAAGTGGGCCAAAGCATAAGCACTTCCAACCAATGATAGCAAGGTAGTGCACAAATTCTTGACTGGATTATTCGCTAGGTTTGGGGTCCCTAACGCCCTAATTAGTGATAGAGGGACACACTTTTGTAATCACCATCATAGAAAAGCCTTGCGACAATATGGAGTTTAACACCGAGTCTCAACCGCGTACCATCCCCAATCCAATGGGCAAACAGAAGTTACCAATAGGGCTATTAAACGTATTCTTGAAAAATCGATTGGATACAATCCAAAAGGATGGTCGGATAAACTTAACGATGCATTATGATGGTTCCGTACCACTTATAAAACACCTACGGGATGCACACCTTTCCGCCTTGTCTATAGGAAAGCGTGCCATTTACCGGTAGAAATTGAACTGGGAGCTTATTGGGCTTTGAAGCAATGTAATATGGATATGGATGTCGTAGGTAAAAAGCGATTCATGCAACTTAATGATCTTTTTGAATTACGAGATGAGGCTTATAAGAACACAAAAATATACAAAGAGAGAACTAAAAGATGGCATGATTCAAGGCTATGTGGAGAAAAAGAATTCTCTACAGGAGAAAAAGTGTTGCTATTCAATTCTCGGTTAAAAATGTATCTGGTAAAGTTAAGATCAAGATGGACGGGTCCGTACTTAGTTACAAAAGTCTATCCATATGGGACTATTGAAATATGTGATAAGAATGGATATCTATTCAAAGTAAACAGACAATGAGTGAAGAAATATTTTGATAATCACATCGACGACGAAAAGAAGGAAGTGGTCAAGTTTGAACCAGGATTAATGGGATAGGAGCTGAACGTGAGTCTAACTTGAAGAATCTGGAATAAAGAAAAGTGCTCACCTGGAGACAACCCGGATTTATCATTTACTGTTTTTCTGTGTCCAGTCTGTAAGACCTACAGTAGATGCGGCGCATCTCATCTTATATCAACTGAACAGATCATATCTTTTATTTTCTGCATTTTATTTTATTTTCAAACTTTAAAACATTCTGCCAGTTTATTTAATGCGGCGCATCCCTGGTTAAGGATGCGACGCATCTGATTTTTTGATTCGTACTTATTCCATGCTCGATACAGCGCATCTCATCCTATAGATGCGGCGTATCGACTAACCTGATGATTTCCAGATTTTTTTTATTTTTAATTTTTAGGTTTTGTTTTCGCTAACTACTAATAAATTACGTGCAAGTTGGTACTTTCTTAATACGGGTGTGTTATTTAAATAAGGGTGTATATACATTTCTGTACTTTCTGTGGAGACGTCATTCAAGGAGGCTTGAACGCTTTTTCGCCCGCAAGAAAGTAGATTTTGCTTACAAACGCATAATGGAGGATCATACCGAGCAAATCTCAGGGGAGTTTTCTGTTCTAATTCTTTTTATTTCCTTGTTTTAATCTTTATTAGAAACAACGAGGACGTTATTCAACTTAAATGGGGGGATGGAGAATTAGAATGCTTACTTCTCCTAAAATTTTAAAAATATGCTTAATCTGTACTTAATATATCAAAATGAAAATTTTTTAGCATATTTTTGTTTAATCTAAGTTACATAACCGCACACATAAATTTATTTGCTAAAATATTTTTTGTGCGTGTGACTAGTAAACTTTAGAACTTGGCTCGCACACTATTTGAATCCACCATAATGAGCGTAATTGTTATAGGAATAACTTTTCTAACTCGGTAAATTTCTAGGATTACACCAAATAGCCTAAATATGTTATGTTTATTAGCTAACTACACTGGTTAGTTAACCACCGTGTAAAACCCTTTGTTACTCTCATTTTTAGAGTAAGATACCCCTAGAAAAACCCTCAGAACCATTCCTTTCATTTCATACACCTTTGTTAATTGTTTCGTTACACCTTAAACCTTAGCCTACCCTATAGATTAATATCCGTGGTTAGTTGCTTTAAGGCAAAGTGTGTTTCCTTGCGTGACCTGTGTTCGTGTGCGTAAATTCATTATATTTGGTTAGGTCGGGAAATTGCACAATGCAATGGAGTGAAAGTACATATTGTATAATTTTTTGTGTCGTGTTATTTTTCGTGTGTTTACTACTTTTATTGTTACCGTTATATCTGAAGTTATGAAAAGTAAAAAAAAATATCCAGAATTATCGTTATAAGTGATGTGGTGAAATTTTACACATCGTAGTATATGTTGATGTAAAAAAAAAAAATCGAAAAAATGAGAAAAGAAAAAGAAAGAAGGAAATTGGAAGTTTGTTAAATCAACTATTGTAAAGTTTTGTACTAAGTGGTTGATATCGCCACTATTTGTTGTTGTATTACATTTATGGATTGATTGGGAGTTGTACGTTATGGGAATGCCAACTAAGGTTTATTCTTTGATTAAGAGTTTATTGAGTATAACTTGTGTCTACCTAAAACATGATTTACAAGTGTCAAAAGCATGAGTTATTCAATGATATGAGTCTTATTCATGGGATGGTTGGGAAAGTTATTAACCACACTAGGATTTAATCTATATGTTTGTTTATTTTAATTTTAAACCCATTCTTATATCCTAAATGTTATCCCTATCCTACCGTATTGTTGTATTCGTTGTTAGCTTTCGAGCATCCGGATATAATGATGGCCAAGTAAGAATATTAAATGAGTAAATAAGGTAGTGACCATCCGAGTATTAGATTAATTGACTAACGCGCCAGCGATCTAGTGTATGAATTGGTGACCATCCGAGTTTATGATTGATTAAATGATGTGCCAGTGATCTGGTGTGCAACTTGGTGACCATTCGTTAAGAAAGTAACGCGCCAGCGATCCAAGGAACACATTAGTGACCATCCATCATTTGAAAGGTCAAGAACTTGCACCAGCGATCCATTAAGTATACTAGTGACCATCCGTTAATTGAAGTGTCGAGGACTTGTGCCAGCAATCTGCTAAGTTTATGCAGGAGATGTTTGAACGAAGCTAGGTTTAACCCTTAGACCTCACAAACCCTTTTTACCGCTTTAGACATTCTATTCCTTAGCTTTAATGGAGGAGATGTGTATGATTGCCAAGCCTATGATAGAATATTCGTCACAACGAAACAATGAGACGATTAGATCGTTCTTAAATTAAAATTTTTACATTTTTTTCTAACTCGTTAAGTATTTGGTTGTGTGATTATGATAAAACGAATACATGCTTAATGATAAAAACAAATCCTAATACCTTTTAGGATACATTTTCATAATTTATAATCTAGAGTTTACTTGGGGACAAGTAAAGTTCAAGTGAGGGGATATTTGATGAACTCAAATAACTACATTTTATTGTCATCGTTTATCTTATTTATTTGACTTGTTTTATTATATTATTCATAAGAATCGATACTTAATCATTTACTTTAGTAATTCTCAGGTAAAAACAAGCAGTTGGTGAAACTTAACAATTTTGAACGAAATATGGAGCAAAACTAGCAAGATGTCAAAAGTCTACTGAACCCCAGAAGATGCGTCGTATCTCTCTCAACAGATACGCCGCAATATCATACTTAGATGAATTTGAAGACCATTGCTTGACTTTGAAGAATGTGCCGCATGCAATTCTAACATGCGCCGCATATGAAACTTTGGTCAACAAAGAAGGTCAAGCTTGTTCTACTCCAGATACGCCGCATCATATATCTGACATACGATGTATCACTATAAAGACTTCATCAGATGTAATCCAAGACGCTAAAGGACATGCACCGCATACAAGAACCAAGTTACGCCGCATCTAAAGGCGGTGTACGAATATTCCAGAATATATTAATCTTGGACCCCACGTGAAGTTAAGTCAATGCGCCGCATCTCGCTATTCTATGCACCGCATCTTACCCTCAGACAGAAAGTATAAATACCCCAAGGACAGACGAATTTTTGAGAAGAGATACCAAGTGCAAAACCCTAAGAGACGAATTCAGTCAAAGAAGCTTCACAAGACACACTCCAAACAAATATATTAGAGATGTAAGAAGGTCCTGCATGTATTTAATTCATTAAGTAGTTTTGTTTTATTGTAATAGTAAGCTTTAATTCATCAAGATTGATGAGCTTGTGATATGTGACTACGGAACATCGTACATTCCCCTTAATAATGCTTTCCCATCAATTAAAGTTTATATGTTGATGTCTTTGGTGACTTATATTAGTGCTTTGATAACCTCTGTGTCTAGCTGAGCCCGTGAATTTCCATATCTGCCCCTCGTCTATTTAATCTAACGTCTTTAGATAATTAGGATACGCATAAGTGATCATTAAGGGTTTACTCGCCGATATACTCGATCCAATGGGAAAGACCAGATTATAATACACTTCATATAAAACTAGCAATAAAATAAGTGACACGCTACTTAATTATCAGGACAGGTCTTCTTATAGTCTCTATTATCTATCTGTGTACGTGTTGCTATTTGCTGAATCGTTCTCATTAGTTTAATTTACTATTTAATAAAACCAAATATGTGCTAGTCTCTCAGACTAAAACCCCCTTGCGTTAGATAGATTGTAAAACTAACTTAGAATATTAAAATACTGATAGACAAATTAAGGTTTTCGTTCCACTCTTAGTGATCGACACTCTGCTTACCACTATATACATATTGATTGGATACACTGTCCGTTAGAGTGTGTGTTATAGGATAAGTCGGTTAAATATAAATTTAAAACTTTGAAATAGGCAATTACCCCTATACTGTATATGACACAACACGCACATCAACATCCATTCGACAAAACTTTGCCACCATCAACTTCGATTGTCTCCTAGACATAGATGAACAAATTTGCCCTAGGTTCATTCTAGAATTTTATGCAACCATTGCTCTTTCTAGCAATGATTATGGTGAAATATCCTTAGTTTTCAAAACTAACCAATAGGAAAATTTCGTGCCTTTAAGAGATTTTGCTCAAATCCTTGGTATCCCAAATATTGGTACATGTCTCTACACGGACAAGTGGCCACTTACAAGTCTTGACTCCATTGACCGTCATCCTACTTATTCTACTCTTCTAGTTAGTAAGCAAGTGCTTCGTGAACATCTTTTCGTTAGAACTTCAAATACTAGGAAAAATCGTTTGGATAAAAAAAAAGTCGATAAATACCCATTTGGAATGGAACTCAATGAGCTTAAACCTCAGTTTAAGAAATGGGGAGAAGTTCTTAGGGCTAATGTCATAAGCTCCATAGGAAATAGAGATCATGTTAACAGTTATCTGCTACATGCTCTATAGTATCTATACTGGCGAACCGTTCAATTTGGCTTACTACATGGCCAAAAGAATGGCCAATATACCTATGTTTTGAACAACCGATCTCCCATACGGGAGGCTTCTCACCCGTCTATTTAGAGCCATCTCACATACTCCACCAAATGACAAGGGAATTAGCCTTGATTATTCTCTTGTTCCTCACATATTCGTTCCTCTAAGTGGTAAGAAAGTTTTTAAGACTAAAGGGAAATGTACTCGCTCTCCTTCACCTTCATCATCATCATCACCAATGAGCGAAGATGATAGTCTTCCTAACTATAGACTTGCCCCTCTTGATTATCTTTAAGAACTTCCAACAATTGAAAACGAGTCCGAGGAATTCAAGTGATACGTGGGAATCGCACCATGTTTTACCTCTCGAGGGATCTCGAGAAGCTTACAACCCCCACCAGGCAGTGTACCTGATCGTTGTAGTATAGTATAGTGACGAGTACAGGGGGATTGATCGTTCAACTCAGGAATAGTGTCGCTAGGATTAGAAAGCCTAAAAACTAGGTCTAGAGGTGAGGGATGATTCTTTTTGTATTTTTATATTTTTATAAAAGCAATTAAAAATCTCGGTTTTTGGAAGAGTGGGCGGAATTAGTTGCTAGTCAACTAACCCAATAACTAAAGATGCAATCAAAATAAAATAACAAAAATGAAATGAAATCTAATTAAAATAGTATGGTGTAAACAATGATGGGAAAATTGTGTTTACTTAGGTTTCATTACTCTCTAGATATCTTTTACAGGTTGATAGTTTGTTACAATTGCATGGATGACGGGTTGTATTCCTTAATACTAGTCGTAGGGCCGTGTACAATATTCCCTAACTCTATAGGATCCTACTTCACTCCTATGTCGAGCAGTTAGAAGCTCCTAACATGGGATCATTAGAATTCTCCTACAAATTAAATACAACCAAAAATCATAGTATACCTCTGATCATGTTTCTTAAGACGTTCAAGCATGTTACCAATGGAAGTCTGCCAGTTTTCTTAAGCCTAACATCGAATACAATTATCTGTAACAACTATAAACAAACAATCAACCCATAATTAACATCTAGGTTTCACTACATCTAAGCAAACACACAAGAGATCTAGCCGAGCATGTTAAATTGAAGACAAGTGTAAGATATATTCAAGCAACACATAGACATATTGATTGAATTGAAAGAGTAATTATCTCAAATTGTCATGAAAAGTTCAAAGGGTTGAAACCCTTGAAAAATCTGTAAAAATTCGGACCTAGGGTTTCTCCTTCAAAGTTGCACACCAATGAATGAAATTTGGAAAACTATATATAGATTTTACAGGGTGACGGCATCAAGAAGAAAATTCCGACGCCGTCAACTCGCCGCCCATAATGAAATTGGATTGCCTAGATCAGTTTTGACGCCGTCATGTGTAATTCTGTTCTGGGCCGTCACTAACATTTGGACCATGACGGCCTATGTGACTCCGTCATCTCCTTAGTACAAAACTTTCTGGATCGTCACGTGTATCATCCACTTCCACCTCTTGTATTGCTCTTGACGCCGTCATTAAGAAACTTCTGACGCCGTCAGGTACTGTTCCCAGCAAGGAAAATTAAGACTTTGCCGTTTTCTTCACTTTCATGCTCCAAATACGTAAAAAATGCTTCCTTTTTCCAGATTTCACTCCAAAAGTACCTAAAATGACAAAAGGAACGATTTAGGGAAATATTTGATCAAATAAATTCGAATTCCGGCTTAAATGACCCCCTAAAAATGGTTCATTTATCGCCTCATCATCAAGCAAACAAGGGGAATGTTCAAGTGCTTTGAAAGGTACCTTGGAAAGCTCAAGAAGAAGATTGATCGCATTTGATAACTAGTTTAAGGAGTGTTTGGCATAACTTGACTTGAGAACTTTGTAGTTGTTAAAATTATGTGTTTTACGTTGTTCTATGGATTTATGTACTCGTAAGGATATTATGTTATGTTTAGACTATGTATGAACTAACATATATGCAGTAAGACATAATTTGGGATGTTGTCAAATTTTCATGTGTATGGAATTTTCACTAAGTATAGTGAAATTCACTAGCCCCCAGTCAATGTCTATCAGCATGAATGTTTCCATATTCATTTTTGTCATTTCCTAATCAGTTATAGCCTTAAGTTTATGTTCTAAGAATTTTTGGAAAATTCGGAAAATGTCTCGACCCTTGTAAAACAGTTTTGTAAAATTTTCAGGTCTGGCGGATCTGGCGGAGCCAAAAATTGGGTTCCGCCAGTGTATTTTCTGGGCACTCCAGAATTTGGCCCAACGGACCAGACGGAACCAAAAATTGGGTTCCGCCTGTGTATTCGTTTGGTTCCGCCAAGTGCCTGCTGAAAATTTTTCGTTTTTCTTATTTTCATATTTTCTAAAACCACCAAATCATCTTCTTTAGTGGGAAACATCTTCCTTAACCGTCATTAAACATATTAGGATCATTTTTGCTCATTCCAACTAATAGGAAACCTCTGCCCGCCAAAAATCAAATTTAAACAAAAATTAACCCAAGGAACCCTTCTACATAAAGGAAGGAACCTTTCAAAAGGTTCCTTGAAATCCGTGGAACTTCTTACCCAAATCATTTGACATGACCACATAGCATTTAGTACATATCTTGGTCTTCTTACTCCACCATTTTTCATTGGATTGACTTCCAATGATATGACAACCTTCATAAACCATCCAAATCATTAGAAACCTCAAAATATGTATGGTAGAACATCAAATCCAAACACTCCTTCCAAAATCCTTCAACTCTATAAGTTGATCCATCTTAGATTCTTTGTACTCACACCTCACCATCACCTTCCTGCACCTTAAACATCTCATTACCATCACTGTATCACCATGAAAAAGTCCAGTAACTCATCACCACCAACTCAACCCATTAGAAGAACCGCTAGGATTAGCATCAAACGTTGTTACTTCAACTCAACCATTAACTTAAACTCATCATCTTTGGATTAATCACCACTCTTCATATCATCATCCATCAAGGAAGAAAATTTCCTTAATCCTGTCACTACTACGCCATCACCTAGATCACAAAATGTCACAACCACTCCACCACCTACAAAAACACCAATTGATCCAATACCACCATCGGCACCAACTCAACCATTGAAATCACCATCACCTCCAAAATCACCTAAGATAGAACCCATGGAACTCTTTGTAACTCCACTATCATCACCTCTTCCATCTCTTGAAGACTTGGAAAATCATTCTCCAAAATCACAAACTTCTAAATCACCAACTCCACTACCATTGGGATCACAACCATTTGAAGCACAATCATCTCAACCACAAGAACCACCACAACCAAAACCAATGTTCTTTCATACCATCTACAAAGACATCCATGGTCCTCTATATGGAGAATCTAACTTCCAACAAAATGATCAACCTCAACATCAAGCGCCACCCCAAGAACCCCAATCCCAATCTCAACACTTTGAATCCTTGTTTCCTTCCTACGAGGAACTTGAGGCATCCTTGTGGAATAACCCACCAAACACCAATGAGGAGATCAATGATCACCTCGACAACTTGTATGCTTTCAAAAGCATGATTGATACACACCTCCATCAAGCGATGGAATTCCAAACTGCCCTGATATCATCTGTTGTAGCACCAAACACTAACCAACAAACCACTAGTGTTCCACCATCACAACAATCAACCACTAACCTTATCCTACCTAACTCTTGTCAAGGTTGCTCGCAATGTGAGTGAACAATCAAAATTTGTAAAAGCATAAAAACCATGATTCACCAAGTTCATAACGAAACCCGCTTCATCCTCCAAAACATTCTCGAGCATCTAAATGCTCTTTCTCATACTTACTATCCATAAAACATGCTTTAGGAGGATGTTTCTCATTAAAGACTTTGGATTTTCCTTTTCTAAGTTATTTTTCAATTTTTGCATTGTTTTCTTTTTAGAAGTAGGACTTTGACCCTTTTATTTCATGTCTTTACTTTGATGCTCGTCAAAGTTAAATTTTACTTGAAATTAGATTGGTTCCACTTTAGAGTGTGCATTATGGGTTAATCTTTTTATTCATGTTTGTATGGTGGTAACGTACCTTTTCACGACTATTTGTGGTTGACTATATATACTTGTCTTTTTCGACAACTAACTCTTCTTTTGTAGGATCAAAATCCATGTATCCCTTCTTGGCACCCCAACTAGGGGGAGTATTGTCCAAGGGGAGCATTTGGCGTGCATCATTCCGCTACGCGACTTTTCTTTTTGTTTCGACAAAAAGGGGGAGAATTCATATTTAACTCAACCGTTACTTTTGCATATTAATTAAAAGTTGAGTAATACGTAGTTTAATATAGATTTTTAAAAGACTTGATACTATAATTATCTATTTGCTTAAAAATGAAATTTATGTTTTGTCCTAAAAAAAAGGGGAAGATTGTTAATACAAATATCGTCTAAAAACGTTATTTATATTTTACGATCTTTGCTAATATTTTGTTGTAGACAAAGTATAAACTTTATTTTCTAGCAAAGTATAACTATAGTATAAGTCTCATATATAGAAACTTTATTTCTAAGTAAACATCACATTTGCTACATGATTCATTGTTCATCTAACAAGTTGATAGCATATTAAGTGTCAAAACATATTTAGTAAGTTTTACTAAATATTGTGTCCTATTGAGTTATATGTCTTCAAACATCTTTAGTAACTCAATCACTTAATCTATATTGCTACAAGAATACTTTTACAAGTTTACTTTCTTATTAGTAAAAGTCTTGTCATAACTCTTTGTAAATCTTTCTTATAAGATCTCATGCATATTTGGAAAGATTCTTACTCAACATAGTTGACTTAAAGGATCTTGATTAGACTTGTCATAGATATGGAAAGATTTCTTGGAAGGAATTCTGTCAGCACTGGCGGAACCCTGGGAATACAAGGCCGGAACCCTTGAATTGGTTCCGCCTGATCCGTGGCCTAGCTATTTGGTTCTCCTATAAATAGCAAGCCACATCCAAGAAATCTTTCATCACTTTTAGCTATATTACACACATACACTATCATCTCTATTACTTAACTCAGTTGTAACTCACTTGTGTGATTCTCTTGTGTAGCAAAGAAGTCATCAAGTTCATCCGAAAAGACTACAAGTTGCAAGTCTTGGTAGCTTTGCATTGTGTAAACTCATATAGTTTATACACCATTTGTTTGTATATTGTCTATAGTAATCGGTTAGTATTTTAGTACTCAAAATACACAGACTATCGGGAGTGGTTGTACCATTGTAAAAGAACTCGACATCTAACTTAGTGTCGGAAATATTGTATATGCAACGACAGGAGTGGTTGTACCTTTGTAAAAGAACTCGGTATTTAGCTTTGTACCGGATAAAGTGTAAGCGACGATTGTAAGGTTTTCTCCGCCGGGAAGGGAGCTTGTTGACTAGTGGAGGATACTCTCGAGTTGGATACTCGGGGCGTGGAGTAGGGCAAGGAAAAAGAGTCCTTGTAGCCGAACCACAATAAACACTTGTGTTGATGTTTGATCGTTTCTTACTTTACTCTTTTTCATTACTTGTTGTTTATTAGTTTTGATTGTTGGTTACACATAAAGATAACAAAGTAAATCAAGCTAAAAAGCGGTAAACTATTCAACCCCCTTCTAGTTTTCCACACGTCCAATTAGCTTAATAGGCTGCCAATATAAAATTATTGGTAAACTTTTAGCTAATAGACTTAGCAATGTGATTGGGAATTGCATTAGTCCTATGCAATCTGCATTTATCAAAGGAAGATATATTCTTGACGGTCCTCTTATTATAAATGAAGTATTGGCTTGGTATCGGCATCGCAAGAAGGAGTTTATGGTTTTTAAAGTATATTTCGAGAAAGCCTTTGATTCTTTGCATTGGGATTTCTTGGATTTGATTTTGGACAAGTTGGCTTTGGTTCTAAATGGCGTGCTTGGATTAGAGGGTGCCTCCATAATGCTCGTTCCTCTATCTTAATCACCGGCTCCCCCACGGAGGAGTTTGAGCTTTTTAGAGGTCTAAGGCAAGGTGACCCCATGTCCCCTTTTCTTTTCATTTTGGCTATGGAAGGATTACATGCTTTCACTTGTAAGGCGGAGGTTCTAGGCCTTTTTAAAGGTGCCTCTATTGGTCGTGATAATTTGTGCATTTCCCATCTTATGTATGCGGATGATGTAATTTTTTTTGGTGAATGGTTTTGGGTTAATGCCCACAACCTCATTGGTATGCTCCGTTGCTTCTTCCTTATTCGGGGCTTAAAATCAATATCCAGAAAAGCAACATCCTTGGGGTTGGTGTTAACGATGAAGAGGTATCCCATATGGCGAATATAATTGGTTGTGGGGCGTCTCAATTTCCTATGAAATACTTAGGAGTTCCGGTTGGTTGTAGCATGGAAAGGTGTACTAATTGGAACGCCATCATTACAAAATTATCTTCCAAGCTTTGCTCTTGGAAAGCTCGGTTATTGTCTGTTGGCGGGCGTCTTTCGCTTATCAAATCGGTCTTAGGTAATCTCCCAACTTATTATATGTCCATTTATATGATTCCCGTTTCTATTCGTAGGCAGCTAGAATCCATGCGCAATAAATTCTTTATTGGAGGTGATCTTGGTGACAAAAATATGACTTGGGTTAAATGGGATAAGTGCCTAGCGAGCAAAAAAAATGGCGGTCTCGGAATCGGTAGTATTTATGGGCTCAACATCGGGCTTTTATTTAAGTGGGTTTGGAGGTTTTTTAATGCCCGCTCAGAACTTTGGATTCAAGTTATCCAATGTATTAATGGTTTAGATGGGGTTGTTACTACTGCCTCCAACAGCAGCCTTAAACGTAGCACTTGGGGCGTCATTCTCTCTTCAATTAATAATCTCAAACAAAAAGTTATTGACCTTATCTCTTTTTGTTCCCGTAAGGTTGGCAATGGTATTGATTCTTGGTTTTGGAGTGATATTTGGTGTGGAGATCAGTCTTTTAAAACGGCTTTTCCTCGTATCTACCTTCTTGATTCGGATAAGAATTGTAATATTGCAAGCCGTGTTTGCCTTAATGACTGGTCGTTGGTTCTAAGGCGTAACCCTCGGGGTGGTGTAGAATCGATTCAGTTCCGCGATCTTTTAAACATCATCTGGGGCATCAGTCTTTCGGACCAACGAGATTCTTGGCAATGGTCTTTGGATTCTTCAAAGGGTTATTCAGTAGCTTCTGTTCGTTCTTTGATCAATTCTTTTATTCTAGATACGGGTTCTGAAGTGACTCGTTGGAATAAAAACACACCCATCAAGGTTAATGTGTTTTTATGGAGAATAAAGCTTATAAACTCCCATCTATAGTCAATCTAGTAGGAGAGGCATTGAAGTTGAATCGATTCTTTGCCCTATTTGCCTTGGTGATCTTGAAACGGTTAATCACTCCTTTTTCAATTGTGCCTTGGCGAAAGATTTGTGGTCTTCCTTGGCTAAGTGGTGGGAGATGGATATCCCGGTTTGTTGCAACATTACGGAATGGTTTGTCTGGTTAGATTCCCTTCGTGTTCCTCTCAAGATGCGGTTGATTCTCGAAGGGGTGGGAGAGACTCTCATGTGGTCAATTTGGAATTTTCATAATAGTTTGATTTTTTCTAGTTGTCCTCCTTAGAAGGCAGTTCTATGGGATTCTATATTTTCTCAATCTTTTTTGTGGATTTCGTCTAGAAATTCTTCTTGTAAGTTTAGTTGGATAGGTTGGTTGAAAAACCCTATTGCTACAATAACTTCCATGTAATCTTTTTCTAGCTTTTTGCTAGTTTATATAACATCCGCCGTTACACAAAAAAAAAAAAAAAAAAAAAAAAAAAAAAAAAAAAAGAAAAAAAAAAAAAAGTTATTGACAGAAAAAAGTGTCATTAAATCTAAGATTTTAGTAACACTTTTTAACAACTGTCGGTAAAAGCAAAAAGTTTTAAAATTTAATGACACCTTTTTTAATAAAATGTGTGGCATATAAATATACGTTTACCTACTTGACTGCTATAAAGTGTAAAGGAAACGCATGAAAATTTTAGTGACCATTCTTTAATATCTGTCAATGTTTTAAAACCCGAGTTGACCAGGCCAGTTCAATCGGGAATCGGGTTGGAAGTGGCCGAGTTTTTGCTTATTTGAGAACCGGATTGAACCGGCGATTTTCAATTATCCGGGTCGACACGGTTTGATAAACCCGTCTGTTTTTTTATTAATTTATTATTTTTTCTAAACAACAAAAATATTTTCTTTCCTGCAAAAATAACAAAACCCTTTTGTCATTTCATTTTTACTAAACTCAAAATTTGGGTTAGGTTAAGTTCTATATTTGTATGAACAAACATATGCATTATGATTTGGAAAGTTTATAGTTAAATTGAAAAGTTAAAGTAATCGCGGTGTGGTTAAATTTTGAAGAAACAACAAACTAGAGTTATAAACTAATGTTAATATGATATTTGTTTGATTTTAAAATACCATTAATAAAGATAAGATTCTATTAAAACATAGATTTATCTCATTGTTATAAACTAAAGGGCAAATAACACAAAAAAACACTAAACTTAGGGTCCGATTCAAACAGGGTACTCTTTTTTTTCTTGCATAAAAAGGCGCTCAACAAATTTTTTCAGCTGATTTGTGGGTTTTACGAACTTTCGTTAACCCACTTTGTTAGTAAGTTACATCTTTGGTCCTTGAATTGGTATAATCATTTCATGTTTGGTCCTTAAATTTTTTTTCCGTAAATATTTTTTTTTTGAAAATATTTTTTTTCGATTTTTTTTGAATATCTTTTTTCAATAACCTTTTTTCGATTTTTTTTCTAAATCTTTTTAGGAAAATAAAATTTAGAAAAAAAAATTGAAAAAAAAGTTTAAAAAAAAATCAAAAAAAAAAAATCGGAAAAAGTTTTTTTTGAATTTTTTTTTCAAAATCTTTTTCTTTCCAAATTTTATTTTTCAAAAATATTTTTTCGGAAAAAAATTTTAGGAAAAAATATTTTGAAAAAAAGGTTATAGAAAAAAATTTCAAAAAAAATCGGTAAAAAAAAGTTTCCAAAAAAATATTTTCGTAAAAAAAATTTAGAAAAAATTTTTTAATGACAAACATGAAATGATTATACGAATTCAATGACCAAACATGTAATTTACTAACTAAGTTGGTTAACGAAAGTTAGTAAAAAACCTAAATCAGCTGAAAAAATTTGTTGGGCGTTTTTTTATGCAAGAAAAAAAGAATAGTATCCTTATTGAAAACGGACCATAAGTTTAATGCCTTTTTATACCATTTACCCTAAACTAAAACCATAATTTTGTTGTAAACTAGAACTATAAATTGATGTTTTGCATTTCTTTTTTTGCATTTTAGATAAAGAAATTAAAGATTAAAACCCAATAAAGCATTTAATTTTTATTTTTCCAATTGAATGTAACATTGAAATTGGACAAATACCTAAAGTATCAAAGATGTTATAAAGCGTATATATATGTATAGAACCGGTTAGACCTGACGGTTTAACTGGAGACTCAATGAACTGGAGACTCAACCAGGTCAATTAAAATACCGAGTTTTAAAACATTATTGATTCCTGTTCTGTAAGTATTTTACTTTTGGTGACACTTTTATAACTTTTAACAATTTTTCTCCTTTGTAATAGGCATTTTCTAGACATCATTTTCACTTAAACTTTTAAGAGTAGGTGAAAGTTTAGGGATGGCAAAAAAATTCGTACCTGACGGGGACCCGATCCTCAAACCCGTTTTGATTGGGGAATCCCCGAGTTGACCGAAGGATGGGGATGGGGACGGGGAATACCCGAATTATGAAACCGGGGAGGGGGCGAGTACGGGGATAGCATAAATCCCCGAACCCGAGCCCGAAATTTTTAACGTACAAATATGTATAAATTTTATGTATATTAATATTAAATGTACTTGTATATTGTATATGTAACTAAGTATTGACAATTATTATATTTGAAGTATACTTTTATGTATATGTGACATTTAATGGATCAAAATCATCAAGTATTTTAAAATGTTAAGCACTAATTATGTATTATCGAAACAATATTTCGTCCGAGTGTACTCATTCGATCAATGCACTCTATTTTTATATTTGATGTTTCAATTTAAAGTTGAATGACATTTTAATTAATCAAACTATGTACAATGTACGGTTTTTAAAACATTTTATAGACCAATTCTTTATATTTTCGATTAATTATGTAATATTTATGTTTAATTCATATGGGACGAAAATCCCCGAATCCATGTGGGGATCCCCGATCCCCATTGGGGACGGGGATGGGGATGCAAAACGATTCCCCGATGGGAATGGAGGCGGCGATGGGATGGGAGTGAGAAACGGGGATGGGGATAGTAAATACGATCCCCGATATTCCCCGCTCTGTTGTCATCCCTAGTTGAAACATATATTTACAGTGACCTTTTTGTACTAGTCAAGGTGAAACATTTAATTACAGTTCAACCTTTTTTTCTTTTTTTTTTTTTTTTTAAGTACGCTCAGCAACAATTCCCTTCTAGTCTATTAGTTACATGGTGGACATCATATGCTTCTAAGAATGGTTTGAATTAGGGGTGTTTATAGGTCGGGTAATAAACCGAATAAATCGAAAACGAACTGAACCGAACCGAACAAAACCCTAACCGAACGTATAACCGAACTGAACTTGATAATACCGAACCGAACCGAATTAAAAATTTGGTTTTCGGTTTGGATATGGGTTTGGCTATCTGAACAGAAAACCGAATATATATATATATATATATATATATATATATATATATATATATATATATATATATATTATTTTATATATAAAAAATATCCATTAAAATTTTATACTAATATAAAAAAACATTTTTTTATGCTTGAAATATTTTTTTTGCCAAAAATATATATAATTAAATTTAAAAAAAATATAAATAGTGTAATTCAACTATAAATTTTGGTTTTCAGTTTTGACCCATAACCGAATCGAACTTCGGTTCGGTTCTCGGTTCGGTTCGGTTCTAGATATTTTCGGTTCGGTTCGTTTTTCGGTTATGACCCAAAAATTTTTTTTAACCGAACAACCCGAACTGAATAAACAGATTAACCGAGAACCGAACCGATGAACACCCCTAATTTGAATGAGTCAAACTGTCCAAGTGAAATAAATAGATAATTGGCCCAAAAAAATGCTCCATCACTGGTTTTAATAGTTTTCAAGTTCAAATCGATATGATCTATCTCGAAGACTGCGTGACTTATTTTATAATATGTTAAAGTGAGGAGACTCCAAATCGTGTATGCATCAATAACTTATTAATTCTAGTACCATTCACTTTGACATTTGGTGATATTTTTCCTTCTATGTCACATCAACAATTCCAACATAAGACTACAAAAATCTAGTTTTATCCACAAATGCATACAAGATACAACTATCGTATTAAATTTCATTTTGTATAGACCAATATAAGTTGAAAAGAAAAATCTTTAAAAAACACTATACTTTTGTTTATCAACGATCATTGCATTAAAAACAAGAGTAAAAGCTCTCTATCAAGGAGCTGGAAGAGAAATTACAAAGGATTATATAGCCGAAAAACACTATACTTGATGTTATCTTCTTAGCTTGATTACTACCTTTTTTTTTCTTTTTTTTTATTATTATTTTTTTTTTTTGACAATTACACTTACGGTAAATTTCCTATTCCGGTTAGGTCGTGAAAAACTTATCCTACAATCGAAAGAAGTTAACGTGGTGATTTTCTTGCAATTGTGAAGTTGTAGACTACAAATAACTTTCAAAACTGTTTTGAGTTGGTTTTGAAGAAATAGGACTAATTTACTTATACATGAAGTTTACGCACATTATATGTGTGTTACAAATGGTAATCTAAGTAGAGCCTCTGGTAGCAATCGAAAATACAGATTGGCTTATAATTCCAAACTTGTGGATGCTTTTACATAGGTTTTTAACTTGACTAGGAAACTGTAAATACTACAAGATTTGTCCTAAATCCTATATAGAAAACTACTCATCCTAGCTTGCGATTCACTTGGCTTGTGTTTCACTTGCGGCTTGTGTTTCACTTGGCTTGTGATTCACTTGCGGCTGTCAATTGCGGCTTGTGTTTCACTTGGCTTGTGATTCACTTGAGTGAAATCTGCTTATTTGTGGTTTGTTAGAATACAAAATAGGGAGGGTCAATATATCCCAACCATTGTGCTTTTTGTGGTTTGTGATAGTGCTTGTGTTACAATATTATTAGCCTTTTTTTGTGGTTTGTGATACTGCTTGTGCTTGTGATACTGCTTTGTTTATAATGGCTTGTGAGGGGAATCTTTACTATTGGCTTGTGAACTTGGTTGTACCTGAGATTCTGAGCTTGTGGAATCTGAGCATGGTTGTTCATGAGAATTTGAGCTTGGTTGTACCTTGGCTGACATTATGTTAAGTTGGTGGTGATGAAGGTCACTACCACCACACCACTCTTAAGTGTGACTATAGTGTGGTGTTGCTAAAAATTTTAGAGTGACGCTAAATATGGAAGTAGAATGACACTTTGTAGCGTGTCGCTTGCACGTGTCACTAAATGAAAATTTCGTTTTAGTTTATTGTATATACCTTACAAAATTGAAGTGTTGAACTAGGTTTGCGTATAACATATTTTCGAGATAAAATATATAAATGTTACAACTTAAAGTAGTTACAATTTTTGCATTTATGATTAAAACTATATCGTGAATAAATTTCGAAATAAACAATAAACACACACCATCAACATTAATTCTTCAAAAAAAAGTGAAGAATGGTGGGATCAACCGGTCCCATGCATCCTAAGTATATATACATCAGGGTTTTTTTTTTTTTGAGTTTGGCTAACTATAACGCTGTGGATTATAGTTAAGCATTCCATAATTACAAAACTATCACTTAATGAACTTTTATAGTTTATAATTATACACATTGATTATTTTAAAAAATGATTAAACAACAGATATTTGGTGTTCATTGATTCTTAAGTCTTAACCTTCTAATTATGGAATGCAGAAACACCTTCTAATTATGGAATGCTGAAACATGACCCATTGGGCAAAACATTTTTCTTTGATGTCTTTATGCATGAGTGCACATTAATTATTTTTAAATTTTTAGTTTTTCTTAATAAACTTTTTACAACATACCTGAACACGTACAAATGTTAGTGACATATAGTTCTCAGCCAATAAAAGTGATCCTCGAACCTCGGTCACTAAAATCTTTTAAGTGATAAAGTCCTAATTTAATTACCCTTCCGACCTACTTACGTTGACTTGGTATATTCTATCCCAAGGTGCACTTGTCTCTCATTATCTCCAGATATGTACGCGTATATATACACACTTGTCATTCCATTTTTTTGAACAAATTCAAATTCCATGGAATATAGAAGTAGCAGCTTGGTTCACACTAGTCTGGATCTAAACTCATTTCCTAATTATCTTCCAGCAGTAAGTTCTCTCTAACTAACACATTCATATGTAATACATACTATACCTATGGATTTTGATCACTTACTTAACTTTTGTATCTCAGAAACAAGAACTTCAAACCATGTTTAATGGCTATGAATCCAACATCATCCCACCTGCTAAACATGAGGTAAACCTTCTCAGCGCGTTTTACTTAAAGCCACGGAAAATCGATCATATCAAAATAGGGCGGTGATGGTCAAAGAAAATAAACTTTGGGACATAAACTCAAAGAAAGAGTGTACTAAAATCACCGATTTGTTATTTTAGTAAAAATAGTACATATATACACCTAGTTTATGATTTATAATCTGCCAAGGCTCATGTGATTATACGTTACAGATGAGAAAATTATAGAAAAAGTTAAGAATTTAGGTTTTGGAAACTTTTAATAGATCTAAATAAATCTTTGTATGTATATGTGACTACTTTTAGAAACTTGACAGATAGTAATTAGAAGTTTTTATTATAAGCACTGTAATTTTTTTGTTAAAAAGTTGGAATTATAGTTTAAACCCTAATAAATTTTTTTGTATCCATGTCACAGGAAGTTGGTGATTTGACTCGAGAATTAAACAGGGTTAACCTAGAGAACGAGAACTTGATGAAGATGGTGAAAGAGATGTACAAGGATTACAATCTTTTGCAAAAGCGTTTATCTGATTCCATGATCAAGAACCCCCCACAATTAGCCGATAAGCAAAAGTCCGATACACTCTTCAATGAGAACTCCAATAGCAACTCAAGTTATGAAAATACTTGCCAGAATCCCATAAAATATCAACAAACGAGACCCAAGATTTCCAAGGTTTTTGTTCGTGTTGAAGATTCGGATAATAGCCTCGTAAGTCTTTTGTAGTCCATATATGTTCTACGAGTGATGCATCAATTAATTGTTATCATGATATCAAGACATTCTGGTTGTAAATTTATGCATATATTTTATTAACTTATAGGTGGTGAATGATGGATATAAATGGAGGAAATATGGACAAAAGGTCACAAGAGATAACCCTTATCCTAGAGCTTACTTCAAATGCTCCTATGCTCCAACTTGTCCTGTTAAAAAAAAGGTATTTAATCATTCAAATTATCATTGAACTTTCTTCTTTTTTATGAATTATAGGTATGAAGTTTGGAATTTAGATCACAATAGAACACAATCAGTTAATAACATTAATCTTTTCCAAGTGTGACATAAGGCGGAAAATATAAAAAACTAGATCGATGTACCCCAAAACTTGAAATTCCTAAGACTAGATTTAATACATGAAATCCCAGAATTTACTCACAAAACAATTAAAACAAAATAAAAGAAGTTTTGGAAACCCTAAAGGTAGGGGAAATTAGAGGCCGGCTCAGTAGCGATGTTCAAGGGTTACCTAATTAAAGTGGTGTAGCTCGTTTAATTTTCTTGGCATATATGCAAATCATGGAGACCTCTTTGATATATGTGACAAATATGGTCATGGTTCAAAAGTTGCATACATTCTTTGTGTCTTATTTCGACATGAATCCATGATATATGTTCATGTTACAAAAATGACTGTTAAGTATTCTGTATGATCATCTGACCATATATACCCAACTTATCTAGCTAATATAATCATATAATGATGCTATGTAATCAATCTTGATTTAGGTTCAAAGAAGTATATATGATAAAACTATAGTGGTGGCAACTTATGAAGGAGAGCACAACCATCAATACCCTTCAAGACACGAGTTAGTCATGAGCCCATGCTTGAACCACATTGTGATCAATGACTCGCCACGCTTAGCCATTCCAACCATCACTCTTGATTTAACAACCCCTATAAAGTCAGGGAGCCATGAAGAAACACAAATGGCATTACAACAGTTTTTGGTAGATCAAATGACATCTTCATTGACGAAAGATTCAAGCTTCAAAGCATCCGTAGCATCAGCCATTTCAGGACAAATTGCCAAAAGTTAAATTCAAACAATCATTTGATCTGAAATGAGTGTTATATGATGTAATTTTCTTCCTCTATCGTTGTTGATCAAATATGTACTCCATTACGTGTGTTTAATCGATGAAATTGAACCAATGTCATCATTATTCATGACTTGTATTTTATGTACTGAAACTTGCTATTTGTGTATGCAGAATTGATTGCTCACAATCATATGATATGCTATAAAGAACTTTCCAAATATAGGAACAGTTTTTGGAAATGAAATATATGATATGAAAGTATTAGATAAATAACTTGCAGCTCTTGGAAGTTGGAACTTGAACAAAGCTATCATTTATTTGATAGCAGTACTGATGTTATAGAACAATATATAGCATGCTAATTTTGATCTATCTCTCTTCTGTAAGGCAAAAAACATTATATAATCAAACACTCCAGTATTAGAAAGTAAGATCTAGCTGGCCCTATATTTAATTGGATGAAAAATATTCATACCACTTCTTTCTTATACATATATTATTTGTCCCTAGAGAAATGAAATAAGATGAACTATTGGCATGATAAATCCATAAGGTCGAACTAATTAGTAGAAGTATTCCATTTCCACAATTATGATGCCAACTAGTAACTATATTTCCAAGTTTCATATTAGTTTTAGTACAATTCATAAAAAAAAAAAAAAAAAAAAAAAAAAAAAAAAAAAAAAAAAAAAAAAAAAAGGCAAAGATGCAAGCTTATTTGAGTTTTGTTACTAGACTGGCACAACATTTAATTGCACAATTACATAAATTAATCGCCATCATACCGTACATTGGTATTTTCTGGCATTAGTGCCTTATAGATGTATCAAACCATTTACAGGTGACTGAATGTTACATGGCTTGTGACAATCATCACTAAAATGTGAAATGTCTTAATTAACTCGATCAATTTATGCTTGACACAAAACAACCCTTAAGTGACCACGCATGTGAATCTTCACTAATAAAGGAGAGGCATTTACTCGGTTTGTATACGCATGGACATTCGCCCAAACCTCGTTAATCTGGCTGTTAAAAGGTCCGAAAACATAATTACCAAAATAAAGTGTCATATATATCCTTAATGCAGTAAAAGTTTGAACGTTTTGATGAAAAGCTTCAAGTTTAGATCCAGCGACTCTATGCTCCATACGCTGCAACTTTTTGAAATTATTCGTTTTCGTCATATATAATCCGAAATTATGGAAGACTTGCAGGATGGTACATGAATTCCATGGCTTATCTAACACGTCATGGAATGTAGGGTTTTAATTATTTGAATATAATAAAATAGTGGAAAAAAAGTGGCATCAAATCATTGCATTAAAGGTATATAGAGGTTTTCAACTTTTCATAACTGAACCAAAAATAAAACGGTTAATCTAGAATATATGTGGTGAAGACCTAGTCGTCGTTGACTTAACATGCATAATTTTTTGAATTTCAGTAGTACCGACGTCAACGGCCATAAATTGACTTACATTATTTGTCTCGCCTACAACAATATTCTTGTTTTTTCTTTTGCTTTTGGACAAGCATATTCTTGTTTTTCTTACTTTCACATTGCTCTTTCGATTTCACTTTTTCACAAATTACTTTCTAAAATAATTACTTTTAAGCATCAACAATAATTTAGCTGGTTAAAAGTACTAACATCTTTGGGCCTACATTTATGCCACTTTATTACAGTGGTGAAGTATTTAGTTACGGGTGAGCCAAAATGACGATAAACTTTTTAGAATAATAAGAATACAACCTAACTTTTTTTTAAAGTTAGAGTTTATTTAGTTTGAACTGATGAACACTATGAAATACATTGTAAGGTTCATATCTAAGAACGGACAAGTGTTTGTTTTTCGAATGGCCATTGTATAAATACCCCCTAATACGATGCTAGGAGAGGGTAAGAAGATAAAATGAAAATAAATGAAATGTAAGTAACTTATCTACTCGGAAATTTGCTCAGCAATGCATGATGTAAGCTTATAGTACTAAAGGGTGGCCAAATAATTAATTAGTGACCAATGGAATGTTAGTCTAAGGAAAATATAGGTTATGCTTCAAAATTATGGGTTGGCCAGGGCATACGCTGCCATCTACACAGCTCCGTCCCTAATTTATTATCTCTAACTTCACAACTAGTGACAACTCGTCTAGTCTCTAACCATCCAACTCGGTAACAGCGTATGGGTGTGTTTGGCGTGGAGCATTTAAAAGCGGTGAGCATTGAGCGTTGTGATTTTTAATAGTTGTTTGACAATCAACAAGTATAGCTTTATCTATTTTTTTGGGAATGCTCATTTTTCAATGCTTCATGAAGTGGAATTTAGTGTTAGACTACATAATTGCCCGTAGGTATTACTTTATTATAGATCATTATTTAAAATGGTATAACCCTAGATGCCCTAAACCCACAAACCGGGCTTGGGCCTATTTATTCCCTAATATTTAGGAGCGTTGAGCATTTAGGAGCAGTTTTACAATTATGATTACACATACAGTTACGTTACCAAACATTTTTATAGAAAAAAACTTCTACTGCTCACAGCTACTACTCACAGCTACTGCTTATTGCTACTTCTATTTTTGCCTAACACACTCTATATGAGTTGAGTTACTCATGAGCTACTCGAGCTCCGCTCACTAAAACTTGATTAAAAGTCAAACCTAATGAGCTTGATCTTATTGGCCTTGAGGCTCGTTTGATAAACGAGCTTAAGCTTCAAACATCAAGCTCGCGAGCCTATGCGAGCTTTTATGAGCCTAATCGAGCTTGCAATATTATATAAATAAATTATAATATATATCATATAGTTTACATTAAAATCAAAAGTAAGTTTAATTACTTTATAAATGAGTCAAGTCTGAACCGAGCTCGAGCCTTATAAAATAACTTGTGAGCCGAGCTTGAGCTTTACAAATAAGGCCTCGAAACAAGATGATCGCTCGAGCTTCTGTAATGTTTAATGAGCTTTGGAGAGCTCGGGCTCGACTTGGCTCGTTTACACCCCTGCAATGTATAGTGACAACTATTTGGTGTTGTCACTGAATATATGTGGTTGATTGCTACCCTCACGGCCACTCACAAATCAACCAAGGATGTTGGTCAACGAGGTCAGACCATGAGAGTGTAGAGCAATTGATCCGGTGTAAGCACAGTGAGTTCCCGGGTCGTTATGTCCCAGCGAGGTATGAAATTGAATTTTGGAAACGTTTTGAGATCGGGTGATTTAATGATGAGATCAAATAAGTACATTTTATTAGCATCATTTATCCTATTTAATTGACTTGCTTTACATTGTTTTGTATGAGAATTGGTGCTTTAATGTTTACTTTAGTGATTCTCAGGTAAAAACAAGCAATTGGTGAAAGTTAATAATATTGGACGAATTATGAAGCTAAATGATCAAGATTTGAAAAGTCTACTGAAATTCAAGAGATGCGCCGTATCACTCTCAACAGATACGCCGCAACATCATACTTAGATGAATTTGAAGACCATTGCTTGACTTTGAAGAATGCGCCGCATCTAATTACAACATGCGCCGCATATGAAACTTTGGTCAACGAAGGATAATCAATTTGCTCTACTCCAAATACGCCGCATCTCATTTACAACATGCGGCGTATCAACTAAAGACTTCACTAGATACTATCCAAGACGTTAAAAGACATGCGCCGCATAGAGAAACAAGTTACGCCGCATCTAAAGGCGGTGTACGAATATTCCAGAATATAATAATCTTGGGCCTCACGCGAAGTTAAGTAGATTCGCCGCATCTATCATCAACATGCGCCGCATCGATCCCTCATACAGAAACTATAAATACCCCATGACAGATACGAGTTTTGTGTGTGAAAAGAAACCCTAAGGAGACGAATTCAGTCGAAGAAGCATCACAAGACACTCCCCAAACGAAGATCTTAGAGCCGTAAGAAGGTCCTGCATGTGTATAATTCATTAAGTAGTTTTGTTTATTGTATTAGTAAGCTTTAATCCATCAGGATTGATGGGCTTGTGGCCACCATACTGCACCCCTTAAAATTGCTTTCCCATCGATTAAAGTTTATATGATGATGTTTTTGGTGAATTGTATTTGTGTATTGATAACCTCTGTCTTTAGTTGAGTCTTCTGGGCTACCATACTTATTTCTCGCCTACTTATCTAGTGTCTAGAAGGTAGGATAAACATAAGTAATCATTAAGAATTTACTCGCCGATATTTAGGATCCAACGAGACAGATTAGATTACGATACTCATCATATAAAACTAGCAATAAAACAAGTGACAAGCTACTTAATTATAAGGACAGATCTTCTTACGTGTTTCTATTATCTATCTGTGTACATGATTGTTATTCACTGATTTGTTCTCATTAGTTTTACTTTTATTATTTAATTAAATCTGTGTTAGTCTCTCAGGCTAAACCCCCGTTTTACTAGATTAGGTTGTAAAACTAACTTAGATATTAAAATACTGATTAAATCAACTAGATATTACGTTCCATTCTTAGTGTTTGACACTCTACTTACCACTATATACATATTGATCGGGCACACTGCTCGTTTAGTGTGTGAGTTAGTAATAAGTCGGCCAAATATAAATTTAAAACTTGATTAGGTAAAAAAAAAACATTCTATACTACACTGACACATAGCACGCATCAAGTTTTTGGCGCCGCTACCGGGGAATGGATTGTTAATATCTGTTTATTTGATTAGTATTTTAATTAGATTCTAACCACTAACTTTGTTGTATATTAGTTTAGATTGCATTCATTGAATATTTTGCATATTTAATTTTCTTGTTTGTTTGTTTGTTTCTTTTCTTTATTTTCTAAAATTTTTTTACTTTCTTTGATTTTCTTTTTACTTTTTGTATTGCTGCTCTCTGCTGTATTTTGCTGATCTAAACGATGCGGCGCTTCTGATTTATCAGATACGGCGCATTGCATTTTTTATTTTTATATATAGCGTAAACTTAAAAATTTGAAGTACGGCGCATCTATCCCCTAGATACGACGTATGTGTTTTTAATCAGAAAATTTTCAAAACCCTAACGAGATACGACGCATCTGTTTCGACAGTTGCGGCGCATCTATTTATTTATTGAAAACAATTTTTCCAATTTATTTAAACTGAGATACGACGCATCCATTTTCACAGATACGACGTATCATTTTTCTGAATAAAAGTTTGATTTAATCTTTAACGTAATAAGATACGACGCATCCCATCTTTTACTTTATTTTATTCCGTACCAATTCCAGGCTCAATACGATGCATCTTCTTCAATAAGATGCAGCGCATCGACTGACCTGATGATTTACAGGTTCTATTTTTATTTTCTAACCACTAATGGATTTTGTACAAGTATCGATCTTCTTAAACTCAGGTGTATAATTGGTGGTATTTATATTTATTGCTTGCAAATGCATAATGGAGGATCAAACCGAGCAAATATCAGGGGAGTTTTTCGTTCTAATTCTTTTTAATTTCCTGTTTTTAATTTTAATAAACAACGGGGACGTTGTTTAACTTAAGTGGGGGGGGGGGGGTGGAGAATTAGAACTCCTACTTAACTCTTACTTGTCCTCCTTATTTTTCAAGAATATGCTTTAATTTGCGCTTAATATATTAAAATTTAAATATTTTTTAGCATGTTTTTGTTTAATCTAAGTTGCATAGCTGCACACAAGACTTTATTTTCTAAAATTGTGATTTTAAAATTCACAAATCTATGAGCGTGCCGGTGACTTGTAAACTTTAGAACTTGACTTGTATACTATTCGAGACCACCATAATAAGTGTTATTTTTATAATTTGAGTGACTTGTCTAAATTGGTAAAATTCTAGGATTATATCAAAAAGCCTTTATATGTTATGTGATATTAACTAAGTATACTGGTTAGTTAACCCCCATATAAACCCTTTGTTACTCTCATTTTTAGAGTAAGATACCTTTAGAAAAACACGTAGAGCCATTCCTTTAGGATTTATACACCTTATGATTATGTTTCGTTACACCTTACACCTTAGTCTACCCTGTAGATTTAAGTCCGTGGTTAGTTGCTTAGGTAAAGTGTGTTTCCTTGCGTTACCTGTGCTCGTGTGCGTAAATTCATTATCTTTGGTTACGTCGGAAAATTGCGCAAGTCAATTGGAGTGAAAGTACATATTGTATATTTTTAGTCAATTTTTCGTGTGTTCACTACTTTCACTATTACATTATGTCTGAAAGTCTGAAAATTAAAAAAAAAAATTATCCAGTATTATTGTGATGGTATTGTGGTGAAATTTTACACCATTTTTATGTTATAAAAAAAATCGAAAAAAATGAGAAAAGAATAAGAAAGAAGAAGTTGGTAGTTTGTTATAAATCAACGATGTAAAGTTTTGTATTAAGTGGTTG
Source organism: Artemisia argyi (assembly GCA_030686995.1). Lineage (NCBI taxonomy): Eukaryota > Viridiplantae > Streptophyta > Magnoliopsida > Asterales > Asteraceae > Artemisia > Artemisia argyi. The sequence continues at coordinate 156,620,388 of CM060690.1, read as the reverse complement.
ATATCGCCACTATTGTTGTATTATATTTATGGATTGAAAGGGAGTTGGACATTATGGGAATGCCAACTAAGGATTGTTTATTCTTTGTTTAAGATCTTATTGAGTATAATTTGTGTCTACCTAAAGCGTGAGTTACAAAAGAGTCAAAGCGTGAGTGACTCAATGATATGAGTCTTATTCATGGGATGATAGGGAAGTATTCTAACTGCACTTAGGACTTAATCTATTTGTTTCTTGTTTTGTATTTTTATTTTACACCAATTTATATCATAAATGTTATCCATACCCAACCGTATTGTTATATTCTTTGTTAGCTTTCGAGCATGCGGATATGATGATGGCCAAGTAAGAATATTAAGTGTATGAATAAGGTAGTGACCATCCAAGTATTAGATTAATTAGCTAACGCACCAGCGATCTGGTGTGTGAATTGGTGACCATCTGAGTTTGAGATTGATTAAATGATGCACCAGCAATCTGGTGTGCAACTTGGTGACCATCCGTTATGAAAATAACGTGCCAGTGATCCAAGGAACACATTAGTGACCATCCATCATTTAAGAGATCAAGGACTCACGCCAGCGATCCATGAAGCATACTAGTGACCATCCGTTAGTTAAAGCGTCGAGGACTCGCGCCAGCGATCTACTAAGTTTATGTAGGAGATGTTCAAGCAAAGCTAGGTTTAACCCAAGAACCAAAAAAGCCCTTTTTACCACTTTAGACTTATTACTACTTAGCTTTAGTGGGGGAGATGTGTATCCTTGTCAAGCATATGATAGAATATTCCTCATGTCTGGATAGTTAAACGATTAGATTTGCTTTTATTAAACATATAATTTGTTTCTAATTAATTAAGTGTTTGGCCGTGCAATTATGATAAAACGAATAAATCCTTAAATATAAAAATATCCTATCAAGGTTACATTTTCATTATGTTTAATCTAGATGTTTACTTGGGGACAAGTAAGGTTCAAGTGGGGGGATATTTGATGAGATCAAATAAGTACATTTTATTAGCATCATTTATCCTATTTAATTGACCTGTTTTATATATATATTTTTTTGTATGAGAATTGGTGCTTTAATGTTTACTTTAGTGATTCTCAGGTAAAAACAAGCAATTGGTGAAAGTTAATAATATTGGACGAATTATGGAGCTAAATGATCAAGATTTGAAAAGTCTACTGAAATTCAAGAGATGCGCCGTATCACTCTCAACAGATACGCCGCAACATCATACTTAGATGTATTCGAAGACCATTGCCTGACTTTGAAGAATGCGCCGCATCTAATTACAACATGCGCCGCATATGAAACTTTGGTCAACGAAGGATAATCAACTTGCTCTACTCCAAATACGCAGCATCTCATTTACAACATGCGGCGTATCAGCTAAAGACTTCACCAGATACTATCCAATACGCTAAAAGACATGCGCCGCATAGAGAAACAAGTTACGCCTCATCTAAAGGCGGTGTACAAATATTCCAGAATATAATAATCTTGGACCCCACACGAAGTTAAGTAGATGCGCCGTATCTATCATCAACATGCGCCGCATCGATCCCTCAGAAAAAACTATAAATACCCCATGACATATACGAGTTTTGTGTGTGAAAATAAACCCTAAGGAGACGAATTCATTCGAAGAAGCATCACAAGACACGCCCCAAACGAAGATCTTAGAGCCGTAAGAAGGTCCTACATGTGTATAATTCATTAAGTAGTTTTGTTTATTGTATTAGTAAGTTTTAACACATCAGGATTGATGGGCTTGTGGCCACCATACTGCTCCGTTTAAAATTGATTTCCCATCGATTAAAGTTTATATGATGATGTTTTTGGTGAATTGTATTTGTGCATTGATAACCTCTGTGTTTAGTTGAGTCTTCTTGGCTACCATACCTGTTCCTCACCTACTTATCTGGTGTCAAGAAAGTAGGATAAACATAAGTAATCTTTAAGAGTTTACTCGCCGATATTTAGGATCCAACGAGACAGATTAGATTACGATACTCATCATATAAAACTAGCAATAAAACAAGTGACAAGCTACTTAATTATAAGGACAGGTCTTCTTACGTGTTTCTATTATCTATCTGTGTATGTGATTGCTATTCACTGATTTGTTCTCATTAGTTTTACTTTTATTATTTAATTAAATCTGTGTTAGTCTCTCAGGCTAAACCCCCGTTTTATTAGATTAGGTTGTAAATCTAACTTAGATATTAAAATTCTGATTAAATCAACTCGATATTACGTTCCATTCTTAGTGTTCGACACTCTACTTACCACTATATACATATTGACCGGGTACACAACTCGTTAAGTGTGTGTGTTAGTAATTAGTCGGCTAAATATTAAATTTAAAACTTGATTAGGTAAAAAAAGTTCTATACTACACTGACACATAGCACGCATCAATTAACCAAATAAGCAATATTAACAATTACTGGAAACCAAACTAACCTAAAACGTATTTAAAACTAAAAATGTACGTTTAAATTAAAAACGACGTAAACGCGAAAAATAAAAGTGAAATTTAAGCAGAATTAATCCTAAGGGTATGAAAATTACTTTGTTATAAACCTAATGATAAAATAAAATTTTAGAAAAAAGAATTTTAATTATTTATTATTAATTAAAAACTATTTAATTACTAATTAAAATAATTTAAATTATTAATAATACTAAATTAAGTTGGAAAATTATGAAAATTTTTCTAAAACTTCTTAACTATTACAGGAATCCTAAAAAATTATAAAAAGCTCCTACACCTTATAAATAAGCTATTTAAGATTTTATTTACTTATTATTAATTAAAAACTAATTAAACTAAATTTAATTATGAAAAATACTAAATGAACAATAAAAATTTTGAAACTTTTTCTAAAATTACTTTACAATAGCAGAATCCTAGGAAAAATATAAAAAGACTAAAGTGCTTAAAAATAAGCAGTTTAAATTTTATTTATGTATTATTAAGTAAAAACTAATTAAACTAATTTTAATTATTAAAAATACTAAATTAAAAGTGAAAATTATGAAAAATTTTCAACAAATACTTTATGATAGCAGAAACCTAGGAAAAATATAAAAAGTCCAAATAGCTTATAAATAAGCAGTAAAATAAGCTGAGAAGTTAAATTAGCTTAAATAGAAGCTATCACTATAAATTAAAACACGGAAAACTAAAACGCTAAATACACTATAGGGCAGATGGTGCCTGGCACAGGTGTCATTTGGTGTTACTAACCAAGAGGTCCAGGGTTCGAATCCCACAAAGAACCTTTTTTCTGTTTCTATCTTTTTAGTTTTCTTTTACAAAACTAATAAACACTGATTAATAAACAATTTTTGTGAAAAATACTTTGCTAAAAGTCACAATAAGCTCTGTGTGAGCTTATTGTTTTGACAGTTAACAAAAAGTGGCACAAAGAGGATTTTTGGATTTCACAAGCTACTAAATAAGCTATAAAGCTATAACTAATGGTAAGAATAAGCTACAAACAACTAAGACAGAAGCAAATAAGCTAAAACAAGCTAATAATCACACTGGAATAAGCTTATAAGCACAAATAAGCTACAAGCAACCCTGCTTAACCAAACAGGCCCTGAGGGGTATTTGCAGGCTTTAAATAAACTTATACAGTAAGCTCAGAAGCCCAAAGTAAGCACTGATCCCACAAGAAAGGTGTATAAGCTTCCCAAAAAGCCTAGGAACTCAGGGAAAGTTCCACTGATAAGCTCTACAAGAGCTTATGAACTTAGCTATTTACACTGATGAGTCAGTGTAAAGGGTTAAATGGTGACTATTTGGAGGCCAAAATTAAGCTATTAAGGGAACAAAAGGCACAGGAACATGAAGCTGGTATAGTGGGGTTTCTAAAAAACCCAAAAGCTCAAGCTGAGCTTCATTGATGAACAAGATATGCGCTTATGACATTGGCTTGGGAGCCTGCCAACCCTTGTGCAGGGGAGGTATATGCAAATCAGCCCAAATCAAGGCCTCAAATAAGCAATTTAGAAAAATCTAAAAAATAAGCAAAAATGTGGAATAAGATCATGAGCAACCAAATTATTAACTCCAAAAATTATAACTAAAATGGATGAAACTGAAGAAATGAAAATTAAAAGCTAAAATGGCTTTGACACTAAGTATGCAATTTTGACTTTTTATGATTCTTGAACTAAGTTGACTTTTGTGAGTTTCTAGTGATTCTAATTAACTGAATATGTTATAATAAGCTAAGATGCAACTAACTTGAGCTATTTTAACAACTTATGTAACCATCTATAGGATTATGCAACTTAAATGTATGGCAGTGAATGAAAAAATTAAGATTAAAGCTAATCTTGACTTTTACCCAAAAGACCTATGTGTTTTATGACTTTTCTAACCTAAGTGAACCTGAAGTATCATGTAAGAACCACGAATAACAACAAGGACAGGCCTGAACACAGAAAACTTAGATTAACCAAACACTCCCTTAATATGACTGATTTGTGATTTTAATAGCTTTTCACTGATTTAGTCCATAATACCAATCCACAAGGTTATAATATGATAGAATCAGTTCATTTAAGCACAAAAACTCCACTGTTAATAACAGAATACAATTAGAATAATTTATGCTAAAAATGGCAATTGTGAGCAAAAGTGAGAAACAAAGAAAACTAGTGAACAAGAAGGTAATATTAAGAAATATCTTAACTAAAATACACCAAATAAGCATAAACACACAGAGATAATCAGCATATAAGCAAAGCTACAGTAAAAAGCCAAAAATGAGATTATGGCTTACAAACTGATCCAAGCTTATAACTGAGGTATCTAGGGACCAAAATCACAACCTATAGCTTCCCATGAAGCACTAAACCCAAGGCCATCCAAGATAAACCCTTCTCCATGCTTCTTCTTTCTTCTTTGTTCGATTTTTGATTTTCCACTGATTTTTTAGTATTTTTGATATTTTGAGTAAAAACCTATGTTGAACCTTAGACCTTGATAGATCTTTGAGCACTCGTGGATCGTTAGTAATGTTTATGTAATCACAAACACACTAATAGAAAGTCTCTATTACTTGTATTCTAAAGCGGAAATTAAACACAAGTAGGAATACAGATTACTAAGAATGCTTTGATCCTTTATGGATCTTTGAATAATACTAAAACTTGTTTCTTTAAAACGTGTACATAATACATAATAATGTGTTCTTTTTATAGACAAGGAACCCTAAACCGTTTCACAAGAAACGTATCTTCTATAAACTCAAAGAGATATGCATTATCACTTCCTAATAAAACTCATGCATATCCTAACTAGATAACAAAATACACGGAATATCTATATCCGCATAAACAAACTACACGAAATCTCAGAATTACTACTTCGGCAGAATCCAGCTCTTCAGCAGAAACCATCAGCAGTAATCTTCAGCAGAATTCTTATTCAGCAGAATTCCCAACAATCCTCCCCTAATCTTGAATTTGACATGGTTAAGTTCAAGATTCTTGATAGATCATTAAAATTGCAAACCAAGAGAATTGAATTCGAACATCAGCAGCCAAGAATCAAAACAGCCACATCTCTATGAATGGCAAACATGAAACCTTCAGGTCTTTGAAGCAACAAATGACAAAGTGTACATCAAAACATATTAGTTTCATACTATTCTCATCACATCCAGGTGTGTTAACTCCTGTGAGAGGTGAATCATTGAAAATAATGGATTTGATGTCTCTTTACCAATAGCCATCACTACTGGAGTAGCCAAATTTTTAAGTTCGAAAACTATGGTACACTGATAACCATATGATTTTTAGCAAATCATCAGCTATAAACTGACTTGACTTGTCTTTACCTGTAGCCGTTTGCTCAGGACTAGTCAATTATTTGGTTGAGTAAATCACCTTGGAAATTGAATACCAAATATGGTTTTCCACTGCCTTTACCACAAGCCATACACTTGTGGGCTAGCCAATTATTTGGAATCCTAAAAGGAAAAATCCATGGGCAATTGACAACCATCCAACTCTCAGCTGTTAAGCATGGGTGAGTTGAGAACCCAATTGTTTTTAGCAAACTATTACAGCTATCAACAGATTTGACTTGTCTTTACCAAAATGTACCCTTTGGACTAGCCAACTTTTTGATGGAATAGTCAACATCATGGTAAGTTGATAACCAGATAAGGTATGGAAATAACTGATGAGGCGAAAAATGATCCGTTTTTAGGGGGTCATTTAAGCCCGAATTCAACTTTATTTGATCAAATATTGCCCTAAATCGTTCCTTTTGTGATTTTAGGTGTTTGGAGAGTGAATTCTGGAAAAGAAGCCATTTTGGACGTTTTTGGAGCATAAAAGTGAAGAAAACGGCAAAGTACCAATTTTCCATGCTGAAGACACTAGGTGACGGCGTCAAGAGTAACACCCTGACGGCGTCAGACATGAAGAATAAAATACCGTAGGTGGTGACGGCGTCAAAACTCATCATGACGGCGTCAAAGTGCCAAGAATAAAATACCGTGGTTGGTGACGGCGTCACATAGGCCGTCATAAGTAGATCAAGCCCGTCCGAGGAAGAATTTGGCGGCGAGGTGACGGCGTCAAATGTTTGTCTTGACGCCGTCAGCTCGGTTTTCCTATATATAGTTTTCTAGTTTTTTCATTAAAAAAGAGAAGTTTTGGTGAAACCCTAAAGATGAATTTGGTGTATCTTTTACAGGTTTTTCAAGGGTTCCAAACCCTTGATACCTTGCATTGTAATTGAGATAAGTGTTCTTCCAATTCAATCAATATGTCTATGTGTTGGTTGTTTATCTCTTGTTCTTGTCTCAATTATATCATGCTAGGCTAGATCTCTTTTGTGTTTGCTTAGATCTAATGAAACCTAGATGTTGATTATGTGTTGATTACTTGTCTATCCTTGTTTTGGATGAATGATTTTATATGTTAGGCTTAAGAAAACTGGCAGATCTCCAAATGGTAACATGCTTGAACGTCTTAAGAAACATGAACCGAGGCGTACTAGGTCTTTATTGGTTGTATTTAATGCATGAGCCACTGTTTACAATCCCTATAGTTGTGCTGGGTCATGGTGTAGGAGGAGATAAGAGCTCATAGAGTTGGGGAGTTATGTATGCCACCCCACGAATGGTATTAAGGAATACAATCCGTCATCCATACAAGTATAACAAGTAATTAACATGTAAAAGATATCTAGGGAGTAGTGAAGTCTAAGTAAACACAATTTCTCCAAATACTGCTCACAACCTTGTAATAATTAGTTTAATTTCATTTTTATTATTTTATTTTGATTGCATCTTAGTTTTGGGTTAGTTGAATAGCAACTAATTCCGCCCTTTCCTCTAAAACCCGAGATTTTTACTTGCTTTCATAAAATATAAAAAAATACAAAAATAATCATCCTTCACTTTTAGCACTAGTAATTAGGTTTTCTAATCCTAGCGACACTATTCCTAAGCTGAACGATCAATCCCCCGGTACTTGTCACTATACTATACTACAACGATCAGGTACACTGCATGGTGGGGGTTGTAAGCTTCTCGAGATCCCTCGAGAGGTAAAGCAAGGTGTGATTCCCACGCATCAAGTTTTTGGCGCCGCAGCCTGGGGAATAGTTATTGTCTAGGTTAGGATTTCTTTTTATTAGGTCTACTTGCTAGATTCCTTTCTAGTAAGTTTTTTTTTTTTTTTTTTTTTTTTTTTTTTTTTTTTTTTTTTAGTCTATCTTATTTCTTCGTGCTTTTGTTCGTAACTCTTTACCATCCGACATCATGGAAGGTGGTAACAACTTTGAACCCGTCATCCCACCACAACAAAACCCACCATTAGGACCCCTTAGGCCCCCGAACCTTAGGAGAGTACTCCCGACCTAGCCACCAAGGCTACCGAAACACCATTGAGCTCACCGGAGACAATGTGACCCCCTTGCGATCCGACACCATCCGGTTGGTGCAAAGCGGATGTGCATTCCATGGACTTCGTTCCGAAGATCCAAACCAACACCTTAAGGACTTCCTCAAAATCGTAGATTCCATAGACCTAGGTGTTGAAACTAGAGAGACTACCCGTTTACGCCTATTCCAATTCTCTCTACGGGATCAAGCTAGTCAATGGCTTGAGCGTTTACCCGCGGGATCCATCACCACATGGGATGATCTCACCACTCGTTTCCTTGCTCAATTTTTCCCACCGGGAAGAACTACTAAGCTTAGGAATGACATCTTGATGTTCCAACAACATCAAAATGAATCTCTTTATGAAGCATGGACTCGTTTCAAGGACTTACTCCAAAAAGTCCCTCATCATGGCATAGATCTTTGGCTCCAAGTCCAAATCTTCTATGACCATATCGACATCTCCACGAGGCGAACCATTGACCAATCGGCCGGTGGTAAGCTACGTGATCTTAGTGCGGAACAATCATGGGAACTCATAGAAGATCTTGCTCTCTATGACAACGAAAGTTGGAATGATCCCCGTGACTTGAACAAAACGGTCAAGGCAATATCTTTGCCTTCGAACAATTCTAGCACTCCCGACCATAGGATCATGGAACTTGAGGACCAAGTCAAGTTTCTCATGAAATCTTACGAAGCTCCGAAGCGTTCAAGCCAAGTGAACAAAATCACTTCTTCATGCGAATTATGTAGTGGTCCCCATGACACTCGTGATTGTATGGAACTCCCCGGAACAGCTTTTGCGGACTACGCATCCACGCGTACCGACGAAGCGGGAGATAAGTGGTACACTTTCAAGCCCGAGCCAAACACATACGGTGATTCATACAACCCTTCTTGGAAAAATCACCCAAACCTTAGGTGGAAACAAAATCAACCCAATTCTTCCAATCCGCCTAATCGTTACCAACCAAACGGTCCACCATCCAACCGTACTTTCAACAACAATCCTTCTAACAACTATGGTAGTACCAACAATCTTGAAGGATTGATGTCAAAATTCATGGCATCTCAAGAAGCTCGCATAGCTAGGTTTGAAACCGAATTCAACCAACAACAAACGGAGATGACCAACAAAATTGACAACTTGTTGAAAGCCCTCAACAACCAAGCCTTAATCACACCTAGGAAGGAAACTAGGGACACCAATAGTGGAATCCAAATTAAGGATCCCTCATCATCCAAACATGTCCACTTTGTCAATGTTGTCACCGTTAAGCCAATAGATAAGGAGATAGAGGAGAGTGACAAGGATGAAGTTAGAATAGAAACTGATAGTAAGGATGAGAGTAGGGAAGTTGAGGTAAATAAGGATGAGGAGTTAGAGGAGGTAGAGCCTATAGAAGAATACTTTGAAAAATTACCAACCAAGGAAGAACGGGAATACCATAAGAATTTATTCGATAGTCCCGAGAGAACATATATCTTTGGCGACCCCCTTATCAAAATGGGAGACCCCTCTAACATTAACATCCCATGCAATATCGGGCACATGCATATATGGAAAGCTTACATCGACCTTAGATCCCCCATGAACATCATGACTAGGACTTATTACAATTGGGTAATGAAGAAGCAACTCAATTTTAGGTTGATGCCCGATAAGAATTTGATAAGTAATTTTGCAGGGAGAGTGAAGGGATTGCATGTCATTATAGGGAATCTCACCTATGAGATCGATTTTATGATAGTTGAAGACATTCGTCCAGTGATAGATGCTTGCCTAAGTCAAGTAGTGTTTGGAAAACCGTTTGTTGAGGCCACTAGGATGAGTTATGATCTGACTTTAGGGATAGTTAGGTTCAAGAAAGAGAATGATGAGGTTGCCTATCAAATGCCCCACAAGATTGAACAATACCGCCTTCTCTCTAAATTCGAAAAAGAACACAAGCAAGCGGCTTATTATAGGAATGGGGAGGATAGACGTAGAGGAGTAGAGTATGTTAGAAATAGGATGCTAGGTTTCTACAAAGAGTGTTTGCAACTAGGTCCGGAATACAAAACTGGTTTAGAAGACGACCTAGAGAATGGAACCAATGATGAGATCACGTAGTAGCCCACGACTTTGAGTCTAGCTACAAGACTCGTAAATAAAGAAAAGCGCTTCTTGGGAGGCAACCCATGTTTTGTGTGATTTTATTTGTTTGATAGTTATTTGCTTCCGTATGCATGTTTTATTTTTATTGTTGGATGATCATGTTTCTAAATTAAAATGTAGAAGTACTTTATTATGTTGTTTGGCCTAGTCTTAACTTCAACCTAAAGGTATTTTTGCAAAAGATAAGTGTAAGGGGAAACCCCAAATATGTTTTTAAGAAACAAACCGATCATGATTCTCCACGATATTAAATGAACATGTATATTCGTATTTGTTAGAGTCAAATGCTTGTATTGAGTCATAATGAAGTTTTGCAGGATTTTCCAGGAAGTAGGACCAAGTTTTTCCGGAAACTTAACATAAGAATTTCTGCAGGTCTATTCTGACGGCGTCAGAGTATTACTCTTGACGGCGTCAGGAGTAAAAATCTGGAAATTTTACCGGTTTTGTTTTTCTAACGGAGTCTTATGGTTTTTGTGAATTATTAAGTTTTATAATCTCCAGGAAATCTGCAAACTTCATTCCACAAGCATTATATCTTACTTTGTTTTCTAGGATTTAGTAACTTATATAGGATGCCGCCGATTTTACGCAAGGTTGTCTTGTCTATTTTCTCAGGTTTTACAGGTTATGTATGACAAGAAGATGATTTATATTCTGGAAGGGAAGCTTTGATTGTTCATTTTCTTGGAGGAAGATTTAACCTGGCCAACCTATAATCCATACCGAGCGAATCAGGGGAGTATTTGATTTCATTCTCTTTACTTTTTCACTTTTACATTCTTTACTTGAACATTGGGGACAATGTTCATCTTAAGTGTAAGGGGAGGGTAAAAAGATGATACCTTACATATGCACTCTCGCTTGAGTTTGTTTTGTTTGATAGTAGATGTGTAATAAAACTATGAGAAACACTTGTTAGTGTAATTTTAGCACCAAATTTAAATTTTTTTACAACATTTAAGAGTGAAACTTTAGCCATAGCAAGCGTCTCATGGATAGGAGGTTGTATGACTAGCACATAACCGTATATTCAGAAAAATTTTCCACCCAAAGATGTGAGGTTCGCCTTTAGATTTGATAGGAAAAGCATTCATTATTAGTGCTTATGAGTGTATCGGTAGCATTTAGATTCTAGAACTTGCGTTAGTGATGCATCCCGAGACCGCTAGTGAGACTACATTCGTGTAGTAGGATTTACTACATGATAAGAAGCATTAGGATCACCCTTGTGTTAAACCCGTATTATAATTACTTGACCATTTAAGTCATATTGCTTGACTAGTTAAGTCAACTAATTTTTCCCACACCCTTAGCGTTGTACTCATTTTTAGTACACGAAACCCCTAGTACACCCCTCCGAGCATATCTTTTCGTTTCTAACTTTAAGCATCTTACTTAAAGGAAGAATTTGTTACACCCCACTTAAATGTACAACCAAATCGCCTTAGCCTTCCGTGTATGCGCTCATCTTTAGTGCATTATTGTTATTTGTTAAACCCTAAGTTAACTTTCTAATTGATTACATGGTTGCTAAGTCGAGTCATATCCTTGTACATATTGTTTTGGGACGATTGGGACTCATGGGTAAGTACTTATTTTATGGAGTAATGGGGAAGAACATAATATTATTACCCCCATATGTGCGTTAATCTAAAAAGTGCTCCAAGTGTTTTGATTTTCTTAATTCGAGTCATTAGATTAGTCGAATGTAAAGTATGTAAAGATTCAAGTGTAAGGGGAATGTTCATTCCCTATGATGTATTATTTTGGATGGTAGGGGAAAAGAAAAAAAAAAATATATATATATATATATATATATATATATATATATATATATATATATATATATATATATATATATATATATAGAAAAAGGAAAAAAAAAAAAAAAAAAAAAAAAACATACGGACTACCATCCCGTTTCATTCTATGTTCATTTTATGATTTTAGTTATCTTTCATTTATTAGCTTAAGTCGAGTCTAGTCTTGGCTTAGCAACGCCATCTTGTACATATAATTAATCGAGATTGTTAACTCGCCACCAGTAAAACTTCCTTTATCCAACAAAACCGTGTAATTCATATCCCTATACCTAACGTTACAACCCTTTAAAAGACCTCTTTGATAGTTTATCCTAGGTGCTTACGCCATGTGGTGGAGGTTTGATCCTTTCCCAAGCCTATGGTAATCTATTTTGCTATGACAGGTAGTGAGAGATATCTTCCATTTCCATAATGTTATATTACTTTATTACACCCGAGAGATGTGAGTATCTAAACACTATTTATGAGGTGCTTGTGTATGACCTCCGTGCTTGTCTATTGGTCTTTAGTGGAACGATTATTTGTTGTAATTACTTTTATATTAGTGTTAAATGACCCCTAACTTGTCTTTTGAGTAGAATAAAAGCTCATTTGCTTGAGGACAAGCAAATCTCAAGTTTAAGGGTATATGATGAGGCGAAAAATGATCCGTTTTTAGGGGGTCATTTAAGCCTGAATTCAACTTTATTTGATCAAATATTGCCCTAAATTGTTCCTTTTGTGATTTTAGGTGTTTGGAGAGTGAATTCTGGAAAAGAAGCCATTTGGGACGTTTTTGGAGCATAAAAGTGAATAAAACGGCAAAGTAGCAATTTTCCATGCTGAAGACACTAGGTGACGGCGTCAAGAGTAACACCCTGACGGCGTCAGACATGAAGAATAAAATACCGTAGGTGGTGACGGCGTCAAAACTCATCATGACGGCGTCAAAGTGCCAAGAATAAAATACCGTGGTTGGTGACGGCGTCACATAGGCCGTCATAAGTAGATCAAGCCCGTCCGAGGAAGAATTTGGCGGCGAGGTGACGGCGTCAAATGTTTGTCTTGACGCCGTCAGCTCGGTTTTCCTATATATAGTTTTCTAGTTTTTTCATTAAAAAAAGAGAAGTTTTGGTGAAACCTTAAAGACGAATTTGGTGTATCTTTTACAGGTTTTTCAAGGGTTCCAAACCCTTGATACCTTGCATTGTAATTGAGATAAGTGTTCTTCCAATTCAATCAATATGTCTATGTGTTGGTTGTTTATCTCTTGTTCTTGTCTCAATTATATCATGCTAGGCTAGATCTCTTTTGTGTTTGCTTAGATCTAATGAAACCTAGATGTTGATTATGTGTTGATTACTTGTCTATCCTTGTTTTGGATGAATGATTTTATATGTTAGGCTTAAGAAAACTGGCAGATCTCCAAATGGTAACATGCTTGAACGTCTTAAGAAACATGAACCGAGGCGTACTAGGTCTTTATTGGTTGTATTTAATGCATGAGCCACTGTTTACAATCCCTATAGTTGTGCTGGGTCATGGTGTAGGAGGAGATAAGAGCTCATAGAGTTGGGGAGTTATGTATGCCACCCCACGAATGGTATTAAGGAATACAATCCGTCATCCATACAAGTATAACAAGTAATTAACATGTAAAAGATATCTAGGGAGTAGTGAAGTCTAAGTAAACACAATTTCTCCAAATACTGCTCACAACCTTGTAATAATTAGTTTAATTTCATTTTTATTATTTTATTTTGATTGCATCTTAGTTTTGGGTTAGTTGAATAGCAACTAATTCCGCCCTTTCCTCTAAAACCCGAGATTTTTACTTGCTTTCATAAAATATAAAAAAATACAAAAATAATCATCCTTCACCTTTAGCACTAGTAATTAGGTTTTCTAATCCTAGCGACACTATTCCTAAGCTGAACGATCAATCCCCCGGTACTTGTCACTATAATATACTACAACGATCAGGTACACTGCCTGGTGGGGGTTGTAAGCTTCTCGAGATCCCTCGTGAGGTAAAGCAAGGTGCGATTCCCACGCATCAATAACCAACACCAAAACCTGCATACAACATACAAAACACTATACAAATCTGTTAGGGTTTTTTTTTAATTTTTTTTATTTATTTTTTTTTATACTAAGAATAAAGAAAAGAAATAAATATACAACAAGATACCATCAATCAGCTCTAGCCACCCTGATCCTGGATTTGAACAAACGAATCAAAGATTCAGCAAACAGTTTAGCATTCCCAACTGGATCAGGAGGAATCCCCAAATGATGTAGAAGCATTTTCTCCATTAGAGGCACAGTCAGAGGATAATCCTTATCAATATATAAACATAATCACCCTTATACCAGATGTAGTCTCCAAGACATGAACATAAGGAAGAGGATAACATTTCCAACTTAATACTTTCCACCTATGATTATTCTTCCAGACTGCATAACCAGAACCAGTGGGAGAAGCAGAATCCATGAGCACTTGAAGATCCCTCAAAAGATATAATCCAGCACCTTCAGGTGTATGAATAGCATAATACTTGGTAACCAAGTCATAGAGAGTGAGTAAATCCTGATGATCCACAAGATGCAAAACTTATTGTAGAAAGGTGAATGACAGAGATGTTCCATCAAGTCTATAAATAGTATTAGACTGCCCATTACTAGACAGCTCCCATCTAACCAAAACATCTCTAAAACCCTCTGGCCAATCTTCAGGAGACCCTTCTTTAAGAAAAGAAGAATCAGCAGCATCAACATCCACCACTTTATGCACATGAGGAGGTTGTGAGACCTTCATTTTAGTCATTCTTTTGGCCCTTCTACCAGGAATGTATATAGAAGAATGAGGAGAAGAAGGTTCTTCAACTGATACACCCTCTGACTCATGTGTTTCCACTGATGGAGGAGCTGGTGGAATATCAGTATAAACCTCATCAGAAGTTTTGTCAAGAGAGACAGATTCTGCTTTTGCATCCATCTCCATCCTAGCTTGTTTAGCCATAGCAACTTCAAGCTCTACTTCTCTAACTTGGATCTCATGAAGTCTTGCCAATTCAGCCTGTTGAGCATCATCCAACCTCTTGGCAGCCTCTTCACCCAATCTATCCTCCTCCATTTGTCTTCTGATCCTCTTTTTAGAAGGAATATCTTCTGCTACAACTTTTGCTTTACCTTTGTCAATAATAGATGGAGGTGTATCAGCAGGAGTAGAAGCAACAGAAATAGAAACACCAGGTAGAGGTGCATGACTAACAGCAGGAACACCCATATCAGTAGTTAAAACAGCATCAGCAGAATTAGATAAAGAGGCAGCAGACACATTAGCAGAATCAACTTCATCCTTCTTTAGTTGCTTAGAAGGTGGTCTGTATCAGTAGAAGATAGATTAGAAACAAGCTGAGGAGTAAGAAGTCCATCCTTTTGTAATCTAGCCTTGATTCTATTATAATGGTGAACTAATTGTTCATCTGAGAAAGACCAAACTTGTTTCTTAGTCCAAGAATGATTATATAGTGCACTGCTTTGATTCTTCACAAATTCTTTCATAAAATTCCTTTGCTGTGCTTGGGTAAGGGGTTTATCTCTCTTTGCTTTGGCTATCCTTTCAGCTTCAGCTTTGCTTCTGAGTTTCATAATCTTAACCATTCTAGGAGCATAATCAACTTCATTGACATTATCTCCAAGAATCTCTTTAGCTAGACCAGGATTAAAAACCACTTGCCTCCCAATATGCATCCAATCAGCTTTTGTAATAGATGATAGGAACTAGAATATGTTTGGTAGATTTTGTATAGAGATGGTCTTGTATTTCATTTGAAGTTGATTGTAAGCTGTAAATTGTTTCTTGAATGAATGAGCAACTTTTCTCAATTATCATCACTTGAACTTTACTTCAGTAGAAGCAATGAGTATCACTTGTATACTCTTCAGTAGAAACAAGCTTTAAGCTTACATGACCACTTTCCTATTTAACCAATCTTGGTGAACTTCAACTTAAGATCAGCAACTACTCATAAAGGCATTCTGCAAAACAGACACAAAGTAGCAAACAAACCAAACCAAAACATACAAGAACATTAGTTGGTTAGTGTTAGCAAACAAAAACATAAACAATAATCTACAAATTTTACAACTACAATCCTCCCCTGAGGCTTATGCCTCCCCTCAAACTTGGCAGTTAAGGGTTAAGCATCCCAATATGGACAACTAAGTGTAGAAACTTGTAACAATTCGCAATTTCAGGACAATTACTATTCCCGGAAAATTCACTATTCACTTTTACTATTCATGTTACTATTCATTTTTACTATTCATTTCTTTCCGAAATTTTCCCGAAAGTTGATTTTTATTTGATATTCTCGAATGATAAATCATTTCCATGGCAAATTAAATGTTTGACATTCGTCAGATCATTTTCGTGAAGGTTATTAAGGAATTACACGGAATTACACGTTTTAGGGTAAAACGTCAATCAGAAATTCTACGCACAACGAAATTCAATCCCGTCAGGTGACCCCACATCGGAAAAATGTTTGACACGCTCATGATTTATTTGAGAATTAATCGTGACTGAGGAAAACATGACCAAAGACTTCCCGGCAGGTCACCCAAGCCAGTACTACTCTCGCATGAGCACGCTTAACCGTATGGGCGATTAACCGTTAGACCACAAAACGCGTTTCTAAGACGATTTGAGTTTTCAACTTATTAGAAAAAGTCAACATATTTTTCCCTCCTCCATTGACCAAAAATCATCCCTTGATGTTATAAGTCATTCCTTGATTTTTAGGCTTACGGTTTGATGTCTAAAAGACATATAATACCAACCGACACTAGACTGAGCCCAGTCTAGACATTATAAGTCATTTTAAATCATTTTTATCACATTAGAAAAGTAACATTTTACTTTTCTCAATTTTACGCAATATTCGTACGTTTTACGTATTACGCGTTTTAGACCCGTGTTTCCAGCTTTTAGCAGGGTTTTACACCCAAATGGAACCTACCACTCATTTTATATTTTATTATGGAACATATGGACATGTTTATCAAAACTTTCAAGTTCCATAATTTTACGACACCCGGTTTTACGTTTTGAGGCTTAATCATTTACTATTGGCATTTCCCGGAGTCAAAACTCATCTAGTAACTTGGATAATATCATCCAAGGCACACCTCACCCCCCCTTATCCATGTGAACCGCCCTAGGAGGGGGGATTCACACTATGTGGCTCAATTTCATGAATTTACCCTTAAATCAACACTTATTTACAACTTGGTCACCAAGTTTTAGTAATTTCCTAGCACTTTCCTAACCTCCTCATTTTGGACTATAAATACTCCCTCCCATCCCCTTTGTTGCCGTGGGATATCACACACCAAAACCACACCATCCTTTGCTCATTTCCTTCTAGTTTCATGCATGATTCAAGTGCAAGTTCAAGGTAGAAACTCTAGTTAGGTTATCATTCATCAAATACTTCCATAGCCTCATATACTTGGTGATTTCTCTTGAGTTTAAATCCACTCAAGTCACCTAAACCTTCATCAACCATCTTTCAAGAATACCAAGGGTAGAAAGATTGCATGAAGTGAAAAAGGGTTGAAGCAAGTCTATCAAAGTCCTATCCTTACATGTTAACTTCCTTTCATCTTTGAAAGCCAAAAGTTGTGAGCCAAACCCTAACTTGATTCTTGTTAAATAATCATGTTCATGTTATTTACATATTATTTGTGCTATATATTGTCTTGTTATCATGTCCATGATGTATAAAGATGAGTAAAAGATGTTGTTATAATGAATTATTGAAACAAGTTACTAAAACAAGCAAATTAGTGAGTTTCTTGGAAAACCACGACCAAAATGGTAAAATTATGATATTGGATCATTACATATTACAGTAGAGGACTTAACAAGGAAACCATAGCAATTTGAACCACCTAAAACGAGTATACGAGTCAAAAATTACGCCCATTTGAAGTTACCAAAACTTTTCGGCAAACTGCCAAATACCATTCTGATCAAATTTGGGTTTTGAAAGTCCCACTTCTGGTCCGATTCATCAAAAAGTTAAAACACGAAAGTTGTCCGGAACGACGTTTTCGTTCAAGAATCTTAACAGCCCATTTTTAGACCAAAGTCATTACATATAAGTTATGGTTTATGAAGACCAAAGGGGTCTTATGACCTAGAATCAAGACCACAACCATGGCTAGAGCCAAGGTTGAGTCTCAAGACCATGGAACAATGACCAAAGGTCATGGCTAGGCCATGACGAAATGACCATAACAACTTACATAGGCGTAAACATGAAACAATGAATTAGGCGATAACATGAACAAGCAATTTGGATCTACTTCACTTAAAAAGGAACCATGAGATATTACCAAGAGAAAATGGTCATACAAGACTTATGAAACTACCCCTAATAACAATCTTCATGTACAAATAAACTTTCCTAAGTTTATACAAATATCGGACATGTAACTTTCGGATCAAAACTTATATCTATATATTTCATCAACTACTACAATAGTAGGGAGCCTCATGTGAGGAGTTCATTATGTAAGCTGTCGAGTTGAGTTGTGGATTTACGAGTTAAAGTGTCCTGGCTCCTCGAACGCTTACTAACATGGCTTCTGAATTATGTCGGCCCGAACGGTAGTAAACGATATACAAAACATACATGTTTCATGAATCATTACTTTCAAAGACTTACAATATACATCATACCACATCATGGACTAAATGCAAGATATATATATATATAGGCACTACTTCATATTCTTTACTCCGATCCTAAGTCGCGACATTCTATTATAGGTTGCTCGTAGAAACCTTCACGATTCGACCGTTACATTCATTACTTGCTATCTTACTTAAGGTGAGTTCATAGCCCCACTTTCCATTACTTAATTGTTTTACAAACCCTTGGGGGGAATACATGCTATTTTAACCGAGCACAATGTTTTTAAATTGTATGCTTGCCTGATTGTTTTATTATCACTAAGTACCAGCCATGCTAAACCGAGATCCCTTATTATGAACCATTTAATCACTAGTAATAGTGAGCGCAAATATTGTGAATAGGCCTATTGGGATTGACGAATCCCATTTGTATTGACTAAGTTCAAACAAATGCACTAATATTTGAGATTTAGGTATGTTAGCAAAGTACCTACCGGGATAAATCTGCCGATCGATATTGGTACACGTTAACGTTATGGTGTCATAAACTTAGTGTATAATAACATGTTCCGGGCGTATAATAACGTAGCCTACCTGTTTTGTTTTCCAAACATTGGTGTGAGCCTATAACTCACACTACCAACATATTGTGTTCAATCGATTTAACAAACTCTATGAATATCACTCAACCTTTGTGTTGACCTCTCAAGCATGTATTTCAGGTTCATGACGATCAAGGATGGCACGGAAGGACACGGATACTCAAGAGGGCTATAAATTTACTTATCATTCAAAAACTCATTTATTATACATTGTAAACATGGAACCAATTGGGACCTCATTTTGTAATCTCTGATATTTATATAATTTGAATGATAAACCTTTTTAAAACGACTCAATTAGAGTTCGTTTTCTATTATTGTGACTATTGTGCCGTCAATTAACACCCAGTTCGAATTCCGCTGCAACCATGAATTGGGGGTGTTACAGATTGGTACCAGAGCCATGGTTATAGAGAAACGGGTCTAATTGAGACCTAAACTATAACTACAATCACAAACAAAAACATTTTATAGCCTTCCGCTCTCCGTGTCTTCCATCCTCCAGACGATTATGGATTTAGTAAGCATGTTATGATACACAAACATGTTAGTATATTCATATATACCCATTTTGAGCATTTCCCCGTAAGCATTAGTATATTGATATATAAACTTGGTTTATTTTCAATCATTTATCTAAACAATGGACTAAACATATCTGCGTATGCCTATTCTAGGGCATTTCGACACAATCACATTCTCCCAATCATGTTCCTACTCCAACATTCATTTTCCAAGACATTGTGAGATACAATGGTCTCATTCATTTTCCAAGACATTGTGAGATACAATGGTCTCATTCATTTTCCAAGACATTGTATTATACAATGGTCTTAACCATTTCTCAAATGTTTTGAGTCACACAATGGGTTAACCTACTTCCCAGACATTGTGAATTGCACAATGGTCTAACCTACTCCCGAGACATTGTGTTTTGTGCAATGGTCTCTAAAATTATTCCATCACATCATCAATATCATTTCATATGATATCAAAAACCCGTCACAACCTATCGATTTCTAAATAGAAATATGAGATTTTTAAAGGACAAACAAATCCATCACCTACAAAAGCTGAAGTTCAGCTCTACATTCATCAAAGTTTTCTTCTGAAACCTTCATTATTAAAAGTTCGTGATCCTGGCCAAGTATGTTCTATTTTAGAACTACTTAAAACTTCCTTTCCATACGTACCTACCCTTACTATCTTCTATGCAATGGAATGTGAAAACATGGGTTACAAGTCTTGTATGGACGGGACTTGCAACTTAAGGGTTTGACATCGCCTTTGTTTAGTGGACAGTTTCCCGAAAGCAACGGACATATCACAAGTATACCTAATTTAGGTATTTGAAAATTTTATCGAACCTTGGCTAAATATAGACTAGTCACCTATATTTAACCTAGGGACAGTGGAATATAGTCTGACTAACTATATTCGACTTAAAATTTTCAAATACTGAGAATAGTTGTACTAGGGTTATGTTTAGGTTGATTTCCTACATGAACACGATAAACCACCAGAATACATTAAAACAATCTAGAGACACGATAGTGCCTTACCACTCAGCAAGATCTTAACACCTTATTTGTATGATCTAAATTCATTCTTGAAATTTTTCATTTATGAGATAATCCGAATTACTATCTTGGGATAGTTACCAATTCTTCTCTTCATCCTGTAGAAGTACTATCCTGTTTAGGTCCTAAGGATACCATTCCATCATAAACTTTTAAAATCTCTTAAGATTTTTAAAGCAAACTCAACATCTATACCTAAGAGTATTAATGTTAAGCATACACTAAGCACTTTTGTTCATCAACATATCGCAACATTACCTTCACAACCGTGGCAAACACAAGCTCATTAACAGATCTTGATGCACTTTTAAAGCTCAAATCATCCTTAGTTACATCACAAGCACCCTTATCAGCTTTACAAGATTGAATATTCATCTTGTACTTTTGGAACACCAGTATCATCTCGTAATACCCTACCTTGTAACTCACCGACTAAGTATGAATGTTGTGTAGGATGATTTGTAATTATTTGAATGGATTGGGATGTCTTTTCATTTAAATAAAGACATTGTAAATCACTAAACCATAAGTTTATATTTCCTTATCTACATTGTTTGGGATGCCTCTCTATGTAAATAAAGAATTATAAACAAGTGGGCTTATTTGTATCCGAAATAACATAAGTATGACGTCAATAAACACTAGGTACAACAACCGATTACTTACTAGGCTATAATTGCAACTACTATATCAATTTCTATTAATATTCGACTGCTATATCAATTTCCTTTGATATTCGACTATTACCATACCTTTCCTACAGAAAAGTTATGCCGACACACGACGCAGACCCCTAGAATTCCATGTCGGAGACAGGGTTATGCTAAAGGTATCGCCTTGGAAAGGCTTGATACGATTCGGTAAACGAGGAAAACTAAACCCAAGATACATCGGACCATTCAAAATCCTAGCCAGGGTTGGCCATGTGGCGTACAGACTTGAGCTTCCATCAGAACTCAGTAGTGTACACCCCACTTTCCGTGTATCTAACCTAAAGAAATGCTTGTCAGATGAATCACTCGTGATTCCACTCGATGAAATTCAACTCAATGACGATCTTCAATTTATTGAGGAACCTGTAGAAATCATGGACCGAGAGGTCAAACAACTCAAGCAAAGCCGTATTCCAATTGTCAAAGTTCGTTGGAACTCACGACGTGGTCCTGAATACACATGGGAACGAGAGGACCAGATACGTAAGAAATACCCACATCTTTTTACCAACAAAGTTTCTACTCCCAACGCAAATTGATCTCCGGGACGGAGCTCTCATATGGGGTGGAGACTGTAACAATTCGCAATTTCAGGACAATTACTATTCCCGGAAAATTCACTATTCACTTTTACTATTCATGTTACTATTCATTTTTACTATTCATTTCTTTCCGAAATTTTCCCGAAAGTTGATTTTTATTTGATATTCTCGAATGATAAATCATTTCCATGGCAAATTAAATGTTTGACATTCGTCAGATCATTTTCGTGAAAGTTATTAAGGAATTACACGGAATTACACGTTTTAGGGTAAAACGTCAATCAGAAATTCTACGCACAACGAAATTCAATCCCGTCAGGTGACCCCACATCGGAAAAATGTTTGACACGCTCATGATTTATTTGAGAATTAATCGTGACTGAGGAAAACATGACCAAAGACTTCCCGGCAGGTCACCCAAGCCAGTACTACTCTCGCATGAGCACGCTTAACCGTATGGGCGATTAACCGTTAGACCACAAAACGCGTTTCTAAGACGATTTGAGTTTTCAACTTATTAGAAAAAGTCAACATATTTTTCCCTCCTCCATTGACCAAAAATCATCCCTTGATGTTATAAGTCATTCCTTGATTTTTAGGCTTACGGTTTGATGTCTAAAAGACATATAATACCAACCGACACTAGACTGAGCCCAGTCTAGACATTATAAGTCATTTTAAATCATTTTTATCACATTAGAAAAGTAACATTTTACTTTTCTCAATTTTACGCAATATTCGTACGTTTTACGTATTACGCGTTTTAGACCCGTGTTTCCAGCTTTTAGCAGGGTTTTACACCCAAATGGAACCTACCACTCATTTTATATTTTATTATGGAACATATGGACATGTTTATCAAAACTTTCAAGTTCCATAATTTTACGACACCCGGTTTTACGTTTTGAGGCTTAATCATTTACGATTGGCATTTCCCGGAGTCAAAACTCATCTAGTAACTTGGATAATATCATCCAAGGCACACCTCACCCCCCCCCTTATCCATGTGAACCGCCCTAGGAGGGGGGATTCACACTATGTGGCTCAATTTCATGAATTTACCCTTAAATCAACACTTATTTACAACTTGGTCACCAAGTTTTAGTAATTTCCTAGCACTTTCCTAACCTCCTCATTTTGGACTATAAATACTCCCTCCCATCCCCTTTGTTGCCGTGGGATATCACACACCAAAACCACACCATCCTTTGCTCATTTCCTTCTAGTTTCATGCATGATTCAAGTGCAAGTTCAAGGTAGAAACTCTAGTTAGGTTATCATTCATCAAATACTTCCATAACCTCATATACTTGGTGATTTCTCTTGAGTTTAAATCCACTCAAGTCACCTAAACCTTCATCATCCATCTTTCAAGAATACCAAGGGTAGAAAGATTGCATGAAGTGAAAAAGGGTTGAAGCAAGTCTATCAAAGTCCTATCCTTACATGTTAACTTCCTTTCATCTTTGAAAGCCAAAAGTTGTGAGCCAAACCCTAACTTGATTCTTGTTAAATAATCATGTTCATGTTATTTACATATTATTTGTGCTATATATTGTCTTGTTATCATGTCCATGATGTATAAAGATGAGTAAAAGATGTTGTTATAATGAATTATTGAAACAAGTTACTAAAACAAGCAAATTAGTGAGTTTCTTGGAAAACCACGACCAAAATGGTAAAATTATGATATTGGATCATTACATATTACAGTAGAGGACTTAACAAGGAAACCATAGCAATTTGAACCACCTAAAACGAGTATACGAGTCAAAAATTACGCCCATTTGAAGTTACCAAAACTTTTCGGCAAACTGCCAAATACCATTCTGATCAAATTTGGGTTTTGAAAGTCCCACTTCTGGTCCGATTCATCAAAAAGTTAAAACACGAAAGTTGTCCGGAACGACGTTTTCGTTCAAGAATCTTAACAGCCCATTTTTAGACCAAAGTCATTACATATAAGTTATGGTTTATGAAGACCAAAGGGGTCTTATGACCTAGAATCAAGACCACAACCATGGCTAGAGCCAAGGTTGAGTCTCAAGACCATGGAACAATGACCAAAGGTCATGGCTAGGCCATGACGAAATGACCATAACAACTTACATAGGCGTAAACATGAAACAATGAATTAGGCGATAACATGAACAAGCAATTTGGATCTACTTCACTTAAAAAGGAACCATGAGATATTACCAAGAGAAAATGGTCATACAAGACTTATGAAACTACCCCTAATAACAATCTTCATGTACAAATAAACTTTCCTAAGTTTATACAAATATCGGACATGTAACTTTCGGATCAAAACTTATATCTATATATTTCATCAACTACTACAATAGTAGGGAGCCTCATGTGAGGAGTTCATTATGTAAGCCGTCGAGTTGAGTTGTGGATTTACGAGTTAAAGTGTCCTGGCTCCTCGAACGCTTACTAACATGGCTTCTGAATTATGTCGGCCCGAACGGTAGTAAACGATATACAAAACATACATGTTTCATGAATCATTACTTTCAAAGACTTACAATATACATCATACCACATCATGGACTAAATGCAAGATATATATATATATAGGCACTACTTCATATTCTTTACTCCGATCCTAAGTCGCGACATTCTATTATAGGTTGCTCGTAGAAACCTTCACGATTCGACTATTACATTCATTACTTGCTATCTTACTTAAGGTGAGTTCATAGCCCCACTTTCCATTACTTAATTGTTTTACAAACCCTTGGGGGGAATACATGCTATTTTAACCGAGCACAATGTTTTTAAATTGTATGCTTGCCTGATTGTTTTATTATCACTAAGTACCAGCCTTGCTAAACCGAGATCCCTTATTATGAACCATTTAATCACTAGTAATAGTGAGCGCAAATATTGTGAATAGGCCTATTGGGATTGACGAATCCCATTTGTATTGACTAAGTTTAAACAAATGCACTAATATTTGAGATTTAGGTATGTTAGCAAAGTACCTACTGGGATAAATCTGCCGATCGATATTGGTACACGTTAACGTTATGGTGTCATAAGCTTAGTGTATAATAACATGTTCCGGGCGTATAATAACGTAGCCTACCTGTTTTGTTTTCCAAACATTGGTGTGAGCCTATAACTCACACTACCAACATATTGTGTTCAATCGATTTAACAAACTCTATGAATATCACTCAACCTTTGTGTTGACCTCTCAAGCATGTATTTCAGGTTCATGACGATCAAGGATGGCACGGAAGGACACGGATACTCAAGAGGGCTATAAATTTACTTATCATTCAAAAACTCATTTATTATACATTGTAAACATGGAACCAATTGGGACCTCATTTTGTAATCTCTGATATTTATATAATTTGAATGATAAACCTTTTTAAAACGACTCAATTAGAGTTCGTTTTCTATTATTGTGACTATTGTGCCGTCAAGTAACACCCAGTTCGAATTCCGCTGCAACCATGAATTGGGGGTGTTACAAAACTTAGGTCCATCAAAAGCTTTAGTCAATAAATCTGCCACATTATCATCTGTGTGAATCTTAACCACTTTTATTAAATGTTTTTCATATGCATCTCTTATAAAGTGGTGCCTGATCTCAATAAGCTTAGTTCTATTATGAAAAACTGGATTTTTAACTATGCATATGGTACTTTGATTATCAATAAAGATTGTGGTGTTCATGAAATTAAACCCATAATCCAGCAATTGATTTTGTATCCATAGAACCTGACCACAACAATTTGCAGCAGCAACATACTCTGCTTCAGTAGTCGAGGTAGCAACAATAGTTTGTTTCTTGCATTGCCAAGAAATCAATCTTCTTCCAAGAAATTGGCAACCTCCAGTTGTGGATCTCCTATCCATATTTGCACCAGCATAATCACTATCACTATATGCTTCCAATCTAAAAGGAGACTCTTTTGGGTACCAAAGACCTAAATTGGGTTGGCCTTTGAGGTACTTGAAGATCTTTTTGACTGCATTCAAGTGGGAAGTAAGTGGAGTGACCTGGTGTCTAGAGCAAGCACTCACAGCAAATGTAATGTCAGGCCTTGAAGCTGTCAAATACATCAATGAACCAATCATAGATCTGTATAGATGAACATTCACAGCAGGATCTGGTTCAAGATTGTTCTTTGGTTTTGTAGTTTCATAAGTTGTAGTGGCAGTTCTGACATTTTCCATATCAAACTTCTTCAAAATGTCTCTCACATATTTATCCTGACTGATAAATATACCATCATGTTTCGGCTTAACTTGTAAACCTAAAAAGAAAGTAAACTCCCCCATAGCACTCATCTGAAACTCTCCCTTCATCAATTCCTCAAACTCCCTGCACCATGCTTCTTTAGTGGAGCCAAAGATGATGTCATCCACATAAACTTGCACAAGAATGACATCTCTGGAATTTTTCTTCAGGAAGAGAGTTTTGTCAATGGCACCTCTTCTGTAACCATGCTTCAGCAGAAATGCAGAAAGCCTAGCATACCAAGCTCTTGGTGCCTGATGTAGTCCATAGAGAGCTTTTACAACCTTGTACACATGCTTTGGATTATCTGGGTCTTCAAAACCTTTGGGTTGAGTGACATATACCTCCTCTTCAATTTCACCATACAGAAAAGCACCTTTCACATCCATCTGATATACCATAAAACCCATATAAGATGCATAGGCCAAGAAGATTCTTGATGTGTTCTTTTTCACAGATCCTTTTTAGCCTTAAATCAGACCAAATACACCAAATACTAACCAAATATGCCAAGAGAATGTATGTTTTTGTATTTGTGTATGTGCAGGTACGGATATAAGAAAAATGAACAAAAACGAAGCCAAAACTGACAAAAACGAGCACGAGATTAGAAAAAGGTCAAATATCAGAGCCGGGGAAGCAAAATGATCAAAGAAAGCTCAAAATTGCTTTAGAAGTCCTCAGAGATTCATCAAAGTGCAAATTTAATCCCTGATCAAAGTTTAGAAGAAATGTCACATTCAGTCCCTACACTTTCAGGAATTTACAAAAATGGTCCTTGGAGTAATAATTCAAGTAAAGTCAAAATGTGGTCCTCCAGTATTCATAATTTGACAATAAAAACCCTTGGAAGATACTTTTGATAATCTACAGATTTGGTCCCTGAGTTTTTAGATTGTACAAAATTGGTCCTTGATAAAACTTATTAATCCTAAACCAAATGCACCAAACCTGGATCTATTAACAAGCCCAAATAACAACCCAAGCCCATTCCCTTTAAAACTATACCCGGTCCAACCTTTACCCATGGTCAACTAGACCCGGTCAAACACCCCAATATATTAAAATCCCCAAAAACAATTTACCCGCCCCCTTTCCTATTAACCCAGAAAAAACTAGAACCCTAATTACTGTTCACGCTCGTAAAAACTCAATTCACCACAATTAAGGGTACTAGAGTCAAATCGCATGAGTTTCTAGAAGACCCTGACATGGCAGGCCTGCCATGTCAGTGATCCGTGTGATATTGAGCACCTAATGATTGAAGCATGATTTATCAAACGGCCATAGATTAAGGATTGGTGACCAAGGTTAATCCAAGGGATGAGATGAGCTCAAACTAACACAAATTCACGAGGATTGCTGAGCTGTACTCCTAGAAGCTTCATTCCCAGCCTCTAGCTCTAGTATAAATACCTTCCTTGTATCAGTCATTAGAGGTGTGTAGGGTTTTTAGTATTGTTTAGTTTTTCTGTTTTCAGTATATTATTGTAATTTTCATTTCAAGTCTTGTACTAAATTTCATATTAATATAATTTTAGTTTTCATCTCAGTTTATTGCTCTTAAATTTCATTTTAGTTTAAATTCTTAAATTACTTATTGTTAGTTTGAATCATTAGAAGTAGTTTACCTAGATTTCTGTTTTAAATTTCTGTTTTTACTTATATTGAAAAAAAATAAATAAAATAAAAATAAAAAATAAAAAAATCAGAAAAATAAAAAAATATTAGTTTCAATTATAATTTCAGGTTTCATTTAGATTACTTACTGTTTTATTTAAGCTTATATCGGCTTCATAATAGCTTTTGTGAGCTTAATTTGTCATTTACTCCCAAATACACAAAAGTCAAACAAGGTCAACTGAATAGCTTATTGGAGTATTGGCAACCAATCAGGAGTCCACTTGGCCTGTCATAAAAGACAGGCAAGCTTAGTGAATGTTGGATCTATACACCTTGAACTGTGTTAGATTGATACTTTGAGTTATATTACTTAAGTATGCGGAATCTACTTAGTAATACTTAGAAGTTTGATTGTGAATGAAACAGTTGTTTATGAATAAGAACAATGTATGTAATAAACTGTAAGCTCCAATATTATTAATGATAATAATACGAGTGATCTTTGTATCACTAGGGTTACACCTTGAAGCTCTAGAAAACGTATATCTAAACTTTAACCTAGGACCTCCTTTTATAGCACAAGGAGTCCTCTTCTACAAGATAAGTATAACTCTAATAGAATAAGATATACACAAGACCTATTCTATATTTATCTTAACACATTTCCTAACAATTATCTAAACAGCAGTGGTAATATATGTACTTGCAGTGGTAATGAGTTTCCACTGCAAGTGCATTCTTCAGCAGTTGTAATATCTTCACTAGTCGTGGTAATTGTTAGTATAATTCCCAACAATCCTCCCCTAAACTTATGATTAATATGTAAATCAATAAGCTTCTTCAAGTAATCAGCAATCATGAGGATATGGGAATTCTTCCAAACACTTATCTTCTTCTTCTTAATTCTTTATCAGCTCTCACACTTTGATCATAGATCCTTTGTAGCAAATCTTCTATGACTTCACTTCTTTCCCAACATCTAAGCTTTGCTGACATCATCACAGTTAAAACTCCAGCTCTCAATGGATATTCTTTCTCAACAAGCATAAACACATCAACTCCATCTTGAGTAGAAAGATGATGTGCAGCACTTGAGTCATAAAATTTCCACAAAGTATTCATGTTGTGAGCTTCAAATCTCCAATGTCTGTCACTTGGGTCAGGTTCATATAATCTTCTAAAGTGAACCCATAACTCCTTAGCCTTGACATCAACAAGTTCATCCTTCTTAAACTGATCTTGAACAATCCTCCACAAAGTATCCAAGTCTTCTCTATCACAAGATCTAACAATATCTTCAAAATCTCTGCAAATACTTGTGACACTTCCAGTTCTGATAATCTTCCAAGCAACTCCAAAATCATCAGAATAGATCTCCCAACCAACTACTGGATATTTTGTTTGTAAGGGTTCAATATTAAGCACATCAGTCTCTATGAACATCATATTTGTAACTTGTTCTTCTGTCAACTTGCTAGGACCCTCTTCTGCTTGAGATGACTCCTGAGTCTTCAATTTCTTTGCATCTTTGGATCCAAGGCTCACTCCTGACCTTTTTGTCTTCATCACTACAGGTTCTTTATCCATAGGAATGAAATTACTATCTTGTCTTTTAATCCTGTAGTAAATACCTTCAATTTGATCATGTGACATTCCTTTGAACTGTGCCATCTTCATATTGCCAACATGACAGCAAAAAGTCTTCATCTCAGCAATGATCTGTGCCTTTGTAGGTTGCCTTGGCTTCTTTTGACCTTTTCTTACATCTTCAATGATATCATCAAGAGCCTGCTGATTCTTCATTTGAATGAAATCTTTTAGTTGAGCAGACCTTTGTTCTTCATTCAAGGTTGTATTAGCAACAAGTTCAATAGCCTTCTTTCTGATCACTGGATCATGATTAATCATGTAATCAATCTCTTCCTCTGTAGGCACATAGGTGAACATAGGAGGTTTCTCATGTAATACAGTTGGTGGAACAGCAGAAAGTGGTTCTGCCATTACTGCTTCCAATTTGTCCAACCTCTTTGCTTCCATAAAACTAGCAACTTCATCTTCCTCTTGCTTTCTCTTCTTTTCATTCTCAGCTGCTGCTAATTGCTCTGCCAATCTTGCATCATAATCAATCTGAGCTTGTTCTTTCTTTGAAATCTTCTTTGATTGCTCTTGTTCTGAACCAATCACAACTGCTTTACCTTTGACTGTTCTTATTCTGGCAGCTTCTTCCTATGCAGTGGTAACATCTTGACTAGCAGTGGGAACATTTTGACTTGCAGTGGGAACCTTTTCTGCAGCTGTGGAAATTGGTTGAGTAGTTCCAACTGTATCATCAAAATGAAAATCAGCATAATGATCCAAATCATAATCTTCTCCAAAATCTATCTTCCTCCCCTTAGTCTCAGCATCTATTTTCCTCCCCTGTCTGGAAGAATCTCCCAAATCTTTACTAGAACTTGTAGAGAACTCATCCTGAGATGAAGATGAAGATGAAGAAGAGAACACAACTTTAGCAGATCTTTTCTTCTTGAGACTCTCAACTTCATACTGTAATCTTTGAATCTCTGCCTTCATTTGATTCAGCTCTGTGGCATGATGTTCTTTGGTCTGTGCCAGATCTTTCTCCAGAGCTTGAACCTGCTTGACTAATTTTGTACATAATTCCATCAATTTAGTTAGTTGCACACTGCCCTCAACACTTCCAACTGTGTTACCTGTTGGGAGAGGTGAATCATGGGGCATTGATTCAGGCTCTTCTCTAGTTGGACTAGGATGAAGCCTTGAACCACCACTGCTTGTTCCTAAACCAAAAGGTTCAGCAACATGCAATGTTGAGATGAGAGAAGCTGGCTGTTTATGCCTTCTCTCATAAGTGTGAGTTACTGCAGGGGTATGGTGAATTGGTGGAACAACAATATTGGGTGTGTGATGGGATACAACTGGGATAGTTGCATCTTCACCCTGTACCTGTGAAATCTTAGCAAGCATTTGAGGAAAAAGTGGATGAAACTCCCCATTCCAAAGATCTGAAGCCTTACACATATTTTGAAAAACTTTTGGCTTAAGACATGGAGTTTCATAAATTCTATTGTGAGGTTGCAGTTGAAATTCATTTAACACGCTTGCACAAACCTTGGATACATCAAAAATTTATATGAACTCTTTACATTGCCTTTCATATTATTGAAAATAAATTTTGAAAAATTGAAAGTCCTATCAGTTGCCAAACAAACCAAAGGATAAGCCACGGTTGATGCAAATTGTTCATAAGATGTTTTCTTAGGACTTAGGCAATGTAAAAGAGTGTGAATTAAAAATCTCCAATGGGGACAAAAACATCCTTTTCTGAAAGTTACTTTTTGTTCAGATGTATCATACCCCATGGAAGCAATATTTGTGAAAATCTCTGAATTGGGTAATGTGATGATACCATTGAGATCATCCAATTGGAGAATTCTCCTCAAGGATGACTCAGTAACATCAATGGTTACCCCATCCACTATGGCTCTTAGAGCTTCCACAGTTTCATGTGTGTCTCCATGTTCAAGAGTTATGGACTCCACAGTGTTCCAGAACTGTTTGATATGAGAGACATAGATTGTGGGATTAATAGTTAAAGCATACCTTATATGGGCTGTATTAAGAAAATCCACAATCGGATGAAAAACAGGGCCACTCTTCGCATTTGACATTTGTAGGTAGGCCACTTGGTTGTGCTCCTCGACAAATTTTAGAATCGCCATGATATTTGTGAAAAGAGGATAAAAGTGTTAGTAATCAAGATAAAAATCAAGCGGTATGATGATCAATTTATACTAATAGGGTTTGAGGAGGTCGCGTAATGTGAATTATCTTTAGAAAGATATATCTTTGGAAAAGAATAAATTATAATAGGTAAGAAGATAATTCACAAAAGATTTACCCTATTAATAAGGAAAGACGGTTATATTTACAATGGCTAGTAAAAAATAGATTACTGACACAACAGTTGTAACGGCTAGTTCATCAGTGGAAAAATTACTCTTGCGGTGGTAACTAATGAACTAGTAGTGGTAAAATTTTCACAAAATATCAAAGAGCAGTGGTAAGTAAAACATGAAAATTAGCTACTCTTATCATAGTTTTTAGCAAACTATCAGCTATCAACGGATTTGATATGTCTTTACCATGAGCCGTTTGCTATGGACTAGCCAACTCTTCATCACTTGGAGTATGGTGAGTTGATAACCATATAGTTTTTGGTAAACTATCAACCATAAACGGATTTGATAAGTCTTTACCAGGAGCCGTTTGCTCTGGACTAGTTGATTCTTATGTGGATTAGACATGGTGAATCAATAACCATTTGTTGTGTGTCTGAGATACATACCTTATAACTCCAATGACTCCAATAATATGGGTTTCTAGGCTGCAAAACTAAGTAACACCCAACTTAACCCATAAAAATTAACCCAAAGTAACTTTTTAACCAAGTTACTATTCACAAAAATATCTCCCCAAAGTCAACCCGATAATATCCAAATTTACTCCTCCAACCTACCAAAACAGGTAAGAGTAAATATCCTTCATTAATTAGAATTCGACCTTGACTTTGCTTATAAAAGGGGGCTCATTAACCTTTATCTTTCATCAACACTTATCTTCAATAACACAAACCCTACATCAACAATGAGCTGGTTTCCACTTGTCTACATATCCTCAGATGATTCATCTGATGAGGAGATCAGCTATTGCACAAACTCAAAGGAACCTTCTACAGGGTGGAGTGATTACTTTCCTCCAAGTACTGCCACATCTACATCATCCAACATGAAATCCAAAAAGACTGCAGCTTCTCCTGCTCCATCCCTGGAGTTTTATTCCAGTTCTTCCTCTGATGATGATGATCCAACCTTCAATCTTTCCAAAGAACTTCCAAAAGCCCTCACTACAGCATTGAAGACTGCCATAAGCAACATGAAGTGGCCTGCTGTTGAGAAGCCTGCACAAGCACCAAAGCCTCCCAAGCAAGTTCTGGGCCTTGCTTGTCCAAGGAAGCAACTTTCTTTTGATGACAAGAGAAAGCGAGCTTCCAAAGGCAAGCATGATTATGAGGGAAAGGGGAAGAAACCTATGGAGTAGATGTGATGAAGGTTTAGATGTTAGGTTGTTGGTTTATGTTTTGTGATGTTTTCTTGGTGACTTTGTTATCTGAATGGTTGTATTGTACTTTCCTTTGCATTAATAAAAGTACTCTTTCCTTTTGCTTTTATCACCAATCTTTCCACTGTTGTATGACTATTTCCACTGAGCTTTAATTTCTCTGCATACAAGTTAGTAGAAAACCATACACACATATACAAACAATATTAGTACCTAAAAACTATCCTGCAACACTGAAAAAGTATTAGACATCAAAGATTTATGGATTTAGCATTCCAATACCTGTTACCAAGTACTGAAACCTACCCACATCAAGCCTTTTGTTAATAAATCAGCATAATTGTCATCAGTATGGATTTTGACAACATTAATAAGCTTTTTCTCAAAACAATCTCTAATAAAATGATGTCTAATTTCAATATGTTTAGTTTTAGTGTGTTGCACAGGATTTTTAATAATGCATATGGTACTACTATTGTTTATATAGATAATGGTGTTCATGAAATTGTACCCATAGTCCAATAATTGATTCTGAAGCCATAAGATCTGAGCACAACAACTAGTAGCAGCTACATATTCTGCTTCAGTGGTTGAAGTAGCTACCATAGTTTGCTTCTTGCACTGCCATGACACCAACCTACATCCAAGAAATTGACATCCTCCTGTAGTTGACCTTCTATCCAAACTTGCACCAGCATAGTCACTATCTGAGTATGTGATCGATTCCATAGGGGATTCTCTTGGATACCATAATCCTAGATTAGGATATGTCTTCAAATACCTAAAAATCTTCTCTACTGCTGTCATATGTGATGTCTTTGGAGTCACTTGAAATCTTGCACAAGCACATACAGCAAACATAATGTCTGGCCTTGATGAAGTAAGATACATCAAAGAACCAATCATAGATCTGTAAGTATGCACATCAACATTAGCACCACTAGCATTCTTCAACAATAGATGAGTGGTCTTATCAGCAGGGGTATTTGAAGGTTTTGCATCATTAAACTTAAACTTCCTTATAATCTCAGTCACATATTTGTCTTGACTGATAAAGATGCCATCTTTACTCTATTGTACTTACAGCCCCTAAAAGAATGTAAGTTCTCCCATAGAACTCATTTGAAATTCATCTTTCATCAGCTTTTCAAACTCTTTGCACATCTCTTGTTTAGTAGACCCAAAGATAATATCATCAACATATACTTGAACAAGTAGAATATCACCCTCGTCTTTCTTGATGAACAAAGTTTGATCAATCTTGCCTCTATGAAACCCATTATTCAACAAATAAGTAGCTAAGGTTTCATACCACTTCCTTGGAGCCTGATGTAAGCCACAAAGAGCCTTAACCACTTTATATACTTTATTTGGGTGTTGAGGATCTTCAAAGCCTGGAGGGTGAGAGACATAGACCTCCTCATCAATTGTACCATACAGGAAGGCACTTTTAACATCCATTTGATAGACAGTAAAGCCCATAAATGATGCATAGGCTAGAAACAATCTAATAGCCTCAATCCTTGCAACAGGAGCAAAAACTTCCTCATAGTCAATACCCTCCTCTTGAGTGTATCCTTGAGCAACCAATCTAGCTTTGTTCCTGATGACTATACCTCTTTCATCTTTCTTGTTTCTGAAAACCCATTTAGTACCAATGACCTTCATACCATCAGGCAAATCACAAAGAACCCAAACCTTTTGAAGTTTAAACTGCAACAACTCCTCTTGCATTGCTTCAACCTAGCTAAATTCTTCTAAAGCCATATAAACATTCTTAGGCTCCACTTGTGAGAGAAAACAGAAAAACAAACATTCATTCTTTCTTCTATGCTTCTTGGACTCATAAACTTCACTAATGAACCCATGAATATCATCTTTCTTTGTCTGTCTTCTAGTCTTCACACCTGATTGAAGTTCACCAATAACATTATCAAGTGGATGCACTTTGTGAATTGAAGTCCGTGATGTGCTAGGAATATCATATGTTGTAGGCATGTTTGAGATATCTACATCATCACTAGGTGATTCCTGAGATGAACTTTCCACATTTGGGCTATCAGTGGAAACTTCTGGTTTAGCAGTGGGAATTGAGTTACCACTGCTAGCAGGAATTTCTTTATTCAGAACATCAAAATTCACACTATCTGCATCACTTTTCTTTTCAGAATTATCAACAAAGTCCCAAAGTGGCATAACAATTTGATCTTCATCATCTTTGCTAGTTTCATCTTCATCAATGAATTCTTCTGAATCTTCAAGATCTTTGTCTCCTGTACTTGAAGTAAGAGGTACATAATTCATTGTATTGGATAATGTTTCAAGATCAAATAGCCATTCTGGTCCTGAACCTTCCATGTTAGCTTTATTTTCAAGAAACTCAACATGCAAATTCTCTTCAATCTTCTTTGTTCTTAAGTTATAGACTCTAAAAGCCTTGCTAACCATAGAATATCCAACAAAGAAGCCTTCATCAGAATTTTCTTCAAATTTACCCCAGATGATCAATGGTATTTAGAATAGTAACATGATACCCAAATGGCCTCATAAATTCCAAAGTAGGAGGTCTCCCTCTGAATAGCTCATAAGGTGTCTTGTTCTTAGTTTTAACCACTAAAACCCTGTTCTGTAGGTAACAAGCAGTGTTAACTGCTTCAGCCCAAAAAGTCATTAGAAGCTTTGAATCAGCTAACATGGTTCTAGCAGCCCCAATTAGTGTTCTGTTTCTTCTTTCAGCAACTCCATTTTGTTGAGGAGTTCTTGCAACACTAAATTCTCTCTTAATACCTTTGTCTCTGCAGAAATCATCCATAACTTTGTTCTTGAACTCTGTCCCATTGTCACACCTGATGATCTTGATCTTCTTTTCAACTTGATTTTCAACTTCAGTGATGAATGTCTTAAGGATGCCAGTGGTCTCATCCTTGGTTCTTAAAAAGAAAACCCATGTGAATCTACTAAAGTCATCAGTCACAACAAGACAATACTTCTTCAAATTGATGCTGCTCACAGATGTAGGACCAAACAAGTCCATATGCAGCTTAAAAAGTGGATGATCAATAGAATTGAATGCCTTGGTCTTGCATGAAGCTCTGTGTTGCTTTCCTTTGAGACAGGCAACACATGTTTGGTTATTTTTAAATCTTTTCTCTGGTAAACCTCTGACTAGACCATCTTTCACAATCTTGTTAATGGTCTTGAAATTAACATGACCAAGTCTTCTGTGCCAAAGCATTGATTCATCCAAAGTGGCTTTTGCAAGCAAGCAAGTAACATCATTATTAGCCACTATGTTCTTCATGTCAATGCTATATAGATTTCCTTTTCTAGGGATTTTAAGCAAACTTTCACTTTCATCAGGGAGCTTATAATCCTTAGATAAGATATAACATTCATCTTATGTGAATAGAACTCTATGCTTCTTGCACACATCTGTGACACACTGAAAAGGTTGTACTTGAGTTCTTTCACATAGTGCACATTCTCAAAGTCTAAGTTTCCAGCCTTGATTGTTCCTTTACCAGAAACTTTGCCACCAATTCCTCCTCCAAAGCTGACAAATTGTCCATCATAAGGTTTAAAATCTGAAAGATAGGACTTATTGCCAGTCATGTGCCTGGAACATCCACTGTCTGAGTATCCTTGATCATTTGTTGTCTTTGAATGTTCCTGCACACAAAATAAAGGAATTAGTTCCTTTTGGGGACCCAAGCCACAAATGACTTGGATCTGCCTTGTGTATCAATATAATTGTATCTGTCGAAGGTCATTGATACACCATTGGGATTGTTTGAGGTGATGGTTCCTTTTGGTTTCCATTCCCAACGTGCTGAGGCCTTATCAGCATTTCCCATATTTACCCTCTTATTGTTCACAGACCCACCAGTGGAAACCTTTGGCCTTGCAGAGGTAACTGCTAGCTTAGCAGTGGTGATTGGCTCCAAACGGTCAACCTAAATGGACCAAGGGATGGTTAACAAGGTCAAACAGCTCAGAGTCAATGCTCCGTGGAAGTACAGGGTTCCCCGGGTCGTTATGTCCCGACGAGGTGTGATGGTTAACAAACGGTTCTGTGATCGGGTGAATTTGGACGGAAAGGGTTTGTGAATTATTGGAACTAAGGAATATACGAAGAAATAGCTTAAATAAGCTATATGAATAAGACAGGAAAGTGGGAAAAACTAGAAATGTTTAAAACCTAAAAACGCGTACGTTCACGTTTTAAATAACGTAAACGTACGAAATAAAACGTGAAAACTGAAATCTGAAAACCCCCAGGGGTGAAAATGACTTTTTTTACAAACTAAAAGATAAAAGAAAATTTTTAGAGAAAGAAAATAATTTTTTACACTATTTAATTATTTAATATTAATTAAATACTATTTAATACTTATTATTTAATATTTAAATTACTTAAATACAATATAATATTAATTAATTGCTAAAAAATGAAAATAAAATTTCTAAAATTATAAAATAACTAAAAACTAATTTTAAAGTTAAAAATAAGTATTTTTGTCTTTTTGTGATTTTTATATTAATTAATTACTAATTAAATATTAATTACCTAATTAAACTATTTTAAATTATAAAAAAATAGAAAATGAACAGTAAAAATTACAAGAAAATTTCTAAAATTATTTTACAACATATAAAAGCTAGGAAAAATATAAAAACTATGTCTTACTTAATAAAAACTAATTATGCTATTTAAAACTTAATTATTAATTAATTATTAATAAAACTAATATTAAATGTAATAAATACCAAATGATTATATAAAAATCTGATAAAATTACTATAACTACTTTAATATAAGAGGAATTTAAGAAAAATTTAAAAAATCTAAGTACTTAATAAAAATCTAAAAATGAAAAATAAAATTTAAATTACATTAAATAGAAACTATCACTTAATTTTAAATTGATTTTTCTTGATTTTTTTTTTTGGAAACTTATTTTATACCTAAAAACAAACAACTTTAATGAAAACAACTTTTTTTGTAAACTAAAAATAAGCACTTGGGAGCTTAAAAGCCTTGATAGTTGACTTTTGTTGACTTTATAAGCAAATATGCTCAAACCAGCTTGTGTGGGGCCCACTATGGTTGAATTTGGTTTAACTGAGTTTAGGGAACATGTTTAAGCAATAAAAAGCAACTGGGGCCCACTGGATAAGCTATAAGCTAAAATAAGCACTTTCCAAAACCAAGATGAACACAGATTTGGGACAAACAAAAGGGGTGATTCCAAGTGGGGTCCACAAGGTCCTAGGTCAAAACTTTGGTCAAGGGTTGAAGTCTACCAGGGGGGATTGAAAGGACCTAAGAGGGGGATTGTAAGACCACTGTGGAGGTCAGAAAACCATCACCAAGTGGTGGTGATGGTTGTATAGCTGCTGATGCAGGGGAGGTGTTCCTCCCTACAGCAGACTTTGATCCAAGGTGGGGGCCCACAGAAAAATCTTAAAAATACAACAAAGATAGGATCTTGTAGGTGAGGTATTGGACTACAAATCCTAAAAAGCACAAGGCATGAATCTCAACACATAAATCTCTAAAAATCCTACATGTTTTGGAAAAAAAACTTAAAACATGCACTTTGACTTTTTACATAAACTTGATAGATTGACTTTTATGAGTTTTGGATGGGTCCTAACTACTCAATAAGCTGTAATAAGTTCATATGAGGCTAGATTAAGATCAAGGAATATGTTTTAGACCAATTGGGTGAGAAATTGCCCTAACAGTCCCAACAGTGGACTGTTGAAGGGGTGCTTCCTTTGATTTTGACCCTTTTAGCTAA
Organism: Artemisia argyi; assembly: GCA_030686995.1. Lineage (NCBI taxonomy): Eukaryota > Viridiplantae > Streptophyta > Magnoliopsida > Asterales > Asteraceae > Artemisia > Artemisia argyi. Next base: position 156,581,521 of record CM060690.1, on the reverse strand, counting down.
TGGGGACTTAATCTTATAACCTAAGCAACCTAATAAGACCTAGTGTAGTAAGTCTCAGCACCCTGTAACCAATAAAACTTACAACTACCTACTGAATGAAGCAAAGCTAAACACACCCTATCCCTTGACTGTTAAGAGATTTTCAAAACAACATGCACATTCTAAGCTAACCATAAAGAAAGCATTACACCATACTACTAAAGTAAAGTATCTAAGCCATTATCTACCACTAAATAACAAGAGATGAGAATAAATAGATAACAGACAATCTTATGAGTTAGTGATGACTTAAACTGAGTAAGAGGTAAGCTGACCTCAAGACAGTGATGTAAAGCTCATTTGAGCTTATAAATAAGCTATTTAACCAGAAATGACAACCAACATCCTACTGAAACACCTAATAATCATCATGAACATCCCTTTTACTTTTGTTGACTTTTGTGGAATTGAGCTTAAACTTATTCAAACTGTGCTGAGCTTATGAAACTTTGATGAATGACTAAAATAAGCTTGAACAACTAAATAACAACAACTTATTTCAATATTGAAGCTAAAATGGAAATTCAAATTATTTATGCCAAAATGAAATTAAAACTGTAGGTAACTAAAATTGATAATAAAGGTTGACTTAAATACAATGTAAACACTGCATACACTGGATTTGAACTGAATTTTATAACAAACAAGGAAATTACATAGAAACGATTTTTGCTAAACTATATTAAAACTAAAATTAACTACTGCTACTCTAATTAACTCTGCTTCCATCTTTTTTCTTGATTTAAATAGACCTTGGAGGGTTCCTTGGACTTTCCCACACCTTCTTGAGCCGTTGGATGGGCTTAAATGAATCCTAGCCTTCAAAATCAATTTGGCAGGAAAAGGATAAAGGGCAGGTTTGGGTTTGGTAAGGGTAATAAATGGAGGGGGGATTAGTGGGTGTAGGTGAATGAAATTAATGAGGTTTGGTGAGTTGGTGAGGACTTTGGAGGAGGGGGGAACACAGTTGCTGGAAACCAGGGAAGTGGGGTGAGGGAGATGGGTTTGACTTGGGTCAATGAGGGAGTTATATTTTTGGGAGTGGGCCGGGTTAAGTGGTGATAGGCTGGGGTATTTGGATCAGGCCTTGGGGTGTTTGTTTTGGTTTTTGGACTTAGGATAAAAAGGGTCCATTTCGTTTGTTTATTAAATACAAGGACCATATATGTAATTCTGAAAATTTGAGGGACCTGAAATGTAATTTTCCTGACTTGTTCCAAGGATTATTCCTGCCATGTATTAATAATTCAAGGACCATTATTGCAATTTTCCATTTTGAAATTCACAGGGACCAAAATTGTCATTTTTGAAAAGTCCAGGGACCAAACATGTAATTTCCTCAAAATTTTCATCCAGGGATTAAAAGTGACACATGCGAATTCCCAAGGACCAAAATTGATTTTTTTCATCCAAAAATTCCCACTAGGGACCAAATCTGCCAAAGTTTGACACTCCAGGGACTAATTTTGTAATTTCCCAAAACTTTTCCAATTTTTCACCAAAGGACTAAATATGACAACTTGTGATTTCAAAAGGACCTTTGGTGACTTTTCTTTCCAAATAAGTGCTCAGGGACTATTTTTGCCAATTTTTGAAAGTTGGGGGATTGAAACTGCCTATTTTGCAAACTTTGTACGTTTTTCATCTGTTTTTACTCATTTTGCATCTAAAACATATAAAACACCATTTTGAAATATTTTCAGTATTTTGATGCATTACTAAGTGTTTTTGTATGTTTTGCAGTTCAGATTTGACCAAAAATGATGAGTGTTTGAGCACTCATCAATCCCCCACACTAAACTATTGCTAGTCCCTAGCAATAAAATGTTTTGAAAACTTGATGGATTTTAAACTCTTTACCAAAAGCCATCACTTCTGGAGTAGCCAGGTGTGAGAACTGTGGTACACCTGATAACCGTGTGATTTTGAGCAAACCACCAGCTGTCAACGGATTTGATTAGTCTTTACCAAAAGCCGTTTGCTTCTGGACTAGCCAACTCTTGATGGAATAGTCAACATCTTGGTGAGCTGATTACCAATTATGGATTTTCCACTGCCTTTACCAAAAGCCATAATCTTGCGGGCTAGCCAACTCATTCGCTTTATGGGATATGGCGAGTTGATTTACCATACAATTTTGGGCAAATTGCAAGCCATAAATAGATTTGATATATCTTTACCAAGAGCCGTTTGCTCCTGGATTAGCCAAACCCTTTGTCGGTTAGACATGGCGGACTGATTACCACAAAAATTTTAAAGCACAAGTGAAAAATTTTTAAAATTTTTGAGATTTTGGCTAAAAACGGCGGTATAAGATAGTAAAATGTGATAAAATTCGCTAGAATAGCGAAATACCCCCCACACTTAGAATGAATATTGTCCTCAATATTCAAAGTCCCGGCTATTATGCCGACATTTTGAACGTAAAAGGGAAATATTACAAGCTAAATGTGGAAAACACCATTTTGTATTTTCACTGTATAAGTAACCATAGCATGGATGACTCCCCCACACTTAGGGTGAAAACCCTATAAGCATGCTACTGTTTTTGTTTACCGAGTCGCTAGCTTGACTCGACCCCGAATTCATTTGTCCTTGGGGAAGCATGATGTGGAAGAAACAATCTCAATTGGACTTTCATTCAAAATGTTTGGACAAACATATGAAGCACGTGAAAGTTCCACACCGATGAGATAAAATCCCGGCGCAAGATAATGATACATGAAAATGCCGGGATCAAAGATGGTATCTTCATTCCCGAAGGAGTGAAGAACAGGAGAAGTCACCCGATAGGTGAAGAAAGGAAGAAAGATCTTGATGACAATCAAGATTGATTCATCATCATCAGAAAGAGAATTCATGATTGGTGTATCATGAATCTCATCAGTAAAGCTCGTATGATCTAGACATATTATGGGTGGGAGGGTTGGGATTTTGATATCAATCAAATTCTCAAGATTGAGAATATTTCCCTCTGGAAAACAAAGATCATCTTTCTCTAGATCAAAGTAGAAATTATCATACTCCGGTGGAGATATGATATGAGTGAGTTCACCGGAGAACTCCTCAAAGGTGAATGAATCATACTCGGGGAGAGAAATTTGAGAATGAGAAGTGGTACTGCCACTAATCTTCTCTCCCATATGATCAAAGGTAAAGGCTTCAAACTCCGGAATAGGATCATTGGAGACAATGTCACTATCCTTAATTAGGATAGGAGATGAAATAGGTTTCATTTTGAAAGCCTCGATTTTAGAAATGAGGAGATCGACATTCAATAATGTTGCACGAAGTGCTTCATCCTTGATTTCAGTGTCAATCTCAACATTCTCTTCTTCTAAGCTAACTAGCTTAGAAGGTAATTCTTCCATAAAAACGATGTCTCCACAAGATAACGAATCGTCATCAGTAGAATCGGAGAACATCTCAACATGATCAGTCGGGAAGACAAGAGGAGGAGGAATATCACACATATGATCAAGAGTTCCATATGACTCTCTTGGGATTGAGACAAGGTTCTCAACACTAGACTTTATGAATTCGTCCGATTGCTTATCAGGAACAGTGTCAAGATGCTCCTCCCCCATGATCAAAGAGTGAGTGGGAACCTCGGGTGTGATAAGAGTGGGTTGAGATGGAATCTCAACTGATGGAATCTCATCTGATGAACCTAATGAATCTTTATAAAATCCAAGGATATCAAGTGTATCCTCATCAACATTGTCATCAGGAATGAAACGGAATCGAGAGCTAGATCTGGATGCTTTTTCTTTTGCTATTGATTCCCTAATAGATCTTTCATAAGCATCTTGGGAATTTATTTTAGCAGCCTGTTCGTCAGCTAACAATTCTTCCATCGATTTTTGGTTTGGATTATCCGGGGTATGTGTTATTCCTCTCAAGTCTTTTACTAAATCCAAAAGATCAAGGAGAAGACTTTGAGGAATTGGTGGAGATGGAGGTTCGTCATAATACGATGTGTCAAAAGTGTTACAAGGAAATGGATTCCTTGTTTGACAATCGGAGCTGAAGTGTGGACCTCCACAGTAATCACAACAGTAAAACTGATGTGGCTGTGAGTCGTATGTGCTAAAGTTATAATCGTTATCAGGAAACTGCTCATAGACAAGCGTGTTTCCTGATTGACAATCATAACTGTAGTGTGAACCACCACAATACTCACAACAGTAAAAATGCTGAGTATCATGGTGTGGTAACTGATGGAATGAATCAGTGGTGTCATGATAGGAATAGGGATCTGGGTTATAGACAGACCCGTTTCCTGATTCTATCATGCCACAACTGGGGCAATTGCCACCATTATGAGGATTACCACACAATTGGAAAACCAGAAAGTGTGGATGAGACATAGAAAGAATCAAATGTGTATAGAGGGGTAGGGATGAAGAATCAAAAAGGTAGGAGGGTAAAGATGGATATTTTTGTGGTTTTTGGAAAACATTTTATACAATTTGAGAAAGAAAATATTTTTGTATTTTTGTGTTCATTGATAACCGAGTTTAAAATGTTTTCGGGAATATTTTTGTTTTGATAATAAGAAAATATGAACAAAGGATGGATAAATGTACAACGGAACGAATTCCAAAGTCACTAATCAGAAAAACCGTTTAGAATAGCGCGCACACCTCCCCGGCAGCGGCGCCAAAATTTTGATTGGCTCCAAACGGTCAACCTAAATGGACCAAGGGATGGTCAACAAGGTCAAACAGCTCAGAGTCAATGCTCCGTGGAAGTACAGGGTTTCCCCGGGTCGTTATGTCCCGACGAGGTGTGATGGTTAACAAACGGTTCTCTGATCGGGTGAATTTCGACGAAAAGGGTTTGTGAATTATTGGAACTAAGGAATATACGAAGAAATAGCTTAAATAATCTATATGAATAAGACAGGAAAGTTGGAAAAACCAGAAACGTTTAAAACCTAAAAACGCGTACGTTCACGTTTTAAATAACGTAAACGTACTAAATAAAACGTGAAAACTGAAATCTGAAAACCCCCAGGGGGTGGAAATGACTTTTTTTACAAACTAAGAGATAAAAGAAAATTTTTAGAAAAATAAAATAAATTTTTACACTATTTAATTATTTAATATTAATTAAATACTATTTAATACTTATTATTTAATATTTAAATTACTTAAATACAATATAATATTAATTAATTGCTAGAAAAATGAAAATAAAATTTCTAAAATTATAAAATAACTAAAAACTAATTTTAAAATTAAAAATAAGTATTTTTGTCTTTTTGTGATTTTTATATTAATTAATTACTAAATAAATATTAATTACCTAATTAAACTATTTTAAATTATAAAAAAATAGCAAATGAACAGTAAAAATTACAAGAAAATTTCTAAAATTATTTTACAACATATAAAAGCTAGGAAAAATATAAAAACTAGGTCTTACTTAATAAAAACTAATTATGCTATTTAAAACTTAATTATTAATAAAACTAATATTAAATGTAATAAATACCAAATGATTATATAAAAATCTGATAAAATTACTATAAATACTTTAATATAAGAGGAATTTAAGAAAAATATAAAAAGGCTAAGTACTTAATAAAAATCTAAAAATGAAAAATCAAATTTAAATTACATTAAATAGAAACTATCACTTAATTTTAAATTGATTTTTCTTGATTTTTCTTTTGGAAACTTATTTTATACCTAAAAACAAACAACTTTAATGAAAACAACTTTTTTGTAAACTAAAAATAAGCACTTGGGAGCTTAAAAGCCTTGACAGTTGACTTTAGTTGACTTTATAAGCAAATAAGCTCAAACCAGCTTGTGTGGGGCCCACTATGGTTGAATTTGGTTTAACTGAGTTTAGGGAACATGTTTAAGCAATAAAAAGCAACTGGGGCCCACTGGATAAGCTATAAGCTAAAATAAGCACTTTCCAAAACCAAGATGAACACAGATTTGGGACAAACAAAAGGGGTGATTCTAAGTGGGGTCCACAAGGTCCTAGGTCAAAACTTTGGTCAAGGGTTGAAGCCTACCAGGGGGATTGAAAGGACCTAAGAGGGGGATTGTAAGACCACTGTGGAGGTCAGAAAACCATCACCAAGTGGTGGTGATAGTTGTATAGCTGCTGATGCAGGGGAGGTGTTCCTCCCTGCAGCAGACTTTGATCCAAGGTGGGGGCCCACAGAAAAATCTTAAAAATACAACAAAGATAGGATCTTGTAGGTGAGGTATTGGACTACAAATCCTAAAAAGCACAAGGCATGAATCTCAACACATAAATCTCTAAAAATCCTACAAGTTTTGGAAAAAAACTTAAAACATGCACTTTGACTTTTTGCATAAACTTGATAGATTGACTTTTATGAGTTTTGGATGGGTCCTAACTCAATAAGCTGTAATAAGTTCATATGAGGCTAGATTAAGATCAAGGAATATGTTTTAGACCAATTGGGTGAGAAATTGCCCTAACAGTCCCAACAGTGGACTATTGAAGGGGTGCTTCCTTTGATTTTGACCCTTTTAGCTAATGGGGACTTAATCTTATAACCTAAGCAACCTAATAAGACCTAGTGTAGTAAGTCTCAGCACCCTGTAACCAATAAAACTTACAACTACCTACTGAATGAAGCAAAGCCAAACACTCCCTATCCCTTGACTGTTAAGAGATTTTCAAAACAACATGCACATTCTAAGCTAACCATAAAGAAAGCATTACACCATACTACTAAAGTAAAGTATCTAAGCCATTATCTACCACTAAATAACAAGAGATGAGAATAAATAGATAACAGACAATCTTATGAGTTAGTGATGACTTAAACTGAGTAAGAGGTAAGCTGACCTCAAGACAGTGATGTAAAGCTCATTTGAGCTTATAAATAAGCTATTTAACCAGAAATGACAACCAACATCCTACTGAAACACCTAATAATCATCATGAACATCCCTTTTACTTTTGTTGACTTTTGTGGAATTGAGCTTAAACTTATTCAAACTGTGCTGAGCTTATGAAACTTTCATGAATGACTAAAATAAGCTTGAACAACTAAATAACAACAACTTATTTCAATATTGAAGCTAAAATGGAAATTCAAATTATTTATGCCAAAATGAAATTAAAACTGTAGGTAACTAAAATTGATAATAAAGGTTGACTTAAATACAATGTAAACACTGCATACACTGGATTTGAACTGAATTTTATAACAAACAAGGAAATTACATAGAAACGATTTTTGCTAAACTATATTAAAACTAAAATTAACTACTGCTACTCTAATTAACTCTGCTTCCATCTTTTTTCTTGATTTAAATAGACCTTGGAGGGTTCCTTGGACTTTCCCACACCTTCTTGAGCCGTTGGATGGGCTTAAATGAATCCTAGCCTTCAAAATCAATTTGGCAGGAAAAGGATAAAGGGCAGGTTTGGGTTTGGTAAGGGTAATAAATGGAGGGGGATTAGTGGGTGTAGGTGAATGAAATTAATGAGGTTTGGTGAGTTGGTGAGGACTTTGGAGGAGGGGGGAACACAGTTGCTGGAAACCAGGGAAGTGGGGTGAGGGAGATGGGTTTGGCTTGGGTCAACGAGGGAGTTATATTTTTTGGAGTGGGCCGGGTTAAGTGGTGATGGGCTGGGGTATTTGGATCAGGCCTTGGGGAGTTTGTTTTGGTTTTTGGACTTAGGATAAAAAAGGGTCCATTTGGTTTGTTTATTAAATACAAGGACCATATATGTAATTCTGAAAATTTGAGGGACCTGAAATGTAATTTTCCCAACTTGTTCCAAGGATTATTCCTGCCATGTATTAATAATTCAAGGACCATTATTGCAATTTTCCATTTTGAAATTCACAGGGACCAAAATTGTCATTTTTGAAAAGTCCAGGGACCAAATATGTAATTTCCTCAAAATTTTCATCCAGGGATTAAAAGTGACACATGTGAATTCCCAAGGACCAAAATTGATTTTTTCATCCAAAAATTCCCACCAGGGACCAAATCTGCCAAAGTTTGAAACTCCAGGGACTAATTTTGTAATTTTCCAAAACTTTTCCAATTTTTCACCAAAGGACTAAATATGACAACTTGTGATTTCAAAAGGACCTTTGGTGACTTTTCTTTCCAAATAAGTGCTCAGGGACTATTTTTGCCAATTTTTGAAAGTTGGGGGACTGAAACTGCCAATTTTGCAAACTTTATACGTTTTTCATCTGTTTTTACTCATTTTGCATCTAAAACATATAAAACACCATTTTGAAATATTTTCAGTATTTTGATGCATTACTAAGTGTTTTTGTATGTTTTGTAGTTCAGATTTGACCAAAAATGATGAGTGTTTGAGCACTCATCAATCCCCCACACTAAACTATTGCTAGTCCCTAGCAATAAAATATTTTGAAAACTTGATAGATTTTAAACTCTTTACCAAAAGCCATCACTTCTGGAGTAGCCAGGTGTGAGAACTGTGGTACACCTGATAACCGTGTGATTTTGAGCAAACCACCAGCTGTCAACGGATTTGATTAGTCTTTACCAAAAGCCGTTTGCTTCTGGACTAGCCAACTCTTGATGGAATAGTCAACATCTTGGTGAACTGATTACCAATTATGGATTTTCCACTGCCTTTACCACAAGCCATAATCTTGCGGGCTAGCCAACTCATTCGCTTTATGGGATATGGCGAGTTGATTTACCATACAATTTTGGGCAAATTGCAAGCCATAAACGGATTTGATATATCTTTACCAAGAGCCGTTTGCTCCTGGATTAGCCAATCCCTTTGTCGGTTAGACATGGCGGACTGATTACCACAAAAATTTTGAAGCACAAGTGAAAATTTTTTAAAATTTTTGAGATTTTGGCTAAAAACGGGGGTATAAGATAGTAAAATGTGATAAAATTCGCTAGAATTGCGAAATACCCCCCCCCCCCCACACTTAGAATGAATATTGTCCTCAATATTCAAAGTCCCGGCTATTATGCCGACATTTTGAACGTAAAAAGGCAATATTACAAGCTAAATGTGGAAAACACCATTTTGTATTTTCACTGTATAAGTAACCATAGCATGGGTGACTCCCCCACACTTAGGGTGAAAACCCTATAAGCATGCTACTGTTTTTGTTTACCGAGTCGCTAGCTTGACTCGACCCCGAATTCATTTGTCCTTGGGGAAGCATGATGTGGAAGAAACAATCTCAATCGGACTTTCATTCAAAATGTTTGGACAAACATATGAAGCACGTGAAAGTTCCACACCGATGAGATAAAATCCCGGCGCAAGATAATGATACATGAAAATGCCGGGATCAAAGATGGTATCTTCATTCCCGAAGGAGTGAAGAACAGGAGAAGTCACCCGATAGGTGAAGAAAGGAAGAAAGATCTTGATGACAATCAAGATTGATTCATCATCATCAGAAAGAGAATTCATGATTGGTGTATCATGAATCTCATCAGTAAAGCTCGTATGATCTAGACATATTATGGGTGGGAGGGTTGGGATTTTGATATCAATCAAATTCTCAAGATTGAGAATATTTCCCTCTGGAAAACAAAGATCATCTTTCTCTAGATCAAAGTAGAAATTATCATACTCCGGTGGAGATATGATATGAGTGAGTTCACCGGAGAACTCCTCAAAGGTGAATGAATCATACTCGAGGAGAGAAATTTGAGAATGAGAAGTGGTACTGCCACTAATCTTCTCTCCCATATGATCAAAGGTAAAAGGCTTCAAACTCCGGAATAGGATCATCAGAGACAATGTCACTATCCTTAATTAGGATAGGAGATGAAATAGGTTTCATTTTGAAAGCCTCGATTTTAGAAATGAGGAGATCGACATTCAATAATGTTGCACGAAGTGCTTCATCCTTGATTTCAGTGTCAATCTCAACATTCTCTTCTTCTAAGCTAACTAGCTTAGAAGGTAATTCTTCCATAAAAACGATGTATCCACAAGATAACGAATCGTCATCAGTAGAATCGGAGAACATCTCAACATGATCAGTCGGGAAGACAAGAGGAGGAGGAATATCACACATATGATCAAGAGTTCCCTGTGACTCTCTTGGGATTGAGACAAGGTTCTCAACACTAGACTTTATGAATTCGTCTGATTCCTTATCAGGAACAGTGTCAAGATGCTCGTCCCCCATGATCAAAGAGTGAGTGGGAACCTCGGGTGTGATAAGAGTGGGTTGAGATGGAATCTCAACTGATGGAATCTCATCTGATGAACCTGATGAATCTTTATAAAATCCAAGGATATCAAGTGTATCCTCATCAACATTGTCATCAGGAATGAAACGGAATCGAGAGCTAGATCTGGATGCTTTTTCTTTTGCTATTGATTCCCTAATAGATCTTTCATAAGCATCTTGGGAATTTATTTTAGCAGCCTGTTCGTCAGCTAACAATTCTTCCATCGATTTTTGGTTTAGATTATCTGGGGTATGTGTTATTCCTCTCAAGTCTTTTACTAAATCCAAAAGATCAAGGAGAAGACTTTGAGGAATTGGTGGAGATGGAGGTTCGTCATAATATGATGTGTCAAAAGTGTTACAAGGAAATGGATTCCTTGTTTGACAATCGGAGCTGAAGTGTGGACCTCCACAGTAATCACAACAGTAAAACTGATGTGGCTGTGAGTCGTATGTGCTAAAGTTATAATCGTTATCAGGAAACTGCTCATAGACAAGCGTGTTTCCTGATTGACAATCATAACTGTAGTGTGAACCACCACAGTACTCACAACAGTAAAACTGCTGAGTATCATGGTGTGGTAACTGATGGAATGAATCAGTGGTGTCATGATAGGAATAGGGATCTGGGTTATAGACAGACCCGTTTCCTGATTCTACCATGCCACAACTGGGGCAATTGCCACCATTATGAAGATTACCACACAATTGGAAAACCAGAAAGAGTGGATGAGACATAGAAAGAATCAAATGTGTATAGAGGGGTAGGGATGAAGAATCAAAAAGGTAGGAGGGTAAAGATGGATATTTTTGTGGTTTTTGGAAAACATTTTGTACAATTTGAGAAATAAAATATTTTTGTGTTTTTGTGTTCGTTGATAACCGAGTTTAAAATGTTTTCGGGAACAGTTTTGTTTTGATAATAAGAAAATATGAACAAAGGATGGATAAATGTACAATGGAACGAATTCCAAAATCACTAATCAGAAAAACCGTTTAGAATAGCGCGCACACCTCCCCGGCAGCGGCGCCAAAATTTTGATTGGCTCCAAACGGTCAACCTAAATGGACCAAGGGATGGTCAACAAGGTCAAACAGCTCAGAGTCAATGCTCTGTGGAAGTACAGGGTTTCCCCGGGTCGTTATGTCCCGACGAGGTGTGATGGTTAACAAACGGTTTTGTGATCGGGTGAATTTGGACGGAAAGGGTTTGTGAATTATTGGAACTAAGGAATATATGAAGAAATAGGTTAAATAAGCTATATGAATAAGACAGGAAAGTTGGAAAAACTAGAAACGTTTAAAACCTAAAAACGCGTACGTTCACGTTTTAAATAACGTAAACGTACGAAATAAAACGTGAAAACTGAAATCTGAAAACCCCCAAGGGGTGAAAATGACTTTTTTTACAAACTAAAAGATAAAAGAAGATTTTTAGAAAAAGAAAATAAATTTATACACTATTTAATTATTTAAAATTAATTAAATACTATTTAATACTTATTATTTAATATTTAAATTACTTAAATATAATATAATATTAATTAATTGCTAGAAAAATGAAAATAAAATTTCTAAAATTATAAAATAACTAAAAACTAATTTTAAAATTAAAAATAAGTATTTTTGTCTTTTTGTGATTTTTATATTAATTAATTACTAATTAAATATTAATTACCTAATTAAACTATTTTAAATTATAAAAAAATAGCAAATGAACAGTAAAAATTACAAGAAATTTTATAAAATTATTTTACAACATATAAAAGCTAGGAAAAATATAAAAACTAGGTCTTACTTAATAAAAACTAATTATGCTATTTAAAACTTAATTATTAATAAAACTAATATTAAATGTAATAAATACCAAATGATTATATAAAAATCTGATAAAATTAATATAAATACTTTAATATAAGAGGAATTTATGAAAAATATAAAAAAGCTAAGTACTTAATAAAAATCTAAAAATGAAAAATAAAATTTAAATTACATTAAATAGAAACTATCACTTAATTTAAATTGATTTTTCTTGATTTTTCTTTTGGAAACTTATTTTATACCTAAAAACAAACAACTTTAATGATAAAAACTTTTTTGTAAACTAAAAATAAGCACTTGGGAGCTTAAAAGCCTTGACAGTTGACTTTAGTTGACTTTATAAGCAAATAAGCTCAAACCAGCTTGTGTGGGGCCCACTATGGTTGAATTTGATTTAACTGAGTTTAGGGAACATGTTTAAGCAATAAAAAGCAACTGGGGCCCACTGGATAAGCTATAAGCTAAAATAAGCATTTTCCAAAACCAAGATGAACACAGATTTGGGACAAACAAAAGGGGTGATTCCAAGTGGGGTCCACAAGGTCCTAGGTCAAAACTTTGGTCAAGGGTTGAAGTCTACCAGGGGGGGATTGAAAGGACCTAAGAGGGGGATTGTAAGACCACTGTGGAGGTCAGAAAACCATCACCAAGTGGTGGTGATGGTTGTATAGCTGCTGATGCAGGGGAGGTGTTCCTCCCTGCAGCAGACTTTGACCCAAGGTGGGGGCCCACAGAAAAGTCTTAAAAATAAAAAAAAGATAGGATCTTGTAGGTGAGGTATTGGACTACAAATCCTAAAAAGCACAAGGCATGAATCTCAACACATAAATCTCTAAAAATCCTACAAGTTTTGGAAAAAAACTTAAAACATGCACTTTGACTTTTTACATAAACTTGATAGATTGACTTTTATGAGTTTTGGATGGTTCCTAACTACTCAATAAGCTGTAATAAGTTCATATGAGGCTAGATTAAGATCAAGGAATATGTTTTAGACCAATTGGGTGAGAAATTGCCCCAACAGTCCCAACAGTGGACTGTTAAAGGGGTGCTTCCTTTGATTTTGACCCTTTTAGCTAATGGGGACTTAATCTTATAACCTAAGCAACCTAATAAGACCTAGTGTAGTAAGTCTCAGCACCCTGTAACCAATAAAACTTACAACTACCTACTGAATGAAGCAAAGCCAAACACTCCCTATCCCTTGACTGTTAAGAGATTTTCAAAACAACATGCACATTCTAAGCTAACCATAAAGAAAGCATTACACCATACTACGAAAGTAAAGTATCTAAGCCATTATCTACCACTAAATAACAAGAGATGAGAATAAATAGATAACAGACAATCTTATGAGTTAATGATGACTTAAACTGAGTAAGAGGTAAGCTGACCTCAAGACAGTGATGTAAAGCTCATTTGAGCTTATAAATAAGCTATTTAACCAGAAATAACAACCAACATCCTCCTGAAACACCTAATAATCATCATGAATATCCCTGTGACTTTTGTTGACTTTTGTGGAATTGAGCTTAAACTTATTCAAACTGTGCTGAGCTTATGAAACTTTCATGAATGACTAAAATAAGCTTGAACAACTAAATAACAACAACTTATTTCAATATTGAAGCTAAAATGGAAATTCAAATTATTTACGCCAAAATGAAATTAAAACTGTAGGTAACTAAAATAGATAATAAAGGTTGACTTAAATACAATGTAAACACTGCATACACTGGATTTGAACTGAATTTTATAACAAACAAGGAAATTACATAGAAACGATTTTTGCTAAACTGTATTAAAACTAAAATTAACTACTGCTACTCTAATTAACTCTGCTTCCATCTTTTTTCTTGATTTAAATAGACCTTGGAGGGTTCCTTGGACTTTCCCACACCTTCTTGAGCCGTTGGATGGGCTTAAATGAATCCTAGCCTTCAAAATCAATTTGGCGGGAAAAGGATAAAGGGCAGGTTTGGGTTTGGTAAGGGTAATAAATGGAGGGGGGATTAGTGGGTGTAGGTGAATGAAATTAATGAGGTTTGGTGAGTTGGTGAGGACTTTGGAGGAGGGGGGAACACAGTTGCTGGAAACCAGGGAAGTGGGGTGAGGGAGATGGGTTTGACTTGGGTTAACGAGGGAGTTATATTTTTGGGAGTGGGCCGGGTTAAGTGGTGATGGGCTGGGGTATTTGGATCAGGCCTTGGGGTGTTTGTTTTGGTTTTTGGACTTAGGATAAAAAAGGGTCCATTTGGTTTGTTTATTAAATACAAGGACCATATATGTAATTCTAAAAATTTGAGGGACCTGAAATGTAATTTTCCCAACTTGTTCCAAGGATTATTCCTGCCATGTATTAATAATTCAAGGACCATTATTGCAATTTTCCATTTTGAAATTCACAGGGACTAAAATTGTCATTTTTGAAAAGTCCAGGGACCAAACATGTAATTTCCTCAAAATTTTCATCCAGGGATTAAAAGTGACACATGTGAATTCCCAAGGACCAAATTTGATTTTTTCATCCAAAAATTCCCACCAGGGACCAAATCTGCCAAAGTTTGAAACTCCAGGGACTAATTTTGTAATTTTCCAAAACTTTTCCAATTTTTCACCAAAGGACTAAATATGACAACTTGTGATTTCAAAAGGACCTTTGGTGACTTTTCTTTCCAAATAAGTGCTCAGGGACTATTTTTGCCAAATTTTGAAAGTTGGGGGACTGAAACTGCCAATTTTGCAAACTTTGTACGTTTTTCATCTGTTTTTACTCATTTTGCATTTAAAACATATAAAACACCATTTTGAAATATTTTCAGTATTTTGATGCATTACTGAGTGTTTTTGTATGTTTTGCAGTTTAGATTTTACCAAAATGATGAGTGTTTGAGCACTCATCAAGTGAAAACTGCTGGTTTTGAAATTTGGGGTACCCACTTGTGATTATTGTAAACTTTCTTTTCAAAATTGTTCTTTTTCCCTGTTTGAGTAGATTTAACAAAAGTAGCAACAGGGGACTTAGGATAAATTCTGTTTTTATTTCTGGCAGTGGCAACTGCTGGTCTTGCAGTGGAAACTGCTGGTCTAGCAGTGGAAATAGGTTTAATGCCAGAGTTAAGCAAAACAGACCTGGGAATCATCTTGCTAAGTGGATTTGGGTGAGTTAAGTTATTAGCATTATGGCCATTCACCCTAGTATTCCCAAACACTTCCCTTCTACCCAAGTGATAGTTACAATTATAAGAAAGATGATCAAAGCTACCACATATATGACAGGGTTTGTTGTTGAACTCAAAGTCACTACCAAATTTCCTAGATTTAACATGATTCCAACTCCTCATATTTCCTCTAGGAGTTGTTGATCTACTTCTATACATCTCTGCATATCTAGTAGTGGGCCTAGTGAAATTAGGTTGTGACCTAGGCTTCTCTTTGACAACCTCAGGAATACTCTTTTTAACATCCACATTTACATTCTCAGGAACACTAGGTTTAGACTCAACATTCAAACTTTCATCTTTAAGAGATGAGTCACTAGCACTATCAAATGTATCAACCTCAACCTGAACCTTTTCAATAACAGATTCTTTAACAAATTGTGGTCCATAGGTCATGGTTGGTTCCTGGAATTCTTCTAATCCTGTGTGAGCTAAGTCAATGCCAGGAGGTGACGGAACACCTCTTAGAGGTGGTGGAACTGATTTGTATCCAACTCCTGATTTGGCTTTGTTCACAACTTGGGCTTCCCAAATTTTGTCAATACACTTGGATTGATGATCCAGTGTATTACAAGTTATCTTTATATTCTCACTAGCCCTTTTAACCTTTTCTAGTTCTTCCCTAAGAACCTTGTTTACAACAACCTGATAATCTAAGTCTATTTTCAAAATAGCAATATCATCATTGAACTTAGATTCATTTGCCCTATAATGCTCTAATTGAGTTTCTAAAACACCTAGACCTCTTTTATGATTTGCTAAGTTATAATTAGTATGATTTAACTCTAGCAATTGTTCATCATATTGTGCTTTAATTTTCTCATACTCTTTTAAGGCCTTACAAGTTTTAGAACAAGCATTATTAATTTGTACCTCAGAGTCAGAAAAAGCCATTAGTGCAAGCTCAGTTACAACCATTACAGACTCTGAATCATCTTCTTCATCCTCAGCCATAAAGCTCCAATCAAAGCTCACTCCATCAATAGCCAATAGCCCCTTTGGCTCTTCAGTTGTAGGTTCTTTCTTCTTGTCCTGCTTATACCAAGTTGACCTGTTGTCAGGTTTCCTTGGTTTTCTACATTCCCTGGCAAAATGCCCATTCTTATGACAATTATAGCACTCCACCTTCTTTTTGTCAAAACCTACTGTCTCATTGCCATTAATGGTAATCTTCCTTCCAGTCTTCTTCCAAAACTTCTTTTCCTTTAAGCTTAGTAATGCCACCTGCCATTTAATGTCCATCTCCTCCATATCATCCTCATCAATTTGATCCAAATCCTCATGATTGAGAATTGAACCACCCATCTGACTTGATATAAAGGCATAAAAGGTAGAATCACTAAGTCCAGCAATCTGTCTTTTTGAACTAGCAGTGGAAACACCTCCACTACCAGTGGAAACAACAATGTTAGCATTATCATCATCACTATCACTTTCTCCATCTGAACTATCATCAACAGATGATGATATGAGTGCTACACTTCTTGAATCTGTGCTTAGTTTGCCAGCTTTCTTTAATCTTTGTTCAATAACCTTGAAGTTATTGTACAAATCATTAAGTTTCATGGTTTCCAAATCTGGCTTATCTTCCCACACTGCAACATTGGTTCCAAACTCAGAGGGTAAACTTCTTAAGAACTTTAGATTTAGGTCTTCCCTTTCCACCTCAATTCCAAAAACAGTGAGTTGAGTAACAATCTTTTGTAGCCTTGTGAAGATGCTATCAATAGATTCATTACTTGTAGAACCAAAGTTTTCATAAGTCTGTTTAAGCAGGGTCTTCTGAGTCTTCTTGGTGGAATCATTACCACCAAAAACATTACAAATCTCCTCAAACAGAGTCTTTGCAGTCTTGTACTTGCTGAATGCTAGAACTTGATCTCTGGGAAGTGTCATCAGCAACAAACCTCTGGCCTTCATATCATTTTTCATCTGAAGTCTTTCATCATTAGTAACAGGTCCAGTGTTAACCTTTACTACTTCCTTGCCACCAACCATCTCTAAGGTAGTACTTGGTTTGAAGGAATTACCAAGCATAATGATCTCCCAGAGTGTATAGTCTTGCACCATAAAGAATTGTTTGATCATTAGCCTCCACATCTCATAGTCATTCAACTTAAGCTTGGAAAGCTTAGCAGCAATGTTTGATTGACTGGTTTCTGTCTCCATTGATTCTTCTGAGTGAACTTGTGGTCTTCTAAATCAAAGTATCAAAGCCTGGCTCTGATACCACTTGTTGGATCTATACACCTTGAACTGTGTTAGATTGATACTTTGAGTTATATTACTTAAGTATGCGGAATCTACTTAGTAATACTTAGAAGTTTGATTGTGAATGAAACAGTTGTTTATGAATGAGAACAATGTATGTAATAAACTGTAAGCTCCAATATTATTAATGATAATAATACGAGTGATCTTTGTATCACTAGGGTTACACCTTGAAGCTCTAGAAAACGTATATCTAAACTTTAACCTAGGACCTCCTTTTATAGCACAAGGAGTCCTCTTCTACAAGATAAGTATAACTCTAATAGAATAAGATATACACAAGATCTATTCTATATTTATCTTAACACGTTTCTTAACAATTATCTAAACAGCAGTGGTAATATATGTACTTGCAGTGGTAATGAGTTTCCACTGCAAGTGCATTCTTCAGCAGTTGTAATATCTTCACTAGCCGTGGTAACTGTTAGTATAATTCCCAACAGTGAACCCCCTCTTTTCATTCTGAAGGGGATTTGGTTGTAAGTTTTTTATTTCAATTTCACTTCTAATGCATTAGTAGATTAATGATAGCTTAGATCTGTTATTGTTGATTGTTTTAGCTTAATTTTGATAGTTGCATAAGTTTTCAGTCTCATCTTATT
The DNA here is from genome assembly GCA_030686995.1 of Artemisia argyi. Taxonomy (NCBI): domain Eukaryota; kingdom Viridiplantae; phylum Streptophyta; class Magnoliopsida; order Asterales; family Asteraceae; genus Artemisia; species Artemisia argyi. Next base: position 156,563,360 of record CM060690.1, on the reverse strand, counting down.
GTTGTTCTCAGTTTTATTTGATTTGGATTATTCACTTTCATTTACTGATTCATTGATCTGTGTTGCTTTATTGGTAATAGCATCTGAGATTTGTGGTTTGGACTCATTTAAGTATCATTGATTATTAGTAGAATTGATATTGGTGAGTTGGACTGAATTGGATTGATTGCGAGTGAGATATAAGGTTGAAACAGTCACTGTAAGGGGTGTTTGGAATATATAGGTTTGCTGGTATTTATGTTGTTTCAGAGGTGTTTGTTAGCTTAGTCATCACTCTAAAGGTATAATTAGTCTTAGTAAAGTTTAACTTGGTAGGTTATTTCAACAAATAGTCAATTGAGATCACAGTTAGTTGCATAATCTCATCTATAGTTTAATATTAGTAATAGGAATCTTAAATTAGTTGCACAATAGCTTATTATAACATAGGAAAACCATTAAGACAGATTTAAATTCAATTTAGTCAAATTTAATCTGTTTTTCAAAAAGTCAAATAAAAATTGAACATCAGACTTGGCCAGAACTTGTAAGGTACCTGTAGGATTTAATATAGTTTGGGAATCCATCTGGATCGTTGTTCTTAGTTATTTGCCAGCTTGTGCATCTATATCAACAAGAAAATCTCACTTAGCAGCTTATTTGGTCACTTATTTTTGAGCTCAAAGTTGGTCATAATCTGGAACATTGCCCTGCTTCTCAGCTTTGAGCCTAAGTTCACAAGCTCTTATCTAGTAATCTAGTTAAGCATTTAGTGTGATTATTGGGGTAAAACTTAGTCAAGCTAGCTACCTTTAAGTTTCTACTTTTGATTTCCCACATAAGAGCTTATAGGACTGCTTATTTTGCCTGCCTTATTGTGTGATTTGAGCTTGCTTCTATTTTCAAATATAGGGCTGCAATTGTATTATATTGCTTGAAATCAGAGTTTGGGTGTGCATTTGAGTTCATTAGTACCATAGGTAGTTGTTTCAGTTGAGATTTGACCCATTTGCTTATCTAGTTACTTATCTGCTTATCCATTATAGCTTATTTGAACCTGTGTGGGCCTTAATCTGTGTTTCTGTGTGTGCATTAAGTTAAATAATGTTCCCATAAGCTTATTAGAGTCAATAAATCAATTGTTTAAGATTTGGTCAACTCTGGTCAACTGTGCATATTAATAAGGACTTTCCATTAAGCTGTTTTCATAGCAAACAGTAGTTCCACAGCTTATTTTCAAGTTTTCAAATTTTTCTTAAGTTTAGAATAATATTTTAGATTTTCCCTGAATTTTTCATATTTTTCTGCCTTTATTTGCTATTTTTCTTATTTTATTTTCATTTTTATTCAATTTCTAATACATTTTAATTATCAAAAACTCCAAAAAAATCAGAAAAAGCTTAGAAAAATCCAAGAATATTTTAGAAATTTATTTTTATTTATTTTAGAATTTTAGAAATTTATTTTGCATTTTTCCATTTATTTTGAATTTAATTTGAATTTTTAATTAGATTCAATAGTTTTTAAGTCCCAAAAATTACACAAAAAGCAAAAAAAAATCAGTTTTTAGTTTTAAAATTACTTTTTAGCTATTTTATAATTTTCAAATTTTATTTTTCATTTTTCTCACCTTATTTGCATTTTCTTTTAATTTTTAATTAGTTTAATTAGTTTTTAATTCATAAAATTTAAATAAAAAGTCAAAAAAATAATTTTCTTTTTCTCAAAATTTTCTTTTATCATTTTTAACTTTTCAAAATTATTTTCAAGTCCGTAGGAGTATTGTAGCTTAAATTTCACGTTTTATTTCGTACGTTAACGTTTAATAAGCGTTTTAGCTTACTTTTTCGATTTTACGTTACGTTTTTAGTTTCCTTGTTTGAATTACGTGCTTAACTGATTATTTGTGCTTCATTTACTTATTCATTAGTATAATCTCATCAAAATCATTTTTTACCACTTTCACGACACGTTTCACAAATCGGAAATTGAGAATTCCCTTCACACGGACTACGACCTCGGGTCATCCGTATTTCTTTGCGGATTTCTTGAGTAATACTTATACTATAATATAAACTTGATTTTCAACGAATCAATTTTGGCGCCGCTGCCGGGGAAGATTGAAGTGAATTTTTTGTTTTCGTTTTTCGAAATTGTGTTTTGAAAACCTTCCTTGTATATATTTTCTATAAAAACAAAAAAAATTGAAAAATCAAAAACACTTTTCCTAAACTGTTTTCAAAAATACCAAAAAAATAATAAAGTTACAGCCTCGACTCTCCCGTGGAAGGGAGGGCGTTGTAAACCAAATAAGCTTCCTAATATAACAACGCGTGAAATTAGTTGCTAATCAGATTACTTTGAATTCTACAACCGAATAAGCGGAAAATACGGTAAGATTTGACATTAAATTGCAAGCTGAAGAGAGAAACACTCTTCTCTCCCGTTCTGTCGCGAGTAGATTTAAAGGAAACAGTTTACAATTAACGTAGCGTTTGAAAAAGAAAACAAAAGTTTAAGTTTTTGAATTTTGCATTACAAAAATATAAAAAAAAATAACAAAAAGATTTTCTCTTCAAATTTGTTTTCCTTTTTCTTTTTACTTTGGTTATTTTTTTTAGTGTATGATCACACACGTTCACGGTCGAGATTAATTGATAATTCTCTGACCATACTGAACCAACACTATCGTAGACGTCGTAAACAAGCTTACGTACCCGAGTTACGTACTCTTGTTAAAGCACCCATCACCGAGATGGCCGATCAACGTACTATGCAAGAATTACTCCAGTGTCCCACCGAGGGATATGGAGATGCAATCGTTTTACCACATATCCTTTCTGATAATTTTGAACTTAAAACAGGATTGATTCAACTTGTCACATCAAACCAATTTCACGGTTTTGAAAGGGACGATCCTCACGTACACATCCGATGGTTTAATAAGTTAACTTCGACAATGAAATTTAAGGATGTCCTTCACGATGCTATTAAATTGATGTTATTCCCATTTTCACTCGAGGGTACAGCCCGGATTTGGTTTGAAAAAGAACCCCCTCGTTCAATCCATACATGGGAAGAACTCGTCTCAAAATTTGTTAATCATTTCTTTCCTCCGTCCAAAACGACTAATCTTAAGAATGATATAACTAATTTTCAACAACGTTTTGATGAGAACTTTGGTGAGGCATAGGAACGTTTTAAGGATCTACTTAGAAAATGTCCTCACCACGGTTTTTCCGAATTACACCAAATCGACACGTTTTATAACGCTTTGACTCAAAACGATCAAGATTCTTTAAACGCAGCCGCCGGTGGCAATATCTTGAATCGTATGCCCAGGGATATTTTAACGATCATCGAGAACAAATCTAAGGTTCCGACTTCTCGTAACAAACCGAATGTTTCGAAAGTGACTTCTTTTACTCCTTCTTCTTCTTCGTCGGTCCAATCATCGGAATTGGCCGAACTTACCGATGCTATTCATTGTATGATGAAAGAGTTTAAGATTCAGAACCAAAAACCCGAGCCCGTTAAAGCAGTTACTAAAAAATGTGTGATTTGTGGTGGACCCCATCCGTATTATGATTGTCAAGCCACCGATGGCCAAGTTTATAATGTTAACATAGCTGCCGTAAACTACAATCAAAACCAAGGTTTTCGTCCTCAAAATAACCAAATAGGGCCACCTGGGTTTCCACCCGTGCAAACTCATCAAAACCGTTATCCTCAAAATAACCAAGGTTATCAAAACCAAGGTTACAATCAACACCGTGGAACCAATTTCAACCAAGCTCAAAATTATCAAGTCCCTCCACCCCAACAAGTTTATCAACCACCACAACAAGTACAATCTTCTCCTGAGTTTGCTAATTATATGAAAACAAACGATGTTAACATTTGAGCTATACAAAATCAAATCAACAACATGAGGGTTGAACTTAAGAAAGATATCGACACAACCATGACTCGACAAGCGAATGAGCTTAAGCAAATGATGAGTAGTTTTCTTCAAATGAATCAACCATCGACGTCTAGTTCTCTTCCGAGCAACACAATTGCTAACCTGAGGGGTGATGCAAAAGCAATCACGACTAGGAGTGGTGTTTCATACGATGGACCAACGGCTCCGACTACCTCTTCTTCTCTACCTCCCAAGGTAGTCGCCCGTGAAACCGAGGTGACAACGGATACGGGAATTCCTACTGATAATGGAAGGACCGAAAAAATCCAGCCTCCGGTGCTCCCAACGTCAAAAAGAAAAGATAAAGTTGTTCACGAAGCTGAAAAAGAAATTCCCGTCAAAACAAAATTGCCTTATCCGTCACGCTTAAACGAACAAAAGCACCGTGAGAGAAATAAAAACCAGATGGAAAAGTTTTATCAGATATTTCAAGAACTACATTTTGACATAACTCTCGCGGATGCTATACTTTTGATGCCTAAATTTGCTTCAATGTTAAAAGGTCTTTTGAATAACAAAGAAAAACTATTTGAAATGTCAAGAACCCAGATGAATGAGAATTGCTCGGCGGTCATCCTCAAAAAGCTTCCCGAAAAGCTTGAAGACCCCGGTCGATTTCTCATTCCGTGTAATTTTCCTAGGATGGTTCAATGCTTCGCCTTGGCCGATCTTGGTGCTAGTATTAACCTAATGCCACTATCTATTTGGAAAAAGTTGTCTTTACCCGATTTAACTCCGACTTGTATGTGAAAGTAATATTTGGAGAATGTTTCACTGTGATAAGGAGAATGTTTTCACTGTTTTTGTGTGTGATCCTCTCCATACATACGATGCATATATAGTTACAATAGGAGTGCTATTTTGGGTAAATGTAAATTACCCTTTAAAGCCTAGACTATCAATTACAAATCACAGCTCATCTCTTAGTGTCAATTCTATCAACAACTAATCATATCATCAATCAAATATACAGCTAACACTCCCCCGCAGTTTGAGCGGGAGGACACCGAATACTCAAGCTGGAGTGAAACTCTTCAAACAAAGTTGTAGGCAAGCCCTTAGTAAAAATGTTTGCATACTGATAGCGAGAAGGCACATGAAGAACCCGGACCTGACCAGCAGCTACCAAATCCCGAACAAAGTGAATGTCAATCTCAATATGCTTCGTCCGTTGAGGCTGAACTAGATTAGAAGACAAATAAACAGCACTGACATTGTCACAGTAGACAAGTGTAGCAGAGGACAAAGGAGTATGTAACTCACGTAGAAGATTCCGTAACCAGCATGTTTCAGCAACTGCATTAGCAACACCTCGATACTCAGTCTCAGCACTAGAGCGGGAGAGCATCGGTTGACGCTTAGCAGACCATGAGAGCAAATTATTGACAAGAAACACACAATAACCTGAAGTAGATCGCCGAGTAATAGGACAACCAGCCCAATCCGCATCCGAATAAGCAACTAATGAATTAGTGGAGGATGAAAACAACTGTAATCCGTAATGTATAGTACCCCGAACATATCGCAAAATCCGTTTAAGAGCCGAGAAATGAGGCTCCCTTGGATCATGCATATGAAGACAAACCTGCTGAACTGCATAGGAAATATCACTACAAGAAAACAGGGCTTTACCCACGGAAATTACCCACATACATTGATACGCGGGTATTTTCCCTGATATTACCCATTAGTTACCCACAATTAGCGAATCCAAAGTGTAGAATAAATTTCCCTCAATTTTCCCATAGTTTTACCCACAAATATACCCATTAAATAATATATCGTGTGTGGTTTGTGGCTAAATGATTCCCGCCAAAATATTTACAACATATTACACACAATTTTTTTATCACAGGTATAGTTATGGCTAATTTTGTGGGCAAATTTTTTTTACCCACATACTACACACATCTTTTGTATTCGTTGGTAATATTTGTGGGCGATTTATGGGTAACATTTATACTTGTAGCTTTTCACAGACCCGGTTTCGTATTTAACATCTCGAGTGTAATTTACGTGGCTAAATTTACATCACCCATGTATTAGACTCATCCTTTGTGCTCGTGGGTAATTTGTTGTGTGTAATTTGTGGGTAAAAATATGCCCATGATTATGGCGATGGTTACCTTTTGTGCCTAAATTATTTTGCTCATTTTTACTTGGGTGAAATTTTGTTACCCGCTATTTGCACACTATTCTATGTTCATTTATTGGTATTATTTTGCTCAAGTTTTGACTTGTGTCTTGCTTGTAAAAGATAAATAGTTTTGATGAGCAACTTAACACCTTTTCTGGAAGTGTCATTTCGGCTAATCTAGCAAATATCACTGGGAGTGACTTATATTTTTTTATGAAAGTAAAATATAAACTCGCCAAACAATTTGGATGCATAAAAAAAGTTATCTTAAAGTGTATTCAAATGGTACTTTAAAAGTGGAATTGTAAATGATGAGATAATCTTACCATGTGACACCCAAATCATATCAGTACTAAATACATGATCTGATGTCATACGACTCGATCTGTATCATTAATATTTTGACTATGGTGTCGATAGCATAGTGTAGTAGCTCGACACACCAGGTACTATGATTTATTATTTGGTCAAATCATCCAAGCATGTTGCAACACTTGCTATCGAATAATATCTTTTATATATAATGCATTAATGGGACATTATAGCTAATTCCATTTCAAAAAGAGCCTATTAATTATTTTTTATGTAGCATACCTGCACTTGGGTTGTTGTAGCAGAGTATCAAAAAATTTAGTTACTCGTGGAATCGTACATTTAAATCTTGATCTCATACAACTAATCCAATCAATTTAAAATCGTTTTGGACATCTAACCGGTTGCAGGTTTAAAAGATTGTTCACAAGATTGTGACGATGACCTTAAGATCGTACGATCATCCATTGGATCATTTGTAACATTTCAAAAAAAAATTCATAAGATTGATACTTGGTACTGTATACCATACAGATTTCAACATCCATGTAACATTCCATATGAAGTGACAAACAAGACCAATGAATAACCTCAGTACCAAATCACAACCAGCTGAGAAACTTAGTGAGAAAGTCGTCATTACTTATAGTACAATATTGAAATAGGATAAAAACCAGGTATACAATAACCCAAAAATACTGATTCATTAAAAGCAAAAGAACTGTTTTATACTCAAAATGTTATTGTAAAATGACCCAATCTCTGACCACATGAACATAAACATGAGTTATGCAAGAAATTTATTACATGACGAAATAAATTCAATCTCATTGAAAGAAACTTAATCATTGTCATCTTCTGAATGTTGCAGATCATCATCGCCATCGTCCATATCAACTTGGATACCACTTGAATCATTTAGAGGTATTGTTGAAAGATCAGCCGCATCGATTGAATGTGCTTCTATTTCATCATCTTGCAAGGTTGTATTTTCTTCAGGAAGATCAAATGTTGAAGTTGCCTTGATTTTGCACATAGACCACCAATCAACGTTATCACGGCGCAAGCTCGGATAAGGTGAATAATAAACTTGTGATGATTGGCTAGCCAAAACAAAAGGTTCATACTTTCTAAGCCTTCTTTTATGGTTGATATCAACTAGCTTGTAATCTTTATGAATCTTCATCCCAACATTCGAGGTTGTGTCAAACCAATCACACCTAAACAATACAACTCTTTTAATTGGGAGAGCGGGATACTCTAATTCTACAATCTCCAATAAAACGCCATAAAAATCAGTTGACATGTCACCATAATTAGTACCCTTAATGCACACTCCACTGTTAAAGCTTGACCTCCCTAAACCATGCTCAGTAGTGTGGAATTTATAACCATTGACAAAATACATTGGATAGGTGGTAACACTCCTTCTCAAAGGCCCTAAAGCAACATCCTTGATAATTTGATTATCCACATTACCTAAATTGTGTGCCTACAATTAACAGATAAAGTTATTACATGCATACTCATATACTAATTATAAAACCATAAAGGCTGAAATACTTACATAGTGATTAAACCAATCAGCAAACTCGCTCTCAAGCCTCCGGTCAACTTGGTCATCTGTTATGGTTGGATCATTTTCCTTAATCTCTTCAACAAATATCCTTGAGAGACATAGAGAGATTGTTTTTAGAAAGGCAATTTATATTAAATAGAATGGGACCCAAGGAAATATAAACACCACAAGGTTGAATAATTGATTCTAATAATGAGATAAAAAATAAGTAAATACTATTTTGAAACTTACTCAACATATTCTTCAATCTCAACACAATTTAGTAACACATAGATTCTTGCAGCAGCATACTCCTCATCACTTAAACGTCTTGATATTCCTTTTCCAGATGATCGACCATCAGACATGAATATAGAGAGATTTCCTTCAAATGATTCAGCATCACCTCCACCATCATTACGAGGCGCTGCATTAATCTTTGTTCTAACATGAGGCTCAAAGTAATGTGAACAAAACATTGATGTTTCTTCAATTAAGTACGCATTAGTAATTGAACTTTCGACCTTAGCTTTATTGGTCACTTTTCGCTTCAGTTTTCCCAAGAACCTACATTTGACAATATTTTTTCTTAATATGTCATTTACAATAAAGTATTAGATTAAAATTATTAGTTTAATTTACCTCTCAAATGAATACATCCAACGATATTGAACTGGCCCTCCAACTCTTGCTTCATAAGGTAAATGCACAGGCAGGTGTTCCATAGAGTCGAAGAAACTTGGAGGAAATATTCTTTCTAGTTTGCACAAAATCACAGGAATGTCTTCATGAAGTCTAATCATGTCTTCTTCTTTGAGCATAGTACACGTAAGATCTCTAAAGAACAAGCTTAATTTAGTTAGAACTTTCCACACAGTGGTTGGCAACAATTCACGAAAAGCTATTAGGATCAATCTTTGCATGAAGACGTGACAATCATGACTTTTCATCCCAAACATCTTGTACTTTTGCATATCAACACACCTAGACATATTTGACACATACCCATCCGGAAACTCTAGTTTTGAAACCCAATCACACACAACTAGGGCTGGCATAACAGGTCACACGAACCTGTTAAGACACGAACCTGTTAAGCTCAAACACGAACACGACCTGTTAACTAATCGTGTCATTTTTCTCAAACACGAACACGACACGAAAATTAACAGGTCACCTGTTAAGACCTGTTAACAAACCTGTTAACATGCATATTAGGATTTTAGGTTTTTTTTTTTTTTTTTTTTTTTTTTGCCCAAAAACAAAATAAATTGTCATTTTTCTGCTATCTGCGGCTATCAATACAAAATCAAACCATCAACAACGACAACAAAAACATCAAGAACAATAACAAATCCAAACTAAACTTATGTCAGCTGCTATATCTGCTGCTAGCCTGCTATCAATACAAAAACAAATCCAAACTAAACTTGTACTCATGCCAGCTGCTATCTGCTGCTGTCATATCTAAACTAAACTTATCATCATTAACCTCCTTCCTTCACCTTGTCATCTCCATGAAAAACGATTCAGTCAACATCAACCCAAACGGACCCTTAGGGTCATCGGCATCACAAGAAAGGACACAAGAACTCGTGCAAAACATGAAAAATGAGGAGCGTTTGATTATTAACGAGGTCAAAAGAAAGAAATATGGGCGCGTGTAGTAGTGGATCGAGAAGAGAATGAGATGGGGATTCTAATGGTGGTGGTCGTGTAGTGTGGTGGCCGGCGGTGGAGCTGTGGTGGCCGGATATAGGGGCGGCTAGGGTTTGGTTTAGATAAGATGAAGATGGGAGAGAGAGAATAGAGATGGATGTGTTTGTTTGTTCCAGGTTGTCCACCACAGGACCAATTTGTATACTAATATAATATACTATAATATTAACATATAATATTAACAGGTCACTAACAGGTCTAATAGGTTTGACCTGTTAAGACACGAAAATTAACAGGTCTTAACAGGTCTGACCAAACCTGTTAAGGTTAAAACATGAACCTGTTAAGAACAGGTCGTGTCGTGTCGTGTTAACAGGTTTCGTGTCAAAATTGCCAGCCCTACACACAACCTTTTTTTCCTCTTTACCCAAGCTGTAACAAGCTTTTGGATACTTCCCAGTTGATTCATTTTTCTCCAAATCCTTGCACTTACAATAAATTTTTATATCCTCTCTTGCCTTTGCATTATCTTTAGTTTTTCCTTCTATATCCATCACTATTTCAAATACATTCTTAAAAACATTTTTTTCAATATGCATAACATCCAAATTATGACGGATAAGATTAGTACTCCAGTAAGGCAAATCCCAGAATATACTTCGTTTCCTCCAACCACATAACTTGCTAACATAAGCATTTGATTCCACACCACCTATTTTTGTAACTTTCTTTAATGTGAAATCATCAATTTGCATGATAACGTCTGCACCTGTAAGTATTAACAGAGATGGAGATGGCTCAACCCTATTCTTAATAAAGTCATTTTTGTTTCGTCGAAAATGATGTCCTTCTGGTAGAAATTGGCGATGGCAATCAAACCATGAAACCTTTCGACCATTTGATAAGCTAAAAGCTTTTGTGTTGTCTAGACAATATGGACAAGTTTTCTTTCCCGATGTACTCCACCCAGACAACATTCCATAAGCCGGAAAATCACTTATTGTCCACAAAAGTGCAGCTCTCATAAGGAAATTTTGTTCCTTTGATACATCATATGTGCGTACACCCTTCCAAAGATCTAATAATTCTGCTATTAACGGTTGCAAATATACATCTAACCTCTGCTTTGGATTCTTTGGTCCAGGTACAATAATTGTCAAAAACATATACGGGTCTTTCATACACATCCATGGGGGCAAATTATACGGTGTCACAATGACCGGCCAACAAGAATATTGTTTTCCGGACTGGCCAAATGGTTGAAACCCATCAGTGCATAACCCTAATCTTACATTGTGTTTCTCTAATGCAAAAGGACGATGCATATGATCAAAATGTTTCCATGCCTCGGATTCAGATGGGTGGAACATTACACCATCTGTTTGAACATGCTCAGCATGCCATCTCATATGCTTAGCTGTGACTTTTGAAGCATACAACCTCTGTAACCTTGGTACAAGAGGAAAATAATGCATAAAACAATGTGGTACTTCAGTTCTCCTCTTTTTGACACCCCTCTTTCTTTGTTTATAACGAGGGTGCTCGCAAAATTTGCAAATTGTTGCATCAATATCTTTATCCCAATAGAGCATACATCCATTAATGCAACAATGGATTTTCTGACATGGAAGGCCTAAATCTGCAGCATACTTTTTGGTGTCATAAAAACTACCAACCAACTTGTTATCCGACGGTAAAGCGTCTTTCAACAATTTCAGTATATCATCAAATACCTTTTCAGTAATGCGACCCTCTGACTTAATGTTTAACAACCTTGCAACCGTAGACAATTGTGAGAGTTTTGAACAACCTGACCATAATGGTTCGTCTGCTTTATGAAGCAAATCATATAACTTCTGAGTTTTTGGGTCTGGTGGTTCGGTTTCATTTTCATCGGTTTGTGGGTTTAAATCATGACCTATAGCATCTATGACCAAGTTGCGATATGAATTTGACCCTTCTACATCTCCAATAGATGAGGTATTAGTATGTGAATGTGCAGAGCTTGATGCAGTTGAAGGTTCCCCATGGCAAACCCACTGATAGTAGTTCTTTATGAACCCGTGATTGCCTAAGTGCAACTTTACATATACTGGTAAACGATATGCTTGATTTTTGCAATTTCTACATGGGCACCGTATTTTATCCTTGTCCATGTATGCTGATTGTTGGCAAGCATATTCAACAAATGCTTCAACCCCATCGATGAATTCAGGACTAATGTATCTACGGTCCTCTGTAAACCTCTTATACATCCATTCTCGATCCATTCTCATTTTATACTCTATTGGTGGTAGATGTCAAACCAAATGAACAACCTGAAAAGTAAAAAATAAAAATAAATAAATAAATAATAATAATAATAATAATAATAATAATAATAATAATAATAACAATAATAACAATAATAATAATAATAATAATAATAATAATAATAATAATAATAATAATAATAATAATAATAATAATAATAATAATAATAATAAAATTGGAATCAAAATACTTAAATACACAATGAATTAAACTGAACCAAACATCTTCATTTGAAGCACATTGAACAATTGTTAAATGATTAATAGTTTTGGAAAACCAATATGATGAGAAGAAGGCAAGGATTCTATATATATATACTATAGGAGCTACACCGACCTAATAAGCTAAGGGATCTACAATAAGTAGTCTGTACTAGTAATAAGCAAAAATTCACAAGCTAAACTAATTCTCACTAGTCTGAATTGCATAAACAACAGCCCAAAAAGGGGAAATTGTAGCTACACTAAAGCTGCCTTAAGCTAAGATAAAGAGCTGATATTGATGGATATTAGTAACAAGCCACCAAACATTTCACACTCCAAATATCAGACCTAGAAGAGCTTTTATGAGCTTGTCAAATTGGCTGCTAATTGCCTGCTATATAGGTGAAACATGAACTAAAGGGGAAACTTTGGGTGCCTAAACAGCTTGTAAAAAAAATTTTAAAAATAAAGTAAAAATATAAGCTTGTAAACAGGCTGAAAAATAAGCTCTATATCAATTTTTAGGGCCAATGGTCAAGATATGAAGAAATTAAAAATGCTACACTAAGGGTGTTTGGGCTAAAATGGCTGATGCAACAGTGACTATGCACATGGGTCAAAGTGAGAATTTTCTGACCCACAAGACTAAGGAAGTCAACTACCAGATGAATAACTACTCTATGACCTATTTGCAACTAAATTTAAGCTAAGGAAACAACAAACAAAGGCCTAAACTAAATTATCCTAAGCTAATCTTATGAAACAGTTTTGAAATAAATGCTTATAGATCAACTAGAAAACTTTGTAAAACTATTTGGAAATGGTGAGAATTTGATTGAAAATGACTAACAATAGATAAGTAACACTGATTGAACTAAAAGGAAAGGGTAAAAACAATTTTTAGAGGGAAATAAGGCATGTGCCAAACACCCCCTTAATGGGCAGTTTTGGAATTTTTGCACTAGAAAAGGATTTTTAAGCTGGAAATTTCAAATGGTACTATAGAAAGAATTCTAAATGAGCCAGATAGTCAGTGATGATCAACCAGTAGCAATGGAACAATGCTAAGAAGTAAAAAACAATTTTGCCATGAACTTATGTAAAAACTTTTTAGCAACAGAAATGAAAAAGGACATGAAATTGAAACTTGAATTAACTTAAAAAGATTACAATGCAGAAAATAAAGTTACAAGTGAAATAAAAGTGCTGATATTAAAATTACAAGAAAATTTAATGGTCAAAATTTTATCTACTGTTGGGACTTGGGAGAGTATAAATAGTTTCAATACTGCACACTTATATATTCTGATAATGTATTAGGATTATGATTTTTGCGCATGTTGTAACCCAATAGTATACTTATAAACACAACAACCCAATTGACTCGGCATACCCAAGAGTATATAATAAATTTGAAATCCCTTGTTCATTATAAAGCAACAATAAAAGTAATTTATGAAATTAAAACAAATCAAACCTTTTAATCAACAATGAGAATGAGATCATTGAGGATGGCTACTGGTGCAAGGTTCGATGGATCTAAGACTATGGTTGGGCAGAGTTTGATTGGAGGAATGGATAAAATAGATACCTTTAGGATTAGTTGATCAATTATATTCTTCATATATCTTTATTCAATGAGTACAAAAATTACAGGCCCTAAATTATAATTAGGGGTGCTTTTTTTTAGCAAGGCTATAATTAGGGGTGTTAATCGAGTAGGGTTGGTCAGGTTCGGGTCAAACAGTTAGTCGAGTCGACCCGAACCCGAATATGCAAAGCATTTTGAACCTGATACCCGACCCTATTTCGTATTCAGCTTGACCCGATGTAGATTTTGAACCCGAGTAACCCGATCTGATTATCCTTATTCGGGTTCGGGTTCGGGTCCGGGTTGGGTCGAGATTTTTGACACCGCTAATTATAACGGTGGTTTTATAGAAAAATATATTGATGATGATCAGGACCAAATAATTGTAGTATGCAAGCTATGTTTTTATTTAGTAATCATGCTATGTAGTTTAATTTTAATTGAAGTAACTACGTTAGTTTATAAATATACTAGTAATTTGTAACTAGGGTGTAAACGAGCCTGTTGACATAAATAATGTCTTAAAACATTGTTAGCATATTAACAATGTCTCTATGTTTTGATAATTACAAAGCATAAACTCATTAATCTAAAACTTATGACATAAACAAGTTTTTAGTGCTTAATATTTGTCTTTGCTTCCATATCACTTAAGGTATGAATAAACAAAGGATTTATTGCATTTCATGATCAAAGGAAATTTTTCTAATCACTAGATTTTTTATAAAATATGTTAAACATCTTATATCTTTTACAAAATTACTTTTGGATTTAAAAGAATATGTTTAATTCATTATAAATATATGATTTCAAATTTCCAACCAAAAATGGCAAATTTTATCCAGAAAAATATTCCCCACTAAAAGACAAGAAAAACCAACGTTCTGAAGGGGCGGCCCCCTTAATTCCTTAGGCGGCCCCCTTAATCATTAAGGGGACCGGCCATTAATTAAGGGGACCGGCCACGCTCCAGAACATTATTTTTCTCCCCTATAAATACTGGTTCATCCCTCAGAATTTTCTTACCTTTTGCACTCCTAAACTTTCTGATCTAGATCCACATTTCTATTCTCATAATCCTTTGATCATAAGTGCATAATTCTTTGTTTCAAAGTGATTCAAACTTCATCCTCTCAAGTGCAAGAGAAGAATACTTCTATCCTCCAAGACAAGAAGTATTACAACTTGTTGTGACCTTCACATCCAAGTTGTTGGTGCATCATCAAGATTATTTACACTATTCTTTGTGAAGATTGTTGTGAATATTTGATTGTAGATAGTTATGCTAGATATATAGATTGTGTGATTAGTTAGTAGCTTGGTGTGAAGAAGAAAAGTTAGGAATTATATTGGTGTGAAGAAGATAGGTGTGGAGTAGTTAGTTGTGAAGTAGATTGATTTGAAGAAGTTGTGACTTAGGTGTGAAGAAGTTGTGATGTGAAAATTGGTGTGTAAATTGGTGTGTAAGGTTTTCTCCGCCATAAGGGAGCTTGTTGATATAGTGAAGAAAACTCTCGAGTTAGGTGCTCGTGGAGTGGAGTAGGGTAAGGAAGGTGTCCTTGTAGCCGAACCACTATAAATCTCTTGTCTCACGGTTCGATCTTTCCATCTCTTACTTATTTCATTACTTATCATTGTTATATATCACTTATTGATAGTTGTTTAGATTGTGCAAGACTTGAGATCACATATTATCGAATCTAAGTTTTTAAAAGCTAAGAAAATGTAACAATTCGCAATTTCAGGTTAATTACTATTCCCGAAAAATTTCACTATTCACTTTTACTATTCATTTTCCCGAAATTTGATTTTTTGTTTCTTGGCCTCGAGTGATAAATCATTTCCATGGCAAATTAAAAGTTTGACACTCATCAGATCATTTTCCTGAAAGTTAATAAGGAATTACACGTTTTAGAGTAAAACGTCATTCAAAAATTCTACGCACAACGAAACTCGACCGCGTTAATTTTCCCCGTATTAGAAAAATGTTTGACACACTCATGATTTATTTGAGAATAAATCATGACTGAGAAAAACATGACCAAAATAAGTCTCGGCCGTGAAAAACTGGAATTTTCAGTTTTAAGCGTTTTTACTCAGCCGTAACCTTAGCCTATACCTGAACCGCGTTTCTAAGACAATTTGAGTTTTCACATTTTTGGAAAAAGTCAACATATTTTTCCTCCTCCTTTGACCAAAAATCATTCCTTGATTTTATAAGTCATTCCTTGATTTTTAGGCTTACGGTTTTATGTCTAAAAGACATTTAATACCAACCGACACTAGACTGAGCTCAGTCTAGACATTATAAGTCATTTTAAATCATTTTTATCCTATTAGAAAAGTAACATTTTACTTTTCTCAATTTTACGCAATATTCGTACGTTTTACGTATTACGCGTTTTAGACCCGTGTTTCCAGTTTTAGCAGGGGTTTAGCACCCCAATGGAACCTACCACTCATTTTATATTTTATTATGGAGTATGATTGAGGCAAAAGCAGTCAACTAAATTCAACCACGGATGTGGTCAAACAAGTCAAACTCCTAAGGCTCAATGCTCCGTGGAAGTATAGGGTTTCCCCGGGTCGTTATGTCCCGACGAGGTGTGGATGGTATACAAACGGTTCTGTGATCGGGTGAATTTGGATGAGAAAAAGATTTGTGTGTGATTGAACTAAGGAATCTATAATGAAATAGCTTAAACAAGATATGTGGATAAGACGGGAAGCTAAGAAAAACCAGAAACGATAAAAACCTAAAAACGCGTACGTTACGTTTAAATAAAACGTAAATGTACAAAATAAAACGTGAAATCTGAATTCTGAAAACACCCAGGGGGTGAAAATGACTTTTTTACAAACTAAAAGGTAAAAGAAAATTTTTAGAAAAAGAAAATAAATTTTAACCCTAATTAATTATTTAATATTAATTAAATACTAATTATTACTAATTATTAATATTTAAAATACTTAAATATAATTTAATACTAATTAAATACTAGAAAAATGAAAATAAAATTTCTAAAATTATAAAATAACTAAAAACTAATTTTAAAAATAAAAATAAATGTTTTTGTCTTTTTGTGGATTAATTAATTACTAATTAAACATTAATTAACTAATTAAACTATTATAAATTAAGAAAATTACTAAATGAACAGTAAAAATTCTAATAAAATTTATAAAATTACTTTATAACATATAAAAGCTATAAAAAATATAAAAACAAGGTTTTACTTAATAAAAACTAATTATGCTAATTTAAACTAATTATTAATTAATAATTAATAAAACTAAGATTAATTCTAATAAATACTAAATGATGAAATAAAAATCTGAAAAATTATTATAACTATTTTAACCTAAGATGAAATTATTAAAAATATAAAAACACAACTTACTTAATAAAAATGTAAAAATGGAAATTAAAATTAAATTTAATTAAATGGAAACTATCACTTATTTTTATGTTGTATTTTCTGGATTTTTCTTTTACAAAACTAATTTATACCTAAAAACAAGCAACTTTAATAAAAACAACTTTTTTATAATCTAATAATAAGCAAATTACAAGCTTATATGATCAACAGTTGACTTTTGTTGACCAAAGGGTGAAATAAGCTCAAATTAGATTTGGTGGGGTCCACAATGGTTGAATCAGGTTCACAGAAGTTATATGAACATGTTAAAACCAAATTAACTCAAATAAGCCACTGGAATAAGCCATAAGACATGAATAAGCATATGAAAAGTTATGTGAACTCAGAAAAGTGGGACAGGATATATGACTTGATTTAGGTGGGACCCAGGGGTATTTAGGTCAACCCATTGGTCAATTTCCCATGCCTACCAGGAGGGGGGTTGGGAGGAACAAGGTTTGAGGGCTGGGGACCATGGAGGTGATCAGAAGACCACCATCAAGGTGGTGGTGTGGGATGGTGGGTCTGCTGATGCAGGGTAACCAGTGGGTCAGCAGGGAACAATAAGACACAAATTAAGCATCTAAACTAAATCAAAAAAATAAGGAAAAATAAGCATAATTAAGCTGAGCTTGCAGAGTTTATAAACCTAAAAGCTTAGGGGCTAATACTTAGAATTGAAACCATGAAAATTGCTACAAAAAATTGAAAAACTGTTTAACTAAAAACTTTTGACTTTTTAAATGAAACATTAAGGTTGACTTATTTGAGATTTTGACAATCCTAACTTACTGATAATGATGAAATGAAATGCTAAGAGACTAAAATGAGTTATATCACTTACTTATGCAACTGTATGATGAATTAGGTGGCTTAAAACCTGACAGTGAACACATAGGGTTGGATCAAAGCTCATTTTAACTTTCTTTGTTATTACCTACTGATTTTAAATGTTGATTATACTATCCTACCCCTAAGTGTGCTATCCTAACAGCTTTTAACCACAAACAATAACAGCAACCCAATGCAATCAGTAATTCCAAACACCCCTTTAACTTCAACTGTAATGACAGATTATCAAGGTAAATTACCAAACTAAACCATGAACTTGCACAATTAACTCAAACTAACATTAATTAAACCTAGGTGAACTGAATTGAGCAACAAATTAGGTACATTAATATTGAATGCAAAAAAAATGAAAAGTGCTTACTATAACTTGAAATCTGAATTCAGTGATCAATATGTCAAAGAGCAACCTAAAGCCTACCACTAGGCATCTAATCCCATTTCCATCCAAAATACTTCAGCTCCCAGCTTCCTCCTTCTTCAATTGTAATTTTTTGATTTTTCATTAAATTTGCTCCTATTTTTGAGATTTTTGAGAATTTAAAGCTGAAATAGATTTTGATGCTTAAAATACTTATGAAAGCTTGTAATTGACTTATGTGAGCTTAAAGAACCATTAATCAACAACTTTTAACACTTTAAGGCTAAATTGAGATTTTATCTGAGAATTTGGCACAAACTGAATTTGAATTTTTAAACTGAAATTGATACTTGAAGCAAGTTTAAACTATATTACAATCACCAGAAATACATTTGGAAGTTAACAAGTAACTTGGAATTAACTAACATGATTTGCTAATCTACATTATCACTACTGCTACACTACTTAACACTAATCTCCCCTCCATTCTGCTTCATTTCTCTCTTTATAGCATCCAAGTAAGTATGTGGGACCCACAGGTCAAATCCCACCACTCTAATCATCAAGTGGATGACTTTGCTTCTCGATTCGAATTGGCGGGAAAGATTGTTTGACTAGTTGAGGGTCTGATAACGTGTGTAGGGGGTGGGGGTGATGTGATTGTATGTTGGGAAGTATGAGGGATAAGGTTGTGGTAGAGTGGTGCAAGTGGAGGGGGGGGGGGGGGGGGAAATACCACCTGGTATGGTGGTTTTGGTGGAGTAGCAGGGGTGGTGGTTTTGGAGGTAAGGGGTGGTTTTTGTTTGGGGGTTTGACCGGGGTCAAACAAAGGTGTGGACTGGGTTGTCTTAGATGGGCTGGGGATTAGGATTGGGCCAAGGGTGTGTTTTATTTTTGGTTTTGGTCTTTTAGGAATCCGTTTGGTTTATTTGGTATTAAAAAGGACTAACTTTGTAATTTAGGTAAAGTTGAGGGTATGATGTGGCATTTTCCCAAAGATACTACAAGGACTGAACTTGCCACAAGTGATAAACCAAAGAACCTTAAAATGAAATTTTCCATTTTAATACCCCGAGGACCTTTTCTGTCAATTCCCAAACTCCAGGGACCATTCTTGTAATTTTCTAAAACTTGAAGGGTTAAACCTGTAAATATCAAATATTAACACAAAGGACCAAATATGTCATTTAGGAATAGTTCAAGGGTTATTTTGATAAATTTTCCATTTTAAATAACCCAGGGACTGATTTTGACACTTTTCCAAAGTTGAGGGATCAAAGTTGTAAATTTGTAAATTTTAACTTCAAAGGACTTTTTCTTACAACTTGTGAATCCCAAGGACCTTTTATGATAATTTTACAAGTTTTGATTCACCAGGGACTAGTTTTGCAAATTTATGAAACTTGAGGGACTGAAACTGCCAAATATGCAAACTTTGTACGTTTTTCATTTGTTTTTGCATATTTTGTGTTTGAAACATATAAAACACACCTCTAAGATATTTTAAGTATTTTGATACATATTTGGGTGTTTTTGTATGTTTTGGCAGCTCAGATTGGTATAAAATGATGAGTATTTACACACTCATCAATCCCCCACACTAAACTATTGCTAGTCCCTAGCAATCTTTTGAGAAAAACTAATGGATTTGAAACTCTTTACCAAAAGCCATCACTTCTGGAGTAGCCAGGTGTAAGAACTGTGGCACACCTGATAACCGTGTGATTTTGAGCAAACCACCAGCTGTCAACGGATTTGATTAGTCTTTACCAAAAGCCGTTTGCTTCTGGACTAGCCAACTCTTGATGGAATAGTCAACATCTTAGTGAGCTGATTACCAATTATGGTTTTTCCACGGCCTTTACCACAAGCCATAATCTTGTGGGCTAGCCAACTCATTTGTTTTCGGGGAGTTGAGGAACCATGCAATTTTGGACAAATTGCAAGCCGTCAACGGATTTGAGATGTCTTTACCAAGAGCCGTTTGCTCCTGGACTAGCCAATCCCTTTTGTCGTTTAGACAAGGCGGATTGATTACCACAAAAAATTTTGAGCTCAAGTGAAAAATTTTTGAAAAATTTTGGTCAAAAACGGGGGTATAAGATAGTAAAATGTGATAAAATTCGCTAGAATAGCGAATACCCCCCCCCCCCCACACTAATCATGAATATTGTCCTCAATATTCAAAATCCCGGCTATTATGCCGACATTTAGAACGTAAAAGGGCAATATTACAAGCTAAGCGTGGAAAACATCATTTTGTATTTTCACTTCTGTAATCATAGCATGGGGGACTCCCCCACACTTAGGGTGAAAACCCTATAAGCATGCTCGGTTTTTGTTTACCGAGTCACTAGCTTGACTCGACCCCGAATTCATTTGTCCTTGGGGAAGCATGATGTGGAAGAAACAAGCTCACTCGGACTTTCATTCAAGATGTTTGGATAAACATTTGAAGCACGTGAAAGTTCCACACCGATGAGATATAATCCGGGCTCAAGATAATGGTAAATGAAAATGCCGGGATCAAATATAATGTCTTCATTCCCGAAGGAGTGAAGAACAGGAGAAGTCACCCTGTAGGTGAAGAAAAGGAAGAAAACCATGATGAAAATCATGCTAAGATCTTCTTCCTCGAAGGCAGGCTCATTAGCCTGATTTTGGATTTCAAAGGTTAAGCTCGTAAACATCCCGGGAGGGTGGGTGGGAATTTGCAAATTCTCATGATTGAGAGCATCTCCCCCCGGGATATCAAACTCCGGAGGAGTCATGACATGAGTGAGTTCACAGGAGAACTCATCAAATGTGAATGAATCATATTCTGGATTGATGTGCGTGAGTTCACAGGAGAACTCATCGAAGGTAAATGATTCATAATCGGGGAGAGAATTATGAGAATGAGAAGTGGTGCTGCCACTAATCTTCTCTCCCATAGGATCAAAAGTAAAGGCTTCAAATTCCGGTATAGGGTCATCGGAGAGAATGTCACTATCCTTTATGGGGATAGGAGATGAAATAGGTTTCTCTTTGAAAGCCTCGATTTTAGAAATGAGGAGATTGACTTTCAATAATGTAGCACGAAGTGCTTCATCCTTAATTTCAGTGTCAATCTCATCATTCTCTTCTTCTAAGCTAACTAGCTTAGAAGTTAATTCTTCCACATGACTGATGTCTCCAGAAGATAAAGAATTTTCATCAGCATGTGAAGTACTAAGCTCGATGTCGGGATTAGGGTTTAAAAGATTTTCAGTTTCTCCCATATCGGCTTCAGAATCAAGGAGACCATCATCATTTCCCAAAGGAAGTGGATTGATGTGAGTAAGTTCGTTTGTGACTTCCTCAATAAGAGGGTCAACATCCGAATGAGGAAATGGTGCCTCCTCATACTCAACTTCTCCATAAGATGTGTAATCATCATTAAAATCGGAGAAGGTCTCAAAATGATCTTTTGGATTTTCAGGGTGAGAAGGTAGATCACACACATGATCCAAAGTTCCATGTGACTCTCCTGGGATTGGGACAAGGTTCTCAACACTAGACTTTATGAATTCGTCCGATTCCTTTTGAGGAACAGTGTCAAGATGCTCATCCCCCATATTCAGAGAGTGAGTGTGAACTTCTGGTGTGAGAGCAGTTGTTTGAGATGGAATCTCAACTGCTGGGATATCAACTGATGAACTTGATGAATCTTTTTGAATAATAACAATGTTATCTTCATCATCACTGTCATCATAGTCATCAAATAGAGCAGTATTGCGAATGTTAGCACGTATTTTAGCTGCTCGTTGCTCAGCCAATAATTCTTCCATGCTTTTTCCAGATTCTCGTTCTTCAGCAAGTAATTCTGCCATAGTTTTCCCACGAGAATTAGGAATGAAAGGAAATTGTGGGGATGTGGATGTGTCAAAACCGAAAGGTTGACATTGAAAATCACTATGAGGACCCCCACAATATGCACAAGAAGAACTTGGAGTTTGGCGGAGTGAAATATTAGCTAACTCCTCCTTAAGTTCTTTAAATTTCTCAAGAACTTCTAAAAAGTCTTGCTGGATTTGAGGAGTTGCTAGGATAGTTTGACACTGTGGAGGTTGGTCTTGATACGAAGAGTCATAATTGTTACAAGGAAATGGATTCCTCGTTTGACAATCAGAGCTAAAGTGTGGACCTCCACAGTAATCACAACAGTGAAACTGATGTGGTTGTGGGTTATATGTGCTGGAGTTATAATTGTTATCAGGAAACTGCTCATAGACAAGCGTGTTTCCCGATTGACAATCAGAACTGTAATGTGAGCCACCACAGTACTCACAACAGTAAAACTGCTGAGTCTCATGGTGTGGTAACTGATGGAATGAATCAGTTGTGTCATGGTAGGAATAGGGATTCTGGTTATAGACAGACCCGTTTCCTGACTCTACCATGCCACAACTGGGGCAATTGCCACCATTATAAGGATTACCACACCACTGACAAATCAGAAAATGTGGATGAGACATAGAAAGAATCAAAAGGTTTTAGAGGGTGAGAAATGGAGAATCAAAAAGGTAGGAGGGTAAAGATGGATATTTTTGGTGTTTTTGGAAAGACATTTTGTACAAAGGATTAAGAAAATCTTTTTGGGTTTTTGTGTTTGTTGAAAACTAATTTTACAAAGTTTTCAGGAACAGTTTTTATGAAAATATACACAAAGATGGTAAATATACAATGGATGTATATCCAGGTTCACTAATACGCAAAACCGTTTAGAATACGCGCACAACCTCCCCGGCAGCGGCGCCAAATTTTGATTGAGGCAAAAGCAGTCAACTAAATTCAACCACGAATGTGGTCAAACAAGTCAAACTCCTAAGGCTCAATGCTCCGTGGAAGTATAGGGTTTCCCCGGGTCGTTATGTCCCGACGAGGTGTGGATGGTATACAAACGGTTCTGTGATCGGATGAATTTGGATGAGAAAAAGATTTGTGTGTGATTGAACTAAGGAATCTATAATGAAATAGCTTAAACAAGCTATGTGGATAAGACGGGAAGCAAAGAAAAACCAGAAACGATAAAAACCTAAAAACGCGTACGTTACGTTTAAATAAAACGTAAATGTACAAAATAAAACGTGAAATCTGAATTCTGAAAACACCCAGGGGGTGAAAATGACTTTTTTACAAACTAAAAGGTAAAAGAAAATTTTTAGAAAAAGAAAATAAATTTTAACCCTAATTAATTATTTAATATTAATTAAATACTAATTATTACTAATTATTAATATTTAAAATACTTAAATATAATTTAATACTAATTAAATACTAGAAAAATGAAAATAAAATTTCTAAAATTATAAAATAACTAAAAACTAATTTTAAAAATAAAAATAAATGTTTTTGTCTTTTTGTGGATTAATTAATTACTAATTAAACATTAATTAACTAATTAAACTATTTTAAATTAAGAAAATTACTAAATGAACAGTAAAAATTCTAATAAAATTTATAAAATTACTTTATAACATATAAAAGCTATAAAAAATATAAAAACAAGGTTTTACTTAATAAAAACTAATTATGCTAATTTAAACTAATTATTAATTAATAATTAATAAAACTAAGATTAATTCTAATAAATACTAAATGATGAAATAAAAATCTGAAAAAATTATTATAACTATTTTAACCTAAGATGAAATTATTAAAAATATAAAAACACAACTTACTTAATAAAAATGTAAAAATGGAAATTAAAATTAAATTTAATTAAATAGAAACTATCACTTATTTTTATGTTGTATTTTCTGGATTTTTCTTTTACAAAACTAATTTATACCTAAAAACAAGCAACTTTAATAAAAACAACTTTTTTATAATCTAATAATAAGCAAATTACAAGCTTATATGATCAACAGTTGACTTTTGTTGACCAAAGGGTGAAATAAGCTCAAATTAGATTTGGTGGGGTCCACAATGGTTGAATCAGGTTCACAGAAGCTATATGAACATGTTAAAACCAAATTAACTCAAATAAGCCACTGGAATAAGCCATAAGACATGAATAAGCATATGAAAAGTTATGTGAACTCAGAAAAGTGGGACAGGATATATGACTTGATTTAGGTGGGACCCAGGGGTATTTAGGTCAACCCATTGGTCAATTTCCCATGCCTACCAGGAGGGGGGTTGGGAGGAACAAGGTTTGAGGGCTGGGGACCATGGAGGTGATCAGAAGACCACCATCAAGGTGGTGGTGTGGGATGGTGGGTCTGCTGATGCAGGGTAACCAGTGGGTCAGCAGGGAACAATAAGACACAAATTAAGCATCTAAACTAAATCAAAAAAATAAGGAAAAATAAGCATAATTAAGCTGAGCTTGCAGAGTTTATAAACCTAAAAGCTTAGGGGCTAATACTTAGAATTGAAACCATGAAAATTGCTACAAAAAATTGAAAAACTGTTTAACTAAAAACTTTTGACTTTTTAAATGAAACATTAAGGTTGACTTATTTGAGATTTTGACAATCCTAACTTACTGATAATGATGAAATGAAATGCTAAGAGACTAAAATGAGTTATATCACTTACTTATGCAACTGTATGATGAATTAGGTGGCTTAAAACCTGACAGTGAACACATAGGGTTGGATCAAAGCTCATTTTGACTTTCTTTGTTATTACCTACTGATTTTAAATGTTGATTATACTACCCTACCCCTAAGTGTGCTATCCTAACAGCTTTTAACCACAAACAATAACAGCAACCCAATGCAATCAGTAATTCCAAACACCCCTTTAACTTCAACTGTAATGACAGATTATCAAGGTAAATTACCAAACTAAACCATGAACTTGCACAATTAACTCAAACTAATATTAATTAAACCTAGGTGAACTGAATTGAGCAACAAATTAGGTACATTAATATTGAATGCAAAAAAAATGAAAAGTGCTTACTATAACTTGAAATCTGAATTCAGTGATCAATATGTCAAAGAGCAACCTAAAGCCTACCACTAGGCATCTAATCCCATTTCCATCCAAAATACTTCAGCTCCCAGCTTCCTCCTTCTTCAATTGTAATTTTTTGATTTTTCATTAAATTTGCTCCTATTTTTGAGATTTTTGAGAATTTAAAGCTGAAATAGATTTTGATGCTTAAAATACTTATGAAAGCTTGTAATTGACTTATGTGAGCTTAAAGAACCATTAATCAACAACTTTTAACACTTTAAGGCTAAATTGAGATTTTATCTGAGAATTTGGCACAAACTGAATTTGAATTTTTAAACTGAAATTGATACTTGAAGCAAGTTTAAACTATATTACAATCACCAGAAATACATTTGGAAGTTAACAAGTAACTTGGAATTAACTAACATGATTTGCTAATCTACACTATCACTACTGCTACACTACTTAACACTAATATCCCCTCCATTCTGCTTCATTTCTCTCTTTATAGCATCCAAGTAAGTATGTGGGACCCACAGGTCAAATCCCACCACTCTAATCATCAAGTGGATGACTTTGCTTCTCGATTCGAATTGGCGGGAAAGATTGTTTGACTAGTTGAGGGTCTGATAACGTGTGTAGGGGGTGGGGGTGATGTGATTGTATGTTGGGAAGTGTGAGGGATAAGGTTGTGGTAGAGTGGTGCAAGTGGAGGGGGGGGGGGGAAATACCACCTGGTATGGTGGTTTTGGTGGAGTAGCAGGGGTGGTGGTTTTGGAGGTAAGGGGTGGTTTTTGTTTGGGGGTTTGACCGGGGTCAAACAAAGGTGTGGACTGGGTTGTCTTAGATGGGTTGGGGATTAGGATTGGGCCAAGGGTGTGTTTTATTTTTGGTTTTGGTCTTTTAGGAATCCGTTTGGTTTATTTGGTATTAAAAAGGACTAACTTTGTAATTTAGGTAAAGTTGAGGGTATGATGTGGCATTTTCCCAAAGATACTACAAGGACTGAACTTGCCACAAGTGATAAACCAAAGAACCTTAAAATGAAATTTTCCATTTTAATACCCCGAGGACCTTTTCTGTCAATTCCCAAACTCCAGGGACCATTCTTGTAATTTTCTGAAACTTGAAGGGTTAAACCTGTAAATATCAAATATTAACACAAAGGACCAAATATGTCATTTAGGAATAGTTCAAGGGTTATTTTGATAAATTTTCCATTTTAAATAACCCAGGGACTGATTTTGACACTTTTCCAAAGTTGAGGGATCAAATTTGTAAATTTTAACTTCAAAGGACTTTTTCTTACAACTTGTGAATCCCAAGGACCTTTTATGATAATTTTACAAGTTTTGATTCACCGGGGACTAGTTTTGCAAATTTATGAAACTTGAGGGACTGAAACTGCCAAATATGCAAACTTTGTACGTTTTTCATTTGTTTTTGCATATTTTGTGTTTGAAACATATAAGACACACCTCTAAGATATTTTAAGTATTTTGATACATATTTGGGTGTTTTTGTATGTTTTGGCAGCTCAGATTGGTATAAAATGATGAGTATTTACACACTCATCAGAGTATTTTGACAAGTTTAACCGTTCTTCCAAGCTTCGTATTTTTACGATACCCGGTTTTACGTTTCGTGGCTTAACCATTTACGGTTAGCATTTTACGGAGCCAAAACTAACTCAATAACTTGGATAATATCATCAAAAAGCCAACCCTTCCTCCCCAAGCATTTCAAACCGACTTAGGGGGGAGTCACCCTTTAGGTGGCTTAATCTCATGCATTTAGCCTTAGATTGCATACATGTGTTAACACTTGCTCACCAAGTGTTGACAAGTCAAACTTCCTAACCTTCTCAAGCCATATAAAGCCCCTCCTCCCCCTCATTTGTACGCCACCATCACACACACACAAACACCATCTCTTTAGCAAATTCTCTTCCAATTTTATGCAAGAATCATGTGCTACAACAACATATAAACTCTAGTTTGGTTTTGATTCATCAAACTACTTACAAACCCTAGAAACTTTGGTGATTTCTCTTGAGTTTGAATCCACTCAAGTCACCTCAACTTTCATCATCTCTCTTTCAAGAATACAAGTGTAGAAAGATTGCTTGAAGTGAAGTAGGGTGAAGGTAAAGTCTATCAAAGTCCTTACCTTACATGTTACTTACCTTTCTTGTAGAAAGCCAAAGTTGTAAGCAAACTCTAATACACTTCCTTGTTTAAATATCATTTTCATGCTATTTGTATTTCCTTCATACTATATATTGTCTTATTATCATGTCCATGATGTATAAAAATGGGTAAAACAAGTTATTGTAAATGATTGTTAAGTTATGTTATTTAAACAACTAAACTAGTGACTTTCTTGGTATAATCTGATCAAAATGTTAAAATTATGATATTGGATCATTACATATTGTAGTAGAGGACCTAACAAGGAAACCATAGCAATTTGAACCACCTAAAACGAGTATACGAGTCAAAAGTTATGACCATTTGAAGTTACCAAAACTTTGCGGCAAAACTGCCAAAATAGTTTCAGTGACAGAACATAAAACACGCAAAAAGAGGCTTTTCTGGTCCGTTTCATGAAAAAGTTAAAGCACGAAAGTTGTCCGGAATCACGTTTTCTTCAAAAACTCAGGAGCACGTCTCCAGAAAACCAATAACGAATGAGATTTTTCTCAGTTTCTTAACAGCTATTTACATATATATAAGTCACTATATAATGGTTATGTTTTAATAAGACCAAGAGGTCTTATGACCTAGATTCAAGACCACAACCATGGCTAAAGCCGAGGTTGAGTCTCAATACCATGGAACAATGACCAAAGGTCATGGCAAGGCCATGAACTAAATGACCAAATCAACATACCAAGGCGAAAACATGAGCTAACGACCATATAAACTTACCAAGGCAAATACATGAACTAGAGAAGTTGGCGATAACTTGAACATACAATTTGGATCTACTTCATCTAAAGGAAACATGAGATACAAGTTATAAGAAACTTACCCTAATAACAATCTTCATGTAAAGATAAACTTTCCTAAGTTTATTCAAATATCGGACATGTAACTTTTCGGATCAAAACTTTTATATATATACTTTATCAACTACTACAATAGTAGGGAGCCTCATGAGAGGAGTTCATTATGTAAGCCGTCGAGATGAGTTGTGGATTTACGAATTAAAGTGTCCTGGCTCCTTGAACGTTTACTACATGACTTCTGAATTATGTCGGCCCGAACAGTAGTAAACGATATATAAACTATACATGTTTCATGAATCATTTATTTTCAAAGACTTACACTATACATCATACCACATCATGGACTAAATGCAAGACATATATTGGCATGTTTATGTTTCCTTAGACATTATTCCAAACCTAAGTTACAACAATTATTCTAGGTTGCTCGTAGAAGTTCTTACGGCATATCCATCATTCTCATTATACATCATCCAACTCAAGGTGAGTTCGTAGCCCCACTTTCTATTGTTTAACTATTTTACAAACCCATGGGGGGGGATACATGCTATTATTTTTCTACTCGAACACAATGCTTTCTACTGTATGCTATTCGACTATGTTTTATTATCACTAAGTAACATCCTTGCCAAACCAAGATCCCTTATTATGAACCATTTAATCACTAGTAATAGTGAGCGCGAATATTGTGAATATGCCTATTGGGATTGACGAATCCCATTTGTGTTGAACAACTACGAGTTCAAACAAATGCATTAATATTTGAGACATTAGGTATGACGGCAAAGTACCTACCGGGATAACTCCGCCGATTGATATTGGTACCTGTTAACGTTTTGGTGTCATAAGCTTAGTGAATTAATAACCTTTCCAGGCATATAACAACGTAGCCCATCTTTGTTTTCTAACTATGAGTGTGAGTCTATAGCTCACACTACGATTATTGTGTTCAACGATTTAATTACAAACTCTACGAATATCACTCAACCTTTGTGTTGACCTCTCAAGCATGTATTTCAGGTTCACGATGATCAAGGATGGCACGGAAGGGCACGGATACTCAAGAGGGCTATAAATTTTATTATCATTCAAAAACTCATTTAAATGTAAACTGTAAACATGGAACCATTTGGGACCTCATTTTGTAATCTCTGATATTTATACAATTTGAATGATAAATCTTTTAAAATGACTCAATTAGAGTTTGTTTTCTATCATTGTGACTATTGTGCCGTCGAGTAACAACCAGTTTGAATTCCGCTGCATCCATGAATTGGGGGTGTTACAGATTGGTACCAGAGCCATGGTTATAGAGAAACGAGTCTAATTGAGACCTAAACTATAACCACACATACAAGCAAAAACATTTTTATAGCCTTCCGCTCTCCGTGTCTTCCATCCTCCAGACGATTATGGACTTATTAAGCATTTTATGCTACATGAACATATAAGTATATTTATATATACATTCGAGTTATTTTCAATCATTTTATCTAAACATATCTGCGTATGCCTATTCTAGGGCATTTCGGCACAACTACATTCTCCCAATCATGTTCCTACTCCAACATTTTTTGTCCAAGATATTGTAACGAATTACGATGGTCTTTTCTATTTCCCGGACATTGTATGACACAATGGTCTTAATCATTTCTCAAATGTTTTCGGTCACACAATGGTCTAATCTACTTCCGAGACATTGTGATTTGTCCAATGGTCTCTGGAATTATTCCACCACCTCATCAATATCATTTCATATGATATCAAAAACCCATCACAATCTATCGATTTCCAAACAAGAAATATGAGATTTCTAAAGGACAAACTAATCCATCATCTACAAAAGCTGGAGTTTCTCTACATTCATCAAAGTTTTCTTCTGAAACCTTCATTGTTAAAAGTTCATGATCCTGGCCAAGTACGGACTGTTTTAGAATTACTTAAGACTTCCTTTCCACACATATCTACCCGTACTATCTTCTATGCAATGGAATGTGAAAACATAGGTTACAAGTCTTGTATGGGCGGGACTTGTAACTGAATGGTTTGACATCGCCTTTGTTTAGTGGACAGTTTCTCAAAAGCAACAGACATATCACAAGTATACCTAATTTAGGTATTTGAAAATTTTATCGAACCTCGGCTAAATATAGACTAGTCACCTATATTTAACCTAGGGACAGTGGAACATAGTCTGACTAACTATGTTCGACTTAAAATTTTCAAATACTGAGAATAGTTGTACTAGGGTTATGTTTAGATTGATTTCCTACATGAACTCGATAAACCACCAGAATTCATTAAAATGATCTAGAGACACGATAGTGCCTTACCACTCAGCGAAATCTTAACACCTTATTCGTACTACCTAATTTCATTCTTGAAAGTTTTCATTTATGAGATAATCCGAACTACTATCTTGGGATAGTTATCAATTCTTCTCTTCATCCCGTAGAAGTACTATCCTGTTTAGGTCCTAAGAATACCGTTCCATCATAAACCTTTAAAATCTCTTAAGATTTTCAAAGCAAACTCAACATCTATACCTAAGAATATTAATGTTAAGCATACACTACATAATTTTGTTCATCAAACATATCACATCATTATCTTCACAACCGTTACAACCACAAGCTCATTAACAGATCTTGATGCACTTTTAAAGCTTAAATCATCCTTAGTTACACCACAAGCACCCTCATCAGCTTTACAAGATTGAATATTCATCTTGTACTTTTGGAACACCAGTATCATCTCGTAATACACTACCTTGTAACTCATCGGCTAATTATGAATGTTGTGTTGGGAATTCTTAAGTAGGATGATTTATAATTATTTGAATGGATTGGGATGCCTTTTCATTTGAATAAAGAAATTGTAAATCACCGAACCATAAGTTTATATTTCCCTATTTACATTGTTTGGGATGCCTCTCTATGTAAATAAAGAATTATAAACAAGTGGGCTTATTTGTATCCGAAATAACATAAGTATGAAGTCAATAAACACTAGGTACAACAACAGATTATCTACTAGACTATGATTGCAACTACTATCCCAATTTCCATTTATATACAACTACTATATCAATTCCTATTAATATTCGACTGCTATATCAATTTCCTTTGATATTCGAATATTATATGGATCTCTACAGATATTCAACTATGTTATCAATCTCTATTGACACACCGTATTCTGAGACAAATCAAACTACATCACTGGAAATCCCAGACTCTAGTCCTAATAAGTAACCACACCTGTTCATCGACACCACTCCAACGTATAACACACATAGAACTTCGGGACGAAGTTCCCCGTAAGGGGTAGAGACTGTAACAATTCGCAATTTCAGGTTAATTACTATTCCCAAAAAAATTCACTATTCACTTTTACTATTCATTTTCCCGAAATCATTTCCATGGCAAATTAAAAGTTTGACACTCATCAGATCATTTTCGTGAAAGTTAATAAGGAATTACACGTTTTAGGGTAAAACGCCATTCAAAAATTCTACGCACAACGAAACTCGACCGCGTTAATTTTCCCCGTATTAGAAAAATGTTTGACACACTCATGATTTATTTGAGAATAAATCATGACTGAGAAAAACATGACCAAAATAAGCCTCGGCCGTGAAAAATTGGAATTTTCAGTTTTAAGCGTTTTTACTCAGCCGTAACCTTAGCCTATACCTGAACCGCGTTTCTAAGACAATTTGAGTTTTCACATTTTTGGAAAAAGTCAACATATTTTTCCTCCTCCTTTGACTAAAAATCATTCCTTGATTTTATAAGTCATTCCTTGATTTTTAGGCTTACGGTTTTATGTCTAAAAGACATTTAATACCTACCGACACTAGACTGAGCCCAGTCTAGACATTATAATTCATTTTAAATCATTTTTATCCTATTAGAAAATTAACATTTTACTTTTCTCAATTTTACGCAATATTCGAACATTTTACGTATTACGCGTTTTAGACCCGTGTTTCCAGTTTTAGCAGGGTTTTAGCAACCCAATGGAACCTACCACTCATTTTATATTTTATTATGGAGTATTTTGACAATTTTAACCATTCTTCCAAGTTTCGTATTTTTACGATACCCGATTTTACGTTTCGTAGCTTAACCATTTACGGTTAGCATTTTACGGAGCCGAAACTAACTCAATAACTTGGATAATATCATCAAAAAGCCAACCCTTCCTCCCCAAGCATTGCAAACCGACTTAGGGGGGAGTCACCCTTTAGGTGGCTTAATCTCATGCATTTAGCCTTAGATTGCATACATGTGTTAACACTTGCTCACCAAGTGTTGACAAGTCAAACTTCCTAACCTTCTCAAGCCATATAAAGCCCCTCCTCCCCCTCATTTGTACGCCACCATCACACACACACAAACACCATCTCCTTAGCAAATTCTCTTCCAATTTTATGCAAGAATCATGTGCTACAACAACATATAAACTCTAGTTTGGTTTCGATTCATCAAACTACTTCCAAACCCTAGAAACTTTGGTGATTTCTCTTGAGTTTGAATCCACTAAAGTCACCTCAACTTTCCTCATCTCTCTTTCAAGAATACAAGTGTAGAAAGATTGCTTGAAGTGAAGTAAGGTGAAGCTAAAGTCTATCAAAGTCCTTACCTCACATGTTACTTACCTTTCTTGTAGAAAGCCAAAGTTTAAGCAAACTCTAATACACTTCCTTGCTTAAATATCATTTTCATGCTATTTGTATTTCCTTCATACTTTATATTGTCTTGTTATCATGTCCATGATGTATAAAAATGGGTAAAACAAGTTATTGAAAATGATTGTTAAGTTATGTTATTTAAACAAGTAAACTAGTGACTTTCTTGGTATAATCTGATCAAAATGGTAAAATTATGATATTGGATCATTACATATTGTAGTAGAGGACCTAACAAGGAAACCATAGCAATTTGAACCACCTAAGACGAGTATACGAGTCAAAAGTTATGACCATTTGAAGTTACCAAAACTTTGCGGCAAAACTGCCAAAATAGTTTCTGTGACAGAACATAAAACACGCAAAAAGAGGCCTTTCTGGTCCATTTCATGAAAAAGTTAAAGCACGAAAGTTGTACGGAATCACGTTTTCTTCAAAAACTCAGGAGCACGTCTCCAGAAAACCAATAACGAATGAGATTTTTCTCAGTTTCTTAACAGCTATTTACATATATATATATATATATATATATATATATATATATATATATATATATATATATATATATATATATATATATATATATATATATATATATATAATGGTTATGTTTTAATAAGACCAAGAGGTCTTATGACCTAGATTCAAGACCACAACCATGGCTAAAGCCGAGGTTGAGTCTCAATACCATGGAACAATGACCAAAGGTCATGGCAAGGCCATGAACTAAATGACCATATCAACATACCAAGGCGAAAACATGAGCTAACGACCATATAAACTTACCAAGGCAAATACATGAACTAGAGAAGTTGGCGATAACTTGAAGATACAATTTGGATCTACTTCATCTAAAAGAACCATGAGATACAAGTTATAAGAAACTTACCCGAATAACAATCTTCATGTAAAAATAAACTTTCCTAAGTTTATTCAAATATCGGACATGTAACTTTTCGGATCAAAACTTATATATATATATATACTTTATCAACTACTACAATAGTAGGGAGCCTCATGTGAGGAGTTCATTATGTAAGCCATCGAGATGAGTTGTGGATTTACGAATTAAAGTGTCCAGGCTCCTCGAATGTTTACTACATGACTTCTGAATTATGTCGGCCCGAACGGTAGTAAACGATATATAAACTATACATGTTTCATGAATCATTTATTTTCAAAGACTTACACTATACATCATACCACATCATGGACTAAATGCAAGACATATATTGGCATGTTTATGTTTCCTTAGACATTATTCCAAACCTAAGTTACAACAATTATTCTAGGTTGCTCGTAGAAGTTCTTACGGCATATCCGTCATTCTCATTATACATCATCCAACTCAAGGTGAGTTCGTAGCCCCACTTTCTATTGTTTAACTATTTTACAAACCCATGGGGGGATACATGCTATTATTTTTCTACTCGAACACAATGCTTTCTACTGTATGCTATTCGACTATGTTTTATTATCACTAAGTAACATCCTTGCCAAACCAAGATCCCTTATTATGAACCATTTAATCACTAGTAATAGTGAGCGCGAATATTGTGAATATGCCTATTGGGATTGACGAATCTCATTTGTGTTGAACAACTACGTGTTCAAACAAATGCATTAATATTTGAGACATTAGGTATGACGGCAAAGTACCTACCGGGATAACTCCGCCGATTGATATTGGTACCCGTTAACGTTTTTGTGTCATAAGCTTAGTGAATTAATAACCTTTCCGGGCATATAACAACGTAGCCCATCTTTGTTTTCTAACTATGAGTGTGAGTCTATAGCTCACACTACGATTATTGTGTTCAACGATTTAACTACAAACTCTACGAATATCACTCAACCTTTGTGTTGACCTCTCAAGCATGTATTTCAGGTTCACGATGATTAAGGATGGCACAGAAGGGCACGAATACTCAAGAGGGCTATAAATTTTATTATCATTCAAAAACTCATTTAAATATAAACTGTAAACATGGAACCATTTGGGACCTCATTTTGTAATCTCTGATATTTATACAATTTGAATGATAAATCTTTTAAAACGACTCAATTAGAGTTTGTTTTCTATCATTGTGACTATTGTGCCGTCGAGTAACACCCAGTTTGAATTCCGCTGCATCCATGAATTGGGGGTGTTACAGAAAACACTAAAACTATCTTTTACAACGAATTAAAAAGACGTAAAACTATTCAACCCCCTTCTAGTTTTCCACAATTGGTATCAGTGCCAGGTTTAGCAAGATTTTTAAAATATATTGTATTTAAAACTTGTAAAGATCTATGGAATCTGAAAAATATTTAGAAGGGCAATCTATGCAAAGACCACCACTAATTGAAAGTGTGGATTTTTATATTGGAAAAATAGATTCGAAACGTATGTGAAATCAAAAGATCTTGATCTTTGGCATATTATTACCTTTGGTGATTTTCCTCCTATTCAATATAATGTTGAAACTAAAATGGATGAAATTGTATCTTTCGAAGAACAAAATGATGATTTGAAAAAGAAACTAGCAAAAAATAATGAGGCTAAAATAGTTATTTATAATGCGTTACCACGCAAAGAATATGAAAGAATTTTTATGTGTAAAACTGCCAAAGAAATTTGGGATTCTTTACTAATTACTCACCAAGGTAATAGCCAAGTCAAAGATAATAAAATAGATCTTCTTGTACAACAATATGAACAATTTACGATTCCGGAAGAGGAATCAATTGATAATGCTTTTGCTAAATTTAACACTATTATCACAAGTTTAAAAGCACTTGATGAGACATTTTCTAGTAAAAATTGTGTTAGGAAATTTCTTAGGGCATTGTATCCGAAATGGCGAGCTAAGGTCACGGCAATTGAAGAATCAAAGAACTTGATGACGTTATCACTAGATGAACTAATTGGCAACTTGAAGGTTCATGAAGAAATCATAAGAAGAGATTCGGAAACGGTCAAAGTCAAGAAAGAACAAATCAAATCCATTGCTCTAAAAGCCAAAAAGGAACCTAGTGATGATGATGATTCAAGTGACGAAAGTGAAGACGAAGAATATGCAATGGCCGTAAGAGAATTCAAGAAATTCTTCAAGAGACGAGGAAGATTCACTAGATCATCACGAGACGAAAGAAAAGCATTCCAAAGAAATATAAGTGACAACTACGGGAAAAGAAAGTGCTTTAGATGTGGAAGTCCAAATCATCTCATTGGCGAATGTCTAAAGCCACCGGGTTATGAAAATCAAGGCGCCTTTGTTAGTGGAACATGGAGTGATAGTGACAAAGAAGAAGTTGAAAAGCTAAGAGACGAAAAGTGTTTCATGGCAAAAGAAACCGACGAAATATGTTTAGGAATTGACTTGGAACCTGACGAATGGATCAAAGATAGCGGATGTTCGAGGCACATGACGGGGAACCGCAAGCTATTCTCTACATACAAGGCATACAATGGAGGTAACGTTATTTTTAGTAGTGACTTACGTGGAAAAATCATTGGCAAAGGTACGATTTCTCAAGACTCTCTTACTATTGAAAATGTAGAGCATGTAGATAATTTAACATATAACTTGCTTAGTGTAGGACAAATATGTGATAATAAATGTAGAGTCACATTTACCGAAGAGGATAGCGAAATAGTTAAGAATGGAAAAATTATAGGTAGAGGAATTAGGAAAGGTGGCATATATGTTATGAAACTAGGAAACAAGCCTGATGATAGGATATTCCTAACGACCCTAGATGAAAACTCTACATTGTGGCATAGGAGATTAGGACATGCTAACATGCAACAAATACAATCTTTGGCCTCTAAGGAATTAGTTAGAAATTTGCCTAATCTAAAATATGACAAGCATTTTTGTGATGCATGTAAAATTGGAAAACAAGCTCATGCTAGTCACAAAGCTAAGAATATAGTATCCACTACTAGGTGCCTAGAATTATTACATATGGATCTTTTCGGTCCATCCGCTGTGCGGAGCTATGGAGGAAACAAATATACCTTAGTAATAGTAGATGACTACTCACGATACACGTGGACTAGGTTTTTAAGTGACAAAACCCAAGCCTTTGAAAAATTCGAAATATTTAGTAAAATGATTCAAAATAAATTAGGATGCTCAATAGTTGCCATTAGGACGGACCATGGTAGGGAATTTGATAACGAAGTACAATTCGGAAAATATTGTGAGTTAAATGGAATATCTCACAATTTCTCCGCTCCTCGTACTCCTCAATCAAATGGCGTAGTAGAAAGAAAAAATAGGTCACTACAAGAAATGAGTAGAACTATGTTAAATGAACAATCCATCCCACAAAAATTTTGGTGTCACGCCGTAGATACATCAACTTATATTTTAAATAGGGTATCAATTAGGAGAATTCTAGGAAAAACTCCTTATGAGTTATTAAGAGGTAGAAAACCAAACTTAAGCTACTTTAGGGTATTTGGAAGTAAATGTTATATTCTAAACACTAAGGATTACCTCACTAAGTTTGATCCAAAATCATATGAAGGAATATTTTTAGGATACTCACAAAATAGCAAAGCATATATAATACTTAAGAAACACTCCATGAAAGTAGAGGAATCATTAAATGTAACATTTGATGAAACACGACCACCTCCTAAAACATTACCTCTAGAAGATGATGATTTAGTCGAAGATGAAGCTGTTGAGGTTAGTAAAACTAAACCCATAGGAAATGATAATGAAGACATTCACTTAGAAAATAACGAAAATGTTAATATTAAAGAATCTAGATCACATCCATTAGATAATATAATAGGACATCTTAACCAAAGAACCCTTAGGTCGCAAGCCCAAGATAAAAATAATTTCTTTTGTTTCCTCTCAGCAATAGAACCTAAAAATATTAACGAGGCTTTAAAAGATGAAAGTTGGGTTATAGCTATGCAAGAAGAATTAAATCAATTTAAGGCAAATGATGTTTGGGAATTAGTCCCAAATCCAAAGAATATGACCATCATAGGAACCAAATGGGTATATAGGAATAAGTTAGATGAGAATGGAATAGTTACTAGGAATAAAGCTAGGTTAGTTGCCCAAGGTTATAATCAACAAGAAGGAATTGATTATGACGAAACTTATGCCCTCGTAGCTAGACTAGAATCGATTAGGATATTACTTGCCTATGCTTGCGCCC
This sequence comes from Artemisia argyi, assembly GCA_030686995.1. Taxonomy (NCBI): domain Eukaryota; kingdom Viridiplantae; phylum Streptophyta; class Magnoliopsida; order Asterales; family Asteraceae; genus Artemisia; species Artemisia argyi. The sequence continues at coordinate 156,525,210 of CM060690.1, read as the reverse complement.
TAGATTTTAAGTTATTCCAAATGGATGTGAAAAGTGCATTCCCTAACGGTTTTATCAATGAGGAGGTATATGTGGCACAACCTCCAGGATTCATTGACTTCGCAAAACCTGATTATGTTTATAAGTTAAAGAAAGCTTTGTATGGACTCAAACAAGCTCCCAAAGCTTGGTATGATCGATTAAAAGCTTTTCTTATTAAACGTAATTATTCCATGGGAATGGTAGATAACACTCTTTTCACTAAAAGGAAAGACCCAAATCTCATCATTGTCCAAATATATGTCGATGACATTATATTTGGATCGACTTGTCAAGACATGTGTGATGAATTTGCCAAAATCATGCATGATTAGTTTGAGATGAGTATGATGGGTGAACTTAACTTCTTCCTAGGATTACAAATAAAACAATTAGAAGATGGAATATTTTTTAACCAATCTAAGTACATTAAGGAAATGCTTAAGAGATTTGGCCTAGAAGACTCAAAACCCATGAAAACTCCCATGTCTACGGAAGTAAAGCTCACAAAGGACGATGAAGGTGAGTCCGTAGATAACACCAAGTATAGAGGAATGATGGGTAGTTTACTATACTTGACGGCAAGTAGACTCGATATCATGTTTAGTGTCTGCCTTTGTGCCCATTTTCAAGAGGATCCCAAAACCTCTCACCTAGAAGCGGTTAAGCGTATCTTCCGATACGTTAAAGGCACTATACACTTAGGATTATGGTATCCTAAGGGATCCGGCATAGAAACCATCGTCTATGCGGATTCGGATCATGCGGGAGACTACGTAGATAGAAAGAGCACTAGCGGTATTTGCACATTTATGGGATGTTGTCTAACATCTTGGTTTTCGAAGAAGCAAACCGCTCTTGCTATTTCTACCACCAAAGCCGAATATGTAAGCACTGGAAAGGCATGTCAACAAGCACTATGGATGAAACAAGCTCTCGTAGACTATGGCATTAGGTTAGAAAATGTCCCCGTTATGTGCAATAACAAAGGTGCAATAGATTTAAGTAAAAATCCGGTGCAACACTCTAGGACTAAACACATAGAAATACGCCACCATTTTCTTAGGGATAATGTACAAAAAGGAAATATATCCATAGAAAAGGTTGCATAGGAAGACAACATTGCGGATATATTCACAAAACCCCTTAAGCGTGAATTATTCAACCACTTGCGTTTAGGATTAGGAATGATGGAACAAGTTGACTAAATTATATTGAATTAATATAAATTTATACTTGCATAAAATTTATTTTTCTTCCATTTCATCTTTTCTAAGTCTAGGAATCTATTCCGCACAAAAATGAAGATTGGGAAAATTTATTTTCTTTGCATAAACTCCTTTGTAAAACCCAATCAATTCTCTTTAAAAATTATTCTCACATCTAGGAATCACATGAAGATCATTTTCCTTGCATTGCTGACTAATACTAAAAACATTGTTTTTCAAAATCATGCATAAACTCTCACATAAATTGTCAAGGTATATAATCTAATATATGTCTTTGACATTCATGATCGAGCAAAAATTGAATCAAGGAGATCATTTGGATTGTTTCTTAGGATCGTTATTTCTTTTTGCATTTAGGAGTCGAAACAATCACAACTCCACATTTGTTGCATATAGACACACACTAGGACAAATTCACAAATAATGTTGTCATCTTGATTCATCACTAGTTTTTCACTCACTAGTTGCCTTTGCCTTTAATCTAAGATAGGTGCCTTAGGAAGTTTAAGTGATCTTGCCTTTACTTACCTCCTCTTGCTTATTATGTGTTGATTATTTGCTCTTTTGCCTATGTGTTCTTGCTTGCATGCTATATCTTGATTAGATTAGATTCTATATTGCCTAAGGGAATTGAACTTGCTTGAACTCTAATCCAAACACACAGCCTTTCTGCAAATTTTCTGCCATAAACCCAATTCTGGCAACCTGGAAATCACCAGATGGGCGGCCCCCTTAATTTTGTAAGGCGGCCCCCTTAATCATTAAGGGGACCACCCCCTAATTAAGGGGACCGGCCATCTGATGGTCGGGTTTACAGAATCTTTTCTGCTTTTTAGCCCATTTCAAGCTACATTTCCCAATTTTCACCAACACATTTTGTCCTAATCTCCCAAACAAACTTTATCCATCCATAAACACACAAATCTTACACTATAAATACCCCCAATCCTCAAAACTCTTCACTCATCCCTTCATGGCTTCTCCAAACAAACCAAAACCAAAAGCCTCAAGGCTTGCAAGAATGACGGAAAAACCCGTTTGGCGAAGAAAAAGCCCTCGAAACAAATCCATCATAACAAATGAAGTTGGAAGTCAATCAACACCACCAACCACTTACTTCCCAAACTTTCCACCAAATTCACAAGGACATTCATTTGATCCTCTTTACAAACCATACAACATTGGCCAAACATCTTCCTTCATGCCAAACCACTCATCTCATCCTCCAATCACTTGTAATGATCCATACAAGTTTGATCAACCATCCCATTACAACTCCAACTACGCAAACCCAATTCATCCATATCAACACAATGACTTTCTCCGCATTACCACGGAAAAGCAAAAGTTCCGTGATGAAATATCACAAATCCATGATCTTTGTGATCTCAATGCCATGCATCTTGCACAACGCAACAAAGGGCAACCTCCATCATCACCCTACAACAATTGCCTTCCTCACTCTCTCAACTTGGATCAAGTTACAAACCACACTCACTATTGCCCTTGTTGCATCTTTCTTCAAAAACAAATCCTTTACTTGAGTGAAGATATTTCTTGGATTAAATATCTCCTCACTCGACCTCATCCCATTCCACCCTTAACACGATACAATATCGTAAGGGCCACCTCTTCCGCTCCATACCCCACTCCATATCCTTCTCCATCTAACAACTAAGCTTTATGCTTATGTTATCCTTCAAGCAAATAAAACAATCAACCATGAGTTGCAAGCAAGTCCAAGTGCTCTTTTTGGCAATATAGGACTATGTCTTTTCTTTTGTTTTATTATGATTAATATGCCTTAAGCATATTAAATGTTGTACTGCTTTCTATGATGCTTGAATGAATCTATTTTTATAATTATTGCTTTGCATGTATATGTGCCTTGTTCTCTTCTAATATTTTGTGTAGCCAAGATTTCCATAGCTCATTCCCTTGGTGCTCTCAAATGAGGGGGAGCTTACATCAAGGGGGAGCATTAATCTTTTTGATTTTACAAAAAGGGGGAGAAGAGAATGTTAAACTCTAAATTCTTGTCTAAAAATTATTTTTTAGACCTAATGAGTTTAAGGTTTTGTAATCATCAAAAAGGAGGAGATTGTTGACATAAATATTGTCTTAAAACATTGTTAGCATATTAACAATGTCTCCATATTTTGATAATTACAAAGCATAAACTCATTAATCTAAAACTTATGACGTAAACAAGTTTTTAGTGCTTAATATTTGTCTTTGCTTCCATATCACTTAAGGTATGAATAAACAAAGGGTTTATTGCATTTCATAATCAAAGGAAATTTTTCTAATCACTAGATTTTTTATAAAATGTGTTAAACATCTTATATCTTTTACAAAATTACTTTTGGAATTAAAAGAATATGTTTAATTCATTATAAATATATGATTTCAAATTTCCAACTAAAAATGGCAAATTTTATCCAGAAAAATATTCCCCACTAAAAGACAAGAAAAACCAACGTTCTGAAGGGGCGGCCCCCTTAATCATTAAGGGGACCGGCCATTAATTAAGGGGACCGGCCACGCTCCAGAACAGTATTTTTCTCCCCTATAAATACTGGTTCATCCCTCAGAATTTTCTTACCTTTTGCACTCCTAAACTTTCTGATCTAGATCCACATTTCTATTCTCTTAATCCTTTGATCATAAGTGCATAATTTTTTGTTTCAAAGTGATTCAAACTTCATCCTCTCAAGTGCAAGAGAAGAATACTTCTATCCTCCAAGACAAGAAGTATTACAACTTGTTGTGACCTCCACATCCAAGTTGTTGGTGCATCATCAAGATTATTTACACTATTCTTTGTGAAGATTGTTGTGAATATTTGATTGTAGATAGTTGTGCTAGATATATAGATTGTGTGATTAGTTAGTAGCTTGGTGTGAAGAAGAAAAGTTAGGAATTATATTGGTGTGAAGAAGATAGGTGTGGAGTAGTTAGTTGTGAAGTAGATTGATTTGAAGAAGTTGTGTAGAAGTTGTGACTTAGGTGTGAAGAAGTTGTGGTGTGAAAATTGGTGTGTAAGGTTTTCTCCGCCATAAGGGAGCTTGTTGATATAGTGCAGAAAACTCTCGAGTTAGGTGCTCGGGGAGTGGAGTAGGGCAAGGAAGGTGTCCTTGTAGCCGAACCACTATAAATCTCTTGTCTCGCGGTTCGATCTTTCAATCTCTTACTTATTTCATTACTTATCATTGTTATATATTACATATTGATAGTTGTTTATATTGTGCAAGACTTGAGATCACATATTATCGAATCTAAGTTTTTAAAAGCTAAGAAAACACTAAAACTATCTTTTACAACGAATTAAAAAGACGTAAAACTATTCAACCCCCCTTCTAGTTTTCCACAGAGCCGAGTACTGTCAAGCTTGAGCTCAACTTGAATACTAAAACTCGAGTTTTGGATTTCTCGTGGATGCAAGTATTATGACGGAACAAATACCAAAAAAATGTTTATAGGTGACCCGAACCGTGGGTAACCGCTCATTCCCGCAAATTTGTTTACTCGTCTAGTTTAATCAAAATTTTATAAGTTATTTTCATCATTTTATTAATTATTATATAATTTCGTTATTTAAACCAGTTGAGTCAAAAATTCACCAACCTAAGAACCCGTTTGATTCATTACTTAAACACGATAACAATTCATAAAGAAGTTACATGTGTTATGTATATACAGGGTTATGGTTGAGTTTTAAGGCACAGTTAATAAACATGCCATGTTCAAGTTGAGGTTATACCAGCCATTCAACCCGAATAGGTATGTGTCAACATGACTCGATCGCTACCTCTGTTTCGAGACTTGTTCACAAAGTTTGAGCTCAACTCGATTGTTTACATAGTATATATAGTTATAACTAATGTTTTGAAAACCGGGTCTCAAATCACCGGGTTACCGGTTCGACCGTCGGGTCAACCCGGTTCTTCATGCGACATGGTTTTTGATTGTGTGTCGTGTATTGTAAGTGTTTTTTGTGTTTATTTTCTTATGCGCCTTTGTGTTTGTTCTTAAGTGTCATGTAGTTTTAAATTGTGCCTAATTTTTGACCTTTGGATAATCTAAATAAACGGATTATATTGAGAGTCCATTTTCGTGAAATTCTAATGCGACGTCTACTCATTTTAACCGGACTCGAACCTGAACCGAACTCGACTAAGTTCATTATGGCCGTCTACTCATCTTACTCGGTCAATATTTTTATTCGGGTTTCAACCCAAGTAACTCGAATACTAAATAGGGTCGGATATCGAGTTGAAAGTATTTGGCTAACTCGGGTTCTAGCCAACCTTTGACCTCCTTAGGCTTTCTAAAATATATAAAAATATTTTTTTTTATAAATTACCATTTAAACGAGTACAAATAGACAATTTTATTACATTTTACTCATATTCGGGTTGACCCGATTGCGTACAGACCGGACTCGAGTGAATCCGACCCGATTTGACACGAACCCAATTAAATCATATTCAAATACGGCCGGTTCGCGTGTCATATTTTCAGCCTTGACCATTTGACCAGAACCCGATTAACACACCTTAATATCATATAGCAATAATAATCTTAATGTTATCATACTTAATAATTAAAAAAATTATTTACAATGTTATAGCTAAGAAATGTGAGTACTAAGAAATATATAATAGAAAATTTTATATTAATTAGTAAAAATCAAATACTCCGTATTCATTAGCAAACTTTATGCTATAAAATGTAAGACCCGTTGACTAAATCCATATTCACCTTTTATTCAAGGCTTTCAAGACTAAGAGGGTCTGGTCTTCACATTCACACAATTACCCTTTCACTAAGCGGCAAATGAAAACCTAATCAAAGTGGCAAATTGATTGAAGCGGCGATTGAAAATTAAGCGGCAAATGATAAGGGTTTAGCGGGAAATTAAGGCGCCTTTTTATCAAGATGAAGCTTAAGATGATAACAATCGCATAAAAATTGGATCTCAGTTGTTGAATAAATAGCGGCACTAATCGCTTATAATTTTCATTGACTTAGTTCAATATAGGAGGTACCAGCGAATTGTAGAAGCAATATCACAAGGATTAACAACTTTCAACAAGGTATGTGCCTAATCTAATTTCATATTAGCATATAGTTTGAATATATCAAAGGCTTCATTCTTTGTAATTGGAGTGTTCTCATTTCTGTTTGATATTTTAAATGTTATTGATGTTTCTCGTATATGTTCCAAAGTAGTTTTTCCAATTCTAAATTGTAGTTTTATTGAACAAGTCTTTTGTTTTGTTTCTTTTATGATTTTGTTTTTCCTGTCAATGATACAAACAAAGTATTAGAGTATATTTGGAATAAGATTACACTATTTTAACATTAAAGACCATATGTTATTGTGTTATATGTTTGTCCTAGGGTTACTTTTTGATCTAAATGAAAATGATGTGTAGATTAAGGGGTTGTTTGATTGCTTCATAATGGGTAAATTCAAAGACCAATACTAATTATGTCAAAGGTATAAAATTTTTTGAGTCGATGGATCATTCCATATAAACTGAACAACTAATGGCTCAAGCAAAATATTTATGCTATGTGTGATGACGTCTTAGTTATCTTATTATGTTCACGTCTGAGTTGCACGTCGTTGAGAAATGAACAAAATAATGGTACTATAAATGAACAAGTTTGTTGGTTTGATCCTAGGTCGGTTACTCATGAACGTAGCCAATAGACTGTCTATGTATTGTTTTTCATTTTTTGTACTGTTATATATGTGTTCTTTTTGGTCCCAATTTCTTAACCAACTTGTTGAGGAAGATACCATTTTGTTGTATTTTTGTTTCTTGGTTATATATGTATTGTTTATTAACTTATAGAAAGTATAAGGCTAATAAAAAAAACAAGCCCAACTAATTTAGAAATGAAAGACTAATTTAACCCAATGGTAAATCATTAGACAGGTGGTTGTGGTTTTATTTGAACGACAATTTAGTCACAAACATGTAGAAGCAAAGGTAAGGTAGATGAGCCCCACACGACATAAAAATCTTTTCGTGAACATGAGTGTTAGTCACATTGTTGAGTTTATTCAGTAAGGAACTAAGAGATTACTCATTATAGAGCATTGAAGTAATTCCGTAACATATATATATCATTTATGCAACATTGAATTGTTGAGTTTATTCAGTAAATGTTTAATCTACACTTTTGTTTACTATCTCATCAATATCTCGTATTTTAAATCGATGCAGATATGACAAGAGGAAGGGGAGGAATCACCAACAGATCACTTCCCTCATATGCTCGTCCTAGAACAGCGGCTGCGGCTACAACTGATCCAACTTTGAATAGAGCAATGCCTAGAGGAAGGGGAGGGATCACAAAAAGGGTAGGTGTCTCGCGTGCTCCTTAGGGAACAATGGATGAGATTCTTGATGATTCAACTTCTAATGGTGATATGACGAGAGGAAATGTTGGGAACTCAAGGAAAGTAGGTCTCTCATATGCTCTTGAAAGAACAGCGGATGAGATTGTTAGTGATTCAACTTTCAATGGTGATGGCAATGAAACATCTGGTGAAAATGTTATTGTGGCAAATTCAGGCCCTCGATCAAATGTTGAAAGCTCTCAGAATCAGTCACTCATAGCAGGGAGAAAACAACTAACTGTTGTCAATGGATTGTAAGTATAAGGTCTATTATTTCAATAGTTTTACACATTTTCATGTGATTACACTGATTTTATCATCTTCGTTATATTATAACAGCCTTGAAAGTTCAAGTCAATGCTCACGAGTAATAACAAGGATTTTCAAAGAAAGAATTGATGATGGAGCCTTCACATGGAGAAAGGTGCAACAAGACACCAAAAACTTCTATTTTGAAGAATTTAAGGTACACCATCTGATATTTAAAATATTTGATATGTACATATAACATATGTGGTTAATAATGATTTGGATTAATGTAGAAACATTATGTATGTGATCCTGCAACGGAAACACAAGTAAGGACAGCATGGGAATCAAAAGCTTCTGAACGTTATACAGATTTCTTGAGAGACATTAGGCGTAAAATGATAAAACCAATATTTATAAGCGAAGACACATGGGCTGGTTTTGTAGGCTATTGGGATACACCCGAGTATAAGGGGAAACGAGAAACAAATTCACAAAATCGTCTGAAGGGTGATGGTCCATCGACTCATACTGGAGGGTCCGTATCATATCGTGAATACGCGAAGAAACTTGTAAGCTTAAGAAACTTAGTTATAGTTCTATGATACTAAAATATGTTATTGATTGTTTAAGTAAATCTATTTCAAAAGTTTTTGTTAGTCTCTGATTTTTTTCATTTTTTGTTTACAGGAAACGACACTAAAGCGTCCACCTAATCCTTTTGAACTTTTTGTGTATACCCATACAAAAAATCATGACAAGACAACTTTTATCGATAAGAAGGCAAAAACAATAAATGTACGTTCTGATCTAAAAAGTGAATACCATTTTCATTTAGTATATAATCACTCATTTTCACATCTATATAATAACAGGATAATGTGTTACGATTGAGGGAAGCACATGAGGCAAATCATTCAGAAGGCGAGTCATCCCAATTGGTGAATGAATCAGCACTTTATTATGAGGCGGTCGGAGGCGTGAAGAAAAGAAATGTGTATGGTCTTAGCTCACAAGCATTTGCTTATTATCCGAATCCCTCCACTAGAACTTCTGCAACATATATGCCACATGAACCTTTGGAGAACAAGTATCTAGAAATGGAGAGAAAGTTGACTCGCCAGATCGGTAAGCAACAACAAATTCTTGAGTTCTTGTGTGGTCATCTTGATATTCCTATCCCAAGTACTGAGAGTGACACCGAAGACAACAATGAAGCAGATGTGGGGGGGAACTCAAAACCCAAACACTAGCAACTCCGAAGAGCATGAAGTCTAATAAGATGATCATCACAGCCTTAGGACATCGAGAAACCTGAGTTAATTTACTTTCTGTGTGTCTGGTGGTTTAGGTTTAGGATTATTTTGGTTTGCATATCTTAGGTTGTTGTTTTCTTTATTTTGAATAATTGTTGGTTCCTTTCGGATATTTTATGTTTATGTTAAGTTTAATAAAGTTGGTTTATGTTTGTTATATTGTCTGCCTAATTTATATTTTACAGCTTTTTCAAAATTTGTCCAGATATTTCATATTAATTTCAATCAAATCGTTTCTCGAAAAATTCCCACAAGTTTTACCGGTACTTTTTGTGGTGAATATTACCCACCAATTATTGTGGGTAAACTTCTAATATTACCCTTTGCTTTCCTACCAAATATTGTGGGTAAACTTCTAATATTACCCTTGGATTTTCACACTTAAATATCCGTGGTTAAATGTACCCATAAATTATCATGGGTAAACTTCTAATATTACCCTTTGCTTTCCTACCAATTATTGTGGGTAAACTTCTAATATTACACATGGCTTTTCACACTTGAATATCCATGGTTAAATGTACCCATAAAGTATTATGGGTAAAACGGAAATTTTTACCATCGGATATTTACACACGACTATATCGTGGGTTATGTGTACCCTTGAATTACCCTCAAAACTTTTGTGTGTAATTTTGTGGTAATGTAAAAAATCCCGTGAAACATTTTACCACCGATTTAATGCGCACACCCACGGATTATGTGCTGGCTAAATATACCCATAGATTACCCACATGATAATTGTGGGTATTTTCGTGGTAGCTTAGAAAATACCGTGCAACATTTACCCACGGATTGAATGAAAATGCCCACAAACAATGTCGTGGTTAACATTACCCACATGTCAAAAAATTCGTGGCTAGTCAATTACCCTCGAAGGTTTTCCCCATTAAAACAGATTCATGGATAATTCGTGGGTATTCATCAGTTACCCACGACTTTGGCTCTTTTACCCACAAAATTTGTCCGTGGCTATTCGCCTGAATTCTTGTAGTGTATCAGGTCGAGTAAAAGTGAGATACTGAAGAGAACCCGCAAGACTCTGATATAAGCTTGGATCAGACACCAAATCACCATCGTCGCCTAGTTTAGACTCAGTATCAACAGGAGTCCGACTGGGGTTACAACCAATCATGTGTGCACGCTCTAGGATCTCATTAGCATACTTATGTTGAGATAAGAACATCCATGTAGAATCACGTGTAATAGATATGCCCAAAAATAATTCAGAGATCCCAAATCCGTCATAGAGAACTCCTGATGCAAAGAATCAATAATTCTCTGTAACAAACTCTCAGAAGAAGCTGTTAGGACAATGTCATCAACATACAGTAATAAATAAGCATTATCATTCCCTTGTTGATAAATAAATAAGGATGTGTCACAACGACTATGAGTAAATCCAACCCGAAGAACATAAGCAGCAAAACGCTGAAACCAAGCCCGAGGAGCCTGCTTGAGACCGTAGAGAGATCTCTGTAATAAGCAAACATAATCAGGATGATCCGGATCCCGAAAACCAGGAGGCTGGTGCATGTAAACAGTCTCAGTCAGATCACCATGCAAAAAGGCATTCTTGACATCAAGCTGATGAACTGGCCAATGTCGAGAAAGAGCCAAACTAAGTACCGTCCGAATAGTACCTAGTTTAACAACCGGGCTAAAGGTCTCATCCACATCTACACCCTCAATTTGAGTACTGCCACGTTGTACTCATCCACATCTACCTGGTTGTGAGGGGTTTTCAGTAACTGTCATGTTGTATGAGATTGTGTGAAGATGAAGTACGAGGTATGGTTTTGCTAGTGATTTGGTACGTACCAAATAAACCAAAAGAAAATAAAGGGGTCGCCTGATTTGTTAACAACACCAACAACCAATTTGAACCAACAATAATAATTGTCGACTGGTTATATTTATCAACCAACGATCGACACTAACAAAATTAATAACATAGTCAACTGGTTATATTTAGGGAACCAACGGTCGACTAGAAGAAACTTTGTAAAAAAGAAAAGGCGTGATTTAGGGTGTAGGTACAGCTCTCTGATACCATGAAAGTAATATTTGGAGAATGTTTCACTGTGATAAGGAGAATGTTTTCATTGTTTTTGTGTCTGATCCTCTCCATACATACGATGCATATATAGTTACAATAGGAGTGCTATTTTGGGTAAATGTAAATTACCCTTTAAAGCCTAGACTATCAATTACAAATCACAGCTCATCTCGTAGTGTCGAGTCTATCAACAACTAATCATATCATCAATAAAATATACAATTAACAGTATGACCCTCGAGCTTGCCGACCGAACTACTTCCCGCCCGATGGGAATAGCCGAGGATGTTTTCGTCAATGTTGGAAAATTTAATTTCCCTACTGATTTTGTCATTGTCGATTTTGATGCTGATCCGCGGGTACCCCTCATTCTCGGGAGAGGTTTCCTAAGGACCGGCCATGCGTTAATTGATGTTTACGATGAAGAAATTACCCTACGCGTTGGTACCGAAGCCGTAACGTTTAATTTGGATCAAACCACGAGGTACTCCTCCGAGTATGACAAATTTTCCATGAATCGAGTTGATGTTATTGACGAAGTTACGGAGGAGTATTCTCAAGAGTTACTTGGTTTTACCAAAAATGCTTCGAGTGGCAATCCCACTCCTTCTTTTGAATCAATTATTTCCGATCCTTCCCCTTCCCTTACTCCGTTTAAGGGAAGTGATTTCATCTTGGAAGAGATCGAGGCCTTTCTTTCTAATGATTCAATTTCACCGGAAATTGATCATTCCGATTGTGACCAGGAGGGAGATGTTCTTTTGATTGAGAAATTGTTAAATGAAGACCTAAACCCGTCCCTCCCTCTGATGGACCTTAAAATGGCCGATGTTAAAGAAGTTAAGCCGTCTACTGAGAATCCTCCAGAGCCCGAGCTCAAGGATTTGCCTCCTCATCTCGAATACGCATTTTTAGAAGGAACTGACAAACTTCCCATAATAATTTCAAAAGAACTAAAAGATGAGGAGAAGAACCGTCTCTTAGATGTGCTCAAGAAGAATAAACATGCCATCGCTTGGCAAATTTCCGATATCAAGGGTATCGACCCTCGTTTTTGCACGCATAAGATTTTACTTGAAGACAATTACAAACAGTCCGTTCAGCAACAACGATGGGTTAACCCGAAAATTCATGAGGTTATCAAAAAGGAAGTTATCAAACTCCTCGATGCCGGAATGATTTATCCAATCTCAGATAGCTCCTGGGTTAGCCCGGTGCACTGTGTTCCGAAGAAAGATGGAATGACCGTAGTGACTAATGAAGACAATGAATTGATTCCGACACGTCTTGTTACCGGATGGAGAGTGTGTATTGACTATCGTAAATTGAATGATGTGACTCGTAAGGACCATTTCCCACTTCCATTTATGGATCAAATGCTAGAACGTTTAGCGAGAAATGAGTTCTATTGTTTTCTTGATGGATTTTCTGGTTATTTTCAAATACCGATTGACCCTCCGGACCAGGAAAAGACTACGTTCACTTGCCCTTACGGAACGTTTGCCTATCGTCGTATGCCCTTCGGCTTATGCAATGCTCCAGGCACGTTCCAAAGGTGTATGATGTCTATATTCTCGGATATGATCGAGAAAACCATGGAAGTTTTCATGGACGATTTCTCGGTTAACGGAGATTCTTTCACTTCTTGCCTCTCCCATTTAGAAAGAATGCTGAAATGGTGTGAAGACACCAACTTGGTTCTAAATTGGGAGAAGTGCCATTTCATGGTTAAAGAGGGCATTGTCCTCGGCCATAAGATATCGAAATCCGGGATTGAGGTCGATAGAGCTAAAGTCGACGTGATTGCATCCCACAACTGTTAAAGGAATTAGAAGTTTTCTCGGTCATGCCGGCTTTTACCGACGTTTCATTCAAGATTTTTCTAAGATAGCCCGGCCCCTGACCCACTTGCTTGAAAAAGATGCTCCATTTATCTTCTCAAATGAATGCATCAAAGCATTTAATATCCTGAAAAAGAAGTTAACGGAGGCTCGTATCTTAGTTGCCCCCGATTGGGACTTGCCTTTTGGGCTAATGTGCGATGCTAGCGATTATGCTATTGGTGCAGTCTTGGGGCAACGCAAGTCAAAACATTTTCAGCCGATACACTATGCTAGTAAAACCATGACCGATGCTCAATACCATTATACGACTACTGAGAAAGAAATGTTAGCCGTCATTTATGCTTTTGAAAAGTTTCGACCTTATTTGCTCTTAAAGAAATGCATAGTGTATACGGATCATTCGGCTCTCAAATACCTAATGGCAAAAACAAGATGCTAAGCCACGCTTGATGCGGTGGGTTCTACTCCTTCAAGAATTCAATGTTGAAATTCGAGAGAAAAAGGGAGCTGAGAACCTTGCTGCTGATCACCTTTTGCGTTTAGAGAATCCCCATCAAAGTGTTTTCAAGAAAAAGGAAATTAACGAAACATTTCATCTCGAGACACTTGGGAGTTTATCACATTGTGATCCTAGTACCCCATGGTTCGCCGACTTTGCTAATTACCATGCGGGGAATTTCGTCCGTAAAGGGATGTCGTTCCAGCAAAAGAAGAAATTCTTTAAAGATGTTAAGCATTATTTCTGGGACGATCCCTACTTGTTTAAGATTTGTGCGGATCAAGTGATCCGGCGGTGCATTCACGGCAAAGAAGCCGTTGAAATTCTTATGGCATGCCACAATGGACCCACGGGAGGACATCATGGTGCCAATTTCACCGCTATGAAAGTTTTCGATTCCGGCTTCTATTGGCCGATGATTTACCGGGATGCCCATGAGTTGGTTAAAACATGTGATTCTTGCCAGCGTCAAGGAATAATTTCTCAGAGAGACGAGATGCCTCAAAATGCTATCCAAGTCTGTGAAATTTTTGACGTCTGGGGTATTGATTTCATGGGTCCATTCCCGTCTTCTTGTGGTAACAAATATATACTCATGACCGTCGATTACTTGTCTAAATGGGTTGAAGCAAAAGCACTCCCAACCAATGACGCCCGAGTTGTAGTAAAATTTCTTAAAAATCTCTTCGCCCGATTTGGTGCACCTCGTGCTATTATAAGTGATCGTGGGACCCATTTCTGTAACGACCAATTCGCTAAAGTTATGCTCAAATATGGTGTCACACATCGTCTTTCTACGGCATATCATCCACAGAAGTTGATGTCTCCAATCGTGGCTTAAAACGAATTTTAGAAAGGACCGTAGGTGAACATCGTGCTTCATGGGCTGATAAGTTAGATGATGCACTATGGGCCTTCCGTACAGCTTACAAAACACCCATTGGGTGCACTCCTTACAAGCTGGTTTACGGGAAGGCCTGCCATTTGCCCTTTGAACTTGAGCACAAGGCCTACTGGGCCTTGAAACATGCTAATTTTGACCTACAAACCGCGGGTGATCATCGTAAATTTCAATTAAATGAATTAGTCGAGCTTCGTGATCAAGCCTATGAGAATTCTTTGATCTACAAAGAGAAGACAAAGAGGATTCATGATGCTAAGATTAAAGATCGCGTCTTCAATGTTGGTGATCGAGTCCTTCTTTTCAATTCTCGATTGAAGATTTTCTCGGGCAAGTTAAAAACCCGTTGGTCTGGACCATTCACCATTACCCAAGTATTCCCTTATTGAACCGTCGAGCTAGCTCAATCTAATGGTCCCAACTTTAAGGTGAATGGTCATCGTCTCAAACATTACTTCGGAGGGGACATACCACCCATAGTTGTCCCGGATCTCCAAACTTTCCCTAAGGATAACTAAATTCGAGGATCGAGTCAAGCTCATGTGACTTGGTAAACAAAAACAAGCGCTTCGTCTGAGGCACCCCATGCTTATCCATTTCATTTTCTTTATTTTCTTATTTCTTAAGTAACGTGATGTGAGGGGGGCGACCCTTTCCAAACTCGTGTTTTCTTGGTTGTTTGTGAATGTTCAGGAATTTCCCCGAAGTTTGAGGACTCTCGTGCTCGTTTTTTGTCATTCTCTCCACTCGAGTCTCATTCTTCGCTGCTCTTTCGGAAATTCACCATATCCAAAATCTTATCGACTAACGTTTATCTCTTGGCATACTTAATAAATGGCCTTAGATATTACGTAAGACTACCCGTACCCTTAAAACATTGAGGACAATGTTTCACTTTAGTCTGGGGGGTGAATCTTCGATTCGATTTGACCTGTTACCTTCGTCTGAGCTGTTGATTGAGTCCGAACCGTCAGATTATTATTGACCAAGGTCAACAAGTCAAAGATAGCCTAGAATCAATGCTCCGTGGAAGTGTAGGGTTTCCCCGGGTCGTTATGTCCCGACGAGGTGTGGATGGTATTAAAACGGTTTCGTGATCGGGTGAATTTGGATGAAAATGGATATAAGTGAGTGGTGATGATTACACTACTGGAATATGAAAGAAAACAGCTTAAACACACTATATTAACAATACTGGAAAGTCAGGAAAACTAGAAACGTTTAAAACTTAAAAACGCGTACGTTACGTTTAAATAAAACGTAAGCGTACGAAATAAAAAGTAAAAACGGAAATCTGAAAGCACCCAGGGGGTGAAAATGACTTTTTTACAAACCTAAGGGTAAAAGAAAATTTTTAGAAAATTAAAATAAATTTTAACCCTAATTAATTATTTAATATTAATTAAATACTAATTATAACTAATTATTAATATTTAAAATACTTAAATATAATTTACTACTAATTAAATACTAGAAAAATGAAAATAAAATTTCTAAAATTATAAAATAACTAAAAATAAGTTTTAAAAATAAAAATAAGTGTTTTTGTCTTTTTGTGGATTTTCTATTAATTAATTACTAATTAAACATTAATTAACTAATTAAACTATTTTAAATTAAGAAAAATACTAAATGAACAGTAAAAATTCTAATAAAATTTCTAAAATTACTTTATAACATATAAAAGCTATAAAAAATATAAAAACAAGGTTTTACTTAATAAAAACTAATAATGCTATTTTAACCTAATTATTAATTAATTTTTAATATAACTAATATTAAATCTAATAAATACTAAATGACCAAATAAAAATCTGAAAAATTTATTATAACTATTTTAACCTAAGATGAAATTATTAAAAATATAAAAACACAACTTACTTAATAAAAATGTAAAAATGGAAATTAAAATTAAATTTAATTAAATAGAAACTATCACTTAACTTTATATTTGTTTTTCTTGATTTTTATTTTACAAACTTATTAAATACCTAAAAATAAATAACTTTTGTAAAAACAAACTTTTTGGAAACTTGAAAATAAGCTGGAATAAGCCAAAACTTGAAACAGTTGACTTTGGTCAACTGTGGGAGGATATGAGCTCAAATTGGCTTGGGTGGGACCCACAATAGCTAAATCTGGAACCAATAAGCTAATAAAACAATAATAAGCTGGAAAAAGTACAATGGTACCTCAGAATAAGCAATAAGACAGCAAAATAAGCACTTGGAATTTGATTGAACTCAGAATATGGGACAAGGTTTAAGGCCTAATCTAGGTGGGGTCCAGTGGTTACCAGGTCAAATGGATGATCAATTCATGGTGCCTACTAGGGGGAGGGATGAAATGAACAAGACTTGACCCTTGGGACTCACTGAGATGGCTGGAAAACCACCACCAAGTGGTGGTGGTAGTGGTAGTGGTGTCTGCTGGTGTGCAGGGGAGGTTTACTCCCTGCAGCCCACTTTGGGCAATGGTGGAACCCAGTAGAAAATTCACAAAAATATAAAAATGTTTGGAAAATAAAGTTGAGCTGAGACACTTTAAGTAGGAACAAGTTTAGAACTCTAAAGCTAAACACAAAAATCTCAACAAATCATGGAACTTTTGGATTTTCTGAAATCATACTCATTTGACTTTTTCATATGAACTTCTAAGTTTGACTTATCTGAGATTTGATCTATCCTAGCTAACTTAATATGATGTAATAATATATTAAATGACTGAATTTAGCTACTTTAACAACTAATGTAATGATTTAAGTGATCATGGACCTAAAAAAACATAACAGTTGACAATTATGAAGATTTAAAAGAGACTTTGACTTTTTTCCAAATGGCAGCTAGGTTTGATGCTTTTAATATCACATTGGGACCTAAGGTGGTATGTTTGAGTCACAAACAACACTTGGAACTCAGGAAACAGTGGTGGAGTTCACTGATCCAAACACTCCCATACTAAACTGATATGACAGTCCATCAAAGTAAATGCTTAATCTAACTTTTAAAATTGAATCAGAAGCACAGTTTATGACCCTATGAACTACTTGAAACACAGGATTGCCAATTAAAACATCAATTACCTAGGAATTAATAAAATGCTAAAATGATAACTAGATTAAGCAAAAGTGAGCATAACAGATTCAAAAGCAAAAGGTATGCAAGATCAGGCAAGAACTCAACTAAGAATTATCAAACAAATATAAATCAGTATTAATGAGCACACACAAGCTAATCTACAGTGGAAATGCAGAAAAATGGGAAGATGCTTACAATTGGTGTCAAACTGAGGAACAAGTCACTAGGGTACAACACATATCCTAGCACCTCCCTTGAGGTTCTAAACCTTTGAAACTTCAACAATCATCCCTGCTTCTTGCCTCTTGCCAATCAGAAACATGATTTTTATTTAATTCCCTTTTTTTTTTGTATTTTTACTATTTTTATTTATTGATGTAAGGAACTGGGTACAGCTATTAGGAAAACTTAGAAAAACTTAAAAATGATTAGAGTGAGCTCATAAGACTAGTAACAAACAACTTTTGATAACTTTAAGGTTTAACTGAGATTATGAGTAAAACTGCCAACAACTCGAATTCAAACTAGAACTTGAAATTAAGATTCAACAAAGTTTTGATTAAATTAAAATTACTGATTACAAGCTTCAGAAACTGAAAATACAACTGGAAAGCTAAATTAAACTACCTACGTTTAACTACTACTAAAATTACACTAATTCTCCTTCAACACTGCTTCATCTCCCTTTTGTAGCCTCAAGTTGTCTTGAGTGGGACCCACAGGTCAAATCCCACCAGTCAAATCATCCAATGGATGACCTTGCTTCTTGATTCGAATTTGGTGGGAAAAGATTCTTTATTCAATTTGGGTCTGTGACAGTCCCTAGGGGGGGGTTGAGGTGATGGGTGTATTGGGAGGTGTGAGGATAGGATAAGGGTGCAGTGGAGTGGTGCAAGTGGTGGATGGGAGAGTGGTATTGCAGGGGGGTTTGGCTGTTTTGGTGGGGAAGGAAAGAAGACGGGGTGGTATGGTGGTTTGTGTTTGACCGGGGTCAAACAAGGGTGGAAGTGGACTGGGCTTGGTAATTGGGCTTGGGTGGGTTAACTGGATCAGACAAAGGGGGAGTTTTGGTGGGTTTAGTTTTAGGTAAATAAGGTCCGGATTTGGTTTTAGTTTTTAGGAAATTTACAAGGACCAAAGTTGTAATTTGGGAAAACTTGAGGGTTGGTCTTGTAAGTTTCCAAAAGTAATAATGAGGACCTAATTTGACAAGTGTGAATAGTACAAGGGCCAAAAATGATAATTTTCCATATTAAATGCCCAGGGACCTTTTCTGTCAATACCTCAAACTCCAGGGACCATTATTGTAATTTTCTGAATCTTGAAGGGCTTAACCTGTAAATATCAAACAGTTAACACAAAGGGCCAATTATGTCATTTAAGAATAGTATAAGGTTTATTTTGATTATTTTCCATTTTTAAAACCTTAGGGACTAATTTTGACATTTTTCAAAGTTGAGGGACCAAAGTTGTAAATATGTGAATTTTTAACTTCAAAGGACTTTTTATTACAACTTGTGAATCCCAAGGACCTTTTATGATAATTTTACAAGTTTTGATTCACCAGGGACTAGTTTTGCAAATATATGAAACTTGAGGGACTGAAACTGCCAAATATGCAAACTTTGTACGTTTTTCATTTGTTTTTGCATATTTTGTGTTTGAAACATATAAAACACTCCTCTAAGATATTTTTAAGTATTTTGATACATATTTGGGTGTTTTTGTATGTTTTGGCAGTTCATATAAGACAAAAATGATGAGTATTTACACACTCATCAATCCCCCACACTAAACTATTGCTAGTCCCTAGCAATCTTTTGAGAAAAATTAATGGATTTTAAACTCTTTACCAAAAGCCATCACTTCTGGAGTAGCCAGGTGTAAGAACTGTGGCACACCTGATAACCGTGTGATTTTGAGCAAACCACCAGCTGTCAACGGATTTGATTAGTCTTTACCAAAAGCCGTTTGCTTCTGGACTAGCCAGCATCTTGATGGACTAAGTCAACATCTTGGTGAGCTGAATACCAATTATGGATTTTCCACGACCTTTACCACAAGCCATAATCTTGCGGGCTAGCCAGCTCATTTGCTTATGAGGATGCGGGGGAGCTGAGGAACCATGCAAGTTTTTGGCAAACTGCCAGCCATCAACGGATTTGAGATGTCTTTACCAAGAGCCGTTTGCTCCTGGACTAGCCAATCCCTTTTGTCGTTTAGACAAGGCGGATTGATTACCACAAAAAATTTTGAACTCAAGTGAAAAATTTTTGAAAATTTTTGGTCAAAAACGGGGGTATAAGATAGTAAAATGTGATAAAATTCGCTAGAATAGCGAATACCCCCCCACACTAATCATGAATATTGTCCTCAATATTCAAAATCCCGGCTATTATGCCGACATTTTGAACGTAAAAGGGCAACATTACAAGCTAAGCGTGGAAAACATCATTTTGGATTTTCACTTCTATAATCATAGCATGGGGGACTCCCCCACACTTAGGGTGAAAACCCTATAAGCATGCTCATTTTTTGGTTACCGAGTCGCGAGCTTGACTCGACCCCGAATTAATTAGTCCATGGGGAAGCATGATGTGGAAGAGAGAATCTCAATCGGACTTTCATTCAAAATGTTTGGATAAACATTTGAAGCACGTGAAAGTTCCACACCGATGAGATATAATATCCGGCTCAAGATAATGATACATGAAAATGCCGGGATCAAAGATGGTGTCTTCATTCCCGAAGGAGTGAAGGACAAGAGAAGTCACCTTATAGGTGAAGAAAAGGAAGAAAACCATGATGTAAATCATGATTTGATATTCTTCCTCGAGAACAGGCTCAGTAGCCTGAATTTGGATTTCAAGGGTTAAGCTCGTAAATATCCCGGGAGGGTGGGTGGGAATTTGCAAATTCTCATAATTGAGAATATCTCCCCCCGGGCTATCAAACTCCGGAGGAGTCATGACATGATGAGCGAGTTCACCGGAGAACTCCTCATGAAGAGAATTATTCACAAGATGTGAATCTGTGAATTCATGTTCCGATATAACCTCATCACAATCCTCATTCCGAATACCAAAGAGTGGATTATCAGAAATCAAAGTGAATTCAGAGTCGAATTCAAATAGAGGATTGGTGAGAGTAGTATTGAATGTTTCGGGAACGAAGAGATTAACATTCTCAATTGGATTGTTGGGATAAGAAGTGAGTGACGGATCATGATATAGGAGACTTTCAATTTCTCCCAGATCAGCTTCGAAGTCAAGGAGACCATCATCACTTTCCAAGGAAAGTGGATCGATGTGAGTAAGTTCATCAGCGAACTCCTCAAGAAGAGGATCAACATCAGACTGAGGGAGTGATGCCTCAATATACTCAATGTCTCCATGAGATGTATAATCATTATTAAAATCTGAGAAAGTCTCAAAATGATCGTTTGAACACTCAAGAGGGGAAAGAATATCACACATATCATCCAAAGTTCCCTGTGACTCTCTCGGGATTGGAACAAGGTTCTCAACACTAGACTTTATGAATTCGTCCGATTCCCTTTCAGGAACAGTGTCAAGATGCTCGTCCCCCATGATCAAAGAGTGAGTGGGAACCTCGGGTGTGATAGCAGTTGTTTGAGATGGAATCTCAACTGCTGGGATATCAACTGATGACTTTGATGAATCTTTTTGAATAATAACAATGTTATCTTCATCATCACTGTCATCATAGTCATCATATCGAGCAGTATTGCGAATATTAGCACGTATTTTAGCTGCTCGTTGCTCAGCCAGTAATTCTTCCATGCTTTTTCCAGATTCTCGTTCTTCAGCAAGTAATTCTGCCATAGTTTTCCCACGAGAATTTGGAATGAAAGGAAATTGTGGGGATGTGGATGTGTCAAAACCGTAAGGTTGACATTGAAAATCACTATGAGGACCCCCACAATAAGCACAAGAAGAACTTGGAGTTTGGCGGAGTGAAATATTAGCTAACTCCTCCTTAAGTTCTTTAACTTTCTCAAGAACTTCTAAAAAGTCTTGCTGGATTTGAGGAGTTGCTAGGATAGTTTGACACTGTGGAGGTTGGTCTGGATACGAAGAGTCATAATTGTTACAAGGAAATGGATTCCTCGTTTGACAATCAGAGCTAAAGTGTGGACCTCCACAGTAATCACAACAGTAAAACTGTTGAGGCTGTGAGTTGTATGTGCTAGAGTCATAATTGTAGTCAGGAAACTGCTCATAGACAAGCGTGTTTCCCGATTGACAATCAGAACTGTAGTGTGAACCACCACAGTACTCACAACAGTAGAACTGCTGAGTCTCATGGTGTGGTAACTGATGGAATGAATCAGTTGTGTCATGGTAGGAATAGGGATCTTGGTTATAGACAGACCCGTTTCCCGACTCTACCATGCCACAACTGGGGCAATTGCCACCATTATAAGGATTACCACACCACTGACAGATCAGAAAATGTGGATGAGACATAGAAAGAATCAAAAGGTTTTAGAGGGTAAGAAATGGAGAATCAAAAAGGTGAGAGGGTAAAGATGGATATTTTTGGTGTTTTTGAAAAACATTTTATCAGAAAGAAAATCTTTTTGTGTTTTTTGTGTTTGTTGAAAACTAATTTTACAAAGTTTTCAGAAACAGTTTTGTTTTTAAAATAAGAAAATATGAACAAGGGATGGTAAATATACAATGGATGTATATCCAGATTCACTAATCTGCAAAACCGTGTAGAATACGCGCACAACCTCCCCGGCAGCGGCGCCAAATTTTGATTGAGTCCGAACCGTCAGATTATTATTGACCAAGGTCAACAAGTCAAAGATAGCCTAGAATCAATGCTCCGTGGAAGTGTAGGGTTTCCCCGGGTCGTTATGTCCCGACGAGGTGTGGATGGTATTAAAACGGTTTCGTGATCGGGTGAATTTGGATGAAAATGGATATAAGTGAGTGGTGATGATTACACTACTGGAATATGAAAGAAAACAGCTTAAACACACTATATTAACAATACTGGAAAGTCAGGAAAACTAGAAACGTTTAAAACTTAAAAACGCGTACGTTACGTTTAAATAAAACGTAAGCGTACGAAATAAAAAGTAAAAACGGAAATCTGAAAGCACCCAGGGGGTGAAAATGACTTTTTTACAAACCTAAGGGTAAAAGAAAATTTTTAGAAAATTAAAATAAATTTTAACCCTAATTAATTATTTAATATTAATTAAATACTAATTATAACTAATTATTAATATTTAAAATACTTAAATATAATTTACTACTAATTAAATACTAGAAAAATGAAAATAAAATTTCTAAAATTATAAAATAACTAAAAATAAGTTTTAAAAATAAAAATAAGTGTTTTTGTCTTTTTGTGGATTTTCTATTAATTAATTACTAATTAAACATTAATTAACTAATTAAACTATTTTAAATTAAGAAAAATACTAAATGAACAGTAAAAATTCTAATAAAATTTCTAAAATTACTTTATAACATATAAAAGCTATAAAAAATATAAAAACAAGGTTTTACTTAATAAAAACTAATAATGCTATTTTAACCTAATTATTAATTAATTTTTAATATAACTAATATTAAATCTAATAAATACTAAATGACCAAATAAAAATCTGAAAAATTTATTATAACTATTTTAACCTAAGATGAAATTATTAAAAATATAAAAACACAACTTACTTAATAAAAATGTAAAAATGGAAATTAAAATTAAATTTAATTAAATAGAAACTATCACTTAACTTTATATTTGTTTTTCTTGATTTTTATTTTACAAACTTATTAAATACCTAAAAATAAATAACTTTTGTAAAAACAAACTTTTTGGAAACTTGAAAATAAGCTGGAATAAGCCAAAACTTGAAACAGTTGACTTTGGTCAACTGTGGGAGGATATGAGCTCAAATTGGCTTGGGTGGGACCCACAATAGCTAAATCTGGAACCAATAAGCTAATAAAACAATAATAAGCTGGAAAAAGTACAATGGTACCTCAGAATAAGCAATAAGACAGCAAAATAAGCACTTGGAATTTGATGTAACTCAGAATATGGGACAAGGTTTAAGGCCTAATCTAGGTGGGGTCCAGTGGTTACCAGGTCAAATGGATGATCAATTCATGGTGCCTACCAGGGGGAGGGATGAAATGAACAAGACTTGACCCTTGGGACTCACTGAGATGGCTGGAAAACCACCACCAAGTGGTGGTGGTGGTGGTGTCTGCTGGTGTGCAGGGGAGGTTTACTCCCTGCAGCCCACTTTGGGCAATGGTGGAACCCAGTAGAAAATTCACAAAAATATAAAAATGTTTGGAAAATAAAGTTGAGCTGAGACACTTTAAGTAGGAACAAGTTTAGAACTCTAAAGCTAAACACAAAAATCTCAACAAATCATGGAACTTTTGGATTTTCTGAAATCATACTCATTTGACTTTTTCATATGAACTTCTAAGTTTGACTTATCTGAGATTTGATCTATCCTAGCTAACTTAATATGATGTAATAATATATTAAATGACTGAATTTAGCTACTTTAACAACTAATGTAATGATTTAAGTGATCATGGACCTAAAAAAACATAACAGTTGACAATTATGAAGATTTAAAAGAGACTTTGACTTTTTTCCAAATGGCAGCTAGGTTTGATGCTTTTAATATCACATTGGGACCTAAGGTGGTATGTTTGAGTCACAAACAACACTTGGAACTCAGGAAACAGTGGTGGAGTTCACTGATCCAAACACTCCCATACTAAACTGATATGACAGTCCATCAAAGTAAATGCTTAATCTAACTTTTAAAATTGAATCAGAAGCACAGTTTATGACCCTATGAACTACTTGAAACACAGGATTGCCAATTAAAACATCAATTACCTAGGAATTAATAAAATGCTAAAATGATAACTAGATTAAGCAAAAGTGAGCATAACAGATTCAAAAGCAAAAGGTATGCAAGATCAGGCAAGAACTCAACTAAGAATTATCAAACAAATATAAATCAGTATTAATGAGCACACACAAGCTAATCTACAGTGGAAATGCAGAAAAATGGGAAGATGCTTACAATTGGTGTCAAACTGAGGAACAAGTCACTAGGGTACAACACATATCCTAGCACCTCCCTTGAGGTTCTAAACCTTTGAAACTTCAACAATCATCCCTGCTTCTTGCCTCTTGCCAATCAGAAACATGATTTTTATTTAATTCCCTTTTTTTTTTGTATTTTTACTATTTTTATTTATTGATGTAAGGAACTGGGTACAGCTATTAGGAAAACTTAGAAAAACTTAAAAATGATTAGAGTGAGCTCATAAGACTAGTAACAAACAACTTTTGATAACTTTAAGGTTTAACTGAGATTATGAGTAAAACTGCCAACAACTCGAATTCAAACTAGAACTTGAAATTAAGATTCAACAAAGTTTTGATTAAATTAAAATTACTGATTACAAGCTTTAGAAACTGAAAATACAACTGGAAAGCTAAATTAAACTACCTACGCTTAACTACTACTAAAATTACACTAATTCTCCTTCAACACTGCTTCATCTCCCTTTTGTAGCCTCAAGTTGTCTTGAGTGGGACCCACAGGTCAAATCCCACCAGTCAAATCATCCAATGGATGACCTTGCTTCTTGATTCGAATTTGGCGGGAAAAGATTCTTTATTCAATTTGGGTCTGTGACAGTCCCTAGGGGGGGGTTGAGGTGATGGGTGTATTGGGAGGTGTGAGGATAGGATAAGGGTGCAGTGGAGTGGTGCAAGTGGTGGATGGGAGAGTGGTATTGCAGGGGGGTTTGGCTGTTTTGGTGGGGAAGGAAAGAAGACGGGGTGGTATGGTGGTTTGTGTTTGACCGGGGTCAAACAAGGGTGGAAGTGGACTGGGCTTGGTAATTGGGCTTGGGTGGGTTAACTGGATCAGACAAAGGGGGAGTTTTGGTGGGTTTAGTTTTAGGTAAATAAGGTCCGGATTTGGTTTTAGTTTTTAGGAAATTTACAAGGACCAAAGTTGTAATTTGGGAAAACTTGAGGGTTGGTCTTGTAAGTTTCCAAAAGTAATAATGAGGACCTAATTTGACAAGTGTGAATAGTACAAGGGCCAAAAATGATAATTTTCCATATTAAATGCCCAGGGACCTTTTCTGTCAATACCTCAAACTCCAGGGACCATTATTGTAATTTTCTGAATCTTGAAGGGCTTAACCTTTAAATATCAAACAGTTAACACAAAGGGCCAATTATGTCATTTAAGAATAGTATAAGGTTTATTTTGATTATTTTCCATTTTTAAAACCTTAGGGACTAATTTTGACATTTTTCAAAGTTGAGGGACCAAAGTTGTAAATATGTGAATTTTTAACTTCAAAGGACTTTTTATTACAACTTGTGAATCCCAAGGACCTTTTATGATAATTTTACAAGTTTTGATTCACCAGGGACTAGTTTTGCAAATATATGAAACTTGAGGGACTGAAACTGCCAAATATGCAAACTTTGTACGTTTTTCATTTGTTTTTGCATATTTTGTGTTTGAAACATATAAAACACTCCTCTAAGATATTTTTAAGTATTTTGATACATATTTGGGTGTTTTTGTATGTTTTGGCAGTTCATATAAGACAAAAATGATGAGTATTTACACACTAATCAGCTGTTAACTTACGTAACTCCGTTTTCCACCAAAAATTTCAAATTTTTGTCACCTCTTTATAAACCAAAAAAAAAAAAGAAAAAAAAATGATATGATATATGATAATAAGTTTTGACACCTTGTTTTGACTTTCCTACCGGCGAGAGTATAAATAAATGTTTCGACTTGACCGGGCGTGTTGAGCCCTAGCTCGTCTCCCTTAACCAAAATAATCAAAAGATTATGGCTAAGCATCCGCGGATCTCATTACTTGGGATTTTAAATTTGCGGAGATCGAGGAATGATAGAGTTTATTTAGAAGTTTCGTGCTAAACATGGAGTAGTTGGATCTCTTTAGAGCCCACGAAAGGTACTTGTGGCCTCCTTGTTCCCACAAGATTGCACACATATAAAAATAGATCTCTAGGATTAATTAAGTGTATGGGGTTTGGGCAATACTTAGTTTTTTTCTCGTTCCCAACAAAATCTCTGTATATGGGGGTTTGGTACACATAGGGGTACTGCCAGTGTTACGGTGAAATAGACTATTACATCTTGCCGGTTCGCAGCCGATGTTGTGATTTTAGTAAAGGCCGTAGGACTCGGGGTTTGGCATATGATTATGAATATCAATAACAATAATCCAAAGCCAAATAAAAAGGCAGAGGAATCCAAAGCTATAAAAAGCAGCGGATATAAATCCAAGGTCATAATAAAGCTCTTACTTCTTGGCGGCTCATAAAACGTTGTTGTAAAAGAAATAAAGGACTAAGGACCAAATATTATTAAAGTGCTTATAATTATGCAAAAAATGCCAAGCTTCGACTCCGGGGGTTTCCCTAATAAAAGCTTTTGTTTCGGGTTTCAGACATGGGATGTCTCGGTCATAAATAAAAAGGGGGCCCCCACAAATCGTGTTAAATCAGAGACCTTCATGTGGACCCGATTTCTGTATGCAGGGGTTTTCGAAGGAAAGTTTGGAAACTACTTAGCGTTCAAATTTTGTGCTCTTATCGGACTAACAAATATCAAAACGAGAAAATATGAAGCAATTCATTTCTCACAAATTAAAATCTTGAGATACAAAACTTAGGAACTGGGAACAAGTGGTAATTTCACAATTAACTTTTGTGGGTAGTGTTAGCATCTAACTTGTGGATAAACAATGATCTCGATTTTATGCTTAGTTTGGGAGCTTGTGAAAAATCAAGGATGACGATTTTTATCAGTATGGTCTCTTCTCTGTGAGAAGTGTTTCTACTCGTTGACCCTGAAAGTTATCAACAGATAAGAATTGATAATGAAAGTCAAAGTAAACTGTCACATATATAAAAATGAAAAAATACAAAAAGAGTAGTAGTAGTTGTTATTCCTGAAAATCGGAAAACGGAGCATTTTTCAGAATAAATGACTTTGATATCTCTTTTGAACATCATTGCTACTTTACAACGTTAGTAAAGAGAGGTTTTGAAATTATTTATCTCTTAAGCGTGAGGTGATGACATTGCGTGAGGACACGGCAATACCTTAGTCTGGGGGATTTTGATGTGTGCTTTTTCACACATCCTTTTTAGCCTTAAATCAGACCAAATACACCAAATACTAACCAAATATGCCAAGAGAATGTATGTTTTTGTATTTGTGTATGTGCAGGTACGAATATGAGAAAAATTAACAAAAACGAAGCCATAACCGACAAAAATGAGCACGAGATTGGAAAAAGGTCAAATACCAGAGCCGGGGAACCAAAATGATCAAAGAAAGCTCAAAATTGCTTTTGAAGTCCTCAGAGATTCATCAAAGTGCAAATTTGATCCCTGATCAAAGTTTGGAAGAAATGTCACATTCAGTCCCTACACTTTTAGGAATTTACAAAAATGGTCCTTGGAGTAATAATTCAAGTAAAGTCAAAATGTGGTCCTCCAATATTCATAATTTGACAATAAAAACCCTTGGAAGATACTTTTGATAATCTACAGATTTGGTCCCTGAGTTTTGAGATTGTACAAAATTGGTCCTTGATAAAACTTATTAATCCTAAACCAAATGCACCAAGCCTAGATCTATTAACAAGCCCAAATAGCAACCCAAGCCCATTCCCTTTAAAACTATACCCGGTCCAACCTTTACCCATGGTCAACTAGACCCGGTCAAACATCCCAATATATTAAAATCCCCAAAAACAATTTACCCGCCCCCCTTTCCTATTAACCCAGAAAAAACTAGAACCCTAATTACTGTTCACGCTCGTAAAAACTTAATTCACCACAATTAAGGGTACTAGAGTCAAATCGCATGAGTTTCTAGAAGACCCTGACATGGCAGGCCTGCCATGTCAACAATCCGTGTGATATTGAGCACCTAATGATTGAAGCATGATTGATCAAACGGCCATAGATTGAGGATTGGTGACCAAGGTTAATCCAAGGGATGAGATGAGCTCAAACTAACACAAATTCACGAGGATTGCTGAGCTGTACTCCTAGAAGCTTCATTCCCAGCCTCTAGCTCTAGTATAAATACCTTCCTTGTATCCGTCATTAGAGGTGTGTAGGGTTTTTAGTATTGTTTAGTTTTTCTGTTTTCCATATATTATTGTAATTTTCATTTCAAGTCTTGTACTAAATTTCATATTAATATAATTTTAGTTTTCATCTCAGTTTATTGCTCTTAAATTTCATTTTAGTTTAAATTCTTAAATTACTTATTGTTAGTTTGAATCATTAGAAGTAGTTTACCTAGATTTTTGTTTTAAATTTCTGTTTTTACTTATACTGAAAAAAAATCAGAAAAATAAAAAAATATTAGTTTCAATTATAATTTCAGGTTTCATTTAGATTACTTACTGTTTTATTTAAGCTTATATCAGCATCATAATAGCTTTTGTGAGCTTAATTTGTCATTTACTCCCAAATACACAAAAGTTAAACAAGGTCAACTGAATAGCTTATTGGATAAGCTGAGCTTATTGGAGTATTGGCAGCCAATCAGGAATCCACTTGGCCTGTCATAAAAGACAGGCAAGCTTAGTGAACCCCCTCTTTTCATGCTGAGGGGGATTTGGTTGTAAGTTTTTTATTTCAATTTCACTTCTAATGCATTAGTAGATTAATGATAGCTTAGATCTGTTATTGTTGATTGTTTTAGCTTAATTTTGATAGTTGCATAAGTTTCAGTCTCATCTTATTGTTGTTCTCAGTTTTATTTGATTTGGATTATCCACTTTCATTTACTGTTTCATTGATCTGTGTTGCTTTATTGGTAATAGCATCTGAGATTTGTGGTTTGGACTCATTTAAGTATCATTGATTATTAGTAGAATTGATATTGGTGAGTTGGACTGAATTGGATTGATTTTGAGTGAGATATAAGGTTGAAACAGTCACTGTAAGGGGTGTTTGGAATATATAGGTTTGCTGGTATTTCAGTTGTTTCAGAGGTGTTTGTTAGCTTAGTCATCACTCTAAAGGTATAATTAGTCTTATTAAAGTTTAACTTGGTAGGTTATTTCAACAAATAGTCAATTTAGATCACAGTTAGTTATATAGGTTAAGTTAGTTGCATAATCTCATCTATAGTTTCATATTAGTAATAAAAATCTTAAATTAGTTGCACAATAGCTTATTATAACATAGGAAAACCATTAAGACAGATTTAAATTCAATTTAGTCAAATTTAATCTGTTTTTCAAAAAGTCAAATAAAAATTGAACACCAGACTTGGCCAAAACTTGTAAGGTACCTGTAGGATTTAATATAGTTTGGGAATCCATTTGGATTGTTGTTCTTAGTTATTTGCCAGCTTGTGGATCTATATCAACAAGAAAATCTCACTTAGCAGCTTATTTGGTCACTTATTTTTTAGCTCAAAGTTGGTCATAATCTGGAACATTGCCCTGCTTCTCAGCTTTGAGCCTAAGTTCACAAGCTCTTATCTAGTAATCTAGTTAAGCATTTAGTGTGATTATTGGGGTAAAACTTAGTCACGCTAGCTACCTTTAAGTTTCTACTTTTGATTTCCCACATAAGTGCTTATAGGACTGCTTATTTTGCCTACCTTATTGTGTGATTTGAGCTTGCTTCTGTTTTCAAATATAGGGCTGCAATTGTATTATATTGCTTGAAATCAGAGTTTGGGTGTGCATTTGAGTTCATTAGTACCATAGGTAGTTGTTTCAGTTGAGATTTGACCCATTTGCTTATCCAGTTACTTATCTGCTTATCCATTATAGCTTATTTGAACCTGTGTGGGCCTTAATTTGTGTTTCTGTGTGTGCATTAAGTTAAATACTGTTCCCATAAGCTTATTAGAGTCAATAAATCATTTGTTTAAGATTTGGTCAACTCTGGTCAACTGTGCTTATTAATAAGCACTTTCCATTAAGCTGTTTTCAAAGCAAATAGTAGTTCCACAGCTTATTTTCAAGTTTTCAAATTTTTCTTAAGTTTAGAATAATATTTTAGATTTTCCCTGAATTTTTCATATTTTTCTGCCTTTATTTGCTATTTTTCTTATTTTATTTTCATTTTTATTCAATTTCTAATACATTTTAATTACCAAAAACTCCAAAAAAATCAGAAAAAGCTTAGAAAAATCCAAAAATATTTTAGAAATTTATTTTTATTTATTCTAGAATTTTAGAAATTTATTTTGCATTTTTCCCATTTATTTTGAATTTAATTTTAATTTTTATTTAGATTTAATAGTTTTTAATTCCCAAAAATTACACAAAAAGCCAAAAAAAATCAGTTTTTAGTTTTAAAACTACTTTTTAGCTATTTTATAATTTTCAAATTTTATTTTTCATTTTTCTCACCTTATTTGCATTTTCTTTTAATTTTTAATTAGTTTAATTAGTTTTTAATTCATAAAAATTAAATAAAAAGTCAAAAAAATATTTTTCTTTTTCTCAAAATTTTCTTTTATCATTTTTAACTTTTTCAAAATTATTTTCAAGTCCGTAGGAGTATTGTAGCTTAAATTTCACGTTTTATTTCGTACGTTAACGTTTAATTCACGTTTTAGCTTACCTTTTCGATTTTACGTTACGTTTTTAGTTTTCTTATTTGAATTATGTGCTTAACTGATTATTTGTGCTTCATTTACTTATTCATTAGTATAATCTCATCAAAATCATTTTTTACCACTTTCACGACACGTTTCACAAATCGGAAATTGAGAATTCCATTCACCCTTCATACGGATTACGACCTCGGGTCATCCG
The DNA here is from genome assembly GCA_030686995.1 of Artemisia argyi. NCBI lineage: Eukaryota > Viridiplantae > Streptophyta > Magnoliopsida > Asterales > Asteraceae > Artemisia > Artemisia argyi. The sequence goes on along the minus strand of CM060690.1, from coordinate 156,493,714 downwards.
TATTTCTTTGCGGATTTCTTGAGTAATACTTATACTATAATATATACTTGATTTTCAACGAATCAATTCTAATGGTCTCAACTCTAGCTACTGGTGCAAAAACTTCATCATAATCAATTCCTTCCTCTTGCCTGAACCCATGAGCCACTAATCTTGCTTTGTTTTTTTACCACAATACCCCTTGCATCTCTTTTGTTCTTCAAAATCCATTTTGTCCCAATTGCAATTTTCCCATCAGGTAGTGGTACCAGTATCCAAACCTGCTGATTCTTAAATTGTAGCATCTCTTCTTGCATTGCTTCAAGCCAACTTGAATCTTCTAGAGCTTGAGAAACACTGGTTGGTTCCATTTGAGAAAGAAAGCAAGCAAACAAACAATGCTTAAAGTCTGTATGATTGTCCCTTTGTTGATTTAAGACATAGGAAATAAAAGCAATTTCACCATACTTAGAACTTTTCACAGTACTTCTAGTTCTAACAGGTGCTTGTGGATCACCAATAATCTTTGATTGAGGATGAGCAATGTTGATCCTTTTTGTTGCAGTGGGGTTGACATCAATTGTGGTGTCAAGATTGTTCACTGTGGGTCCAAAATCACTGTCATATAAAGAGGAGGTGAAGATACCAGCTTTGGGTTGGTGATGACCAAGATCTGAAGGACTTGGAAATCGTGTATATGGTTCTCCAAAGTCTGTGGACACACTAGTGGGTATGGGAGTTTGTGCAGCAGGACTGTCAGCAGATATGATGATGTCAGGAGAAATAGTAGAACTGTCAGCAGAATCCTGGTTTCCACTGACTGCTTGTGCTGATTGTCGGAGTAGTGCCTCAGTATGTAACACCCCCAAAAATCGGGTCCAGCGGAAGCATACATGTCACTGGGGTGCTACTCAATTAGTATCATAACACAAGTACAAAGAACAGTTTTTATCTCAAACATTTAGAATAACTTTCATTATAAAAAATATTCAAATTTACATCGTTCAAAAATAGTGCGGAAATATAGGCCCATGAAAGAGTTTAAGCGGTCCCAATTATAACATAGTCATTATGACCATGCCATGTCATGCCAAAGCCTTCAACAGTTAGCTATCGTCTTAACCTGAAAATACATGCTAAAAAGTGTCAACACGAGGTTGGTGAGTTCATAGGTTTATAATAAAACAGTAGTATTGTGAGTTCAATAGAGAGTTTCGTGACCGTTGTGTGGCCCACTATGTCATGAAAATAGTGTTTACTTTACAGTAAAATTAGAATTGTGGACCATGAGTAGAGTGTGTGATCATTACAACGAATATAATGTCACGTAGTAAATAGTCTATTACGCTAGCACTAAGTTCATGCAACCGAAGCTTGACAGTGTGCATGCTCTAGAAGCACGTTAAATAAAGACCTTGCAAGTGTCTATCCCGTGACACTCGTGTTTCGACATGTTATACGCTCGCGTTTGCCTATCCGGCCAAACCGAACGGGGGTGTCAACCCTAATAGATCTATTTATAGCATTCGCGCTTCCCAGCAGGAATTGACGGTTCATGAGTTTGGGCATTGTGGGATTCAGTGTCTTAGGCTAATCCGCGTAATAGTGTAAATAAAGTATAAGTTTCAGTGTGGTCCATAAAAGTGTTTGAATAAAAGCAATTATCATTCAATAGAAGTGTTTGCGTAACAGCAATGATTTGTAAAGTGTTTTGCATATAAGCAATAGTTTATAAAGTGTGTTGCATGATTATAAAACACTTGTGTATGTTAGAAAATAATCAAGTATGCAACCAATATACACATAGGAGAATTTGAATAATCAATCAAGCATTCAGCAAAACAGTAGTATTTAAGTAAACAATTGCACATTCAAATAAAACAAGCGTCGAGTTTAGTTAAAAACGAGCATGTATTCTCCCCCAAAACAGTTATAAAACAAGTAAAAGTAGGGGTCATGAACTCACCTCAATGGAGTATGCAGTAAACCAAGTGAGTTAAACAGAGTGTGGCACCAACACGCGACCTAGATTAGTATGGCAAGTTTAGTTTATGTGGAAAACTAGAAGGGAGGGGTTGAATAGTTTTACGTCCTTTTAAAATTTATAAAAACAAGTTTGTTTTAAAAACTTCGATTCTAGTTTATGTGATCTCAATACTTGCACTATATGAACAATTGTATAATAACTAACTAACTAATATAGTAAAGATATATAAGTAAGTAATGAAAAGAGTTGGAGAGATCAAACCACAACACAAGGATTTATAGTGGTTCGGCTACAAGGTCACCTTCCTTGTTCCTACTCCACTCCCCGAGTCACCTACTCGAGAGTTTTCTTCACTATGTCAACAAACTCCCTTATGGCGGAGAAAACCTTACACACCAATTTTCACAACACAACTACGTCACAACTTGATCACAAACTACTACACAACTTCTTCACACCTATTTACTTCACACCTATCTTCTACACACCTTGCTTTTTCACAACTATCTTCTTCACTTCAATCTACTCCACACCTATCTTCTTCACAACTACACTACTTCACTACTAACCAACTTCTAATTCCTACACAACTTCAATATCTTCTAAACTACTTATTACAAACACAACACAACTTCACAATTAAAATATATACACAATGCACAACTACTCTTCAATACTTCTTGAACTTAGTTGTAGAAGGAGTGTTCTTCTTTTGCACTTGGGATGAGGATGGATGAGATGGGATTGAATCACTTGAAACAAGGATTAATATACAAATGATCAAAGGGTTTTAGAGGATGTTTAGAGAGTTTGAGATCTGAAAATTTCGTGCAAAAGGTGAGAAAAAATCCAGATTAAAGGTGGTATTTATAGGCAACAAGTTCTGACAGAGGAGCGTGGCCGGCCCCCTTAAATCAAGGCCGGCCCCCTTAAAATTAAGGGGACCACCCCTTATAACTAAGGGGGCCGCCCAACTGTAACGGCCAAAAAACTTGTCTTTTAGTGGGGAAAGTTTATTTGGTGAAAAACTAACTGATTTTGGTCAAAATTTTGAAATCATATATTTAGTATGATTAAAACATTTTTCTTTATTACCAAAAGTGTTTTTCAAAAATATATAATATGTTTATATAATTAAATAAACTTTGTATTAGTTAATTAAATACCCCTTTGATCATGAGATGTATTAAACACTTGTTTATTCATACCTTAAGTGATTAAGTTGGATATAGTGATATAAACTAGCTTAATACTTGTTTACGTAGTAATCTTACGTTTGATGAGTTTACATTTTGTGATCGTCAAAATATAGAGATATCGAAAAATATAAATAACGTTTTCATACATTATTTATGTCAACAATCTCCCCCTTTTTGATGATTACAAAATCTAAACTCATTAATCGAAAATTAGTATATATGCAAGTATTATTGTGAGTTTATATCAATTCTCCCCCTTTTTGTTAGAATCAAAAAGGTTATCCCGATTGTATAGAAGCTCCCCCTTGAAGTATACTGCCCCTCGTTTTGAGGTCCAAAAAGAAATCGAGATATGGAATTCTTGCAAAAATATTTAGTGGACAAGCAACATATATATGTATATAGCATGCAAGAGTAGAAACTAAACATAACCATAACATTAATAAAGTTAAATGGATACAACAAGCATTGCATCAACAATCATAACAACTAGTGCAACTAACAAAAGCCTTAAAGGCTTACAATCATCACTTAAATAATAAACCAAAGCTCAAACATGAAGGTCCTCTCTTGAGCTTGCCATCCAAAAGGTTTAATACAATTTTATTTGTAAAACACCAAGCATGTTTAATTGGGAGGAATGGATGGTGAACATGGAGATGGTGATGGTGGAGGGGTGTTTGTTGATGGTGGTGGAGGTGTTGTGTTTGTTGTTGGTGGTTGATGCAACAAGTTTTCAATATGAGAAAACATGTATTGTATCTCATCTCTTAGTCCGAACATAATTGTTCGGTTGTGAATGCAACAAAGGCAAGTGTCTCCATGAGCTTCAAGTAAGCTCCATAGGACGGGGTTATAGGTTGGTGGATTGATAGGCGATGATGAGAAGTGTGCATCAAGAGGTGTTGATGGTGATAATGAGAGAGTGAGTGCAAGAGTTGTGTTTTCATTGGTAGGTTGTGATGGTTGATCAATTGTTGGAGGAGATAAGTGGGTGTTGATGTAGTCATTTATGGATGAAGTGGATGGTATGGAGCAAGTGTAATTTCTATTTGTTGATGGTGTTTTGGAGGGTGCATTTGGTGCACTAGGAGATGAGCATTGAGGTGGTGGTGATGGGGTGGTGTTGTCTTCATTTGTAAGATCAATGAATAATTGTTTTGGTGGAATAATGACAAGTTTTTGTTTCTTGGCATTGTTTGAATAGGTAGTTCTTGGTGATGACATGATAAGAGGATGATGTTTGATGAAGGTTGAGGATGATGGAATGTGAATTGAACATGCATGGGGATTATATAGTGGGAAAACATGTTTAGAAGTGGAATTAATTTAAAGTTGTAATGTTGGATTCCAAAATCAGTTTGGTTTTTAAGAGAAATGGTAGGTGAGACTAGCAAAAGTGATCACAAGGTGCAAAAGAAAACAGTGTAAAAACTGTTCCAGATGGCCGGTCCCCTTAAATGGAGGTCGGTCCCCTTAAATTTAAGGGGGCCGCCCTTATGAATTAAGGGGGCCGCCCATCTGACGACCCAGAAACCAAAATTTTTCAAAAATTTTCTGGAAAAATGTTGTGTTCTGTTTTGTATTTGCAGCAAGCTCTATTTGGACATTTCACATTTGTTTTGGTCTATTAGAAAGCATAAAAGTCATATATATATATATATATATATATATATATATATATATATATATATATATATATAGACATAAACTAATCATGCAAACACAAATGTAGATTAAGTAGTAAAGCATGCATTTAAAAGCATATATTAAACATAAACAATCAATTTAGCATCCTAAACAAATATCCAAACAATTATTCAAGAAAATAACAAGTACTTCCGAATATACTTCGGACAAATAGCACACAAGACATAAAAATAAGTATTGTTCAACAAACATAATCTAAGCACATCATCTCTTTTTCTTCCCGAATATGCCCTTCAATGTCTTCCCGATATATTTGAAACCGCCTCTAACTTCTTCATGCAAACTCTTTTGTCTTCTAAGCATCTCGGTAGTTCGTTCATGAAGCACTTCTTCGGTTTGATCACTAGGAGATGGGGTAGAATACTCGGGATAGTCAAGATCCTATAAATTGTCAACGAACTCAGAAAACGAAGGGGTACTAGCATCATGGATGTTTTCCTCCTCATCGTCATCGTCTTGTCTAGAAGATGATCCATGAAAGCTATGACGACGAGATTTTCCCTTGTCACTTCGAGTTCGTCGAGCTTGTTTTAGAGCGAGAGGACGTAAGGTGGGATAGATGGACTCATAGATACTATTGTCAAGATCGGGGTAGTACTCGATAACATGACGATAGAGACGAGTGAGGAACATTCCATATGGAAGATTGGCTTTGGGAGTTTTTCTAGCACACTCAATCCGTTTGATAAAGAAGTAGGCCAAATTGTACGGCTTTTCGACAGCTATACAATACAACATGTGAGCAAGGCACGCCGGGAGATGGTCCCGGTGACCTCCAGTACCAAATGCATTCTCACGAATGAGTTCTTCCCAACGCTTCATGTGGGGGCCTAATTCTTTGAGGAGAAGTTGGTACGAAGAGATTTGAACATTTTTGGATTTTATTTTTCGGGTAGTGGTGGCACGTTCCACACCAAGAATTTGATGAATTTCGTCGGGATGAGGGATATCGGATAGATAAGGACCAAAGGTTGGTCGACAACGATGAAGAGATTCGAGGTCCCACTCGTTTGTGAAAATGGCTTGACCTCTAAAAGGAATTTGGAGGATTTGACCAAAATGTTCGAGAGTTAAGGTGATGAATTCATTTTGAATCATGAAGGAAATGGTGATGAAACCAAGAACGTTGGTTTGGATGGTGACTTGGCTATAGAAGTCGACTATGAAACAAGGAACGATTGGTTCATTAATTTCATAAAGATAATTGAGGTTGATGCTTGAAAACAAGCGATTAATATAGTCGGATTGAGCAAAGGCTAGATCTACTACACGTCCCTCATGAACGTTTCTATCTTCAATTTCACGATATATACGTCCAATAGAAGGAGATGTAGTAGGGAGTTGGGAAACTTTGGGAATGTAGTTTTTAGTGTGGGAAAGATCTTCGGTAGTCGCTTTTGGCATTTTCACCTAAACACAACAACAATACAAAATACCAAAATAAATATAAAGAAGAATAAAAGTATATATATATATATATATATATATATATATATATATATATATATATATATATATATATATATATATAGGGTGAGGTTATTTTCAGAACCAAATTAATTGCGAGAACTGCGAGAACCAGCATCAACCAATCAGATTTTTTTGCATATTAATTTTTATTATTTAAGTCAAAAGGGTATAATGGTAAAATTACCTTTTTTATTTTCTTTTTGAATTTGTTTAATAAAAAACGTTTTTTTATATCCTAAATTTTAGGAACTTTTTTTTTATTTTTTTGAAAAAATTATTTTTTCCATCATGCATGATTTCAAAAGTTAAGGTGCATATATGTTTTTTTATAGATTAATTTACATTTATATTTATTGTTCAATTGCTAAAATCTCTAATGTGTTTTGGTCAAAAATATTTACACAAGTGCATTGAATGACAAACAAAACTATTTTACATGTATCGTATACATTTCAAAACAAAAACATTATACACAAAATAAAAAATCATGTCATACAATTCAAATAGAAAATTCTAAAAGTAAAGAATAAATGAAAAGTTTCGTTTATGTATAGTCATGTCTATAAATCTTCTCGCAACTTCATGCACTTGTGTCTTTACTTTTTACTTTTTGTCATAACTTCATGCACTTGTGTCGTTACTCTTCACATCGCACATTATACTCGTACCTGTAACCACAACCAATTCATAAACGAATTATTTAATCATTACAACTAATAAAACACATATGCACAATGTATTTTTGACTTGTGTATACAAGACCATATAATTGATTTCTTTGAGAAACTAGTACATCCTTAATCACAAAACACAAGTGCACTCTTAAATCAGAATTAAACACAAAACATCTTTATATTAGAACTAAAAACATATATGCACTTTCAATACATTTAAACAACAAAACCGTGAAAACACATATGCACAGAAAGTATCAAATTCCTCACAAACTATAAAAACATATATGCAGTTTCAATAACACATATGCACAATCTTTTCATTGAATCTATACCACTCACAAAACACATATGCATCATCTATTACCTCGTTAAAACAAGATGTGAAACCAACACTCGACAAAATCTTAAGCAAGACATATAATCAATTTTTGACGTGTAACCAACAACCAATTAATATTAATCAAATACAGGAACCAAATGCAACTAAGAGTAACTTGAAGTTTGATGCACTAACAAGTAAAATATTTTTAAAATAGTTTGTAGAGATTACTTTGACACAACAATTAGTTGGCAGTGAGCAAGCGATGCCTCAACTAATATGTCTAAGAAATATTAGATTTCATAAAGTGTTTGTAATCACAATCATAGAAATCAGAATTCAACTGATACACTCGTTTCATACAACAACTAAAAAACACATATGCACAAAAGGCATCAAATTCACCATAAACTTTAAAAACATATGTGCACTCTCAATAACACTTATGCATTCTTTTTATTAATTTTGGATCAACCATAAAACATATACGCACTTCAAGAACTATATATTTTTTTTAAAAGAGAAAACAACAACTAAATTCAATCCCATTAAATCATAAAACTAAATTACTAAATTCAATCGATTCATTTTAATATCCTATTGAATCATAAAACTAAATCACTAAATAAAATTCAATCCCACCACCACTTCACCCCATCATTGACGTTGATTTATTCCAAGAACCCACCACAACTACCTGTCATTTTCATACTCAAATAAAAACTCCATCATCAAGAAACAAAAATTCAACCAAAAACCAACAATATAAATCAGTACTTTAATAAACCCATAAAAAAAATGAAAATCTTGATCATACCCAAAAAAAAAAAAAAAAAAATCATCAGTTAGAACCAGAAAAACATGACGATATCTTCAATCAAGTTAACCCATTAGTAATTATAAAGCATGTACGAGCACCATATCAAAAGCGATTTAGAACATCTAAATAAAACTAAACCTTATATTTGTGATAAAAATGCACCGACTCCATACTTTTTGCAACCGCGAGGATTGATTTTTTAGATCTTCTTCTATAGCGAGAGTCGGATAACAGATGGATAACACATTAGCGCATGGTTTCATATCAGAGTGATGGTTTTTTTATCCGGCGAACAAAGAGTGGCGGCTAGATGAGAACGAGAGAAAAGGGGATACGTGAGTAGGTTTTTTAACTGGCATCTCACAATCTCATATGATGTTAATAAGTAAAATTTTTAAAATAGATAATAACTTGTAATTCCTAAAATACCCTCTCACCTTTTTCAGAAGTATCCTTGATGTTTTAATTTATTACATTTATGGCACAAGTCATTTTAACCGTTGATCAAATAATCTAATGGTTTAAAATGGTTCTCGCAGTTCTCGCAATTTATTTGGTTCTGAAAATAACCTCACACTATATATATATATATATATATATATATATATATATATATATATATATATATATATATATATATATATATATATATATATATATATATATATATATATATATATATATTGTTAAGACTTATGTTGGAACGTAAACATACTTCAACACTAATCCTAGGAAGTAGTTTACCATGTTTCTCAATATTGTTTTTAACTCGTTCTAGATATATTTTACGATGTTTAGTAAGTGGTTATGGAACAATCCAAACGCCCTTTTAAACATCTTAATATATCATGAAATTTGCTAGATTTACATTAGGTTGTAAAACTAGTCATTTCTTACGAGTTTCTTATGCATGTGATTAGTTTTCGAAAAAGATGGTTTATATTTTGACTCAAAAATGTCGTTTTTCGTATTAAACCAAACGCTTCCTTAACTAGTTACTTATACTACTAGTATGTCAATATATATATGAATTATATATCTTGACAAGTCCGATTTGCAATTTTTAGGTTTATAATCATAACAACGTTTTATAAAAAATTTAATGACTAATTTTTGATATTATTTGGACATGATCTAAACACCCCCTTATTGTGAACCAAAATATTTTTTCTTGGTCGAAAAATGTAATTTCAAGTTTTACAAGTTGTAAAAGTATAATGTGATTAGTTTTAACACGTCTTCAAAATATTATTCAACAATGTGTTTACTAAAATTTTTGAAAAGGAGTGTATGAAATTTTTCAAAAATTTTCGACAAGATAGTTTATAATTACTAGTTTCTAGTGTTGATTAATCATTCTAATCCTAGGGAAAGCATTTAGTTATGGAGTTTTAAGACTCAATTCGAAATAAATTGTGAAATTGAAGAAATTTATAAAACATGCATAATCATGAGTATGACCAAATTAGATGGAATTAGATGAAATGTGTTATGAAAAACTTACAATACATAATGGTGATTGTGTTAGATGAATTTGCCCTTTGCGAATCAACCCGAATTATGTGATTTGGAAGTGATTTAAGGTGTTTTTGGGTTTAGGTTTTCGTCACAGCAATAGCAGGCGAAGGAAAGTATGAAAAAGTGGAGTGTTTGGCAAGAGGAATAAGGGGAAAAACGGGTTGGAGTATTCAGATGGCCGGTCCCCTTAAACATTAAGGGGGCCGCCCTCCAAAATGTTTATTTTTCGTGTTTTTGGTTTCTGGAACGAACAAGAAATATATATATATATATATATATATATATATATATATATATATATATATATATATATATATTAGATTTATATTTAATCAAAAATACGTTGGAGAGTATTCGCACGAAAGGAATTACTTGACATTTTTACTTGACATTTCGTCAATTAAATTTTCTTGATTATTTCGGATGAAATTCATCAAGTTGTCAAGTGGACGAGAGAGTTGTAGAAGGTTCATAAGTGTGTGTGTGTGTGTGTGTATATATATATATATATATATATATATATATATATATATATATATATATATATATATATATATATATATATGAAAACTAGAAGAAATAATGAGCCAAATAAAATTACATAACAACTAGATACTAAACTAAGCATGCATTTCTTGGCAAGGAAATAAAAGGAAATGTGTACCTTTCGTCTTCAACGTTTATCTTCAAAGTCTTCAAGGAATAGTCCGAACAAGAAGTGACATCAAAGGTTTCCATGTTTGAATGGCGAATAATTTTACGTTGGTCCCCATTGTCTCATTTGACCAAAGTTATTTGATCCGAACATGTTTTGTGTTTGACTTGGGTGCATATATGGTGGAAACATTCCCCACGGATTGAAGTTCCACATTTGTTGATTATTGTTAAAGTTTCGTCTATTTTGGTTTGCTCTTGGTTGAGCTGTTTTAGGTCTAGAATAAGAATTATTTGGTTTCCTAGGAGGTGGAGTTTTGGATCTAGTTTTAGGTTTGGACAATCCTACTTCGGTTTTTAAAGATGGTTTATAAAACGGTTTTATTTCTTCATTACTAGAAATAGGTATTTTCTTATCATTTATGAGTTTATACTTAGGATTAGATTTTGAAGGTTTTAATTCCTTGAGTTCACTTTCAAATTTAACATTTTTAATTTCACTTGTTGAAGCTTCAGTTGAGTTAAATCTTAAACCAGTTTTATCTCCGGATACTCTTTGAATACTTATAATTTTACTAAGTGAGTTACTACTATTTTCAAATTTATCAAGTTTACAAATTTCTTCCCTAAGTTTGTTGTTTTCACTTTTAAGCTCTTGGCATGATTTATATTCTTCAATAATTTCTTTACCTTTTTCAAGTTGATGTATTTTAATTTTTAGTTCTAGCACTTCATTTTCTAGTTGGTTGTTTATGTATTTTAGTGATTTGTTTTTAGCCATTACTTGTTGTCCTAGTTTGCACAATCTATTGTATTCACTATCTAAATCTTTTTCATCTAATGATAAATTTTCATCACTAAAGTATTCGGTTTCGGAACGTACCTCACTTGATGTCTTAGCCATGAGACACTTTTCTTCCTTTGTTGTTTCTTTCTCATCTTCATCGCTATCACTCCAACCTCCTCCAACAAACGCTCTTTGATTTTGATCTCTTGTCATCATTGGACATTTTCCAATGAGGTGATTTGGATCACCACACTTGAAACACTTTCTCTCATTCTTGCTATACTTGTCATCATTATTCTTTTGAGGTGCTCTCCTTTCATCGTGTGGTTGTCTAACGAATCTTCCTCGCCTTTTGAAGAATTTCTTGAAGTCTCTTACGGCCATGGCATATTCTTCGTCATCGCTTTCGGAAGATGAGCTATCTTCGTTGTTGGATTCCTTTCTAGCTTTCAAAGCGATTGACTTGCTTTGTTCTCGTTTTCCTTTAACCATTTCGGAGTCCTTCTTTATAATTGCTTCGTAGACTTTCAAATTTCCAATTAGTTCATCAAGTTGTAGTGTTGACAAATTCTTTGATTCCTCAATAGCCGTCACTTTAGCTCGCCATTTTGGGTGAAGAGCTCTAAGAAATTTCCTAACAAAATTCTTACTAGAAAAATTCTCATCAAGTGCTTTTAAACTTGTGATGATAGTGTTAAATCTAGCAAAAGCATTATCAATTGATTCCTCTTTCGGAATCGTGAATTGTTCATATTGTTGAACAAGTAGATCTATTTTATTATCTTTGACTTGATTATTACCTTGGTGAGTTATTAATAAAGAGTTCCAAATTTCTTTTGCGGTTTCACACATAAAGATCCTTTCGTACTCTTTACGTGGTAGCGCATTATAAATAACCATTTTTGCTTCATTATTTTTAGCAAGTTTTCTTTTTAAATCATCATTTTGTTTTTCAAAAGGTACGATTTCATCTTTCTTTGTTTCGGGGTTATTTTGAATAGGTAAAAAATCACCATTGGTAATAATATGCCAAAGATCTAGATCTTTTGATTTCACATAAGTTTCGAATCGATTTTTCCAATATAAAAATCCATCACTTTCAAATAGTGGTGGTCTTTGCATAGATTGCCCTTCTAAATATTTTTCGGATTCCATAGATCGTTACAAGTTTTAAAATACAATATATTTTAAAGATCTTGCAAGACGTGGCTCCTGATACCAATTGTGAAAAACTAGAAGGGGGGTTGAATAGTTTTACGTCCTTTTAAAATTTATAAAAACAAGTTTGTTTTAAAAACTTCGATTCTAGTTTATGTGATCTCAATACTTGCACTATATGAACAATTGTATAATAACTAACTAACTAATATAGTAAAGATATATAAGTAAGTAATGAAAAGAGTTGGAGAGATCAAACCACAACACAAGGATTTATAGTGGTTCGGCTACAAGGTCACCTTCCTTGTTCCTACTCCACTCCCCGAGTCACCTACTCGAGAGTTTTCTTCACTATGTCAACAAACTCCCTTATGGCGGAGAAAACCTTACACACCAATTTTCACAACACAACTACGTCACAACTTGATCACAACTACTACACAACTTCTTCACACCTATTTACTTCACACCTATCTTCTACACACCTTGCTTCTTCACAACTATCTTCTTCACTTCAATCTACTCCACACCTATCTTCTTCACAACTACACTACTTCACTACTAACCAACTTCTACTTCCTACACAACTTCAATATCTTCTAAACTACTTATTACAAACACAACACAACTTCACAATTAAAATATATACATAATGCACAACTACTTTTCAATACTTCTTGAACTTAGTTGTAGAAGGAGTGTTCTTCTTTTGCACTTGGGATGAGGATGGATGAGAAGGGATTGAATCACTTGAAACAAGGATTAATATACAAATGATCAAAGGGTTTTAGATGATGTTTAGAGAGTTTGAGATCTGAAAATTTCGTGCAAAAGATGAGAAAAAATCCAGATTAAAGGTGGTATTTATAGGCAACAAGTTCTGACAGAGGAGCGTGGCTGGCCCCCTTAAATCAAGGCCGGCCCCCTTAAAATTAAGGGGACCGCCCCTTATAATTAAGGGGGCCGCCCAACTGTAACGGCCAGAAAACTTGTCTTTTAGTGGGGAAATTTTATTTGGTGAAAAACTAACTGATTTTGGTTAAAAATTTGAAATCATATATTTAGTATGATTAAAACATTTTTCTTTATTACCAAAAGTGTTTTTCAAAAATATATAATATGTTTATATAATTAAATAAACTTTGTATTAGTTAATTAAATACCCTTTTGATCATGAGATGTATTAAACACTTGTTTATTCACACTTTAAGTGATTAAGTTGGATATAGTGATATAAACTAGCTTAATACTTGTTTACGTAGTAATCTTACGTTTGATGAGTTTACATTTTGTGATCGTAAAAAAAATAGAGATATCGAAAAATATAAATAACGTTTTCATACATTATTTATGTCAACAGTTTACAGTTTCAGGTTTAAGACTCGATGAAGTTTAAATAAGTTTAAAAGTTTTAAAATGTTTGTGTTGTTGTTGCTTGTGTAGCATTTAAGTATGAAAATGATTTTCTAAACGTTTGAGTGTATTGGCTCTTGGAATTTGCGTAGGCGTACAACGAATAAAATGTCGAGAATGAATAGTCTTTGTTTTGGAAATAATCAAAGACAAGAAGTGAGTATTAATCACATATGAATGTTAGACGTTGGCGAGTTTGTAACCCTTTTGCTTAAATGACGCTATAGTGCTGAGTGTAGAATAAAATGTTTAGGTTAAGTGTTGTTTTATTCCTCTTCGAAAGTTGTGATTGACGTCACTTTTTAAGTTTATACAAGCGAGTATAAGTTTACATTTCGTTTTTGAAGAATACGGACATGCCTAGGGTACATGCTCTTGTTTGTTTTCACGCAATAAATATATGTTAAGTAATAGTCGTTTTGAAATTCTAATTAGTTTTTATAAAATTTCCCGTTTCAAGCACGTATAACTTAAATAGTTTATGTCTAGTTTTTGTGAGTTCCGACATACATAACTTATGTGTATTGTGTCGTTGATGTACTCTTTGTGTTTTAAATATAACCTGTAACGCGACAACGATACTGATATACATGTGACGAATATGAGACGCGGTAATAGCTCGGGTATGAATTGTCTATGATCGAAAAATACTTAGCTTATTCCCGTTTTGTTGTAAAAATATATATAGTTGGGATGTGTTGAAATTTAGATTTGGACTTGGCCCGAACAAATCTACAACTGATTAAAACAAGGAATTGTCTAACCGGTGCCCTAAGGGCACTGGTTAAGGAGGAGGAGGACCCACAAAAAAGTACTAAAAAATTTTTTTTTTTTATTGAAAAAGTGTAGGTCCCTTAGTCTTTTAATTATTTTTTTAGTGTTTTCTTGTAGGTCCCCCCCCCCCCCCTTCTTAACCAGTGCCCTAAGGGCACTGGTTAAACAATCCCTTCTAATTAAGATCGCTTGGCTATAATTGTTGTAGCAAATTAGCTATAATCTTTTATCAAAAGTACATAAAAAATAAATCAGGACCCACAAAATTTATTCAGAGACTCACAATTTATAGAATATAATTATAGCCAATTAGCTACAATAAATTACAGTTAATATATTATCTCTAATTAATCTTATTAATAAGACTAGCAGGGTCCCCGCGCGATGCAGCTGCGGGCACCCTGTAATTTAATTTTTTCGGCTAATAAGTTATTCTATTTGTACGTTTTTTGTCAATAGCTTTACTGATTAGTTTTTTATAGCAAAAGTTTGATGAAATTTTGCTTAGTTTGTATTATTTTATTTATTATTTATCTTTTTTTTTTTTTTTTTTTTTTTGATTAGTAGTTTGCTTGGTTTGTACAATATGTGAACATATTTTAGTTTATTATGTTCTTTTTGACAATAAATTTACGGATATCAAAAATTTCGTTTAGCTCGTATCCGTTCGGGCTCGAGCCCGTTTGACCCGTGCCCGTTCGGGCTCGAGCCCATTTGGCCCATTTCCCGTTCGGGCTTGAGTATTTGTATAATATGCTTTATTATTTGTATTTGTGACATTTAATGCAAGAATTGTGTTTAAGTTGGTTGTACAATATGCTTGATAATTTGTATTTCTTATATAAGGGGTGTTTTAATAAATGCATTAATTATATTTATTGACCAGTTAATTAATTGTATTTATGTACATAATGATTTATTTATTGTATTTAATGTTAGTATTAATTGCATGTTAAAATTAAATATGAGGGAAATTTCTATAAGTAGCATTGGTTGTTGTACTTATAGCTTTATAAGTTGTAAGGCTTAATTTTAAGTATTCTAATAATAGAAGGTATTCATGCTTTATAATATAATATGATAATACACACAATAATACAATACTACAAAAACGTTGGTATTATTTGAATTTTGAACCTTAGTGTCTGTGTAAAACTTAACTTGTACCTTAAAGAGACATAAGCTTAACCTATGCACGTAAGTTAAGGATGGTGTTTGGGGATAGTATCCTTATGATAGTGTTTTTTTTTTTTTAACTGCAATTTGTGGCTAAATGGCCCTTATCCCAGAAGGCATAGCGAGCCCACACAATCAGGTTGGGTACAGCCTATAAGGCAATGACACTCTTCCCTTTATGCACGCAGGAGGAAACCCCTAGCGCCATAGACAAGACTCGAACTTGATACCTTGCCTATGATGGTAAAACCTCTATACTGCTAGACCAGAGGCCCATTTATGGTTTCCTTATGATAGTGTTAGGATGTAGTTGTTGAAAGTGCTTTGTTGTTTGAGTCTCGACATTTGATGGTGGTTTTCATGGTGTTCGATCGTAGTTGTATAAGTGATAGTTCCTTTAGTTTCAATGTTTTCATTTCTGGTTTTCATGTGCTCGGTTATATATCTAGATTATTGCTAGTTATTTAGTTGCATAAGTGATCGTAGTTGCATTATTGATAGTTCCTTTAGTTCCACACGTATCAAAAGGACGCGATACAGAGACGACACACATATTAAATCGTATTTCAGCTTATAATTCACTATCACTAACTAATATCGTTGAGATAATGATTCTGTTTTAGCGTTCGAAACATTTTAGGACACGTAAATAGTTATAACAGTTTGGAGTTATACACATACAAACTTTTTAGTGGTGACACCCAATTTTATGACTAAAGTTTTGGTCACAAAAAGGTAAGACGTTGCTAATTTTAGTGATCACTGGTGTGTGCTTATTCATACACCTTTTCCTTGCCAAATTAAGACCAAAACAAACAAAATCTAACCAGAAATGCCAAAGATATTGTGTTTTATGTTTGTGATTGTGCAGGTACGGATATTTCAGAAACATGCATAAATCAAGGCAAAAAGGACAAAAACGAGCACGAGATTGGAAAACGTGTCAAAAGCCAGAGCCGGGGAAGCAAATTACCATTTTTGAGCTCAGATTGTCAAAACATACCTTTGGGAATCACAAAATGCCAGAAATAGTCCTTGAAGCAAAGTTTGAAGATTTAGCAAAAATGGTCCCTCAAGTTTCAAAATTGACAGAATTGGCCCCTGAGCATTTATTTTTGAAGAAAAGTCAACCCAAGGTCCTTGGGAATTCAAAAGTTGTCAATATTGGTCCTGGGATGATAATTTTGAAAAATTGCCAGTTTTAGTCCCTCAAGTTTGAAAGTTGGCAAAAATGGTCCTTGAGAATTTCATTTTGGAAAATAAGCTTCAAAAGTCCTTGGATAAATGAAATATGGCAAGAATTACCCTTTGAATAACTTTCACACTTGGGCAGGTTTGGTCCCTAATTTTTTCAGCAATTGCAAAATTGGTCCTTGTATTAATACTAAACCACACGGACCATTTTTATTATTAACCCAAAATCCTAATCCAATCCAATACAAACACAACCCAATCCCTTACACCCCTCAACCCACTTCTCTTTGGCCCAATCCACAACCAAATCCAACCACTCCAGTTTTAATTAAACGTACGGGTCAAGCAAAGTAAAACCATATCCCTTCCCTCCTACCTCCCCCTCCACTTGACCTGCAAACCATCACCTCCCACCTACACCAACTTGCCCACCATATCTCCCCTCCAAACACACCAGACAACAAGCATTAAATGCTTTCTCCCTTATCTCACTCAAACAAAGGCCAATTGCTAAGAGAATTTTGGCGCCAAAATTAGTTTCAATGGCTAGGATGAAAGCAGAGCATCCAATGGCTCACATTTGTGACGGGAAAGCTATAGAGGCTCATGGGAACCCTAATTCTTCACTATAAACAGAGGAAAGAAGCAGAGAGGAGGAGTAGTAGATTTTTAGCTTATTTTCATGTTGTTTTTATGAATTTTCCATTTTCAATTATGAACCTTAGTTTAAAAAGATTGTAATCAGTATTTCTAGTGTAATATCAACTTTATTTGATCTCAATTTCAAGTTATCTTAGTTATACTCACAATTTGCAAATTTTAGTGAAAAACTCATTTGTAATTAAAAAGTGTTGAAATGTGTTGTTTCATGTTCCATTGAACTCATTTAGCTTATTTATAAGCTTTTATAAGCTTAGGAAGTACTTAGACAGGTTGTTGGGAATTCTGCTGAATAAGAATTCTGCTGAAGATTACTGCTGATGGTTTCTGCTGAAGAGCTGGATTATGCCGAAGTAGTAATTCTGAGATTTCGTGTAGTTTGTTTCTACAGATATAGATATTCCGTGTATTTTGTTATCTAGTTAGGATATGCATGAGTTTTATTAGGAAGTGATAATGCATATCTCTTTGAGTTTATAGAAGATACGTTTCTTGTGAAACGGTTTAGGGTTCCTTGTCTATAAAAGGAACACATTATTATGTATTATGTACACGTTTTAAAGAAACAAGTTTTAGTATTATTCAAAGATCCATAGAGGATCAAAGCATTCTTAGCAATCTGTGTTCCTACTTGTGTTTAATTTCCACTTTAGAATACAAGTAACAGAGACTTTCTATTAGTGTGTTTGTGATTACATAAACATTACTAACGATCCATGAGTGCTCAAAGATCTATCAAGGTCTAAGGTTCAACAAGTGGTATCAGAGCCTCGGGAGAGTCTCTGTGATACTAAGAACATCTTTCTTACACCCTCACAACTAAAACAACCAAAACAATGCCTGGATCAGACGATGGGTCAGAAGTTACTCAAAATCAAAACACCACATCTTTCCAACAACTAACTCTCACAAACAGCAATGCAAAATTCCCATACCTTAAGAAGGAGGAGTATAAATTGTGGGCTATGAAGATGCAGAATTGGATCACCAATATTGACTGGAATCTTTGGGAAGTTGTCCGTAAGGGTAACAGTTTGAAGAAACACTTCAAAGATGCTGATGGGGTTGTTACCATCGTTGGTCCTAAAACTGCTGAAGAAATACTATCTTTTTAGAGAGAGAATAAAGTTAGAACTATTCTCCTTCAGGCTATACCAGATGATCACATGTGTGACTTTCACTACATGGAGGATGCTAAGGACATCTGGATGGCAATCAAGGCTAGGTTTGGTGGGAATGATGAGTCAAAGAGGATGAAGAAATCCATGCTGAAACAGCAGTTTCAAGAATTCCAAATCTCTGAGGAAGAAGGTATCCACAAGGGGTATGACAGATTCCATAGGATTTTGAGTCGATTAAATCAGCTGAAGGCCAGGCCAGACAATGAGGGTTGCAATGCAAAGTTCTTGCGATCTTTACCACCATCTTGGTTGCAAGTAAGCATTGCACTCAAAGCTAAAGGTGGATTGGTTATGCTCTCTTTTGACGATCTCTACAACAGACTTAAAACTCTTAAGCCTGATGTCAGAAGTCCCATTCGTACATCCACTCCCACTTACTCAGCTTTTGTTAGCACCTCCTCCAATCAGATGACTCATGCCTCAAGCCCACTTTCCTCAGTATCATCTTCCCACATCACCACTAAATCAAATTCTCAACCACAATCCAGTAGTATATTGGAAGATGTACTTCACTCTTTTGTTGCTGATTATGAAAATCAGTAGCAACTAGCTTATGAGGATTTTGAATAGATAGATCCACTGGATTTGGAAGAGATGAACTTGAAGTGGCAGGTGGCCATGCTTTCAGTGAACATCAAGAGGTTTGAGAATAAGTCTGGGAGAAAGTTTGGTTTCCAGGGAAGAGATCCAGCTAGATTTGACAGAAGAAAGATCAAGTGCTATACTTGTGGTCATATGGGTCACTTCTCAAGAGAATGCAAGGATAGGAAGACTGGAGATGAGGTTAGATATTCTACCTATCAGCAGAGTCAAGTGGAAGCTGGAACTTCCAAAGCTGGATCTTCCAAAGCTTTGGTCACTCTGGATGACAATGTCAACTGGAAGGCTCATGAGTCTGATAATGATGAAGCTTCTGGTTCTGAGCAGATTACTATGCTGGCAAGCTGTACTACAGAGAATCAGCATGATCAAGTTGCCTTGATGGGCATCTCTTAGGTACATAACTGTGTTTTTGGTTGTAGTGAAAGATATAATGAACTTAAGGAAGCTTATGATGAATAGAAACCTAAATATAATGAATGTTATGTAGAAGTTGAGGCTTACAAACAGGCTTTAAAAACTTTAGAAAGACAAAAAATTTGGTTTCAAAAGAATCAGCTTGCTTAGGATGAAAAGATAAGGGTGTTAGAAAGTGATTTAGAATGTACTAGAATTGATTTAAAGCGTACTGAGAAAGAAAAGCTAATTTAGTTTCAGAAAACCAAGTGCTGAAAGAGAAACTAGATGAGGAAGTAGCTAGACATAAAACATGGTTAATATCAGGTGACAATTTAGCTAGCTTACTCTATGGTAGTCAATCTGTAAACTTTGGGATAGGTTTAGGTTTTAAGAAGTATGTTGGTTTAGAAGCTAGGAATGATCTGGGTAAATCTACACCATCAGGATTAGCTAATTATGTAAAAGAAGGAAGCTTATGTTGATATAAATAATGTATAAAAACGTTATTAATATTTTTCGATATCCTTAAGTTTTGACGATCACAAAATATAAGAACATTAAACATAAAGTTAATACGTAAACAAGTTTTAAGCAAGTTTATATCATCTCATCCAACATAATCACTTAAGGTATGATAAACAAGTGACTAATACATTTTATGATCAAAGGGATGTTTATTTAAATAATACAAAGTTTATAAAATTAAATAAACTTATTCTATATTTTTGGTAATAAAGGAAAATGTTTAATTCATAGTAAATATATGAATTCAAATTTTTAACCAAAATCAGTTAGTTTTCACCAAATAAACTTTCCTCAGAAAAAGACAAAGATTCTGGCCGTTACAGCTGGGCGGCCCCCTTAATTATAAGGGGCGGTCCCCTTAATTTTAAGGGGGCCGGCCATGAATTAAGGGGGCCGGCCATGCTCCACTGTTAGAATCTGTCAGAAATTTTCTCCTATAAATACCACCTCAAACCTGGTATTTTTCTCACCTCTTGCATGAAAATTTTCAGATCCAAATCACTCTAAACATCCTCCTAAAAACCCTTTGATCATATAATTGTTAATCCTTGTTTCAAGTGATTCATTCCCTCACCTCTCATCTCTCAAAGTGCAAGAGAAGAATACTCCTTCAACATCAAGTTGTGAAGTATTGTAGATTTGTGTATATAGTCTAGTTGTTGTGTACATTCATTGTAAAGGTGTGATAGTAGTGTAACTAGATAGATCTAGAAGTAGAAGTTGTGAATAGAAGTAGTGAGAGATAAGTAGTGGTGTGAAGAAGAAGTAGTGGAGTAGTGTGAAGTTTTGAAGTAGTAGTGGTGTGTACAAGTTGTGAAGAAGGTGTGCCAAGTCGTGAAGAAGTTGTGAGATTGGTTCTAGCTAGGATTAGAACTCGACATTTAGCTTAGTGTTGTTAATTGGTGTAAGCAAAAGTTGTGTACGGTTTTCTCCGCCATAAGGGAGCTTGTTGACATAGTGAAGAAAACTCTTGAGTAGGTGACTCGGGGAGTGGAGTAGGGCAAGGAAGGTGTCCTTGTAGCCGAACCACTATAAATCCTTTGTCTCGGGGTTAGATCTTTCCAACTCTAACTTATTACTTAGCTTACTTACTTACATATCGTATATAGCTATAATTGTCTATATTATGCATGTGTTGATTGTACATATTTAGCTTACTTCGTTATTACTTTTCATACCTCGATATAGTTGTTCATATTGTTCAAGACTTGAATTCACATAAGATCGAATCAAAGTTTTAAGAGTAAACAAGACTTTAAAACTAAACTAAGTTTTCATAAATAAAAAGGGACGTAAAAATACTTGTCTATATTGTCATTGTTTACTTGCGTAGATATTAATTCTTATAAGTCATACTCATCCATATTGTTATTATTTACTTGCGTAGATATAAGTACTTATAAGTATACATGTATTGATCTCACATAAACTAGAAACAAAGTTTTGTTTTGAACAACTAAGTTTTCATAAAATTAAAAAGACATAAAACTATTCAACCCCTCCCCCTTCTAGTTTTCCACAATTGGCATCAGAGCCAGGTTAAACAAGATTTTTAAAATAAACTGTATTTTAAAACTTGAAAC
Source organism: Artemisia argyi (assembly GCA_030686995.1). Classification (NCBI taxonomy): domain Eukaryota; kingdom Viridiplantae; phylum Streptophyta; class Magnoliopsida; order Asterales; family Asteraceae; genus Artemisia; species Artemisia argyi. Next base: position 156,471,931 of record CM060690.1, on the reverse strand, counting down.
GATCTATGGAATCTGAAAAATATTAAGAAGGGCAATCTATGCAAAGACCACCACTATTTGAAAGTGATGGTTTTCTTTATTAGAAAAACCGATTCGAAACTTATGTGAAATCAAAAGATCTAGCTCTTTGGCATGTTATTACTAATGGTGACTTTCCTCCTATACAAAATAATCCTGAAACTAAAAGGGATGAAATTGTACCTTTTGAAAAACAAAAAGATGATTTGAAAAAGAAACTTGCTAAAAACAATGAGGTTAAAATGGTAATTTATAATGTGTTACCACGCAAAGAATATGAAAGAATTTTTATGTGTAAAACTGCAAAAGATATTTGGAACTCTTTACTAATCACTCACCAAGGTAATAGTCAAGTCAAAGATAATAAAATAGATCTTTTTGTTCAACAATATGAACAATTTACGATTCCGGAAGAGGAATCAATTGATAATGTTTTTGTTAGGTTTAACACTATCATCACAAGTTTAAAAGCACTTGATGAGAATTTTTCTAGTAAGAATTTTGTTAGGAAATTTCTTAGGGCTCTTCATACAAAATGGCGAGCTAAAGTTACGGCAATTGAAGAATCGAAGAATTTGTCAACTCTACAACTTGACGAATTGATCGGTAACATAAAGGTCTACGAAGAAATAATAAATAAAGACTCCGAGATGGTCAAAGGAAAAAGGGAGCAAAGCAAATCAATTGCGTTGAAAGTTAAAAAGGACTCTAGTGACGAAGGATGCTCAACCTCCAAAAGTGATGAAGAGTATGCTATGGTCGTACGAGACTTCAAGAAATTCTTCAAAAGACGAGGAAGATATGTTAGGCAACCATACAATGAAAGAAAGTGTTTCAAGTGTGGAGATCCTAATCATCTTATTGGAGAATGTCCGAAATTGTCAAGAAGTCAAAACCACAAGGCCTTTGTAGGAGAAGCATGGAGCGATAGTGACAATGATGAAAAAGAGACAACAAGAGAAGAAAAGTGTCTCATGGCAAAGGCATCCGATGAGGTATGTTCCGAAACCAAATACTATAGTGATAAAAACCTATCTTTAGATGAAAAAGACCTAGATACTGAATATAGTAGGTTACACAAAGTCATGGCTAAAAATAAATCACTAAAACATATTAATAATCAATTAGAAAACGAGGTACTTGAATTAAAAATCAAACTACAACATTTAGAAAAAGGAAAAGAAATTTTTATAGAATGTGAAACATGTCTAGAGGTCATAAATGAAAACGAAAAACTTAAAGATAAAATTTCCAAATTTGACAAAGTTGAAAATAGTAGTAACTCAATTAAGAAAATAATAAGTGTTCAAGGAACTTCGGTAAATAAAACCGGCGTAGGATTCAACTCAACTAATGTTTCAACTAGTGAAAATAAAAATGTAAAGTTAGTAAACAAAAACCCTTAGATTCAAAACCTAAGTATATACTTGTAAAAGATAGAAAAATACCTATTGCGAGTGATGACGAAGTAAAAAGTTTTTATAAACCATCACTAAAAGCCAAAACCGGATTTTCTAAACCAAAATTAAGATCTAAAACTCCACCTCCAAATAGACCAAATAATCCTCATCCTCGGTCTAAAACACCTCAACCTAGAAGAAATCAAGGTAGGCAAAACCTTTCTAATAACAGTCACCCAATATGGATTTATCCACATCAACCAAGCTTTAGCCCATGGGGAATATTTTCACCATACATGCATCCTAGTCAATTGCAAACCATGTTTGGTTCAAACAACTTTGGACCAATGAGACCATGGGAACCAAGTGGCTAAGTTGTCACTTTTCGAAACTATTGGAATCTCATCTACAAATGGCTTCTATAAGTCAACATGGCAACTTGAAGTTTTTTGAAGAAAATTTATTGAAGACTAAAAGGTACGCATTTCTTTTAAGTTTATCGTTAAAATTTATATTCTTAGATTAATGACTAGTTAGAATAATGCTTAGTTATATAGCTAGTAATACTTACTTGCTCACATATTATGAACCCCTCTTAGTTGGCTTTCCTAGGATTTAAATTAAAATTGTTCGTTGTCGAATAACATAGAAAATGGAAATCTTCTATGTCCACTAGTAGAAAACTCATGGTGATGAAGTGAAATGAGTTAAGTGGATTAATCGTTAATATAGAAGTAAGACTAGATCCCTCGCGTAAGAAAACTATGGATGAAACAGGCTCTCGAAGACTGTGGCATTAAGTTAGAAAATATTCATATTATGTGCAATAACAAAGATGCTATATCTTTAAGTAAGAATCATGTTCAAACTCTAGGACTAAACATATAGAAATACGTCATCACTTTCTTAGGGACATTATACAAAAAGAAAATATAACAATAGAGAAGGTAGTTTCGGGAGGTAACATTGCCGAGATAGTCACTAAGCCTCTTAAGCATGATTTACTTAACCACTTACGTTTAGGATTAGGAATAATGGAGCAAATTGATTAAATTCTTGGAATACTTAACATCTTCTGAAAAATCAAAGTTCTGAAAAATTTTCTTTGTCAGATGGGCGGACCCCTTAATTTATAAGAGCGGCCCCCTTAAAATTAAGGGGACCGGCCTCACTTTAAGGGGGCCGGCCATCTGAGCATAAAATTTTAAGTTTTCTTTCTTCTCAAATCTGAGTCTAGGATTCTATTTTGCACAAAATCAAGAATTGGGATATTTTGTTATTGCATCAATATGTTTTCAAAGGAAACCCCAATTCAATTTTTAAAATCATTCTCACGTTTAGGAGAACTCATTGTCGAATAATGATAAAAACGTTTTTCTATCAAACCATGCACAATAGTCTCACTCTCGTTGTCTATATATATATAATCCAATATATACATATACATGACACTTAGAAGTGAGCAAAGCTAAATTAAGGAGATCAAGGATCGTTTCTTAGGAAAATTTGTTTTTCTTTTATAGGAGTCGAAACGATCTTAACTCCGTATTTGTTTCATATAGGCATACACTAGAACAAAATAAAGAATTACACTATCACATTTGTTCCATCACTAGTGTCTCACTCATTAGTTGCTTTTACCCTTGCACTAAGTTAGTCATGTTAGGTAGAATGCCTTAATTGCTTGATCTATTACTTTATTAAGTTTGTATGCATGCGTAGTTTTAATTATATTACATGTTTATTTGCCTATATACTATTCATGCATATTCCATTAAGATAACACATGCATAGTTGCCTAAAGAGTTGGACTTACCCAAAACCAAACCCCATAATCTTTACACACTCAAACCTAATAACCTTTACACACTCAAACCACCAAAGTGAAATGAAAAACCAAGGCGTCTCTTCCGTGAACATCGTTATTTCACTCTCACCAATCACACCACTTGATACTCATCTCCCATCCTCACCAATAACTCCATCTAGTCATCCTCACAAAAAGATTCAACCATGAAAACATTCCCTACACTCTACAAAGTGTGTCATCACCACTATAACTTAACCCATGAAGGTCAAACCATACTTCATGATACACAAACCTCATGTTCACTCAAATGAACCCTTTCACAAACCATATCATAATAACCAACCATCCATCACATCACCCAAGTACACCTTCATCTCACCCTTCACCTCCAACACACGTCACCATAATCCACCATGGATTCACCAAAAACTTCCATTTCCAAAACAACAAAGAAACAAAAGATCCTCATCATCACTCCTAAACAACTCTTCATTGACTTAACCAAAGATGACAATACAACAACATCACCTCAACTTCAATGCTCATCTCCTAATGCACCAAATGCACCATCCAAAACACCCTCTACTCGTGGAACATCCTCTTCTTCAATATCGTCATCCTCATCCATCAATGACTACCTAAACTCACAAATGTTTCCACCACCAAGAGTATCACCACCACTTCCTAACAACACACATGATATTCCCATATTGCTTATCCAATCATCCATCCCTAATCACAACCCAACACCTCCATCATCACCTTGTTCTATGCAACTTGGACCAACCACCTTTATCACCCTGCTCAAACCCATCACTCACTCATGACACCAACAATTCATCAACCGCTCCAAACCCACAACTTACCATTGAAAATGCATCCGTAGACATCACCCTTTCATTATCACCCATAACATCCCTTAATGCACACCTCTCCTCATCACCAATCAACCTACCAAACTTCAATCCTATCCCATGGAGCTTACTTGAAGCCAACTACCATGATTCCCATTTTCAAATAAATTCTCCACAAACCTTTTGTGTTCTAAGCAAGTCTAAAAGACCTCAAGTTGGCAACTTAGTATTATCTAGTGTAATTTGCTATAAAAGCACACACACACACACATATATATATATATATATATATATATATATATATATATATATATATATATATATATATATATATATATATATATGATTATGTATTAATGATTATGTTTTCAACATAATCTATTTAAATTATTCTTGTTAGTTATCTTATATTTGTTCCATGCATATATATATATATATATATATATATATATATATATATATATATATATATATATATATATATATATATATATATATATTGCTTGTGCTCTAAATATTTTTGCAAGCATTCCATATCTCGATTTCTTATGACCTCAAAACGAGGGGGAGTATACTTCAAGGGGGAGCTATACATTCGTCGGGATAACCTTTTTGATGTTAACAAAAAGGGGGAGAAGTGATATAAACTCACACTAAAAACTTGCATATATATTAATTTTTAGTTTAATGAGTTTAGATTTTGTAATCATCAAAAAGGGGGAGATTGTTGATAAAAATAATGTATAAAAACGTTATTAATATTTTTCGATATCCTTAAGTTTTGACGATCACAAAATATAAGAACATTAAACGCAAAGTTAATACGTAAACAAGTTTTAAGCAAGTTTATATCATCTCATACAACATAATCACTGAAGGTATGAATAAACAAGTGACTAATACATTTTATGATCAAAGGATGTTTATTTAAATAATACAAAGTTTATAAATTAAATAAACTTATTATATATTTTTGAAAAATATTTTTGGTAATAAAGGAAAATGTTTAATTCATAGTAAATATATGAATTCAAATTTCTAACCAAAATCAGTTAGTTTTTCACCAAATAAACTTTCCTCAGAAAAAGACAAAGATTCTGGCCGTTACAGCTGGGCGGCCCCCTTAATTATAAGGGGCGGTCCCCTTAATTTTAAGGGGGCCGGCATGAATTAAGGGGGTCGGCCACTCTCCTCTGTCAGAATCTGTCATAAATTTTCTCCTATAAATACCACCTCAGACCTGGTATTTTTCTCACCTCTTGCACGAAAATTTTCAGATCCAAATCTCTCTAAACATCCTCCTAAAAACCCTTTGATCATATAATTGTTAATCCTTGTTTCAAGTGATTCATTCCCTCACCTCTCATCTCTCAAAGTGCAAGAGAAGAATACTCCTTCAACATCAAGTTGTGAAGTATTGTAGATTTGTGTATATAGTCTAGTTGTTGTGTACATTCATTGTAAAGGTGTGATAGTAGTGTAACTAGATAGATCTAGGAGTAGAAGTTGTGAATAGAAGTAGTGAGAGATAAGTAGTGGTGTGAAGAAGAAGTAGTGGAGTAGTGTGAAGTTGTGAAGTAGTAGTGGTGTGTACAAGTTGTGAAGAAGGTGTGCCAAGACGTGAAGAGGTTGTGAGATTGGTTCTAGCTAGGATTAGAACTCGACATTTAGCTTAGTGACGTTAATTGGTGTAAGAAAAAGTTGTGTAAGGTTTTCTCCGCCATAAGGGAGCTTGTTGACATAGTGAAGAAAACTCTCGAGTAGGTGACTCGGGGAGTGGAGTAGGGCAAGGAAGGTGTCCTTGTAGCCGAACCACTATAAATCCTTTGTCTCGCGGTTAGATCTTTCCAACTCTAACTTATTACTTAGCTTACTTACTTACATATCGTATATAGCTATAATTGTCTATATTATGCATGTGTTGATTGTACATATTTAGCTTACTTCGTTATTACTTTTCATACCTCGATATAGTTGTTCATATTGTTCAAGACTTGAATTCACATAAGATCGAATCAAAGTTTTAAGAGTAAACAAGACTTTAAAACTAAAGTAAGTTTTCATAAATAAAAAGGGACGTAAAAATACTTGTCTGTATTGTCATTGTTTACTTGCGTAGATATTAATTCTTATAAGTCATACTCATCCATATTGTTATTATTTACTTGCGTAGATATAAGTACTTATAAGTATACATGTATTGATCTCACATAAACTAGAAACAAAGTTTTGTTTTGAACAACTAAGTTTTCATAAAATTAAAAAGACGTAAAACAATTCAACCCCCCCCCCCTTCTAGTTTTCCATAGCTTACATGTTGTATCTGGACCTATTAGAGGAGAACATATGCCCATTGACCTTTCCATCTCAATAGACTTTGATGGATCACACCATCTATATGGCAAAAAGTCAAGTGACTTGCCAGACCCTGATTCTAAATCTACTGACTTTGTCTCTTGTTCTGACAGTGACAAGTCCTCTGACCAAGGGTCGACTACACATACCAATTGTGATTCAAGTGAAAAGTCAGACCTTCCCAAGACCTCACCCAAGACAACACCCAAGACTCCCTACAAGCCTGTTAGAGTTACTGCTGATTCAAAGACAGTTTCCTCTGAAGACTTGTCATTTAATTCTTTGCAAAACAATGTTTTTAATTCTGTCAAAAACAATTTTATTGATGTTTGTGGTTTGAGTGCTTTTGCATGTAATGGAACATCTTTCACTATGAATAAATCTTCTAACAAGAAGAAATGTTTTGTTTGTGGAAGTAAATTTCATTTAATTAAGGATTGTAATTTTCATGAGCAAAGAATGGGTGTATGTTCTAGTCAAAAGAAACCTAGACCAATGTGGAAAAATGTTAATGATATACCATCTTTTGTTCCACAAGCAACTCATAAAACCAGCAAACACAATTCTGCTGATAAACCTTCTCCATCTGCTTGGAGAAGATCTATTGCTAGACCATATGTAAGACCAACTAGTTCTTATTTTCAAAATGGTTATTGGCCTAGATATTTTGACTCAATGTATGTTGGAAGAGTATATTGGGATACTGCTGTGAAGCCCTCAGCAGGTTGTTCTTGGACTAAAAAGGGACCTAATTTTCAAAGAAGGCCCAAGAACAATGGTGGATCTTATACATCTACGTGGCCTAACTCTTATGATCCACAAGGCAGGCTCAAGTCAGTAATGACTTGAGTCTCCAAAGTGAACTAACATTTTGTGTTGTTGTTGTAGGATCATCCTCTGAAAAGTAAAGAAGTAGGAATAGTAGATAGTGGTTGTTCCAGGAGCATGTCAGGAAACAAGGATAAGATGCATGATTTTGTACCCATAGATGGAGGAGGTAATGTGACTTTGGGTGGAGGAGATGGTAGAATCACTGGGAAAGGCACCATCAGAACACCTCAATTAGATTTTAAGAATGTATACTATGTGAAGGAACTGCAAAATTTCAACTTGTTCTCAGTATCACAAATTTGTGACACCAAGAAAAAAGTCTTCTTCTCTGAGGATGAATGTCTTGTGCTCTCTAAAGACTTCAAACTTCCAGAAGATACAACCATTCTGTTGAGAGTTCCCAGAAACTACAATTTGTACACATTCAATTTGAATGATGTCCTACCTGAAGGTGATCTAACATGTTTGGTGGCTAAGGCATCCCTAGATGAGTCTACAAGATGGCATAGAAGGATGGCTCATGTGAATTTCAAGACCATTAACAAGCTTTCTAAACTTGGTCTTGTTCATGGACTTCCTTCAAAAGTCTTCACCAATGAACATAATTGTGTTGCCTGTAACAAAGGAAAGAAACACAGAGCCTCATACAAAGCCATTACAGCAGTGAGCACTATCTTAGAACCTCTTCAGTTGCTGCACATGGATCTATTTGGTCCAACTCAAATCAGAAGTATTGATCATAAGTACTTCTGCCTGGTAATCATTGATGACTATAGCAGGTTTTATTGGGTATTCTTTTTGAAAACTAAAGATGAAACATCTCCAATTTTAAAAGAATTCATTACCCTTATTGAAAACCAGCTAAAAAAAAGGTTAAAAGTATTAGGTGTGATAATGGGATAGAGTTTAAAAATGTTGTATTAATAGAACTTTGTCAGTCTAAAGGGATAAAAAGGGACTCTATAGCAATCCAAGAACCCCACAACAAAATGGGGTTGCTGAAAGAAAGAATAGGACCTTAATTGAGGCAACAAGATCCATGCTTGCAGACTCTAAATTACCCACTATGTTCTGGACTGAAGCAGTAAGCACTGCTTGTTATGTTTTGAACAGGGTATCCATTACTAGACCTCATTTCAAGACACCTTATGAACTTCTCACTAGGAAAGTTCCTGATATTCATTACCTCAAACCTTTTGGTTTTCAAGTGACCATTTTGAACACTAGTGATTAACTGGGAAAATTTGATGAGAAAGCTGATGAGGGGTATATTGTGGGTTATTCAGCTCATAGTAAGGCATATAGGGTTTACAATTTAAATGCTAAAAAGATTGAGGATACTCTTAACCTGAGATACCTAGAAGATAAGCCTAATGTTCAGGGACAAGGTCATGTTTGGTATTTTGACCTGGATTACTTAACTGATTACTTGGGCTATACTAGATATGTTACTAACCAATCTGCAGGTACACAAGAGTCTCCCACTAACAGTGCAGGTACCCTGGATGATGACTCAGATAGTGAGTCTGAGCAAGATGAACAAACCATTGTTGTACCTTCTTTTCCTCCTAACCAATTTGCAAGTAATAATTCTAAAGAAACTTCTGATGAGAATGAAGATGACTCACACTATGCAGAGGACCTTACTAGACTCAAGAAGCAAGAGCATGCAGCCAATCAAAAAGCTGGGAGGCTTGGTGTGGAGTTTGCAAGTGATACTGTGTAACAAACTGGAATTTTCCAAACTATTTTTTAATAATAAATGTCAATTTACCTAACCATACATGAGCTTACAAAACTATTTCGGGAAAACAAACCCGCACACTGTAAATCAATACATGGGTTATTTTATCAGAAAATGTAAATGTGCCATTTTCTAGCTATTAGTGATCATTGTTGATCAAACACGAGAATAATCGCGCACCAATTACCACACGCGTACCAACACAAATTCTAGTAACGGCATGAACTCAATACTTGTTATCTGGAATTAATAAACGTTGTTTTTATCTTTCCATTATATAAATGTTCTCGTCAGAAATATTTTAGCACTCCTGCTAACCTCGAAAACTCAATTTACAGCGGAGCTCAACGAGACACAGGGTACACACATAGTACCCACAAAAGTATACAAAAACATAATTTACTTTCTTTTTATTTCACCAAACCTCACCCACTCTTATTTTACAAAACAAAACAAAAATATATGTATAATATTAACGTCATCTTCCCCACATCTACTCATCTCCACAAACCGACGCCTCTTCCCTCCCTCTCTCCATCTCTCTCTCTCTCTCTCTCTCTCTCTCTCTCTCTCTCTCTCTCTCTCTCTCTCTCTCTCTCTCGCATAATATGGATCTGCATCTCCATCCCCACCTCTTCTGAATCAAAAGCGGACCCGACCACAAATGATGTCAACAAATCGACATAGCAACACAGTCTAATCCTCTTGTCTTGTTGGGTGTCAGCGAGGCAGAGTGGGGCGTGGAGGGGGGACGACTTCCTCTTATGGCTCCAAGTCACATGCTATCAAGAAGTGAGGGAATCAAACCCATCTTGTTATTTCTCTTTAAAACTAACTAATTTCACACAAGCTCCACACACTAAGATCAAATTATCCAAGCGAAAATAGAAGTGTTGTAATCGGATTCAAGGTGAGAACCAATGAAGGAATCAAGGGTGTGTGGATGATTGTTGTGGAATCGGTTTGGAGCTTTCTATTTCGTGTGTTTCTTGCTTCTTGTAATCGACTTCATATCGTAAGAACCCTAATCCAATTTCAATTCTTTTTCTTCATTCGAATCTTTATAATGTTGGTCTTGTTAAATTTTGTTGGTTGAAGAAATTTACATTGTAGAAATTGATAAGTTGGTTTGTGATATAAACTTAAATCGACCCTGAAATAATTATGGTTAGTTGATAAATCAGCCATGTTAAAAAGAATCGTGTGGTAGCAAGTTTTGAACAAGTCGAAAATCTAAGTTGCTATGGCTCGTATTGCTATCCGTACTCGTCTTACCTTCTTTGTGATGTTGCGTAGTTAAATCCCTCGGCATACTAGTTAATACCAGGATTTGATAAAAATGGTTTGGAGTCGTCTCGGTTAAGCTGAAAGAAATGGTTTTTCCCGGCTTGATTGTGTCATTGCATCGTATAAACTTGTGTCAAAATAGTGTACTAAGCACTCAGGATTAACAAACCTTAGTCATAACCTTGTCGAGCCGAGTTGTGGCAAGACTAAGACTTAGTCAAAACTTGATGTCGATGTGGTAAAGTTTTTCTCATTTGTGTTGTGTCCTTTACGACTCCTAAACTAGTGTCAAAGTGGTTAGCTAAATTAGTGAGCCAAATGCTCGTTTTAGATTTCCAAATCTTAGTCGCGTTTCCTTGTTGAGTCGAGAAATGGAAAACTAAACTTGGTCTAAATTTGGTGTCAACGTCGGCTGGCAACGCCCCTTTAGCAGTGTCAAAGCAAAGTAAAAAAAAAATAAAAATAAATAAATAAATAAAAACACTCAAGTCTGCATATTTGTTTTAATCAGTTGTAGATTTGTTCGGGCCAAGCCCAAATCTAAACTTCAACACAGCCCAACTATATATATTTTTACAACAAAACAGGAATAAGCTAAGTATTTTTCGATCATAGACAATTCGTACCCGAGCTATTACCGCGTCTCATATTCGTCACATGTATATCAGTATCGTTGTCTCGTTACAGGTTATATTTAAAACACAAAGAGTACATCAACGACACAATACACATAAGTTATGTATTTCGGAACTCACAAAAACTAGACATAAACTATTTAAGTTATACGTGCTTGAAACGGGAAATTTTGTAAAAACTAATTAGAATTTCAAAACGACTATTACTTAACATATATTTATTGCGTGAAAACAAACAAGAGCATGTACCCAAGGCATGTCCGTATTCTTCAAAAACGAAATGTAAACTTATACTCGCTTGTATAAACTTAAAAAGTGAAGTCAATCACAACTTTCGAAGAGGAATAAAACAACACTTATTCTAAACATTTTATTCTACACTCAGCACTATAGCGTCATTTAAGCAAAAGGGTTACAAACTCATCAACGTCTAACATTCATATGTGATTAATACTCACTTCTTGTCTTTGATTATTTCCAAAACAAAGACTATTCATTCTCGACATTTTATTCGTTGTACACCTACGCAAATTCCAAGAGCCAATACACTCAAACGTTTAGAAAATCATTTTCAAACTTAAATGCTACCACACAAGCAACAACAACACAAACATTTTAAAACTTTTAAACTTATTTAAACTTCATCGAGTCTTAAACCTAAAACTGTAAACTAAACTTGTCATACTACTCTAGGTCGCATGTTGGTGCCACACTCTATTTGACTCACTTGGTTTACTGCATACTCCATTGAGGTGAGTTCATGACCCCTACTTTTACTTGTTTTATAACTGTTTTGGGGGAGAATACATGCTCGTTTTTAACTAAACTCGACGCTTGTTTTATTTGAATGCGCAATTGTTTACTTAAATACTACTGTTTTGCTGAATGCTTGATTAATTATTCAAATGCACCTGTGTGTATATTGGTTGTATACTTGATTATTTTCTAACATACACAAGTGTTTTATAATCATGCAACACACTTTATGAACTATTGCTTATATGCAAAACACTTTACAAATCATTGCAGTTACGCAAACACTTCTATTGAATGACAATTGCTTTTATGCAAACACTTTTATGGACCACACTGAAACTTATGCTTTATTTACACTATTACGCGGATTAGCCTAAGACACTGAATCCCACAATGCCCAAACTCATGAACCGTCAATTCCTGCTGGGAAGCGCGAATGCTATAAATAGATCTATTGGGGTTGACACCCCCGTTCGGTTTGGCAGGATATGCAAACGCGAGCGTATAACATGTCGAAACACGAGTGTCACGGGATAGACACTTGCAAGGGCTTTATTTAACGTGCTTCTAGAGCATGCACACTGTTAAGCTTCGGTTGCATGAACTTAGTGCTAGCGTAATAGACTATTTACTACGTGACATTATATTTGTTGTAATGATCACACACTCTACTCATGGTCCACAATTCTAATTTTACTGTAAAGTAAACACTATTTTCATGACATAGTGGGCCACACAGCGGTCACAAAACTCTCTATTGAACTCACAATACTACTGTTTTATTATAAACCTATGAACTTACCAACCTCGTGTTAACACTTTTTAGCATGTATTTTCAGGTTAAGACGATAGCTAACTGTTGAAGGCTTTGGCATGGCATGGCATGGTCATAATGACTATGTTATAATTGGGACCGCTTAAACTCTTTCATGGGCCTATATTTCTGCACTATTTTTGAACGATGTAAATTTGAATATTTTTGATAATGAAAGTTATTCTAAATGTTTGAGATAAAAACCATTCTTTGTACTTATGTTATGATACTAATTGAGTAGCAGCCCAGTGATATGTATGCTTCCGCTGGACCCGATTTTTTTTTTGGGGTGTTACAGATTGGTATCAGAGCCTTGGTTATAGAGAAGTAGGTATTTTTAAAACCTAGACTATAACTACTTTTACGAAAACTTGACCCTATGACCGCCACATGCCTGCCTGCCAAGCCTGCTGCCTTACTATGATAAAACAATTTCTTTTTAAGTAAGGGACATACTAGCGTAACTAAGCTGAGTATTTCAAAATTCATTGAACCTCGGTAGAATATAGACTGATCACCTATATTCGACCAGGGACAGTGGGACATAGCCTGATCACCTATGTCCGACTTAGAGGTGAATTTTGCGATACTTAGAGTAGTTATACTAGAATTATGTCCAGATTGATTTTCTACTTGATCTCTGAGAGTTCATACAAATTTTGTGTGTGTACATAAGCATTGCATATCATAAAAGTTCACATCTACACACAACACACTGACATCGCAATACTTTTTCTCTTTGTTGGAATACTCTTTTATCATAATCTGGTTGTGTTACATTCACCTGCACCTCAAACCCTACACTCAATCGATGTTGTACCTTCCGCGTTAAGTACTAAGTACACTACTTAGACAACCAACTGATTGCTAGTAGCAATCAACACCTTCCCTCAGAGCCAAACTCTAAACTTGCCAAACTCCACATTTAGCAGAGATGCTATACCCAACAGAAACCTTAAAAACTTTATGTAGTAACCTGTAACCCAAACCACTATCTTTGGAACACTTAATCCTGCACACATAGTCCTTCACTTATCCCTCGGAAATATCTGTTGTCTACCTTGCTACCCTCTTATAAGATAATAACCTGTATCACTATTAGCATACAAACTGTTTTTGGTTATTCTACAGACCATTTTGCGGTCATCCTACAAAATGTCTTACTGCTATTTCATGAAATCAAGATTTTGACCCTGCTACTACTTTATAAACAATAAATTGTTTTCCTGCTGGCCTATAAACTGTTTTACGAATCAGTTTTACAACTATTTTATCGTGATTTAATTCATTACCTCACTACCATTCTATAAAATAACAAACAGTTTCACTAGCATTTTGTAAATAATATTATAATTATCCTACAAGTCTTACTGCACTTTGCAAACTATTTTACTCCCCTATGAACTGCTTTGCTACTAAAACACCAGAACGAAACTACAATTTTGCTACAACTTTACAAATGATAAATTGTTTTCCTATTACTCTATAAACTATTGTACAACCCGTTCTATAAACTATTTTGCAATCACCATGTGAACTATTTGCCCAATTGAAAAGCACTTTATGTTACTACCTCTTGGTACTGTTAAAGTAAATTGGATACTTATGTTGATGAAATTCTCTTGATATTAAACATTGAACCCCACTGAGGCTTGACAACTAGACTCCATCATTAAGCACCTGAAATTTGTCGAAACGAACATACCTGACTACACATTTTTCCTTGACATCTTTGCTTTTTAAGGACTTTCCTTTTGGGAATGCGTTTATAGAAATCACAAAACTCGTAATGGTATTTTTCCCGCGATCCCATTTTGATGTGCCAAAATTTCTCTGATCAAACCTTATTGAGACTTTTGTATATTAAAGGGGTGACTAAATATTAAATTTTCAGACATGGTTTTACCCACACCATGTTTAAAGATTGTTTTACTGAAATTATAAGTCTTCTGAAGTCACATTAGTTTATCCAACTGCAAATTTTCAGCAAAGAATTTTGTATAACTCCCCAATAGACAAAGAGGAGCCTTTACCATCTCGTAAGGCTCAAATCGGTTGCGAGTACCAACACCTATCCCTATCAACACAGTTCATAGAAACTCACAAAAAGGAACTAAATTCACGTGGGGAACATGAAGATGAATTCTCGTGCGTATATACCCATCTCTTTTCGACCCTAATGGGTAACTTGAACTGAATCGCGAGGACGCGATTCCGTTTAAGGAGGTGTGACTGTAACAAACTGGAATTTTCCAAACTAATTTTTAATAATAAATGCCAATTTACCTAACCATACATGAGCTTACAAAACTATTTCGGGAAAACAAACCCGCACACTGTAAATCACTACATGGGTTATTTTATCAGAAAATGTAAATGTGCCATTTTCTAGCTATTACTGATCATTGTTGATCAAACACGAGAATAATCTCGCACCAATTACCACACGCGTACCAACACAAATCCTAGTAACGGCATAAACTCAATAGTTGTTATCTGGAATTAATAAATGTTGTTTTTATCTTTCCATTATAAAAATGCTCTCTTCAGAAATATTTTAGCACTTCTGCTAACCTCGAAAACTCAATTTACAGCGGAGCTCAACGAGACACAGGGTACACACATAGTACCCACAAAAGTATACAAAAACTTAATTTACTTTCTTTTTATTTCACCAAACCTCACCCACTCTTATTTTACAAAACAAAACAAAAATATATGTATAATATTAACGTCATCTTCCCTACATCTGCTCATCTCCACAAACCGACGCCTCTTCCCTCTCTCTCTCTCTCTCTCTCTCTCTCTCTCTCTCTCTCTCTCACGCATAATATGGATCTGCATCTCCATCCCCACCTCTTCTGAATCAAAAGCAGACCCGACCACAAATGATGTCAACAAATCGACATAGCAACACAGTCTAATCCTCTTGTCTTGTTGGGTGTCAGCGAGGCAGAGTGGGGCGTGGAGGGGGGACGACTTCCTTTTATGGCTGCAAGTCACATGCTATCAAGAAGTGAGGGAATCAAACCCATCTTGTTATTTCTCTTTAAAACTAACTGATTTCATACAAGCTCCACACACTAAGATCAAATTATCCAAGCGAAAATAGAAGTGTTGTAATCGGATTCAAGGTGGGAACCAGTGAAGGAATCAAGGGTGTGTGGATGATTGTTGTGGAATCGGTTTGGAGCTTTCTATTTCGTGTGTTTCTTGCTTCTTGTAATCGACCTCATATCGTAAGAACCCTAATCCAATTTTAATTCTTTTTCTTCATTCGAATCTTTATAATGTTGGTCTTGTTAAATTTTGTTGGTTGAAGAAATTTACATTGTAGAAATTGATAAGTTGGTTTGTGATATAAACTTAAATCGACCCTGAAATTAGCCATGTTAAAAAGAATCGTGTGGTAGCAAGTTTTGAACAAGTCGAAAATCTAAGTTGCTATGGCTCGTATTGCTATCCGTATTCGTCTTACCTTCTTTGTGATGTTGCGTAGTTAAATCCCTCGGCATACTAGTTAATACCAGGATTTGATAAAAATGGTTTGGAGTCGTCTCGGTTAAGCTGAAAGAAATGGTTTTTCCCCGCTTGATTGTGTCATTGCATCGTATAAACTTGTGTCAAGATAGTGTACTAAACACTCAGGATTAACAAACCTTAGTCATAACCTTGTCGAGCCGAGTTGTGGCAAGACTAAGACTTAGTCAAAACTTGATGTCGATGTGGTAAAGTTTTTCTCATTTGTGTTGTGTCCTTTACGACTCCTAAACTAGTGTCAAAGTGGTTAGCTAAATTAGTGAGCCAAATGCTCGTTTTAGATTTCCAAATCTTAGTCGCGTTTCCTTGTTGAGTCGAGAAATGGAAAACTAAACTTGGTCTAAATTTGGTGTCAACGTCGGCTAGCAACGCTCATTTAGCAGTGTCAAAGCAAAGTAAAGTAAAAAATAAATAAATAAATAAATAATAAAAAACTCAAGTCTGCATATTTGTTTTAAGGGATTGTCTAACCAGTGCCCTTAGGGCACTGGTTAAGAAGGGGGAGGACCCACAAAAAACACTAAAATAATAATTAAAAGACTCAGGGACCTACACTTTTTCAATAAAAAAATATTTTTTTAATACTTTTTTGTGGGTCATCCTCCTTCTTAACCAGTGCCCTTAGGGCACCGGTTAGACAATCCCTAATTAGAATGTTTATGGCTAGTTTTGTCATACATAATGTCAAGGTCAATCATTAATTCATTATAACATTATGCCTTCACGAGACTTTTTTGGCAGGACGCGGATCGACATGGACAGGGACAAAGACACGCGTTTGTTTAATTTACAATGGGAAACTTGGAAAACTATGACTAAAAACGCTTATTTTTAACTCGACTCAACTTTGTGCGATATATATTAGTACAATTATAATTATTTTTTTAATATTTCAAGATTACCTTCTTCTCATATATATGGTAACTCTTACACAAGATATTTCTTACACACTAATACATCATTGGCTCTCCCTTTATTTCTAGCTTGATGCTTTTAGTTTTTGTACACATCACAACTGAAATTTATTACAAAATGAATTTTATAAACCTTAAAATTTAAGAATCGATTTGATTTTTTTTTTTTTTTTAATTTATATATGGAGCAAAATTGATCTCAAATGAAAGGAATATTAAAATTTAAGATTTTCAAGATAAACTGTTTCATAAATGTAGTTATTATTTTGTATATACTTTATAAAGTCGGTGGACATTATAAAGAAATATATTAAAAAATTGTACTGGAATTTCACAATAAATTTATATGATAAAATTGAGAAGAATATAAGTATAGAGAATATGTATTAATTAATAAGGAAAAATAATTTGTGTTAGAAGAGAGCAATTGTGTCATAGAGAATTATACTTGTGTCACGAAAGAGATAAAAAAAAATTGTGAGTGGAGATAAAACAGTAATTAATTTCGTAGTATTTCTTAATACTACGCAATTAATTCACAACATGTCATTTTTTTCTTGTTTTTTAAGTTATAAAACGATAAATCTTCTATTAAGAATGTTTTACGATATTTTTTGAAAAAATTGCAAAAAAAACTTTAATGAAACATAACAAAATGGATATCAAATTAAAGAGCATAAAAAATGCGTTAATCAATGTAATTTGTTTGTTGAAAGACTTTATAATACATGAGTTCAAAAGATGATGGTTGTGTAATTTGCATGAAAAAGAGCGTGTTTTTGCAGTCCTTTAATAAAAAAAAAAAAAGTGAGGACAATCTCGTCATTTAATAATAAGTGAGGACAATCTCGTCATATTGATAATTCAAATTTAAAGTGAGGACAATCTCATCATTTAATATAAAAAAAGTTATAGTCTTAGTAATATGCCCAAAAGTTGAGATAGTCACAGTTTTGCAAATTTCGTGTTTATAACTTTTTAGGATTCAACTTGAGTTTTGTCTTAAGTTCAACAATTTTTTGATTAAATTAGATGACCCGCATAGATGATATTGTATAGTAGCATCAATTTATTTGTGCGTGTAATTATTTATTTTTTTGTACATATTGGCGTAACTGAGATCGGAAAAAATGTGGATTAAATTGTAATTAAGTATTTAAATAGTTACGGATCGGAGTAATAGATTGTATTTATAAATAAAATTATTTTAGTTAAACAACATTATTCTGTAAGTTTTTAAGCAAGATAAAGTTCAACCATTTTATGATGAAGTAAAAAAAAAAAAAAAAAAAAAAAAAAAAAAAAAAAATTGGTAAATACAGGAAAATAGTTTTTTCCAAGTTTCCATGCTTAAGAATATGTCTCTTTTTAATTCATTCACAACTAGATACACTAGAAAAAACTTATATTCTTTTGGTTATATGCCACTCATATATCGATAGGCCAAACATACCTTTCGTGGGTTTATGAGATTTGAGTCGATAGGCGCTTTAGTTCGGTCACTTATATTGCAAGGAATGACGGAGGTTTTGGTGACACCAAAGGCGTCACTATATTACTTTTTGTTGACAATTTTTAAAAAGTTAGGGTAAAAGTTAAAACTTGAGGTTGAGTAACAATTTCTTATAGGGCTGTAAACGAACTGAACGTTCAGTGAACATTTCATGAACCGTTCGGTAAAAAGTTCGTTTATGTGCGTTTATTTATTAAATAAACGAACATGAACAATAATTTACGTGAACGAATATGAACAAAAGTCGCGTCCGTTCATTTATGTTCGTGAACGTCCGATTGTGCGTTCGTTAATGTTCGTTTATTTTCATTTATTTATTTATGTTCATATATCATATCTTTTAATTGTATAATTTTAAAATTGGTTTGTTTAAACAAAACAGTATTTATAGAACAATATATTGTGCATAATTTAGTAAAGTTTATGTTTGTCTATATTTATTTATATTCGATCATTTATGTTCGTTTAGCGTTCGTTTAGTGTTTTAATGAACGAACATGAACAACTCATTTTTTTAATAAACGAACATGAACAAGGCTCCGTTCGTGTTCGTCCGGTTCTTTTAGAGCTCTACTTTCTTATGAACAAATTGTATTGTAGAAGGCAAAGTTAACGTTTTAGTGACAGAAGAAAGTGTCATTACATTTAACATTTTAGTGACACTTTGAAACAAGTGTCGGTAAAAGAAAAAAAGTTTTAAAATTTAATGACGCCTTTTTGAATAAAATGTGTGGCAAAAAAATGTATCGTTTTACTATTTTTGTGTTACCATAAATAGACGTTTACCAACTTGACTCGTATAAAGTGTAGGGGAAGCACATGAAAATTTTAGTGACCGTTATTAATACCTGCAATATTTTAAAACCAGGGTTGACCCGGCCGGTTCAATCGAGAACCGGGCCGGCCGGATGTGACAAGGTTTTTGCTTATTTGAAAACCAGATTGAACCGGCGGTTTTTCATTGACCCGGGTGGACCCGGTTTGATAATCCCGGTCGGGTCATGACTTTTGTTATTTTTTTTTCTTTATTCTTAACAACAAAGACCTTTTCTTTCCTCTAAAACTTACAAAACCTTTTTCTCATTTCATTTTCGCTAAACTCAAAATTTATGCTATGTTAAGTTCTATATTTGTATGGACAAACATATTATGATTTGAAAAGTTTATAGTTAATCGAAAAGTTGAAGTAATGGTGACTCATGTAGTTAAGTTTTGATAAAACAACAAAATAGAGTTCTAAACTAATGTTGTTATTATGTTTGTTTGATTTTAAAAAATCATTAATAAAGATAGAATTCTATTAAACCATAGAGTTATCTAATTGTTATAAACTATAACTATAATTCTGTTGTAAACTAAAACTATAAATTGATTGTTTTGCATATATTTTTTTTTCTTGTATGTAGATAAATAAATTAATGACTTGTTGATAAATAAATTAATGACTAAAATCTAATAGAATTATCTCATTTTTATCGGTTTAATTGAATGTTATATCGAAAGCGGACAAATACCTACAATATCAAAGATGTTATGAAAAATATACATATGTATTCGACCAGCAGTTGAACCGGTGACCCAGTGAACCGGTGACTCGACTGGATCAATTAAAAAACCGGGTTTTAAAAACATTGATACTTGTTCCGAAAGTGTTTTTTTTTTTATTTTTTTTATTCATTTTTTTTTTATTGAAATTTTTATAACTTTTAACAATTTTTTTGCAGTGTAATAGGCATTTTCTAGACGTCATTTTCACTAAAACTTTTAGTGTAGGTGAAACAAATAATTACAGTGACACTTTTTGGTTACTTTTAGTACACTTTTTGTATTTTTAAGTGTAGATGAAACATGTAATTACAGTTTAAGTAATTACATGGTGGACTTATGCTTCTAAGAATGGTTTGAATGAGTCAAACTGTCCAAGTGAAATAAATAGATTGACTATATAAATACTTACAAGTTACAACTTACAATCGTCCAATCACTTATATTTTAGTTTTACATACATTGCATGTCTTAGAAAAATGGTCCACCACCACCACCGCTGGGCCGCTGGTTTTAATAGTTTTCAAGTTCAAATCGATATCATCTATCTCGAAGACTGCTTGACTTATGTTATAATACGTTAAAGAGAGGAGACTCCAAACGTGTATGCATCAACAACTTATTAATTCTAGTACCATTCACTTTGACATTTAGTGATATTTATCCTTCTATGTCACATCAACAATTCCAACATAAGACTACAAAAATCTAGTTTTATCCACAAATGCATACAAGATACAACTATCGTATTAAATTTCATTTTGTATAGACCGATATAAGTTGAAAAGAAAATTCTTTAAAAAACACTATACTTTTTTTTAGAACGATGATTGCATTAAAAACAAGGGTAAAAGCTCTATAGCAAGGAGCTAGAAGAGAAATTACAAAAACTTATATAGCTAAAAAAAAAAAAAAACTATACTTGATGTTATCTTTTTAGCTTGATTACTTTTTTTTTTTTTTTTTTTTTTTTTTTTCAATTACAGTTACGATAAATTTCCTATTCCGGTTAGGTCGTGAAAAACTTATCCTACAATCGAAAGAAGTGAACGTGGTGATTTTCTTGCAATTGTGAAGTTGTAGACTACAAATAACTTTCAAAACTGTTTTGAGTTGGTTTTGAAGAAATAGGACTAATTTACTTATACATGAAGTTTACGCACATTATATGTGTTTTACAAATGGTAATCTAAGTATAGCCTCAGTAGCAATCGAAAATACAGATTGGCTTATAATTCCGAACTTGTGGGTGCTTTTACATAAGTTTTTAACTTGACTAGGAAACTGAAATATCACAAGATTTGTCATAAATCCTATATAGAAAACTACTCATCCTAGCTAGCTTTGTTGTATACTTGAATTAATTGTGGCTAGCTAATACGTAGTTATGTACTTGTGTGAACAGTACAACACTACAACACACAAAGAGCGTGATATTGATTACATTGAGGATGCTTTAGCAAAGCTTGAGAATCTTGAAGACTCGTCCTGGACCAGAATCTGAGGGTTCCCTTGCTCCACCTGCACCATGCAACAGAAGTCATATATCATAAAAGTTTTGTGGAAATAATACTATGCTGGCTATAACTTAAAAGTGTAAAGTTGGGGGACTTTTTTTATTGATTCAGTTGCTAATCAGAGGGGACGAGATTAGTTATAATCAACAATTATACACCAAGACCATTGATTAGTTATATACATAAGTTTTGATAAGATCTAATGAAGTCCAGAAATTAAACATGTTACATTAAAATGTTGTAAGGATATCACGGGAAGTGTAGGTATAAATGATATTGTAATTGTAACTATAATAACATCATTTTCGAATTATAACTAACACATTATAGTTGTACATATGTAAAAAAAGTCAGCCTGACTAAGTCATTACAACCTGGCCGTTTTTGACCCGCTAACCAATTTGCTTGTTTGACACGTTCACACGTCTAATAACTTTGAAATAATATTTATGGAATGAGCTAGTCAATTTGATTGAACATACCAAGACTCCTTGATCAAGAACCAGTACATTGTCCATATGTAGAATTGTGGAGATGCGATGAGCAATTGTGATCACTGTCAACCCTTTGCATTCACTTGATATTGCATCCTTCAGTTTTGCAGCAGTTTGAGTGTCTACATTTGCTGTGCATTCATCTAAGCATAACACCTACATAATTCAACACCTTAAAAGACTTAAAACGAGGATCAATCTACAAAAGACAAATGGATGTATGATGTTTCTAAGATCTTACCATAGTGGACTTAAGAAAGGCACGTGCAAGACAAAGAAGTTGTCGTTGGCCGACTGAAAATGAATTTCCAGACTCCTTCATCTCCATATCTAGTCCCCCTGCAGCTCGGACTTCCTCCTCAATATGACATTTCTCTAGAGCTTTCCAGATTTTTAAGTCTTCGCTTACGTTTAAGGGGTCTAGGTTATCCCTGGATAATTTTATCAGATATTGGGTTAATATGTAGTAAAACAAAGACATACTTATTCATTTGTCATGTTTTAGTCATTGTTCTTTTTTGCACATTCCGAATTATTAAAAGATTTCGTGTCTTGTTGGGAACATTTTGTAACCCGTACGGTTTTCCATTTTTCCTATAAAACTCAATTTTCATAAATTTAACTTTTTTATACAAAAAATCACATTTATAAATGACAGTTTTTGAGGGGGTTTTTAGCTACAATATAATTCGAAGAGGACATAACTTTTAATGGCTTAGATAGACATAAAAAAGTTCTTTGAACAAGACAGGACAACTGAAAATTTACATTGGTATTTTATGAATAAATTCTATTAGCAAGTGATGTGCTGAAATGTGTCCTATTTTACCTTAAAGATCCTTTAAAAAGGAATGGCATCTGGGGAACTACAGCAAAACGTGACCTAAGATCTCTTAGAGAAATGTCTGCTATGTTTATGCCATCAACTATGATTTGTCCTCCACATATTGGGTTGAGGCGGAATAAAGCGTTCAAGATGCTAGACTTGCCTGCGCCTGTCCTTCCGACAATTCCTACCTGATAAACAAGTACAACAACAGTAATCTCATGGTTAAAGGTATTAATGGGCCATGTATTTTAATCCCAAACGGGTCAAATATGTAGGAACGCATAACATGGTATTTATGTGGCTAGATTTACAAACCTGTGTTCCTCCAACAATTGTCAAACTAAGACCACGCAGTGCAGGAGGCAAAGACGGCATATATCTGAGTGTTACATTTTGAAATTCAATCTGCCCACGAAACGGCCAGTTTGTGTCTAAAATCTTGTTCCCTTGAAGGTCTTCTTGAGGGATGTCCATGTACTATAATGAAAGTAATCATATGTTAATTTTTTTCATGATAAGTTGGTGGTAACCATCAAGAAGACGAAAATCATGTTCAAACCTGAAGAACCCTCTCAACTGAGACCAGTTCCTTTTCAGTCTCGGTGAAACTTGTCAAAAAGCTCCCTAATAAGGATACAACTGGAGCTGCGTAGGAAAGAGCTAAACCTACCTGTTTACTAAGTTTCAGTGTTATGACAATGTTGTTTTTTGAATCAAATAAGAAACTTGTGACATTACGTATAAAATATGACGAGTAATTTCCTAAATGGCGTTTAAGGACTTACCAATCCTGGGGTACCTAGATTGACCGGGAGATATCCATGTGATCCAACAACAGCCATCACCGCAGTGTATGATACCACAAAAGCTGCTAAGAACTAAGACCATACACTGGTTACTGTTTTTTTCAAGTGTACATTACAGCTCACTACATTTGTTTAAATTGCATTGATTACAAGTTTAGTACGTATACCTGTAGGCGTAAGGATAGCCAGAGGCTTGCTATCATCTCTGAATAAGAAGTTTTCTGATACATGGTGACATGATCTATGAATCTAGCTATGAAGAAGTCCTGTGTACAAACGAAGAGCATTACTTAGTGAGTTAGTACCATGATTCTCTTTTCAAGGAAATGAAGTAATGAACTACATTTGATTAATTTAATGAATTTGAAGAAAAAAGTATGCGTGGACTTTCTATGAGATGATCTGTATAGAACCAAGTTTCAGTTCAACATTCACCTCTGATTTAAACGCCCTTATAGTTGATGACCCATCAAGTATCTCTGAGAATGATGCATATATGGGTGATCGAGATACACTGTCAAGCCTTCGCAATTCACGGGATGTTGACCTGTAATAAAACTGAATAATCCGTCTACTTAGTGAGTAGTGTAGTAGTGTGACTAGTGCCTCACAAGAAAAGTAATGTACCGAGGGGCAGGTTGGACGGATCTATTAATGGATCAAAATGGGTCAATTTACAGTGCGTCGAAAGTGTCCAGGCCGTTTGGGTTGAAACACAGCCCAAATAGACCAATT
Source organism: Artemisia argyi (assembly GCA_030686995.1). NCBI lineage: Eukaryota > Viridiplantae > Streptophyta > Magnoliopsida > Asterales > Asteraceae > Artemisia > Artemisia argyi. The sequence continues at coordinate 156,447,534 of CM060690.1, read as the reverse complement.
GATAGGTAAATGGGTCAAAAGTGCCAATTCTAAGTATTACTATTAGATATATAGGAGTTACTCTTCTTGTAACAAATACCTGCACTTTGCTGTATATATACCAAAATGGCAGGATGAGAAGCAAGAACATGACCTACACATAATAACGAACAGTGGCCAAAGTTAAAAATATAAGAGCTACAAAGTTTTGTAACCATGACTTATTTATCCAGTTATTACCTGCACAAAGGACAAAATTATAGCAATCCCAACAAGGCCGACGAAAGTGGCAAGGAGAATATTGAGAATGAACGGCAGTGAATCATCAATCGTGTAGAGATCTGAAGACAGCCTATAAACACAATCAATATGCATATATTATAAGGTGAAACTGATCTTATCAAAGGAAATTTATTCTACCTGTTTAGTATTCTTCCGCTTGGGGTCTGGTCAAAAAAGGAAACAGGTGCATCAACAAGCTTTTTCAACAGGTTATTGTGCACATGAATTGCTGCACGTAAGCCGCCATATGCAAATGAAAATGCTCTCACTAGAGTAAGAATGGAGTTCGCCGAGCAAAAAATACAAAGTATAACCTGCATTGTCAATGCAAGTTGTTAAATGCCTCTATTGCAACTAAGCTGTTTCATCGTAAACTGGTGAAATATTAATAAATAGATTGAACAGATAATCACAGTTATGCGGTTTTAAGAATGGCATTCTGAAACTTTTTTATTTTTTAATCTTTTGAAGTAGAGAAGGAAATTTCAAATTTCTATCCTTACATATGACTTGGTCGATTCAGGTTTTGATACACATTAACTTATTCCATTTGGTGATTTTGACCCAACCCAAAGTTCACTATATACGTCTAATTTGGGAACAAATTCTCATTATCAGAAATTAATATAATTACCAGATAAAAGGACATCGGATGTAGTTTAAATGCCGCTGTATCAACCCAATAAGACAGCCACAGATCATTTCCATTTCGAGAAGCTTGCATTAGAATTGCTGATAGGCATGTTATGGCTGTAATGTACCAACCAGAGAATGCAGCATAATTCCTTCACAATATGAGAAAAGAACTTCCAAATGGGTCAAACGTTTTAAAAATAGCTCATAATAATCTAAATAAAAGATAAAATTAGTAATGTAATAATGCTGTTTTTGGAATATCAAAGTTTAGAGAAATGGACTAAAAATGTGAGAGGCCCAGCCTGACCAAGCCAGTTTCTACCCATTACTAGAAAAGAACCCGTTTTAACACACACACATTTTGATTAGTTTCATGACCCACCCGACTCGCCCATATTTCCACCTTCACTTATATTTACCAAAAGACAATTAATGGAGCATGGACTCACATGTACACAGATGTTTCAACTCTGCCTTCTTTCCTCTCTTCAACCCTTATAATGTTATCGTCTGCATCCATAATATCTATGCTCTCGCTCTCTACGACTATGCTCTCTTGGACTCCCGTACAAGTATCTACACTTTCTATTTGAGCGTTAGTCTCGGAAGAGGTATTAAGTTCCTCGTGTCTAACAAATGCTGCATATGTAGAACTGGAGCAGTCAGTTGGACTTCCCACCCATTTCACTTGTCCTTTGTCCATTATAACAACCATATCTGCAGCATATATTGCCTGTAATTTGTGAAATGTTGTTAGTAGATGTTATATGGGTGGTCGGTACCAGGTGATTGGTCAACACACGTAGCTTTTAGTACATAACAAAACGGTTGCGGGCCGGTGGCATTGACCCGAAACATTTTTTCTACAACAATTTTTTAGCATTTTATCAATAATTATCAGCTGACTAAATACTAGAAATGATCATATTTCAATAAATATTCAACTTTTAAATACAATAAAAGGGAGGTTTATGCATTGAAAGTAGACTATATGGCATAGGCTACTTTTTACCCGTTTCCGTTTAAGCTATTTTTTATAGTTTACGTGCTAGAAATAAAACATAACCTGAATCAACCCGTTCTAACAAGGACATACTGTCATTACCTGAATATTATGGGTACAAAGAATGCGTGTTTTCTGATTCATAAGAGGGCTAAGGATCGCGTTTGATAAGATCCAAGAAGCCACTTGCGCATCAACTGCACTAAGGACATCATCCAGCATGACTAAGTCAGACCCATGGTAAACAGCCCTGTCATGTCCCCATAATATAAGGATTTCCATAAAGAATTAAGAACCACTTTCATATTATCACTAAACGCTAGTTTCAAAGAGCATTGATATATAATGACACCTGGCGAGGGCTAGACGAGCTCTCTGTCCGCCTGACAGATTTAAACCTTTCTCCCCGATATAAGCCATATCACCTCCAACCATGTGTGAAACATCTGTGTCAAGGGCACATGCATCTAGAACAGCAGCGTATCTGTACAAGTCAAATAGAACAATGCTTATCGAACTAATGTATGACACTGGCATAACTGTACTGTGAATGATGAACTTCAAAGGTAAAATTTTTTACCCATTTACTTTTGGATGGGTCATGTCAGGTTGTGTGGGTCAAATGGGTTAACTCAACACATAACCTAAAATATTTGACATGGGACGAGCGGGTTGAAAATTCGCCCATGTTGTATCTTTAATCAATAACCTCTAATTCATTTTATTCATTAAATATTATTTTAATGATAATATAACTTTTGTAATCATATTTGACATGCTAACTATTTATAAAAAGTTTAGAAATCTTGTACAAAAAATTTCCGGGTCAAATAGAAAAAGACCAAACTATCCGTTAAATAGTATCTTTGAAAGGTTTATTTAGGTTTGGAATAAGACATCTTACCTTATAGGATCATAGTCCTTTCCAAATAAGACATTATCTCGGATGGTGCCAGAAAGAATCCAGGGAATCTACATCTCCAAACAAAAATGAGTTTAAGTTCTAAAATCAGAATTCAAAAGACTATTACATTAACATATTTAGTCAAGTTTTTGAACCTGTGGGACATAGGCGACCGACCCACTTGAATAGATAGATCCCTTAATAAGCTTCATTTCTCCTAGGACAGAATTCAACAACGATGATTTACCTGAACCAACCTGCATACATTTTCATTTATTAAGTCCATGACATAATGATGTATTCACATAAACTTCCATATGTGTCATATATAGAACTAGGAACATGTTTATAGTAACGGTTTAAAAGATCATAAATACAACAGAAAAGATTAAAAAATGTTGACGGGTCAACCTGACCCGACTCTTTTTGACCCATCCCGAAATTTACCCATTTGACACAAACCGTTTTGACATGTTACATAACCCACTGACCCTTTGGAATGGCTATGAGTAAGTAAAGTGGTGAGATCAAAAGCACAGGTTTGACCTCTCCAATAACTGCAACCAGAGAACCCTTTGGAATGGCAAGATTGACATGATCCAGAATCGGCACCTTCACTTCCTGATCACTGCTTGACCATGCACAAGTAGCATCCTTCATGATAATATCCATTTCCTCGCCTGAAGAGTTAAAAAAAGTTCCGGAGTAAGATGATGCAAGAGAATTTTGTGTCTCCCCGTGACGAGGTTCATGCTCAACACATGAGAGGAACTTGCTCAGCCGCCTGGTAGATATGACTGCCTGTGAAAAAATTTAACACAAAGAAAACAAATTTTCTATTAACTGAATCTTTTTCTATTTTAAAGATGTTAATCAAACAGATGGTATCATATACTAGTAACTCACATCGATCAACCCATTTATGACCCATGGGAATGAGTTTAACGGAGAAATCAGATTGTTAAACAATGCAAGACAAGTAAAAACCTGCAAAATTATAGAGTTAAATTTTAAGGAAACACAGTAACAATAAAATATACAAATACTATTTATTGAAAAGTTTTTAGTACCGTTGCTGCATCAAGTTGATTTCCCATTATTACATAAAGTCCAAATGTGAACAAAGAAAAAAGTGTTGGCGTTGTTGCCCAAAAGAATACACACCACGCATCCAAGTACTTCCTTGTCTGTAAAAAAGTTCAAAAAGTATGATTGATTGTATAAGGATGTCACACATATATAGTTTTGTAATGAGTAAATCTTACTGATAAGTATTTGACTTCTAAGGTTCTGGTTTTCATCAACCAACTAGTAAAAAGTAGCTCCCAACCATACATCTTCAAAGTCCGTATATAAGTCAATAGCTCCCCGGTCCTTCTAACCCTGTAAAAGTATTGCGGTTTGTAATACTATTCTCTCAAATTACTAAGATTTTGGTATAGGTGAACACACCTTTCATCCTTTTGCTCCATCATGTTTTTGGTGGCACTAGCAATCTTTTCAGCAATCCATTTATTTACTGCACACGTTATTATAATCACTTTATCATGATAAACAATGAAGTACACAGATATCATACATCATAACGTGTAAATGTAAAGAAACAAGTGTAAGGACTAAGGACACTCTACCTGGTATCAACAGTATCGTTATTGTGATTCCAGCAACAAAAGCAAACTGAACTTGTGTATAGAGAAGATACAGGGCGATTCCTATTTGTAATGGCAAGCTGAAAGGTATAAAGTAATATTTAAGATATTGCGTATATGATGATAAGTTGAATATATATTAAGCAAGGAATGAATAAGTACCTCCACATGTCATGAAAACTGTTGCTCATATTGACGGTTCGATCAGCATCCACAGACATAAATGTTTGAATTTCCCCCTCGGAAAATTTTGATCTTTCGGCCAGGCTTACATGGAGACACTGAAAAATGCATGATGAGATTCCAAATTTATATGAAAATATGGTACCTTACACAAATAAAATCTGTGCAAGAATGATATACCTTTCGAAATATAACTGTCATTAAACCAGAACGTAACTTCAACTTTAGTTTGGACAGTCGAAATGTATATTGTGTATCAAGAAAAGATCTGCACCATCAAAAAAGACATTAGATTATAATCGTTAGAAGCTAATATACAATACTATATCCTCAAAGTTCCATTTATAACTCCCACTACTCATGACAAAAAGTACACGAGTTTTAATTAGTATCTGAGAAACAAAATAAAAGCTAAGACTTACTTCAAAATAGAAGTCAAGCCGAGGGAAACAGCGAGGAGATAACCATCAAAATTCCCAGATCCTGTTTATGAAAAAGACAACTTTTATGTGGGCAGTAGTTGAGGCAGTTCACATGATGCTAAAAGCAAAACTTTATATTGCAGACATGAGAAATGCAATCATCAGTAAGTAACACTAAAAGGTCTGAAAGGATAGAAATTGACCTTCTTGGAGATACTTGATCAACATATTAAGAAGCAAGGGTCCAGCGAAACCAAGACAGTCATTTAGAACCTGGAATTTGTAGAATATGAGAGGTTGATAAGAAATAACATTTCAGGCCTACTACTTCACTGATAATATGTTTATACTTTTCTTCTTATTTTTGGGATACTGTATAGTTAAGCCAGCCCAACGTTCGCATTAAGCCACCTATGTATAAACAATATCAGTTAGACCGCCCATTATTCATTTTGCTACATTTCTGCCGTTTCTGACCCATAACTTGTCGATTTTTTGTAAAATGGCCGTTTTATCCTCAAAAGTAAATGAACCAAGTACCCCTGGTGGCACGTTTATACATGGGTGGCCTATTTGAAAACAACGCCAAACGTGCGCACCTTAATCGTACAGCATCCCTTGTTTTTTTTCTTTTTCTATATATGCAGTCTATAAAGTAGGAGATGATCATGATTAGTACGTTTTTTAATTAGTACCTTTAATAGGCCTAAACACATATATGGCCAACCATATGCATAACAGATTGTCAGAAACAAAGAGGGATGAGTGCGATTATGTCTTCTTTGATCTTCCCAACAGTTGAGCAAAGAATCATGGCAGAACAAAGGATCCATATCACTCGGTAGTTGAAGCAAATCATTGAAGTCAAGCTGTTTCTTTGAACCATGTTCCATCACAGGATTAATAGATTTGAACGTCATGAGATTCCAAAAGCTGGCAAGAACTCCCTTTAACAAACAAGTAAAAAAGACACGCAACAATGGGTAAAAGTGAGATATTGTTATCTTTCAATGTAGTAAACTCTGCTGGAAATAAACGACATCCTGATATATAGAAGAGAGAATAATACATACAGGATTTGACTCAAAATGGTCATCGATACCCATTTCACAGGAAACTAGCGACTCTTCCATTGAACTACAGAAAAAAAGAGGATTATAAATAGATCAAACGTAAGAACCAAGTTCGTTTCTTAGTCATGACAATGTTTTCTATATATTTCTAGAAGAAGGGGAAAAAAATCCTTTTAATATGGTATTTGTGAAATTTGAACTTAAATAAAGGCAAACAAACTAGAAGGAATTAGTTTTTGCATCTAACAGAAAACCACAAATTACGAAAGTAGAGATGGCATGAATTTACCTGTTCCTGCGAGATGCCTGCTTTATTCTAATAATATTGATCAATACACCAAACAGAACATCCACTAAAACTATTAAGCTTTCGTTAATGCAGCTAATAACCTGCAGAACAAAACTGTAATTCAACAAATGTCTTTGTACATAAACTATATCTGTCCATTATTTTACACTGAAATGAAAAGCCCATTATGCATATACCTCCAAAGATGAAAAGACGGCATGTAAAGTTGGGATTGCTAATACCGGTTTCATGATCCACCAAAAGCACAGGACCCGATTGGATAATACAAATAACCAGCAACTAAACCTTGAGACGAGCAGTATGGTAGCCTGTCGCAAACACCATAATATTTAAAAATAGAAAATTTCACATCTGGTTTTGAATTTAGTAGCTGCCTTACCCATACTAAGAGTTGAGAGCATCTAACGAGCCACTCGTGATATAAAAGAGTACGCCCGTTTCTTGTGTTACTTAAAAGCATAATCAAGTCAAAGCATGCCGTGAATGCGCCAATGAGTGGTAGAACGAGCAAAAAGACCTTCTCATATAGGTGTATCTGCAACGAGCATCAGTAGAGTGACCAAATGCCAAATAAAGTAGATTATAATGGGCATTTGCGATCCAACGGGTTAGTTGTCAAAAAAAGATATAAGCACTATTTACCCTTCTCCGTCCTCTGGTTGTCCTTTCGCTAATTGCAAGTACAATAATCATGACAAACGTGATCATACTTGCTCCAAAACCTAGCATTGTTTATCTTGTTAAGAAAGTACAAATCATGGCAAATGACTTTTTTAGCATGATGTCACGACCAGCATGTTAAAGCGATTTAGTGTCACCGCAGTTGTTTAAGCCTTTAAGGTTGATATGATGTAGTTTGGTGAGGGTCATTGTCGAGGGTCGTGTTTATGGTTGTTGTAGTTTGTGAGGGCCGTTGTGATCGTTGATGATCGAGATTGATGTAATTCCTAGCATCTTGCTAGTCTTAATTTTATAAAATTTATTGCCTTTAAACAAAAAAAGCATGTTAAAGCGAGCCCGTGACAATGAGTAGTATAGCACAAAAATCTTGTAATAAAGGATATAAGTTGTTGAAGCATCTTGAAACTGTATTTCCATTCCATATCTGATCCGGGAGGGGAAAAAAATTAAAAAAAAAAAAAAAAAAAAAAAAAAAAAAAAAAAAAAAAAAAAAAAAAATCAGACAAAGTTAGAGCAGCTTAATTAAGAAAGAACAGTAAAAGGGAAACGCGGTTCAACCAAGAAACGCTATCCGAGATTACATCTCTTTTTTCGACCCATACAGAATCATAACTTCTGTCAAATATGCCATATTTGAGTCGTCTCAAAGTATGTTACTTCAAGAGCTAGTTCAAGTAAGCAAACAATCGATAACTATAAACTTCTAAAGTATAATCATATTTTGGTTAAAAACAAATCAAACTGAAAATTGTTTAAAAGTGCTACAAGTTCATACATCATGAATAAAGTCGAATAGCAAGTATATATGTGTTTTACAAAACAAAATAAAAGTCGTCATAGCTCGTTTATATATCGTAAGAAATAACAAAAAATTCATAGTTCCGTTACATGAAGGAAATTTTAATTAAAATCGTGACTCAAAAACCTTCAATATTACTTTTACACGTTACAAATAAATACTAAAAAAAAAAAAAAAAAAAAAAAAAAAAAAAAAAAAAAAAAAAAACTCGTAAATAATTAAGCTTAAGGAGTGATTCGATAAGTGATGAATAATTTACGTACGTGAGGTGAGCTGGGGCAAATCAGCTTCAGGATATCCATGGCGCGGCTCCTTCGTTGCGAGCGGTGGTGTTAGAGAATGACGACGTACGGTGGGTGGTTGGAAATTACATATGTAGTGTGGTAGTACTATACTAGTAGTGTTGTTGAAACGGATATTCATGTTTTCATGCATCTTTTTCTGTAAAGGTGGCAACATGAGATAATCATGACATGTGGCACCAGTTTATTGGTTCTTATGGCTTTTTCTTGTTTCACTTTTCTTTTTTATTGGGTAGTTTAATTGACCTTGAATCCATTGTTAAAATGCCAGCTTATGCGTATATTTAATGAACGTGGGTCTCTGAACAAACCGTTTGATATGCTATGAAAATATGGGCCTCTTGACTTGATTTGTGTTTCTTTTCTAACAAACTCAATGAATATGATGTAGTTTTGGTAAAAAAAATTAGCAAGTAAATTAAATATAGTAGATAGTATTAGGCATTTTCAGTTGGCCAAAAAGATTCTTTAAAGGTTTGGGGATGGGAGATTTAGTCAGGGGAGGTCTCAAGTTCGAGTTCCACTCGAGGCTTTTACCCCTTCAGGTGTTATAGGAAAAAGTACAGGCACAGTTCAAGGTCAGCATAATGCCCAATTAAATGTTATTGCTACCTGAACCACTAACAACTAACAAACCGTTCAAAAAAAAGCAATGTTGCAAAAATCGTGAATCGGTCCTGAGGCGGTCGGGGGCCGAGTTGCGTTTTTTAGCCGATTAATCGGCCCAAAACCTTGTAATCGCCGATTAATCGGCCAACTTCCTTGTAAATGTCTCCAAGTTTCAGGGCCTTGTAGCTTGGAATCGGCAATTACAAGGCCTTGTAGGCCGTTTTTTGCAACATTGAAAAAAAGTATTAGGCACTTACCAATTTAAATATCTTATAACTAAACAATACAAATAAATTATAAAGATATGATGAGAAAAACTTAATCTATTTCCACTTAAATTACACAATAAAAATAACTTATTATGACGGAATACAAAGACACCTTACATTGGAGATGCTTAACAAAGACACTCATTAAAGTTTGGGATGGGTAACTTGTCTCTTAATTTTATATTAATGTAAATCATAAAAACTGGTTTAATTTATGATGATGTGAAAATGCATTAAATTATCTAAAGTTCAATTCATTGTAAGAGTTTGTATTAAATAATGAGATGTTGATGTTGATGTGTCATTATATTATATTGAACTATATATTACACCTTGCATTGGAGATGCTAAATATAAAAATTTTACTTTCAGGATTATGTATAGGTAGTTACTTATTTATTAAAATTAACTTATATGTCACTCATTTATGTGCTTATTTTCGTTTATACCAATTTTTAGAAACAACAAAAATAAAACTAAATATAACATATTAAAACAACACTCAAATGTAAAATATCATTTTTAGCCATTATTTAAGTGCAACTTTAAATTTCCAGTAAGAAATTGAACGAGATTGGTAAAAATAAAAACAAACACATATTTGTGTGGCCTAAAAGCAAAATGTTTAATAGTTGGGAGGCCTCTGGATACATAATCATGTTTAAGAAAATTTAATTTATATAATTGTTCCATCTCAGATATTTAAATATTCAGTTCAAACAGTACACATTGACAGATAAAATCAAGTATTCATTATAGTCTATTGTGACTAGGGGTGGCAATTTCTGACCCGATGATGAGGCGAAAAGTGTACCGCTTTTAAGAGGTTATTTAAGCCCGAATTCGTGATTATTTGATCAATTACTGCCCTAAATCGTTCCTTTTGTCATTTTAGGTAATTTTGAGGAGAAATCTGGAAAAGGAAGCATTTTGGACGTTTTTGGAGCATAAAAGTGAAGAAAACGGCAAAGTCTCAAAATCCTTGCTGGGAACAGTACCTGACGACGTCAAGACTTCACACATTACGGCGTCAAGCTTGGCAAAAGAGGTGGAAGTGGAAAATACATGTGACGGCCCAGAACATTTTTAGTGTAATTGACCTGACGGCGTCACCAAGGCCGTCAGGGTCATTTTGCAAGTGACGGCCCAGAGCTCAATTTCTACATGACAGCGTCAAGACTGGATCTAGGCAATACAACCCTTAATTTGGCGGCGAGTTGACGGCGACAGAAGCTACAACGTGACGCCGTCAGGATGTATTCTCTATATATATTTTTCCAATTTTTCATTCATAGTGTGTGGAACATTAGGAGAACTTTGGAGAGCTTAAACCCTAGACGGATTTTCTGTAAAAACAAGGGTTTCAACCCTTGTTCCATCCATGCTTAACTGAAGATAAGTTTTCCAATAATCATACAATATGTCTATGTGTTGTGTGATTCTATCTTATGCTTGTCTTTCTTTTAACATGCTAGGCTAGGTTTTTATTGTGTTTGCTTAGATGTAGTGAAACCTAGATGTTGATTATTGGTTGATTGTTTGTTTATAATTGTTGTGGATGATTGTATTCGATGTTAGGCTTAAGAAAACCGGCAGACTTCCATTGGTAACTTGCTTGAACGTCTTAAGAAACATGATCAGAGGTGTACTACGATTTTTGGTTGTATTTAATGCATAAGTGAATTCTAGTGATCCCATGTTAGGAGCTTTTAGTCGGCTCGACACAGGAGTGAAGTAGGAGCTTATAGAGTTAGGGAATATTGTACACAGCCCTACGACTAGTATTAAGGAATATAATCCGTCATTCATGCAATTGTAACAAGCTAATCAACCGGTAAAAGATATCTAGGGAACAATGAAATCTAAGTAAACACATCTTTTCTCATTATTGTTTTCACGACATAATCACATTAGTTTATTTTCATTTCTTTTTATTTTATTTTGATTGCATCTTTAGTTAATTGGGTTAGTTGACTAGCAACTAATTCCGCTCACTCCTTCAAAACCCGAGATTTTACTTGCTTTCATAAAATATAAAAAATACAAAAAGAATCATTCCTCACCTCTAGACCTAGTTTAGTAGGCTTTCTAATCCTAGTGACACTATTCCTGAGTTGAACGATCGATCCTCCGGTACTTGTCACTATACTATACTACAACGATCAGGTACACTGCCTGACAGAGATTGCAAGTTTCTCAAGATCCCTTGAGAGGTAAAACCTGTTGCGAGGGCACAATCCCGCGTATCACCCGACACGAAACCCGACCTGAAATCGACACGAAAATTAACAGGTTCGGGTTGAGCTAAATAGATTGTGGGTCAGGTTTGGGTCGACATATCTAACCCGTTTATTAAACAGGTCAGGTTCGGGTTGGGAATAAAATAAACGTGTCGACCCGGCAACCCATTTAAGTTTTTTTTTTTCTTAATTAAAAATTATTTATATTTAACTATACGGGTTAAATGGGTTAAACGGGTCGACCCACTAACACGTTTAACCCATTTAACTCGTGTAATGTGCTAACTTTTATATATAAAACGGATTAAATGGGTCAACTCGAAACCCGTTTAACATATTCAACCCATGTAACCTATTTAACCTGTCAACCTAAGTATATATACAGGTTAAATGGGTCAGGTTCGAATTACGTGTAAACAAGTTAGGGTTGACATAGCTGACCTGATGATTTAAATAGGTCAGGTTCAGGTTAGGGTTTTCTGACCCGCCAACCTGACAACCCGAACCCGACCCGAATTGCCACCCAAATTGTCTAATTGTGACTCGTTAATATATAAGAATAAAGAATTAATTATTTTGGAATAACACAAAATGAAAAGATAGACATTTAAATTGAAACATATATATTAGGTATTTTTAAGGACTTTTTATTGTTTGAAACTTGATATTGACAAGTTTTGCTGATGATAGTAGTTATAAAATGCTTTATGTAAATTATTTTCTAAAATACATAATTATAAAATCTGAATCTATGAGTTTACTCGGTGCGATTCCTTTAGATAGCCCATGCATCGTCTTCAGCCTTTTAGAAAGCATGGCAGAAAAGAAAGAAAAAAGAAGTCCATTAGAATCCAAAGATGACTTTAACTCTATGCAATTACTTTGTTAAAAAAATGTTTTCTTTTTAAAGATAAATGATCAATAAAAAAAAGTTTGTAATTTCAGGCACCATTGGGAATTTGGGACTATATATTTGCTTTATCAAAATGTTATACTATTTTGTGATTCAATTCAAAAATATTAATCGTAACTATAATTAAATATCTTTGTTCAGAGTGGTAGCCCAATAGTAGAAGACATGTAACGTAAAAGAGGATCCGTTTCCCTTTCTAATTAGTGTTGATTAAATATATAAGTATACAAATACGATATTACCACTCTGAAACCCCGAAAACCGAGACCAAATAACCGGTCCGTTCAAGACTTCTAGTCCAATCTACTTTCCCAAATTCGGCTATTTATAGTAATTTTCGAGTCCGTCTAGTCAGCCAGAACGTGAGAACGTATAAAATAGCAATAGCAATTACGTAATACAGTAACTCTTAGCTTTAAAAGTATGTTCATTTTCTTTCCCCAAAAAAAGTGATCAAAGCAGTGTCAATTAAAGTGGTGGCCACTTTTTCATCTTTTCTACTTCTTAGAAAGCAGTTGCTAAAAGATAAAGAACATCCCAATATCTTTACGTGTTTGTTTAAGCTTATTTAGGGGGTTAATGAGCTTGTTAACTTATACAATAAAAATAAGTCTAATTAAGTGTTCGATTAAGCTTATATTGTTAGCCTTATAAGCTTATTGTGGAGATTTTTATAAGCCCCAATTTTGTAGCTTATTTGAAGATGATGGACTTATATAAGAGATTGTTATATAAAAAGAGTTGCACCTTCTTTTTAATTTTTATGCATTTATTTTTGTCATTTTACCTTTATAATTGTGATAAGTTAAGTCAAACACTAAATATGAGCTTCTGGGCTTATTATTTATAAACCATAAACCGCTTAAGAACTGCAGAAATTCCTTACAAATCAAGTGACCATCCACCAAATGACTATTTCAGAATGTTTTTGCTTACTTTTTGGCTCCATAACTAATAGCCATCGAGTCTTAAGGGCGATTTTGAAGCCTTTGCAGTTGAGGACTGATTATCATTCAGACTTCTATGAAAACCGGAAACTGTTTGAAGAGAAGCTGCAACATGTCCTCTGTTGTATGTTGCAGTGTGGGAGGATTTTGTTTAATACCTGGTCTTGACTTGTCCCTTAAAACATCAACCAACAATACTGATCGCGTGTAGACTTTAATCAGATGGCATAAACAACGTACTACGATGTTGAAACTCTGATACTAAAAAACTTGCTGATTTCAAAATCAGAAAGCGAAATGTGGGGATACTAGAACCAGCTTATCTAAAAACAATATACATCTGCAGCTGATAGTTGCACCTGAACTAGCTTTTCAGGATCTTTCATTAATCAAGTAGACTTTGTTGGGCCGTCGTTTTCTTGAGGAGGTTCAGGGGCATCTTTTTTCTCCATAACTTCTTGTATGCCTTCTTGGTAACCTACTATAAAGCTCTTCAATGCATCTCTATAAGCAGAGGCTCTCGTCATGTAAACCCGCTGCAAAGCTGGCCTAAGTGTCTCCATTCCACCTCGAGCAGCAACAGCTGTCATCATCAATCATTACATATCACAATTCTACAGAAATTAATTATAAGTTGAATCGTTTGTATTTATTATTATAAAATTTACCAAGATCCTCCAAGGTTGAAGGTTCAGATTCTGCAGTTGAACCTGATCCTCCGTTAGTTTCGTCTTCTGACTTTTCCTTCTTTTTATATTCATTTGGTCGCAGCTCAGGACCTATATCTCTTACCCAGCTTGCAGCATAAAGTCTAGTTGCTTCTTTTAGCACCTGAACAATAGTCACAAATGACAGTCATGACACTTGCTTGTAATGATATAGTCTAATGGAGCATGCACGTTACTTAAGATGTTACAATTCAACTTCCATCTTCTTCAAATATTTAAAAAAGTGTAAAATAGTACTCTGTAGTCTGTAGTCTGTAACATACAGATATAATCCCGAAGGTTTTTTAGAAGAATTATACAAATATAATGAAAATTATTCGTCAATACAAGTTGCATAAATGGTACCTAATTGAACTGTTTGCTTTACTTTTGGTCCTTGGTACCAAAGTACCAAAAGTGAAAGAAACAGTTCAATTAGGGACCATTTAACGAAAGCTATATCACAGACAGACGATTTCCATTATCTTCATCAAACCATGGTGTAATTTACTCATATAAAAATATTCTGCTAGAGGAGCCACTAGTTTTAAATAATAGGATTAACCAACATTGAGAATCCTTGCCGTGTAAACGAGACTACATACATATGAGATAGTAAACAGTCATTTCACTAAGAGTACAAGTAAATAATGAAAGAAGGCTCACCAAATATTTCTCTTTCAAAGTTAATTTTCTTCGCTTTTTGAAATGTGGGGGGTCAGGCAAAGATGAGGGAAACGCGATTTCTTTCAAATCATATCGTACATAATCACGTACTTTCCTCCAAACTACCTTTACCTTCATCCTGATCCTTTAGATATCTGACAATAAGATGACTTATAACAAAAGCAAATAAAAACTACTTAACATAAACAACAACAAACATGCTGGGAGCCAGCAAGTACGTGTTTTCTGCGTTTTAGCTTATCTTTTGTAAGTTACTTGAAAAACACTGGCGTCCAGCAAATCACTCGACACACCACAAAGTTAACTGTTTCTATGCCGTTCCATTTGGACCAGTCACACAATAAGCAAATACACTCTCCAATTGTACTGCACATTTTAGCTTCAAAAAGGGAAATTGTGCCTTGCATTTAACTATTTAAGTATGTAACAAAAAAGAGGTACGTTGCCATAGAGCAAAATGGGTTGCATTCGCAGTAATAGTTAAGAAAATATGTGAGGTTTGACAGAAACATGAAATGATTATGGCACAGGCTCAACAAAATATGCAAGATGCTCCGCAATGAAGAAAAACAAATATACTTACCTTTTCTACCTAATTTCACAGAGGAATTGCATCAAACACCTATATAAAGATACCTAAGACAGAATCTTCAGAGGCGAGTTCCCCCCCCCCCCCCCCCCCCCCCCGGCGACCCAGATACACCTCGACACATGACTATTGCTACACCCTTCCCAGCTTATATTACAGTTTTAAGGATATATGGTTTCCACATTCAACCAGTCTGGTGTCGAATTTTACACTTGGCCACCATCATTTTATCATTTTCTTTTTTTTTTTTCAATGCCTAACATCTGGTTACTTCTTTATCATAAGCAAATCGTTTATCATCCATGATGAGTGACTCAATATCCTGCCAACTATTCAAACCAAAAGAAACATAAAAATATGCAGGACAGAGGCATTACAAGTTGTGTACAGAGTTGAAAATGGCATAACCCTAGTTGTTGCGAACACAAGAAAACTAAATTAAGTTTCCAACAAAAAGTGTATGATACAATTGAGAGATGCCACATTTGTCATTTTAAATGTATCAGCTACTTTATAAGGACTACAGCAAATAATTTTCTTACGTGTGATTGCAACAACTAACCCCATCTTAAACTCTATATGAATCATTTCTCCAGCCTCCTTCCCCCACATATATCAATACTTCTTTTAAATTCCAATAATGAACCAGATATGTGACACATATGACGGATCACGGATGACTTGCCGAAGAGGATTCCTAACTTTTTTGTTGGTTGCCGGTAGTCCCAAACCTACCTAAACTCGTGGCCAAACAAAGAAAAAAAGATAGATAGATCCAAACACAAGAAAGACATTTGTTAAATGACAGCTAAGCTACGTGTAAAGGCGATACCAACCCCGAAGGGTGGTAGCAACGACGATAAGAAAATGGTTGATTTGAGTCGTTCTAGGAGAAACAAGGGCTTTCGACTAAATAGATGGGCAAAGCCGTCTCCAGCTAAACAAGGCTGGTGCAAGATTGACTGGGGTTGAAACATTGATGGGTTTAGGGAAGTGTTTGAACTTTGAATATGATTGAAAACTGCTTAAGTAGCAAGCCATACTGCACAACAAGGTCTAATAAATTCCTAACAAAGAAAAGTACTACACCCCAAATACATACAACATTGTGAAAACTTTTCTTGTAAACGACTATAATCTCCATGACACTTTATTCATTCCTTCGACCTAGCCTACTCACATGTTTGGTCGCTTAATAATAATGGCCCCATTAATCCATGATGATAAAACTAAAAGCATTCAATATTTCAAATGAACACTACCAAATATAGCTCTCTCTCTCCCCTTAATCACATGATTTACTAGCTTGGTAGCTTCACCGATGACTCCTTTACTATCAACTAAGGTGTTTAGTTTATAGGCGTAAAGTTGTACGGAGTATTTAATTATAAGTATCAATAACATCATTATAAACAACTTATGATCTTATCAACTTGACCTAAGCGCACTTAAAAGTGATCTTATCGGCTTTTCCCAATTCAATAGGCCGGAAAAAATAAGCTAAATCCAAAAGCCTCCTAAAATAGCATATCCATTTGTGATTTTAACAAACCAACAACAAAATTTCATCAATTTAGTTTAGAATTTGCGGGTCCCACTTTTTAACCACAAAACCGACATACATGGGCAATACTGGTAAGCAAAAAAGTCATAAGAGAAATTATGTAAGAACAAGACTAAATCGATGGATACCTTTTGGTTGAGAATGATTCTTAACGTAAAATTGTGTGTGAAAGGGGAATATCTACACTCAGCATCGCCTCCTAGAAATGAGAGTGAGAGTGAAAAGCTTCAGAATGGTTCAATCCCTAGCAATGTATTAAAGATGGTGTTTGGGATATGCTTATTTTTCTCAACCTAAAACCCAGTGATAACTTAGTTTACTGATAATTAACAGCAACGGAACAATATCCAAACTTTTGAGCCCTTTTTGTAGTTGAGAAAAAGTTTGGGGGACTTAATTGGAATATTAATAAAACTTGGTTGGGGTAGGACATAATATAGTGTATTTGATAAAGGTTGTAATTTGGGGTTTAATACAGAATTTATTTCGATACTCACCAAAGACGTCTTCAGCGATGGGCAGAGGCGCCTTCAGCGAGATAAGGTTAGTGCAACAGCTACTCGTGTTAAAATCACTTGAGAGGCTGATGGGTTGAGGACTTGTAAGTTGTATGAACTTTAAATATATTCTAAAATTGCTATAAGTAGGGTTCTCAGCCGTGACGAGGTTGACAGGTTAATACTCTTAATGGTTAATTGTCGGGGCTGATTGATAAGTATAACTTGTATACAAAATTGTGTACTATCTATCAAGTGCCATCTACTACCGATTATGCCCAGCCCCAAAAGCCACCTAGATCTCAATTTCATATGATAGACGTTGAATGGGTTACTATAGAGATTAGAGAGCATGGAGAGAAAAAGAAAGTCGTAGCATTTAAGTTATGCATCAAACAAAAGCCATTGCAAACATAAAACATTTAAGTGTTAAGCATAGCCATGGTCACTATTAGCCTAGCTGCATTATTGCTAGTTTGCTACAACATAAGAAATTTATTTATACGCAAATATAAACACGTATATATGCAGATTGCTTTCTGCTATATCACTGACCTCAAAATAGCAGCTCCAATCAATTGCTGAGAAGATGGAATACACGAACACAAACTAAAAAAGATGCAGTGGTAAATATCTCATGATAATACATGTTTGTATGACACAAGTAAGCACGGAATCGCCAAACAAGAGGGAACACTTGAGACCAAATAGTGTGCTACTACTATATTAATTCGATATAAAATCTTACTTCTGGTTTTTCAATACAATTATCTTTTCTACAATGAAACATCATATTCAGTGTAATCTAGTGGTATCGTTCAAGTGCTAAAATAACAGTCAACAAAATAAAATGATAGTTTCATTATTACGTAGTATTTTTTTTTTTTTTTGGTAACCATGACTAATCCACGGGATTTGAACCGACCGCCACATAGACTTAAACCGGGTAAACCCTTTGATCTTGGCCTAAAGCCGGTCCATTTCCATAACTACCATCACGCAATCCTTGGTCCGAAATTCAGAGAAACACAAACACTCCCAGTAACAATATTTGAATTTAAAAAGAGATAGTTTTATGGGTTCTCCCAAATTCAAATAAGCTAATCCAAACAACCCATAAAATAAAATAGCATGATTTTACCTAACCAACAACAAGTTTGATGGAAATAGTGGGTCCCACTTTTTGGCCATAAAAATAGTAAACTAAAAAAAGGCGTAACAGAAATAATGTAAGAAATGGATGGGTACCTTTCGGTTGAGAATGATTCTTCTTAAGGTGAAATGATGTGTCAGAGGGGCCACATCGTCGTCTCTAACACTGTCTGTTTATGTGTGTTAGGGGGGGCGGCGGCGGCGGTGGTGGTTTCGTTTACACTAGTTGAAGCCCTGGAAATGACTTAATTGATTTTCCGATTTTCTGCTTATGTGGCTTATTTTGAAAACTTATAGAGAGCTTAGAGCTAACAATGCAAGGTTTGAGGACTTTTTGCTTTTCATATTTAATTTCATATTTAATGCACGAAGTCTCTAAAAAGCTTATAAAAAAGCTTTCAACATACTACGTAATACATAAAAACCTTTTACAAAGACTTTTTTAAATAGTAAAAAGCTTTTAAAGCTTTTTGCATAAAAGATGCTCTTATAATGGTATGAGGTTATTTTTTTAGAAAAATAAGCTACTATTAAAAATAAGTCTTGTTTGGCTGACATAGCTTGAAGGAGCATGTAAAAAAAATAAGCTATTAAATGAAATGCTAATTGAAGAAGCATGTAAAAAAAACTCCAATAACCCGCTCCAGCGACTACTAGTGCCAAACAACCCTATATAAACAGAAAATATCAAAATAAGCCACAATAAATGAGAAAATCAAATAAGTCATAAGTTTAAATAAAGAGTGTGATTGTGATTTGCTTTCTTTTTCTTCTTTGAGCTGTTGAAAGTTTTTCAGTTAAAATTTAGGGAAAAAAATTGTTATTTAATGTTATTGAGTTTAGTTTTATTAGAGGAAAAGAAATTAAAGAGGAGTATGACAGTTTTTTTTTTTTTTTTTTTTTTTTTAAGAATTTCACCTCATTTTTTAAAGAAAAAAGAAAGAAATATTAATATATTTTGTTTAAAGACTAATATGCTTATTTTAAAAGTTTGAACAATAATAACTAAAAGGCCTTTTTGGTTTGTAAAATGTGTTTATGATTAAGATTTGAATTTTGGAAATAAAAGAAAAAAAAAAAAAAAAAAAAAAAAAAAAAAAAGAGAGAGAAAATAATTGATTGATAAATTTATTTTATATATTTGTTATGAAATAAACAATTAAAAAGTAAGAAAAGAATATAATTATTTATAGTTGAAAAAAAAAAAAAAAAAAGCCATCAAATAAATAAATAAATTGATTGGTCACTTTCTAGAAACCCATCAAAATCCCACATAGTAGGGTGGAATCACATATATTTGAAAACCATGTATAATGTTTGGTATGTTGTAAATAACCGAAATGGAGAAAATTATTACGATATAATAAACAAATTTTGTTTGTTTACATTTATACCCATTACACTAAAACCATTATTTAAGGGTCCATTACTTTTGTTTCCATTACATCTTATTATAGAATCAAAATTATATAAAACTTCATCATTAACTAACCACATTAAATAAATTTTCTATTATTAATAAGTATTTTTAGTCTTTTTATTATCGATTTCATTACGTCTTATCATACAAACCAAACATGATTAATAACGACAATAAATCATTACATTACATCATTTATTCTATTCATTTGACATTTCATTCTATCCTACCAAACAAAACCTTAGTAAATTAAATGATATACAACAAATTATTTTCTTGTTTCTCTTATATTCTTTCATTTATCTAAAAAAGATATAAACCAACAATTGCTTTAAATTTTCCTTCTCTTTTCATTTTCCAATTTAGTTTTTTCTTTGTTTTAAAACTTCAACACATGTAGGGGTGAGCAGAAAAACCGAAATATCCAAATAAACCGAAAACCGAAAACGAACCGAACCAAAAATAATTGAACCGAACTAGTAACCGAACCGAATTTGCCAAAACCGAACCAAACCAACTTTTAATTCGGTTCTTGGTTTGGATATGGTTTTGGTAATCAAAACCAAAAATCGAATTCATATATATATATATATATATATATATATATATATATAACAATAAAATTTTATCCTAATATAAAAAAATATTTTTTTATGTTTGAAATAACTTTTTTTGGCTAAATATATTTGTATATATATATATATATTTTTTTTAAA
Source organism: Artemisia argyi (assembly GCA_030686995.1). NCBI lineage: Eukaryota > Viridiplantae > Streptophyta > Magnoliopsida > Asterales > Asteraceae > Artemisia > Artemisia argyi. The sequence continues at coordinate 156,427,001 of CM060690.1, read as the reverse complement.
TAAAGTGTGTAATTCGGTTAAACCGAAAACCAAACCGAACTAGAATTCAACCAAACCGAACCGAAAACCGAATTTGAATTCGATTTGGTTTGGTTCACGATTTGACCCTAAAAAAACTTTTAACCGAATTAACCGAATAACCCGAAAACCGAACCGATCCAACACCCCTAAACACATGAGTATAACTGTGCCAAGGAAAGAATTACTGTGAATCCCCTCCAACTATTTCAAGAAAATCTTTGTAATCCTTATCTCCCTCTCTCCTCCACCTCAACTTCATTTCTTTCTAAAAATGGCAATGGCTTCTTCCTTCTCCCCATCACACACTCACCATCATCACCATAACCACCACAACAAAAACCTCACACTCTCTTCACATATCTCACACTACCCATCTCTCAAACTCACCTCTTCATCTCAACCCATAACTAAATTTTCTATAAAATGCAGCAGCAGTAGTGACAGTAGTAAGAATGAAAGTGGTGGTGCAACACCAACAGCTGCAAGGAAAGTTGGAGTGTCAGTTTATAAGCCGAAGTCATATGAAGTGCTGGTAACTGATGCTGCCAACTCACTTGCTGCTGCTCTTGATGATGGCAAAACTAGGCTCGAAATCGACTTCCCGTAAGTCTTTCTCTTAGGCATGCATTTACGTAACAGTTTGTATTTTTTTTTAGTGGTGAGTTAGTAATAATATGCTCCACATGTTATGGATAAGTAGTTTTGGATAAGTAGTGGAAATGTGGTTGTACATGGGTATGTTTGGCGCGGAACTTTTATTTAAGGGATAATTACCAAAATAGATCGTTGACTTTTTGACTAGTCACTTTTTTGACTTTGAAATTTTACTTTCCAAAATTAGATCAGGCCAACTAAAAAATTGGGCAACCTTCATATATGTGCGACACGTGTCCTTAAAAGATTCTAGATTCTGTACTATACATTCCAAAATATTCTAGATTCTGTACTATATTAATAAAATATTCGACACATGTCGCACATATATGAAGGTTGCTCAGTCGCCGAGTTGCCCTGATCCGCCGGAGGAAAGTGATTTAAAAACATCTATTCAAGGAATGTGCTTTGGGCGACTGATCTATTTTGGTAATTTTCCCTTTATTTAAGTAGATACTCCCTCTGTCCCAAATTAATAGTTCATGTTTCTTTTTTCGGATGACCCAATTTAGTTGTCCATAGGTAAGTTTGATCGAGTTTACTATATTATCATTGGTTGAAATTAATATTCCAAACTTTAAAGAAGACTTTAATTAATTGGTTAAGGGTAAAATTGTTATTCTACAAAAAGTAAGAGAGATAAAATAGTAATAATTATGTTTTTCTTAAACCGTGTGGTTTTTTGTGAGGGGACGATTATTTTGGGATGGAGGGAGTAATTCACTAATTTTGTTTAAATGAAAAGAAAAAAATCCTTACAAAGCCTTATATAATTAAGCCTCCTGTAGAATAAGCTATCTTTAATACAAAATGGGCATTTGCCAAGGGTAACCATTCCCCAGCTCAAACGTGCAGTTGACCCTATCAAGGAGAGGGCCTCTTTGGCATGGGTTCAATCCCAACTCCCGCCCAAAGGTCACAGTGACACCTAAACATCGCCCGGCTACTATTGTGTCCTTGGGGAGGTCATTTGACACCCACGGGAACAGGGTTGTGTCTGCTGATTTAAACCTTTTGAGAATAAGCTATCTTTAAAAAGTTACTCTTCAAGGAATCAAGGGTGGTTTGTATCTCAATTTCTCAATATTGCTTAGAAAAAGAAATGATAGTTTTGTGCATTAGAAAAAAAAAAACAATCTATTGGTTCTTTGTTTTATGGCAAAAGAAAGTGCTTATATGAATGTTCACTCAGATTAGACACAGTCAATGACAGGATCTGTTAGCACATCGTTCTGTATAACTATTAGTACTTGATTTTCCCGTGTCCAATTATCATATTTTTTATAAAAATTATGCATAACTTGGTTACTTTTGTGCTAAAATGACGGGATCAACAGGCCATTGCCTACCAGCATTTCTTCATATAAGGTATCTTCATACCCTTCATGTTTTCTTGCTAGTTCTGTTAAATGAAGCTTCGTGAAGCTTTTCTTGTTTTAGTATAAAAGCTTCCCTTATATGAACTTGTGAAGGGATCTTCAGATGAGTTTAGTGATGCCAATGTTCAACTTGCGTTGGCTGTCGTTAGGAAGCTTCAAGAGAATAGGGAAACACGAGCTTGCATTGTAAGATCGATTACACTTACTTTTTTCATTGAACTGTGTATTGTATATCCTACTAGAGGTGGCAAAATGGGTAGGTCAGGTAATTATTGTCCCCTATTGACTTTTTTGGTCTTTCTTTCTCAACTTTGACTATAAATATTTTTGTTTGTGTTATACAATTTTTGATAAAAATTATACAAAATGAAAATACATTTAAAACTCAATTCGTTCATATATTTTGTATCAAGTATTATGTAATATAAACAAAAATACTTAAGGTCAAAGTTAAAATGTAAAGACCGTAAAAGTCAATAGGGGACAATAATTTTGGGACGGAGGTAGTACTTTCTTAATTAGACCCATTTGACACCCGAATTGACCCATTTATAAGTAATTGTGTCAAAATGGCCACCTCTTATTTACTACCATCGAAGTTATATGCATGCTAAACTTATTGTTCAATGTAGGTGTTTCCTGACAATCCAGAAAAGCGTAGAGCATCGGAGCTATTCAAATCAGCTATTGACTTGGTATGAGTAACCTATTACTCCGTACAACTATATTTCTTTAAATATGAAGAAAAGCAATTGCATTTATTCTGATATTCATGGTTTTTTTCTCAGATTGATGGCATCACTATTGGTTCCTTGGATGATATTCCCACTGGTCCAGTTGGGTCGTTCTTCAGGTCGATAAGAAACACACTTGATTTTGATTTCGATGATGAAAATGAAGGTTAGTCCTATAAGAACGATTTTTTTCAATGTTTTAGCATTTAATGTGTACATTAAAAAGAATTAACAAATTTCGACTAAATTTTTCTCGTTCTGTGACCATAGAGAGGTGGAAGTCTGACAAACCACCAACAATTTTTGTATTCATTAGTTGCAGCACTCGTGAGCTAGCTACAATCGAGACATATCTGGTATTTGTACTTTCCATCAATTCTTATACATAATTTATAAGAATTGTCCCATATAGTTACTTATAAATGGCTATAAAAAAGGGAGTCGGTTGAATGAGTCAAAAGTGCCAAAGTGTATTTTATTTGCATTCAATCTCCAAATCGGTTTATTCAAAATTGTAGATTATAGCTGTAAATAACTATTATAATCATATTATTTGTTTTTCAAGACATGTACAAAAAACTGTTTTAGGGTCAACCAATCCTACCCGTTTGAGTGTGTACTTAGAAATTACCCGTTCACTTCAGTTTAAGGATAATATATTGAAGTACATGCGTACTGTTAGCATCATAGCCCTGCATAATGATTAATCAAACATAGAGCATACTTTAATTATGACGAAATGCCCTTTAAAAATGGTCCATGCTGATGATGGCATGCCATATTGCCATGTGCAGGAAAAATTCGGTACATCAACACCTGCACTCCTATTTAATCTTGAGCTCGAGACATTGCGGTAAATTTCTTTGGATATGAAATTTTAGTAGAATTATAATTCGTTATCACTAACTTTGTTCTAATAAAACAATTGGACTCGCAGAGCTGACCTTGGTCTTCTTGGTTTTCCACCCAAAGATTTACACTACCGATTTCTTTCCCAATTTGTTCCCGTCTTTTATATTCGAATAAGAGACTATTCAAAGGTACCTTTATGCTCTCAGAAGTTTTATTTGTTTAGTTTACATTTATTTTTGTTATGTTTGACATTACTTTGATAGACATTTTGATTTTAATATGCAAGACAGTGGCAGTAGCACCGTATATCTTGAATTACACTGGGGCACTCTTCCGCCAATACCCTGGTAAGAATTGTAATTTGAATCAACTTACATCTCTTGATATATATATATTTCTGTAATTCACGGAGAATTATCACTCCTGATAATAAGATACTGGAAATATGATGAACCATGTAAACACAACGTGTTTGACCTATCAGAAATAGAACATAACCTGAATTGACCCATTCATAGGTAAACGGGCCAAAAGGGCCATATTTAGTCATTATCGATAGTAACTTGTACATGTTGCAGGACCTTGGCAGGTGATGCTTAAGCAAACAGATAATTCATATGCTTGTGTTGCGGAAAGTGAAACCCGTTTCACACTTAATGAAGTAAGTATACATAGTCACTCTTTTCCTACTTTCTGATATGAACGTGTGAATTCTCAGATGTCTGTCTGGCACATGCAGACTAAGGAAGAACTACTAAGGGTTCTTGGACTGAAGGAGGAACAAGGAAGCCAACTTGAGTTCCTTCGAAGGGGTTACAAGGTATAGTTCTATTATATGTATTAATAAGTCAACTTTACTTATTCTGACTCGTTACCCAACCCACCCATTATATCAACCCAGTTGGATCTGTGGTTCTTCTCACAACTGTATGATCTTGTGCAGACCGCAACATGGTGGGAGGAAGATGTTGAGTTGGAGTTATCTTCAGCATGGCGCAACTGAGTTGAACCCAATAGAAACACAATGAAAACGGCCAAAGACCGTTTCAAGAGATGAGGGGGAGGTCTGGCCTAATATTGTCGCATGTACATCAGTACACACCATTTTACCTTTTTATTACGTTTCTATAGTTTTTATGCTTTCATTTTTGTCACTAGGTCTCCTATTATAGTGAAGACTAAATGTATTGCCATAGACTGAATCATATATTATGTTAATAAGCTAAAATTTGTATAAACTGGTGCCCATCTGATGCATAACATTTTATGGATAGATGATGAAGGTGATGGGATATTTATATGAAAAATGCGGTTTTGACCCATGACCCAAGTCACAAAAACTATCTTTGAGCATTTGACCATATATGCCTGAAAATTTGACGCTTTTGACCCATGACCAAACTCACCCGATGCCCATAACAAACATTGTATGTGTTTCTTTGTGATTTTTTCCTACATCACGACCAAGCTCTAATGCTCTATAACAAAACCACTTCACAAATTATAAACAAGACAACTTATAATGATGTCTCTCCCCAATCTGCATGACAAACAGACTTTGATACTGTGCTAAAAAAACGAATACAGAATACATAATTCACATCGTGAACAAAAGTATTTATCTTATTCCGCACCAAAATCCGGCTCAGAAGGCTTTGAAAGACTAATAAACCCTGTCGACATACCGCGTTTTCTCTGAACTCGTTTCATAGCATTAGCAGCAAACTTTGATGCGTACATTGTTGCACCGAATGAAGACGATGATACCCTCCCTCTTATCAACTTGCTTTCTTCATTAACATCATCATCACTATCATCATCTGTAAACTCGTCATCTTCTTCTTCCTCTAGTCGATGAAGTTCTATAAGTTTCCTTCTAGAATACCTCCTCCATGCTGCTTGTATAAAGCTCGCAGCCCATGTTCTCCATTGCTGTGAATAAAATCTAAATGTGTGTTGAACTTGCCGACTGTGAAGCCGTCTAAACTGACTTGTGATAAACTTTACTTCATCTGCTATTAATGCAAATGCTTCTACTTCTGTTAAGGCTTTTACGGTTCGTGTAGATGGCGGTAAGTTAGCTGCTGCTTTTGGATCCAGGGCCCATGTTAGCAACTCTTCGCCACAAAAATCACCTTCTTTTAAGAAACCTCGGTTGAAGAACCCGCTTCTTCCACCGTCTGTGGTGACACTTTCTAGACGGCCACGGATGATGAAAAGCATTTCGTCAACTGGGTCGCCTTCTCTTAGGATGTATGTGGTTTCTGTGTAGAGACTTGGTTTAAGACGCTCGCATATGGCGTCAAGTAAGCGTTCGTCCATATTTGCAAACAGTGGAACCTGCAATAAGCAGATAAGCAGTTTTTATATGTATACCCAAACACCCCCTAGAACTTTGGAATAAGCAGTACATACCCGTTTAACTAGGTTCAAACAAAGGTGTCTCTTGATATCCCTCCTAAGATCTTTTGGCAGACTTTGGACCAAACTCTCCTCATCCACACCTCTTGTTTCCACCCATTTGTATTGATCATACCGTCGAACTCTTTCTTTAAGCTCCTGAGGAAGTAACCTGTGATGCATCCATTGTTCAGAGTCTCGTCTTTTAATCCTCATCTCCTCTAGGCGAACCGAAAGGGATTGAAGATATGTCTGCCGAGAAACCAGAATGCATGTGCCTTTTGAGTTCTCAAAATGTGATTAATGGTAACAAAATATTGATAGAATCCGAATATGAGGCAGTGTTTTTATGTGCACTTATAAGTCCACTGTAATAAAACGTGATGCAGAAGACAGTGTTTCGATGTGCTTCTACTTGAAGTTGTATCTTTAATCAGAAAATAAGATGCTTATGTGTTTTAGTCATTTTCTTACCTGCATGTTTCCGATGAGAAGGGCAAAGAGTATGAGCCCGGAAATTGCAATAATGATAGAAAATATAATTTCTTTAGCATAGGTGCTGGTTTCGAGCCCCTGGCCGAGTGTACTGTTAAAAAGCATTGCATGGAATCATAAGAAACGAGCGAGATTAAGAGAATTAACAAGATAGCAAGATTAAGACTCCATGGTTTACAAGCTTCACTTGCTTAAAGTATAATGTCGACCTCAATCCGTTAAGACCCGTTTAATTATGCATGGGTCAATTTGGGTTGTGTTTTATTTTAAAATGGGTAAAAAAAAGGAGTTAGATAAAAAGGGTAGGGGTCACACTTTGGGAGGATACAGGATACCACCTTCTATACCAGCTTTATTCAAATGGGTCAAACGTGTCGTGTTTCATCTTAAACAGGTCAAATTATGTACCGGTAATCATAATCGACATGTTTGTTTATTTATAAATAATTAGAGATATAAACAAAAAAGTATTTGTACTTCAACCCGTCCAGCCTGTTTCGACCCATATAAATATGACATTTTTCATCCAAACCCATTTTGAGCCATTAAGCCAAACCTGCATCTAGCCACCTCTACCATGAACTTTTACATAAGAAAGTAAATGCACTTACCTCAAGTTTCTTAAACCCCACCACAAACAATAGCAATATTTAGATATGAAATTTTCGGATGAATCAACTTGAGATTGTACAGCTTGTAAGTAGATCCCATAATCAAACTCTCCGTAGGCCTCGTTTTCAACGCAATGTTCATCAAGAGTGGCCTTACGGACTTCCGTCCAAGCTTTGTAACCATCCGTATTCGCGTGTTCACAATAGAGATAATCTATTTCACATTTATTATCATTTATACAAGCTTGCTCCCAACATGTACTTTTACGTTCCACTGCTAACAGATACCAAAATGCCCCAAAAATCTATTGATAGCACTTGAATCAGATATTTCTATATTTTATTCCAAAATTAATAGGTTTAAGATAAAACAAACTTACATGGCCAGCAAGGACAAACCAAACCAGATAATACGCCGCACCAGCCCATGCTGTTTCAGTAATGACACCGACGGTCTTTTTAAGCTCGGAAAATAGTGGTAGGATACGGAAAGACCTAGGAATATATTGTACTATAACAATCAACAGTAAGATCCTTTTTGTACCCATCACGCCCGAACCATGGGATTTATGAAGAAACCTCCACACAACAATCTACACGAAAACATTAAATAAGTTCAGAATGTATATATATAAGATGTCAAAAATGGCTTTTTTTTTTTTTTCCCCCTCCATAAATTAAGAGCATGCGTTTTAGCCATAGCACTCTTTTATATGCATCTAAGTTGATAGAAGATGGTTTTGTATCCTGTTAAAGACATTTTATACCGAAAAAGTCCTTCAAAACCGGCTTTCAAAGATGATGATAGTAAACTAAAAGAGAGAAATTTATGTATAAAAATGTTAGATTTCGGTGTAATGTTTAGTTTCATAAAATGTTACGGCCACGGGTTACAAAATGACCCAAACGGAATTCATAAGTACAAAAACAAGTAGAATGACTAAAACACGACAATGAAAAGGTGATTTGACATTTAATGCAGACTAAAACAGAACAATATACTTCAACCTGTGGTAAAGGTAGAACAGACAAAAGGTCAACGACGAAATAACGTCGCATATATCGCCTTGCTATTTGTGCAGGATCAATAACGAGTTCACCACGTCCAAAAACTCGAGACGATGGTGCAATATATGCTGTACGAAACTGAAGCCCAATCCGTATAAGGTATATACAGTCAACTACAGTCCTCGCAGTTGTAATATAATGTGCTAAACTTTTGTGTATCTTTAAACATCTCTCTTTATCATAAAAAACCGGGATATAAAAGAATAACGGATCTACATATACTGCAAGAATGCACGATAAGACCAAAAACTTGTTCCATAACAATAGATTCTTGTCTTGAGGGTCTATTATTTTTTTCTCAGATACTTTGAGATCTTCTGAGAATACTGCCCGGGCCACTCCGGTTTTAAAAGATTGTCCAAGATTTATGAGTCCTTCTGACCCTCGTCTCATTCCTAGTTTTATAGACTTAGATGCATTTGGACGCGGAGGAAGGCCAGGTTTGGCCGATCCTTCTATATTGAACCCCGCCCTCTTCATTATACAAGTATTAGATGAATTCCAATTGAGATAATCCAATCTATATATGTTGTCTTGTGAGAAATATTAAAAAAATTTCATAACATGACCACAGGATAAAAAAGGCCTAATCATTATGACGTTCGTTTCATTTCAAAACCTTTTACTGCCAATGGTACCTCAGTGACATTGGCTAAAAATGCGCCTGACACCATAAAGACAAGCTATTTGGTGAACACCACATTAAAAATGCAAATAGCACTAGATTACGACAAGCTATTTGGTTCCTCAACTGAACACCAAGCAGGACACGTCCGAGAATCACAAATTTGTATTGATCTGTATGATGAAAAATCAAACAAAAGTTTGCTCGATTTAGCTAAAGAAATAACATAAACATAAATCGTATAGCCAAGAAGGATCAAATTATTAGGTTTTTAATTCATGTAGTCATCTTACACATCATTATATAATGTGAAGAATGCTTACAACAATAAATCATCACCATGTATCATCTGCAAATCCTAGCATGAAGCCATAACATAATACAATTATGGAAAAACGAACATGACATGGAACAAGAAGCAATCTTGTCACATGTTCCGCAACCGATCACTAATCTAGGCACATACGAATCACCACGATTCCACATTGTTACTTATTAATATTTTCACGAATCAAACGTAAATCTAGCTCATTTCAGCTAAAGATATAATATGTTAACACGAATTATATATCTAACAAGCTCACATTATTATGGTTTCGATAATGATCAAACAATACATCAATATATAACACAATGACGAGCAATAACCATAATATCATCTGTCAACGCGGGCATGACAATCATATCGGGCAACAAAATCACTAGAACAGATTAAAAAGAAAGAAACGAAAGAGCATAAAAAGATCATTTAACGAAAAAAATTACCGTAAAATTGTTTGATTTGTTTAATTCTATTAGATGTCTATTTTTTCTTTGGGTTATGAAATGATCAAAAGTAGGGTTTCACACGCGCAAGGTACAAAATGAGTTGTATAATTTGGAGGTAAATTTGGCGCGAAAATAGGGGGAAATGTGTGATAAAATTAAATGTGTTATTATTGGCGCTTAAAACGGTTAGCCCTTGGTTAGAATCTATCATGTTTGAAGAAAAAATAATATATGTAAAAACAAGTCAAAAGTTGTCTAAGAAGTTGATTAACTATTTTCTAGATTTCAAAATGTTTGAAAATATAAAGGGAAATTTGATCAAGTATGTTTAACTATACACTTTTTTACGGATTGAACACATGAAACTATGTAATTCAGTTGGTTCAATATTTATAGTAAAATGCTATTTACTTCTACAAATTATTCCTCCTTATCCTCTTACTCACATAATTCTGACAAGTGTCAGAATTGACGGTTTGTATATAAAGAGAGAATGAGTGAAAAAAATATAGGTGTATATAATATTGTTCTGTGTGTAGTAGATTATTAAGAGGTTTTAACAACGCTCATATTTATAAGGATAATTACCTATCTAACTTATTACTTTAACTGTTTGTAGTCTTCTTTATTTTTTACTATTATATACCATAATCTTTTGATTTCAACTTTTGTTTGTATTTTGTTCATATAAAATGACCGCTTTACCCTTCACTCTGTCAATAGAGTGGTTATAAAATATAAGGGTAAAATGGTTATTTTACATGAGCATATACACAGAAAGGTCTAAATTCAAAAGTTTGGGGGTATATAATACTAGTAGCAAAAAAACATAGAAGGCTACACATAATTATAAAAAGTGACAAATTACATGAACCGAGAACCGAACCGAAGTAACTCGGTTCGATTCGGTTTATATGGCTTAGGTGTGTTTTTGTCGGTTTTGCCTCAAACTGAACCGAAATCGGAAACCATTAGTATATAGAACCGAAACCGAACCGAATATGATCGGTTCGGTTCGGTACGGTTCGGTTCGGTTTTCCAGTTTGGTTCATTTTTCGGTCCACTTTGCTTAACCTACTTTTCTAGGTTTCAAATTAGTTTTCCAAACATGATACATTTGTATAATACATATATACATTGCTTAATGGTTCAGGAACTGGTGAACTTGTATGTGGACTCTTATAGTTCGGATCATATACAGATTAGGTATTCATGGGTATTTTAACCCTGAAAATCTCGCGAGGATCGAGTGATAAGGGATCATATCTTAGACTACGTCTACATCCTCACAATTTTATATTAGTATACATTTTTCACCTTTGACTTTATGTAGTTTGTCTACAGTGGTCCTTCATAAGTACCCTAATAGTTGAATATGATTATGTAAAGTATATAATTCCATTAATAATCTGACTTTCTTTTTTAGGTTCTTAGAAACGTTTGTAGAGTTCTCACACAACATATCTTGTGTGATTACCTTTTGTTTTATGCGATAAGTTTAATAAATTATACGCCGACAACGGGCAGGTATATTGATGAGGCGAAAAATGAACCGTTTTTAGGGGGTCATTTAAGCCGGAATTGGAATTTATTTGATCAAATATTACCCTAAATCGTTCCTTTTGTGATTTTAGGTACGTTGGGAGTGAATTCTGGAAAAGGAAGCATTTTGGACGTTTTGGAGCATAAAAGTGAAGAAAACGGCAAAGACTTAATTTTCCATGCTGAGAACAGTACCTGACGGCGTCAAGAAGGAAATTATGATGGCGTCAGGAGTAAAATCCATGACGACCCAGTGAAAACCTGAAGGCGTCAAGAGAAGGGCATCAAGAGTTATTTTGGTGATGGCCTGAAGATGGATTACACGTGACGGTGTCAAACCCAGATCTAGGCAGTCCGAGAACTTTATTGGCGGCGAGATGACGGCGTCAGACATTTACTCTTGACGCCGTCACCTCACAAAATCTATATATACTTTTCTATTTTTCATTCATTAAGGGAGGAACTTGTGTGGAGAATACTAGGGTCGAACCAAATAAACCCTAGGTCGTTTGTAACAGTATTTTCAAGGGTTTTCACCCCTTGAAACCTTTCATGTTCAATTACGATAAGTCCTCTTTCAATTCATTCAATATGTCTATGTGTTGTTTGAATATATCTTATGCTTGTCTTGATTTTAACATGCTAGGCTAGATCTCTTATGTGTTTGCTTAGATGTAATGAAACCTAGATGTTAATTATAGGTTGATTGCTTGTTTATAGTTGTAATGGATGAATGATTTCAATGTTAGGCTTAAGAAAACTGGCAGATCTCCATTGTGTAACTTGCTTGAACGTCTTAAGAAACATGAACCGATGTGTACTAGGTTTTTATGGTTGTATTTAATGCATGAGCGAATTCTAGTGATCCCATGTTAGGAGCTTCTTAGCCGGCACGACATAGGAGTGAAGTAGGAGCTTATAGGATTGGGGAAGTAAGTACGCCACCCCATGACTGGTATTAAAGAATACAATCCGTCATCCACGCAACTGTAACAAGTAATTAACCTGTAAAAGATATCTAGGGAGTAGTGAAATCTAAGTAAACACAATTCTCCCATATATTGCTCACACCTCTAGTATAATTTAGTTTATTTTTATTTTTAGTATTTTATTTTGATTGCATCTTAGTAATTGGGTTAGTTGATTAGCAACTAATTCCGCCCACTCCTTCAAAAACCAAGATTTTTATTTGCTTTTCTAAAAACATAAAAATACAAAAAGAATCAGCCCTCATCTCTAGACCTAGTTTTTAGGTTTTCTAATCCTAGCGACACTATTCCTAAGTTGAACGATCAATCCCCCGGTACTTGTCACTATACTATACTACAACGATTAGGTACACTGCCTGGTGGGGGTTGTAAGCTTCTCGAGATCCCTCGAGAGGTAAAGCCTGGTGCAATTCCCACGCATCAAGTTTTTGGCGCCGTTGCCAGGGAATAGTTATTGTCTAGGTTAGAATTTCTTTTTATTAGGTCTACTTGCTAGATTCCTTTCTAGTAAGATTTTATTTTTATTTTTAGGTTTCCTTTAGTCTATCTCATTTCTTCGTGTTTTTGTTCGTAACTCTTTACCATTCGACATCATGGAAGATGGTAACATCTTTGAACCCATCAACCCACCACAACAAGACCACCCACAAAACCCACCACTAGCTAACCAATCTCTTAGGCCCCGAACCCTAGGAGAGTATTCCCGACCTAGCCACCAAGGCTACCGAAACACCATTGAGCTCACCCAAGGAGCCAATGTGTCTCCCTTGCGATCCGACACCATCCGGTTGGTGCAAAGCGGATGTGCATTCCATGGACTTCGTTCCGAAGATTCAAATCAACATCTCAAGGACTTCCTTAAAACCATAGATTCTATAGACCTTGATGCTACAACTAGAGAGTCAACCCGATTACGCCTATTCCAATTCTCTCTACGTGATCAAGCTAGTCAATGGCTTGAACCTTTCCCCGCGGGATCCATCACCTCATGGGATGATCTCACCACTCGTTTCCTTGCCTAATTCTTCCCACCGGGGAAGACTGCGATGCTTAGAAATGACATCTTGATGTTTGAACAACATCAGGGTGAAACTTTCTACGAAGCATGGGCTCGTTTCAAGGATCTACTCCACAAAGTCCCTCATCATGGTATAAATCTTTGGTTATTAGTCCAAATCTTCTATGACCATATCGATCTATCCACGAGGCGAACCATTGACCAATCGGCCGGTGGCAAGCTACATGATCTAAGTGCGGAACAATTATGGGAACTCATAGAAGATCTTGCTCTCTATGACAACGAATGTTGGAATGATCCCCGTGATTTGAACAAAACGGTCAAGGCAATATCTTTGCCTTCGAACAATTCTAGCACTCCCGACCGTAGGATTATGGAACTTGAGGACCTAGTCAAGTTTCTCATGAAATCTTACGAAGCTCCTAAGCCTTCAAGCCAAGTGAACAAAATCACTTTTTCATGCGAATTATGTAGTGGTCCCCATGACACTCGTGATTGTGTGGAACTCCCCGGAACAGCTTTTGCGGACTACGCATCCTCGCGTACCGACGAAGCGGGAGACAAGTGGTACACTTTCAAACCCGAGCCAAACCCTTATGGTGATTCCTACAACCCTTCTTGGAAAAATCACCCAAACCTTAGGTGGAAACAAAACCAAACCAATTCTTCCAATCCGCCTAATCGTTATCAATCAAACGGTCCACCCTCCAGCCGTACTTTCAACAACAATCCTTCTAACAACTATGGTAGTACCAACAATCTTGAAGGATTGATGTCCAAGTTTATGGCATCTAAAGAAGCTCACATATCTAAGTTTGAAGCCAATTTCAAACAAAAGCAAAGCGAGATGACCACCAAAAGTGACACATTGTTGAAAGTTCTCAATGACCGAGAAATGGGAGCACTCCCAAGCGACACGGTCAAGAACCCGAAACTAAACGTTAATTCCATATCATCAGTTTCGTCACCTACTTCTTGTCCGCAATACTACTCGGTTAAATCAACGAGCACGTGTTTCAAACAAAACCAAATTCTTCAAAAGGACCAATCAAATAAAACACCCAATACAAAACCGGTCAAAAGCATAGTTGAAACACCTCCTACGCAAGACCTTGACGATGAATTCAAGGAGCTTCACCTTGAACGCCCCGTCATTGATGTCTTAGCCCGTGCTTCCTACTATAGTGCTCTCCTAGAAAAGTATGAGAAGTTTAAACTAGGTAAAAATGGGACCGCCTTCGTTCAAAACAAGTTGCCTAAAAAGCTTGATGGTCCGGGTATATTTGTTTTGCCTTGTAAGATAGGAAGATCCGAAGCTTTCGACACACTAGCCGATTTAGGGTCAAGCCTCAACTTGATTCCCTTATCCCTTTTCACCACTCTCAAGCTAGGAAAGTTAGATGAGACAGAGGTATTAATCGGTCTAGCGGATGGGAGTATTGCCCACCCAGTTGGGATGATTAAGGATGTAGTTGTTCACGTAGGGGAGTTAACTATCTTAGCGGATTTTCACGTCCTAGACATGGTTAGTGACACTACATGCCCATTGTTAGTTGGAAGAGGATTTTTAGCTACCGCTAGCGCCATGATAGATTGTAATGAGTCTAAGATAGCGATAGGTGAAGGCGATACTTGGTCGGTATATGATGTTAAGAAACATAGCTATGATTGTTAGGATGAACCGACACCACATTGGGTAGAGATAAATAGGAGACCATCTAGATATGGACCTTGGATAGAAAGAAACTTTATAGGACCTCAACGCCCATTATATCTAGAAAAAGATTTCATCGATAAGACACATTCGGTGGAACAACTCATAGCTAGAGATGAAGAGCTAGACCCTTTTGAGGACCCCCTAGTCTTTAGGAAAATGATTGAGTTCTTAAGCGTAATGCCTATTAATATAGAGATGAACAAGTGGAAAAGAGAGGGGGATAAGTGTAAATGGAGGTGGGACAAGCCACCTAAGGAAGGTGACGCATCATGGCATATGAAGATGATTTTGTATGATCCGGATGGATAAAAGTTTGAAAGGTCATACCGTACAAAGAAAACCGATAGGAAGTTGAAACCTAAGTTTGATCCCAAAGATGTCCTCAATGAGGAACTCACCCATATCGCGTAGTAACCCATGACCTTGAGTCTAGCTACAAGACTCGTAAATAAAGAAAAGCGCTTCTTGAGAGGCAACCCATGTTTTGTGTGATTTTTATTTTGTTTGATTGTTATTTGTTTCCGTATGCATGCTTTATTTTTATTGTTGGTAGATCATGTTTCAAAACTAAAATGGTAAAAATACTTTATATTGTTGTTTGGCTTAGTCTTAACTTCATCCAAAGGTATTTCGCAAAAGATAAGTGTAAGGGGAAACCCCAAATATGTTTTTAAAGAAACAAATCGATCATGATTCTCCACAATATTAAGTGAACATGTATATTCGAATTTGTTAGAGTCAAATGCTTGTATCGAGTCATGATGATGTTTTGCAGGATTTTCCAGGAAGTAGGACAAAGTTTTTCCAGAAATTTTCCGGAAACTTAACATAAGAATTTCTGCAGGCCACTTCTGACGGCGTAAGGAAGTAACCCCTAACGGCGTCATGTGTAAAATTCTGGAAATTTTACCAGTTTTGTTTTTCTAATGGAGTCTTAAAGTTTTTGTTGAATCTTTAGTTTTATAATCTCCAGGAAATTTGCAAACATCATTCCACAAGCATTATATCTTATTTTGTTTTCTAGGATTTTTTAGCATATATAGATTGCCGCCGATTTTACGCGAGGTTGCCTTGTCTGTTTTCTCAGGTTTTACAGGTTATGTATGACAAGAAGATGATTTATATTCTGGAAGGGAAGCTTTGATTGTTCATTTTCTTGGACGAATATCTAACCTGGCCACCTTATTATCCATACCGAGCGAATCAGGGGAGTATTTGATTTCATTCTTTTTACTTATTTCACTTTTACATTCTTTACTTGAACATTGGGGACAATGTTCATCCTAAGTGTAAGGGGAGGGTAAAATGATGATACCTTACAGATACACTTTTGCTTGAGTTTGTTTGTTTGATAGTAGGTGTGTAATAAAACTATGAGAAATACTTGTTAGTGTAATTTTAGCGCCAAATTTAAATTTTTTTACAACATTTAGGAGTGAAACTTTAGCCATAGCAAGCGTCTCATGGATAGGAGTTGTATGACTAGCACAAAACTGTACCATTCAGAAAAATTTTCCACCCAAATATGTGAGGTTCGCCTTTAGATTTGATAGGAAAAGCATTTACTATTAGTGCTTATGAGTGTACCGGTAGCATTTAGATTCTAGAACTTGCGTTAGTGATGCATCCCGAGATCGCTAGTGAGACTACATTCGTGTAGTAGGATTTACTACATGATAAGAGGCATTAGGATCACCCTTGTGTTAAACCCGTTTTATAATTACTAGACCATTTAAGTCATATTACTTGGCTAGTTAAGTCAATTAATTTTTCCCACACCTTTAGCGTTGTACTCATTTTTAGTACACGAAACCTCTAGTACACCCCTCCGAGCCTATCCTTTCGTTTCTAACTTTAAGCATTTTACTTAAAGGAAGAATTTGTTACACCCCACTTAAATATACAACCAAATCGCCTTATCCTTCCGTGTATGCACTCATCTTTAGTGCATTATTGTTACATGTTTAAACCCTTAGTTAATTATCTAATTGATTACATGGTTGCTAAGTCGAGTCATATCCTTGTACATATTGTTTTGGGACGATTGAGACTCATGGGTAAAGTACTTATTTATGGAGTAATGGGGAAGAACATCATATTATTACCCCCATATGTACGTTAATCTTAAAAGTACTCCAAGTGTTTTGATTATCTTAATTCGAGTCATTAGATTAGTTTATTGTAAAGTCTGTAAAAATTCAAGTGTAAGGGGAATGTACATTTCCTATGATGTATTATTTTGGATGGTAGGGTAAGAGTGTATGCACAAAAAAAAAAAAAAAAAAAAAAAATCGAAAAATCAAGAAAAAGAAAAAAATAGAAAAAAAAGAAAAGAGAAAAAACATACGGACTACCATCCCGTTTCATTCTATGTTTGTTTTATGTTTTTTGTTATTTTTGATTTATTAGCTTAAGTCGAGTCTAGTCTTGGCTTAGCAACACCATATTGTACATGTAATTAACCAAGATGATTAACTCGCCACCAGTAAAGACTGCCTATATCCAACAAAACCGTGTATTCCATATCCCTACACCTAACGTTACAACCCTTTTAAAAGACCTCTTTGATAGTTTATCCTAGGTGCTTACGCCATGTGGTGGAGGTTTGATCCTTTCCCAAGCCTATGGTAATCTATTTTGCTATGACAGGTAGTGAGAGATGTTTTCCATTTCCATATTGTGATATTACTTTATTACACCCAAGAGATGTGAGTATCTAAACACTATTTGTGAGGTGCTAGTGTATGACCTCCGTGCATGTCTTTGGTCTTTAGTGGAACGATTATTTGTTGTAATTACTTTTATATTAGTGTTAAATGACCCCTAACTTGTATTTTGATTAGAATAAAAGCGCATTTGCTTGAGGACAAGCAAATCTCAAGTGTAAGGGTATATGATGAGGCGAAAAATGAACCATTTTTAGGGGGTCATTTAAGCCGGAATTGGAATTTATTTGATCAAATATTGCCCTAAATCGTTCCTTTTGTGATTTTAGGTACTTTGGGAGTGAATTCTAGAAAAGGAAGCATTTTGGACGTTTTTGGAGCATAAAAGTGAAGAAAACGGCAAAGACTTAATTTTCCATGCTGAGAACAGTACCTGACGGCGTTAAGAGGGGAATTTTGACGGCGTCAGGGGTAAAATCCATGACGACCCAGAGAAAACCTGAAGGCGTCAAGAGAAGGGCGTCAAGAGTTATTTTGGTGACGGCCTGAAGATGGATTACACGTGACGGCGTCAAACCCAGATCTAGGCAGTCCGAGAACTTTATTGGCGGCGAGATGACGGCGACAGACATTTAATCTTGACGCCGTCACCTCACAAAATCTATATATACTTTTCTATTTTTCATTCATTAAGGGAGGAACTTGTGTGGAGAATACTAGGGTCGAACCTAATAAACTCTAGGTCGTTTGTAACAGTATTTTCAAGGGTTTTCACCCCTTGAAACCTTTCATGTTCAATTACGATAAGTCCTCTTTCAATTCATTCAATATGTCTATGTGTTGTTTGAATATATCTTATGCTTGTCTTGATTTTAGCATGCTAGGCTAGATCTCTCATGTGTTTGCTTAGATGTAATGAAACCTA
The DNA here is from genome assembly GCA_030686995.1 of Artemisia argyi. Taxonomy (NCBI): domain Eukaryota; kingdom Viridiplantae; phylum Streptophyta; class Magnoliopsida; order Asterales; family Asteraceae; genus Artemisia; species Artemisia argyi. The sequence goes on along the minus strand of CM060690.1, from coordinate 156,408,537 downwards.
GATGTTAATTATAGGTTGATTGCTTGTTTATAGTTGTAATGGATGAATAATTTCAATGTTAGGCTTAAGAAACTGGCAGATCTCCATTGTGTAACTAGCTTGAACGTCTTAAGAAACATGAACCGATGTGTACTAGGTTTTTATGGTTGTATTTAATGCATGAGCGAATTGTAGTGATCCCATGTTAGGAGCTTCTTAGCCGGCTCGACATAGGAGTGAAGTAGGAGCTTAGAGGATTGGGGAAGTAAGTACGCCACCCCATGACTGGTATTAAGGAATACAATCCATCATCCACGCAACTGTAACAAGTAATTAACCTGTAAAAGATATCTAGGGAGTAGTGAAATCTAAGTAAACACAATTCTCCCATATATTACTCACACCTCTAGTATAATTTGGTTTATTTTCATTTTTAGTATTTTATTTTGATTGCATCTTAGTAATTGGGTTAGTTGATTAGCAACTAATTCCGCCCACTCCTTCAAAAACCGAGTGATACGTGGGAATCGCACCAGGCTTTACCTCTTAAGGGATCTTGAGAAGCTTACAACCCCCACCAGGCAGTGTACCTGATCGTTGTAGTATAGTATAGTGACAAGTACCAGAGGATTGATCGTTCAGCTAGGAATAGTGTCGTTAGGATTAGAAAACCTAAATACTAGTTCTAAAGATGAGGGATGATTATTTTTGTATTTTTTATATTTTTTAGAAAGCAAGTAAAAATGTCGGGTTTGAAGGATTTGGGCGGAATTAGTTGCTAATCAACTAACCCAATACTAAAGATGCAATCAAAGTAAAATACTAAAATTGAAAATAAACTAAATTATACTAAGGTTGTGAGCAATAGGTGGAGAAAATGCGTTTACTTAGATTTCACTACTCCCTAGATATCTTTTACACGTTAATTACTTGTTATAGTTGCGTGGATGACGGATTGTATTCCTTAATACCATTCATGGGGTGGTGCACTTAATTCCCCAATCCTATAAGTGCCTACTTCACTCCTATGTCGAGCCGGCTAAGAAGCTCCTAACATGGGATCATTAGAATTTACTCATGCATTAAATACAATCAATAAAACCTAGTGCACATCAGTTCATGTTTCCTAAGACGTTCAAGCATGTTACCATTTGGAGATCTGCCAGTTTTCTTAAGCCTAACATCGAATTCATTCATCCAATACAACTATAAACAAGTAATCAACACATAATTAACATCTAGGTTTCATTAGATCCAAGCAAACACAAGATAGATCTAGCCTAGTATGATGGAATTAAGACAAGAACAAGATGTAGACAACCAACACATAGACATATTGATTGAATTAAAGGATTACTTATCTCAATTACACATGAAAGGGATCAAGGGCTGAAAACCCTTGAAAAACCTGTAAAATTTGTGCCAAGTTCGGCCTTAGGGTTTCTCCAAAACTTCTCTCTTTTTTAATGTGAAAATTAGAAAACTATATATAGGAAATAGGGTCTGACGGCGTCAAGAACAAATTTGTGACGCCGTCATCTCGCCGCCAAAATACTCCTCGGACTGCCTTGATCCAGATCTGACGCCGTCAAGTGTTATGTGTTTCCAGGCCGTCATGCTTTTTCCTCTTGACGCCCTACCTTGTGACGCCGTCAAATCTGTACTGGGCCGTCATGTAATTTACTCTTGACGCCGTCAAGATTTTCTTCTTGACGCCGTCACCTACTGTTCCCAGCAAAGAAAATTAAGACTTTGGCGTTTTCTTCACTTTTATGCTCCAAAAACGTCCGAATTGCTTCCTTTTCCAGATTTCTCTCCCAAAGTACCTAAAATCACAAAAGGAACGATTTAGGGCAATATTTGATCAAATAAATTCAATTTCGGGCTTAAATGACCCCCTAAAAACGGCTCATTTTTCGCCTCATCATATACCCTTACACTTGAGATTTGCTTGTCCTCAAGCAAATGCGCTTTTATTCTACTCAAAATACAAGTTAGGGGTCATTTAACACTAATATAAAAGTAAGTACAACAAATAATCGTTCAACTAAAGACCAAAGACAAGCACGGAGGTCATATACTAGCACCTCACAAATAGTGTTTAGATACTCACATCTCTCGGGTGTAATAAAGTATAAATTACAATATGGAAACGGAAGATATCTCTCACTACCTGTCATAGCAAAATAGATTACCATAGGCTTGGGAAAGGATCAAACCTCCACCACATGGCGTAAGCACCTAGGATAAACTATCAAAGAGGTCTTTTAAAGGGTTGTAATGTTAGGTGTAGGGATATGAAATACACGGTTTTGTTGGATAAAGGAAGTTTTACTGGTGGCGAGTTAACAATCTTGGTTAATTACATGTACAATGTGGCGTTGCTAAGCCAAGACTAGACTCGACTTAAGCTAATAAATCAAAAATAACAAAAACATAAAATGAACATAGAATAAAAAGGGATGGTAGTCCGTATGTTTTTTTTCTCTTTTTCTTTTTCTTGATTTTTCTGATTTTTTTTTTTTTTTTTTTTTTTTTTTTTTTTTTTTTTTCATACACTCTTACCCTACCATCCAAAATAATACATCATAGGGAATGAACGTTTCCCTTACACTTGAATCTTTACATACTTTACAATTAACTAATCTAATGACTCGAATTAAGAAAATCAAAACACTTGGAGTACTTTTAAGATTAACGTACGTATGGGGGTAATAAATGATGTTCTTCCCCATTACTCCATAAAATAAGTACTTTACCCATGAGTCCCAATCGTCCCAAAATAATATGTACAAGGATATGACTCGACTTAGCAACCATGTAATCAATTAGATAGTTAACTTAGGGTTTAATAAATAACAATAATGCACTAAAAATGAGCGCATACACGGAAGGCTAAGGCGATTTGGTTGTACATTTAAGTGGGGTATAACAAATTCTTCCTTTAAGTAAAATGCTTAAAGTTAGAAACGAAAAGATAGGCTCGAAGAGGTGTACTAGGGGTTTCGTGTACTAAAAATGAGTACAACGCTAAGGTGTGGGAAAAATTAGTTGACTTAACTAGCCAAACAATATGACTTAAATGGTCAAGTAATCATGATACGGGTTTAACATAAGGGTGATCCTAATGCCTCTTATCATGTAGTAAATCCTACCACATGAATGTAGTCTCACTAGCGGTCTCGGGATGCATCACTAACGCAAGTTCTTGAATCTAAATGCTACCGGTACACTCATAAGCACTAATAGTAAATGCTTTTCCTATCAAATCTAAAGGCGAACCTCACATATTTGGGTGGAAAATTTTTCTGAATATACGGTTATGTGCTAGTCGTACAATCTCCTATCCATGAGACGCTTGCTATGGCTAAAGTTTCATTCCTAAATGTTGTAAAAAATTTTAAATTTGGCGCTAAAATTGCACTAACAAGTATTTCTCATAGTTTTATTACACATCTACTATCAAACGAAACAAACTCAAGTGAAAGTGTACATGTAAGGTATCATCATTTTACCCTCCCCTTACACTTAAGATGAACATTGTCCCCAATGTTCAAGTAAAGAATGTAAAAGTGAAAAAGTAAAAAGAATGAAATCAAATACTCCCCTGATTCGCTCGGTATAGATAATAAGGTGGCCAGGTTAAATATTCCTCCAAGAAAATGAACAATCAAAGCTTCCCTTCCAGAATATAAATCATCTTCTTGTCATACATAACCTGTAAATCTTGAGAAAATAGACAAGATAACCTCGCGTAAAATCGGCGGTATCCTATATAAGTTACTAAATCCTAGAAAACAAAATAAGATATAATGCTTGTGGAATGAAGTTTGCAGATTTCCTAGAGATTATAAAACTTAATAATTCACAAAAACCATAAGACTCCGTTAGAAAAACAAAACTGGTAAAGTTTCCAGATTTTTACACGTGACGCCGTCAAGAATTAATTCTTGATGCCGTCAGAAGTGACCTGCAGAAATTATTATGTTAAGTTTCCGGAAAATTTCTGGAAAAACTTGGTCCTACTTCCTGGAAAATCCTGCAAAACTTCATTATGACTCAATACAAGCATTTGACTCTAACAAATACGAATATACATGTTCATTTAATATTGTGGAGAATCATGATCGATTTGTTTCTTAAAAACATATTTGGGGTTTCCCCTTACACTTATCTTTTGCAAAAATACTTTTAGGTGGAGTTAAGACTAGGCCAAAACAACAAAGTAAAGTATTTCCACTATTTCATTGAGAAACATGATCTACCAATCAACAAAAATAAAGCATGCATACGGAAGCAAATAACAAACAAACAAAATAAAATTACACAAAACATGGGTTGCCTCCCAAGAAGCGCTTTTATTTATTTACGAGTCTTGTAGCTAGACTCAAGGTCATGGGTTACTACGTGACCTCATTGTTGGTTCCACTCTCTAGGTCGTCTTCTAAACCAGTTTTGTATTCCGGACCTAGTTGCAAGCATTCTTTGTAGAAACCAAGCATCCTATTCTTTACATACTCTACTCCTCTACGTCTATCCTCCTCATTCCTATAATAAGCCGCTTGCTTGTGTTCTTTTTCTATATTAGAGAGGAGGCGGTATTGCTCAATTCTGAGGGCATTTGATAGGCAACCTCATCATTTTCTTCATTGAATCTAACTATCCCTAGAGTCGGGTCATAACTCATCCTAGTGGCCTCAACAAATGGTTTTCCAAATATTATTTGGCTTAGGCAAGCATCTATCACCCGACGAGTGTCTTCTACTATCATAAAATCGATTTCATAAGTGAGATTGCCTATAATCACATGCAATCCCTTCACTCTTCCTGCAAAATTACTTATCAGATTCTTATTGGGCATCATCCTAAAATCAAGTTGTTTCTTCATCACCCAATTGTAATAAGTCCTAGTCATGATGTTCACGGGGGATCTAGGGTCGATGTAAGCTTTCCATATATGCATGTGCCCGATGTTGCATGGTATGTTAATGTTAGAGGGGTCTCCCATTTTGATAAGGGGTGTGCCAAGGATATATGGTCTCTCGGGACTATCGAATAAATCCTTATGGTATTCCCGTTCTTCCTTGGTGGGCATCTTATCAAAGTACTTCTCTTTAGGCTCTACTTCCTCTAATTCCTCTTCCTTTTTAACCTCAACTTCCCTACTTTCATCCCTAGTCTTGGTTTCTACTCCAACTTCATCTTTGTCACTCTCTTCTATCTCCTTATCTATTGGCTTAATGGTGACAACATTGACAAAGTGGACATGTTTGGATGATGAGGGGTCCTTAATTTGGATTCTGTTATTGGTGACCCTAGTGTCCTTCCTAGGTGTAGCTAACGCTTGGTTGTTGAGGGCCTTCAACAAGTTGTCAATCTTGTTGGTCATCTCCGTTTGTTGTTGGTTGAATTCGGTTTCGAACCTAGCTATGCGAGCTTCTTGAGATGCCATGAATTTAGACATCAATCCTTCAAGATTGTTGGTACTACCATAGTTGTTAGAAGGATTGTTGTTGAAAGTACGGTTGGAGGGTGGACCGTTTGGTTGGTAACGATTAGCGGATTGGAAGAATTGGGTTGATTTTGTTTCCACCTAAGGTTTGGGTGATTTTTCCAAGAGGGGTTGTATGAATCACCGTAAGGGTTTGGCTCGGGCTTGAAAGTGTACCACTTATCTCCCGCTTCGTCGGTACGCGTGGATGCGTAGTCCGCAAAAGCTGTTCCGGGGAGTTCCACACAATCACGAGTGTCGTGGGGACCACTACATAATTCGCATGAAGAAATGATTTTGTTCACTTGGCTTGAAGGTTTAGGAGCTTCGTAAGATTTCATGAGAAACTTGACTTGGTCCTCAAGTTCCATGATCCTACGGTCGGGAGTGCTAGAATTGTTCGAAGGCAAAGATATTGCCTTGACCGTTTTGTTCAAATCACGGGGATCATTCCAACTTTCGTTGTCATAGAGAGCAAGATCTTCTATGAGTTTCCATGATTGTTCCGCACTTAGATCACGTAGCTTACCACTGGCCGATTGGTCAATGGCTCTCCTCGTGGAGAGATCGATATGGTCATAGAAGATTTGGACTTGGAGCCAAAAATCTATGCCATGATGAGGGACTTTTTGGAGTAAGTTCTTGAAACGAGTCCATGCTTCATAAAGAGATTCATTTTGACGTTGTTGGAATATCAAGATGTCATTTCTAAGCTTAGTAGTTCTCCCCGGTGGGAAAAATTGAGCAAGGAAACGAGTGGTGAGATCATCCCATGTGGTGATGGATCCCGCGGGTAAACGCTCAAACCATTGACTAGCTTGATCCCGTAGAGAGAATTGAAATAGGCATAATCGGGTTGTCTCTCTAGTTTCAACATCTAGGTCTATGGAATCTACGATTTTTAGGAAGTCCTTAAGATGTTGGTTTGGATCTTCGGAACGAAGTCCATGGAATGCACATCCGCTTTGCACCAACCGGATGGTGTCGGATCGTAAGAGGGTCACATTGGCTCCGGTGAGCTCAATGGTGTTTCGGTAGCCTTGGTGGCTAGGTCGGGAATACTCTCCTAAGGTTCGGGGCCTAAGGGGTTCTAGTGGTGGGTTTTGTTGTGGTGGGATGACGGGTTCAAGGATGTTCCCATTGTCCATGATGTCGGGTGGTGAAGAGTTACGAACAAAAACACAAAGAAATAAGATAGACTAAAGAAAACCTAAAAATAAAAATAAAATTCTTACTAGAAAGGAATCTAGCAAGTAGACCTAATGAAAAGATATTCTAACCTAGACAATAACTATTCCCCGGGCTGCGACGCCAAAAACTTGATACGTGGGAATCGCACCAGGCTTTACCTCTCAAGGGATCTTGAGAAGCTTACAACCCCCACCAGGTAGTGTACCTGATCGTTGTAGTATAGTATAGTGACAAGTACCGGAGGATTGATCGTTCAGCTAGGAATAGTGTCGCTAGGATTAGAAAACCTAAATACTAGTTCTAAAGATGAGGGATGATTATTTTTGTATTTTTTATATTTTTTAGAAAGCAAGTAAAAATCTCGGGTTTGAAGGATTTGAGTGGAATTAGTTGCTAATCAACTAACCCAATACTAAAGATGCAATCAAAATAAAATACTAAAAATGAAAATAAACTAAATTATACTAAGGTTGTGAGCAATAAGTGGAGAAAATGTGTTTACTTAGATTTCACTGCTCCCTAGATATCTTTTACACGTTAATTACTTGTTATAGTTGCGTGGATGACGGATTGTATTCCTTAATACCATTCATGGGGTGGCGCACTTAATTCCCCAATCCTATGAGTGCCTACTTCACTCCTATGTCGAGCCGGCTAAGAAGTTCCTAAAATGGGATCATTAGAATTTACTCATGCATTAAATATAATCAATAAAACCTAGTGCACGTCAATTCATGTTTCCTAAGACGTTCAAGCATGTTACCATTCGGAGATCTACCAGTTTTCTTAAGCCTAACATCGAATTCATTCATCCAATACAACTATAAACAAGTAATCAACACATAATTAACATCTAGGTTTCATTAGATCCAAGCAAACACAAGATAGATCTAGCCTAGCATGATGGAATTAAGACAAGAACAAGATATAGAGAACCAACACATAGACATATTGATTGAATTAAAGGATTACTTATCTCAATTACACATGAAAGGGATCAAGGGCTGAAAACCCTTGAAAAACCTGTAAAATTCGTGCCAAGTTCGGCCTTAGGGTTTCTCCAAAACTTCTCTCTTTTTTAATGTGAAAATTAGAAAACTATATATAGGAAATAGGGTCTGACGGCGTCAAGAACAAATTTGTGACGCCGTCATCTCGCCACCAAAATACTCCTCGGACTGCCTTGATCCAGATCTGACGCCGTCAAGTGTTATGTGTTTCCAGGCCGTCATGCTTTTTCCTCTTGACACCCTACCTTGTGACGCCGTCAAATCTGTACTGGGCCATCATGCAATTTACTCTTGACGCCGTCACCTACTGTTCCCAGCAAGGAAAATTAAGACTTTGGCGTTTTCTTCACTTTTATGCTCCAAAAACGTCCGAATTGCTTCCTTTTCCAGATTTCTCTCCCAAAGTACCTAAAATCACAAAAGGAACGATTTAGGGCAATATTTGATCAAATAAATTCAATTCCAGGCTTAAATGACCCCCTAAAAACGGTTCATTTTTCGCCTCATCACCGAGATTTTTATTTGCTTTTCTAAAAACATAAAAATACAAAAAGAATCAGCCCTCATCTCTAGACCTAGTTTTTAGGTTTTCTAATCCTAGCGACACTATTCCTAAGTTGAACGATCAATCCCCCGGTACTTGTCACTATACTATACTACAACGATCAGGTACACTGCCTGGTGGGGGTTGTAAGCTTCTCGAGATCCCTCGAGAGGTAAAGCCTAGTGAAATTCCCACACATCATATATTTACTTACATATACGTTGTTTCTCATACAATATTGAATTGAAATCCCGCTTATCCTTAACTAGATTTAATTTTCTCAAAGTTCATTGATACATAGAAAGGCAAATCTGATGATTTTTTTTGTAAGGATTTCATGTAACTTTGAAAGTTTTGGCAGGTTGTTCGGTCTGGCTAGGATAGCAAAGTATTGTTATTTGAGGCAACTAGAGTGGTAATTATGTCATGCTTTTATTTTTTGGGGATCACTCCTATCTACGAAATATGATTTTTAAAGTTTCTTTTTTTCTTGACTATTAAGTGATCATTTGGAACCGTTTAAGAGTGGCTTAGTGGTAAAAGGACTTGTGACTATCACTATAATGTATATGTGTGAGGTCTCAAGTTCAATTCCTGATAGGTGCAAAGAACCTTAAGTGGCTACGCCAACCTCTTGAAAATGGAGGGCTTTACCTGGTTTGAGTTTGTATGGTCGTGGGTTCAAACCTCGTGGATTAGTCGGCTAAAGGTCGGAAATCAGGGTTATCAAAAAAAATAATGATCATTTTTGGGAAACTTTTTATGACTAAGTAGATTATGATTGTAACTCAAATTTATGATTATTGCAGCTGTATGCATGTGATTATATTTTCACCTCTAGTTTTCTTAGTTAACTATAACAAGTAAATCAAGTGGCCCTTATCCTTATTTTCTTTTATAAACACTTGCCATCTGATAGTGCAATGTTGCAATTAAAAATGTAAAACCCAAAAATAAAAATCCTGCCAGTGTGAATTAATCGGGAGGTTGCAATAGAGAAAAAAATCTTTAAGATCGGCAACAGCCCTAACAATGGCAACATCAATTAACATGTGATATAAAATTCAACATTCTTGAAGGAGTGAGATAATAATCTAGACGAAGATTCTAACAATGGCAACATCAATATACATGTAATATAAAAATCAACATTCGTGTCTTAAATTCTTAGCAAAACTTGTTACAAAAATACACGTAGACTCAAAATCAAAGGAAAATAGGCGCTGGCAATACAAAAAATCTCTGTTTATAGGTAACGAAAATGGTTAATCACTATTCTTTTGGCTAATTATAAAACTCGTTTCAAATTAGAAATAAGTTCCAATTTACAAAATTTTACAACACCAAGAAACCATATACCTTCTTATATGATTCGAGTCTCATTGAATGAGAAGTTCTAAAACCAATTCTTTTGGGCAAGTTTAAGAATCACTTAATTGTCAATCCATAAATAATGTATTTAATAAATTGTATTAAAAGTTTCTTTATTTAATTTGTTTCCTAATTAATAGTATTGTATTAAAAGTTTCTTTATTTAATCCGTTTCCTAATTAATAGTTGTCATGTTTTCATTATTCTCATAATTCGGTTGTGTCAATTTTGGAATAGATATGCATATATAGATGTTAGGATCCTTGTCAAGTATCAATAACACACAACAATGATTGTACAAGGAAGTTTTTGAGGGAGAAAGTAGAGAGAGGAAGTGGGGATCTTATTACTTAGTGAGAGAGATATTACACCTTAAAATACACACACTAAATGAGAAGCACCACCTCTTCATGGAATAGAGAAGTGTTTATATACACCCATTAGGATGCGTATGGGCCTTATGGGCCAGACTTGGTGTTTGGTTTGTACTTGGAATTAATGTTGTTACTAAACATGTACTAATGCTAGTCCTATTACACAATTTAGTCCATTAGTCCACTAGCTTACCAGTACATAGATTACAAGACCCATACATCCTAAATGATCACAACTATAAATGCTAACAATCTCTCCCTAAGGGGTGACCATTTACTTAATGTAAAGGATGACACTCTCTAGCTTGATCTTTGATCATTCATTCTTCAATTCTTGATCTTTGTTTCTTGAATCTTGTTCTGTAATCTTTCATACATAGTCTTGTGATATTTTATATTTATCTTTTCTTTAATCTTGTCTTTGTCTTGGCTTTGAGATCATGCATCTTGCCTTTGTCTTCAACACATATTTGATTTGACCTTGATGTGCTGGACCAACATATTCATACTTTTCTTCACTTTGAAAGCTAACAATCTCCCGCATTGCTACATCTTTGTGAGCATATCAAATATGAGGAATTACATTGTCTTCATGTATTCTTAGCTTTCTTCTTCGTTACTTTATACTCATTGATACCAGTTGTAGATATTTGATCTTTGAGCATGAGTACGTGGTGTTGGATATGACGGTGCAGAATGAGAATTTGTTTCCTTCGTCAGTACTTGCATAATCACAAAATAGTAGGTAACAATAACCTCCTAGATATGTGAAGTTCGTTAACAACTCGATCACCGTGAACTTCCTTTTCAGGTGAATTCAGTAAAAGTTAACCTGTTAGGTATGGGTATCGCTTTTTCAGGATTTCACTCAATCATCATGAACATCCTTATTCAGGTGTATTCACTACAGGTGTTCTGGTAGCGAACGAGTAGTTAACATTACGGATCGTATTCAACCAATTCCGAATCGTATTGAACCGTTATCATTTCTTGAGATGTCTCAAGATAATGACTGAGGTTATCAGGATTTCTAATCAACCATCGTGGACTTTACATAAGGATTGTACCGCTATGATTGTTTTCATGAGATGTCTTGTCATTCATCGATTGTAGGTAGCATTAACCTCTAGTTTCTGTTAGGACCGTTATCAATATGTTGGAAAAACTAAGTACATACCTACGTCATTAGGAGCCGATTCATAAAAGGAATCTCCTTAGTAGGTTTCGAGCTCAAAGTGTTGGAATATCTTGAACGGATGCATCATAAGATGTTGACAACGTTTTTTTTGAAAATCCACACTTTCCATTTCTAAACACGGAAGCCTCAAGTAAACTTACGACGAGCACATGTGAATCGTCGAAGTAAACATAAAGCAAACAACAACGATTGTAGAATGTTTTTGTCAAACCCAATTTTCTATCAAGATCTTACATAGGAATCTTATACATACTTGTGTTCTTTGATGTGAACAACAAGTATATCATTTGTGTCCTAATTGGATTTAGATCTTGTTGGCTTTAGACTCGATAAATGTGTTTTGGTTTTAGTAATCAGGGGCTGGAGTAGACTGCCACCTATTTCAATATCAACATTTCTCAGAGTGAGAAGTCGATAGATAACGTATGTAATCTCCGTGAGAAATGAAACAAGATTATTTTGAGAGAAACTTGAGTGGCTGAGAGGGGTTGTGCATTACATCGCTGGGTTTATGATGTCATTCTTCAATACCATTTGATGACGTATAGCCTATATTTGGGCCGCAAGCCCAAATGATAGACATTACTTACACTTAAGCCCATCACGAATGGGCTACCATGACAAATGGTATGGGCCGCAGTATTAATACTTTGGGCTCATGAAGCACAAAGGCCCAATCTAACCCACCGGGTATACGATAAGGATTATCTATTCAAGGAATAGATATCCTTACCTTGGATAAGCACCATGCGTGCGAAGAGTAAGGAGCAAGAAACACGGTTTCTTAGCCCCTATATATAGAATCACACGATTCTCATTAAAGGTACGATTCACATAATCCCTAAACTCTTCAACCAAAACCTAAATTCGATTACTTACTCTCACGCCAGAGTCTAATCGGGGGAGACAATCCCTCGATAAGCCTAACGGTGTTGTTTATTTTCTTAGTACGCAGGTAACAAAGTGCTAAGGAACGAATTGATATAAGAGCAAAGCCCAACAATCAGGTACGTCCAACTTTTGTATCAACAAGTGGCGCCATCCGTGGGACCCTACAACGAACTAGAATGACGAAACATAAGAATTCGAGCCAGCGGACTCCGCAGCCAGAAAAACGTGACCATCTGAGGAAGAATCAACAAGATCCAACCTCTAGACAAGTCGCTGGGACAACCAGCACACCTGGTCACCACGAGCCAGGGACAACCCAACCTCCCCCAGCGGTAGAACTACCCAGGATTACTCTAGAGGTCCCCAGCATTGAGGAACTCCAACGCACCCTCTTCACCACCCCTCATCAGGCTACATCCGCAGTGAACAACACTGCGCCGCCAGGCGCGCCTGAACGAAACCGGGCATCCCATACCGAGGCAGAGATCCTTGCAACGACTGAGGACATACCCGATCTAACTTTGGGTAATTTTGTATCCCAAAATTATGAAACCCTAACCGCCCTCATGCAGGAAGAAGCGGCAAGAAGAGCAGGCGCGGATCCGCAAACCCGACTTAATCTTGGTCCAGAACGCGAACCATCACCACCGCGCCATCCGCGAGGAAGATGTACAGAACGTACCTCTGTCCATGATAGGTTAGGTGCGGTACCTGACTCACAAAACTCTGGAGACAGCGATAGGCGCACCAATGTCCATTCCAGACTTGGCAGTCGGGGAATACACGATCGATTAGGGCCTCAGCATTCGCCAAGCCAAGGATCTTCCAAACCTGAAAGTAGGCGAATACAAGATAGATTGGGGAGGAGGAGATCCCCAAGCAGAGATCCCTCAGGCTCCTCTTCTGAAAGGAGCAGGCGCAAGCGCCGAAGGAGAGATTATTCTTCCTCCAGCGATTCCTCGGACAACGAGGATAAAGAAACAGGGCACTGGAAATCAAAAGGAAGACGTCGCGAGGAAGAGAACGAGGATATGTCTCTCCCATGGCGACGCCATAAAATTGATGCGTTCACACGTCGCATAAGTGATTACTCAGACGACAGGCGCAGGCGCATGCCCACTAATGTGAAGACATACGATGGAACAGGTGACCCAGACGACCACCTAAAAATTTTCGAGTCAGCCGCAACTATCGAAAATTGGCCACAGCCTGTGTGGTGTCACATGTTTAATTCCACATTGGTAGGGAACGCGCGCACATGGTTTAGCAAACTCCCACGTAGGAGTATAGGCGGCTTTGAGGAATTACGGAAAGCATTCCGCCACAACTTCACCCAGCGAAAGAAGTGCGCTAAAAATCCTGTAGAATTAGCAAGGGTGAAGCAACGGCAAGGGGAATCAACCAGCGCCTTTATGGAGCGCTTCAAGGATGAGTGCATACAAGTCAAAGCATGTCCCGAAATACTAAAAATTTCAGGGTTCATGAATGGAATTAATAATCCAGAACTCATCCGAAAGCTCAATGATAGAGTTCCACAGTCTTTCGATGAACTCACAAAACGCACCAGATCCTTTATACAAGGAGAAGCAGCTGCTGCGGATAGCAAAAAAGGATATTCAAACTATAGGCAACAAGAACAGCCGCGGAGACAATCCAATGATCAAAACAATAACCGCGGCAGGAACTACCGCAGTGGAAGAGACAACGACAAATATACTCCTCTCACTAAAACTCCAAGGGAGATATTTGCAACAGAAGGTGCGAACTTCCCAAGACCACCACCAATTAAAACGGCAGAAGAAAAACGCCAAGGTAGTGGATACTGCGAGTACCACGGCCAAAAGGGCCATACAACTAACGAGTGCGTCCAACTGAAACAACTAATCGAAAAATTAGTGAGAGAAGGAAGGATGGACCACCTCGTAAAAAACATCAAGGAAGGAAAAGAGAGACAGAGAAATGGAGGCAAGAAAGAACCCCCAAAGGAAAAGGCTGATACTATATACATGATACAATCATGGCAGCGCAAAATAAAGCAAAAAGTCAGCCAAAAATTCTCTCCAGAAAAAGAGATATCCTTCCCTACAATAGCTGCGGACAACGCAGTCGTGGAACCTCTGACCATTGAAATACATACAGGGGGACACGACATCCACCGCATGTATATTGATGGAGGAGCATCCGCAGACATTATGTATGATCACTGCTTCAAAAGGCTGCGACCTGAAATCCAAAGTCAGTTGACACCAGCTACAATGTCACTAACAGGATTCACAGGAGAAAAGATTTGGCCCATGGGGCAGTTACGCTTATTGGTGGTCGTAGGAGATGAACAACACTCAACCGCGACATGGATAAATTTTATGGTAATAAAGTCTCCTTCACCATACAATGGTATAATTGGAAGACCGGGAATATCATCCATGCGCGCAGTACCATCCACAGCACACGGAATGCTCAAATTCCCAGTTAAAGGAGGAGTGGTCACTCTCTACAACACAACGGTACCACCAAGAGAATGCATCGCAGTAACAACTGAAGCGGAGACTATTCCAGAACAGCGCACGGAAAAATCGCCAAATTTAAAGGTCGCTATTCACCCAGATTATCCGGAACAACAAGTTTCGATTGGAGGATCTTTATCTGACAAAGGTAAAGCAGCCGTATGCGCACTCTTGCAAAAGAATCTAGACATCTTTGCATGGGAACCAAAGCATATGACGGGAGTACCTCGCTCTATCACAGAGCACAAGTTACAAATCCGACAAGGATACCCTCCAATACGACAAAAGAAGCGCGGCCAGGCACCAGATCGTGCAAAGGCTATTTTGGAAGAAGTACACAAGTTAGTAGACGCGGGCATCATGCGCGAAGTGTACTACCACGACTGGCTTTCAAACCCAGTTATGGTAAAGAAGAGCGATGGTAGTTGGAGGATGTGCGTGGACTTCACGGACCTCAACAAAGCATGCCCGCAGGACTGCTATCCACTGCCAGAGATAGACTGGAAGGTCGAGTCCTTATGTGGGTACCCCTTCAAGTGCTTCCTAGACGCATATAAAGGGTACCATCAGATCCAAATGGCAGTGGAAGATGAAGAAAAAACAGCTTTCCACACCAGTCAAGGGGTATACTGCTACACAAAAATGCCTTTTGGCTTAAAGAACGCAGGCGCGACATACCAACGGCTGGTGGACACAGCTTTCGAAAAACAAGTAGGCCGCAACTTGGAAGTCTACGTTGACGACCTTGTTATAAAAAGCCATACAGAGGACGAATTGGTGCGCGACATCGAGGAAACATTCCGAACGTTGGGGCGGATAAACATGAAATTGAATCCAAAAAAGTGCACCTTTGGCGCAACTGAAGGCATGTTCCTCGGATATTTGATAGAACCCGATGGAATCAAACCATGCCCAGAGAAGACAAAGGCTGTTATTGATCTCCCCTCCCCGCGCACACTCAAAGAAGTCCAGTCACTAAATGGAAAGTTAGCAGGGCTGAATCGCTTCTTATCTAAGTCAGCGGACAAATCCCTTCCCCTCTTTAAAACACTCACGAAGTGCACAAAAAAGGGAGACTTTCGCTGGACTAGCGAAGCAGAAGAAGCTTTTCAAAAACTTAAACACCATCTGGCATCTCTTCCCAAACTCGTCGCACCGCGACCAGGGGAAGAACTAATCATGTACTTATCAGCAACCCATGGAGCAGTTAGCGTGGTACTATTGACAGACAGAGACTCCGTCCAGACACCCATATATTTTGTAAGCAAGGCCTTGAAGAAAACAGAGATTAACTATAGTGCTATGGAAAAGCTGGTCTTGGCTCTAGTGTTCGCATCCAAAAGACTGCGCAGATACTTTCAAGCGCATCCAATAGCTGTAATCACTGATCAGCCAATTAAACAAGTTATCTCCAAACCGGATGCATCAGGACGCTTACAAAAATGGAGTGTACTGCTAAGTGAGTACAACATCTCGTACAGGCCGCGTACTGCAATCAAAGGACAAGTCTTAGCTGATTTTATCGTGGAGAAGCCAGATAGCGACAGCCCAACATCTGCAGCTAAAATGGACCTACAAGAACCTTGGACACTGTTCACCGATGGATCCTCATGCGCAGATGGATCAGGCGCAGGCCTTATTCTTACAAATCCAGAAGGTATGGAATTCACCTATGCGCTACGCTTTGAATTCACAGCCACAAACAATGAGGCAGAATATGAAGCCCTACTAGCCGGACTACGCATAGCAATCCAACTGGGCGTACGCAACCTAGAAGCAAACGTAGATTCGCGCCTAGTGGCTAACCACGTGCTAGGTGAATACGAAGCCAAGGATGACCACATGATCCAATACCTGGATAAGACAAAATCTTTGATCAAAAACTTTGATAGGTTCACAATAAAACAAGTACCTAGAGGAGATAACAGGAAGGCGGACGCACTCAGCAAGATTGCATCCACAAGCTTCGCACACCTTTCAAAACAGGTATTGGTGGAAATCCTAAAGAACAAGTCAATCTTGGATATGGAGATATCAACGGTGATAGAAGAACAAAATCCTACGTGGATGACACCTATCATCGAATTTATTAGCAAGGGAATCCTACCCCAAGATAATAAAGACGCTCGAAGAATACGGCGCACAGCGCAACGATTCGAATTACGCGACAACGTACTCTACCGGCGATCTTTCTTACAACCATGGCTCAGATGTGTTGGACCCCTCCAAGCAAACTACGTACTCCGCGAAATTCACGCTGGGTCATGTAGTATGTACTCAGGGCCACGATCCGTGGTGGCAAGCGCTCTAAGGTCAGGATACTATTGGCCAACAATGCACCGCGACGCATGCGATCTAATAAGAAAGTGCAGCAACTGCCAAGTACATAGGCCTATTCCGCGCCGACCACAGCACGAGCTAACACCAATCACCTCACCATGGCCATTTTACAAATGGGGTATTGACATCGCAGGACCTTTCCCCGTCGCAGCTGGAGGAATAAAGTTCCTCATCGTAGCCATAGACTACTTTACAAAGTGGATCGAAGCAAAAGCAGTGGTGAACATTACAGGAAACCAAGTCAAGCGCTTTGTTTGGGACAATATTGTCTGCCGCTTCGGCCTACCAGGCGAGATCGTATCAGACAACGGAAAACAATTCTGTGATAACCCATTCAAAGATTGGTGCGCACAATTAAACATCACACAACACTTTGCTTCAGTCAAACACCCACAAACCAATGGCCTAGTTGAGCGCGCTAATCGCAGTCTAGGCGAAGGCATAAAAGCGCGCCTTGACAGACATAAAGGAAGATGGGTAGATGAGCTCTCGCACGTCTTATGGGCGCATCGCACGACAATCAAAACCAGTACTGGCGACACGCCATTCTCCTTAGTCTATGGAACAGAAGCCGTCATACCAGCCGAGATAGGAATGCCAACTATACGCACGGCAGAGGTCAACGTCACAACAAATGACGAGGAACGGCGCATAGACTTAGATATACTGGAAGAAAGACGCGAACGCGCAGCTATACGCGAAGCAAAGGCTAAGGCAAAAATGAAGAAGTATTATGATGCAAAAGTCAAAAACACTTCATTCAGACCAGGAGACTTTGTTTACCGCGCCAATGACGCGAGCCACGTAGAAGACACAGGCAAGCTCGGACCCAAATGGGAAGGACCTTACGAGGTCACAGACGCGCTCGGCAACGGCGCATACAGGTTGCGCGATATGGAAGGTCACGACCTAGCGCGCACTTGGAACATCTGTAATCTCAAAAGATGTTACTTTTAGGCTGCGGCCCTTACACAAACACACTCACACCCTACGAGGTGCCCAATAAGTGTTTGTCTTTCTTTTCTTTCTTAGGAATTATGTTTTCCATTTTTTTTCAATAAACTTGCAAGTATTAATAAAATGTTATGGTTTCTAGCTAACTCCATAGCGCACTTTTACTTTATTGCATATATGTCAATATTGTCTATCTTATATTTTTGCCTACATGGCGTGCATGCACCACTTAAAGACCCACGAAGGCATAAAGGATGAGTTAACCTACTAATTTACTCGTTGAATAAGAGGGTTGCAAACCCATCAACATTGGATCACGTATCCTTGCTAAGCGCCTTACTCTTGAGACGTCAAAGTAAGTTTCACATGCGCACCCCACGACGGATGCGCATATACCAAGTACACCGTACGAGCTTAGCAATATAACGAGCCAAGACACTTGGTCAAAAAATAAAACTTAGCAAACAATGCAAGTATACTTAAGTCACGCACTTAAAAGACTTAGTCGAAAA
Organism: Artemisia argyi; assembly: GCA_030686995.1. Classification (NCBI taxonomy): domain Eukaryota; kingdom Viridiplantae; phylum Streptophyta; class Magnoliopsida; order Asterales; family Asteraceae; genus Artemisia; species Artemisia argyi. The sequence goes on along the minus strand of CM060690.1, from coordinate 156,390,178 downwards.
TAAAACTTAGCAAACAATGCAAGTATACTTAAGTTACGCACTTAAAAGACTTAGTAAAATAATCAAATATAGCAAACAATGCAAGTGTATTTAAGTTACGAGCTTATAACAAAATGTATCTTATTCCACACTTATTAAATTACAAGGAAAAAATACATAAGTTCACAAACAACCTATATGCTATGGCGATGATCATGGCTCTCTTCTGGAGCGGCGGAACTCCCCGCCTCCTTCAGCTTGCTCAAGGTTATAGCATCCTGGAGCGACACAGTTGGAACACTCACGGCAACGCCATCAGATCGAGGAAGGTGCGCAGCACCGATGCCGCACATCACAGCCTTGCCCTTAATGCCCTTCTTTATGGCAACCCTTTGCTCGTGACGCTCTAGCACCTCCTTCAAAGGGACTTCCTTCTCCAGTGCAAAAGGCTTGAGGATATCATGGGGCTGCGCAAAAACTGGGACTTGAAGCTGCGAGACATCAGGTTTGAGATAATAATCTACCTCCTCTTCAGCATTCTCCCCAAGATGACGCTGCAACGTCAGACCCGCCATGAGCACATCTATGGGGTCATCTTGGTCGCGCTCCAACCTCCCTATATGCGGCAACTCAAGAACCTTCAGCCCCGCCATCGCCTGCACCAGCTCATCGTACGCCGTTGAGCTATAACCAGGAATCTCCGCCAAGTCTTTCTCCAACAACTTGGCCTCACGGAGCTCTTCCAGGACCTGCGAACGGCCACGCGCCATTGCGCAGTGAACAACCTTCCCAAAGGCTTCCACCACCTCTGCAGACTCCAAAGTACTCAGAGCTGCCAGACGAAGCCCATGGCTGATCAACCACCTGCATTCACAAAGTGATAATAAAGTAAGATACGCAATAGAGCGAACAAGCAAATCTAAAAGACAAGGACGTAAGAATACCTGCGCTCGGCTATTACAGACATAAGATGAGGATACAGCTCCTCGTCGTACTCGATGCTGAGGGCGCGCAGCTTCTCCTCATACATCACGAGCGTCTTCTCCATGCGCTCCTTGAACTCTTGCAGGCTAGCATAATGCTCAGACCTTTTTTCTTCAAGATACGCCCTCGACCACGATGCTTTTGCCTTCACCTGCTCAAGCTTCGACCTCACATATAGCAGGTCCGCCAAAATGCTCATCTTATCTTGGGCGATTTTCTCAGCATGCGCCCTCGACTCCCCAAGCTCCACTTGCGCATCCGCCAATTGTGCGCGGAGGGCCACCAACTCCTCCTCCTTCTGGGCTAGAGCACGGCTCTCCCCAGCATACTTTCCCTTCAGCTGAGCAACAAGCTCAGCTTGGCGGGCAGTGGTCGCAGCCAGCTCATCCATCAGCTGCTGCGCCTCACTACCATCAACAGCCTCGGTATTCCCCTCCTTGTTTTCGTTCTGCGGAGAGGAAACCTCATCGTCCTTCGCGTCGTCATCCCTACGGAACAAAGACAGTCAACAAAAAATTACAACAAGTAATTGCAAAAAAAAAAAAAAAAAAAAAAAAAAAAGAAGAGAGAAGGAATGCACACTTACAGAAACGGAGAAGCATCAGCCTTCAACCGTGCGCCGGAGGTCGAAGTTTCTTCTGCGTTCGACTCTGCGTCTTTGATGACGTGTCGACGCCTCTTGCTGGTGCCACTGGTTCCAGCACCTCCCTTGCGCTTTAAGTTCTGCGCAACTTCTTCCCTCAACACCTCCTCAGGCTTCAGGATCCGAATGCTGTCAGATGACCCTGAGCGCGCCTCCTCACGCGCCACTTCCACTTCAGGCACCGCCTCCACAGTGGGCGCCACCACTACCTCTGGCGCCACACTCTGGACGGGCGTTACCACAAGTGGTGGCGTGTCCTCGGGGACTGTCGCGGGCAGAACAGTCAAACGCCCCGCGGTCGCTTCCAGCAAAGGCAGCTCCCCCTCCTTCAGAGGACGCACCCCTATGGTCACCTGCTTTGGCTTGTCAAGCTTCACCACTGCGAACAAGTCCATCTCTGCACATACAAAAATGAAGCAAGAAAACAACGAAAGATTAGTTGATAAATGCACGAAGATACAGAATGAAAAACTTACAAACAATTACAAAGGATGAACACCCACCCCGGCCATCCTCACTCAGGAAAGTGGGAACCTCATCTGCTGCGCCAAAATACGCGCGACTCAATCCTACATGTACCAAAAACTCCTCCGGATAGGGGTTAATGGCCAATCGATTGGCATCTAACGCCTGCGCGTCAGCAATACTATAGGAACCGGGTGCGGGACGCCCATCCCTTGGTAAAGACGCCTGAGTATAAAACTCAAAATTAGAGGGAAAGACCACGTCGTCTACCCAAAAGAAATATTTCCTCCAATTCTTAAGGGAGTCAACCTTTTCCGTGTAACATTGAAACGCACGCGGGCGCTTCGCAAAGGACACCCAACCATTCGACCATGTTGAGTGGTAAAAGGAGCGGAACAAGTCCACGGTTGGTTCTATCGCTAGTAAACGGCAGTTTACCTCAAAATTTGACACCTTCGCCGCACCTATACAGTGCAGCTGAGAGATGTGGAGGCGATAGTAATTGAGCAAGTCGCTCAGAAATATAGATATAGGTACGCGGTAGTTAGCGTACTCGAAAAACTTCGTGTATAAACCTATCTTCCCTTCGGGGAAGTCGGCTATACACGCATCGACATCTGGAGCCTCGGGATGTACATCAAAAGGCACAAAATAGTCGGAAGAAAACTGCGTGACGTCCTCAACAGACAACGCAGAGCGAAACTCCTCTAACTGAGCGACCATGTTCATCTTAAAACTAAGTGGACGCACACAACGATTACCTACAGAAGCTCAAAGGTTTTCTAGCAAAAAACGCTCTCAAAATGAAGAAGATGAATAGTAGTTGTGTGTGTATTTTACTGTGTGGTGAAAATAAAGGGGGGCGGCACTCTTATATAGGGTGGTAAAAACCCTAATTCACGCCCACGTGGATCCCACTCACAGTAAACGTGTGGCTAGAAGATCAAAAGGTACAACACTTTTTCCCGAATCCCAAGTAATACGTGGACACCACCCCCGATTACCGAGGTGACTATTTTGAACCTGTTAGGTGCATTGCACCTCCAAAAAGGCGGTAACAATTTGTTCATTCTCCCGCCACGCTTACCGCTGCTTACATTAAGTCTAGTACCCGCGGCTACGTGCCGCGCATACTAGACTGGGGGGACATGATGACGTATAGCCTATATTTGGGCCGCAAGCCCAAATGATAGACATTACTTACACTTAATCATCTTTCGTCATTCTAGTTCGTTGTAGGGTCCCACGGAGGTGAATCGTACCTTTAATCATCTTTGTGACATTTGATAGGTTATGAGTTGACCCGGTTTCTGTCCGAGTTTATGGAAGGTTTCCATTTCTTTTCACCCTTCCATAACTATTTTTTTTTCATTCTTCAACCTCTTAAATGTTAACCAATACGTCCTTACTATCATCATGTTGTAATTGTTCTGATGACAACTCATTCCTTAGAAAATGTTATTCCTTTTCTCATTCATCTCCATTTAAAACCTACTGACTTTTATTCTATCTAATGGAATGTCCCTTGGTAGATCCCTCCTGTTCTGGTTGGATCATGGGATAATACCTAAACTTACCACCTTATAACTCCTTTGTTCATTGCGAAAGGTGGTATTAAGATCGAAACCTTAAACCATTTGATAAAAACCATACAAGTTGTTTATGAGTATGCAAAACGTTTTATCACTTTGAGTCAAAGACATTTTAAGAAGTTCTTTTGATCACATTTTATCCACCTAAAAAATACATATTTTTTGATATTTTTGATATATCAGTTGATTAAAAGACATGTGTTTTGGAAAACATACGGGGAGAATGATATTCCATGATATATTTGGAACATTTTTATATTACACCTCCCTCAAAATATATTTGAGTGAAACTATGGAGCGAGGGAGTTTTGAGCACATTATTTCGAAAGATTATGAAAAACTTTTTAAAAAATTATTGAAAAATTGTGCTCAAAATGTAAGAAGATATTTGATAAGTTGCTTGAGAAATCTTCTTATCTTTTTAGGATTATTGCACTGAGTCGTACAATATGGTCCTTTATCTGATATGTTTGGGTGTTGATATGATATTTAATCAACAACCATTGTCTTGAGCTTAAAACTTTGAATGTTTTTATGACTTTACTAAAGACCGAGAAGGTGTTACCTTCCCTTGTTAGGATAAATGCACACAAACATGTAGAACACACATTTTTAGCCCTTTCCTTTATTTGAAGTACGAGTTAAGCACGCGTTTCATAATGAAGTATATGAAAGTTATTTTTAACCCCGGGTTACAGTCTGAAATAACTGGTAGCCATTGTCTTGAGCTCAAAACTTTGAATATTTTGATGAATCTGCTCAAGACCGAAAAGATTTCTCTTTCCGTTGCTAGGATAAAAGCACTGAAGCATACACTTTCTTGTATTTGTAGAGCGATTCATAAGATGAAATACTTAGAATCATCTAGAAAATAGGATAAATGACACAAAAATGAAAAACCTTTTTTTTGGAGAAAACTTCCTCTCAAAACGTATTTACACTGGCGTGTCTCTTGTTTAAGGACATTTCTAGAAAGGTAAATACATGTTAAGAGTCATATCTCTTATAAAAAGAATATTTGTGATTTTTTTTAAAGTTTTATAATTTTCTTTTTTCTTTTTATGGTTTTCTCTTTTGTATTTTCTTTTAAAATATTTTATTTTCGTATTTTGTTTTTTCAAAGATATTTACAGAGATTTTTATTTTTATTTTAATGAAGATGATTATTTCATACGCTCCAAATCTTGTGGAGTTAAACATCTCATACCAAGGCGGTTGACGAGATAGTCAAAGCTTTCTTTTGGAAGGGTAAACAAGTACGCCAGTTGGTAATTTGTCTTGACAAAATATAGTTTAACAATACCTTTCTCAACATGCTCTTTGGTATAGTGGTAATGGACTGCGATGTGTTTGGTGCGGGAATGCTGAACTGGATTGCAAGAGATATATAGCTATGACACTCTTTGAATTACAATAGATTGAGATCTATTTGAAGATGAAACCATAATTTCTAAGTGTTGGAATTATAATATCATGACATGCATATAAATAAACCAATAACATAAAGAAAGAATAGCGGAAGCAATTATAACATGATCATATAACATGTAATTAATTAATCAATAAAAATAGTAAATGCACCTTTATGATTCTAGCCCGAACAAGAATCAATTAAAGCAATCTTCAGCTTATGAACCCTAATTAGGGTTTATGTGGATTGTAAGAATAACCCCTTACCTTTTTGTTATTCAATCCAAGATATAACCAATAGTGTGGTTATATCACGTTCTTGCACACATGTACTATTAGCGATTCAATGTGAATGCTAGTTCTTGATCACAATATATTTACCAAACACTTTGTAATGTTCAAGGTTACTTGCAAATCCCTTTTCTTGGGGTTTCGCTCATTGTCCTATGAACAAGAGAGGAAAAGAAGAAGTTTGGCCTTTTATTGAAATCAAGTGTACCAAAGGATGAATACATGGGGATGTATTTATACCCTTATGATAGATATCAAGTTTGCTATGGTTTTCGATGTGGGATTCCATAGTTTCGACCAAAACAAGCTCAAGAGAGAATTTATAGAACCTTCTCTTGTCTTGTTTTACTTTCTTCGTTGACATTTACCGACCGTTAGTCAATTCCATTAATTACCTAACGCTCTTTAGTCATTTATTGTGAATTAAATATAACATTTTATATTAATTATTTAAACATCGAGTCGCATACGTAAAGTGTGCAATCCTGTGATCTCGAGTTCGATCCTAACATACGACTACTAAAATAATGTCCATAAACTAACAGCTCCCACTTGGACATATTTTAATAGTGTAATCACATCGGTTAGCGTCTAGTAACACTTCGATGCCTCTAGTACAACTCGAGTAAGGCTCCTGGAAAAACCTTTTAATGATTTCTCATTATTATTATCTTTTTGTTTCTAATACCACGTTAATAAGGATATGGATCAAAGTCATTCCTTAATTAACCATTCTGTTTCTCGTTATTTGTGATTGATCAAGATTACCAAATCTTCTGAACATATTCAGGGAAGATATTGGGCACGGCCATGCAAACATCTTGACAACCCTACGAGGGGCCAAACAGTATTAAACTCCAAAAATAAATTTGAAGAAACAAATTCTATCTTGACTACAAGCAAAACCCACAAACTTTGTAACACTTCCGAAAACAACCCTTATGACTACCAGTTACGTATAGCATTAAGTTGTTCCACAAAAATGTACTACATTTATGACACTTATCTTGCATCTCAAGTCTGAGGATAACTTCTTATGATTTACTTAATGACAAGATCCATAAGTAACATCATATAGTTGGGATAAGTCTTGTATTCGGTATCATTGAATATCATCTGAAATGGCATGACTACGCATCAATATACTTTAAGTATATTATACCAACCTTCATATTTGTCTTGATTTAATAATATTCCCATATTATTAACTGACAACGGAAAATTTAGAATAACATTTATTCATGGATTAAACATACAAATATAGGATACAATTTATTATAAATTAAACATACCATGTATTTAAATTTATTATAATAATTGTTTAACATCCCTTATCCAAATACTAAATATATCAATGCATGATAACTCTTGTTGATGAATTATGTCTCAAGTAACGACATTCATACTTGTTGACAAGGTATAAATCATCCAACTTTGATCTATCAGAATTTCAAGAATACTTATTTCAAGAATTCAACTATTGAAGTTCTTATATGTGCATACTCAACAATTTTGATTATGCCATATAATATTTCATAAAATGTGTGACATCCTTAACCACCAATTTATGATAATCAAACTTCTAAACATTTTAAAGTTTAAAGTATTCTTATTCTCTTAATGTATAATGCAACTATGCTCTTAATAAGCATAACTAGTAATGGCCAAGGATGAAATCCTTACCATAACTAGTATTGAGTATTATCTCAATTTCATTAGCATCATTGTATACAAACAACAATATGCTATTCCCGTAAACATTAATATTTATTGTGTAATATTTGATGCCCTTCAAACTTTCAAGTTTGTCGGCTATGACAATTTGCACAACAATTGACCAATTGTTCATTTATAGAATTTGGAAGCTGTTCCAGACTTAGGATGTGATTCTATAATCAAACATATTCTTTTTTAGAATATTACACAAGTTATCTAATAACCTTTTAATTACTTAGATATTAATATTGCCAAATCATCTTGTAATCATGCATGATACAACAAAACATGATGTTCATGAAAAATCTTTGAGTCATACTTAGATTTTATTCATGTCATACATATCTATTTAGACTTTCTAAATAATATATCATGTTATATTAGATTCATTTACCGCTCATGTTTCAACAATAAACATTCATTCCAAGGTTGCATGTCTTATTTTCTAAATCTTTCAAGTAAAGTTTCATTCCAAACTAAGACTTAACGTTTAACTTATATGTAATGTTACTTTTTATATGTTTTACAACATATATGATTTAGAAATTAAACATAATACCCCCACTAGCTTTCAGGAATACTTAGAAATTATCTTACTTTAATTATAAATCAAAACATGGATTTAATAATTAAACATAAAAAATAATCTTCTAGATGCATGCATTTATCCATCTATGGATTATTGCACTTTGTACACTTCCAAAGATTTATTTGAATTCATAAATCCTTTGATTACTTATCGTCCTCGCTCAAGTAATCACTCAAGAAAGAGTTTTGATATTCCATTGTCAATTTCATATTAATGAAAATAAATATGACAATCATAATCTTTATATATTTAATGTGTTTAGAATAGAATATTCAATCATAGTTAATTGCTTAAGTGTGATTAATAATCTTGTCATCAAAACATGCATTAAATACGTGCACAATATTGTCCATATGATTTCTATACAAAGATTTAAACCACAAGGGTTACTTTATCTTTGAAGAAACTCATCTTCATTGTCTAGTCTAACTATTAAGATAAACCAAATTTCTAAAATTGATTATCTTTATGGACAACATCTTAATCATTCATATCATGTATACTTTACTCAATTTCATATTTGGTAATGTATCATAGTGATTATCAGGTTTACAATAATCTTGTAAATCATAACCCTCAGCATATTAATCAAATATATGAGATATTTTGCTATTCTATGAATGAGAATTCCATCATCTTGAGATTTAACATTTTAATGTCAAGCCTTATTATTGTGACAACTGGCAAATTAGGGAGCCATTTTGAAAACCCTACGTTAAAGTTCGTTTATAAATCTATATTTGAAATTTTATTCGTAACGAACTTGTAAAACCTATATTATGGTTGATTATATTTTAAAATCTTTATGGGATTTGAGATTTATTTTAAAGATTCGATATGAATATATATAAGGTGATTTAATTTTGAAATTCTCATTTGGCACTACGTTGACTCCGGCACTAAGATAACCTAACTAAAATTTTATGTCTTGAGTTTACGGATTCGACTATATATATATGTATTTATGGAATGTTTCGTGAAATATTTAATGATTTGAAACGAGTTTCGGGTTTTGGTTCGTGTAATTTACACCCACCCATCTTACCCTTAATACTAATAATACTATTATTATTATTATTATTATTATTATTATTATTATTATTATTATTATTATTATTATTATTATCATTATTATTAAAAATAATATTTTTTTTAGAGTAAGCTACAAAATATCGTCCTTGTGGTTCCTAGTATTCCAAAAACATACAAACACCATCTCCATCTTTATTTCACTCTCTCTCTCTTTGAAAACTCCATCACCACCGCCGCCTATATTGGCCACCACAGCCACCACCGCCACTCCCACTCACAAAATAACACCACCATCTTAACCACCTCGTCCCGATCTATCATTTGGTATACACCACGCGCTCTAAAACCCTTTCTAACTCCACGAAATCATCACCCCCGCCACGATAACATCACCTTTTCATCTTTTTCTTGATGGGTTTTTGTAGAAACGTAAGATTGGAGTCGTTTTGAAGGTATGTGACCACGAGTTGCAACTCGTGTGTCTCGAATCGTGTCCCAAACCGTGGGTACACGACTTTTATTAAATGGGTTTTGTAAAATACCTATGGGAAATGATATTTTGATGAAGAAAACGTGTTTGGTATCCGGGTTGTGGATTTTGGGTTCTTGTCGACCTGTTGACCACTAGCCGTGGCTCACGACTCATCATGGTTCGAGCCTATGGCTTGGTTTTGATGATGGAATGTCGACCTAGTACTCTTGTTAGCAAGAGTTTGATATTGGAGTTTGATTGGTTATTTGGTTTGGACTAAATGTGACCCTTGTTATTGTTGTTGGTATGCCGCGTCCATAATGGTCCATTTGGCAGCTTGGTGCTCATATGAGCCTTAGCCGAGACCCAAGTGGGTTACAAGGCTCGGGTTTTGCTTGGTAAACCAACCCGGAACTAGCCTACTTTAATTATTTTTCTTGTTATGGTTCACATTGTTATTAGTATTGATGTGGCATTTGATTTGGTCGAATGTTTTAGTTGGGTCGAGACCATTGTGGTCTCGACAATGGATATAATGTGATAATTGAGGAGTTGTTGACGAATGGTATATATGGGGACCGATTGTGAGACGGTCAAATTAGATGACGGAGATAGGTTAGTCGGGTACCGTAGTCGGACCTTATTGTTGTAGCACGTGATATGGGTATTGTTTGGACGGAGTTGGATTGATTGATTTTGACTTGGTTATTTTTATTTCGGACTTGGACAATGAGCCGAGAGTGATGACTCGGACATGTGACCATTTCGTATGACTCGATAAATATTTATAATCAAACACAAATAATAAAACTCGTAATAATGTTATTAATAATATAAACGTTTATATAAATATATAAACGTGAAAACGTATTTATATTCATACAAGTGCGTATATTAATAATAAAAAGATCACGAGTAATATTATAACAATAACGTGACTATAAATATTATGCTATGAAAGTAGTGTAATAATATTGGGAGCGTTATTATAATTAAACACTATAAATAACGATGAACTCTTGACGTTGAATAAATAATTAAATAAAATAATTTCTTTTAAATAAACGAGGAAAACTATCGAGTTATACGGGGTCGTGGTCACTTGAGTCCAAGTGGATTATATTATTTGTGACGTTCGTGTTGTCACGGATATATGACGATTAATACATTCACTTTCGATAACTACGTAACTTATTTAATCGACGGGTTAAATAAGAGCTATTTATTTATTTAAATTGAGTATATTAATGGGCATCGTATCCTACGACGCCCATAGGTTGTGGTATGTGTACGAGAATAATGAATAAGTATCTCGTGAGGTTGCCAAATTGACGAATTTGGTAAGCTTAACGGCATAATTAGAGAATTTATTAAACTTTGATATATATCATATAATATTTTAAGAGCAATGTGTGACCTAGAATTTGGGTATAATCTTAGAATGGTATATTAAGTAAATAAATGTGGGGGATTACCAAATCGACGGATTTGATAAACCTCGATGATTTATTTAAATAATATATTGAGCTAATATTAGACCTGTAGATTATTTTATTATTCTTTTTGTTGTGACTTCTTGGTTTGAGTTGTGTCGACCCACCACCCGTATGGATACCAAACGCCAAACTCCAAACTAATACGAGAAATGGATTTTCGAAAGTAAAATGGAATACGTTCGGGTTTGGGAATATTCGATTTTGAGGAAATGATTTCTGAACGAGTTGATATTGTTAGGTAGTGCCGAGTCCGTAGTTGCCGTCTTTTGAGTTACTATACGTCTTACTTCTACCGATTTCTTCTAGCTAATTTATGGACTTGAGGTGAGTCATAGCCCCACTTTTTACTCTTGAACTATGTTTTCAATACTTGGGGTGAGAAACGTGCAAATTATTTTATGTGGACTATTATCGCTTTTTATATTCTTTTAAAACTTGCTATGTGTATGGACTAGGATGAATTGTCAACTTTAGTCACATAGATTCGTGTGAACTATTCAAGGTTGGCTTATTTAGATAATATAGTGTGCACCTATAGGTTATTAATACTTCGGAGGTTATCCGAGTATTTATGAAATTACGGGGGGTACCCGTGTATCTATGTTGTGGCGGAGGGTATCCGCAGGTTTATTACGGAAGGTATCCGTGTATTTATGATGGAGCGGAGGGTATCCGCAGGTTCTTAGTGATTCCCTAAGTCTAGCTAGCAAGCGTTTTGCGTATATGTCCACTATCTATACTACCTTATAATGTATTTAGGACATCTATATTTAGAAGTCTTAAAATGTTTAAGACCAAAAACATTTCTTTAATAGGAAAGATGCATGTACACCACTTTAATGCAAATAATTTTCAGACTTACAAGACAAGAAGCATAGTGTACACCACTTTAATGCATATATTAAAAAAATACATCACATTAATGATATTTAATGTAGTCAATTATGAAAACACCCCTTACATCACAAATACAAATTATCAAGCATATTGTACAACCAAATTAAACATAATTCCTACATTAAATGTCACTAATACAAATAATGAAACACATTATACAAATATTCAGGCCCGAACGGGCAACGAGCCAAATGGGCTTGAGCCCGAACGGGTGTGGGCCAAACAGGCTCTAGCCCAAACGGGCACGGCCTAAACGAAATTCTTGATATCCGTAAATTTATTGTCAAAAAGAACATAATAAACTAAAATACATGATTCACCGAAAAATTTAATTTCAGGGTACTCGCAGCTGCAATGCGCGGGTACCCTGCTAGTATTGAATTATGAATCTAAACCTATGATCTCACCAGCGAAAGCTGACTTTTAGCACGTTTTCTCAGGTAATTAAGTGATGATTTGGATGCTTGGATTGGAAGGCTTGGCTATGGCACCTGGTTTATGGATCTATATTCTAAAACTCTGATATTTAATTGTGAACCTACGTTCATTTCTTTTGGGCCTGACTCTGAATGAATTTGGGATAAATGTAAACTTTAAAACCCCGTTTGGTTGTGTTTTTCTCATGTTTACTTTATCTCGTTCTTTTATGTCTTGTGTTGGATACCAATCCCCGTAGCACCCCGAAAGCTTGTTGAGTCTTCCGCTGTAATAAATTTTGGGGGTGTTACAGATTGGTATCAGAGCCAAGGTTATAGAGAACTAGGTAAATAAACACTTAAACTATAACTGATTTTTATAGAAAATGATCCTCGACCAATGCCCGCCAGCCCGCCAAGCTGAAGCATCTTCGATTATATTGAGGTATTATGAGATAATGATTTGAAATGAGATTTTTGAGATGATTGAGAATATGGGATATATTGATTTAGTGATATGATGGCATTTTGAGGAATTATATGGCTTAATTGTTTTATAAATGTTTATGTAATGCGGTATTTGAAATTCTTTGTTAAGATTATACGATTGAATTTATATGGGGATTTTTGATACGGTATTTTGAGTACGCGCTTTAGTTGTTTTGAAACACTTACACCTACCCTACGCCGTTGTCACAGACTATGGCCTCCCGTACGTTTGACGTTGTTGAGGATATTCTTACTGCACCTGTACGCCCAGCACAGATCACCATGGCTCCTGATGATCCTTACAGGATTGCCATGCATTCAGCTACTTCATCACCGACAGCTTCTACTTCTGCACCGCCTGCTGCATCTACTTCTCAGGGACCCTCATCTTCTCTAGGGCTCTCTGGTACTTCGAGACAGCTTACTCTTCATCAGGCTTTGGCTCGTGTGGCTCCACGTTTTGCCCACCGAGCTACGGCACGTATGTCGGTACGCCCTACTTCACCACCTTTACACTTGGATACTCACACTCTCCTCTCAGATGCACCACCTACATCATTGCGTCGTCGTCCTAGATCACCTACCCTATCTCCACATGGTTCACCTGTTAGGAGACGACGATTGATGGTGTACTCTTCCGATGAGGAGGAGGAGGAGTACGAGGGTGAGGATGAGGCTGATGACCCTCAGGAGGCTGAGCAGGGTGATGATGACCCTGAGGAGGATGATGACCCTCAGGAGGAGAAGATACCTGATGATGATGGTTTGTTAGTGCCGCCAGCTCAGGCTGAGGAGCCTGATTCACCTATACATCCGATAGAGCCTGTTTCACCTGATCATCCATTTTTGTTTGAGTTACCACCTGGTAGTCCCGTTGAGTCGGATGCACCTTCTGAGGTTTCTACTGAGCATGCAGAGTTAGGTGAGACTGGTAGGATGTGGGCTCAGATTACTGCATAGGGCGAGAGGATCTTGCGGTTGTCTGACCGACTTGAGATGATCGTTGGAGAGTTTATCGCTGAGCTGAGAGTTGATATGACTGCTGTCGTGGGCAGGACAACAGCGATGAGGAGAGGTTTGATGGAGATTCACGAGCAGATCGAGAGCTTACAGCGAGGTTTTATCACAGCTCGAGAGGCCGACCGCAAGTTATGGCAGAGGAATACCGAGCTAGAGAAGGAGGTGGCAGACCTCAAGAGAGATAGCGACACCCACAGTGTGGAGTTAGGATCATTGTGGAGAGAGCTAGATGGTTTGAGGCAGGAGTTGAGGAGTCTGCGCCAGCAGCGTGGCTAGATGGTTTAGTTATGTTGTCTTGTTGCTTTCTACACCGAGGAGTGTTCGGTTAGAAAAGCTAGTTATCATATTTTGATGTATTTTCCGTTGAGTATTCGTCTCGTTTGGAACGATTAGTATCTTTTGTGTTTTTCTTTCGGTAGTTGGAATGATGTTGGATCTCTATTGTATGGTTGATGGTTATTATTATATGATAGTATGTGATTTTTGGATGTTATGGAAATTGAGTTCCTATTCGCCTTATTGTCGTATTGTGGTGTATTGCTGATATTCTTTCCATGACTTGGCTTCATCGATTTAATTCTTGTTGAGCATATGATAAGTTATATTCGAGACTTATGAACCTTGTATGATGTTTCAGATCAATGGCCCCATGACGAAACCCTGTTAGAGCTACCAGAACTGGTCCTGCAGTGACTACCCCTGGTCGCCGAGGACGCCGTCCTACTCAAAATGTTGAAACCCCTACTCCTGATAACCTGGACACTACTAACCGTAACAACAGGACTCAAAATGTTGATGTTCAGGGAGACAATGATCATGTTCCACCTAATGCACCTACTGTGGATCAAGCGATGATCAATCAACTTGTGGAGCAACGAGTTGCTGAGCTACTAGCTGAGTCAAGTCATTCCAACAACTCTGCTGGAACATTTCCACCTGTTCGTGCTAATGGATGTAACTACAAGGAGTTTTGAATTTGTGGACCTATTGAGTTTGGTGGAACTGAAGGAGTGGTCTACTTGGTCAGGTGGATAGAGAAAACTGAGTCGGTGTTCAATGTCAGCAACTGTGCGGAGAATGCGAAGGTAAAGTTTGCTTCTTTTACTTTCAAGGATGGAGCTTTAACTTGGTGGAACAATTACCAAAATTCGGTTGGGAGTGATGTGGCTTATGCTATGACTTGGGAGCAATTTTAAGTCTTTGCTGATTCAGACTTATTGCCCAAGAAATGAGGTTAAGAAGCTGGAGATTGAGTTTTGGAATCACAAAGTGAAGGGTACTGATATGGTGACTTACAATCGTCGTTACCAGGAGTTGGCCTTGCTTTGTCCAGATATGGTTAGAACTGAGACTCAAAAGATTGAGCGGTATACCGATGGGTTGCCTGTGGCTACAATGAATGATGTGATTGCTGCTAGACCTGCAAATATCCATGAGGCCATCACAATCGCTCAACAATTAATGGATCCGTTGGAATTGGAAGGAGCTGATAAGGATAAGAATGGAAAGAGAAAGAGGGACCATCACTCTAAGGGTAATGATCACCGAAACAAGCGACAAGCTGTTGCTAAGGCTTATGGTATTGGGAATGGAGATAAAAGGAACCAAAATGGTGATGCACCCAAGTGTGGTCGTTGCCACCAGAATCATTCTGGATGGTTGATGAGTGCTCAAACACTCATCATTTTTAGTCAAATCTGAACTGCAAAACATACAAAAACACTCAGAAATGCATCAAAATACTAAAAATATTTCAAAATTATGTTTTATATGTTTTAGATGCAAAATGAGCAAAAACAGACGAAAAACGTACAAAGTTTGCAAAATAGGCAGTTTCAGTCCCCCAACTTTCAAAAATTGGCAAAAATAGTCCCTGAGCACATATTTTAAAAGAAAAATCACCAAAGGTCCTTTCACAATCATAAGTTGTCATATTTAGTCCCTTGGTGAAAAATTGGAAAAGTTTTGGAAATTTACAATTTAGCCCCTGAAGTTTCAGATTTTGGCAGATTTAGTCCCTGGTGAGATATTTTTGAAAGAAAAATCATTCTTGGACCTTGGGAAATCAAAAGTTATCAAAATGGGTCCCTGGGTGAAAGTTTTGTGGAAATTACATGCTTGGTCCGTGTACTTTGCAAACTCGTCAATTTTGGTCCTTGGTGTTTTAAAATGAAAAAAAATAAATAAATTCATGATCCTTATATTATTGGGATATGGCAAGATTGGTACTTTGAAACACTATTGGAAAATGACAAATTCAGCCCATCAGTTTCAGTTATTACATGAATCGTCCTTGTGATTTATTAGCTTAACCAAATTGAACCCTTGTGTTAAATAAAACCAAATCCAAACCTGCCAAGCCTACCAACCAAAACCCTAAGCCCAAAATTTTACCAGCCCACTCCCACAAAACCATTACCCCGTTTTTTTTATTATCACCCCAGTCAACACCCACGTTGACCACCTATCTTCTACCCCCACTTGCAATACACTCCCTGCAACACTCAACCTGCCAACCCCCCTCCTCTGCCCCTCTCCCATACTATGTCTCTCCACCTCACCACTAACCTCCAAGAGACATTTAATGCTCACCAATTGCTCCAAGAAAGCCAAAACCTGCCAAATTCAATTTTCCCGCCCAAAAGACTTTGAACGGATGAGATCAATTCAAGATATCCAAGGGCTTATAATGAGTTGGGAAAGTCAAAGAGAGACCCAAGGAGCTATTAAAAGGAAGAAAAAATGAAGAAGGAAGTTAAGTAGTGTAGCAGTAGCTAGTAGAGTAGTATAATGTAGTTTTAGCTTATTTTTCATGTTATTGTAATTTTATTCTCAGCAAAACTTTAGTTGTAACTTATTTTCTCTTGAATAAATTTCAGTTTGAATGTTCAAATTTTAGTGCAATTTTCATTTTCATCAAAAGTAACAAATAAATATAGTTAAGAAAATATCAAAAAGATTATAATGATAAATCCAGAAGAAGCAAAAGGAGTATGGATAGTTTCGTTTAGAACTCATGGGAGTACTAGGAGTGTAAATTTGGGGCCTTTGATTCATGGTTCTTGGATTTGAAAAGCTCACTGTATGCAGTTTGTAAGGATTTCTCTTTACCATTTTTTGCATAATCTGTGATGGTTGTTTCTTATTGTTGAAAGTTGATTGATTTTGCTTATTTATGTTTGTTTTAGCCAAGCATTAGTTATTGTATCAGTTTCATAGGTTAGATTGCAAATTTACTTCACAAAATCTCATTTTCAGTCACTATAGGGGTGTTTGGATTTAGGTATCTAACTAAGTATTTGAGTTTGTTAGTGGTTACAACCTGTTGATACATCATTCTCAGGTTCATGTTATCCCATTTTAAGCCTTACATTGGTTACTTTGAAGCACAAAAGTCAAATCATCTCTTGAATCACCTTGACAGTTAACTGTCAAGGTATATGGTTCTAAACCAACCCAAATCTTTTCATTAGTTAGTGTTCTAGCTTATTTTCATCTTCTAATAGCTTATAATAACATGTATAATCAGTAGATTAAGCCCAAACTTCATAAAAGTCAAATAAGCAAGTTTTTCTCAAAAGTCAAAATGTGCATGTCTCAGTTTTTTTCATTTCTCGCAAGAATTAATTAGATTTTTGTGTTTAGATTTATGGCCTGAAACTTGTTTTGGTTATATTCCAACACCTCATCTTTGAGATCCCACACCCCTCTCATTTTTAGGAATTTTGTGCTAGGCCCCACACAACCCCAAACACACTTGCAGGGGGAGTGTCTCCCCTGCTTCAGCAGCAACCACTCCACACCACCACCTTGGTGGTGGTTTTCTGGCCACCATGGTGGTCCACAGCCCCCCATATTTGTTTCTTTGAAACCCCCCCCCCCATGGTTGGCTTCAATGATTGACCAATCCTTTGACCTAAATCTCTGTGGACCCCACCTAATTTAGTCCCCGAAATCTGTCCCCATTTTCAGTCCTCAATTAGGTTTCCAAAGTGCTTATTGTAGCTTATAGCTTATTTTGTGGTCCACTATTGCTTATTCCTGCTCTAACAAGTTGAAACAAGTTATTTGGATCAGAAAAACCCATTGTGGGTCCCACCTAAGCTGATTTTAGCTTATTTTGCCCCATGGTCAACAAAAGTCAACTGTTGACCCAAATAGCTTGTAATTTGCTTATTTTTTTATTTCTAAAAAACTTGTTTTCATTAAAGTTGTTAGTTTTTATTTATAAAATAGGTTTGTAAAATAAAAATCCAGAAAATCCAATTTAATATTAAGTGATAGTTTCTATTTAATGTAATTTAATTTTAATTTTCATTTTTAAATTTTTATTAAGTACTTAGCTATTTTATATTTTTCTTAAATTCCTCTTATATTAAAGTATTTATAATAATTTTTTCAGATTTTTATTTTATCATTTAGTATTTATTAGAATTAATCTTAGTTTTATTAATAATTAAGTAATAATTATTTTTAAATAGCATAATTAGTTTTTATTAAGTGAAACCTAGTTTTTATATTTTTTATAGCTTTTATATGTTATAAAATATTTTTAGAAATTTTATTAGAATTTTTACTGTTCATTTGCTATTTTTCTTAATTTAAAATAGTTTAATTAGGTAATTAATAATTAATTAGTAATTAATTAATAGAAAAATCACAAAAAGACAAAAATACTTATTTTCAATTTTAAAATTAGTTTTTAGTTATTTTATAATATTAGAAATTTTATTTTCACCCTTTTAGTATTTAATTAATATTATATTGTATTTAAGTGTTTTAAATATTAATAATAAGTATTAATTAGTATTTAATTAATAATAAATAATTAATTAGTGTAAAAATTAATTTTCTTTTTCTAAAAATTTACTTTTATCTTTTAATTTGTAAAAAAGTCATTTTCACCCCCTGGGTGTTTTCAGATTTCAGTTTTTACGTTCTATTTTTGTACGTTTACGTTTTATTTAAACGTAAACGTATACGTTTTAGGTTTAAATCATTTATGGTTTTTGTAACTTTCCCGTCTTATTCATATAGCTTCTTTAAGCTATTTCTTTGTAGATTCCTTAGTTTAATCACACACAATCCCCTTTCTCATCCAAATTCACCCGATCACAAAACCGTTTTGATTACAATCCACACCTCGTCGGGACATAACGACCCGGGGAAACCTTATACTTCCGTGGAGCATTGACTCTAGGCAGTTTGACCATCTTGACCACATCCGTGGTTGACTTTGGTTGACGGTTTATCATCAATCAATTTTTGGCGCCGCTGCCGGGGAGGTTGTGTGCGTTTTCTAAACGGTTTTTCTGATTAGTGTTTTTGGAATTCGTTCCATTGTACATTTATCCATCCTTTGTTCATATTTTCTTATTTCAAAACAAAACCGTTCCCGAAAACTTTTTAAACTCAGTTTTCAACGAACACAAAAAACACAAAAAGATTTTCCTTCTCATTTGTACAAAATGTATTTCCAAAAACCCCAAATAATCATCTTTACCCTCCTACCCTTTTGATTCTTCATTCCCTACCCTCTATACACATTTGATTCTTTCTATGTATCATCCACACTTTCTGGTTTGCCAGTGGTGTGGCAGTTCTCGTAATGGTGGTAATTGCCCCGGTTGTGGCATGGTAGAGTCAGGAAACGGGTCTGTCTATAACCAAGATCCCTATTCCTACCACGACACGACTGATTTATTCCACCAGCTACCACACCATCAGTCTCAGCAGTTTTACTGTTGTGAGTGTTGTGGTGGTTCACACTACAGTTCTGATTGTCAATCGGGAAACACGCTTGTCTATGAGCAGTTTCCTGATAACGATTATAACTTTGGCACATACGACTCACAGCCACATCAGTTTTACTATTGTGATTACTGTGGAGGTCCACACTTCAGCTCAGATTGTCAAACGGGGAATCCATATCCTTGTGACAATTTTGACACACCTTATTATGACTAACCTCTACAGTACGATATGAACTTCTTCCAGAAATGCAAAATATGATGAAAATCGTTGATGAGCTTAAGGGTTTAGTTAAAGACTTTGCCCAAAGACATACTCATCAAAAATCTATGGAAGAATTGCTAGCTGAAGAGCAGGCTGCTAGAATAAATGCCCAAGATGCCTATCAAAAATCTATTCGGGAATCAATTGCAAGAGAAAAAGCAGCCAAATCTAGCTCTTTGTTCCGTTTTATTCCTGATGACAGTGATGATGAGGATACACTTGACATCCTTGAATTTTATAAAACTTCATCAAGTTCATCAGTTGATATCCCAGCAGTTGAGATTCCATCTCAAACAACTGCTATCACACCCGAGGTTCCCACTCACTTTCTGAGCATGGGGGATGAGCATCTTAGCACTGTTCCTGATAAGGAATCGGACGAATTAATAAAGTCTAGTGTTGAGATCCTTGTCCCAATCCCGAGAGAGTCTGTGGAGTTTTTTAGACTCCATGGATCATTTTGAGCACTAGGGTTAAACAATAACATAGACAATAAGATCATGCAGCGGAATAAAAACAAATCATATGTTATTGACACAAGGTTTTACCAATCACCTCCAATTATTATTTGATCAGAATAATAACATGTTACCTAAACGTAACAGGGATCTAAGACACCTCAGACCTTAGAGGATACGAACAACACAAACTAGTTCTAGGCGTTTATAGTTTACACGCCCTAGAACACACATACACACCTTTCTGATATTTACATTGTGGAAGACATATCATAACCTGTACCCTATGTCTCTTTATATAGAGAGATATTAGGGTTTACAAAAGACTATGAAGGACTAAATATAAAATCTTCTTTATCAAGCAAATCCTTCTTGTTTCAATCTTCATCTTTTGTAGAATTCCAGCTTTGCATTATAGTCCCTTTGTTTCATTCTTTTATTTATTTTGTCACATCAAATCAAGAATCCCAACAATCTTCCCCTATTTGATGATGACAAAACAAACAAAGTCGTGTATGAACTTCTCTAGAAGTTGTAGAGAAGTTGAGATGTATGCATCTCCCTGAATGAAACAAATCTTGTCTTCCCCTTAATCCATGCCATGCCACTCTAAAATCTCTTCCCCTTTTTGTTATCAACAAATAGGGAATGTAAGCAATATAAACTTCCCCTCGAGTGGTGCATGTAGATCAAATGATTAAACACATCATAATATACTTCCCCTGAAATCAATGT
This sequence comes from Artemisia argyi, assembly GCA_030686995.1. Taxonomy (NCBI): domain Eukaryota; kingdom Viridiplantae; phylum Streptophyta; class Magnoliopsida; order Asterales; family Asteraceae; genus Artemisia; species Artemisia argyi. The sequence continues at coordinate 156,369,479 of CM060690.1, read as the reverse complement.
GTTAACCATCTATTGAATCTTCAATTCTGTAGGCTCTATGTAATGATCACATGTGAAGAAAACCAAATATAACGAACTTGATGAAGAAGTAGAATAACCCAAACTTGTGTCTTATGTCTTGTACTATCCACGTGACTTTGAACTTATACCTAAACTCGAATATATAAGTAGACCGCAATCTCTTGAGAAAATCCTCATCTTCAATGAGACACTGAGCACAATAATGTAACTCCTTCAAGTGATAGTTAACTAGGTCTTCGTCCATCCTCCCCTTGACCTATGAAAACTAGATTTGACAAGTCCTCATCACCACCGTATAAAACAAACAAGTTATCTTCAAAGTGTAACACCCACTTTGAGATATGATAAGGACACGAACTTGTGAAACTCAACTACAACATCAAATAAATGATAATCAATCTTCTTCGTAATCAATTAATCCAATAAGAACGAAATACCGAGCCTTTTTAAACCTTTAAGAACAAAAACCAAACCAATCTTCCTTGTGTGTGTGAACCAAAATCCCATAAACGCAGCAGCAGAATAAATTTTTTCGAGCAGCAGAATAAAATAACTAGAAGTAGAATCTCAAAAGTAGCAGTAGTATCGAATAGTGCAGCAGTATTTGGCAGCAGTAATATACGAAAGCAGCACAAAAATTCTAACATTCACAAGGCTGACCAATTATGTACTCATCGATTCAGTAGCCAAACCTCAACAGCAGCACTACTTAAGAATTAAATAATTTGCTTCATTAAGATCAATCCCACAACCAATAAATCCTTTTGCCAACCAGATAAGATCAGTACGAGAATTATTAAATTCTCATTCACATCGAAAGACGACAACCATATTATTCTGTCCCATAATAATATTCTATCACAGACCATGATCTTTGTAATATTATCTTCTAACGCAAATCCTTTAATATCATACCCACAATCAATATTAGTACGAGGATAAATAAATCACCACATGCGAAAAACAGCATAACATTCAAGTCCCATAAAGTACTACCGACCCGCGATCATGTCTTCAATTAATAGATACGAGGTATCAAGCATCAGCCAATCATAGAGTAATATTTAATGACTAAAACCATTGACCCACTTAACTTGAAGTTAATCTATTCAATTTAAATCATATGCGGCAAACTAATTAATAATCTTCAAACACCAATCCACGTGAATCTCTAATGAATAATATGAACTTCTCACAATTATAATCATTGACCAATCCGCAACAACACTTCATTCACTGGCCCACGATTGATGATTATTTAAACAATTAATTTAACCCCTTCGACTCATGAGATAGCAGAATAACGAATAAAGGTCGATACCAAATAAAATTGATTAAACAGAAAACGATCGTACCTTCGACTCATGGATCATTTTGAGCACTAGGGTTAAACAATAACATAGACAATAAGATCATGCAGCGGAATAAAAACAAATCATATGTTATTGACACAAGGTTTTACCAATCACCTCCAATTATTATTTGATCAGAATAATAACATGTTACCTAAATGTAACAGGGATCTAAGACACCTCAGACCTTAGAGGATACGAACAACACAAACTAGTTCTAGGCGTTTATAGTTTACACGCCCTAGAACACACATACACACCTTTCTGATATTTACATTGTGGAAGACATATCATAACCTGTACCCTATGTCTCTTTATATAGAGAGATATTAGGGTTTACAAAAGACTATGAAGGACTAAATATAAAATCTTCTTTATCAAGCAAATCCTTCTTGTTTCAATCTTCATCTTTTGTAGAATTCCAGCTTTGCATTATAGTCCTTTTGTTTCATTCTTTTATTTATTTTGTCACATCAAATCAAGAATCCCAACAGAGTCACAGGGAACTCTTGAGCATATGTGTGATATTCCTTCCCCCATTGAGTGTCCTAAAGATCAATTTAAGACTTTCTCCGATTGTAGCGATGATTGTACATCTTATGGAGACATCGAGTATGTTGAGGCGTCAGTTCCACATTCTGATGCTGATCATCTTCTTGAGGAGTTCGCTGATGAACTTGCTCACATCAATCCACTTTCATTGGAAAGTGATGATGGTCTCCTCGATTTCGAAGCCGATCTGGGAGAAATTGAAAGTCTCCTATATCATGATCCGTCACTCACTTCTGATCCCAGCAGTCCAACAGAGAATAATATTCACTTTGTTCCCGAAACATTCAATACGACTCTCACCAATCCTCTATTTGAATTCGAATCTGAATTCATTTTGATTTCTGATAATCCAATATTTGATATTCGGAATGAGGATTGTGATTAGTCTATTCCGGAACATGAGTTCACAGATTCACATCTTGTGAATAATTCTCTTCATGAGAAGTTCTCCGGTGAACTCACTCATCATATCATGACTCCTCCGGAGTTTGATATCCCGGGGGGAGATGCACTCAATCATGAGAATTTGCAAATTCCCACCCACCCTCCCGGGATGTTTTTGAGCTTACCCTTTGAAATCCAAACTCAGGCTACGGAGCCTGCTCTCGAGGAAGAAGATCAAATCATGCTTTTTATCATGATTTTCTTCCTTTTCTTCACCTATAAGGTGACTTCTTCCCTTCTTCACTCCTTCGGGAATGAAGACACTATCTTTGATCCCGACATTTTCATGTATCATTATCTGGAGCCGGATACTTATCTCATCGGTGTAGAACTTTCACGTGCTTCAAATGTTTGTCCAAACATCTTGAATGAAAGTCCGATTGAGATTGTTTCTTCCACATCATGCTTCCCCAAGGACAAATGAATTCGGGGTCGAGTCAAGCTAGCGACACGGTAAACAAAAACAGTAGCACGCTTATAGGGTTTTCACCCTAAGTGTGGGGGAGTCCCCCATGCTATGGTTACAAATGAAGTGAAAAACAAAATGGTGTTTTCCACGCTTAGCTTGTAATGTTGCCCTTTTACGTTCAAAATGTCGGCATAATATCCGGGATTTTGAATATTGAGGACAATATTCATGCTAAGTGTGGGGGGGTATTTCGCTATTCTAGTGAATTTTATCACATTTTACTATATAATACCCCCGTTTTTAGCCAAAATTTCAAAAATTTTAAAAAATTTTCACCGGTGCTTCAAAAATTTTGTGGCAATCAGTCCGCCTTGTCTAAGCGACAAAAGGGATAGGCTAGTCCAGGAGCAAACGGCTCTTGGTAAAGACATATCAAATCCGTTTATGGCTTGCAATTTGCCCAAAATTGTATGTTCCTCAACTCCCCATATCCCATAAAGCGAATGAGTTGGCTAGCCCACAAGATTATGGCTTGTGGTAAAGGCAGTGGAAAATCCATAATTGGTAATCAGCTCACCAAGATGTTAACGTTGTCCATCAAGAGCTGGCTAGTCCAGAAGCAAACGGCTTCTGGTAAAGACTAATCAAATCCGTTGACAGCTGGTGGTTTGCTCAAAATCACACGGTTATCAGGTGTGCCACAGTTCTTACACCTGGCTACTCCAGAAGTGATGACTTTTGGTAAAGAGTTTAAAATCCATAAAGTTTTCAAAACAGTTATTGCTAGGGACTAGCAATAGTTTAGTGTGGGGGATTGATGAGTGCTCAAACATTCATCATTTTTAGTCAAATCTGAACTGCAAAACATACAAAAACACTCAAAAATGCATCAAAATACTAAAAATATTTCAAAATTGTGTTTTATATGTTTTAGATGCAAAATGAGCAAAAACAGACAAAAAACGTACAAAGTTTGCAAAATTGGCAGTTTCAGTCCCCCAACTTTCAAAAATTGGCAAAAATAGTCCCTGAGCACATATTTTAAAAGAAAAATCACCAAAGGTCCTTTCACAATCATAAGTTGTCATATTTAGTCCTTTGGTGAAAAATTGGAAAAGTTTTGGAAATTTACAATTTAGCCCCTGAAGTTTCAGATTTTGGCAGATTTAGTCCCTGGTGAGATATTTTTGAAAGAAAAATCATTCTTGGACCTTGGGAAATCAAAAGTTATCAAAATGGGTCCTGGGTGAAAGTTTTGTGGAAATTACATACTTGGTCCCTGTACTTTGTAAACTTGTCAATTTTGGTCCTTGGTGTTTTAAAATGAAAAAAAAAAAAAAAAAAAAAAAAAAAATCATGATCCTTATATTATTGGGATATGGCAAGATTGGTACTTTGAAACACTTTTGGAAAATGACAAATTCAGCCCATCAGTTTCAGTTATTACATGAATGGTCCTTGTGATTTATTAGCTTAACCAAATTGAACCCTTGTGTTAAATAAAACCAAATCCAAACCTGCCAAGCCCACCAACCAAAACCTCAAGCCCAAAATTTTACCAGCCTGTTGATATAAATAATGTTTGTGAATGTTATTAATATTTCTCAATAAACCTATGTTTTGATAATCACAAAACTTAAATCAAATTAAGTCAAGAATAAGACATAAACAAGTATTTGGTGACAAATATTTACCTCTACATCTTATATCACTCAAGGTATGCATAAACTTAGTAACTTATGCATTACATGATCAAAGGAAATTTTATATTAATACATAACATTATATAAAATGATTTTAACATTCTATATATATTTGTAAATCATTTTTGGTAAAGCTTTATTAAACCACAAAAATATGATTTCAAATTTCCAACCAAAAAGGGCAAATTTTATCTAGAAAAACTTTTGGAACGTTCAGGAGGGCGGCCCCCTTAATTTTACTAGGCGGCCCCCTTAATCATTAAGGGGACCGGCCTAGAATTAAGGGGACCGGCACGCTCCCGAACAGTAAAATCTGGCCCTATAAATATTGGATCATTCCACATATTTTTCTCACCTTTTTGCACTATAAACTTTCTGATCCAATCTTCTTCTCTAAATCTAAAATCCTTTGATCGTATATTTCATAAGTCTTTGTTTCCAAGTGATCCAAAGCTTCATCCATTCAAGTGCAAGAAAAAGAACACTTCTCTACATCCATCTTATTGTAGTGGTGTTGTGTATAGCTAGTTTCATATAGTACTAGTGATAGTTATTTGTTAAGGTGTTGTGTATATTTGTTGATTGTAGAATCTTGGTGTGTTGTAAACTAGTTTAGTAGTTGTGACTTAGTTGTGCATAGAAGAAGGTGTGAAGATTGACAAGGTGTGAAGACGGTGTGAAGTCTTGAAGAAGGTGTAAAGGTGTGATTAAGGTGTGAAGATCACGTGGTGTGATATTTGGTGTGAGATTGGTTCTAGCTACAATTAGAACTCGACATTTACCTTAGTGTTGTTAACTTGTGTAAGCCAAGGTGTGTAAGGTTTCTCCACCATAAGGAGTTTGTTGACATAGTGACGAAAACTCTCGAGTGTGGTACTCGGGGAGTGGAGTAGGGCAAGGAAGGTGTCCTTGTAGCCGAACCACTATAAATTCACGTGTTGTGGTTTGATCTTTCTAACTCTATCTTTTCTTCATTACATTTCAATACTTTCAATATTAGTTTAGACTTGCTTATATTGGTTGTTGCTTGAACTCACTTAAGATCGAATCGAAAGTTTTTCTAACCAACAAAATATTTTAGAAATAAATTCAAAAGGACATAAAACTATTCAACCTCCCCTTCTAGTTTTCCACACAGCCTACTCCTACAAAACCATTACCCTGTTTTTTTTTATTATCACCCCAGTCAACACCCACGTTGACCACCCATCTTCTACCCCCACTTGCAATACACTCCCTGCAACACTCAACCTGTCAACCCCCCTCCTCTGCCCCTCTCCCATACTATGTCTCTCCACCTCACCACTAACCTCCAAGAGACATTTAATGCTCACCAATTGCTCCAAGAAAGCCACAACCTGCCAAATTCAATTTTCCCGCCCAAAAGACTTTGAACGGATGAGATCAATTCAAGATATCCAAGGGCTTATAATGAGTTGGGAAAGTCAAAGAGAGACCCAAGGAGCTATTAAAAGGAAGAAAAAATGAAGAAGGAAGTTAAGTAGTGTAGCAGTAGCTAGTAGAGTAGTATAATGTAGTTTTAGCTTATATTTCATGTTATTGTAATTTTATTCTCAGCAAAACTTTAGTTGTAACTTATTTTCTCTTGAATAAATTTCAGTTTGAATGTTCAAATTTTAGTGCAATTTTCATTTTCATCAAAAGTAACAAATAAATATAGTTAAGAAAATATCAAAAAGATTATAATGATAAATCCAGAAGAAGCAAAAGGAGTATGGATAGTTTGGTTTAGAACTCATGGGAGTACTAGGAGTGTAAATTTGGGGCCTTTGATTCATGGTTCTTGGATTTGAAAAGCTCACTGTATGCAGTTTGTAAGGATTTCTCTTTACCATTTTTTGCATAATCTGTGATGGTTGTTTCTTATTGTTGAAAGTTGATTGATTTTGCTTATTTATGTTTGTTTTAGCCTAGCATTAGTTATTGTATCAGTTTCATAGGTTAGATTGCAAATTTACTTCACAAAATCTCATTTTCAGTCACTATAGGGGTGTTTGGATTTAGGTATCTAACTAAGTATTTGAGTTTGTTAGTGGTTACAACCTGTTGATACATCATTCTCAGGTTCATGTTATCCCATTTTAAGCCTTACATTGGTCTCTTTGAAGCAAAAAAGTCAAATCATCTCTTGAATCACCTTGACAGTTAACTGTCAAGGTATATGGTTCTAAACCAACCCAAATCTTTTCATTAGTTAGTGTTCTAGCTTATTTTCATCTTCTAATAGCTTATAATAACATGTATAATCAGTAGATTAAGCCCAAACTTCATAAAAGTCAAATAAGCAAGTTTTTATCAAAAGTCAAAATGTTAGCAAGAATTAATTAGATTTTTGTGTTTAGATTTATGGCCTGAAACTTGTTTTTGTTATAGTCCAACACCTCATCTTTGAGATCCCACACCCCTCTCATTTTTAGGAATTTTGTGCTGGGCCCCACACCACCCTAAACACACTTGCAGGGGGAGTATCTCCCCTGCTTCAGCAGCAACCACTCCACACCACCACCTTGGTGGTGGTTTTCTGGCCACCATGGTGGTCCACAACCCCCCATATTTGTTTCTTTGAAACCCCCCCCATGGTAGGCTTCAAGGATTGACCAATCCTTTGACCTAAATCTCTGTGGACCCCACCTAATTTAGTCCCCAAAATCTGTCCCCATTTTCAGTCCTCAATTAGGTTTCCAAAGTGCTTATTGTAGCTTATAGCTTATTTTGTGGTCGACTATTGCTTATTCCTGCTCTAACAAGTTCAAACAAGTTATTTGGATCAGAAAAACCCATTGTGGGTCCCACGTAAGCTGATTTTAGCTTATTTTGCCCCTTGGTCAACAAAAGTCAACTGTTGACCCAAATAGCATGTAATTTGCTTATTTTTGATTTCTAAAAAACTTGTTTTCATTAAAGTTGTTAGTTTTTAGTTATAAAATAGGTTTGTAAAATAAAAATCCAGAAAATCCAATTTAATATTAAGTGATAGTTTCTATTTAATGTAATTTAATTTTAATTTTCATTTTTAAATTTTTATTAAGTACTTAGCTATTTTATATTTTTCTTAAATTCTTCTTATATTAAAGCATTTATAATAATTTTTTCAGATTTTTATTTTATCATTTAGTATTTATTAGAATTAATCTTAGTTTTATTAATAATTAAGTAATAATTAGTTTTAAATAGCATAATTAGTTTTTATTAAGTGAAACCTAGTTTTTATATTTTTTATAGCTTTTATATGTTATAAAACATTTTTAGAAATTTTATTAGAATTTTTACTGTTCATTTGCTATTTTTCTTAATTTAAAATAGTTTAATTAGGTAATTAATAATTAATTAGTAATTAATTAATAGAAAAATCACAAAAAGACACAAATACTTATTTTCAATTTTAAAATTAGTTTTTAGTTATTTTATAATTTTAGAAATTCTATTTTCACCCTTTTAGTATTTAATTAATATTATATTGTATTTAAGTGTTTTAAATATTAATAGTAAGTATTAATTAGTATTTAATTAATAATGAATAATTAATTAGTGTAAAAATTAATTTTCTTTTTCTAAAAATTTACTTTTATCTTTTAATTTGTAAAAAAGTCATTTTCACCCCCTGGGTGTTTTCTGATTTCAGTTTTTACGTTTTATTTTTGTACGTTTACATTTTATTTAAACGTAAACGTACACGTTTTAGGTTTAAATCGTTTATGGTTTTTGTTACTTTCCCGTCTTATTTATATAGCTTCTTTAAGCTATTTCTTTGTAGATTCCTTAGTTTAATCACACACAATCCCCTTTCTCATCCAAATTCACCCGATCACGAAACCATTTTGATTACAATCCACACCTCGTCGGGACATAACGACCCGGGGAAACCTTATACTTCCGCGGAGCATTGACTCTAGGCAGTTTGACCATCTTGACCACATCCGTGGTTGAATTTGGTTGACGGTTTAGCATCAATCAATGGTGTAGTGTAATATGTCAGAACTGCTCAAAGAAGGGACACACATCTAAGGATTGTAGGGCTCGACCCCTTGCTATGGTTCAAGCTACTCCTGAAGTGAGAAGTAAGGCGGATGTTACTTGTTTTGGGTGTGGAAATAAAGGAAACTATATGAGTGAGTGTAGAGGATCGTGGAACCGAGGAAATCAATGCTCGGGTGGTAATGGGTACAATCATGGAAATCGTGGAGCTAGAGGAAACTGTGGACGTCAAGACAATGAGGACCAACGTGTGGAAGCAGGAACTGCTCATGGGAGAGTGTATGCACTCGGAAACGAGAGAGGAGAAGATCCGAACGTCGTTACTGGTACGTTCCTTCTCAATAATCGTTATGCTTCCATACTATTTGATACTGGTGCCGATAGAAGTTTTGTGTCCACTACGTTTGCACCCTTACTAGAGAAACCCCCAATGGCCTTAGGAATTGGGTATGATGTATAGTTAGCTAATGGAAACATAGAAAGGATTAAAACTATCATTCGCGGTTGCACGTTAAATTTCTTGAATCACCCTTTCAACATAGATCTTCTACCCGTCACGTTAGGAAGTTTCGATGTCATCATTGGTATGGATTGGTTGTCAAAGTATCGTGCTCACATACTTTGTGATGAGAAGATCGTGCGTGTGCCTTACGGAAAGGAGATTCTAAATATACAAGGAGATCGAAAAGGTTCAAGGAGCCCATCCCGATTAGCGGTCATTTCTTGCACTAAGTTACCAAAGTTGATGGAAAAAGGATGTTGTCTTTTTTTAGCTCAAATATCTGAGAAAGGAGGGAAGGAGAAGAAGGAAAGGTGCATTGGAGATGTGCCTATAGTTCGTGATTTTCCTGATGTATTTCCTGATGATTTGTCAGGAATTCCGCCTACTAGACAAGTGGAGTTTCAGATTGAGTTGATACCTGGTGCTGCACCTGTGGCACGAGCGCCTTATCGACTTGCACCCACTGAGTTGGAAGAGTTGTCGAAACAATTAGCGGAGTTAGCCGAAAAAGGATTCATTCGACCAAGTTCTTCACCTTGGGGAGCCCCGGTCTTATTTGTGAAGAAGAAGGATGGATCGTTTCGTATGTGTATTGATTACCGAGAGTTGAACAAGTTAACGGTGAAGAGTAGATACCCGTTACCGAGGATCGACGACTTGTTCGATCAGCTCCAAGGATCGAGTGTGTATTCGAAGATCGATCTGAGATCGGGATATCATCAACTTAGAGTTCGCGAGGAAGATATTCCGAAAACGGCTTTCAGAACCCGTTACGGGCATTATGAATTCCAAGTGATGCCGTTTGGGTTGACTAACGCACCAGCAGTATTCATGGATCTCATGAATCGGGTGTGTAAGCCTTATTTAGATAAGTTTGTGATCGTGTTCATTGACGATATTCTAATCTACTCGAAGAGTGAAATAGAGCATGAGGAGCATCTAAGGCTTATCTTGGAATTGCTCAGGAGGGAGAAGTTGTATGCCAAGTTCTCCAAATGTGAATTTTGGATTCCGACGGTACAATTTTTGGGTCATGTGATTGATAGTCAAGGAGTTCATGTAGATCCCGCAAAAATTGAGGCTATTAAAGATTGGGCTGCACCGACAACCCCGACTGAAGTTCGTCAATTTTTGGGTTTAGCCGGTTACTACCGAAAATTCATTGAGGGATTTTCGAAGATAGCAAAACCGTTGACCAAATTGACTCAAAAGAGTGTTAAATACGAATGGGGAGATAAGGAAGAGGAAGCATTTCAATTACTTAAGGAGATGTTATGTAGTGCTCCTATCTTAGCGTTACCTGAAGGTAGTGAGGACTTTGTTGTCTATTGTGACGCTTCTCATAAAGGTTTGGGAGCTGTGTTAATGCAACGAGAGAAAGTGATAGCTTATGCTTCCCGACAGCTCAAGAAGCACGAGAAGAACTACACCACTCATGATTTGGAGTTAGGTGCTGTGGTTTTTGCTTTGAGGATATGGAGACATTACTTGTACGAAACCAAATGTGTTGTGTTTACCGACCACAAAAGTCTACAACACATCTTGAACCAAAAAGAGATCAACATGAGACAACGACGTAGGATCGAGTTGTTAAGCGATTATGATTGTGAAATCCGCTATCATCCTGGTAAAGCAAACGTTGTTGCTGATGCTCTTAGTCGAAAGGAAAGGATCCCGCTGTTATGAGTTAGGTCATTGGGAATGACTATCGTATCTCCATTACCGTCTCAAATATTTGAAACTCAAATGGAAGCGTTGAAAGCAGAAAACCGACCTGCTGAGAACATATTTGGGATGGCTGAAAATGAGAAAGGATTTGTTAAGCGTTCTGATGGAGTATTGTGTTTTGGAAACCGAAGTTGGGTACCATTGTATGGAGGAATTCGAGAGTTGATTATGCATGAGTCGCATAAGTCAAGGTACTCTATTCATCCTGGGTCTGACAAGATGTACCAGGATATGAAAAAGTTATATTGGTGTCCAAGCATGACGGCATATATAGCGTTGTATGTTAGTAAGTGCTTGACATGTTCTAAGGTTAAAGCCGAACATCAAAGACCGTCAGGATTATTGACGCAGCCAGAACTCCCAGTTTGGAAATGGGAGCGGATTACAATGGACTTTATTACCAAATTACCAAAGACAGCTAGCGGTTGTGACGCTATTTGGGTAATTGTGGATCGATTGACTAAGTCTGCTCATTTCCTGGCGATTAGTGAAGATGATAGTGTCGACAAACTTGTGAGGTTATATGTGAAAGAAATTATTTCTCGTCATGGAGTTCCGATATCGATTATTTCTGATCGCGACAGCCGCTTCACATCAGCTTTGTGGCGAACACTTCAAACCGCTTTAGGGACGAAACTTGATATGAGTACTGCATATCATCCCCAAACCGATGGTCAAAGTGAGAGGACCATTCAGACTTTGGAGGATATGCTTCGTGCATGTATAATAGACTTTGGTAAAGGCTGGGAGAAATATCTACCCCTAGCGGATTCTCCTATAACAATAGCTACCACACAAGTCTTAAAGCTGCACCATTTGAAGCTTTATATGGTCGTAAATGCCGTTCGCTTATTGGTTGGGCTGAAGTTGGAGATAGCCAACTCACAGACCCCGAGCTTATATTGGAGACTACTGAAAAAGTGACTCAAATTCGTGATTGATTACAAGCAACTAGAGATAGGCAGAAAAGTTACGCCGACCAGAGACGTAAACCCCTAGAGTTCCAGGTTGGAGACAAAGTGATACTGAAAGTCTCGCCTTGGAAAGGTGTGATACGTTTCGGGAAACGTGGGAAACTCAACCCCCGCTACATTGGACCATTTCTTATTTTGGAAAGAATTGGGCCCGTGGCTTATCGGTTGGAATTACCACATGAACTGAGTAAAGTTCACGATGTGTTTCATGTTAGTAATTTGAAGAAGTGTCTTTCTGATGAGACGCCGGTTATGCCGATGAAAGATATTCGTATTGATGAGAAATTAAACTTTGTGGAAGAGCCGATCGAGATATTGGATCATGAGATTAAATGACTCAAGCAAAGTTGCATTCCACTCATTAAGTCGCATTCCACTCATTACGTGGGAACGTTAGGACGAGTTCCGAAAGAGATATCCGAAGCTTTTTCACTTCGTAGATGGATTGTTCCGAGAGAAACTCGGGACGGGTTTCTTTTGAGGCTGGGAGGATGTGACAACTGGCAAATTAGGGAGCCATTTTGAAAACCCGCATTACGTTAAAGTTCGTTTATAAATCTATATTTGAAATTTTATTCGTAACGAACTTGTAAAACCTATATTATGGTTGATTATATTTTAAAATCTTTATGGGATTTGAGATTTATTTTAAAGATTCGATATGAATATATATATGTGGTGATTTAACTTTGAAATTCTCATTTGGCATTACGTTGACTTCGGCACTACGATAACCTAACTAAAATTTTATGTCTTGAGTTTACGGATTCGACTATATATATATATATATGTATTTATGGAACATTTCGTGAAATATTTAATGATTTGAAACGAGTTTCGGGTTTTGGTTCGTGTAATTTACACCCACCCATCATACCCTTAATACTAATAATACTATTATTATTATTATTATTATCATTATTAATAAAAATAATATTTTTTTTAGAGTAAGCTACAAAATATCGTCCTTGTGGTTCCTGGTATTCCAAAAACATACAAACACCATCTCCATCTTTATTTCACTCTCTCTCTCTCTCTTTGAAAACTCCATCACCACCGCCGCCTATATTGGCCACCACAACCACCACCGCCACTCCCACTCACAAAATAACACCACCATCTTAACCACCTCGTCCCGATCTATCATTTGGTATACACCACGCGCTCTAAAACCCTTTCTAACACCACGAAATCATCACCCCCGCCACGATAACATCACATTTTCATCTTTTTCTTGTTGGGTTTTTGTAGAAACGTAAGATTGGAGTCGTTTTGAAGGTATATGACCACGAATTGCAACTCGTGTGTCTTAAATCGTGTCCCAAACCATGGGTACACGACTTTTATTAAATGGGTTTTGTAAAATACCTATGGGAAATGATATTTTGATGAAGTAAACGTGTTTGGTATCCGGGTTGTAGATTTTGGGTTGTTGTTGACCTGTTGACCACGAGCCGTGGCTCATGGCTCATCATGGTTCGAGCCTATGGCTTGGTTTTGATGATGGAATGTCGACCTAGTACTCTTGTTAGCAAGAGTTTGATATTGGAGTTTCATTGGTTATTTGGTTTGGACTAAATGTGAACCTTGTTATTGTTGTTGGTATGCCGCGACTATAATGGTCCATTTGGCAGCTTGGTGCTCGTATGAGCCTTAGCCGAGACCCAAGTGGGTTACAAGGCTCGGGTTTGGCTTGGTAAACCAACCCGGAACTAGCCTACTTTAATTATTTTTCTTGTTATGGTTTACATTGTTATTAGTATTGATGTGGCATTTGATTTGGTCGAATGTTTTAGTTGGGTCGAGACCATTGTGGTCTCGACAATGGATATAATGTGATGATTGAGGAGTTGTTGACGAATGGTATATATGGGGACCGATTGTGAGACGGTCAAATTAGATGACGGAGATAGGTTAGTCGGGTACCGTAGTCGGACCTTATTGTTGTAGCACGTGATATGGGTATTGTTTGGACGGAGTTGGATTGATTGATTTTGACTTGGTTATTTTTATTTCGGACTTGGACAATGAGCCGAGAGTGATGGCTCGACATGTGACCATTTCGTATGACTCGATAAATATTTATAATCAAACACAAATAATAAAACTCGTAATAATATTATTAATAATATGAACGTTTATATAAATATATAAACGTGAAAACGTATATATATTTATACAAGTGCGTATATTAATAATAAAAAGATCACGAGTAATATTATAACAATTACGTGACTATAAATATTATGCTATGAAAGTAGTGTAATAATATTGGGAGCGTTATTATAATTAAACACTATAAATAACGATGAAATCTTGACGTTGAATAAATAATTAAATAAAATAATTTCTTTTAAATAAACGAGGAAAACTATCGAGTTATACAGGGTCGTGGTCACTTGAGTCCAAGTGGATTATATTATTTGTGACGTTCGTGTTGTCACGGATATATGACGATTAATACATTCACTTTCGATAACTACGTAACTTATTTAATTGACGGGTTAAATAAGAGCTATTTAGTTATTTAAATTGAGTATATTAATGGGCATCGTATCCTACGACGCCCATAGGTTGTGGTATACGTACGAGAATAATGAATTACTAAGTATCTCGTGAGGTTGCCAAATTGACGAATTAGGTAAGCTTAACGGCATAATTAGAGAATTTATTAAACTTTGATATATACCATATAGTATTTTATGTGCAATGTGTGACCTAGAATTTGGGTATAATCTTAGAATGGTATATTAAGTAAATAAATGTGGGGGATTACCAAATCGACGGATTTGATAAACCTCGATGATTTATTTAAATAATATATTGGGCTAATATTAGACCTATAGATTATTTTATTATTCTTTTTGTTGTGACTTCTTGGTTTGAGTTGTGTCGACCCACCACCCGTATGGATACCAAACGCCGAACTCCAAACTAATACGAGAATAATACGAGAAATGGATTTTCGGAAGTAAAATAGAATATGTTCGGGTTTGGGAATATTCGATTTTGAGGAAGTGATTTCTGAACGAGTTGATATTGTTAGGTTGTGCCGAGTCCGTTGTTGCCGTCTTTTGAGTTACTATACGTCTTACTTCTACCGATTTCTTCTAGCTGATTTATGGACTTGAGGTGAGTCATAGCCCCACTTTTTACTCTTGAACTATGTTTTCAATACTTGGGGTGAGAAATATGCAAATTATTTTATGTAGACTATTATCGCTTTTATATTCTTTTAAAACTTGCTATGCGTATGGACTAGGATGAATTGCCAACTTTAGTCACATAGATTCGTGTGAACTATTCAAGGTTGGCTTATTTTGATACTATAGTGTGCACATATAGGTTATTAATACTTCGGAGGTTATCCGAGTATTTATGATATTCCGGGGGGTACCCGTGTATCTATGTTGTGGCGGAGGGTATCCGCAGGTTTATTACGGAAGGTATCCGTGTATTTATGATGGAGCGGAGGGTATCCGCAGGTTTTTAGTGAAGACCTAAGTCTAGCTAGCAAGCGTTTTGCGTATATGTCCACTATATTGAATTATGAATTTAAACCTATGATCTCACCAGCGAAAACTGACTTTTAGCATATTTTCTCAGGTAATTAAGTGATGATTTGGATGCTTGGATTGGAAGGCTTGGCTATGGCACCTGGTTTATGGATCTATATTCTAAAACTCTGATATTTAATTGTGGACCTACGTTTATTTCTTTTGGGCTTGACTCTGAATGAATTTGGGATAAATGTAAACTTTAAAACCCCGTTTGGTTGTGTTTTTCTCTTGTTTACTTTATCTCGTTCTTTTATGTCTTGTGTTGGATACCAATCCCCGTAGCACCCCGAAAGCTTGTTGAGTCTTCCGCTGTAATAAATTTTGGGGGTGTTACAGTTATGATATTTACTAGTGTATTTTAGAAGATTATGTATCTTGTAATTTTATCCTTAAAAGATCAAAACTCCCATTTGCTTTTAGTAATTTAAAGACTATCTTTAAATACTTTAGCAAACAAAGCAACAATACAATTTTCTCTTTTGGGATATTACAAATACACAATGACTGTTCCTGATTTTTATTTGTTAATAACCTACTCATAAGTAGTTTAACAAATTCATAACGTCAATTTAATACTTAATGTGATTCATCACATTCATTACATTCCATGATAATGTCTTATTAATCTTCTATGTTGGAGGTTTATTAAGTATGTCCAAGTCATACTCAATATTCTAACCTTGATAACTTTTGGAAGAAAATAAGTCACAGTTATCTTTAATTAAACAATATAACTAGAGTTTGATTTTTCTAACTAAACATAACATAAACATTTGATATTTCATTAGTATTAATATTGAAAGACAATCTAGCAATATTTAAGATAACCATATTTCCTTTTGGCTTGTCTATTTACCAACTAAGCCATTTTAATGGTATAATAGTATTTTCAAGCCAATTACATGCTTTATAACAAAAGTACTTTTTACAAAGTCATTTTATGTCCATGTCTCTACAAGAAAACATAAACTGGTATAATCCCACTATAAGTTATAAGTCATTTAACAATTTAATGATTTCATGTACATGTCTTAATTAAAAAACATAACAAGATAACGTCTTACTTTATTATAAGTTTTGTAACAATTAAAAGACTTTATGTTTATATCTTTACAATTAAATATAAACATGTTTAACTAAAGTAATTATGAACACCATCTTTTGGTTTCAATAATAATTTCAAGTTAATTTATTACTTCACAATAATGTAGACAACATTATTTCTTCATTTATTTATGTCATTCCAAGAACACATAAATATTCAGATTGAAGCAACATTAGATTACTTTATTAATTTGTGTCATTCCATAAATTCATAAATATACAAATTAAAGTAGTCTTAATATCATATTGACACATGTTCTAATAGGTATCTAATTTAGAAACTGCAAATTCTCATAGTTCAATTACATCAGTTGATATGCTAGTAATGAAAATATGAATTTTACCTTGTTGTTGCAATCTAGCTAAGCTCTCACATAACATAAATAGTAACACCAAGTGTTTCTTGAATTACATGTATATAATTCATATTAGAAAGTAATTCTCTTACCTTGCAGTCAAGAGAATCAATTAAATCATATCTTTATGAGTTGTTTCTTGCACACATCAGAAATAACATTTCTCCCACTTGTGCATGGAACAACCTCATATAGTTGATAAACAACACACCATGCATTTGTTTATGTGATCAATATGATTGTGTCATAGATTTTAGCATAACAAGTATTTATAGAACAACAATGTCTAGTAAGGAAACGTACAAGACTATCCTTAAAAGTATGAGTGTCTACACTTGGAAAGTAATTATTTTTAGCTACCAAGATGTCAAAGCTTGTAACTCCCACTGAATTAAAGATCATTAGAATAATTCCTTATTCAGTAATAAGTACACAATACTCCCACTGAATTTGACAACAATGTAAATGTTTCATATCAAGTGAAAGAAAATAGTGTGCTTTTAACTTTCCTACACCTTTGAATGTCCATACGTAACAATTACTTATGCACTAAAGAGTGTATCCTACTATGTAAATGATGGACTATCCACCAAATGCTATTAACTTGAAAAATTGGGCATGCAATTTCTTCCTTAACAGGTCTACCATCCTACAATGTATGTAGTACCTCTTAAATAGTCAAAACAACTAGTTTGTCTGTTAACATTTTGCATTAATTAGTCTAGCTTTTAATAACTCATAAAATATCATACATAATTTTCTGTTAACCAAATATCATATTTGTTACTAAGAATTTAATTACCAAATAAGGATGATAAAATCCCTATGAAAAATATGCAATTATCTTAACTATTAAAAATTTGCTATGAGTTATACTAGAATTGAGACATATCTAATATTCCTGTTATCCTTTTTCATTCATGAAAAGAAATAGGATTGTATCTCACTATTCTTTCATAGAAAGGAGACTTCTTTTGTCTTTTAAGTAAATTATTCTTAATCAAACATTTGTTTGAAAACAGAACGATATCAATTTACCAAAGCCCAAAGTGCGTTTACGGTTTGAACGTTGCATTAATACATTAAAAACGAATTACAAAATTCAATTTCAGTATTTTTGATAATTGGTCTTTAAGAAAATAAAATACCCATTGGTAAATATTCATATAAATCGTAGTACTTTCTTAAAGCTAGGATCCTAATTGACATAGTACCATTACATCAGTTGATCTGCTAGTAATGATAGTATTCAGCAAGGTAATAGTCGAACAATAATTGCCAATATCATATTGCAATTCCTAGATCATTATGGGATTTACATTCACAAAACCTTTTGCAATGTAAGCATGTTTCATCCCCATCTAATGCCTTGAGTCCAAGCTCTCACTTCCTACTCAATTTAAGTCGTCTAACTTAAAAACTGCAAACCCATAATTCCATTACATCAGTTGATCTGCTAGGAATGAAATTATGAAATTTACCTCTCCATTGCAATCTAGCCAAGCTCTCACATGACGTAAACTACAACTTCAAGTGTTCTTAATTAGATAGCATTCGACTTAATTTTATAAGGGTATTAATTTTGACGTGTAATCAAAATAATGTATGAAGAAGCATGCATACAACTTCATAACATTGGTTTTACAAAACAATTTTAATTACAAATTCACTAAGAGTAAAATAGCAAAATTTTGATTGAGGTATCGGGTTCACCAATAAAAGTATTACCAACAATTATCGTCCACTTATATCGTACTTTTGCATAAGCCCTAAAGCTTAGTGTTTCGGATAATCATTGTGGAATTGTGGTCAATTCACCCTTAAGATGACAGTGTACGTAAAATAGTGATATAGGTAAGTCTAGATCGGCACACAAGTGGTTGTAGAGAACCGGTAAGTGCATGGTCTTTAAAATCCCCTCTCTACAAGCACATTGTATGGCGACTTTCGGTCCGCCTTTCGCACACTATGTACAAAAACATCAATCAACCAATCCTTTAAAATTTAAACTCTTAAAACCAAAACAATTTCGCCATTTATTTAGTCCATATTATTTTTCTATTCAAAATTACCCTTTTTTGTTTATAAACATGTCTCACATAATAATAAACAAAAAACAAGTAATACATAATAAAAAATAAAATAACCAAATAAACATATACATAACATAACAATTAAATATGTATAAACATGTAGCCAAATGCATATTTATTCAATAGTTCTAATAATAATCAATCTAGGTGTATAACGCATTTATTCAATTAGGGCTTTCTTCTTCAAAAGAAAAAGAACCACGTACATCGATAAATCGATTGCATAAGCCAAAGCTAAACAAACACCACATAGCTCGTAATTGATTACTTAATATTGGAGTCTGCCCCAATTCGACATCTATTAATAAATTTAAATGTTTCGATTTAACTTAACATTTAATTAATAAATACAATTTAAACCATTTAAATCATCACACAATAAAATCCATGCAAACATGTATTTTTCATGGATTATGCTTAACAATTAACATATTGCACCAAGATCGTTTACTAAAACGCATAACCAATTACATGACATCCTAGGATTTCTAATCATATTAAAAATCAAAACCAAAACCCTAAAAAATAAATTGGGTAAATCGACCCATTAAAAAAATTAGGGTTAGGATAATGAAAACCCTAGAAAAATGTAATTAAACGAATCAAAATTCAATTTTTATGCATTTCGATAATTAATTACATATTATAACCGCTCATGATGCCACTGTTGGAATTATAATATCATGACATGCATATAAATAAAGCAATAACATCAAGTATGCATAGCAGAAGCAATTATAACATGATCATATAACATGTAATTAATTAATCAATAATAAATAGTAAATGCACCTTTATGATTCTAGCCCGAACAAGAATCAATTAAAGCAATCTTCAACTTATGAACCCTAATTAGGGTTTATGTGGATTGTAAGAATAACCCCTTACCTTTTTGTTATTCAATCCAAGATATAACCAATAGTGTGGTTATATCACGTTCTTGTACACGCGTACTATTAGTAATTCGATGTGAATGCTAGTTCTTGATCACAATATATTTACCAAACACTTTGTAATGTTCAAGGTTACTCGCAAATCCCTTTTCTTGGGGTTTTGCTCGTTGTCCTATGAACAAGAGAGGAAAAGAAAAAGTTTGGCCTTTTATTGAAATCAAGTGTACCAAAGGATGAATACATGGGGATGTATTTATACCCTTATGATAGATATCAAGTTTGCTATGGTTTTCGATGTGGGATTCCATAGTTTCGACCAAAACAAGCTCAAGAGAGAATTTCTAGAACCTTCTCTTATCTTGTTTTACTTTCTTCGTTGACATTTACCGACCGTTAGTCAATTCCATTAATTACCTAACGCTCTTTAGTCGTTTATTGTGAATTAAATATAACATTTTATATTAATTATTTAAACATCGAGTCTCATACATAAAGTGTGCAATCCCGTGATCTCGAGTTCGATCCTAACATACGACTACTAAAATAATGTCCATAAACTAACACTAAGTTGTGTCCGCATATCTATGACTTGAGCACAACATGCAGATAAAATGTGTGCATGTTGGAGGATTGACATATCTTGATGAATATTCCGTTGATTCCGTCGATGGTGTGCCGAACGGGTTGACAAAAACATGTTCTTCCAACTCTGCATCATTTTCATTTTCAACTACATCTTCTTGTTGTTCTTGTGGTTGCTCTTCAATATTCGGTGAAGTGATTGGAGTAACTGTAGTTTGAGTAGATGAGTTTGCTGGTGTTGGTGCTTCAGCATCAATCGTGGTAGATACATCTTGTATATCTCGAGTTTGAGGTGCATGGGGAGTAATATTCATGACGTATCTTTGGTTGGTCACCCTGATAGTCATCATACATAATCTCAAACACATTATCCAACTCACGTTTAGATGGTTGTTCAATTGTTTTTGTAGATGGAGCCAGATTTGGTACGAGTCATGAATTGATGTGTTCAAAAGTCTTCGGTTTGAGTGCGGGTTCTAAATTGAGGCCTTTAGAAGCCATTGTCGAGAGTTCATCAAACCTTATATTCATGGTCTCCATAACCTTCTTTGTTCTTCTATCGTAAACCCGATAAGTACGTGAGTTTTCAACATAACCAATGATAGTAAAGCTTTAAATTGTAGAACAAGCCAACGAAAAAAACTGATAAATAAATTGAGTGGCATAGAACTGAAAAATGGTATCCTCATCAATATAAACATCACAGGCTTCTATGAAATTTATATCATAAACATGCCTTTTAACTGTTTTAAGTGAACACAATTGTTCATAGATTTTAGTTATTAGTGAGAATTTATGAATGAGATGTCCTTATAAAATAGTTGTTCGTGAGCTAAAAAGTAGATCTTGAGAAAAAATTTCCCCAAAAAAAACATGTAAAAATCGTAGTTGTAATGTTTAGTAAGCCTTTATAGAAACCATAAAAAGCGATGTAAATGCTGCTTACAGCCATCAACTTGAAAATCCAAGCAGATAACATTAATGTTCAATAACATTTGTTGAAATTGTAACTTGGTAGGAATATACTAATTATACATTTGGTTCTGTAAAAATGGTAAAGAACACAAGACAACACTCTTCTACACCCAACCAACCACCCCTTGGTGTATATATTCTTATTAACTATTCAAGAAGATAAGTCCTCAAACGAGTGCTTACCAGTACAATACAAAAGACAATATGTGATCTCCTCTAGGAAGACACCACACAAGAACCTCACTTACAGATTCACTCAATTACTCAGAATCACAAGAACAATAAACTGATCTTATGGTATACTAGAACAAGACTGACAGAAGATATCAAAGAGATATCTAAAAGACTACAATCAACTGTGTGAAATAAGAGAATGAATAATGACAACTATCTAACCCTAATCGGATGAGATGATTATATAGCTCCAACTTTTACTCTTTAGTCCCTAGACTTCTTCACAACTTCAATAAGAGTCAACACTTGCTTTCAGCTTTAATCAACTTTGAATAATAGCATGACTAGTCCTCCAACTTAATATGTCAGCTTGCATACTCTTTAACACCCCTCCTCAAGCTGAACATCTTTAACACCTGCACTTTTACCTTCTGTCTTTGATCTAACTCCAGAGCTCAATTCACCTGCAAACATATCTAACAAACCAAGTTTTTTACAAAGAACCTTATGTTGAATTTGGCCAAGACATTTGGTAAAGATGTCAGCCACTTGATTGTTAGTAAGAATTTTAATAGTTTTAATAACACTAGCAGCTACTTTTTCCCTGACCAAATGAACATCAAGCTCAAAATGTTTTGTCCTTTCATGAAACACAGGGTTAGCAGCAATTTGAATTGCTGCACTGTTATCACAGAAAATTTCAACAGGAAACAAAATTTTCAGCCCAAGACTATGTAACATGTTTCCCAACCATATAATCTCACAAGTGGTAGAAGCAAGACTTCTATACTCAGCTTCAGTAGAACTCCTAGACAAAGTAGCCTGTTTCTTACTTTTCCAAGAAATAAGTGAATCACCCAAAAAAAAACACAGAAACCAGTAACAGACTTTCTAGTGACAGGGCACTTAGCCCAATCAGCATCAGCATAAGCTCTTAACTTTAAATCAGAAACTTTATTAAACTGTAAACCAGTTCTAGGAGAACCTTTCAAATATTTCAAGACTCTTAAAGCTGCTTTATGATGAGACTGTAAAGGTTTATGCATATGTTAACTTAAACAATGTACAGCATAACTAATATCAGGTCTGGTATTAGTTAAATAGATCAACTTTCCTACCAACTTTTGATAATTAGTTATGTTATTTAAAACTTTATCACTTTCATTTTCAAAACAGTTTAAAACTGGATTTTCAGGAAGAGGAGAATCAACAGGTTTAGCAGCTAATAAACCATATTCACACAACAATTCCAAACAATATTTCCTTTGTGTCATACAAATGCCATCATTATTCCTTAAAACTTCAATACCAAGAAAAAAATTCAACTCACCCAAGTCCTTAATCATAAACTTGGATCTCAAAAACTGTTTAAACTTTTTAATCTCAACCTCATTGTTACTAGTGATCACAATATCATCAACATAAACAAGAAGAGCAACAAACACAGAACCCTTTTGTTTAACATATAATGAATAGTCAAATTTACTTTGAACAAATCCATGTTCAAGCAAGGCAGTAGTAAGTTTTGCATTCCACAGCCTTGGTGCTTGCTTAAGCCCATAAAGAGATTTATTAAGTTTGCACACTTTAGTATCATCACCACCATTAAACCCTTTAGGAAGAATCATATAAACATCTTCATCCAAATCACCATACAAGAAAGCATTATTGACATCAAGTTGATATAAAGGCCAGTTCATGTTAACTGCTATACTGACAAGACATCTGACAGTGACCATTTTAACCACTGGACTAAAGGTTTCATCATAATTGATGAGGCGAAAAATGATCCGTTTTTAGGGGGTCATTTAAGCCCGGAATTATTTGATCAAACATTGCCCTAAATCATTCCTTTTGTGATTTTTGGTACTTTGGGAGTGAAATCTGGAAAAGGAAGCAATTCGGACATTTTTGGAGCATAAAAGTGAAGAAAACGCCAAAGACTTAATTTTCCATGCTGGGAACAGTGTGTGACGGCGTCAAGAAGACTTTCCTAATGGCGTCAAGAGTAAAGACCATGACGACCCAGTACAGAAATAAAGGCGTCACAAAGTAGAGCGTCAAGAGTTAAATGTGTGACGGCCAGCAAAAGTGGACTACATGACGGCGTCAAATGTAGATAAAGGCAGTCCGAGGATTATTTTGGCGACGAGATGACGGCGTCACCCATTTGTTCTTAACGCCGTTAGCCTCTAATATCTATATATTGTTTTCTAATTTTCATTCATTAAAAAAAAGACAAGTTTGGAGAAACCCTAAGGCCGAACCATATACGTATTTTACAGCTTTTTCAAGGGTTTTCAGCCCTTGAACCCTTACATGTGCTATTGAGATAAGTATTCTTTTAATTCAATCAATATGTCTATGTGTTTGTTGTCTATATCTTGTGCTTGTCTTGATTCCACCATGCTAGGCTAGATTTATCTTGTGTTTGCTTAGATCTAATGAAACCTAGTTGTTGATTATGTGTTGATTACTTGTTTATGGTTGTATTGGATGAATGATTTCAATGTTAGGCTTAAGAAAACTGGCAGATCTCCAAATGGTAACATGCTTGAACGTCTTAGGAAACATGAACCGATGTGTACTAGGTTTTATTGGTTGTATTTAATGCATGAGTAAATTCTAATGATCCCATGTTAGGAGCTTCTTGCGGGCTCGACATAGGAGTGAAGTAGGCACTCATAGGATTGGGGAAGTAAGTACGCCACCCCATGAATGGTATTAAGGAATACAATCCGTCATCCACGCAACTATAACAAGTAATTAACGTGTAAAAGATATCTAGGGAGTAGTGAAATCTAAGTAAACACATTTCTCCACTTATTGCTCACAACCTTAGTTTAAATTAGTTTTATTTTCATTTTAGTATTTTATTTTGATTGCATCTTAGTATTGGGTTAGTTGACTAGCAACTAATTCCACCCAAATCCTTCAAACCCGAGATATTTACTTGCTTTCAAAAAAATATAAAAATACAAAAAAAGAATCATCCCTCATCTCTAGAACTAGTATTTAGGTTTTCTAATCCTAGCGACACTATTCCTAGCTGAACGATCAATCCCCCGGTACTTGTCATTATACTATACTACATCGATCAGGTACACTGCCTGGTGGGGGTTGTAAGCTTCTCGATATCCCTCGAGAGGTAAAGCCTGGTGCAATCCCTACGTATCAAGTTTTTGGCGCCGCAGCCCGGGGAATAGTTATTGTCTAGGTTAGAATCTCTTTTTATTAGGTCTACTTGCTAGATTCCTTTCTAGTAAGATTTTATTTTTATTTTTAGGTTCTCTTTAGTCTATCTTTTTCTTCGTGCCTTTGTTAGTAAATTAAATTCATTGACTATTCCGTTGACCATTATGGAAAACGCGAATCCACCCCTTTCCCCTAGAGAAGTGGCTGTGTTACGTGAACAAATTGAGAGTGAGATTAGGGAACTTAGGGAGCTTAATAGGTTGATTAAGGTTGAGCTCGACCATGCATTTAGTGACCTAGCAACCGCCTTGTATTCAAATGAGGACCTAGGGCCTAATGATTTTGTGAATGTTGTTAAGGAACTTGAAGAGGGGGAAATAGATCCGAAGCTAAATGATTATTTTAATCTATACCCCACTAAGGAGGAGATTGCATATAATAATAATCTTATTGATGACCCTTGATCTCCTTTTACTAGAATCGAACCTAAGATAAAGAGAGGCGATCCTAAGAATGTTAAGATACCATGTGTGATTGGGTATAGACACGTTGACAATGCTTACATTGACTTTAAATCCCCAATCAACATTATAGCCTCAAGTGTTTATAATGATATAGTGAAAACAAGACTTGAACCTAGAAGAGATCCCAAATACCCCGATGGAGTTTGTAACTTTGTCGGGAGAGTTAAAGGTCTACATGTCTTTGTTGGGAATTTCACTTTTGACACCGACTTTATGATTGTGGAAGATCTTGCTAATGTTATTGATTGTCGATTGTCCAATGTTGCGTTTGGTAAACCGTTTGTTGAGGAGTCCAAGTTAGAATATGATGAGATAGAAGGGACAATCCGATTTGCAAGTAACACCGATAGGATTACTTATAGGATGCCTAATAGAATGAAGGAATTTTGCTTTATATCCCGGCTTGACAAGGATAACATTGGTGCTTTTGAGGACATCAATGAAGAGGATAAGAAAAAGGGCATGGATTATGTATGGGAAAAGAGGAGTCTTTTCTACAAAGATTGCTTGACTCTAGGACCAAAGTGTAAAGTCGATAAGGAATTTGCCCATAGAATTATAGGAGCGATTGAGAAAAAGATGATTGGTTTCTACAAAGAACATTTACAATCAGAAAGTGAAACCAACGATGAGGTCATGTAGTAACCCATGACCTTGAGTCTAGCTACAAGACTCGTAAATAAAGAAAAGCGCTACTTGGGAGGCAACCCATGTTTTGTGTGATTTTTATTTTGTTTGTTCGTTATTTGCTTCCGTATACATGCTTTATTTTTATTGTTGGTAGATCATGTTTCTAAACTAAATAGTGGAAATACTTTACTTTGTTGTTTTGGCCTAGTCTTAACTCCACCTAAAAGTATTTTTGCAAAAGATAAGTGTAAGGGGAAACCCCAAATATGTTTTTAAGAAACAAACCGATCATGATTCTCACAATATTAAGTGAAATCTGGAAAAGGAAGCAATTCGGACGTTTTTGGAGCATAAAAGTGAAGAAAACGCCAAAGACTTAATTTTCCATGCTGGGAACAGTGTGTGACGGCGTCAAGAAGACTTTCCTGATGGCGTCAAGAGTAAAGACCATGACGACCCAGTACAGAAATGAAGGCGTCACAAAGTAGAGCGTCAAGAGTTAAATGTGTGACGGCCTGCAAAAGTGGACTACATGACGGCGTCAAATGTAGATCAAGGCAGTCCGAGGATTATTTTGGCGGCGAGATGACGGCGTCACCCATTTGTTCTTGACGCCGTCAGCCTCTAATATCTATATATAGTTTTCTAATTTTCATTCATTAAAAAAAAGACAAGTTTGGAGAAACCCTAAGGCCGAACCATATACGTATTTTACAGCTTTTTCAAGGGTTTTCAGCCCTTGAACCCTTACATGTGCTATTGAGATAAGTATTCTTTTAATTCAATCAATATGTCTATGTGTTGGTTGTCTATATCTTGTGCTTGTCTTGATTCCACCATGCTAGGCTAGATTTATCTTGTGTTTGCTTAGATCTAGTGAAACCTAGATGTTGATTATTTGGTGATTACTTGTTTATGGTTGTATTGGATGAATGATTTCAATGTTAGGCTTAAGAAAACTGGCAGATCTCCAAATGGTAACATGCTTGAACGTCTTAGGAAACATGAACCGATGTGTACTAGATTTTATTGGTTGTATTTAATGCATGAGTAAATTCTAATGATCCCATGTTAGGAGCTTCTTGCAGGCTCGACATAGGAGTGAAGTAGGCACTCATAGGATTGGGGAAGTAAGTACGCCACCCCATGAATGGTATTAAGGAATATAATCCATCATCCACGCAACTATAACAAGTAATTAACGTGTAAAAGATATCTAGGGAGTAGTGAAATCTAAGTAAACACATTTCTCCACTTATTGCTCACAACCTTAGTTTAAATTAGTTTTATTTTCATTTTAGTATTTTATTTTGATTGCATCTTAGTATTGGGTTAGTTGACTAGCAACTAATTCCGCCCAAATCCTTCAAACCCGAGATATTTACTTGCTTTCAAAAAAATATAAAAATACAAAAAAAGAATCATCCCTCACCTCTAGAACTAGTATTTAGGTTTACTAATCCTAGCGACACTATTCCTAGTTGAACGATCAATCCCCCGGTTCTTGTCATTATACTATACTACATCGATCAGGTACACTGCCTGGTGGGGGTTGTAAGCTTCTCGAGATCCCTCGAGAGGTAAAGCCTGGCGCAATCCCTACGCATCAATAATCAAAGCCTTCTCTTTGATTAAAACCTTTAGCTACAAGCCTAGCCTTATATCTGTGAATCTCACCAGTAGACTTATATTTTATTTTCCATATCCATTTATAACCTATAGCATGTCTACCTAAAGGCAAAACACATTCAGTCCAAGTGTTATTTCTATTTAAAGCTTCAACTTCATCATTCATAGCTTCTAACCAATTAGGATTATTGACAGCTTCATCATAACTAGTAGGTTCATTAGACTTATTCAAAGTGGAAACAAAACTCTTATTAGACACATTCAATCTACCATAGTTCACATACTTTTCAATACCATACTTAACTTTAGCACTCAAAACATAATCATTGAATCTAACAGGTAATTTAGACTCTCTATCAGATCTTCTTAATACAGGTGTCTGCACATTATCATTGATATTAACAGTTTGAGATGACTCATTTTCATTTTGGAACATATTGCCCTCAGACCAGTTTTGGTCACCAAAATGGGTTGCAGATCCCCAATCTTCCTGATGCAGTTGTGTAGTATCTGTATGAATACTAGCTACATCACTAGAAGATGGTTCACTACCATCCTCAACTGGTGAATCTCTCCCTTCATCATTGGGACTTTTAGACCACTGATTATCAAAAAAATTCAAGTGTTCTATTTCATTTGCTTTTTGAGCATCTATAGATTCACAGGTTTTCATTTTTAAAGGAAAAATATTTTCATAAAACCTTACATTTCTTGCAACGAAAACATTTCTTGTGTCTAAACTTAAAAGTTTATAAGCCTTTTTAACAGTAGAATATGCAAGAAGAATACATTTTTCAGACCTAAAAGACATTTTATCATGATTATTTAAAACAGTTGCAAAACAAAAACAACCAAAATACCTCAAATGGGAAAGATTAGGTTTTCTATTATGAATCAACTCAAAAGGACACTTTCCATTTAACACAGATGATGGCAGCCTGTTTATAAGATACACAACAGTTAGAAAACAATCAGACCAGAACTTAAGAGGAATCCCCCCTTGAAACATAAGACTCCTTGCTACATTAAGCAAGTGTCTATGTTTCCTCTCAGCATTACCATTTTGCTGAGGGGTATGAGCACAAGAAGTTTGGTGTATTATACCAAGTTCAGAAAACATATTACTCATTTTATTGTTCACAAACTCAGTACCATTGTCAGACCTGACAGTTTTGATTTTAACATTAAACTGATTATGTATCATGTTAATAAAAGAAGCAAATACACCAAAAACTTCATCCTTGGTTTTAACCAAGTAAACCCAAACTGCTCTAGAAAAATCATCTACAATAGTAAGGAAATACTTATAACCCTCTCTACTTGTTACTCTGTATGGACCCCATAAGTCAAGATGAACAAGTTCACCTAAAGTCTTAGACTTATGATCAGATAAAAGAAAAGGTTCTGATACGTGGGGATCGCACCAGGATTTACCTCTCAAGGGATCTTGAGAAGTTTACAACCCCCACCAGGCAGTGTACCTGATCGATGTAGTATAGTATAATGACAAGTACCGGGGGATTGATCGTTCAGCTAGGAATAGTGTCGCTAGGATTAGAAAACCTAAATACTAGTTCTAGAGATGAGGGATGATTCTTTTTGTACTTTTATATTTTTTAGAAAGCAAATTAAATATCTCGGGTTTGAAGGATTTGGACGGAATTAGTTGCTAGTCAACTAACCCAATACTAAGATGCAATCAAAATAAAATACTAAAAATAAAATTAAACTAATTTAAACTAAGGTTGTGAGCAATAAGTGGAGAAATGTGTTTACTTAGATTTCACTACTCCCTAGATATCTTTTACACGTTAATTACTTGTTATAGTTGCGTGGATGACGGATTGTATTCCTTAATACCATTCATGGGGTGGCGTACTTACTTCCCCAATCCTATGAGTGCCTACTTCACTCCTATGTCGAGCCTGCAAGAAGCTCCTAACATGGGATCATTAGAATTTACTCATGCATTAAAATCAACCAATAAAACCTAGTACACATCGGTTCATGTTTCCTAAGACATTCAAGCATGTTACCATTTGGAGATCTGCCAGTTTTCTTAAGCCTAACATTGAAATCATTCATCGAATACAACCATAAACAAGTAATCAACACATAATCAACATCTAGGTTTCATTAGATCTAAGCAAACACAAGATAAATCTAGCCTAACATGGTGGAATCAAGACAAGCACAAGATATGGACAACCAACACATAGACATATTGATTGAATTAAGAAAGACTTATCTTAATAACACATGTAAGGATTCAAGGGTTGAAAACCCTTGAAAAGCTGTAAAATTCGTATATGGTTCGGCCTTAGGGTTTCTCCAAACTTGTTCCTCTCTAATGAATGAAAATTAGAAAACTGTATATAGATATTAGAGGCTGACGGCATCAAGAACAAATGGGTGACGCCGTCATCTCGCCGCCAAAATAATCCTCGGACTGCCTTGATCTACATTTGACGTCGTCATGTAGTCCACTTTTGCAGGCCGCCACACATTTAACTCTTGACGCTCTTCTTTGTGATGCCTTCCTTTCTGTACTGGGTCATCATGATCTTTACTCTTGACGCCGTCAGGAAAGTCTTCTTGACGCCGTCACACACTGTTCCCAGCTTGGAAAATTAAGTCTTTGGCATTTTCTTCACTTTTATGCTCCAAAAACGTCCGAATTGC
Organism: Artemisia argyi; assembly: GCA_030686995.1. NCBI lineage: Eukaryota > Viridiplantae > Streptophyta > Magnoliopsida > Asterales > Asteraceae > Artemisia > Artemisia argyi. Next base: position 156,339,401 of record CM060690.1, on the reverse strand, counting down.
TTCCTTTTCCAGATTTCACTCCCAAAGTACCTAAAATCACAAAAGGAACGATTTAGGGCAATATTTGATCAAATAAATTCAATTCCGGGCTTAAATGACACCCTAAAAACGGATCATTTTTCGCCTCATCATATACCCTTACACTTGAGATTTGCTTGTCCTCAAGCAAATGCGCTTTTATTCTAATCAAAATACAAGTTATGGGTCATTTAACACTAATATAAAAGTAATTACAACAAATAATCATTCCACTAAAGACCAAAGACAAGCACGGAGGTCATACACCAGCACCTCACAAATAGTGTTTAGATACTCACATCTCTCGGGTGTAATAAAGTATATATTACAATACGGAAACGGAAGATATCTCTCACTACCTGTCATAGCAAAATAGATTACCATAGCCTTGGGAAAGGATCAAACCTCCACCACATGGCGTAAGCACCTACGATAAACTATCAAAGAGGTCTTTTAAAGGGTTGTAACGTTAGGTGTAGGGATATGAAATACACGGTTTTGTTGGATATAGGCAGTCTTTACTGGTGGCGAGTTAACAATCTTGGTTAATTACATGTACAATATGGCGTTGCTAAGCCAAGACTAGACTCGACTTAAGCTAATAAATGAAAAATAATAGAAACATAAAATAAACATAGAATGAAACGGGATGGTAGTCCGTATGTTTTTTTCTCTTTTCTTTTTCTATTTTTTTTTTCTTTTTCTTATTTTTTCGATTCTTTTTTTCTTTTTTTTTTTTTTTTTTTTTTTTTTTTTTTTTTTTTTTTTTGCATACACTCTTACCCTACCATCCAAAATAATACATCATAGGGAATGAAAATTCCCCTTACACTTGAATTTTTACATACTTTACAATAAACTAATCTAATGACTCGAATTAAGAAAATCAAAACACTTCGAGTACTTTTAAGATTAACGCACATATGGGGGTAATATATAATGTTCTTCCCCATTACTCCATAAAATAAGTACTTTACCCATGAGTCCCAATCGTCCCAAAACAATATGTACAAGGATACGACTCGACTTAGCAACCATGCAATCAATTAGATAGTTAACTTAGGGTTTAACAAATAACAATAATGCACTAAAGATGAGTGCATATACGGAAGGTTAAGGCAATTTGGGTGTACATTTAAGTGGGGTGTAACAAATTCTTCCTTTAAGTAAAATGCTTAAAGTTAGAAACGAAAAGATAGGCTCGGAGGGGTGTACTAGGGGTTTCGTGTACTAAAAATGAGTAAAACGCTAAGGTGTGGGAAAAATTAGTTGACTTAACTAGCCAAGTAATATGACTTAAATGGTCAAGTAATTATAACACGGGTTTAACACAAGGGTGATCCTAATGCCTCTTATCATGTAGTAAATCCTACTACACGAATGTAGTCTCACTAGCGGTCTCGGGATGCGTCACTAAAGCAAGTTCTATAATCTAAATGCTACCGGTACACTCATAAGCACTAATAGTAAATGCTTTTCCAATTAAATCTAAAGGCGAACCTCACATATTTGGGTGGAAAATTTTTCTGAATGATACGGTTATGTGCTAGTCATACAATCTCCTATCCATGAGACGCTTGCTATGGCTAAAGTTTCACTCCTAAATGTTGTAAAAATTTTTAAATTTGGCGCTAAAATTGCACTAACAAGTATTTCTCATAGTTTTATTACACATCTACCATCAAACAAACAAACTCAAGCGAAAGTGTATCTGTAAGGTATCATCATTTTACCCTCCCCTTACACTTAGGATGAACATTGTCCCCAATGTTCAAGTAAAGAATGTAAAAGTGAAAAAGTAAAAATAATGAAATCAAATACTCCCCTGATTCACTCGGTATGGATAATAAGGTGGTCAGGTTAAATCTTCCTCCAAGAAAATGAACAATCAAAGCTTCCCTTCCAGAAAAATAATCATATTCTTGTCATACATAACTTGTAAATCCATAGAAAACAGACAAGGCAACCTCGCATAAAATCGGCGGCAATCTACATAAGTTACTAAATCCTAGAAAACAAAGTAAGATATAATGCTTGTGGAATGAAGTTTATAGATTTCTTGGAGATTATAAAACTTAATAATTCAGCAAAAACTTTAAGACTCCGTTAGAAAAACAAAACCGGTAAAATTTCCAAATTTTTACCCGTGACGCCGTCAAGAGCAAGCTCATGACGCCGTCAGAAGTGACCTGCAGAAATTCTTATGTTAAGTTTCCGGAAAATTTCTGGAAAAACATGGTCCTACTTCCTGGAAAATCCTGCAAAACTTCATTATGACTCGATACAAGCATTTGACTCTAACAAATACGAATATACATGTTCACTTAATATTGTGGAGAATCATGATCGGTTTGTTTCTTAAAAACATATTTGGGGTTTCTCCTTACACTTATCTTTTGCAAAAATACCTTTGGGTGAAGTTAAGACTAGGCTAAACAACAAACTAAAGTATTTCCACAATTTAGTTTAGAAACATGATCTACCAACAATAAAAATAAAGCATGCATACGGAAGCAAATAACAAACAAACAAACAAACAAATAAAAACACACAAAACATGGGTTGCCTCCCAAGAAGCGCTTTTCTTTATTTACGAGTCTTGTAGCTAGACTCAAGGTCATGGGTTACTACGTGATATGGGTGAGTTCCTCATTGACGATATCTTTGGGATCAAACTTAGGTTTCAACTTCCTATCGGTTTTGTTAGTACGGTATGACCTTTCAAACTTTTCTCCATCCGGATCATACAAAGTCATCTTCATATGCCATGATCCGTCACCTTCTTTAGGTGGCTTGTCCCACCTCCATTTACACTTATCTCCCTCTGTTTTCCACTTATTCATCTCTATATTAATAGGCATTACGCTTAAGAGCTCAATCATCTTCCTAAAGACTAAGGGGTCCTCAAAAGGGTCTAGCTCTTCATCTCTAGCTATGAGTTGTTCCACCGAATGTGTCTTTTCGATGAAATCCTTTTCTAGATTGAATGGGCGTTGAGGACCTATAAAGTTCCTTTATATCCAAGGTCCATATCTAGACGGTCTCATATTCATCTCTACCCAATGTGGTGTCGGTTCATCATCACAATCATAACTGTGCTTCTTAACATCGTATACCGACCAAGTATCGCCTTCACCTATCGCAATCTTAGACTCCTTACAATCTATCATGGCACTAGCGGTTGCTAAAAATCCTCTTCCTACTAACAATGGGCATGTAGTGTCACTAACCATGTTTAGGACGTGAAAATCCGCTAAGATAGTTAACTTCACTACGTGAACAACTACATCCTTAATCATTCCAACCGGGTGGGCAATACTTCCATTCGCTAGACCTATCAATACCTCCGTCTCCTCTAACTTTCCTAGCTTAAGAGTGGTGAAAAGGGATAAGGGAATCAAGTTGAGGCTTGACCCTAAATCAGCTCGTGTGTCGAAAACTTCGGATCTTCCTATCTTACAAGGCAAAACAAATATACCCGGATCATCAAGCTTTTTAGGCAACTTGTTTTGAATGAAGGCGGTCCCATTCTTGCCTAGTTTAAACTTCTCATACTTTTCTAGGAGGGCACTATAGTAGGGAGCACGGGCTAAGACATCAATAACGGGGCGTTCAAGGTGAAGTTCCTTGAATTCATCGTCAAGGTCTTGCGTAGGAGGTGTTTCAACCATACTTTTGACCGGTTTTATATCAGGTGTTTTACTTGATTGGTCCTTTTGAAGAATTTGGTTTTGTTTGAAACACGTGCTTGTTGATTTAACCGAGTAGTATTGTGGATACGAAGTGGGTGACGAACTGATGATATGGAATTAATGTTCAGTTTTGGATTCTTGACCGTGTCGCTTGGGAGTGCTCCCATTTCTCGGTCATTGAGAACTTTCAACAATGCGTCAATTTTGGTGGTCATCTCGCTTTGCTTTTGTTTGAAATTGGCTTCAAACTTAGATATGCGAGCTTCTTGAGATTCCATGAACTTAGACATCAATCCTTCAAGATTGTTGGTACTACCATAGCTGTTAGAAGGATTGTTGTTAAAAGTACGGTTGGCGGGTGGACCGTTTGGTTGATAACGATTAGGCGGATTGGAAGAATTGGCTTGATTTTGTTTCCACCTAAGGTTTGGGTGATTTTTCCAAGAGGGGTTGTAGGAATCACCGTAAGGGTTTAGCTCGAGTTTGAAAGTGTACCACTTATGTCCCACTTCGTCGGTACGCGAGGATGCGTAGTCCGCAAAAGCTGTTCCGGGGAGTTCCACACAATCACGAGTGTCATGGGGACCACTACAAAATCCGCATGAAGAAGTGATTTTGTTCACTTGGCTTGAAGGCTTAGGAGCTTCGTAGGATTTCATGAGAAACTTGACTTGGTCCTCAAGTTCCATGATCCTTCGGTCAGGAGTGCTAGAGTTATTCGAAGGCAAAGATATTGCCTTGACCGTTTTGTTCAAATCACGGGGATCATTCCAACTTTCGTTGTCATAGAGAGCAAGATATTCTATGAGTTCCCATGATTTTTCCGCACTTAGATCACGTAGCTTACCACCGGCCGATTGGTCAGTGGCTCGCCTCGTGGAGAGATCGATATGGTCATAAAAGATTTGGACTTGGAGCCAAAGATCTATGCCATGATGAGGGACTTTTTGGGGTAAGTCCTTGAAACGAGTCCATGCTTCATAAAGAGATTCATTTTGACGTTGTTGGAACATCAAGATGTCATTTCTAAGCTTAGTAGTTCTCCCCGGTGGGAAAAATTGAGCAAGGAAACGAGTGGTGAGATCATCCCATGTGGTGATGGATCCCGCGGGTAAATGCTCAAGCCATTGACTAGCTTGATCCCGTAGAGAGAATTGGAATAGGCATAATCGGGTTGTCTCTCTAGTTTCAACATCTAGGTCTATGGAGTCTACGATTTTTAGGAAGTCCTTAAGATGTTGATTTGGATCTTCGGGACGAAGTCCATGGAATGCACATCCGCTTTGCACCAACCGGATGGTGTCGGATCGCAAGGGGGTCACATTGGCTCCGGTGAGCTCAATGGTGTTTCGGTAGCCTTGGTGGCTAGGTCGGGAATACTCTCCTAAGGTTCGGGGCCTAAGAGGTTCTAGTGGTGGGTTTTGTTGTGGTGGGATGACGGGTTCAAAGATGTTCCCATCATCCATGATGTCGGGTGGTGAAGAGTTACGAACAAACACACAAAGAAATAAGATAGACTAAAGAGAACCTAAAAAAAAAAAAAAAAAAAAAAAAAAAAAAAAAAATCTTACTAGAAAGGAATCTAGCAAGTAGACCTAATAAAAAGAGATTCTAACCTAGACAATAACTATTCCCCGGGCAGCGGCGCCAAAAACTTGATACGTGGGGATCGCACCAGGCTTTACCTCTCAAGGGATCTTGAGAAGCTTACAACCCCCACCAGGAAGTGTACCTGATCGATGTAGTATAGTATAATGACAAGTACCGGGGGATTGATCGTTCAGCTAGGAATAGTGTCGCTAGGATTAGAAAACCTAAATACTAGTTCTAGAGATGAGGGACGATTCTTTTTGTATTTTTATATTTTTTAGAAAGCAAATTAAATATCTCGGGTTTGAAGGATTTGGGCGGAATTAGTTGCTAGTCAACTAACCCAATACTAAGATGCAATCAAAATAAAATACTAAAAATAAAATTAAACTAATTTAAACTAAGGTTGTGAGCAATAAGTGGTGAAATGTGTTTACTTAGATTTCACTACTCCCTAGATATCTTTTACACGTTAATTACTTGTTATAGTTGCGTGGATGACGGATTGTATTCCTTAAAACCATTCATGGGGTGGCGTACTTACTTCCCCAATCCTATGAGTGCCTACTTCACTCCTATGTCGAGCCTGCAAGAAGCTCCTAACATGGGATCATTAGAATTTACTCATGCATTAAATACAACCAATAAAACCAAGTACACATCGGTTCATGTTTCCTAAGACGTTCAAGCATGTTACCATTTGGAGATCTGCCAGTTTTCTTAAGCCTAACATTGAAATCATTCATCCAATACAACCATAAACAAGTAATCAACACATAATCAATATCTAGGTTTCATTAGATCTAAGCAAACACAAGATAAATCTAGCCTAACATGGTGGAATCAAGACAAGCACAAGATATAGACAACCAACACATAGACATATTGATTGAATTAAGAAAAGACTTATCTTAATAACACATGTAAGGATTCAAGGGTTGAAAACCCTTGAAAAGCTGTAAAATTTGTATATGGTTCGGCCTTAGGGTTTCTCCAAACTTGTTCCTCTCTAATGAATGAAAATTAGAAAACTATATATAGATATTAGTGGTTGACGGTGTCAAGAACAAATGTGTGACGCCGTCATCTCGCCGCCAAAATAAACCTCGGACTGCCTTGATCTACATTTGACGTCGTCATGTAGTCCACTTTTGCAGGCCGCCACACATTTAACTCTTGACGCTCTACTTTGTGATGCCTTCATTTCTGTACTGGGTCGTCATGATCTTTACTCTTGACGCCGTCAGGAAAGTCTTCTTGACGCCGTCACACACTGTTCCCAGCTTGGAAAATTAAGTCTTTGGCGTTTTCTTCACTTTTATGCTCCAAAAACGTCCGAATTGCTTCCTTTTCCAGATTTCACTCCCAAAGTACCTAAAATCACAAAAGGAACGATTTAGGGCAATATTTGATCAAATAAATTCAATTCCGGGCTTAAATGACCCCCTAAAAACGGATCATTTTTCGCCTCATCATATACCCTTACACTTGAGATTTGCTTGTCCTCAAGCAAATGCGCTTTTATTCTAATCAAAATACAAGTTATGGGTCATTTAACACTAATATAAAAGTAATTACAACAAATAATCATTCCACTAAAGACCAAAGACAAGCACGGAGGTCATACACTAGCACCTCACAAATAGTGTTTAGATACTCACATCTCTCGGGTGTAATAAAGTATAAATTACAATATGGAAACGGAAGATATCTCTCACTACCTGTCATAGCAAAATAGATTACCATAGGCTTGGGAAAGGATCAAACCTCCACCACATGGCGTAAGCACCTAGGATAAACTATCAAAGAGGTCTTTTAAAGGGTTGTAACGTTAGGTGTAGGGATATGAAATACACGGTTTTGTTGGATATAGGCAGTCTTTACTGGTGGCGAGTTAACAATCTTGGTTAATTACATGTACAATATGGCGTTGCTAAGCCAAGACTAGACTCGACTTAAGCTAATAAATGAAAAATAACAGAAACATAGAATGAAACGGGATGGTAGTCCGTATGTTTTTTTCTCTTTTCTTTTTCTATTTTTTTTTTTTTTTTTTTTTTTTTTTGCATACACTCTTACCCTACCATCCAAAATAATACATCATAGGGAATGAAAATTCCCCTTACACTTGAATTTTTTTACATACTTTACAATAAACTAATCTAATGACTCGAATTAAGAAAATCAAAACACTTCGAGTACTTTTAAGATTAACGCACATATGGGGGTAATATATGATGTTCTTCCCCATTACTCCATAAAATAAGTACTTTACCCATGAGTCCCAATTGTCCCAAAACAATATGTACAAGGATACGACTCGACTTAGCAACCATGCAATCAATTAGATAGTTAACGTAGGGTTTAACAAATAACAATAATGCACTAAAGATGAGTGCATATACGGAAGGCTAAGGCGATTTGGGTGTACATTTAAGTGGGGTGTAACAAATCCTTCCTTTAAGTAAAATGCTTAAAGTTAGAAACGAAAAGATAGGCTCGGAGGGGTGTACTAGGGGTTTCGTGTACTAAAAATGAGTACAACGCTAAGGTGTGGGAAAAATTAGTTGACTTAACTAGCCAAGTAATATGACTTAAATGGTCAAGTAATTATAACACGGGTTTAACACAAGGGTGATCCTAATGCCTCTTATCATGTACTAAATCCTACTACACGAATGTAGTCTCAGTACGGTCTCGGGATGCATCACTAACGCAAGTTCTAGAATCTAAATGCTACCGGTACACTCGTAAGCACTAATAGTAAATGCTTTTCCTATTAAATCTAAAGGCGAACCTCACATATTTGGGTGGAAAATTTTTCAGAATGATACGGTTATGTGCTAGTCATACAATCTCCTATCCATGAGACGCTTGCTATGGCTAAAGTTTCACTCCTAAATGTTGTAAAAAATTTTAAATTTGGCGCTAAAATTGCACTAACAAGTATTTCTCATAGTTTTATTACACATCTACCATCAAACAAACAAACTCAAGCGAAAGTGTATCTGTAAGGTATCATCATTTTACCCTCCCCTTACACTTAGGATGAACATTGTCCCCAATGTTCAAGTAAAGAATGTAAAAGTGAAAAAGTAAAAAGAATGAAATCAAATACTCCCCTGATTCGCTCGGTATGGATAATAAGGTGGTCAGGTTAAATCTTCCTCCAAGAAAATGAACAATCAAAGCTTCACTTCCAGAAAAATAATCATCTTCTTGTCATACATAACCTGTAAATCCATAGAAACTGACAAGGCAACCTCGCATAAAATCGGCGGCAATCTACATAAGTTACTAAATCCTAGAAAAACAAAGTAAGATATAATGCTTGTGGAATGAAGTTTGCAGATTTCCTGGAGATTATAAAACTTAATAATTCAGCAAAAACTTTAAGACTCCGTTAGAAAAACAAAACCGGTAAAATTTCCAAATTTTTACCCGTGACGCCGTCAAGAGCAAGCTCATGACGCCGTCAGAAGTGACCTGCAGAAATTCTTATGTTAAGTTTCCGGAAAATTTCTGGAAAAACATGGTCCTACTTCCTGGAAAATCCTGCAAAACTTCATTATGACTCGATACAAGCATTTGACTCTAACAAATACGAATATACATGTTCACTTAATATTGTGGAGAATCATGATCGGTTTGTTTCTTAAAAACATATTTGGGGTTTCTCCTTACACTTATCTTTTGCAAAAATACCTTTGGGTGAAGTTAAGACTAGGCTAAACAACAAACTAAAGTATTTCCACTATTTAGTTTAGAAACATGATCTACCAACAATAAAAATAAAGCATGCATACGGAAGCAAATAACAAACAAACAAACAAACAAATAAAAACACACAAAACATGGGTTGCCTCCCAAGAAGCGCTTTTCTTTATTTACGAGTCTTGTAGCTAGACTCAAGGTCATAGGTTACTACGTGTTACGGGTGAGTTCCTCATTGACGACATCTTTGGGATCAAACTTAGGTTTCAACTTCCTATCGGTTTTCTTAGTACGGTATGACCTTTCAAACTTTTCTCCATCCGGATCATACAAAGTCATCTTCATATGCCATGATCCGTCACCTTCTTTAGGTGGCTTGTCCCACCTCCATTTACACTTATCTCCCTCTGTTTTCCACTTATTCATCTCTATATTAACAGGCATTACGCTCAAGAGCTCAATCATCTTCCTAAAGACTAAGGGGTCCTCAAATGGGTCTAGCTCTTCATCTCTAGCTATGAGTTGTTCCACCGAATGTGTCTTTTCGATGAAATCCTTTTCTAGATAGAATGGGTGTTGAGGACCTATAAAGTTCCTTTCTATCCAAGGTCCATATCTAGATGGTCTCCTATTCATCTCTACCCAATGTGGTGTTGGTTCATCATCACAATCATAAATGTGCTTCTTAACATCATATACCGACCAAGTATCGCCTTCACCTACCGCAATCTTAGACACCTTACAATCTATCATGGCACTAGCGGTTGCTAAAAATCCTCTTCCTACTAACAATGGGCATGTAGTGTCACTAACCATGTCTAGGACGTGAAAATCCGCTAAGATAGTTAACTTCACTACGTGAACAACTACATCCTTAATCATTCCAACCGGGTGGGCAATACTTCCATCCGCTAGACCTATCAATACCTCCGTCTCCTCTAACTTTCCTAGCTTAAGAGTGGTGAAAAGGGATAAGGGAATCAAGTTGAGGCTTGACCCTAAATCAGCTCGTGTGTCGAAAACTTCGGATCTTCCTATCTTACAAGGCAAAACAAATATACCCGGATCATCAAGCTTTTTAGGCAACTTGTTTTGAACGAAGGCGGTCCCATTCTTGCCTAGTTTAAACTTCTCATACTTTTCTAGGAGGGCACTATAGTAGGGAGCACGGGCTAAGACATCAATAACGGGGCGTTCAAGGTGAAGTTCCTTGAATTCATCGTCAAGGTCTTGCGTAGGAGGTGTTTCAACCATACTTTTGACCGGTTTTATATCGGGTGTTTTACTTGATTGGTCCTTTTGAAGAATTTGGTTTTGTTTGAAACACGTGCTTGTTGATTTAACCGAGTAGTATTGTGGACACGAAGTGGGTGACGAACTGATGATATGGAATTAACGTTTAGTTTTGGATTCTTGACCGTGTCGCTTGGGAGTGCTCCCATTTCTCGGTCATTGAGAACTTTCAACAATGCGTCAATTTTGGTGGTCATCTCGCTTTGCTTTTGTTTGAAATCGGCTTCAAACTTAGATATGCGAGCTTCTTGAGATTCCATGAACTTAGACATCAATCCTTCAAGATTGTTGGTACTACCATAGTTGTTAGAAGGATTGTTGTTGAAAGTACGGTTGGAGGGTGGACCATTTGGTTGATAACGATTAGGCGGATTGGAAGAATTGGCTTGATTTTGTTTCCACCTAAGGTTTGGGTGATTTTTCCAAGAGGGGTTGTAGGAATCACCGTAAGGGTTTAGCTCGAGTTTGAAAGTGTACCACTTATCTCCCACTTCGTTGGTACGCGAGGATGCGTAGTCCGCAAAAGCTGTTCCGGGGAGTTCCACACAATCACAAGTGTCATGGGGACCACTACATAATTCGCATGAAGAAGTGATTTTGTTCACTTGGCTTGAAGGCTTAGGAGCTTCGTAGGATTTCATGAGAAACATGACTTGGTCCTCAAGTTCCATGATCCTACGGTCGGGAGTGCTAGAGTTATTCGAAGGCAAAGATATTGCCTTGACCGTTTTGTTCAAATCACGGGGATCATTCCAACTTTCGTTGTCATAGAGAGCAAGATCTTCTATGAGTTCCCATGATTGTTCCGCACTTAGATCACGTAGCTTACCACCGGCCGATTGGTCAGTGGCTCGCCTCGTGGAGAGATCGATATGGTCATAAAAGATTTGGACTTGGAGCCAAAGATCTATGCCATGATGAGGGACTTTTTGGGGTAAGTCCTTGAAACGAGTCAATGCTTCATAAAGAGATTCATTTTGACGTTGTTGGAACATCGAGATGTCATTTCTAAGCTTAGTAGTTCTCTCCGGTGGGAAAAATTGAGCAAGGAAACGAGTGGTGAGATCATCCCATGTGGTGATGGATCCCGCGGGTAAATGCTCAAGCCATTGACTAGCTTGATCCCGTAGAGAGAATTGGAATAGGCGTAATCGGGTTGTCTCTCTAGTTTCAACATCTAGGTCTATGGAGTCTACGATTTTTAGGAACTCCTTAAGATGTTGATTTGGATCTTCGGAACGAAGTCCATGGAATGCACATCCGCTTTGCACCAACCGGATGGTGTCGGATCGCAAGGGGGTCACATTGGCTCCGGTGAGCTCAATGGTGTTTTGGTAGCCTTGGTGGCTAGGTCGGGAATACTCTCCTAAGGTACGGGGCCTAAGAGGTTCTAGTGGTGGGTTTTGTTGTGGTGGGATGACGGGTTCAAAGATGTTCCCATCGTCCATGATGTCGGGTGGTGAAGAGTTACGAACAAACACACAAAGAAATAAGATAGACTAAAGAGAACCTAAAAATAAAAAAAAAAAAAAAAAATCTTACTAGAAAGGAATCTAGCAAGTAGACCTAATAAAGAGAGATTCTAACCTAGACAATAACTATTCCCCGGGCTGCAGCGCCAAAAACTTGATACGTGGGGATCGCACCAGGCTTTACCTCTCAAGGGATCTTGAGAAGCTTACAACCCCCACCAGGCAGTGTACCTGATCGATGTAGTTGCTAGTCAACTAACCCAATACTAAGATGCAATCAAAATAAAATACTAAAAATAAAACTAAACTAATTTAAACTAAGGTTGTGAGCAATAACTGGAGAAATGTGTTTACTTAGATTTCACTACTCCCTAGATATCTTTTACACGTTAATTACTTGTTATAGTTGCGTGGATGACGAATTGTATTCCTTAATACCATTCATGGGGTGGCGTACTTACTTCCCCAATCCTATGAGTGCCTACTTCACTCCTATGTCGAGCCTGCAAGAAGCTCCTAACATGGGATCATTAGAATTTACTCATGCATTAAATACAACCAATAAAACCTAGTACACATCGGTTCATGTTTCCTAAGACGTTCAAGCATGTTACCATTTGGAGATCTGCCAGTTTTCTTAAGCCTAACATTGAAATCATTCATCGAATACAACCATAAACAAGTAATCAACACATAATCAACATCTAGGTTTAATTAGATCTAAGCAAACACAAGATAAATCTAGCCTAACATGGTGGAATCAAGACAAGCACAAGATATAGACAACCAACACATAGACATATTGATTGAATTAAGAAAAGACTTATCTTAATAACACATGTAAGGATTCAAGGGTTGAAAACCCTTGAAAAGCTGTAAAATTCGTATATGGTTCGGCCTTAGGGTTTCTCCAAACTTGTTCCTCTCTAATGAATGAAAATTAGAAAACTATATATAGATATTAGAGGCTGACGGCGTCAAGAACAAATGGGTGACGCCGTCATCTCGCCGCCAAAATAATCCTCGAACTGCCTTGATCTACATTTGACGCCGTCATGTAGTCCACTTTTGCAGGCCGTCACACATTTAACTCTTGACGCTCTACTTTTGACGCCTTCATTTCTGTACTGGGTCGTCATGATCTTTACTCTTGACGCCGTCAGGAAAGTCTTCTTGATGCCGTCACACACTGTTCCCAGCTTGGAAAATTAAGTCTTTGGTGTTTTCTTCACTTTTATGCTCCAAAAACGTCCGAATTGCTTCCTTTTCCAGATTTCACTCCCAAAGTACCAAAAATCACAAAAGGAACGATTTAGGGCAATATTTGATCAAATAAATTCAATTTCGGGCTTAAATGACCCCCTAAAAACGGATCATTTTTCGCCTCATCAGGTTCCCTTGTTTGTTTAGCCCTATGACAGATCTCACAAACATGTACAGAAGTATTTTTGGTAAAACCAAGATCATTTTGAAGTACAGACAAAACTTGATCAGCAGGATGACCAAGTCTATTGTGCCAAACAATCTTAGAAACATTATAAGACATAACAAAATTACTTTTACTCACAGTATTCACAAAATGCATGTCAAACAGATAAAGACCATCACACTGGCTACCAGTCCCCAAGACATTCTCCCTTTTCAAGTCCTGGATATAACATTTATCCTCATCAAAACCCACAAACATCTAACTATCTCTTATTAACTTGTTAACAGACAAAAGACTCACACAATAACCAGGCACAACTAAAACATCATATAACACAACATTACTGGTAAGTTTTAAATTGCCAACATGACTTATAGTATCCAAAGTTCCATTAGGATGTCCAACAGTAATATTAAGGCTAGAAATATCAGCAACATTAAACATACCATCAGTAGACACAGTAAGATGTTGATTAGCACCAGAATCAATAATCCAACCCAAAGTAATAGAATTAACAATCAAACCAGAGTTGACACAAAAATATCTAGAAATATTCATATTAAACCAAACATTATGATTATAGAAAGAAGCTCTACCAGACATATTAGCATGAATGCTTCCAGCAGAGTTATCATTGATCAAAGACAGGAGTTTCTTTATCTGTTCAGAAGTAAAACCAGAAGAAAGACTAACAGATGCTAACTTGTCATCTTTAGAATCAACATTAGCATTATAGTTTTGCCTAGTTCCATTATTTTGCCTTCCAGAGTTATTATTTTTAACAAAACCAAGTGGAAAACCTATAAGTTCATAACATCTATCAATAGTATGTCCAATTTTACCACAATTTTTGCAATTCAGATTAGGATTAGGACCTCTATTAATATTGTTATTACCATAATTAGAACTAGAACTTCTAGTGTTATTATTATTATTATTAAACACTCTCCTATTGTTGTTAAAAGATTTAGCGGCAAAAGAAGTAGCATTAGTTTTAGACTCAGAACCACTAGAAGTCTCAGGAATCCCTCTATGAGATTCCTCTCTAGAAACAGTAGCATAAGCATCTTTGACCTCAGGGAGTGGATCCCTAGTCAACAAAGCAGTCCTTACAAGCTGATAGCAATCATCAAGGCCCATAAGAAACTGCATCAATTTCATCAATTGATGATGCAAACTTAACTCCTTACTAGCATCACAAGAACATTTGACTTTGTAAGGAATTGTTGAAGATACTACTGACAGATACTGCTGACAGGTTCCTGCGGAAAGCTTAGTGACTTTCTGCTGATGATTGGTTCCTGCGGATGACCATAGATCCTACGGATAGAGTTTAACCGTGGATATAATTTATGTATTTTAGGACAAGATATGTAGAATATCTTTTATTAGTTTTTCATTATTCGTTTCTTGTAAGAAAGGTTAGGGTTTCCACTAGTATATAAGGAACCCTAGGTCATTGTAATAGAAACAAGTTTTTAGTACGAAGTTTTATTAATATTATCGATCCATAGAGGATCAAGTTTAGTATACGTTTGTTTTTATATTCCGCATAATTACAAACTTACAGAGATTATCTCACTTAGTCTAGCTAGTGATTACATTAGTTGGCTAACGATCTATTGGCTCGTGATCTATCAAGGAATAGATCCCTACAAGTGGTATCAGAGCCACTAGATACTCTCTGTAAACACAACACAATCACATAACTATTCATTCAGTACCAATGGGAGACAAACCAGGCGGTGATGTTGTTCTCTCAGAAGCACTCAACAACTACAACAAGTGGCCTTCTCCAACAGCAATGCAAAACTTCCTTTTCTTAGGAAGGATGAGTATGAGATCTGGGCCATGAAAATGCAAAACTGGATTGCAAGTGTTGACTATAACCTCTGGAATGTTATACTCAATGGTTGTCGTCCTAAAATACAAAGTGTTGATGCTGCTGGTAAAATCACTATTTTGGAACCTGTTTCTGCTGAAGAAATTCTCGCCGTTCAAAGGGAGAACAAAGCAAGAACCATATTGCTGCAGGCAATCCCTGATGACCACTTGGGAGATTTTCATTCCATGACTGATCCAAGAGAAATCTGGTGGGCCATAAAAACCAGATTTGGTGGGAATAAAAAATCAAAAAGGATGAGAAAGAGTATGTTGAAGCTAGAATTCCAAGAATTCAAGATTACTGAAGAAGAAGGTCTACACAAAGGTTATGACAGGTTTCAGAAGATTCTGAGTCAATTAAACCAACTTCTAGCCAGACCTGACAATGAAGAAGTGAACTCTAGGTTTCTAAGAGCCTTACCTCCCTCATGGTCTCAAGTGAGTATATCACTAAAAACCAAAGGTGGCTTGGACTACCTCAGCTTTGATGACTTGTACAACAAACTCAGAGCTTTGGAAGGTGACATAAAGGGATTCTCTCCATATGCAGCTACTCCTTCACAATCTGCATTTGTCAGTTCTAACTCAAACTACATGCCACATACCTATGCAAGCCCATCCCCAACACCACAGGTTTACTCAAGTCCATCCAATCCAAGCCAAAGTCTTCCAATGACCACATTGTCTTTTTCAAGTGCTAATCCAATAACTCATCCAAAGATTAGCAATGTGATGGAAGATGTACTTCATTCATTTGTTGCTGAAGTTGATAAACAGCAAAAAATTGCTTATGAAGACTTTGAGCAAATTGATGAACTTGCTTTAGAAGAATTGGACTTAAAGTGGCAAATGGCTATGCTATCTCTCAAGGTGAGGCGATTTGAGCAAAAGGTTTGTAAAAAGCTCAATGTGGAAGGAAAAGATGCAGCTAGGTTTGATAGAAGGAAGGTGAAGTGTTATGCTTGTGGAAAAATTGGTCACTTTGCAAGAGAATGCACAGCCAAGAAAGGTGAAGCAAGTACCAGATATTCAGCATACATGAATAAAGAATTGGAAGCTGGAGAATCAAAGGCCTTGATCACTGCTATTGATACTAGTGTGGACTGGAATGAGCATGATGATGATACAAGCAACTCTCCTCAAATCTCCTGCATGGCTAGTTGTGATGATAGCTTTGGTCTCATGGGAATCTCTCCTCAGGTATATACTTGTGCTTGTGATTGTGATTCTAAATATACAACTCTAAAAGAAGCTTATGATGATATGAAACCAAAATATAATGCTTGTTTTATTGAAGCTGCAACTTATAAAGAAGCTTTTAAAACTTTATAACAACAAAAGGTGTGGTTTCAACAAAATCAATTGGCTTATGAGGAAAAGATTAGAGTTTTAAGCAGAGATTTAGAATGTGCTAGCAATGAATTGAAATTTTCTGAAAAAGAAAAAGCCAGAATTCAATCTGAGAAAGATGTTTTACAAGAGAAATTGAATAAAGAAGTAGCTGGTCGTAAGAAGTGGCAAGAAGGGTCTTCACATTTAGAAAAACTGATTGATAGTAGTCAGCCTGTTAGGTCTAGAAGAGCTTTAGGGTATGATAAATATTTTGATCCAGAGGAGTTAACTTACCCTGATATATCCAGTGTTTTTGACCCTGAACCTATCCTAGAATTTCAAAAGCCCATAAAATATGTTAAGGAAGGGGGAATGAATGCTGTACCAGGACCTATCAGAGGTGTATTTATACCTACTACCAAAACTTCTGACTTTGATGGGTCACACCATCTCTTTGGCAAAAAGTCTAAAGACTTGCCAAATAAGTCTGAAGACTGTCCATCCAAAGGAACCCCTCAACCCACATCCCATAAGTTTGACTCACCAGAATCAAAGGAAACCACTGGCATTAGGATCAATGACTCCCCTGACACTAGGGGGATGTTTGGTAGGATGGCATGGAAAGCTTAGAAAGAGAATGGGTCCTTTTCCCTTGTTTGTTGTGTATTTAGAATGGAATTAGAGAATCAAAATGGCATTCTCATTCAACTAAAATGATTCTTTAAAAAAAGAGGAGAATGCTGAGAATAGACAAATTAAGCACCGCTCATTCACGGTTCCATTCTAGTTCCAGAATCGGAGAAAAAAAAAAAAAAAAAAAAAAAAAAAAAAAAAGGCTATAAAATAGAAACACATGTGCTTTGCACATGCTGTCTCAATTGGGAGAAATTGAACAGCCCTAACAAGCTTTTCTCTATTGCCATTCAATGTTCTATGATCTTCATCTTCTCCGACAAGATTTCATCGACGGTTCGGCTATGCTTGTGTGTTACCATCACTGGTTACTAATCTTCGTCTATCAAAGGTACGATTTTTACATCTCGATGTTTATATAAACATATACACAATAATATTCTGGGCTTCAATTGCTAATGATTCTTAATATTTTGTTGTTCATAAATTACAGTTGTTATATTTCAATGGTCAATTTTATGCAACAATAAATTGTAATGTTCATAAATGGGGTAGTCAATACATTGCATTGTGAACATGGTTTGTCGTACATAGTATATGATCTTGATTTTTGGTCTATATAGATTGCTTAAAATCTTGTTCTTCACACTGCTTGCAATCTTTGAACTTTCTTATGTTGCAGGTATTTGCAAATTAAACTGTATTAAGACTTCGATATGAAAATGAGCCCATGGACATATGAGGAGGCATTGCTACTTGATTTGGAATTATATGTAATTTATTTTATCAGAGTATTATTGTAATTTTGCTGATAACTTTATGTCGATATGTGGTTTAACAATTTTGGAAAATGATAGCTTAAAAAATGATACATTGAAGCTCAGAATATTATTCTATATAAACCAAAAAAGTTATATATTGAAGACTGAAAGCATAATCAAATTGCTCTAATAGCTACTTGTTTATAAATCATTGCATTATTTTTAATTCTCACATCGTACCAAACAAGATAGTCAAACATGGTAACCATTTCCTTGCTCGATTCATCGGTCGTACCAAACAATGGAATTCGTTTTCTTTCTTTAGGGCCATTCTCTTTCTTGGTCATTCCATTCTCAGCTTCAATTCCATTCTATGTGATTCACTCATACCAAACACCCCCTAGAAGTATCTCTAGTAATGATTCTAACACTTATGTCTCTTGTTCTTCCAGGGACAAGACCTCAGAGACCTCTAGTTATGCCAGCTGTGATTCCAAGACCAAGTCAGACTCACCCAAGTCCTCAACAAAGATTTCTGACAAGTCAACCTACAAGTCTGTGGACTCTGAAGTTGCTGCTGATGAAGTTCTTTATCAACCAGCCTCTTCTGAAGACTTGTTATTTACTTCTTATGAAAACAATTCCTTTCAGTGTTTACAAAACAATTCTGTTTCTGATGTTTGTTTGAATAATTCTATGTTTAATAAGACATCTTTTGGATTTAATAAATCTTATAAGAAAAAGAAGTGTTTTGTTTGTGGTAGCAAGTTGCATTTAATTAAGGATTGTGATTTTCATGAAAAGAGGATGGGTGTTTCTGTTGTGAATAATAGACCTAGACATAAGTGGACTAATACCAAACCCTCATTAGCTCCACAGGCCAATTATCATGTCAGCAGAATGTATTCCACTCCTGCTGATTGGCTTGTTTACTCCAATAGGTCTGCTTTTAACAATAGATGTATGAATACCAATAGAAATAGATATGGATTTCAACCATTTAATGGTGCTAATCATTGGTATGAATATACTGACCCAATGAGTATGGGAAGGGGTAATTGGGATTCTGCTGAAAAGTCCTCAGCAGATTGTTCATGGACATATAAAAGACCATTTAACTACAGGAAATCCAGGAACAATTGTGGATCTAACTCATCATCTTGGGTTCATCAGAATGATTCACAAGGCAGGCTCAAGTCTTTCATGACTTAAGTCTATATATATTTGTTGTTGTTGTCTTTTAACTTTCTTTGTTGTAGGAACATCCTCTTCTTAATAAAGACTTAGGTATTGTTGATAGTGGCTGTTCAAGAAACATGTCTGGTAATGAAGAGAAGTTAGATGACTTTGTACCTTTTAATGGAGGCATTGTGAGGTTTGGAAGTGGAGTAGGAAGGATTACTGGCAAAGGAACCATTAGAACTCCAAAGGTGGATTTTGAGAATGTCTACTATGTGAAGGAGCTTCAAGGATTCAATTTGTTCTCAGTCTCACAAATTTGTGACAAAAAGCTTCCTGTCCTTTTCATTGAAGATGGTTGTTTCATTCTTTCACCTGAATTCCAAATGCCTGATGAAAATCTTGTGTTACTTAAGGCTCCAAGAAACCATAACCTTTATACCTTTGACTTGAATGATGTCAAGCCAGAAGGTGATCTTACTTGCTTGGTGGCTAAAGCATCCTTGGATGAATCTACAAAGTGGCATAGGAGGATGGCACATGTTAATTTTAAAGTCATCAACAAACTTGCTAAAAATGGACTTATTCATGGACTTCCTTCCAAGATCTTCACCAATGAGCATAATTGTGTGGCTTGCAACAAGGGAAAGCAACACAAAGCTTCTTATAAAGCCATTACCACTGTGAGCATAATCTCAAAACCATTGCAGCTGCTTCATATGGATCTTTTTGGTCCTACATCCATCAGAAGTATAGATCATAAGTACTTCTGTTTGGTGATCACTGATGCTTTCAGTAGATTCAGTTGGACATTCTTCTTAGTGACTAAAGATCAAACCTTTCAGGCACTCAAAGAGTTTATGGCTCTAGCTGAAAATCAACTTAACAAGAAGATTAAAGGTATTAGATGTGACAATGGGACAGAGTTCAAAAATGCCAAACTCATTGAACTTTGTGGTTTGAAGGGTATCAAAAGAGATTATAGCACTCCTAGGATTCCACAACAGAATGGAGTTGCTGAAAGAAAGAATAGAACCCTTATAGAGGCTGCAAGATCTATGCTTGCTGACTCTAAACTTCCCACCATGTTTTGGACTGAGGCAGTTAGTACTGCCTGTTATGTATTGAATAGGGTGTTGATCACTAGACCTCATAATAAGACACCCTATGAACTGTTGACAGGGAAGAAGCCTACCATTGAACACTTGAAACCTTTTGGTTGTCAGGTGACCATTCTTAATACAAGTGATCATCTAGGCAAATTTGAAGCAAAAGCTGCTGAAGGTTATATTGTTGGTTATTCAGCACATAGCAAGGCTTATAGGGTCTATAACTTGGCTACAAAGAAGATTGAAGAGACCCTTAACCTGAAATTTTTAGAGGATAATGTTAATGTACATGGCAAGGGTCATGAATGGTATTTTGACCTTGATTACCTTACTGATTATTTGGGGTATGCTAGACACACAGCTAACCCATCTGCGGGTATGCAAGTGTCATCTTCTAACAATGCAGTACACTAAAGGATGATTCCGACAGTGATTCAGACAGTGATGAACCCACAATTGTTGTAACAACTTTACCAATCAAGCTAGCAAATCCTCCTACCAAAGAAGCCTCTGATGCCAAATCTGCTGATGATGTAGAAAATTCAACATATGCAGAAGATCTTGCTAGACTCAAAAAGCAAGAACATGCAGCTGCTGAGGAAGCTAAAAGACTTGGTTTTGAGTTTGCTCAAGACACTGAAGCCCTCTTAAAACAAGCTGCTGTTGACGACAGCAGAAAACCTAGTTCTGCTGAAGCATCAGCTGATACAGCTGTTCACTATGCTGATGGAGATTCTGCTGAAGGTGTTTCTGCGGAAGTTCCTATTTCTACTGCAGTTTCCACAAGTTTTGATGAACCATTTGGCAGGTTTCCTACTCCCTCAGATCTTGCTAATGTTGAGCAAAGTGATGGTATTTTTCAATCAGCCTCCTATGATCAAGACTTTGCTCCCACTTTAACCAATCTTGATACCTCAATTGATGTCAATCCTATTACCATTAAAAGACATCCACAAGATAATATACTTGGTGATCCAAATGCAATGGTACTCACCAGAAGTGCTATTAAGAATACCAAGTTTGGGCAATGTGCATTTTTGACTTATGTATCCACTCAGAAGAGAGACAACCACACAGATCAGAAGCATTGTTTGTTTGCTTGTTTCTTGTCTCAAGTTGAACCCACAAGCATTAAACAGGCTTTAAGTGAGCCTAGTTGGGTTGAAGCTATGCAGGAAGAGATGCAACAATTCAAGAATCAAGATGTTTGGGTACTTGTTGATCTGCCTGCAGGGAAGATTGCCATTGGGACTAAGTGGATCTTAAAATGCAAGAGGGATGCCAGAGGTATTGTGGTCAGAAATAAAGCAAGATTAGTGGCTCAAGGTTTCAGACAAGAAGAAGGTATTGACTACACTGAGGTCTTTGCACCAGTGGCTAGGGTTGAGGCCATTAGACTGTTTTTAGCCTTTGCCTCATATATGGGGTTTAAGGTCTATCAGATGTATGTCAAAAGTGCCTTTCTCTATGGCAAAATAGAAGAGGAGGTGTATGTTACTCAACCACAAGGCTTTGAAGACCCCCATCATCCTAAGAAGGTTTACAAAGTTGTTAAGGCACTTTATGGACTTCACCAAGCACCAAGAGCATGGTATGCTAGATTGTCTACATTTCTTTTGGAGCATGGATACAGAAGAGGTGTTATTGATAAGACTCTCTTTATCAAGAAAAACTCCAGGGACATAATTCTAGTGCAGGTCTGTGTGGATGATATCATCTTTGGATCTACAAAAGAATCATGGTGCAGAGAATTTGAAGATTTGATGAAAGGTGAATTTCAAATGAGTGCAATGGGAGAGTTAACCTTTTTTCTAGGGCTACAAGTCAAACAACACCCTGAAGGGATCTTTATTCATCAAGAGAAATATGTTAAAGATATCTTGAAAAAGTTTGACTTTGAACTTTTGAGGACTGCTACCACTCCATATGAACCACCCAAGCTTAAGAATCCAAATGAGCAAGATGAGGCTGTTAATGTTCATCTGTGTAGATCCATGATTGGCTCACTCATGTATCTCACAGCCTCTAGGCCTGACATTACTTTTGCTGTCAGTGCTTGCTCAAGGCATCAAGTCACTCCATTAACTTCTCATCTCAATGCTGTGAAGAAAAATTTCAAGTACATCAAGGGCCAACCTAAACTAGGTCTTTGGTACCCAAGGGATTCACCATTTGTGTTGGAGGCTTACAGTGATAGTGACTATGCTGGAGTTAATTTGGATAGGAAATCCACAACAGGAGGTTGTCAATTTCTGGGAAGAAGACTCATCTCTTGGCAGTGCAAGAAACAAACCATTGTGGCCACTTCTACCACTGAAGCAGAATATGTGGCTGCTGCCAATTGCTGTGGTCAGGTACTTTGGATTCAAAATCAGATGTTGGATTATGGGTTTAACTTTATGAACACTAAAATCTACATTGACAATCAAAGTACTATTTCCATTGTTAAAAATCCTGTTTTTCATCAGAGAACTAAACACATAGAAATTAGGCACCATTTTATAAGAGATGCTAATGAGAAGCATCTAATTCAAGTGCTTAAGATTCACACTGATGATAATGTGGCTGATTTGTTAACAAAAGCTTTTGATGGACCAAGGTTTAATCACTTGGTTGTCAACATTGGGATGGTTAACCCTTGAATACAATGTTTGAGGGGAGGCATAAGCCTCAGGGGAGGCATATGCCTCAGGGGAGGATTATACATGTTGTATTTATGTAGATTATTATGTTTACTAACTTTATTTTGCAGGTTTTTACTAATATTGTACAATTTTATGGTTGTTCTTTTGTGCTTTTGTGTTTTGTGTGATTGTCTGGTCTCAGGTCATGTTCCTGCTGATGATCTATAGTCTACTTTCAGTGGAATAAGATGTAAAGACTTAAAAGTAAATTTTATTAATTCATGGCAAGCTTGGTACATCATGATCAGTTATCAGAAGAAACACAGATTACATAAACATTAACAAGACAAACAACCACCATCCTACCACCACATCCCTTAACTAAAATCAACCATCAACATACCAACACACCCCCAACAAACAGCGTACTCCATCTTTCTTTTCCCTTTACCCAAGTCCTTTGGGTCTGGCATCTTCTTGTGGATTCCTCTGGATTGCATGTCCTTGGTCCAGAGTTTAGGAGCTGCAAGACCAAGAACCACCTTCAATGGACCCTTTCTTTTGCCTGAGGACTGTGGCTCTTCAGGGACAGAGATTCTTCTCATATCAGCACAGACTCTTTCCATTTCACTTGTTAAGAATGCAGTGACAAGGGTGAAGTCAGGGACAATCATAGCTAGAGGAGCTGGTGCTTCCTCAGCTTCAGTGGTTTCCTCTGATGAGGTTGGAGATGGACATAACTCTGAAGGACCTTCATTCAAATAGTAGTATGATCTCTGTATTTGAGGTATGTCAAAAGTAGAGTCTGATGAATCAGAAGAAATTTCAATGATATTGGGGACTGGTTTCATGATGAAAATGTGTGAAAGACTTTGGGATATGTTATTTGTGGTATGGTGAGTTGATTATGACTTGAAGACATCTTTTTAAAGAACTGATTTGGGTTTACTGTGAGTTAATGTAAGTTAATGGGAGGTAGTTGAGTCAGTAGCAATTACTAAGTGTGCAAGTTGTCCACTTAATTAGATACTTCGGATGAAAGTCAATGGTTTGACCAACATGCTGCTGATACAAGTTATCTTGTAATTAAGTGTGTTCCTGCTGATGGATTAGTCAAGTTCAAATTATTCAGGGGAATGCTACTCAGAAGAATTAAAACAAGTAATCATAAACCAAAGCAAATTTTATTGATTCTTCAGAGATACAATACAAGATAATGAAAGTGAAAGACAAACATCAAAGTCCCTATTCTACTTTGCCCTTGCCCTTGCCATCCACAGCCTTCTTCTTGCCTTTGTTGTTGATGTTGAAGAGTCCTTGCCACTGAGGACAGGGCAAACCTAACACAACCTTTCTAGTCTTTGGTAATGGGGAGTTCCTTTTTCTTTTTCTTGGACGAGATGACTGAGGCTTATCAGAAGTTGTAGGAGTGTAAAGTTCATCATTCTCATCATTCTCTTCATCAGAAGATGTTGAGAAGATGAGAGACTCATCAGGATTGGGAACTTGGTTTGCACTCTCAAATTCATTCCACTTTCTCTCCAACTCTCTCTGATAATTAGGATCATCAATCTCAGAGGGAAAGGGTGGAAGATCTTCAGATGATGATGAACTTGGTGCGGGCACATCATGTTTCTTCCTCTTCGCTTGTTCCTTTGTAAGACCACGAGGACGAGTTGGCATATTCCATGGTGGTGGAGATGTTAATTAGTCAGAAGTATCTGATGATTCAGAAGCAAGGTTGATGATGGGTTGATTGGAAGCCATGAATATATTTTTTGGTTGGCGATATGATAATTAGGGATTTGATATGAAGTTGAGAGATTTGGGAATAATTAGTCTTTATTTATAAGATTCCCCAACCGCATGTCTTTATTACCATTAATGCGAGGCAGTTTGGAGATAATTAAGGGATCTTTGAATTTTGAATTAAAAGATCTTTGTTAAAGATATTTGGTTTCCACTGAAGGGTAGATTCTGCCGAGTGATGCTGCGGATGGATCTGTTGACCATTGTCAATGTTTGACTATTTTCTACGGATTGACCATTTGTTTTCAGCCGTTTGATTTGGTTTCTACGGATGAGTCAGTTAATTGGGATTTGTCTTAGTCAATTATTGGTCAAGGATTTCTTTCCAATAATTCACATCAGTTTCATTCCACGTTTGGTAACTTCCATATTAACCAACGACGTGCATATCCCACTCCCAAATTAACTGATTCCCTCTCCCTATATATTTTTCAAAACCATTTCAACATCTTTCAGAACTTCTAAACCTAATTTCTAATTCTCAATCAATGGCTGAACTATATTTCAAAGTTGATCATAACAAACTTGCCTTTCTTGGTCGTGGAAAGGGTGATGAAGATTATTTGGGTATGATGGAATTTCTTCAAAGATCTAAGATTCGATATGCTCTGCTCCAATACCCGGAGGTTATTCATGAATCTCTTGTTGTACAATTTTGGGAAACGGCACAAACTAGGACCATTGAAGATGGACCATCAGAGATTGTTGCTGTTATAGATGGGGAAGAATATGTGGTTACTGAGTCTTTGGTCAGGACCAAACTACAGTTGGATGATGAAGGAGGGGTGACTGATTTGCCTAAGAGTGACATACTTAGAGGGCTTCAGGCTGCTGGGTATAGTGGTGATGGGAAAACATGGTACAAGAATCTATTTTGTCCAAAATGGAGGTTCTTGACACATACACTGCTTCAGTGCATGGGTTCTAAATCTGGTGGATGGGATCAGTTTTCTACAGATATTGCTCTTGCCATTGTGTGTCTCTCTCATGGAAGAACATTTAACTTTTCTAGGTATATCTTTAATGCTATGCTTGAAAATGTTAAGGATACAAAACTTAAATATCTAATGTATCCTAGATTTCTTCAAATCATTTTGGACATTCAGACCAATGACCCCACTCACTTGCTTGTTAAGGGTTTGTCTAAAAAATTGTTTTCCCAAATGAAAATTAACTTTAATGGTGAACAAAGACCCTTACTTCCAGCCATGTTGCCTGGTGGAGTAGCTGCTGATGTAGCTGCTGATGCCCCTGAGGGCAATCCCCCTGATGGAGATGCAGCTGATATGGCTGGTGATGGTCAGGATTCTCCTGATGCTCAAGCACCAGAGGATTCTCCTGATAGAAATAAAGATGCTCCTGATGCAAATGCTTCAGTTGCTTCTGATGTTCAGCCTCCACTCTCTCCCAGGCTACCCACACCTGTACACTCACCAATGGATTTCAATTCTCCTGAGCATGAGCTCAATGAGAATTTAGGCTTTGACCAACCTGTAAACTCACCACAATTTAAAAGACTTCCTTCACTCAGTCCTTTGAGACCTCAATTTGAGGATAATGTACATGTAGATGTAGATGTAAATTTAGATAATTCCTCTCACAGGACCAATGATGCTCCCAATACCACAGATATCCCTGTTGGTGGAGCTGAAGGTCATGTTACTCTCACTTCTGTATCAGATTTGTTGAACATGTATGTTTTAAAGGTGGACAAATTGGAGAATGATCTGAACTTCACTAAAAAGAATCTTAGCAGTGCTGTTCTGACTTTAGTTGGGAGAGTTAAGAAGTTGGAGGGTAAGCTGAAGCAAAGAAAAAGACAAAGTGTGGTGTATGACTCAGATGAAGATTCTACTAAAGCATCTGACAACATTGATTTGGAAGGCCTTGAGCTTCTTGCTGCTACCACTTTGGAGAGTGTTCAGAAGAGTGCTGACACTAGACCTGAACCCTTTGTTGCTCCAACTGTTGATGTAGCTCCAACTGCTGATGTTGCTCCTACTCCTGATATAAGTGTTCCCAAGGATTCCATAGCCAAGAATTCTACTGGTGTTGCTCATTATGTCTGCAGGAAACATTCTGCTGATAAGAAGTCTGCTGATTCTCCTGCCAAGAAGACATCTGCTGATAATTCATCAGTAGATATTCCAGCTGATCTTCCACATGATGCTCCTGATCAGTCTTTTGTCCATCCTCAAAAGCAAGATAAAGGAAAGTCTATTTTGATTGATCAAGCCATTCCTTCTAGAGTCAAATCCAAGGAGGAACTTGCTTATGAGAAAATTAGTGAGAATGTTGCTGCACATCTGCAAGCTCAAGAGGATGCTGCAGTTACTAAAGAGGAGTTGGATTTGAAAGCCTCAGAAGAATTAGCTAGGAAAATTCAAGATGATTTGGACAAGATGGGACCTCAGTATACTACCACATTGCCTGCTGAAAGACAGAAGGAGCTTGATGAGATAGCTAAGAATCTTACTACTGAACAATGGGAGAACTTGGCTGAACAGGTTGCTTCCAAGCCCAATTTGGGTACCTCTGAGCTTGGAGTTGATAATCCTGATTTTGTTCAGATGATGGTTGAAAGAGGAAGATTGAAGAGACAACAGGAGGCAGAGATTAAAGCTAAGTATCAAAAAGAAAGACCTTAGACAAAGAATGAAATCAAGAAATATATGAGGAATTTTGTGAAGAACCAGGGCTGTTCCATGTTTGGGTCAGGGTGGACTCAAAAGAGGGTCTGGGGATTTTCAGATCAGCAGTTGACCTACTACTATGACAAGATCATTTCCAATCATCATTCTTCTGGTATAATGGTTCAAGATGTGTTGGAGTTTAGAGGAAGACTTTTGGATGAGCCTCAAGCTAAGAAAGCAAAGCTTCATGACTCTGCTGCTCAACCTGCTGAGTCTATTGGGTCTTTTCCTGGTGGTCAGCAGTATGTGCAATTTCCTTCAGTCTTATCTCAGACAGATGATACTCCTGATGTTCAGATGAAAGATATTCCTTCTGGTTCTCATCCTGATACTGCTGAATCTCATCATGATACCACTGAAGCTTCACATGATGTTGCTACTGATGCTTCAAAAGATGCTCCAATTGAAGTACCTGATGATGATGATTCTACTGATGTTCATGCTGATACTTCTACACAAGTACCCAAAGAAGAACCTACTGATGGTCCTTCTATTCCCGTTACTGGTACTAGGAGGAAGACTAGAGCTATCAAGAGAAAGGCTCCAAAATATATTCCTTTAGAGGATAGTACTACTTTTCATGATTATGGTTCAGATGAAGGTCAAGACTCCATTATTTTCAATGATTCACCTCTCACAGGAGTTAACACACCTGGATGTGATGAGAATAGTATGAAACTTCTATGTTTTGATGTACATTTAGTCTTGTGTTGCTGCAAAGAATGGTGCTTTATATTTGGTTGATGATCATAGAGATTATGCTTATGAAGATTCTTTGCTGCTGATGCTTATTCTCAATCCTCTGGTTTATGTTATTGGCGATCTATCAAGAAATCTTGAACTTAACTATGTCAAATTCAAGATTAGGGGAGGATTGTAAGGAATTGTTGAAGATACTACTGACAGATACTACTGACAGGTTCCTGCGGAAAGCTTAGTGACTTTCTGCTGATGATTGGTTCCTGCGGATGACCATAGATCCTACGGATAGAGTTTAACCGTGGATATAATTTATGTATTTTAGGACAAGATATGTAGAATATCTTTTATTAGTTTTTCATTATTCGTTTCTTGTAAGAAAGGTTAGGGTTTCCACTAGTATATAAGGAACCCTAGATCATTGTAATAGAAACAAGTTTTTAGTACGAAGTTTTATTAATATTATCGATCCATAGAGGATCAAGTTTAGTATACGTTTGTTTTTATATTCCGCATAATTACAAACTTACAGAGATTATCTAACTTAGTCTAGCTAGTGATTACATTAGTTGGCTAACGATCTATTGGCTCGTGATCTATCAAGGAATAGATCCCTACAGACTTCACAAGTACATTTAGGAATTTTAGTTAAAGCATCAAATTCTCTCCATAAAGAATTAAGTCTATGATAATAATCTGCAACAGAAGTACCACCTTGTTTCACATTATTAATTTTTTGAAGCAAATTATATATCAAAGACCCATCCACTTTATTATAAGTTTCCTTTAATTCATTCCACACAGAAGCAGCATTTTCAGAGTAAACTAATCCCATATAAACATCTTGAGAAACAGAATTCATGATCCAGGTTAAAACAATGGCATTACATCTATCCCATTGAGCAGACAAAACTTCACTAGCAACAAAGGATTCCTTATCACAAGAACCATCAACAAAGCTGTATTTATTCCTAGCTTGTAAAGCTAATTTCATAGCACCATACAATATTCTGTAATTTTCTGTTCCAAGAAGTTTAAAAGGAATTAAAGCAATACCACTATTATCATTAGTCTGAATATGCAATGGATTACCAGCATCAAGATTACTAATCAGAACAGTACTACTACCAGGATCACTAGCAGACATGATGAAATAACAGACAAGAAGAAAATAGAAAATAGACAAATAAGCAAACAAGAACAGATAAACAGATAACAAAACCAACTAACTAAACAAAAAAGATAACACACACCCAAGATTCAACAAAGAATCAGCCAATTGGACTGGGATCGGCCAGAGCAGGTTTCCACACCATTCAAGATGGAGGGTCAAGGTGTTAACCAATCCGTTTGCACCCAATTAACTAGACTCTTGTTATCTTAAAGGAGAAGAAACAACTTACAGAGCTGCTATAAACCACAGCGGAAGAAAGACTACAAAAACACTAGATTCACTTAGTCTAATGTTTTTGCAATCAAATACAGGCCCAAGAACCACCAACAGTCACCACAGATCACGATCCCCAAAAAACCAATTAGGGTTTCACAAACCCTAGCCAAGAATATCACCAATACCACAAGATCTAGTCTAAATCGACTAAATCAACCACGGCCGTAAAGAAAACGACCTCAATTAACCAATAAAACCACCAATTCAAGAAACCCCCAAAAATAATTGAAACCCTAGAAACCCTAGAATTTCGAATCACCACCAAATCAGAACCTATAACTCTGATACCATGTAAAAATGGTAAAGAACACAAGACAACACTCTTCTACACCCAACCAACCACCCCTTGGTGTATATATTCTTATTAACTATTCAAGAAGATAAGTCCTCAAACGAGTGCTTATCAGTACAATACAAAAGACAATATGTGATCTCTTCTAGGAAGAAACCACACAAGAACCTCACTTACAGATTCACTCAATCACTCAGAATCACAAGATCAATAAACTGATCTTATGGTATACTAGAACAAGACTGACAGAAGATATCAAAGAGATATCTAAAAGACTACAATCAACTATGTATTTACTGTGTGAAATAAGAGAATGAATAATGACAACTATCTAACCCTAATCGGATGAGATGATTATATAGCTCCAGCTTTTACTCTTTAGTCCCTAGACTTCTTCACAACTTCAATAAGAGTCAACACTTGCTTTCAGCTTTAATCAACTTTTAATAATAGCATGACCAGTCCTCCAATTTAATATGTCAGCTTGCATACTCTTTAACAGGTTCACTCTGTTTAAATATATTTCGCATATAGCTTGCATTTGTTGGTTAGTTAAAGTCAACAGTACCACTGCCAAGGTATGTGCATCTACTGACTGAGAGTGAACAAAATATGAAACTGCATTTGCCAAGAATAATAGTTTATGAAAGGAAATAGGATCCGCACCTTATTTATTACTCTATATACCTTTAGAGTGTTGGACCATAATTGTAAAAGTCTTGTTGGACAAGGTTCAAAGTACAGCAAACGAAAGCCAAGGGACTGAACTTGTTAGTTAGTTACTTTATAACCGAATAGCGGTTAAAGTTAGTTATGGCAGTTAAAGGTAGTTAGAAGGTAGTTATGATTCGGTTATACCGATTCATGAACAGTCATGATGGTTCAATCAGAACCTTATAAATAGAGTCGAATGTAAACGTTTTATAGTGTGTCAAAATAACAATGTAACAGATTTATGTTGTTATTAATATAAGAATCGTTCTTGTTAATCTTGTTGATAATTTGATCCTGGAAATCACGAATAAACCTATGAAACATAGAGGTGTACATCATCTTACACTTGAAATTAACTATATCTCCGTACGTATATAGAATCAAACTAAATAAAATTAATAATCTTAGCTTGCTGGCATGAACGGGTGGTGGTATTGTTGTCGATCATCATTTTTTGTTTTCAAGATTATGGTCACAGACAATTTTACTAAGAGTAATGGGTGTAGCAGGTAAAGGGTGCCATCAACCCATAAGAAAGAAGAACCGCATGAAGAATCGGCGTTTGGGCTTTTTGATTATCAGAGAAGCCACGTTGCATGCAGCCCACACAAAAATATAACCGACAATGAAAACATATAGAGATTTGGTCTTTTTTTTTTTTTTTTTTTTTTTTTTGGAGTTTAGTTATTGGCGATATTTGAAGTTTAGGGTTTAAGAATCGACTAAAAAAGAAAAACTAAAATTCGATTTTCCATGAAAACCAAACGCCAAGATCTCGAAAAAGACAGAGAAGAAGAACAACAAAAACAACACTCGTCGAAACTGGATGATCAAAGATGCTACTTTTCAGATCTAACCGAGGAACAACTGTGAGTTAACTACAATTTTTTTTTTACTCACATTCAAAACACAATGTTATATACATATATATTGTTTCTTTTACACTTGTAATTTTGTATTGCTTATTGGTTTTTGTTCACGACAGGATGCCATCATTCAGTAAAGTTCGCAAGTTTGGGTTTGTGCTGTGTAAGCCTTTCCTTAGCTATAACAATGATGATGAAATAGCTTCCCACCCACGTAGTGTCCTCATGGGCTTCAAGCACCTTACATATGATCCTCCAAAAGGCACTGCCCACAGTATGGTGGTGGGTAGTGGTCATCAGCTGTTTGGGAGTATACAGGCAGCTGGTTTCTCTCTAGATCCGGCGTCACCTCCTTTCGATATATTCAACCATAAATTCAATGATTCCATAGCTATCCACAAACTGGGATCTTTATCTCCTCACTGTATCTGTTACTGTTCAATTCCATTCTCTACCTCTGTTAAGATCGCTGCAGAACTCTATGTTACCACTGACAATGCGGTTGACATGAATACTGAGTATGAATATAAATGTTATTTTGGAAGTGCTAGTGGTGCATCCCAAAAATACAATGATGCGTTTGAAGTTTGCAATGACTCTGCGGTTATAAACTTCTCAGATTATTTTGACGAGAGACCCAATGGTGGTTCGTCCTCTTATACTTTAAATGGCAGAGATGGCTGTTTAAAGCTGTATTACGTTGCATTAAAGTATGTAGTAGACGCCGCTCTGGAAATAGTATTTGTTGCAACTTCCGAGGAAACAAAAGTTGCTGGAAGAGTAATGGCTTATTATGGCAAAAATTTTGATTATGGTTGTTCT
The DNA here is from genome assembly GCA_030686995.1 of Artemisia argyi. NCBI lineage: Eukaryota > Viridiplantae > Streptophyta > Magnoliopsida > Asterales > Asteraceae > Artemisia > Artemisia argyi. Next base: position 156,307,326 of record CM060690.1, on the reverse strand, counting down.
CCTGCTTAAGTAGATGATTACAAGGCAATGCTCTTTGAAACCGAACAACCTGAGGTAATTAAGCCTGGCAAAATAAACCTGATGCAGTCTGTGTTGTCTGTACCAGCCCAATTCTCCCTCATAATTGATGCAAACTTAAGTGACTCCACCTCTGGGGCTATAATTTTGTCAGGCGTTTACGAATTCCTTGTGCCAGCTGATGGTGGCATCATGGTTGGTTGTATTAAGGGGAACGATTGCTCTTTAGAATTGACAGTGGACTGGAAGCGCCCCCGTTTGCCGAAGAAACAACACCGGCTAAAGGATCCTACTATTCAGATCTAACCAAGAAAGAATTGTGAGTTTACTTTAATTTGAACACTAGCATCACCAGTGAATCAAACTGAAAGTCATCAAATTAAGTACAAAAATAGAAGAGTAAAGATTGTAACTTTCAAAAGCCATTGGAATGGTTGAATTGGTTAAACTGCCAATCTAGAAGCTCATGGACTATCTATTCTCTGGCAACATTGGTCAAAATTGCAAAAATATGAAATGCTAATTGAATTGTCATATTATTTTTGGCCCTTCCTTATGCTAATCTACTTATTTGTTACTCCACAGATTTTTTGAAAGAAGCATATTCGATCTATTAGATCGAGTAGATGTAAGTCTATAATTAACGTACACGTTATCATGCTCATAGCTATATCTGTACCTGTATTTTGTTGTCACAATTCACATGTGAACTATAGATTTAGAAGAAGCTTAATATATAAAGCAAGCTATGTCAACATTTAAGAATAACGGTTTTGTATTGTAATACATTGCAGGAAGAAGATTTTAGATGGAGCCTTCAAAAAGAAATTTCTTGGACATTTGGCTACTTCTTGAACATTTTGCCGGTTCCAACTATATTGTTAGCATCTGTTCGTACATTTACCGGCACTGAAGTGGATGATTATGATTACTTATGGTATATACATTCTTTCTCATACACACTTATGCACATTTACTTTCTTCTGAATGATATGAGTACTAACTCAGAAATTTGCATTTGGTAATAGCACCAGCGTCTTGAACCTATGGCCTACAATAAGATGCCGTTATTACTTATATGGACCAAAACATGCTGGACTGGTAATATTTTCTTGTGATTATCTCATGGATTTTGAAAAATATACTGCTAAGTTTATTTTACTTCTTTTTTTTTTTTTTTTTTTTTTTTATAAAATAGTTTGTCACAGATAGAATGGTTTTTACACCCGAATATGGCATGCTGGAAAAATGCGTCGTAGGTGGTCCTGGTTTTCTGAAGTTTAAGTTATCTAGGACATGGATAGCTGAGGTATTTTCTTTTCCAAGTGTTTTAAAACGCACATTACAATTCTGACCCAAATTCTTGTCTACTTCAATAGTTTAAGTTATCTGTCACTTTTTTCTTTTCTTTTCGCTGCAGAGTATTTTGAAGATGCTAGAGGATGGTTTATTCACATGGCACCTGAACTCCCTATTGAAAAAGCAGTTATAGACTTTTTGCCTCGAAATATAGCCAAGGAAATGCATATGGGTCATTTACAATCCACTATTATTGGAGAAACGTTAGCTCGTGTGCTTCTCTTTTCTGGAGTTCACGTGCGCCGAAGATTCCATTATGGTAATTATCTGGACATTAAGGTACGTGTGGTTGGTCTTGCTGTTTGAATGTTTGTTAAATTAAATCCGTATTATACCTGCATTGCCTGTTACTATTCTAGAGTCTAAACTTGTTTTACACACACACACACACACACACACACACACACACACACTCATATATACATACATCCATACACTAAACGTGTTTTTTTTTTGCAGTCAAAAATGATGATGACGGAGTTCCTAATCGATAGGTTCCCTAATGGGGAAGTTAACGATCAAGCTATTGGAGAACTTGAGGTGAGCACAATCTTGTGAAAGTTAAATCACACATGGTACTGAAAACCTCTCTATTTATCTAAAATATCTTTCGGGAAAGTGCAACAACACTTGATGCATCCTGAGGTTTTAGCTATTTATATTTATCTGTCATTTTCTCTTAACTGGTTCATTGATAGGTGTTGTATGAGGAATCGAAGAATAGGTTTGCTGAAGATGCTGAATTCAGAGAGAGAACCCAGCCCGTGCAAGTCAGTCTTTGATTTTTTTTTTTTTAAATTATTATTTTTTTTTTAAATTTATTTATCTTGGTCTTCTTAACTTTTGTTATATATTTAAAATAATGAATTTTGGAATAGGACTGGGATGAAAGGCACAAATCTGCATGGGAGCAGATCTGTAAGATAAGCCGAGAACGTTACCGTGAAGTATATCAGCGTCTGGGAGTCCGCGTGAAAGAAGTGGTGTCATGTTTTTCACCATTTTGATATAAAATAGGAATATACCTCCTATATTTGCAGTTTAATTATGAGTTTAATTCCATTATTTTTCAGGGTGAAAGACTCTATGAGTTTTACATTAGCAAGACTCTAGATTTATTGAGGGAAAAGGGTTATGATACAAAAAGTGAAGGAGATGAGGTGATAGTTATTCAAGGACGAAAGTTACCTCTCGTGGATTTCGCAGCTTTGTGGTTAGTTTAGGTGCAATAAATGCTGATTTTATCAAAACATATATGAGTTGGCTAGCAATACATTTTTTTTTTTGAATGTTTGATTGAAGGGCAAATAATAAAAAAAAGGTAATATACTTGCCACAATTTCATCGAATGGGTAGCGAACTATTTTTTATATTTTGAGGGTAATTTTCTTTCAAAATCATCATCTTTAGGGTATTTTGTAAAAATTTTGGACAATTTTGCCCCTCATATCTAATACAAAATTTTTTTTCCCGAAGGGCAAAATTGTCCAAAAATTTTCAAAATACCCTAAAGATGATGAATTTGAAAGAAAATTACCCTCAAAATGAAAAAAAAATAGTTCACTACCCATTCGATGAATTTGTGGCAAGTATATTACCTTTTAATATCATTTGCCCTTGATTGAACCAGACATTTAATAAGCGTTGAGTTTTATTCTTGGTTTTCGGGTTCTATTTGCGCTGCAAGTAAACCCACTCCTAAACTGTTTGAATATTGTTTTTTGTAATATTTAATATGACAAAACATGCCCTTTCCTAATTTTGTGGCTGCATATGTAGGCATGCACTTGAAATAGGAAAAGCAGACCGGATAGTCCATGTGGCTGATAAAGGGCAACGAGACAAAATTGAAATGTGCATTGCTGTAAGTAACTATTATACACCATAAATGATAACATCTTCAAAAAATGATCAAGAAATTGAAATGAATACTTATTGACCCCCACCCCCCTCAGGCTGCTGAAAGTCTAGGGTGGACCGTAACTAATCATTGTCATGACCCGTTAAGTCTTGTTGGATTTGTTCAAGTTGAAGATTTTGAGGGATTTGGTATGGTTCAATTGCTTGACAAAGCTAAAAGTCGCTGTAAAGCGGTCCTCGTGGGAAAAGGTATACCAAATATTTTTCATATTGGCTTTCAACCCGTTTGACCTATTTCAGTTTTATTTAATTAGCTTTCTTATCACAAGACCAAATCCATTAATAGGTTACTAGGTCGATATTAAAATGACAACACTTACATAATTTTCTTAGCAGGCAAAGAGCTTGAGCATAATGCTGAAGCACTTGGATATGGTGCTGTCAAGTAAGATTCTCATGCCTTATCATATATATTACAACATACTTATGCTATAAGTACCAATAATATGAGTACTTCTAATCTGTAAGAACTTTCTGTACTCGAATTTCTATTTCAAAAAAGAGGTGTAGATAAACTCTACAATTTTCTTTTATCGCATTAAACAGCACTTATGGGCTATTACCTTTGTTTTCTAGCACAATATACCTTACTTTATTGTCAAGTTTCATGCTTATTCATATTTTTTACCTGTGTTCTTGACAGGTATGAAGTCTTGAAGAACAACAGATTGACTGATTATACATTCAGTTTTGATGATATGCTTAACGAAGCGGTATTCTTTTTCGTTTCTATCTAGTGATGTTATCATGTTATGCAATTATATATTATATTTTCTCATTGATAAAAAATCTTTACATCGATCTTGTTTCTTATTTGTTTACATTCATTGATGAATAGGGCAATACTGCGGTATATTTACAGAAAACGCATGCTCGAGTTTGTTTAAGTATGAGGAGTTCTACTAAATACCTTTTGGCGTTGGTAAGAATTTCTTTTTGTTTCAATGTTATTTCATACACACACACAAATACACAAAAAGATACGCATAGACACATACACCATGTATGTGTGTTCATGTGAGAACTATATATATCTTGTGAGAACATTTTTATTCACATGTGCTGAATAAATTTCACACGCATAGAACATTAATGAATGAAGAATCCCCCCCCCCCTTTTTATTATATATTCTCATATGAATATTTATGAAAAAACAAAATGCAATTTCTTCACATGTCCATATTTTCATATGTGAAGAAACTTTTTGTAACAATTTACATTTTGAATTTCGATTTTTTTTTTCTGTGATTCTTCATTATCCAATATCCTCTACTTTGTGGAACTTTTTTCAGATTTGTTTGATATACTAAGAAATTTTGTTTTTTGTTTTGGGAGGTGGTTATTTTTATGATGTGAGAGAGCCAGGGAGGGAGTAGAAATACAATTATTTGGTGATAAAACAAATTGAAAATCCCTAGGATACTCTTTTTGTGTAATCAGTAGTTTAATTTAATTAACTTTAAGCTAACAATTTCATATGTCAAGATCTAGTTGGTCCTGTTATTTTTATTTTTACTATTTTAATATGTTTCTTGTTTGAATAAGATTCTATATATATATATATATATATATATATATATATATATATATATATATATATATATATATATATATATGTGTGTGTGTGTGTGTGTGTGTGTGTGTAACACCCCCAAAATTTGATACAGCGGAAGACTCAACAAGCTTTCGGGGTGCTACGGGGATTGGTATCCAACACAAGACAATATAGAACGAGTTAAAGTAAACATAATAAAAACACAACCAAAACGGGGTTTTAAGGTTTACATTTATCCCAACATCATTCAGAGTCAGGCCCAAAATAACATAACAGTAGGTCCAAAATTAATTATCAGAGTTTAGAAAAATAGATCCATAAACCATGAGCCTTGGCCGAGCCTTCCATTCCAAGCATGCATAACATCACTTAATTACCTGAGAAAACGTGCTAAAAGTCAGCTTTCGCTGGTGAGTTCATAGGTTTAAATTCATCTAACAATATAGTGGACATATACGCAAAACGCTTGCTAGCTAGACTAAGGATTCGCTAAAAGCCTGCGGATACCCTCCGCTCCAACCTAACACACGGATACCCTCCGTTCTAACATAGATATTCGGGTAACCCCCGCAATACCAATATATACTCGGATAACCTCCGAAGTATCAATAACCTATAGGTGCACACTACAATATCTAAATAAGCCAACCTTGAATAGTACACACGAACCGTGTGACTAAAGCTGACAATTCACCAATAACCAAATAAGCCAACCTTGAATAGTACACACAACAAATATGTGACTAAAGCTGACAATCCGCCAATAACCAAATAAGCCAACCTTGAATAGTACACACAAAAGGTGTGACTAAAGCTGACAATATATCCTAGTCCATACGCATAGCAAGTTTTGGAAAGAATATAGAAGCGATAATAGTCCAAATAAAATAATTTGCACGTTTCTCACCCCAAGTATTGAAAACATAGTTCAAGAGTAAAAAGTGGGGCTATGACTCACCTCAAGTCCAGAAAATAGCAAGAAGAAGTCGGTAGAAATAAGATGTATAGTAACTCACGAAACAGCAACTACGGACTCGGCACGACCTAACATTACCAACTCGTTCAGAAACCATATTCTCAAATTCAAAATATTCCCAAACCCGGACGAGAATCCGTTTTATTTCCGAAAATCCATTTCGTGTTAGTTTGGTGTATTTACGTTTGGTATCCATACGGGTGGTGGGTCGACTCAAAACAAACCAAAAGGTCACACAAAGAATAATAAAATAAACTATGGATCTAATATTAGCCCAATATATCATTTAAATAAATCGCCGAAGTTTATCAAATCCGTCGATTTGCTAATCCTCATATTTATTTACGTAACATACCGTTCCAAGATTACACCCAACCTAAAGCACATAGCACATAAATACTATATGGTAGATATCATAGTGTAATAAATTCCTCATATATATCGTCAAATTGGCCAGATTTCCCGATATATACACTCGTAATTTATTACACTTTACATATACCACAACCTATGGGCGTCGTAGGATACGATGCCCATAAATATATTCATTTCATATAGCCAAATAACCCGATTCAACCTTACGGTTAAGTGGTTATTTAGTTATAGAAACCGTTTATATTAATCGTCATATATCCGTGACAACACGAAAGTCACAAATAATAACTTACCTGGACTCGAGTGACGACGATTCCGCATAACTCGATAAGTTTACTCGTTATATATATAAAATGACATTTTTATTAAATGTTTAATAATTGTCGAGAGTTTCTCGTTTTATAACCATTTTTATAATAATAATACGTTCAATAATATTACGCCACTTTCGTAGCCTAATATATATCTAGTCGTATTATTTATAATAGGACTCGTGATTATTATTATTATTAATATACGCGTCTATATAATTATATATCCGTTATTCACGTCTATATATTCATATAAACGTTTATATTACCAATAATTATTATTACGAGTTTTATTATTTACGTTTTAATTGTAATAGTTATCGAGTCATACGAAATGGTCACATGTCCGAGTCATGACTCTCGGCTCATTGTCCAAGTCCAAAGTAATATAAAAGTCATAACAATCAAAAATATCTCCGTCCAACACAATCTCAATCCACGTGCTACAACAATAGGGTCCGACTACGGCACCCGACTAACCTATCTCCGTCAATTTAAGTGACCGTCTCACAATCGGTCCCCAAACCACTTTATCGTCAACACAACTTCAATATATACCACGAGTCCAAAATAACTCGTCCTCCGCTTAGAATCCAATAAGTCGCAAAAATGATAACCGATCAATATATACACAATTTAACCATAACAAGTAAAAATTAGTCGAAACATATATATTTCGACACCAACCACGGTTCTCAAAAATTAACCGTACTCGGGTCAAAGACCAAGTCAACTAAAGTCAAATAATATACCAAGAGCCAAGAGGGTCCCACCCGAGACCACTACGGTCGCGGCTAGCTCACACGAGCTCGACCCAAAAGACCCCAATCGACCCATTTTGGGTCTTCGGCTCCCACAAGAGTCGGCCACAACCAAAATAATCAAACCATGGCCAAAACAATAAAACCAATTTAATCACCATGACCACAAATGGTCAACCATCCAGAAAAACGGGTCAAAATGACCACATCGACCCGAAATTAATAGAAGTCGAGGAGAGGGCCTCGGCTAGGGGGTCGACCACGCATCAAAACTCAACCAAACAACAAAACCCGGATACCAAACTAAGATTTAACCAAGTTTTAACAAAACCCATTATCATTTCATCCTTTTCTTTCCAAATCCGATCCATATTAATAAGATTCGTGGGTTTGGGTAAGTTTTTCAACAAAACGAGGCACCTTGTGCACACTTACCCGCGGATCTATAAAAATAAATCAAGAAAGATGGTGAAAATGATGTGTGTGGCGTCGGTGGTGGTAGAACGAGGTGAGGATGGTTGTTTTTGGGCGCGTAAATCACAAGATAATAATAAGGGAGGTGTGGGGAGTGTTTTGGAAGTGGTGGTGTGTGGTGGTGCGCGGCGGAGGTGGCCGGACGAGGGGTGGCCGGCGGTGAGGGAGAAGAGAGGAGAGGGTGAGTGAGTTATTTTATGAAAAATGATAAAGATGGGTTAGGGTTAGGGTTTTTAATAGAGTATTTTCACTTTAGGTCCCTCAACTAAGCTTCCTTATATTTTGCACACAAAACCTTTTTATCACCAACTTTAATTTACAAAAACGCCCCCTTACGTAAGTAAAAACTTACTAAGAAAATATTAGACGTCCCCGAACTCGTTATTTTCACCATTTGACGGGCTATATATATATATATATATATATATATATATATATATATATATATATATATATATATATATATATATATATATATATATATATATATATATTCCACCGAAATTTATAATAAATATGTTATTAAACGTCCAACGTATTAAAACTCGTAAGTTATTAAACTTTTAGGTTTCCTAGTGCCGGAGTCAACGTAGTACTAAGTGAGAATTTAAGAATACATCACCGAGCATAATATCAAGAATGAATTATGAAAATAATTCACGAATTCCATAACATCATAAACACATAATTATTCATAAAATAGGTCTTACAAGTTCGTTGTGAAATAAAATTTTAAATAAAAATTATAAACGAACTTTAATCGTAATGAGGGTTTTTAAAATAACTCCCTAAACTGCCAGTTGTCACATCCTCCCAGTCTCAGAAGAAACCCGTCCCGGGTTTCACTCGGAAAAATTCATCAACGAAGTGAAAAGCTTCGGATATCTCTTCCGGAACTCGTCCTCACGTTCCCACGTAAATTCTGGTCCATGTCGGGAATTCCAACGAACCTTGACGAGCGGAATGCGACTTCTCTTGAGTCGTTTAACTTCACGGTCTAAAATCTCAATTGGCTCTTCCACGAAGTTCAATTTCTCATCGACACGAATATCCTTCATTGGAATGACAGGCATCTCATCGGAAAGACATTTCTTCAAATTACTAACGTGGAACACGTCGTGAACTTTACTCAGTTCATGTGGTAATTCCAACCTATAAGCCACGGGCCCAATTCTTTCTAAGATCAGAAATGGTCCAATGTAGCGTGGGTTGAGTTTACCACGTTTCCCAAAACGTATCACACCCTTCCAAGGCGAGACTTTCAGCATCACTTTGTCTCCAACCTGGAACTTTAAGGGTTTACGTCTCTGATCGGCGTAGCTCTTCTGCCTATCTCTGGCTGCTTGCAATCGATCACGAATCTGAGCTACTTTCTCAGTAGTTTCCATAATCAGTTCAGGGCCTGTGAGTTGGCTATCTCCAACTTCTGCCCAACCAATAGGCGAACGACACTTTCTGCCATACAAAGCTTCGAATGGTGCAGCCTTAAGACTTGTGTGGTAGCTATTATTATAGGAGACTTCCGCAAGGGGTAAGTACTTCTCCCAGCCTTTACCAAAGTCTATGATGCATGCACGAAGCATATCCTCTAACGTCTGAATGGTCCTCTCACTTTGACCATCGGTTTGGGGATGATATGCAGTACTCATATCAAGCCTCGTCCCCAAAGCCGTTTGAAGTGATCGCCACAAAGCAGACGTAAAACGACTATCGCGGTCCGAAATAATAGATATCGGGACTCCATGACGCGAAATAATTTCCTTCACATATAACCTCGCAAGTTTATCCACACTATCATCCTCACTTATTGCTAAGAAATGAGCAGACTTTGTCAGACGATCCACAATTACCCAGATAGCGTCACAACCGCTAGCTGTCCTCGGTAATTTGGTAATGAAGTCCATTGTAATCCGCTCCCATTTCCAGACTGGAAGTTCTGGTTGCGTTAGTAATCCTGACGGTCTCTGGTGTTCAGCTTTAACCTTAGCACATGTCAAGCATTTACTAACGTATGATGCTATATCTGCCTTCATATTTGGCCACCAATAAAACTTCTTAAGATCCTGGTACATCTTGTCGGATCCAGGATGAATAGAGTACCTTGACTTATGCGACTCATGCATAATTAACTCTCTAATTTCTCCATATAAAGGTACCCAAATCCGATCTCCAAAACTTAACAATCCATCAGAACGCTTAACAAATCCTTTCTCATTATCAGCCATCCCAAATATACTCTCGGCAGATCTGTTTTCTGCTTTCAACGCTTCCGTTTGAGCTTCAAGTATTTGAGACGGTAATGGCGATACGACAGTCATTCCCAATGACCTAACTCGCAACGGTGGTATTCTTTCCTTTCGACTAAGAGCATCAGCAACAACGTTTGCTTTACCAGGATGGTAGCGAATTTCACAATCATAATCGCTTAGCAACTCAATCCAACGTCGCTGTCTCATATTGAGCTCTTTTTGATTCAAGATGTGTTGTAGACTTTTATGGTCAGTAAATACAACACACTTGGTTCCGTACAAGTAATGTCTCCATATTCTTAAGGCGAAAACCACAGTACCTAATTCCAAATCATGGGTAGTGTAGTTTTTCTCATGCTTTTTGAGCTGTCGGGAAGCATAAGCTATCACCTTCTCTCGTTGCATTAATACGGCTCCCAATCCTTTATGTGAGGCGTCACAATAGACGGCGAAATCCTCGTTACCTTCTGGTAACGCTAAGAAAGGAGCACTACACAACATCTTCTTAAGCAATTGAAATGCTTCCTCTTCTTTATCTCCCCATTCATACGTAACACTCTTTTGAGTCAATTTGGTCAATGGTTTAGCTATCTTCGAAAATCCCTCAATGAATCTTCGGTAATAACCAGCTAAACCCAAAAATTGACGAACTTCGGTTGGGGTTGTAGGTGCAGCCCATTCTTTTATCGCCTCAATCTTAGCAGGATCCACATGGACTCCTTGTCTATCAATCACATGACCCAAAAATTGTACCGTTGGAATCCAGAATTCGCATTTCGAAAACTTGGCATAGAGTTTCTCCTTCCTGAGCAATTCTAAAATGAGTCTTAGATGCTCCTCATGCTCCTTCTCACTCTTTGAATAAATCAGAATGTCATCGATGAACACAATCATGAACTTATCTAAGTAAGGCTTACACACCCGATTCATGAGATCCATGAATATTGCCGGTGCGTTAGTCAACCCAAACGGCATCACCTAAAACTTGTAATGCCCGTACCGGGTTCTGAAAGCCGTTTTCGGAATATCTTCTTCGCGAACTCGAAGTTGATGATATCCCGATCTCAAATTGATCTTCGAGTAAACACTCGATCCTTGGAGTTGATCGAACAAGTCGTCGATCCTAGGTAACGGGTATCTATTCTTCACCGTTAACTTGTTCAACTCTCGGTAATCAATGCACATACGGAACGATCCATCCTTTTTCTTCACGAATAAGACTGGGGCTCCCCAAGGTGAAGAACTTGGTCTTATGAATCCTTTTTCGGCTAACTCCGCCAATTGTTTCGACAACTCTTCTAGCTCGGTAGGTGCAAGACGATAAGGCGCTCGTGCTACAGGTGCAGCACCAGGTATCAACTCAATCTGAAACTCCACTTGTCTAGTCGGCGGGATTCCTGGCAAATCATCAGGAAACACATCCGGAAAATCACGAACTATAGGCACATCTCCAATGCACCTTTCCCTCTTCTTCGTCCCTCCTTTCTCAGAAATTTGAGCTAAGAAAAGGTAACATCCCTTCTCCATTAGCTTTGGTAACTTCGTGCAAGAAATAACTGCTAATCGGGATGGGCTCCTAGAATCTTTTCGATCTCCTAATATATTTAGGATCTCCTTTCCGTAAGGTACACGCACAATCTTCTCGTCGCAGAGTATGTGAGCACGATACTTCGACAACCAATCCATACCAATGATGACATCAAAACTTCCTAACGTGACGGGTAGAAGATCTATGTTGAAAGGGTGATTCAAGAAATTTAACGTACAACCGCGAATGATAGTATTAATCCTTTCTATATTTCCATTTTCTAACTCAATATCATATCCAATTCCTAAGGCCATCGGGGGTTTCTCTAGTAAGGGTGCAAACGTAGTGGACACAAAACTCCTATCGGCACCAGTATCAAATAGTATGGAAGCATAACGATTATTGAGAAGGAACGTACCAGTAACGACGTTCGGATCTTCTCTTCTCTCGTTCCCGAGTGCATACACTCTTCCCTGAGCAGCTCCAGCTTCCACACGTTGGTCCCCATTATCTTGTCGTCCACGGTTTCCTCCTGCTCCGCAGTTTCCATGATTGTACCCATTACCACCCGAGCCTTGGTTTCCACGGTTCCACGATTCTCTACACTCATTCCTATAGTGTCCCTTCTTTCCACACCCATAACAAGTAACATCTGCCTTATTTCTCATCTCAGGAGCAGCTTGAACCATAGCAAGAGGTCGTGCTCTGCAGTCCCTAGCTGTGTGTCCTTTCTTTGAGCAATTTTGGCATTTCACACTACACCATCCAGTATGATGCTGGTGGCAGCGATCACACTTGGGCGCATCACCGTTCTGATTTTTCTTATCTCCATTCCCAATAGCATAAGCCTTAGCTTGTCTCTTGCTTCGGTGATCATTACCCTTAGAGTGACGGTCTCTCTTTATCATTCCATTCTTCTCCTTATCAGCTCCTTCCAATTCCAACGAGTCCATAAGTTGTTGAGCAATTGTGATTGCCTCATGGATGTTTGCAGGCCTAGCAGAAATTACATCATTCCTCGTAGCTACAGGCAACCCATCAGTATACCTCTCGATCTTTTGAGTCTCGGTTTTCACCATATCTGGGCACAACAAGGCCAATTCCTGGTAACGACGATTGTAAGTCGCCATATCATTACCTTTCACCTTGTGGTTCCAAAACTCAATCTCTAGCTTTTTGACCTCATTCCTTGGGCAATAAGTCTGAATCAGCAAAGACTTAAATTGCTCCCAAGTCATGGCATAAGCTACATCACTCCCAACGGCATTTCGGTAATTGTTCAACCAAGTCAAAGCTTCATCCTTGAAAGTAAAAGAAGCAAACTTTACCTTCGCATTCTCCGCACAACCACTAACATTAAACACTGACTCGGTCTTTTCAATCCACCTAACTAAGTAAACCACTCCTTCAGTTCCACCAAACTCATAGGTCCACAAATCTTGAATTCCTTGTAGTGACATCCATTAGCACGAACAGGTGGAAAAGTTCCAGCAGAATTGTTGGAATGATTTGACTCAGCTAGTAGTTCAGCAACTCTTTGCTCCACGAGTTGATTGATCATAGCTTGATCCACAGTAGGTGCATTAAGTGGAACATGATCATTGTCTCCCTGAACATCAACATTTTGATTCCTGTTGTTGCGGTTAGTAGTGTCCAGGTTGTCAGGAGTAGGGGTTTCAACATTTCGAGTAGGTCGGCGTCCTCGGCGACCAGGAGTAGTCACAGCAGGACCAGTTCTGGTAGCTCTAACAGGGTTTCGTCGTGTTGCCATTAATCTGTAACATCATACAAGTTCATGAATCTCCAATAGAACTTACCAATATGCTCAACAAGAGTAATTCAACGAAGCCAAGTCGTGGAAAGAATAGCAACAATACACCACGCAACATCAATAAAGCGAATAAGGACTCAATTTCCATAACACCCAAAATCACATAATACCATATACTAATAACCATCAACCATACAATAGCGATCTAGCATCGTTCCAACTAACGGATAACACAAAACGTACTAATCGTTCCAAAAGAGACGAATACTGAACAAAACACATCAAAATATGATAACTAGCTTTTCTAACCGAACACTCCTCGGTTAAGAAAGCAACAAGACAACATAAACCAATCAACTAGCCACGCTGCTGGCGGAGTCTACTCAACTCCTGCCTCAAGCCATCAAGATCCCTCCATAACGATCCTAGCTCCACGCTATGGGTGTCTCGGTCTCTCTTGAGGTCAGCAACCTCCTTCTCGAGCTCGGCATTCCTTTGCCATAGCTTGCGGTCGGCCTCTCGAGCAGTAACAAATCCTCGCTGCAAACTATCGATATGCTCGTGGACCTCCATCAAAACTCTCCTCAGCTCAGTAGTCCTGCCCACAACGACGGTCATATCAACTCTCAAATCCGCTAAAAACTCTCCAATAACTCTCTCAAGTCGATCAGATACACGTGCAACTCTCTCACTAAGCTCAGTAATCCGAGCCCATAACCTGCCAATCTCACCTAATTCTGCATGCTCAGCAGAAACCTCAGAAGATGCATCCGACTCAACGGGACTACCAGGTGGTAACTCAAACAAGAACGGATGATCAGGTGAATCAGGCTCAACCGGGTGTACAGGTGAATCAGGCTCCTCAGCCTGAGCTGGTGGTACTAACACATCATCATCATCAGGCATCTCATCCTCCTGAGGGTCATCCTCCTCCTCAGGGTCATCATCATCACCCTGCTCAGCCTCCTGAGGGTCATCCTCCTGCTCAGGGTCATCAGCCTCATCCTCACCCTCGTACTCCTCATCCTCCTCATCGGAAGAGTACCTCATCACTCGTCGTCTCCTACTAGGTGAACCATGTGGAGATCTAGTAGGTGATCTAGGACGACGACGCAATGATGTGGGTGGCGCCTCAGACAGAAGAGAATGAGCATCAATCTGTAAAGGTGATGGAGTAGGGCGTACCGACATGTGTGCCGTAGCTCGGTGGGCAAAGCGTGGTGCCACACGAGCCAAAGCCTGATGAAGAGTAAGCTGCCTCGATGTACCAGGGAGCCCTAGAGAAGATGAGGGTCCCTGCGTAGATGCAGCAGGTAGTGCTGAAGTAGAAGCTGCCTGTGGTACAGTAGCTGAAGGCATGCCCATCTGGTAAGGGTCATCAGATGCCATAGTAAACTGTGCAGGTAAAACCGGTGCAGTAAGAATATCCTCGACAACATTAAGCAAATGGGAGGCCATGGTCTGTGACAACGGCGTAGGGTAGGTGTAAGTGTTTCAAAACAACTAAATCACAACTCAAAATACCATACCAAAAATCCTCATCAAATAATTCCAACACATAATTTTAATAAAGAGTTTCAAACACCGCATTACTAAAATGTTTATAAAACATATAGACCATATAATTCCTCGAAACGCCATCTTATTACTAAAATCCATAAACCTCAAATCATCTCAATAAATCCCAAATCTAACAATCATCTCAAATATCTCATAATACCTCAAATAATAGAAGATGCTTCGGCTTGGCGGGCTGGCGGGCAGTGGTCAAGGATCATTTTCTATAAAAATACGGTTATAGTTTAGGCGTTTATTTACCTAGTTCTCTATAACCTTGGCTCTGATACCAATCTGTAACACCCCCAAAATTTGATACAACGGAAGACTCAACAAGCTTTCGGGGTGCTACGGGGATTGGTATCCAACACAAGACAATATAGAACGAGATAAAGTAAACATAATAAAAACACAACCAAAACGGGGTTTTAAGGTTTACATTTATCCCAACATCATTCAGAGTCAGGCCCAAAATAACATAACAGTAGGTCCAAAATTAATTATCAGAGTTTAGAAAAATAGATCCATAAACCATGAGCCTTGGCCGAGCCTTCCATTCCAAGCATGCATAACATCACTTAATTACCTGAGAAAACGTGCTAAAAGTCAGCTTTCGCTGGTGAGTTCATAGGTTTAAATTCATCTAACAATATAGTGGACATATACGCAAAACGCTTGCTAGCTAGACTAAGGATTCGCTAAAAGCCTGCGGATACCCTCCGCTCCAACCTAACACACGGATACCCTCCGTTCTAACATAGATATTCGGGTAACCCCCGCAATACCAATAAATACTCGGATAACCTCCGAAGTATCAATAACCTATAGGTGCACACTACAGTATCTAAATAAGCCAACCTTGAATAGTACACACGAACCGTGTGACTAAAGCTGACAATTCACCAATAACCAAATAAGCCAACCTTGAATAGTACACACAACAAATATGTGACTAAAGCTGACAATCCGCCAATAACCAAATAAGCCAACCTTGAATAGTACACACAAAAGGTGTGACTAAAGCTGACAATATATCCTAGTCCATACGCATAGCAAGTTTTGGAAAGAATATAGAAGCGATAATAGTCCACATAAAATAATTTGCACGTTTCTCACCCCAAGTATTGAAAACATAGTTCAAGAGTAAAAAGTGGGGCTATGACTCACCTCAAGTCCAGAAAATAGCAAGAAGAAGTCGGTAGAAATAAGATGTATAGTAACTCACGAAACAGCAACTACGGACTCGGCACGACCTAACATTACCAACTCGTTCAGAAACCATATTCTCAAATTCAAAATATTCCCAAACCCGGACGAGAATCTGTTTTATTTCCGAAAATCCATTTCGTGTTAGTTTGGTGTATTTACGTTTGGTATCCATACGGGTGGTGGGTCGACTCAAAACAAACCAAAAGGTCACACAAAGAATAATAAAATAAACTATGAATCTAATATTAGCCCAATATATCATTTAAATAAATCGCCGAAGTTTATCAAATCCATCGATTTGCTAATCCTCATATTTATTTACGTAACATACCGTTCCAAGATTACACCCAACCTAAAGCACATAAATACTATATGGTAGATATCATAGTGTAATAAATTCCTCATATATATCGTCAAATTGGCCAGATTTCCCGATATATACACTCGCAATTTATTACACTTTACATATACCACAACCTATGGGCGTCGTAGGATACGATGCCCATTAATATATTCATTTCATATAGCCAAATAACCCGATTCAACCTTACGGTTAAGTGGTTATTTAGTTATAGAAACCGTTTATATTAATCGTCATATATCCGTGACAACACGAAAGTCGCAAATAATAACTTACCTGGACTCGAGTGACGACGATTCCGCATAACTCGATAAGTTTACTCGTTATATATATAAAATGACATTTTTATTAAATGTTTAATAATTGTCGAGAGTTTCTCGTTTTATAACCATTTTTATAATAATAATACGTTCAATAATATTACGCCACTTTCGTAGCCTAATATATATCTAGTCGTATTATTTATAATAGGACTCGTGATTATTATTATTATTAATATACGCGTCTATATAATTATATATCCGTTATTCATGTCTATATATTCATATAAACGTTTATATTACCAATAATTATTATTACGAGTTTTATTATTTACGTTTTAATTGTAATAGTTATCGAGTCATACGAAATGGTCACATGTCCGAGTCATGACTCTCGGCTCATTGTCCAAGTCCAAAGTAATATAAAAGTCATAACAATCAAAAATATCTCCGTCCAACACAATCTCAATCCACGTGCTACAACAATAGGGTCCGACTACGGCACCCGACTAACCTATCTCCGTCAATCTAAGTGACCATCTCACAATCGGTCCCCAAACCACTTTATCGTCAACACAAATTCAATATATACCACGAGTCCAAAATAACTCGTCATCTGCTTAGAATCCAATAAGTCGCAAAAATGATAACCGATCAATATATACACAATTTAACCATAACAAGTAAAAATTAGTCGAAACATATATATTTCGACACCAACCACGGTTCTCAAAAATTAACCGTACTCGGGTCAAAGACCAAGTCAACTAAAGTCAAATAATATACCAAGAGCCAAGAGGGTCTCACCCGAGACCACTACGGTCGCGGCTAGCTCACACGAGCTCGACCCAAAAGACCCCAATCGACCCATTTTGGGTCTTCGGCTCCCACAAGAGTCGGCCACAACCAAAATAATCAAACCATGGCCAAAACAATAAAACCAATTTAATCACCATGACCACAAATGGTCAACAATCCAGAAAAACGGGTCAAAATGACCACATCGACCCGAAATTAATAGAAGTCGAGGAGAGGGCCTCGGCTAGGGGGTCGACCACGCATCAAAACTCAACCAAACAACAAAACCCGGATACCAAACTAAGATTTAACCAAGTTTTAACAAAACCCATTATCATTTCATCCTTTTCTTTCCAAATCCGATCCATATTAATAAGATTTGTGGGTTTGGGTAAGTTTTTCAACAAAACGAGGCACCTTGTGCACACTTACCCGCGGATCTATAAAAATAAATCAAGAAAGATGGCAAAAATGATGTGTGTGGCGTCGGTGGTGGTAGAACGAGGTGAGGATGGTTGTTTTTGGGCGCGTGAATCACAAGATAATAATAAGGGAGGTGTGGGGAGTGTTTTGGAAGTGGTGGTGTGTGGTGGTGCGCGGCGGTGGTGGCCGGACGAGGGGTGGCCGGCGGTGAGGGAGAAGAGAGGAGAGGGTGAGTGAGTTATTTTATGAAAAATGATAAAGATGGGTTAGGGTTAGGGTTTTTAATAGAGTATTTTCACTTTAGGTCCCTCAACTAAGCTTCCTTATATTTTGCACACAAAACCTTTTTATCACCAACTTTAATTTATAAAAACGCCCCCTTACGTAAGTAAAAACTTACTAAGAAAATATTAGACGTCCCCGAACTCGTTATTTTCACCATTTGACGGGCTATATATATATATACGTATATATATATATATATATATATATATATATATATATATATATATATATATATATATATATATATATATATATATATATATATATATATAAACGTCCAACGTATTAAAACTCGTAAGTTATTAAACTTTTAGGTTTCCTAGTGCCGGAGTCAACGTAGTACTAAGTGAGAATTTAAGAATACATCACCGAGCATAATATCAAGAATGAATTATGAAAATAATTCACGAATTCCATAACATCATAAACACATAATTATTCATAAAATAGGTCTTACAAGTTCGTTGTGAAATAAAATTTAAAATAAAAATTATAAACGAACTTTAATCGTAATGCGGGTTTTTAAAATAACTCCCTAAACTGCCGGTTGTCACAATATGTGTGTATATAATATATCATGTATACTATAATTGTTAATTGTTTGAACAGGAGAAACCCTTAACATTGAAGGACGATAGTGAACGTCAGTTGGGATTACATTTACTCCGGTTTACTGAGGTAAGATCATGATTGGTTAAATTTTCCATACGCACTAGCCTTTTTAAATAAATTACTAATACATTTGAAATCTTTACTTTCCAACTCAACAATGGTTATAAAGAAGTCAAACTCTTTACATGGCATCTTAATGTTAGTTAACAGAATACCATAGTTTGTCAAATCAAGTTATAAATGAATCTACAAGACCTTCTTTTCTGGGTTGAGCATCGGTCCAAAACTAATCCGAACCGACGAAAACCGAACTGAATCGACACTGATTTTGTGAAAAACATGAACCGAACCGAGTCAAACCGAAGTGATTCGGTTCGGTCATTTCGGTTTATATGGTTTAGGTGTGTTTTTGTCGATCTTGGCTCAAACCGAACCGAAACCGAAAACCATTAGTACATAAAACTGAAACCGAACCGAATATTGTCAGTTCAGTTCGGTACGGTTCGATTCGATTCGGTTTTCGGTCCACTTTGCTCAACCCTACTTTTCTAGGTTTCATTTCTTTAAATTAATTTTCCAAACATGATACATTTATATAATACATATATACAATGCTTAATGGTTCATGAACTTGTGAATTTGTATGTGGACTCTTTTAGTTCGGACTAATATACAGATTAGGTATAACATGGGTATTTTAAGCCCGAAAATCTTGAGAGTATCGAGTCATATGGGATCATATCTCATACTACGTCCACATCCTCACAATTTTATATTAGTTTACATTTAGCACCATTGACTTTATGTAGTTTGTCTACAGTGGTCCTTCATAAGTATCCTAATAGCCGAATATGATTATGTAAAGTATATTATTCCATTATTAATATAACTTTCTTTTTTAGGTTCTTGAAGAGGTTTGCAGAGTTCTCGCACCACATATCTTGTGTGATTACCTTTTTGTTTTATGCGATAAGTTTAACACCTTATACTACACTGACAACGAAAAGGTATATTAACTTACATATACGTTGTTTCTCATACAATACTCAATTGAAATCCCACTTATCTTAAACTAGATTTAATTTTCTGAAAGTTTATTTGATATATAGAAAGGCAAATTTGATGATTTTTTTGTAAGGATTTCATGTAACTTTGAAAGTTTTGGCAGGTTCTTCAGTCTGACGAGGATAGCAAAGTATTGTTATTTGAGGCAACTAGAATGATAATTAGGCAGACCTTTTATTTTTTGGGGATCACTCCTATCTACAAAATCTTATCTTCAAATTTTCTTTTTTCTTGACTATTAAGTGATCATTTGTGAAACTTTTTATGACTAGTAGATTATAATTGTAACTCAAATTTATGATTATTGCAGCTGTATGCATCTGATAATATTTTCACCTCTAGTTTTCTTAATTAACTATAATAAGTAAATCAAGTGGCCCTTATGCTTATTTTCTTTTATAAACACTTGCCATCTGATTGTGCAATGTCGCAATTAAAAATGTAAAACCCAAAGATAAAAGAGCCTGCCAGTTATCAATCGGTAGGTTGCAACAGAGAAAAACATCTTTAAGATCGGCAACGGCCCTAACAATGGCAACATCAATTAACATGTGATATAAAATTCAACATTATTGAAGGAGTGAGATAATCTAGACGAAGATTCTAACAAGGGCAACATCAATATACATGTGATATAAAAAATCAACATTCGTGTTTTAAATTCTTAACAAAACTTGTTACCAAAATACACGTAGACTCAAAATCAAAGGAAAATAGACGCTAAATCTTTTGTTGGGTACTATTTCAGCTTGTTTGAGTATGTCTACATTTATAGCACGATTCAGTTCTACAGGCCTTTGAGGATCTACTTCTTGTTGATCATCGAACATATTTGCAATTTGCTCCTTGCTAAATCTTTTGTTGAGTTTCTTTCCTTGCCCAGCTTGTAGAAGATGTCTTGAAATACTTGTTCAGTCCCTTCTTCTAAATTCCAAAGACTTTCAACTGTGACCTTTTCTAATGTATAAGATACTTCCTTCAGCTTCTTAACCATTTGGGGTTTCCTCATGCATCTCCACATTCACATAATCACATCCATACCATATCCTTTGTCTTGCTCAAAAACTTTTTCCCCTTCTTCCAAATCTACCAGGAACTTTTCGGATGTACAACAGACATCATCAACCTCAAAATTATCTAGAACATCTTTTGAATCTAAACCATTAGAGGAGTGTTCTTCGACTGGTTTTTTTGAACTGGATGGGCTTTGTGTTTGTTGATGAGATGTTGTTGCTTCAATTGTCATTGTTATTTCAGCAGCATGTGAAGTGATCCTTACTTCCTGTGTCCCATCTTGACCGGGACCAGCCTGACGACATTTTTGGGATTGAGGACGACAAGTATTCTCTAACGAGGATACCTGATCATTGAGGCTTTTAACTGCTGTGGGGTTCCCAAACAACTAGAATCAATCACACAAAGAAGAACAGGAATAAACTTAAATTTTCACTCTTTTTATTTTTGTATACTCTGGTAATTCTTTTAGAGCATATTTCTTTTCTTTTCTTTTCTTATGCTTAGCATAAGCGCATGCTCACTTTTCTTTTAACATGTTGTTTATTTCTCTCTGTCTGCTTTTGTATTTACTTTCCAAAAGTTTGTTTTAATGTTACTTTTTCAAAAGATTTTAAGATAAAGATTTAAATTTGTTTTAATATTTGGGAAAAAATATAAGTTCATCATACCATCTTTAAAATATTTAAGTAAAAGCATCATTAACAGAGTTCATTACAATCTAGAATTGATAGATCGTTAATCAACTTGATGTAATATCAATTTCGGTTACATGACATTTAAGGATTAATGCCTCAAAAAGGATGTGAAACAGATTTGAAATAAGCCAGTAGTATTAATCAAGATAATGAATTAAAGTGTTAAACACTATACTGACAAGACCTTGATCATTAAGATTACGTGTTCGTTAATCAACTTGAAGATATAGCAATCTAGGTTACTTGACAACTAAGAGTTGTCTCCCAATTTTATTTATTTATTTATTTATTTATTTATTTATTATTATTTAGCTTTGAAGTGATTGTCTTAAGGTTGCAAGAAAATTTGGGAAAACAATTTCTATTGGCAACCTATGGAAATTTTAAATTCAAACTCGTCAATTCATCACAGATCACATGACATAGTTAAATGTCAGTCACGTTTGTTAATTATGTGTTTGAGTAATTTGTCGTAGTCTCCTGACCGAGAGTCCTGAGAGTTCTTCGGACCTGGAGACACAAGGAAAGAACGCGTTAGCCTCGCCCTGGGGTTTGTCCCAGGACCCAGCTCAGGCGTGAGAGTAAGTATAGAGTATTAATGAAAGTATGTGTGTGTAAGTGCAGTAAATGCTGAATATTATGAGAGTAAATGCGAAGTATTTATACTACTTTGGACATGTACCTTTCTACTGTTGCGATACTGTTCGTAGTACTAGTAGGTGACTATTCCTGACATATAGGGGTGGCGCACCCCTGACAAGCAGTGTCAGTCATAGGGAACACGTGTCATCTAATGGCCGTCCGGAACTTACTGGTCCGTCCGGGGTAATGTGTCCGGATCTTATTGGTCCGTCCGGTCATATACACAAACATGTCCCCCCCCCCAGTATCATGTTACGGTTTCGAGAAATTGTGACGTGATATTTCGTCTGTCCGGCAAACATGCGTCTTCCCGTTCTTGTATTATCGTTATTCTGCTAAGGCTGGGTTGTTATTGTTGGGCCACGGGTCCATGGGCCCAGGCCCATTACCTGAGGTGAACCGTTTTTGTACCGGGAAATGTGAGATATAGACACGTATACAAGAGTGGGGACGTGGATGGCCTTGATTGGTCCACGGGCGGATCTGACGTGAAGCGACGTTTTACTGTTCCTCACACCTCCCCTATATAATGTTTGCGCTCCCCATTTTTCTTTTTACTGTTTTTACTTTCTTCCCACAGTTGCCATTCAGTCTCTTCGTCTTCCTATCAGGTGCATTTTCCGACTCTTCCCTTCTTTTCTCCTTGTACGAGAGTTGCCTTGTCCCCCCGTTCTTAAATTATGGCTTCCGGCTCGCAAGAAAACATCGCATCAGCATCAGGAAGGACTGATAATGTTGCCTCGGCATCTGGAGCGGCGGATGTTATTCCGAAGTTTGATATGCACATCTATCCCTCCGTTATGTCGGAGGGAGACGTGAGGGAGGCTGCCCGGATGTATGGGATTCCGGCAGATTTACATCCTCGTCTACCACCTCCCGGTCTGACTATGGATCGGTTGCCGCGGAACGCCATCGGGATTTACGAGGCGTATCTGGAGTTCTCGGGGGTTAGGGTTCCGTTTTCTACATTTCTTCTTCAAGTTCTTAACCATTTCCGGGTACATTTGTCTCAGCTAGTTCCGATCGGTTTGTCGAAGGTTATATTATTCGAGGTGTACTGTAGGAGTTTGAACTTTGCTCCGTACGTGACTCTGTTCCGCCTCTTCTACATGTTGCAAAAGCAAGGACATTGGTTCTCCTTCGCTCGTCGTACCGGTAAAAATGGCCAGCCCCGGATTTTTAACGAGACGTGTTCGAGCATGAATCATTGGAAGGATAGGTTTTTCCTTATTGATCGTAGGGCGATTCCTCAATCCATGCCTTGGAGACATCCGGACTCCAGTGTTTCCAAGCTGCCACCGTTTGGAGGTTATCAGCCGGAGCATGTGGAAGCCTTGACAGCCGCAGTCGTAGATATACAGGCAATTCACCCGGCCCTACTTTTTGAAGCTGGTTTGACCAAAATCTGGAAGTATCCCGATCACCGGCCGATTTTTAAGGACGGGGAGGGGAACGGTAACTTTCTTTGTTGTTGGCCTAGCGTCCTGACTGCTTGTATTTGTTATATAGCGTACTTATCTCTTTTTTCTTTTCTTTTTTTTTTTATATATGCAGTTGTGCCAATGTCTCGTTTCCTCAGATTCCCCAATACCTCGGTCTCTCGTGTCGGCAAGGGTCCGGCGTTGGTCGATGGGCCTGCCGTCGAAACGCACGTGACCGATCCTCTGGACCCCAAAGACCCGATTCCTAACAAAACGGGGCGCCAGAAGGTCGTGGAGAGACCCGACCAGCGGGTGCTAGATTCCCGGGCTGCGAAGGAGAAAAAGAAGCAAGTTGTGAGCAGGAAACGTCCTTCCGTCCATCCCTCTCATCGTCCAAGCAAAAGGGGTCATACTTCAAGTGTCGTGGTATCGGAGGACGGAGGATCCTCCGATGGTGATCGCACCCGTTCCCCTTCTCCAATCAGTATCAGTCATCCGGAGGATGAGAATGTGGATCATGCTGAGGATGTAGAAGATGTGGAGGTGGCCGAGAATGCTGAGAATGCGGAGATTGCTGAGAACGTGGAGATTCCGGTTGTTGAGAATGTTGCCTCGGAGAATGTAGACGGTAATCTGGAGGGAGATGGTATTGGTCTTGACATGTTTACCACCGATCCGGGTGAAGATTTGGGAGGCCCAAATGTTTCGGATCTTGCTCACGGAGGTATGTTATCTGATTGTTCTCATTGCTGCTTTTCACCGGGGGGTAACGTTTTGTTTTCCTTTGTTTTGCAGGTACTCATACCTCCACCTCTGGTGACGTTGCTCGGCAGGCGTTTCCCCGTAGGGGTTCCAGGGGTAAGTTCAGGTGCTTCTATTTATATAATTTCTTTCCTTCGTCTTTATCTGAACTAACCCCCTTTTTTTATATATATATAGAGAGAGATGATTCTTCCGCACCCTTCGTTCCCGGATGGAAGCTGACCGCTGGATCCAGCGTGAATGATGCGGAGGTTTGCAGGGATTTGATGGTGCATCTTGCCCCTCCCGCAGTCCAGGCGGAGCAGGGGACCTTGACTGACTATCAAGCTACCCAGCGTGCTTGGTTTGAGTTGGCACGTGGGAGCTTGGCTCAAGCTGATGTTCTTCAACGCTTCGAGAGGATGAGTTATCACTACGCCCAATTGTATCAAGCTCACGAGGGTTATGGTAGCTCGGACGATCGCATCAGGGAGCTTGAGACCGAACTTTCGGGGCAACATCATTCAGTCGAGGTTCTGACCAAGGCTAACCAGGAACTCCGACAGCAAGTCCAGGATTATGCTAGCCGGGAGGAGGGTTTGTCGAATCAATTGTCGACCGTCGAGGCCGAGAGGGACGGTTTGTTGGGAAAGAACGGGGAGCAGGCTGGAAGGATCAAAGCTCTGGAGAATGTGTTGTCTGTGAAGACTACTGCTCTTGAGGCGGCGGAAGCAAAAGCCGCCGAGCTGAGCCGGACTGTAGAGAGGATGACTGTAGAGTCAAGCCAGGCAGAGATATTGAGGCATAATTATGTCCGGCAGCTGGTTCCCTTGGTAGTCAAGAGGCTTCAGGAGAGCGACGAGTATCAGATGGCTTGGGGGGATGTCTTCAATGCAGCCATAGATGCTGGCTGGTTGCAAGGGGTTAAGGTCGGTCGGGAGACCGAACAGATTGAAGAGATTGTGAATTCCGCATCTGGTTTTGACATGTCCGGAGCTCTCAACTTCCGGACAGCCTATGATGCCATGTTCTCCAAGCAGTTCCCTTATGTGGAAAAGATAGTCGCATCCCATCGTCTTCCCCTGGCAGATCTTATGAACATCTTTCCGGAAGGAGAAAGAGTCACCCCCGGTGTTAGCAGTTCCGGGGCGGCTGGTCATGATCAAGAGCAGGAGCACTAGACTCTTCTATTGTTTTTTTGTTTTTTGATTAGATCATGTAATATTTAAACAATTTACTTTATCTTGTACACTCGGGTGATCCTCCTTTTGGATGAATTTATATATTTTGCCGACGGCTCCTCCGTTTGGATATGTCATGATTTGTATTTTGCTTATCAATTTTCTTCTTATATTTTTGTGTATGCTTCAGCAGTGTTGCCTTCGTATGTGTCTAGGTAGTTAGACCTTTCAGGTTGATGACTACCTTAGATGACCCGGAACCGTTGGGTTGTAGATGTTACCCTTAGGTGACTTGCACCATTGGGTTGTAGATGTTACCCCTGGGTGACTTGCACCGTTGGGTTGTAGACGTTACCCCTGGGTGACTTGCACCGTTGGGTTGCAGACGTTACCCCTGGGTGACTTGCACCGTTGGGTTGTAGATGTTACCCCTGGGTGACTTGCACCGTTGGGTTGTAGACGTTACCCCTGGGTGACTTGCACCGTTGGGTTGTAGATGTTACCCCTGGGTGACTTGCACCGTTGGGTTGTAGACGTTACCCCTGGGTGACTTGCACCGTTGGGTTGTAGACGTTACCCCTGGGTGACTTGCACCGTTGGGTTGTATGACTTGCACCGTTGGGTTGTAGATGTTACCCCTGGGTGACTTGCACCGTTGGGTTATAGATGTGTTGGTCGACCGGAGGTAGCTAAACTCCGCTCAATTTATATAAGTTCCTGCATTCTTGTAGCGGAAAATTACCTTCCCCAGTTTGGGGCAAGGTCATTAGTTTCATTAGCGACAAATTTATCAGGAGTTACATTCAGAATTCAAAACAGAATACAAACTATAAATAACACTTCCGGAGGTTGATAGCATGCCACTTCCGGGGAACTTCCTGATCGTCCATCGTGTATAACTTATAAGATCCATTCTGATATGCTTCAGTCACCCGATAAGGTCCCTCCCACTTTGGGCCCAGCTTGCCTTGATCCTCAGTACGACTAGCCTCGTTTCTGCGATAGACGTAATCTCCGGGACGGAAGGTTACCGGTCGAACTCGTTTGTTATAGTATTTTTCAATCTTGTTTTTATACTTGGCTTCTCGGACTGCTGCTTCCTCTCTCCTTTCTTGCAATAGGTCCAAATTCAAACGGACCTCTTCCTCGTTCATCCCTTCTCTTATCATCAATGTCCGATGCGTTGGCATTCCTATTTCAGCGGGTATGACTGCCTCGCTGCCATACGTCAGACTGAATGGTGTTTCCCCATTACTCATCTTGAGAGTCGTCCGGTGTGCCCAAAGGACGTTGGGTAACTCGTCCACCCACCCGGCCTTTTCTCTACCCAATCTCGTCTTTATACCGTTCATTAAGCTTTTGTTAGCGGCCTCCACTAACCCGTTTGCCTGTTCGTGAGCCACCGCCGTGTTGATCTGTTGTATGTGTAGTTGTTCGCACCACCTTTTGAACGGGTCGTTAACGAATTGAGTGCCGTTGTCGGTGACTATTATCCGCGGAAGGCCAAATCTACATACGATGTTTTCCCATGTGAACTTTTTGACTTCCTTCCCTGTTATGCGGACTAGCGGTTTGGCTTCGATCCACTTAGTGAAGTAGTCGATAGCCACTATCACGTACTTAGCCTTCCCCGCCGACTGGGGTAATGGGCCCAGAATGTCCATTCCCCACTGGTAAAAGGGCCATGGTGCCATTATGGACGTCATCGGTGTTTTGGGGAGCCTGGGGACCCTGGAGTGAATTTGGCATGAGTCGCACCTCCGGATTTCATCTCTAGCGTCCCGGTGCATGGACGGCCAGTAATACCCTTGCCTCATGGCCTTTGCCACAACCATTCGAGGTTCGGAGTGCATTCCGCACGATCCCATGTGTATTTCTCCGATTACATAATTGGCTTGTAATGGACCTACACATCTCAGCATGGGTACCAAGTACGACCTTCTGAATAAGACTCCTCCTTCAATCACATACTGATTTATTTTCATTCTCAGTGCTCGTGCTTCGTTTTTGTCCTCCGGCCAGATTCCTTCGGTCAAACATTTGACAATTGGTGTCATCCAATTATCCCCTTCTTCTTCTACCACCGTATTCACCTCCCTTTTTCCTATGGACCTCTCCGTTAACACTTCAACCAAAACCTCCTTCGTGAGGTGATCAAATGCCACCGTTGCCAACTTACTTAGTACATCGGCTTTCTGGTTTTTTGCGCGGGGAATGTTACTTATGGAGAATCTATCAAAACCGGATATCAGCTCCTTCGTCTTGGCCAGGTATTTGACCATATTGGTGTTGACGGCCACATAGTCACCGTTTATTTGGTTTGCTACCAACTTCGAGTCAACGTACACTCGCACGTTCCGGACGCCCATGTCCGTTGCTATCCTTAGTCCGGCCAATAGAGCTTCGTATTCTGCTTCATTATTGGTGGTGCCTTCGAAGTCCAGGCGGAGCGCATAGGTATACTCCGTCTTTGTGGGGCTGATCAGGACCAATCCGGCACCGGCTCCTTTTTGGTTTGAGGCTCCGTCTGTAAACAACATCCACCTATCCGTCTCATCCTTGCTTACTCTCTTCGCCGGTTGTTGGAAATACGAGGGAGAACTATTTCCGATGGGTGCTTCGGATAAGAAATCGGCGAGAACCTGTCCTTTAATGGCATTCTGCGGAATGTAGTCGATATTGTACGCACCTAGCTCCACCGAATACTTTGCAAGCTTTCCGGACGCCTGTGCCTTACCTAGGATTTGCTTAATAGGTTGATCGGTGATGACCCTGATTGGGTGAGCTTCGAAGTATCTACGTAATCTTCTGGATGCATGCAACAAGGATAGCACTAGCTTTTCCAACGGGGCATAATTCCTCTCTGCTTCGTTCAGTGTTCTGCTGACATAATGGACCGGCCTTTGTTTTCCCTGTCTCTCCGTCACCAGTACGGTGCTAACGGCTTCATCGGAAACTGCGATGTATACATATAAAGTTTCCTTGGCGACCGGCGTGGTCAAAGACGGAAGATCTTCGATGAGTTTTTTCATTTTCTGGAAGGCGTCCTCCGCTGCCTCCGTCCACCTATACTCATCCTTATTCTCCTTGGTGATATTTTTCAACGTATCAAAAAATGGTAAAGATCGTTCGGCTGATCGGGAGAGGAAACGATTTAGTGCCGCCAACTTGCCACTGAGGCTTTGCATTTCCTTCAATGTCCGGGGAGATTGCATGTCCAAGATGGCTTTCGATTTCCTAGGGTTTGCCCGGATCCCTTCGGAAGTGACCAAATATCCCAGGAACTTCCCTTCTTCCATTCCGAACGAACACTTTCGTGGGTTTAGTTTCATATTGATCCTTCTTAGGTTGTCAAATGTTTCGGCGATGTCCGCTAGCATCCCCCTTTCTTCCTTGCTTTTGATGACCATGTCATCAACATAGGCCTCCAGGTTTCTCCCCAACTGTGTTTGAAACGCTGTGTCGACCAGCCGTTGATATGTAGCTCCGGCATTCTTAAGGCCAAAGGGCATCTTGGTATAACAATAGGTCCCCTGATCCGTATAGAAGGCTGTCTTCTCTTCGTCTTCCCTGGACATTTGCACTTGGTGGTAGCCCTTGTACGCATCCAGGAAACATTTGTATTTGTACCCCATCACGGATTCAATCTTCCAGTCAATGTTCGGAAGTGGATAGTAATCCTTCGGACACGCCGAGTTGACATTTTTGAAGTCGACACACATCCTACAAGAGCCGTCGCTCTTTTTTACCAACACCGGATTAGATATCCATGTGGGATATTTAACCGGGCGGACGATTCCGGCCCGAATCCATTCTTCCACCTCTTTAAGAACGGCTTGGCTTCTATCCGGAGCGAACACCCTTCGCTTCTGGCATACCGGTTCTATGGATGTATTGATGTTCAAGTGGTGTTCTATCGTTCTCCGTGGTACTCCTGTCATATCACTGGGTTCCCACGCAAACACATCTAGATTGCCGGCGAGCAATTCCTTCAACTGAGTTTTACATCCTTTAGTCAATTTTCCTCCTATTATGACGAGTTGGTCCGGATATGCCGGATTGACCATTACTTCCTCTGCTTCCTCGGTCTCCTGTTCGACCATATCCTCTTCTTTCCCTGTCTGGCTTTCTTCTATCCTCCGGCATTCCAAAACTGCGGCAAACCTAGTGGTCAGCGTGGCGATGCCTCCCGGCGTGGGGAATTTCATCATCGAATGAATGGTTGAGGGGACTGCTCGGAGTGTCTTGAGTCCACTCCGGCCAAGGATTACATTGTATGGTGAAGGGGCACGAATGATAGTGAACTTCATGGTGGCCTTCCGGGACAATCTTCCCCTTCCGAATTCTACATCTAGTTCTAACTTTCCCAATGGTTTGAGAGAAGGGTGTAGCTGATTAAAGCAGTGTTCGAACATAATTTCGACTGACGCCCCTTCATCCACGAAGACTCTTCGAACAAGGTATCCTTCTATGGTTGCCTCTATGATGACTGGTTCTTCTGACACGTCGTCCGGCGATATGGGGGGGAATGTCAGGGGAATATTCATCCATTCTTCCGACGACTCTCTGTTCTTCCGTTTTCCATCGCTCGTCCGTGTGCATATCATGTTGATAATCCTATCCCTTTGCGGTTCGTCTTCCCGCTGTCTACCGACTTTCTGTCGAACGTCTTTGACCAAATGATTGAGTTTCCCGGATTCTAGGGCCGCTTCTAGTTGCTTTTTGAGCTGAATGCAATCATTTGTGTGATGTCCATTGGTCGTGTGGTAGTCACAATACTTATTCTGATCCTCTCTCCTAGGTGGACGGCTCAGCGGTCTAGGAGCAGGGAGTTGTAGCTGTCGTTCAGTCGCTAGGATTTCTCGTGGCAGCTTGGTGAGGGAATTTAATGAGAGCTTGGGAGGGTAGTTGTTTTGGCGCACGTGATAATCGTTCCGAGGGGGAAGTAATGGAGGTCGTTCTCTAGGCTTGTAGGGAGCGTACCAATCTCGCCCGGTGGTACTATTTTTACTTTCGTACGGTTTCTTATCTCCCCCCGTACGGTCCTCGGTGCTGTCTTTCCTCCCGTCTAAAGTTAACGATGGGAGGCCTTCTCGAAGATTCCATTCTTTCTCCTCGAGGCAACTCGGTACTAATGAAGGCCTTTTCTGATCTGACAAAGTCATCCACCCGGTTCATCATTTCCTCGACCGTCTTAGGTACTCGGTCGGCGAAGCGTTTCGCCAACTCGGGGGTCTTGCATGCATCCATGAAAGAAGATATCCGCATTATCTCCGGCACCCCTTGGATGAATCCGGTTTCCGTGGTCCACCTTTCTTTGAATTCAGGCAATGATTCATTGGCGTTCCTGATGATCTTGGTTATTTCCGTGGGGTCCCTGAAGCATTTCTTGCGAAGAGCGAAACAAGTTGTAAACTGGTGACGAAGGTCCGCCCATTCGTCAATACTACCGGAGGGGAGTTTGTCGTACCAGCCTCGCGCGCTTCCGTCCAGTGTTTGTTGAAACATGCGACACCACACTGGCATGGGCCAACATCCCTGCATTGCGGCCCCGGAAAATCTGGTGAGATGATCCTCCGGATCCGTTGAACCATCATAAAGTTTGATATGGGGTGGCATCCGGTGTTCCGGAGCTGAGAATTCGAGAAGTCTCCGGGACAACGGGGAGTTAGCTATCTCCTTGAAGGGTTTTCCCAAATCATCGTCCGACACCTTCGTTCCCGTCGCAATTCCCCCGGATGTTCTATCCTTTCGCGCCCCATCCCCATTACTATCTTCGGTGAAGTCCAACCGGATGGGTTGGACCTTCTCTCTTCGGTTATAATCTTCTACGAGAGCCTTGAGGGCGGACAAGTGTCCCTCAATTTGTTCTTTGAATGCCGAGGAGGTATCATCGTTACCCCCTGAGGTTTCGGGGTTCGGACCCGACATAGTGCGACCCTGGTAGATTGAACCCGGGTCCCACGGATGGCGCCAATTTGTTTGAGTAATTTGTCGTAGTCTCCTGACCGAGAGTCCTGAGAGTTCTTCGGACCTGGAGACACAAGGAAAGAACGCGTTAGCCTCGCCCTGGGGTTTGTCCCAGGACCCAGCTCAGGCGTGAGAGTAAGTATAGAGTATTAATGAAAGTATGTGTGTGTAAGTGCAGTAAATGCTGAATATTATGAGAGTAAATGCGAAGTATTTATACTACTTTGGACATGTACCTTTCTACTGTTGCAATACTGTTCGTAGTACTAGTAGGTGACTATTCCTGACATATAGGGGTGGCGCACCCCTGACAAGCAGTGTCAGTCATAGGGAACACGTGTCATCTAATGGCCGTCCGGAACTTACTGGTCCGTCCGGGGTAATGTGTCCGGATCTTATTGGTCCGTCCGGTCATATACACAAACATTATGCAAGATACAACCATAGATAAATCTACGTATAACAATCAAACATATGCATCTTAAAATACTTTAAGGCAATATAGATGCGATGCTAGTCTAATTCTCGTAATAAACTTATTCATATGCACCTCGTAGTTTTTTTGTGAGCTTTTCTGAAAAATGAGTTCAGAAACTTTTGACATTTTAAATTCAATAAATTTGAACCAAGTCGATGATAAGCTCATGACATTAGAAAGCGTTTGGTTTTGATCACATGAGCTTTTGGAACAATTTTGAAAATGTATTCGCAAAGACATGTAACATTTGAAAAAGTCTTGCGAATTTTAAATATATACTTCTCAATGTTAAACATTATCGAAACAATTTTGGAATTTTTTTGGCATGACCTCGTTAGTTTTTGAATAAAAAACAAGTTTAGAAATCTTTGCAATTGCACGGAAGCTTCATAAAGTGGATAAGCTCTTCTTATACCTATTTTTCATTAAACACAAGATATATGAAATTTACAATATATCAAAATGATCGCCGCAGTTCCATGGATTTATGAAATGTTTGAGAGCCCTGGACGAAATTACATAAGACTTTTCGCGAATGAATGTTATATATAAAGTGTCATCGTTTATAACATATGATATAATATAATTAGTTATCCAAACGTTCCAGCATATGACTCATTTAAAATATTTTCTCATCCAAGTACTTTTTTTCGTGAAAAATATGTGTACAAATGCATATATATAGTTATTAAAGGGTCAAAATGTGAGGGCCATAAAAGTTTTAGGGTCCTGAGCGGTCGCCCACCTTGCACACTCTTAAAGACGGCACTGAAAATGATAATGAGGTGATATTATGCTGGAAGTTGCATACGGGTTGGATCTGGTTATTTAGCTCGGCCAGTGGTTTTTGAACTTACTGGAAGTTGTGCAAGGGATTTGGGGTGCTTTTCAACTTAAATTTATACCATTAATGAATAAGATGGATTTTGCTATTGTTCTTCGTTTTCGTCAGTACGTGGACTTGACAATACTCGTAAATAACATCTCGTATATTTGAATTTTAAACCTGTAATCTCATTCTTCAGAGGATATGTCATACGTGTACATACATATTTTCCTGTATGTAAAGAAATTGAAATTTCCTTTTGGTTCATTTTCTTATTTGTTATGAAAGAGACACGAATTATGTATGTCATTTTCTAGAAAAAAGAAAGAGTTTATTTATTTTAGAAAAATTCAATGATTATGATTTTTCTTAAAACAAGTTGCAATGTATGGTGATGTATATATGTTTTCTTTTCAATTTCCATTTTTTAATATCGTATTTAAAAACGTCACTTAGAAATATCAACTTTAATTTTGTGTCGCATGTGTTCTTTGTGGTGACTGTGTTATAAAAAGCTAGCTAAAAGACCTGTTAAATTCACGGATATTTTTAAGAATGGCTAAAAAGCTAGTAGTTGTTGATATCTTGCGTAACAAGAGCGGGAACGAAACCTAAGAGCAATCGTGTTAATAGATGCCATTTGTATAAGCGATAGTTTACAGACCCGCGGACAAACACCGGTGAATAAAAAGGGCAACCTGATAAACTAAAATACTCGTAAAGTAGCATTACATTTTCAATCAACATTCGTGATATTTTATCGAATAATGTGTTTAATACTATACTAAATCGAGATTGTGCTATGATAAAGTTACCAAAATTGATCTACAATCAACCAAATAGAATCATACTGTAATTAATACGGTTTAATGTTAGAGGTGTGGTGAAAAGAAATCCTACAAAGTAAACCTTATAGACTTATGGTTTGATAGATGCATATGCATGCATGAACTTCCCATCTGTTGAAGCAAAATCTTGCTTTTCGGTTGAAATCCTTAGTAGACTTCAATCCTTGCTTCGGACTTGACTTTCTGCACAACTGAAGAACGCTCGTTAGCCTCGGCCCGGGTGTTATCCCAGGACCAAGCTCCGGCGTGAGAATAAGAATATGGAAACCGAAAGATAATGTGATAAATGTGAGTAAATGACTGTGTGTGTGTTGTTGAAACAATAAATGGGGTTGGGGTATTTATACTACCCAACCTTTACCTGCTTGTACTTGCAAACAGTGTCCTCGTACCTTCGCGAATAGTGTACAATCCCCTAGTTGAATAGTTGTCGGTTGTCCCTACGAACAGTGCTTTACCCCTAGGATGGGCTTGTAGGGTGGCTGTCAGAGCGCACGTGTCTATATGGGGGTCCCAGCCCCTTATTATAAGAGTAAAACCTTCGACTAACGTCTCGCCTTCGGAGGACGCTCGGCCATGTTCATGACATCCGGACCTTGCCGTCTGGATGGATACGTCAACATGTCCCCCCCCCCCCCCAGTATTGGACTATCAATCCTTTATCGCTAGTGCAATATTGGGTTCGGTAGTGGTTGTTTATTCTTTTCTTCCTATCCATTGGATCGGCCCATTACAGTTCTAGCTAGTTGGGCTAATCTGCTAGTTGCTTCCTTAATGGGCCTGGTTGAGCCCATTTAAAGTGAGATATTTCGTGGGCCGTCGCCTCGTTTTTGCTACAGTGTCCCCGTCGAGCATAGTTGCCTCCTTACGTGTGTGGCTAGGATGATGCCACGTCAGCATCATTCTGATTGATGGGACGTTTTCGCTTCTTCCCATGTATTCCTATATAAGGGACTGTTGCCCCTCATTTCTTTTTCACGCTGTGTGTTTTTTATCTATCATCCGAGAGCTTTTACTGACATCATCTTCCGAACGTTCAGCGATTCGCCCGAGGTTAGTCCCATACTTCTTCCTTCCTTCTTATAACTCAACCACCTTCGGTATCTTTTAAACATGGCCGAAGAAGGACCGGTAGGAAAATTTGACATGCATGTCCACACCTCTCAATTGTCCCAATCGGACTTAGATGCTATCATCTCAACATATAATATCCCGGCCGACCTTCATCCCAGCCTTCCGGACCCCAACATGACAATGGATAGGCTGCCCTCGGATAAAATAGGGATTTATACACAACAGCTAGATCTTGGAGGTGCTAGGGTTCCCTTCTCCCGCTTTCTATTACAAGTGATCAAACACTTTAAGATCCATTTTTCTCAGATAGTGCCAATAGGGCTAAACCGGGTGACCCTTTTTGAGATCCGGTGCTACAGTTTGGACGAGAGACCAACGGTATCATTGTTCCGGGTGTTCTATAGATTGTGCAAACAGGGCAACTGGTTCTCCTTTGAGAGCCGTATGGGATGAAGGGCCAGAAAGTGTTTTAAGGAGGTTTTGACTGGGTTGAAGCACTGGAAATCCAGGTTTTTCTTGATCGACCGTAGGGCCATACCGGACGCTATGGCCTGGAGGTACAGAGACTCCAAAATAACTGAGGTGAATGATTTTCCCCTCTCCCATCCGGAAGCCGCTGCGGATAGGCTTGCCGAGACACAGATTTTTCTAAGGAAGCCTCTTCCTGTTCTTCTCTGGTTGTCCGGTTTATCTTCGGTGTGGGAAAACAAACACTTGGCTGTTATTTTAAAAGATACCGAAGGGCATGGTAATGCTCCATGCACACGCTTGTATTTTTCTTCCTTTCCCCTTTTTTATATATATTTTTCTCATATATTTGCATCGGCTTTGCTTTTGGTTAATGCAGTTGTTACTATATCTGAATTTTTGGAGCTACCCAACTGGGATGGAACAGATGTAGTGGAGGGGTCCCCAATTCCGGATGGTCAAACTCGTCCTGTGAGGACCGTGGAGCCCTTCCCGGAGGGTCAAAATCCCCCCCCCCCCCCAAAAGAGGGCTTGATGAAGATAGCCGATAAGGCTAATGATGAGGTAGTAAAGGCTCATGAAAAGAAAGAGAGAGAGAGCCGACAGAGGGCCGAGGGCAAAAGGAAAGCTGGTGAGGGACCCTCCCATGCGGCGCCCAAGAAGAAGAGTAGAGGGGGTGCTAATTCTGTTGGGGCCATGCCTTCCCTGGGAGCAACATTGGACGCAAGTCCCATCAACCTTGCACCCCCGAATTCTGCTCCTCAAAATCCTCCCCCCAACGTGGAGCAGCCGGTTAACGAGGTGGCCGAGCAGGAAAGGGCCGAGGGGGCTGACACTTCCAACATCCAAGCTAATATTTCCCCTGTCCGGGCTGTGGCTGTTGAGGAACCAAGGAATTCTGCTCCGCATGCCTCTGATGTTAATTATTCTTGTCTTGACCATTTATGCAAGCTTTAAATATTGAATCTAACAATCTCCCTTCTTTTCACAGCTCAATCGGTACAACGATCTCATCCCGAGGGGCATCCTACCATCCACGTGGTTGCATCCGAACCGTCTGGTATGTATTTCCTTTATTCCGTTTACAAAGTATTTTAGTTGATTGGTGGTCATTTATCTTATTACTTTTCACTTTGTGTTTTTTTTTTTTTTTTTTTTTTTTTTTTAGATCATTCTCTGAACCAGGCTGACTTCTTTGTGCCTGGTTGGACGCTCAGGGAGGACGTTCGGTTAAATTCCTACCGGGCGTGTCGTGAGATGATCAACCACCTCGCTACCCCCGCCGAACAAGTTGCTCTGAATGAGCTGGACAATATTGGCCTCGCCAGGCAAGCTTATGAATAGTTGGGGATAAGCACCATTTCTATGGGGGAAGTTCTCCGACGGTTCCGTCACTTAAATGCTGACTACCGGGAGCTGTCGAATATTCATGACAACTGCCAAGGGCTAGCCGCAAGGGCCGAAGCTGTCGAGGGTGAGCGTGATGCTCAAGCCGCTCGGTATGAAGAGTTGGCTGCCGAGCATGAGACCATGGGCCAACGGTACAAAGCCTGCGCTTTAAGGTACAAAGATCTGTTGGAAAAATCCAACGGGTTTGATCAAGAGAGGGAACTCTGGCTCAAGAAAAACGAAGAGCAAGCCAACCGTATCAATCAACTGGAGGCTGAGCTAGCGGTATCCCAACAGCAGGCCGGATCGTTGGTC
This sequence comes from Artemisia argyi, assembly GCA_030686995.1. Taxonomy (NCBI): domain Eukaryota; kingdom Viridiplantae; phylum Streptophyta; class Magnoliopsida; order Asterales; family Asteraceae; genus Artemisia; species Artemisia argyi. The sequence goes on along the minus strand of CM060690.1, from coordinate 156,270,393 downwards.
AAGGAGAAGGCTGATCTAACAGCTAATTTGGCTCAGGCGGACATTGTTCGCCAGAATTTGGTCAAATCCTTGATCCCAGCGTTTTTCCGGAGGCTTCTTGACAGTCGTGAGTATAAACAATCTCTGGGTAAACCCTTCAGCCTTTCTTACTCCGCTGGGTGGCAGGATGGGGTCAAAGTTTCAAGAAAACTGGAGGATGCTGAGAAAATTATGTGCACTTCGAGAAATCTGAACCCTGAAACCCCAAAAATATGGAAGGCCGAGTACAATAAGCTGTTTACCCTTGAATACCCATATATCAAGAAGATCTGCGATGCTCATCGTCTTCCCCTGGGTGATCTCATGAACATTTTTCCTGACTCTCCAACCCCCGCGGGCTTGACAAACATTTCCACTCAAGCTAACGCAGAGACGGAGGGTAATCAGATAGTTGTAACCGGAGGGGAAGATGTTAACCCTCCGATTTAGTTATTGTGTTTGTAATCACAACTTTGAACCTTGATTTTTGTAATATTTCAAGGGTTTATACCCGCTTATAATGGGTTTCTTTTGACTATTATTGTACTGCCATCATTAACATGGTTTCCTTAATATTTTTCACTTCTTTTTTATTTCTTCTTTTTTTATTGTGTAATATCATTCTTTCGCCAGAATTGATTCATGATACCGTATTTATTTCTATATTTTGCCTCCAACTGTCGGTTGGGCATCCGGAGCGGTTAAGACCATCCGGGCATTCAGGCTAGTTGTTATCTGAGCATCCGAGTTACCTTCGGGCATCCGGAACGGTATAATTGCTCGGGCATCCACTGTTACTGCGGGCATCCGAAGCGGTTATGTTTAGTCGGGCATCCAAAAAAGAATTTTGGGCATCCGCAGCGATTTTGGTCTCACGGGCATTTATAGCCTACCGGAGGGGGCCAGCCTCCGGAGACACAAGTATTTCGTAATTTGTCATAAAACTTTGCAACTTTCCCCATCGCGGGAAGCTACATACTTCATTAATATTTTTCCAACATCATAGTACAAAAGCATAATAGTACAAAAGCTTTGGAATTCTAACAATAACAGTTTTTATAAGAAACACTTTCTGAGGTTGATAGCGTGCCAAGTACGCGGCACATCCGTATCATCCATATTTTGTAACTTATAAGAACCGTTGTCGTATGCTTCGACAACTCTGTATGGACCTTCCGAATTTGGCCCTAGCTTCCCCTGGTTCTCCACTCGACTTGCTTTATTCTTCCTATACACGAAATCACCCACCCTAAAGTTCATCGGCTTCACCCGTTGATTGTAATATCGTTCCACCTTTGCTTTATATTTAGCTTCTTGTATTGCAGCCGCTTCTCTCCTTTCTTGCAACAAGTCCAGGTTTAGACGCTACTCTTCCTCGTTTCGGTCAAGCACGAGGAGCTGGTCCTCCTCACTGCGGTTTTCGTCGAACATCATGGTCCAGTGCGTTGGCATCCCTATTTCGGCCGGTATTACCGCCTCGCTTCCGTATGTTAAACTGAAGGGTGTATCGCCGTTGCTGGTTTTGAGTGAGGTGCGGTGAGACCACAACACATTGGGCAATTCGTCTACCCATCCAGCTCTTGCCCTGCCCAATCTTGCCTTTATTCCTTCCATCAGGGATTTGTTTGCTCGTTCTACCAAACCGTTGGCCTGCGGATGCGCAACGGCCGTGTTCATCTGCCTGATTTTCAGTTGTGCACACCAGCTTTTAAAGGGATCATTCACAAAATTTGTCCCATTGTCCGTTATTATCACCCCCGGTAGGCCGAAACGACATACAATATTTTCCCATACGAATTTTTTTACTTCCTTCCCGGTAGTTTTTGCCAACGGTTTTGCCTCAATCCATTTTGTAAAGTAATCTATGGCCACGATGAAAAATTTTACCCTCCCCGGGGCCTCCGGGAACGGTCCCAGAATGTCCATTCCCCATTGATAGAATGGCCAGGGGGCATGATTGAAGTTAGGAATGTTTTGGGCAGCTTAGGCACGGGAGCGTGTATTTGACAAGAATCACACTTCCGAATCTCTTCTCTTGCGTCATGGTGCATCGTCGGCCAGTAATACCCTTGTCTAATTAGCTTTGCCACCAATGATCGGGGACCGGAATGCATGCCGCAAGCTCCCTCATGCACCTCTCGGATGATGTAATTTGCTTGTAACAGACCTACACAACGGAGCATTGGGTTTAGATAAGATTTTTTGAAGAGAATCCCATCCTCCAGCACATAATGGGGGATTTTCATGCGTAGGCTTCTCGCTTCATTTGCGTCTTCCGGCCACTTCCCCTCTCCCAGACACCTGATGATCGGTGTCATCCAATTGGGGCCTTCTTCTTCCACTATCGTGTGCACTTCGGCTTCTTCGATGGAGGTTTTTGCTAAGACTTCTACCAATACTTCTTTTGTTAAATGATCGAAGGCCACCGAAGCAAGCTTGCTAAGTACATCCGCCTTTTGATTTTGGGTCCTCGGTATGTTTTGGATTTTAAAGCTGTCAAACCTCCCAATATATTGCCTTGCTTTCTCCAGATATCTTATCATGCTTTCTTTATTAGCCACAAAATTCCCATTGATCTGGCTTGCTACCAATCTTGAATCAACCTTGACATTTATGGACTTAATTTTCATTTGTTCGGCTATCCGCAGCCCTGCCAGTAGTGCTTCGTATTCGGCCTCATTATTCGTGCTTTTGAAATTTAGCCTTAGAGCATAGGTGAATTCTTCCTGTGTTGGGCTGATGAGTACTAAACCAGCTCCTGAGCCTTTCTTACTACATGCTCCATCGGTATATAATGTCCATTCTGCTTTCTCGGTAACCTCACAGATTCCCCTGTTCTTCGTTTTGGCGTACTGCTCGGCCATTCCTACCGGTATTTCTGTTAGGAAATCTGCCAACACTTGCCCCTTGATGGCGTTTCGAGAGACATACGTTATATTGTACGCCCCCAACTCTACGGCATACTTAGCCAATTTCCCGGACGACTCCGGCTTATTTCGGACCTGCCTGATCGGCTGATCCGTGATCACTTTTATCGGGTGCGCCTCAAAATACCTTCGTAACCTCCGATAAGCATGCAACAAACAAACCGCCAGCTTTTCCACAGGGGCATAATTTCTTTCTGCTTCATTCAACGTTCGACTGACGTAATGCACCGGTAATTGTTTTCCCGATCTTTCAGCTACCAGCACTGCACTTACTGCCCTTGAGGCAGCCGCCAGGTATACGTGCAGATTCTCTTTTGGGACGGGGGTCGTTAATGAGGGCAGTTCTAAAATTAACCTTTTCATTTCTTGAAAGGCCTCTTCGGCCTTTGAGGTCCACCGGTATTCATCCTTGTTCTCCTTGGTGACGTTCTTGAGCGTTTCGAAGAAGGGAAGTGATCTTTCTGCCGTACGTGACAGGAAGCGATTGAGGGCCACCAGTTTGCCGCTAAGGCTTTGCATTTCCTTCAAGGTTCTTGGTGATTTCATTTCTGTGATTGCTTTAACTTTCCTCGGGTTTGCACGGATGCCCTCGGAAGTTACCATGTAGCCGAGGAACTTGCCTTCTTCCACGCCGAACGAGCATTTTTTAGGATTCAGCTTCATATTTACTTTTCTCAAATTGTCAAAAGTTTCGGCCATGTCCGCTAGTAAATCCACCTCCGTCTTGCTCTTGATGACCATGTCATCTACGTATGCCTCCAGGTTCCTTCCAATCTGCGGAAAGAACGCCGAGTCTACTAAACGTTGATAAGTGGCTCCGGCGTTCTTTAGACCGAAAGGCATTTTAGTGTAACAATAAGTTTCTTGCTCCGTGTAGAGTGCCGTTTTCTCCTCGTCCTCAATGGCCATTTGTGTAAAACCCAAAAATTTTGAACATATGAAATACCCAAAATACCCCTCTAATTTTAAACTTTTGAAAAGACGTTTAATAATCTAAAACATTAATTACGATCATAACCTAAATATTAAAATCTTTAATATTTGAACAATATACACGTTATTAAAACTTATGATAACTTAAGTCTATACGATTTAACATCTAAAAATATGTCACACGTCTAATATGTTGTGATGGACCCATTTTCTTTTGTAAATTTGTGGCACACGTTATTCGAATTATGGGAAGTATATTTTGTTTATCACTCATTTAAATCACTCTACCAATCATCATGATACTCGGCCCTAATCACTCCCAAAATCACGATTGTTACCATATTTGGATCTCCTCAATCTCGGTCAAACATCTCATATACATTCCATATATTTTTCTTTGACTTAACTGAATATCACCACAAACAATTAAACGCAGAAAACACACTCACACTTATTGCAAATTCTATCATTCGTATAATACATTCACCCTCACACAAAACCATAAAAACAAACGGCGGCTATCTTTTTTTCTCCATCTCTGTTTGATCCAAGGGTGGTGCAAGGGAGACTCGTGTGTGGTTCTTGGAGGTGTGCAGGTCGTGTTGCTGTGGGAGGTCTCGATCGTGGGAGGTTTGCTGGTTTGAGGGTGATAAGTACGTGGGTTTCTTGCTGCTCGAAGGGGTTGGGATTGTGGTGTTAGACGTGTACTCGGCTAGTATTCGATCTTGGTTCGTGTCTCTTTTTGTTTCGATCACGCGACGAGGGTATAGTATCATCCTTGCCCTATCCATTTTTCGTTTTGATCTCATGCATATCGATTAACATGTTACATGAAATAAACTATGAACCTGCTAATGTTTTACATGCATGAAACAAACAGAAGGTCACATAAAATGATGAACATCGAATCGATGAATGAGTATAACATAAAGCTGTGTTTCGTTTAGCATGATCTTACGAATAGTTAACCCACCTAAAAGTTATGAATATAGGAATTATATATGTCAATCTCATCCTGTTTTGGGTCATGATTCGTACCTATTGGTGATATATGTTCTGTTTCGGCTTTGCGACACTCATTTTAACCTCTAAAAGATGCATTAAAATCTGAATATAAACATTCATAATAACGATGGGAGATACACATAATATAAGGTTGCGTTTCGTTATATAGTATATGATCTTTAAAGCAAGTAACATGAGAACCTGAAGGAAACCTAAGAAATATAAAGAGACATGGTATTTTAAATTCGAGAAGAAAAGGACTGATGTTGGGATCTAGCTACAAGTCTTAGTTGATTTAAATATAATTTTCGAGTCTGTTTCTTAATATTTGATATAAAGGGACATGCATGTCTAGCAAAACATGCATATGTTATCCACGTATATAAAGACTAAAGTAAAATGGACATGTCTAGCGAAAATTATAACTAAGTAATGTGAGTAAGATTGTGTGTCGCGGCTTATTTAAACAACAAGAGAAGTGGTTGTCTCGGCATAGTTTTAACAAGAAGGTGTCTTGGACTTGTTTGTTTTCGAAATAATAAAGACCTTGGGTCGTCGTGGCATAAATATTACGATCGTGGGTATGTTAATAAATTTCATAAAATTATAATGACGGGGTCCAAATTATCATCTTAATATTAATTTCTTAAAATAAAGTTTAAAATAATTTTATTTGACTTTTTATATTTAATTTTGACAATTTATATTTTAGACCCTAGACTTTACTAATTTGATAAATCAACTCTAAAATATTATATTGATCATTTTATCCTCAAATATTTTAATGGTTCATTTTAACCTTAAAGGATTAAATTATTATTTCGGGGAACTTTCTAAAAATGAAACTTACTAAATTGGGAAACTTGCCTAAAATAAAAAGTTACTAAAAATGGAAAGCATATTAAAAGAGTAATCTAATTCAATCGGACTTAAAGTAATACTTGGTATTTAATTCGTATAGGTTCCGTGAAGCGGGAGTGATCCGTTACTCATCTTGTGTGACCTTTCTTTCCTGTTTGCTTGCTTTGAATAAATGTACAGATATTCTGACCTTATCTCTTAAGGTTTCTCATGATTCGTTCATCTGTTTGATATTAGCTTTGATTATGATACCTTGATCTGAGCCTTCTTAGTATGGGTTTCTTTGACTTATGCTCTATTTGAACCTTTGCTATGCACCCTTAGATTTGTGAACCTTTGGCATTTGAACTTTGATATAAACCTTTACTTTGAACCTTTGATATGGACCTTTGGCATTTGGACTTTGATTATGACTCTTTGATGACTCAGACTTTGACTTTGATATAATATGACATTTGAACCCTTCAGTTTGATACCCGAGCCAAGTTCGTTTCCTAGCCATGAAGGTAACATGGCCGTGTCATTGATGCACCAGTGGCATGACTCACGTGTGGGTGAGTGATTTCTCACACCGTCACCATTTATATGATATGCGCGCTTTATGATTATTATGACTATTATGATTTGTTCGGGGGGCGTATGGATTGCAATCCTAGGTTCGCTTTGTGTTCGATGGATTTGACATGATTATGACTATGATTATTATATGTTCGGTGAATGTGCATGGGTGCAATCTGTGTCTTCACATTTTGGGAGCTAGCTACTCCATGGTTACTATGATGTGTTATGTGATATGATTTGTTTGGGCTCGGGATTTGATGACTGACCTTACACTTTGGTTGATTACTGATTTACCTTATCTTACACTATGTTTTGCTACTGTTATCTCATACCTTTGTTATCCTTTGCTTATACCTTATGCTTTCCCCAATGCACCTTACGTTATACCTTTGTTCGTTCGCTATCCTTGGTTTCCCTTCTATATATATCTGTTCACTGGGCTTTTTAAGCTCAGCCGCATTTCTTTTCCTGCGGCAGGTTTTAGTAGGAAGCTGGGTTATGGGCGGAGAGTACCTTGGACTTAAAAGACTATACATTGATAGCTTTTCTGGATTTAGAGATGACTAGAAGAGATGTTCAGTATCAGACTTAGTATTTATTGTTGTTCTCATTGTAACTTTGTACTTCAGTTTCCTTGTAACCTTTGAGATTCCTTTGTATTACTTAAGATGTATGCTTGTGTTTGCTTTGATATGTCACCATAATGTAGTACTTCTACCCTTATCGGGTTGGGGTGTTACAATTTGAACTTGATGATAACCCTTGTATGCATCCAGAAAACACTTGTAACGGTAACCCATCACTGACTCAATCTTCCAATCTATTTCCGGCAGAGGGTAGTAATCTTTTGGGCAGGCCGAGTTCAAGTTCTTAAAGTCTATGCACATCCTCCAGCTCCCGTCACATTTTTTTACCAATACTGGGTTCGATATCCATGTGGGGTATCTCACCGGCCGGACGATCCCTGCTTTTAACCACTCTTGAACTTCACTAGCAATCACCTGGTTTTTTTCTTGAGAGAAAGTCCGTCTCTTCTGCGCGACCGGAGGGTCTTCCATTCTGACATTAAGATTGTGCTGTGCCAACCGGCGTGGTATACCTGTCATATCAGCGGGTGACCATGCAAACACGTCTTTGCTTCGTTTTAACAATTCGATCAAGCTCCTTCGACATTCTTTGGAGAACCCCTTCCCGATGGTCACCAACTGTTCTGGGTAGGCTGGGTGGACCATGATATCTTCTGTATGCCCCAGTTCTGCCTCCTCTTCGGGGACCATCCTCGTTGTGGCTCCCTCCTCCGAACCTATCCATTCTTCCTCGAAACCACGACATTCCATAATTGCAGCCGTCTTAGTAACCAAGGTTGCGATTCCCTTCGGAGTGGGAAATTTCATCATAGCGTGGACGGTTGAAGGTATAGCTCTAAGCTCTCTTAACCCGGTTCTTCCCAATATGATGTTATAAGGCGAAGGTGATCTTATTACTGAGAATTTCATTCTGGCCTTTCGGAATAAACCATGGTCCCCAAAACAAACATCCAGTTCAATCTTTCCAATGGGCTTGATTATCTCTCCCGAGAACCCCACTAATGGCGATCCGGATTTCTTGAGCTTGGACTGAATCGAGGGGCACAAGTTGTTAAAACAGTGCTCATACATAACTTCCACCGAGGCCCCTTCGTCTACAAAAATCCTCCGTACCAAATATCCTTCAACTTCCGCCTCCACTATAAGAGGTTCATCGGACAGATCATCCGACAACACCGGAGGAAAAGTAATAGGGATCTTCATCCATGGCTCCTCAAGCTCCCTAGTCTTTCTTTTTGTTGTTCCTACGCTCCCGATCATATTTATCACCTTTTTCTTTCCTTTGTTTCCCTCCTGAGCTGGCTCTCTCCCCTGCCTTATGTTCCGGATCAGATGATCCAACTTTCCGGATTCTAGGGCTGCTTCAAGTTGCTTCTTCAGCATGTGACAATCATTGGTATAATGCCCCTTCTCCCCATGATAGTCACAATATTTGTCTGCATTTTCCCTGCTTGGCCTTCCCACCAACGGAGGTGGATGTGGGAGCCGAAGCTGGTGTTCGGTAGCCAGTATCTCCTTGGGTTGTTTCCTAAGTGCCATTAACCCCGGCCTGTTGATCTCCGGCCTCCAGCCGTCCTTTTTCCGAAAATCTCCCCTGTTTTGATCTGCCTTCGGGGCCACATAAGGGGTGTACGGTTCTCTGAAACGGAAATCACTTCGGCGGTCGTTCCTACGTCTTTCGGCATATCCCCTGGACCTTTCGGCCTTTGGAACGTAGCTGAACCTCCGATTACCTTCCGGTAATTCCCCTTTTGGGAGTTCAGTGGCTTTGTATGCATCCTCTGCCCGGACAAAGTCATCGACCCTCGTCATCATCTCTTTCACAGTCTGAGGCACTTGGTCGGAGAACCGCTTGGCTAACTCCGGACATTTATGCGCTGTCATAAAAGCTGATATACGCATGAGATCTGGCACTCCTGGGATATAACTCGCCTCATTGGTCCATCTTTCTTTAAAGTCAGGCAGGGTTTCATTAGCTTTTCTGGAAATCTTGAATATCTCCGTCGGGTCCTTAATTCCTTTCTGCCTCAAGGAGAACCTAGTGTTGAACTGTTCCTCTAGCTCATCCCATGTGTTAATGCTACCTGGCTCTAAACGACTGAACCACCCCTGCGCTGCCCCATCCAACGTTTGCTGGAACATCCGACACCATACCAGCATTGGCCATTCCCCTTGATTGGCCGCTCTGGCAAATTTGTTCAAGTGGTCGTCCGGATCTGTGGAGCCATCATATAACTTCAAATTGCTCGGCATCCTGTGTGATGGTCCGGAGAATTCGTTTATTCTTCGAGTGAATGGCGATTTGGCTACGGATTTGAAAGGCTTTCCTAAATCTTCCTCTGGTTTGTCTTTGGTTTGCCTATCGCCCGGGGTTTTACCGTCATCTTCACTGAAATCCAACCGTATTGGCTTAAGGACATTTCCTTCAAGGGCATTGTGTTCTTTGACCAATTCTTTCAGGGCTGTCAGGTGTCCTTGTATCAAATCTTGTATGTTAGGTGAATCACGATCGTTCTGGTTAGAACCTTCCGGACCGTCCTTGTTGGCACCGCCTCCTCCTGTTGTTGTGAGAGGGGTCAGAGGTGGGAGGTCCGTCATGCTATCAGTAGGTAGATCAGATAACGGGTCCCACGGATGGCGCCAATTTGTTGAAGCAAAATCTTGCTCTTCGGTTGAAATCCTTAGTAGACTTCAATCCTTGCTTCGGACTTGACTTTCTGCACAAATGAAGAACGCTCGTTAGCCTTGCCCCGGGTGTTATCCCAGGACTAAGCTCCGGCGTGAGAATAAGAATATGAAAACCGAAAGATAATGTGATAAATGTGAGTAAATGACTGTGTGTGTGTGTTGTTGAAACAATAAATGGGGTTGGGGTATTTATACTACCCAACCTTTACCTGCTTGTACTTGCAAACAGTGTCCTCGTACCTTCGCGAATAGTGTACAGTCCCCTAGTTGAATAGTTGTCGGCTGTCCCTACGAACAGTGCTTTACCCCTAGGTTGGGCTTGTAGGGTGGCTGTCAGAGCGCACGTGTCTATATGGGGTCCCAGCCCCTTATTATAAGAGTAAAACCTTCGACTAACGTCTCGCCTTCGGAGGACGCTCGGCCATGTTCATGACATCCGGACCTTGCCGTCCGGATGGATACGTCAACACCATCCAAAAATTTGAAACCATATTTACTTGATGTAGCGAGGAGATAGTTTGCAGTCTTGCAGACGAAAATGGTGTTATTCAAAACGTATGTGCATGTATGTTCTTGGGCTAATGTATATAATCTGCATAAGAAAACGTATAGTACATAAACTAATTGTAAACATATTTTACAAACATAATGACGTGAATATAGGTTTTGAATACACAAGTTGCTTCCACGATTCTAATGTATAGGGATGATGAAGTTTGTTTTTCAATGACGCGAGGTCTTTAACGAGGCAGAATGTATGTGCATTAGATAGTGATGAGGTTATATATTGACTAAACATAACATGTTTATTGAGTAGCCAAAATAACATTTGAATCTTTATGTTTGAATAATATGTTTGAAAATTTCTTTTATTGAATGGCAAGTGCAAACAGTTTTATAGCCATGTGGAAGTTCAAACAATTTCTATAAGCTTTCATCATAGTTTTACTTGACCATATATAGGAAATTTCTTCTGATTTTCTAAACGATTAAACAACTTTCCATATATTATGATACCCTCTTGTGTAATAAAAACCATGACTTTGTTCGTAGCTGCTATATAAAAAACGCATAGATAGTGAAAGTTGGGGTCGATGGAGATGGAATAGGTATGAACAAAAAATAATGATAAGCATTAATATACAATTTTAAACTACCATCATAAAAAAACTTCAAACCTCTCATTATCAAAATATTTGGTCGATAAAGTTTATTACTGAATTGTTGATGCTTGATTGCGTTCACATTAATAAAAACCATGAATTGCCGATCTTAATTAATACACGTTGTTTCTAAAATTTGTTGAATGACTCATAACATTAAGTAATATATCAAACACTAAAAATATGTCATGGTAACACATAAAGAAAATGTCAAAGATATAAAAGAAATGTCATTAAAAATTCCCGTTACCACCTGAGATCAGCGTGGACCCGGTTCAGACAACATAGTCTGGCGGGGTGGCGATGGGGCCTTCGCTGCCCGCGAAGGTGGTCGATTCTAAATTGAAATTCACCTTTCAAAAAAAAATGTGTTAAGTAGGTAAATGCTTATTTATAGTGACACAAATAGTGTGATGATACACTTTTTACCTTTTAAGACACATTTTGTTCATAAAAAGTGTTACTAAATCTTAAAATTAAAGCTTTTACCCATGCTATTTAGAAAATATCACTAAAAGAGTAGATTTATTGACACTTGTTTGTATTAATAAAACTCTGTCATTATAAGTCTTTTTTTTCCTTTTTTTTTTTTTTTTTTTTTTTTTAGTGAAACTGTAAATCGATTACACTAAATATAAAATCGATGATTGATACATAGAGTAGATTGACACTTTCTTACATTGATAAAATCTCTGTCACACATAATCGTGATGAAACGCGAGCAAGTTACATTGAAAAAAAAAAACCTAAAATGCATATAAATGATAAGCTTATTCCAGCATATGAATTTATACCAAAATTCCCGCCACTAAGTGCAGGTTTCAATTTCTCATTAGCGGATCATTTTCATAACATAACATCAAACAATACTCCTATGTGTTTTGGTTGATTTTTCGTGCCTTAAAATTCAATCGTCAATCTATATTTTTTGATTAACGATTTCTTGACTTAAAAACACGAATCTAACAGTAAGGGTGGCAATTGAGTCGTGTTCGAGTTAACCTATTCCGGTTTGCGGATTAGTATAACCTCTACCCATACATGACTCATTTATTAATCGTGTCAAAAAACTCAGCCCTAACCGAGACCTATATAATAAATAACTATACGACAATTTCAATGATGTTTAAGTTATAATCGTAATTCACTCATATTAAGTACATAACAAAATACTTTTAATCCAAATCCAACATGAATACCAAGTTATATATTTTATTTTTAGAGGCTTATATACTTAAACAGGTTCACGGGTTGACATATGTTTAATACTTAAACCCATACATGACCTGTTTATTAAACGGGTTAGACAGGTTGACCTGTTTTTTAACTCAAACTTGTTTATCTTTAACCCAACCTGTTTAACTTCGTGTCGTGTCGAGAATTATATGGCCACCCTTATCTAAAAGTGATTAAAGATTTAGAATGATATACAGATAATTACCATCCAAAAATCACAAAATTACCTACACGATGTGGCCTTATTTTCAAAAGTGTTTCGTTACATACTAACGCTAATATTGCACAAGCAAACTAATACATTTATTTAAACGTACAAAATATCGCATAATAAAAGATAGAAGAACCTTGAGCGCTAAAGTATTTAATTAAACGATCATCATATATCAATCCTACAAGAGCTTCTACATAAGTTACGAGTCTCAAAAAGGACTACCTACATGACAATTTCGACTTACAAAAGAGTCGATTTGCAATGTCAAATTAGCTAAGTTAAATATTTATTTGTGTCGCAACGGGTTGAAATACTTAGAAAATTGTGAAAGTTACACCTAACACACACGTTTCTATGAAATTCCAAAGTGAACATTCCTAGTAATTACACTTGTGGAAGAAAAAAAGTTAAGCCCTACCTCAACTGTCTTCAACCCTTGTTCATTTCATATCTACATATCTATTTAAGTTCCGAATGATTCTCAAATTCTTATTCCAAAACCCCCAAAACCATCATGCATCGTCTCCTCTACGAAACTGTTCTAAAGGGTGACCTTACCTCCTTCCTCAAACTCGTCCAAGAAGATGAAACCCTAGTCACACAAACAAGCATAGATCGATCATCAAACACTGTTTTACACTTAGCAGCTAGGTTCGGGCATATAGAGTTAGTTTTGGAAATATTGAAACGATGGCCCGAAATGGTTGTGTTGGAGAATGCTAACTTGGAGACCGCTTTGCATGAGGCGTGTCGAGAAGGGACAGTAAAGGTTGTTGAGGTATTGATAGTGTCCAATGACGCGGTGGTCGGAAAGGTGAATTCTAGAGGTGAAAGTGCATTCTTTGTAGCATGTGAACGCGGAAATCTGGATGTTGTGAAGTGTTTGATACGGTTTCAGTGGCTTCTTATGCATGAACATGATGCGTCTTTGTGTTCTATTCATGCTGCTGCTTCTGCTGGCCACACAGGTATAGTATTGATCTACTTTTAATTTGGCTAATAGTTGCAAAAGAAGAAGAGACACATCTAAAGTCTTCATAGTATGATAGAAGATTTTGTTTTTTATGCTATTAAGTACTTCTTTTATTTTATTTTATTTTCAACTAGTGTTTTGTGATTTGAGAATATAAATCATTTTGTTAAATGATACTAATGTTGAGTGCGAAGCAAGCAATCGTTTAAAATACGGAGTATCAAAGACCAGTTTTCATCCGTTTTATACGTTATCATCCATTTTATACATTTTTTACATGGTTTTATTTGTTTTTATACATTTTCGTCCATTTTAATACGTTTTCGTCATTTTTTAAATATTTTCATCCGTTTTTAAAAGTTTTTCCTCGTTTTCATACCTTTTCTTAGGTCTTTGTCCGTTTTCAGTTTTATACGTTTTCGTCCGTTTTTATAAGTTTTTCTTACGTTTTCATACGCTTTTATCCAGTTTTATCTGTTTTTAAATGTTTTCATACGTTTTTGTTCATTTTTATACGTTTTCGTTCATTTTTATATGATTTCATCCAATTTTATACGTTTTTGCCCGTTTTTATTCGTTTTCGTCCGTTTAATATATTTTCATCCGTTTTTATGCATTTTTATTCGTTTTTATACATCTTCATCCGCTTTTTATATGTTTTTGCTTATTTTCTTAAATTTTCGTCCGTTTAAAACATTTTGTCTGTTTTTGTACGTTTTTATACGTTTTCATCAGTTTCAATACGTTTTCATTTGTTTTAATACGTTTTCGTCCGTTTTTATGCGTCTTCATCCGCTTTTATACGTTTTCGTCCGTTCTTATATGTTTTCACTAGTTTTCTTACGTTTTTGTCCGTTTTCATATGTATTCATCCATTTTTATACGTTTTCGCCCGTTTTTATACTCTTTTATCCAGTTTAATTTGTTTTTATACGTTTTCGTCCGTTTTTATATGCTTTCGTCCTTTTTTATAAGTTTTCAACCGTTTTCATCCGCTTTTATACGTTTCCATCAAGTTTTATACATTTCATCTGTTTTTCTATTACATTTTTATCCGTTTTTATATTGTTTCGGTGATTTTTATATGTTTTCTTACATTTTTATATGTTTTTGTCCGTCTTTATATGTTTTTGTCTGTTTTTGTACCTTTCTCAAAATCAGAAATTTTATATATAATTAATACTACCTCTGTCCTAAATAAATATCCAGTTTGATTTTTAAGAGTTAAACTGGTTCAACTTTGAACTTAAGTATTTTTGTGGTGTTATATAATATTTGATGCAAAATATATGAATGTATTGAGTTTTATGTGTATTTTTCAATGGTATAATTTTTTATCATTTATTATATAACACAAAAAAATATTTAAAATCAAAGTTAAAACAGTTTGATTTTGAAAAATCAAACTGAACATTTATTTAAAGACAAAAGAATTAATAAAAAGATGTTTCATAATGAATTTATCCTACTTATTTTGTCCTAATCTATGCAATATGCATCACCTCACATTTAAAAGCAAAAGTTGACCTTAAGCGTTTACTTAATTTGTCCTAGTTTGTGAAATAAGTCGGTATGCGTCGTTTTATGAATTTTTATTTTATTTTTTTATTATTATCATTATTTATTTTATTTTATTTATTTATTTATTTTGCGTTTAAGTAATAGGTTTTCATGAAGTCTCATGATATATTGACCCCCTATATTTTTATCCCCCCACCCCCTTTTTTTTTTTTTTTTTTTTGATTTTTTTTTTTATAATTTTGGTTATATAAAAAAACTATAAACCTGAAAGTGCGGAACAAAAAATATAAATTTTAATATGTCAAACGCTTAAAACTATCAAAAATACGAAACAGAAACTGCAAAAAAATGTGTTGTACAGAAATAAAATGAGGGACAAATGGGAGACAACGAGACAAAAAGTACAACCCTCCATAGTAGAGAGGGTTAGTATAACACAACCCTTCATGAATAATAACTTAAGTGGTTTTAAGCTATCGAATCAATGACTTGAAATCTTGAATATCTTTTCACTCACATAAAGCTTATATATGAGAAACGATATTTTAAAGTTTAACTTTTGCATTCAAGTGAACTTGTGTCATAGAGAAAATAATTAAATGATTTGATACATTGCGGATATTCTTATTTCATAAACCGTAACATTAGTTTTTAATATATTACTAGTTGGGTACTCGTGCGATGCGGCGACGGGTAACCTGTGACTATATTTTCTGACAATGTGATGTTATGCAACCATATTTTTTTAACAAATAACAATTAATTTACAAACGTGTGCACTATTCATTTATCGAGCCGGCACAACCTATAAAGCACGAAACGAATTGAATTTGTCAAAAAATTTGACTTTGAGAAAGTTATGCGTATTTATATTCTTTTTTAGTGGAAAAATTATTTCGAGAACAATAACGCAAGTTTCATAATTTTTCGAGTCCGTTTGATACCTCAAAGTCCCACGGCAAATATTTTAAAAGTTTTACTAACTTGTCACAATACCCCCTCCGCCCCTAAATATTTTTTCCTACCCTTGTAGTTTGCTTTGGCCAAATTTGTTCCCTCCCTACCTAATAAAACCCCAACATCACTCTCTCTCCTTATTTCTTATACTAAAAAAACACATACAAAACACTTCTCCTTTCTCTCTTTATCACCTCACTGGAGACCATCTTTTCCGGCAACCACCTCCGACCGCCACCTCCGACGTCGCCGAAAAATTTTCCCACGAAACCCAAAATCTTCCCAATCGATAGATCGGGATACCCTCGTTTGTTCTGGAGTAGTTGATCTCTTGAAGAGCTTTCGTGATACCCGAAACCACTACCACAGTCTCCACCGCCACGACCACCCAAAACACAATCACCACCCGACGCCGCAACCAACCCTACGCCACGAACATAAAACCGGCGGTCTCACCACCACCACAGAAGCCGGCGGTTTTAAAGTTTTTATGTATTTTTTTATTATTATTATGTGGTACAAAATTGATACATAATAATCAACTGTTTATTTGATTATTAATTATCTATTATTTGATTATTAATGTAGATAATTAATGTACAATACATAGCAACTGATTGTGTATTTCAATTGTACCCGCCGTTGATTATTAATGTAAAATACATAACAACTGTTTGTCAGAATATTTGATTATTAATGTAGAATTGGTTTTAATGGAATGTTGTACATTATGTTTAAATGGTTGTAATTTTGGATGTAAGGGGTGTTTTTAATAGTATTAATGTAGAATTCATAGAAAAGTGGTCAGAATTTCATTCCACGCTATTTTTTGTTGTACATGTTTTGCTTGTTGTAATTATGAAAATTAATAAGGCTTGGAATTAATATGGATGGTAGGGTTGTACATTGTTCTTAACTACTTGTAATTTTGGTGTATGGGGTGTTATTAATGCTATTAATGTAAAATTGATGAATTTTGGTCTGAATTTAGGTTCTTGCTATTTTTTGTTGTACAATATGCTTAAAGTGTTGTAAGTCTGAAAATTTTGTGCATTAAAGTGTTGTACATTATGAAAAAAGTGTTTTAAGTCTGAATTTTTTTTAGAGAGTCCAAGATGCTTTATATGTAGTATAGATATAGATTGTCACGGTTTTTAAATCAAGATGCCTTTATCGTAAACTATTTTATAGCATGGAAGGGACTTTTAATATCAATCTCAATGTGTAATATAAAACTTGTCCAACTGTGACAGATTTCTAAATGGTTGAATTTCTTTTGTATTTTGTACAACTTCGATAATTTAACCACCTCTAATCTGGAAGTCTAAATATAATGTGTTATAATTGTTGAAAAATTATGAATGTCTAGTTTTCAGTCTTTTGAAATTTTGTCAAAAATATTAATATATTTATTTTTGGGTTAATGACACAGTAATATATTATACTTGTCACTTGCATTTTTTATATATATCGAACAAAAATTTATTTTTTTATTTTTTATTATTAATATTATTATTTTTTTGCCATTCTATGTACTAAACTTGATTTTATAATATTTTTTGTATACTTTATGACAACTATGATACATATACTAGCCAAAAACTAAGGGGCAAAATTGTTATAAAGTACAAAAAAATACAATAAAATCAAGTTTAGTATTAAAAAAAAAAAAAAAAAAAAAAAAAAAAAAAAAAAAAAAAAAAAATCGATACATATAAAAAGTGCAAATGACAAGTATGCTACATTATCGTGCCATTAGCCCTTTATTTTACTACATATGTTAAGTGGATTGAATTGAACTTTCAAATTAATATTAAATCATATATGATTTTTAATGCAAATTTTAACACATTAACAAAAAGGAACAAAAAATGAAAAGGAAAACGTGGAAAAACCAAAAATAAAATGTTTGTTGATAGTATATTAAATTAAAGTGTCCGTCTATTTAATGATAATCAGATGTTCGTTGTGATTGCGTGTTTTTTTTTAACGATTAACGGTTTTTGAGAAAAAAATGTATATGTGAAATTGAATTTGTTATTTGATATGAAAAATAATACTCGAACCTTAAAACAAAGCATAAGTATACTACGCATATCTCACACATTATATTAACAGGTTATTGGTTGGTGATAAATATAATTTCTATGTAGCGTAGATGATCGATAAATATTTAAGTTTTTTAAAACTTACTAATATTTTTTGTAAAACTTCATATATCCAGAAATAGTCAAGGAAATACTTGATGTGTGTCCTGATTTTGCACGAAAGTGTACTTCTGAAGGATACTCCCCGTTGCATCTAGCGTGTAGTAGAGGTCACGTAGAAACAACTCGTGAGCTTCTAGGGTTCGATCCTGATCTCTTGTACCTCCGGGATCACAATGGCTGGACACCTCTACATTGGGCATCAATGAAAGGACGAGTTGGGATTATTGGTGAAATAATCACGACCAGCCTAGAATCTGTTGAGATGGTTACTAATCATGGCGAAACTGTCCTTCATCTTGCTGTAAAGTATAATCAGATTAATGGTCTAAATTACATGATGGATACACTCAACACCCAAGAACTTGTGAACGTACAAGACAACAATGGCAACACCGTATTACACATAGCAACGGCTGGAAAACTCACCATGGTATTTTATTAAGGGGCAATCGCATATATACCCCTTTCAAAAACTCAAAATATGCATATATTTAACTTAAACTCATATTTACATATATACATATTTGATATTTTACATCTTTTTTATATTTATATAATAAAACAAAACCCCTAGTGAGGACTTTCGTATTTCAAAAAAAAAGATTATTTCTTTATCAAGTAATATTTTAATTAATTCTTATTTTTTAATTTATAAATTTCTAAATTCGTATATATACTACACAAATTGAAGATAAATACAAAAAATATAGATAAGATGCAAAAATTTTAAATGATTATCTTTAATAATAAAAAACTATAATTTTAAAAACTATAATTATTTATTTTAAAAACTATAATCATAAATCAAACAAAACAAAGATTAAATTATTTATTTTTTAATAAATAAAAATATATTATTCAAAAAATTTTAAAAAAACCCGCGCGTGCGCGGGAATTATAACTAGTTTAAGTTATAGTTATTACTAGTTATAATACCCGCGCACGCGCGGGTTTTTTTTTTTTTAAGTTTTTTGAATAACATATTTTTATTTATTAAAAAGTAAATAATTTAATCTTTGTTTTGTTTGATTTATGATTTTTAATTATAGTTTTTATTATTAAAGATAATCATTTAAAAAGTTTAATCCTATTGTAATTATAGATAATTATAGTTTTTATTATTAAAGATAATCATTTAAAAAGTTTAATCCTATTGTTAGTTGCATCTTATCTATATTTTTTGTATTTATCTTCTACTTGTGCAGTATATCAACAAAACGAATTTAGAAATTTATAAATTAAAAAATAATAAATAATTAAAATATTACTTAATAAAGAAATAATCTTTTTTTTTTTTAATACGAAAGTCCCCACTAGAGGTTTTGTTGTATTATATAAAATATGTATTTTTAAAAGTATACATACAAAATAATTTGGATATGTATACGACAATTAAGGTTTAGGCATGATATGTATATAATTATCGATCAGTTTAAGTTAATTATATACGCAATCTCTTGCTTGTCAAAGGGTATATATGCAATTATCCTATTCAACCATTCCTATATAAACAAGTAAATCCAGTTAAAATATGACATAATGAATCTATTTTAAGTTATATGAGCTTAAATTAACTTAACTATGTGAAAACAGATGGTGACATATTTACTCAAGCGTGGCGTGGATGTAAACGTTATCAACCAAAGAGGGTACACGGCTCTAGACGTCGTCGAACATGATGGAAGTAACTCGACTACTCTCCATATTGTGCCAGCCCTTTTAGATTTTGGTGCAAAAAGATGTGATCAGTTGCCCCCTACATCTCGAGACATCCAAGAAGTCATTCATCGCGATTTCATCACTCATTCTCCACAGACACGAGAAATGAGCTCCCCAATGCAACACCACCGATACATAAAGAAAAGTAAACGTAGATCAAAACAAATCGAGATTCAAAATGAGGGTTTACGAAATGCTAGAAACACCATAACAATTGTTGCGGTTTTGATAGCGACTGTTACATATTCTGGTGGAATAAACCCTCCAGGTGGATTCAGACAAGAAACTGGAAAGGCTATAATGGGAAAAAACCCTTCATTTAAGGTGTTTATGGTGTGCAATATTATGGCATTGTTTTTATCCCTAGGAACTGTTAATGTTCTAGTTAGTGTCATTCCATTTAGACGAAAATCAATGATGAATCTATTAGTAGCTACACATAAAATCATGTGGATATCTACTATGTTTATGGCATCCGCTTATATAGCCGCGACATGGACCATTTTGCCACAAGGTTCGGGTTCAAGATGGTTGATGATTGAATTGATGGTTGTTGGTGTAGGATGCACCCTCGTGGTACTTCTAGGGTTAGGCATTTTGTTGGGTAAACAATGGTCGAGGAAACAAGAATGGCGTAAACGACAGGAAAAAAAGAAGGATGCTACACCTAATGGTAGTATGAATAGTCGTGTTGGTGAAATGCATTTTGTTAAGGATAGTCCTCGTGACTCGTCTAGTAACTCAGATATTGATAGCTCTGATCTTGGTTACCACGTCTACTAGTTAGTTTACACAGTTTAAATGTGACAATTTTTGTTGTTTGTAACATGGGGTCTAGCTAGATTGATGTTGGCTATGTTTATTTTTTCCCCCTTTGTTGGAATCTAGCATATACGCTTTTTTAGAAGTTTAATATGCATTTTTAGCAAACTTGTAAATACGAATTCATTTTACTAGGTGGAGTCATGGTTGATTTGGTACCCTTTTCTACGTTGTTTGATGAGCAAATTCCCTAAATATTCCAAAATGTGATAGGGTAGTCCGGTATCTAGCCAAAGAAAGAAACCAACTTTCTAAAATGGACTAGTATGACTGAACTTTGCTAAACACCAACCTCCCTCCCTCGCTGCTTTTGTAGCGTTCAAATATTTGTGACGCATACCTAAATCCAATCCAAAATACTTAACCAAACAATTACTTTGTTATGTGACAAAAGGAAGGTCACGTGCATGGCACGTGACAAGTTAAAAAATTACCCAACCACATCTTAACTAATTTTCCCGCCATTTTGTATTCATTTAAATACTTCATATTCTCTCATTTGTAAAGTACTTTTGGATGATTCAATTCTCTCTCAGTCTTGTAACAACTCATTGATCAATAACAAATCCATTAATCAATTTCATATCGAGTTACTCTTCTTGGTTAGTAATTCTTATGTTTTGATTGTTAATTCTCAATCTTTATTAGATTCTGGATTAAGTACATTTCATTTGGTATCAGAGACATTCGTCCTGTTGCCTGATTATCAAGAATAACTGTTTTCTGTTAAAGATTCAGTTAGTTTCAAATCTTGTTATCAGTTCTTGATTTCTGTTAGTAAACTAGTGAGTTTTTGCTTCAGTAATCATGGTGGTTACCACAAGATCTAATGATGGTGTTGGAACCAGTCAAGAAGGGGCTCCCACTATAGAAAGTCTGTTGGAATTCTTGGTTAGAAACATGACACAAATGGGAGAGAGTATTAAGGCGTTGGAGTTAAAAGTCAATGGGACTCCAAATGGTAGTAATGGTGAAGGAAGTAGTCAGAGAAGAGGAAGTTTCAGTGGTCAAAGTAGTGGTCATGGTGGGCAGAATGGGGGCCAATATGGGAGATTGAGTAAGATAGAGTTTCCAAGATTCAATGGAGAAGATGTGCAAGGATGGCTTTACAGAATCAATCAGTTCTTCTTGATGGATCAGATTGATGATGATGAGCAAAGAATCCGGATGGTGTCCATGCATATGTTTGACAAAGCACTCCATTGGCATAAGCAGTTTATGACAAGACATGGAGAAGTAGCTACTTGGGATGTGTACGAAAGGCAAGTTAAGAAGAGATTTGATTCAGTGTTTGATGATCCCATGGTAGAGTTGAAAAATCTTAGGCAAACTGGCACTGTTCAGGTATATCAAGAATCTTTTGAACTTTTGTTGAATAAGGTGGAATTAAGTGAAAAGCATGCTATTAGTTTGTATCTTGGTGGTTTAAGAGATGAAATTGCAATGTTGATAAGAATGCTCAATCCAACTTGCTTAACTGATGTCTTTTGTTGGGCCAAGATGGAAGAGGCTAGATTAGGAGCCATTAAGAAAAGAATTGTTCCATTGTTGCCTACTCCTAAGTGGAATAATAGTTGGAATACTAACAAGAATGTTGCTTATCCTAATAAACAAACCACAAACACCATGGCTTTGCCTGCAAACCAGTTAATTACACAACCTGCACCTAGAAAACAACTAAGCCAGAAAGAATTGGCTGAAAAGAGGGCTAAGAACCTTTGTTTTTACTGTGATAAGAAGTATATGCCTGGCCATAAATGTGAGGGTCAAATGTTCATCTTAGAAATTAAAGGTGAGGAGGAAGGAGAACTGGAAGGGTGTTTGGAAGAGGAAAATTGTGATAATGAGGAATTTGAGCAAGTGTGGGAGGAAGAACATCAGCAATGTATACCTCATATCTCTCTTAATGCATTATCTGGAGTACCAACTTACAACACTATGAGGGTAAAAGGTCATGTGTTGAAACAGATATTGCATATATTGATGGACTCTGGTAGCACACACAATTTCTTAGATTTGTATACAGCCAAAAAGTTGGGATGTAGGTTCACAAGTACTTGTCCTTTGCAAGTGTCAGTTGCAGGGGGTACTAAGTTGGTGAGTCAGTATATGGTAAGAAATTTTCAATGGACAATTCATGTGGTTAAGTTTACAACTGATGTGATGTTATTGCCATTGGGAGGCTGTGAATTAGTACTTGGCATTCAATGGTTGTCAACTTTGGAAACTATTCAATGGAACTTTAAAAAGCTTCATATGCAGTTTGTTTATGAGGGAGGGAAAGTGGTTCTAAGAGGCACTAACCAGTCTGAATTAGCTTGGTTAGAAGGGAAGAAATTGCCTAAACTTTTGAGTCAACAAAACCAGTCACAGGTTTCTTCTATGTGTTTTTTGGAACAAACTGCTACTTTGAATGTGATGAAGTGTGATGGAAGTAATGAAGGCTCAATGGATGAGAAGTTGCAAGAGTTACTTGAGGAATTTGATGATGTGTTTGAAATACCAAAAGAACTTCCTCCCCATAGAAATTTTGATCACCAAATTCCTTTGAAAGAAGAAAATGTCACTGTCAACATTAGACCTTATAGGTATCCACCAGCTCAAAAAGACACAATTGAAACAATGGTGAAAGAGTTATTGGATTCAGGGGTTATTAGGCCAAGTAACAGTCCTTTTTCATCCCCAATTGTGATGGTTAAGAAAAAAGATGGGTCATGGAGAATGTGTATTGACTACAGGCACTTGAACAAACATACTGTTAAGGACAAGTTTCCCATTCCTGTGATAGAAGAGCTCATTGATGAATTACAAGGTGCTCAGGTATTTTCAAAACTAGATCTCAGATCAGGACATCACCAAGTTAGAATGTGTGAAAAGGATGTGTATAAGACTGCTTTTAGATCACATGAAGGTCATTATGAGTTTGTAGTTATGCCTTTTGGCTTAACTAATGCACCTTCAACCTTCCAGGCTTTAATGAATTCTGTGTTCAAACCTTTTCTCAGAAGGTTTACTTTGGTCTTTTTTGATGATATTCTTGTGTACAGTCCTTCACTATCTACTCATCTTACTCATTTAAGAATGGTGTTGCAAGTTATGAGAGAGAACACCCTGTTTGCAAAAAAGAGTAAGTGTGTGTTTGGAACAGAGCAAATTGAATATTTGGGCCATGTAATATCTGCTAAAGGGGTGTCCACTGATCCAAGTAAGATTTCAGCAATGAAAGAATGGCCTACTCCTAGTAATTTGAAACAGTTAAGAGGGTTTTTGGGACTCACTGGATATTACAGGAGGTTTATTAGAGGTTATGCTGATATAAGTAAGCCATTGACTGTATTGCTTAAGAAAAATGCTTTCCAATGGAACAGTGAAGCTCAACAAGCCTTTGAACAGTTGAAACAAGCAATGATTCACTCACCTGTGTTGGCTTTACCTAACTTTGAGGAAGAATTCATTATTGAAACAGATGCTTCAGGTTTTGGAGTGGGAGCAGTCTTGCAGCAGAAAGGTCATCCAATAGCTTACTTAAGCAAAACTTTAGCTCCTAAACATCAATCATTATCTACTTATGAGAAGGAATTGTTAGCTGTGGTATTGGCTTTACAAAAGTGGAGAGGTTATTTACTTGATAGACACTTCAAGATAAGAACTGATCATTTTAGCCTTAAGTATGTTCTGGACCAGAGAATTACAACCCCATTTCAATCCAAGTGGTTACCAAAGCTTCTTGGATTTGACTATGAGATTGAATACAAAAAGGGATCAGAAAATGCTGCAGCTGATGCATTGTCTAGAATAGAAAGACAAGGGCAATTGTTTACTATTCTGACTGGGGGTGCTTCTAATGAATTAATGGATGCAGTTGTGGCAACTTGGACTACTGATACCACTCTCAAATCTGTTATTGAAGGTTTGAAGGCTGGTACTTTGGGTGATAGTAAATATGAGTGGAAAAATGATCAGTTGAGAAGAAAAGACAAATGGGTAGTAGGACAAGATTTGGAACTAAGGAAGAAATTAGTTGCTCATTTCCACAATTCAGCTGTTGGAGGTCATTATGGGGTGCAGGCTACAACAAAGAGGTTGACTACTTACTTTTATTGGAAAGGACTTAGAAAAATGGTTAAATAATGGGTGAGAAATTGTGATGTGTGTCAGAGAAACAAAGCTGATCTTTCTGCTTACCCTGGTCTCCTCCAACCTTTACCCATACCAGAAAACATTTGGCAAGATATATTTATGGATTTTGTGGAAGCTTTGCCTCTGTCTCAAGGTAAAAGTGCATTGCTGGTGGTGGTTGATAGGCTTTCAAAGTATGCTCATTTTTTACCCATTCCACATCCATTCACAGCAGCTCAGGTAGCACAAGTCTTCCTTGATAATGTTTACAAATTATATGGTTTACCAAAAACCATAGTTAGTGACAGGGATAAGATTTTCATGAGTCTGTTTTGGCAATCACTTTTCAAAATGTTACAAGTTCAGTTGAAGTATTCTTCTGCATACCATCCCCAAACTGATGGTCAGACAGAAATAGTGAATAAGTGTTTGGAAACTTACTTGAGGTGCATGACTGGTGAACAACCTAAGGATTGGGTCAAGTGGATTCCATTGGCAGAATATTGGTACAATACCAATTATCACAGTGCTACCAACACCACTCCTTATGAGATAGTTTATGGACAAACCCCACCATTACACATTCCTTATATGGCAAAAGACAGTGCAGTGGATGCAGTGGATAGAACCTTACAAGCAAGAGAACAAGCCATTAAAATGCTGCAGTTCAACTTGAAGAAAGCACAAGATAGAATGAAGATTCAAGCTGATAAGAAAAGGTCTGACAGAGTGTTTGAAATTGGTGATTGGGTGTATCTTAAGCTTCAACCTTACAGGCAGTTGACCATTAGACAAGGGAAACAACACAAGTTATCTTCCAAGTTTTATGGTCCTTTTCAAGTGATACAAAAGATTGGAAGGGTGGCTTACAAGTTGGAATTGCCAGATTATGCTATGGTACATCCTGTTTTTCATGTTTCTCAGTTGAAACCTTGTCATTCAGAGGCTGCTACAATGGGAAGATTTCCACAATGTGATGTTGATGGCTTGTTAGCTGCTACTCCATTAAAGCTTTTGGACAGGCAGATGGTCAAGAAAGGCAACAGATTGGTGGTCTTTGGTCTAATTCAATGGAGTAATGGAACCACTGATGATGCTACATGGGAGGATTTAGCAGCCATAGTCCAACGTTTTCCAGAGTTTGTCTTAGATCCTTGAGGTCAAGGACATTTTGAAGACGGGTGGAATGTTATGTGACAAAAGGAAGGTCACGTGCATGGCACGTGACAAGTTAAAAAATTACCCAACCACATCTTAACTAATTTTCCCGCCATTTTGTATTCCTTTAAATACTTCATATTCTCTCATTTGTAAAGTACTTTTGGATGATTCAATTCTCTCTCAGTCTTGTAACAACTCATTGATCAATAACAAATCCATTAATCAATTTCATATCGAGTTACTCTTCTTGGTTAGTAATTCTTATGTTTTGATTGTTAATTCTCAATCTTTATTAGATTCTGGATTAAGTACATTTCATACTTTTTCTTTTAAAGCCCAAAACGCAACCCAAACCCCTAAAAGCAAACACACCCTTAAATTGTGATAGCATTTTTGTTTTGCAATTCTATGTACCATCTTTTTGAATGTTAAACACTCAAAACTTACAAATTCACACTATCTTACAGGAAATATTAACTTTTGCTTCTAGCAGCCAAAAGCCCAAATCATTGATCCAGCTACAAACAAGGCCCTGTTATTTGATGGGCTAAACAATGCGGTGTAGCTTGGTGACAGGAAAAAATAATAATAATAATAATAATAATAATAATAATAATAATAATAATAATAATAATAATAATAATAATAATAATTTGGAATACTGTAACAAATATGCAAAATGAGAATGATACAACTTGTACAAACCAGTCATGATACTTGGTGTTTAGTGGAGAGTTATTTATATTGTAAACTATATATATTATTTAATAATTTCATTAAAAAAAATAATAATAAAATAAAAAAAATAAAAATAAATAAAAAAATAAAAAAAACCATCTCACTGAAAATGTAATTAGGGCCCGTTTGGTATCCGGGTTTGAGTGGATTTGGCATGAAAGATGAGTCAAATCCTTTGTTTGGTTTGAATAGTTGGGTTATGTTACAGTAGTAGATACTCTCAGTTAAGGGTTTTCATAAAAGACACCATCACCCTTAGAGCAAGTGCAGTGGTAACGTATATATGGGCGTTAAGGCCCTTTTAACGCACGTTAACATGCGTTACTCGATGCTCACCCTCACGTTAAGGCCGCGTTAATGTGGCACGTTAGTGCATTAACGCTGCGTTAAACACCATTTCGTGTAAAAAAAATTCCTTTACCCCCTCCAACGGCCACATTTAAACCCGTTAGTTTTTAAAAATATATATATTTTCATTTGCACCCCCTCCATTATTGTTTAAAACGGCTAGTTCTAGTATTTTCAAAAAAAATAACAAATTTGGTCCGAGTTGGTCAGACATTGATGACGAAGAAGACATACAGTTTATGGTTAATGCGTTCGAGTTACAGCAACGCTTAGAACAAGAAGAAGCTCATCCTCAGGTGCCCCGTATCCACATATATCGTGAACGTGAGCTTGCTGAGGAACGTTTGCAAAACGACTATTTCGTTCAAGGTTGCAAGTATATGCACGGTAAATTCTGTAGGAGGTTTCGTATGAGCCGGAAACTATTTCTACAAATAGTCAAAGGTTGAATCTTACGAATCCGATGATATTCCAGATCACTTTAAATACTTTAAGTTAGGACCCGATTGTACGGGTCGAGGGAGTATTAGTGCACTTATGAAGTGTACGTCTGCAATACGCCAATTGGCGTACGGCACCGCCCCAGATACGTTTGATGAGTACCTCCAAATGGGTGAGACTACTTCACGTCTTTGTCTTGATAATTTTAACATGTGTGTTATGGATTTGTTTATGCATGAGTTTTTAAGAACACCAACATGGTCCGACATTCAACATATTTACGAATTGCATGAGCGTCAACATGATTTTCCGGGTATGTTTGTTAGCATTGATTGCATGCATTGGGCGTGGAAAAATTGTCCGGTGGCTTGGCAGGGGTAATTTGGTAGGGGTGATAAAAGATACCCAACGTTAATACTTGAAGTTGTTGCTTCACACGATTTGTGAATTTGGCATGCATTTTTTGGTATGGCAGGGGCAAATAATGATATTAATGTTTTAGATAACTCTAACTTGTTCGACTCCCTTCTTGCTAACGAATTCCCAAGGGCACCCTATATGGTAAATGGAAGAAGGTATGAACAGGGGAATTACTTAGCTAACGGAATTTACCCGCAGTGGTCAAGTTTCGTCAAATCCTTCTCGGCAACGACTGACGAGAAACATAGTTATTTTAAAAGGAAGCAAGAAAGTGACGTAAGGATATCGAACGTGCTTTTGGTGTGCTTCAAGGACGTTGGGGTATACTACAACAACCGGCACGTGCATGGGAAATTGTCAAGATACAACGAACCATGTATACCTGCATTATTTTGCATAGCATGATTCTAAAGGATCAAAGTTTACACTTCGTGAGTATCGCAGACTTTGGGTGGATCCGGCACCAAATTTGAGTCAAAAAAGGTGGATCGACAGGTGTGATACGCAGAGGCGCAAAACAAGGGAATTGCGCGACGCAAGAATGCATACTTGACTGCAACGAGACCTTATGGACCATGTTTGGCAGGAACGTCTTCAACGCCAACAACAAGTGGAAGAAGAATATTCCGAGGACGACCAATAAGTAATTGTAATTCATATGGTTTAATTTTCTATGTTTCGGTTTTTTTTCTTAATCGGTGTTATTGTTATTTTAAAGTTTTATATATTTCGTATTGTAATGTTAAAGTTTTAATGTTATGTGGTTTATTAAATGGATTGTTGGTTTTAGTTTAGGGGGTGAATATGAAAATAATTGAGTTAAAGCTGAGTTATTGATGTGTGTGTTTTTTTTTTGAGTTAATGTTAAAGTGTTAAAGCTGATGTGACGCTGACGTGACACTAAATTAAGGTTTAACTTGTGTTATTAATGTGGGTGCTCTTAGGATTTCTGACATTTCCCTTCTTTTATTGACTTTACTCGAATCACAAAACATGCTAGTATACATTGTTTCTATCACAGCCACAAACAATTTATTTTGTCATTTTAATTTAATTTTTTAAAAGTTGAAAAAACTAACAACATTTATTTTATTTTATAAATAAAATTATTTTCTCTCCTTTACATCAAACCCAAATTCAAATCCTAATCCATATTTAAATCCAAATCCAAATATTAATCCTTACCCATGTACAAACCAAAGGGCCCTTAGAATAGTATGGTAAACATAGCAACATATCGTCGTAATAATCACGAGCAAGGAAGGTAAATCATCATAAAGTATTTCTATTCCTACCACAGTGAAAACATAACTTGTGAAATGACATTGACAATTACTTCGCTATCTAATGCTCACTGTACTAAAAAATGAGTTTTATTCATATGCTCCAATTTGTGTTAAGTTAAAGACAATGACAATAGTGCTTTGCTATCTAATGCTCGCTCTTTTGCTCAATCCGTTTTACATTCTACTCCATAATAAAACCGATATTCATAATGAATCCCAATAACACACCAAACGGACCTTTAAAAAAGGTAAATTAATGTGGTTTGAATCTTTTTGGAAAGTTTTGCCAAGAGAAGACATGAATAACAAACACACAAAACTCAATTGGTATATAATATGAAAAAACCACAAAATCACATGTAGGGAAGATAATGCCTACAAATTAGCTTATAGCCTTATACCAACCCAAAAATAAAATCATCGAGCTAATGCTAACGGGCGTTGCACCCCAACTGTAACTGAGCAAACCGACGCGTTGGTTCCATTAGCCGACGCGTCGCCTAGCGCCTTTCTCAAAGTTTCGGTTGTCACAAAAACACAAAATCTAATGGGTATTTATTAAAGGTAGATTACGTTAAGTGATGTTAACTTGTGTACATTTGTGTTATGCACGTCAGTCACTCTTTTTAATACTCCGTACTAGATTATCATATAGCTTGATCTATTTTGTTATAGCCTCAACTTTCAACCAATATGTCATTTTCTACCGAATAACACATTTTTCGAGCTAGATAATTAAACCCGCAACTAACTTTGTTTGTGGGTATGATATACTTTAAAATCAATCGGGGCTAATCGTGGTCTAAAAATCAGTTGGGCTAATTACTTAAAAATGTATCAAACTTGACACTTTTTACCATTGTATGTAACCATGTTTTATTTTTCATAATGTGTGACTAAACTTTCGAATTTGATACATTGTGTGTATTTTGTGACTATTTTACCCTTACATGTTCCAAATTTCGAAGGGTAAAATGGTCATTTTACAGGGTTTAATAGTCACAAAATACACACAATGTATCAAATTTAAAAGTTTAGTCACACATTAGAAAAAAATAAACATAGCTACATACAACTGTAAAAAGTGTCAAGTTTGATGCATTTTTAGATAATTAGCCCAAATCAGTTCTAAAAACCGAGTTGGCCAAAGCGTCAAAACAAAATCTGTTTTGTTCGGGTTCAACAAAGCATATTAGCGAGGACAAAAGATTAGTTTGCACTACTTCTTTGAGAATCAAACCATTTGGGATTTGTAATATTAACTTTCGACATAGCTGATACTTTATAAACATAATCGTTCATAAATTGTCAACTGCTACATTGAGATCTGGTTTATACCTACTGCAGCCTTTCTATGAAAGACTCAAGTTACAAGCAGTCTACCTGACTTCAAAGCACTCGTTCTTCCATTTATGGCGAATGGAAGCCTAGATAACTGATTATATCCCGACTCACCATTAGTTTCAGGCTCATCAGATCTTAACTTGATTCAAAGAGTGATAATATGTAGCTGATATAGCAGAAGGAATGGCGTATCTTCATCACCATTCACCAATAAAAGTGATACACTGTGACTTGAAACCGAGCAAGGGCGGAGCTTAGTGAGGACGGGGAAGGGTCCCGCCCCTCCTAGGCCTAAGCCCGTTAGTGTATTTTTTTCACGATTTCATGAGTTAAATTTTTTCTTTTTCATCTCGGCGCTCCCATCTAATGTTTTTCCGGAAAAAATTTTGTTTCAGCCCTCCCACAAAATTTTTTCTAGCTCCGCCACTAAAACCGAGTAACATACTTTTGAATGATGACTTCACCGCTTTGGTATCCGATTTTGGGATCGCGAAATTGGTGATGACCATTGGTACTGCTAATATGCGTTGTGGATCCATTGGCTACATTGCACCAGGTATCAATCTAGAGGTGTTTGGTTTAGCTTATTAGTTGGGCTTGTGGGAATCCGTAAGAGCCGATACTCTCATTTTTTACAGCTCATGAGCGTGTCTAGGGGTGTTATCGGGTTAATCGGGTCGGGTTGAATCGGGTTTTGACTTTTGAAAATATGACCCGCAACTCGACCCTATAAATATTAAACTAGTAGTTCTCAACGGAGTTATCAGTTCTAGTTTGAGAGAATAACAGACCCAGAAATATTGCACATATGCATGATCTTTTATGCAGGCACCATGTTAATGTAATGCAACACAGCAAGTAAAACGACAACTTGTAATGAAAACTAATATAAAAAAGATAATTGCTACTATTAGGATTTAGGAGTACTACTAAACAATAATGAATTATAGAGTGTCGGTAATGAACTGTGGAATGTAAACACTAATCGGCTTCTAAGCTTACTAAGAAAAAAGTTACATAATATTTTCGGGTCTTATCAGGTTGACCCGATAACATAAAGAACCCAACCCTAACCCGACCCTATAACACTATCGGAGTATCGGGTTATCGGGTTATCGGGTTCGGGTCAAATTAACCCGATAAGCTTTTTCAACCTGATTAAACTTGACCCGATAAGTCTTATCCGGTTCGGGTCGAGTCAACCCGACTCTATTGACACCCCTAAGCGTGTCACCTTGAGCTTATATCTAATAAGCCAAAAGCTTATCAACTTAAATAATTCATAACTTCAATTTGATAAGAGTTAATTTTATCATAAGTCAAATAAACAAAACCTCAAAGTTACTAATATGTAGTGTGTACAGAATATGTGTACGGATCAACCACATCAACAAAAGGAGACGTTTATACACCGTCGGCCGCCTCCGCACTGCAGCCTGTCACCATCACCGCCGGCCGCCGCCGCCTTGCCAGCCGAAGAAAAGAAATGAATTCGTGCAGAAATGCCGGAACAGGTCTGTCGTCTCCTAACAATCAAACTGGTATTCGAGGCCTCAGTCAAAGCATTTAAGCTTGTATGACCATTATCATAATTAATCATCACGGATTAGACAAATCAATCTTTTAACTTTGCGTTCAAATTCATTTTATTTTAGTGTCGCGTTTCCTAAACATCCTAAGTCTTTATACGAAGTACCAAAACCTAAATCTATACCAACAATTCCTATATTAGCCGTGTCCGTAAAGTAATACGTTCTTCCGTTACTGTATATTGCAACTATGTAATAGTCACTTAGACGCATAAAAAGAAATAAATCGCCTTCTAAATATACCAATTAGAACATGTATGACTGATGTATATTGAAGCTGATTTATTTCCTTTTATGCATTTAAATGACTACTACATATATACACAGTAACGAAAGAACGTATTACTTTACGGACACGGCTGATATAGGAATTTTTGTTGTAGATATAGGGTTTGGTGCATCATATAAAGACTTAGGAAGTTTAGGAAACGCGACAATAAAGTACAATGAATTTGACAGCAAACTCAAAAGATTGATTTGCCTCATCCGTGATAATCAATGTTATGATAATGGTAATACAAGCTTAAATGCTTTGACTAAGACCCCAGATACTAGGTTGATTGTTAGGAGACGACTCACTTGTTTCGGCCTTTCTGCACGAATTCCTTTCTTGTGTCCTGCTGGAACGGTGGTGCGGCGGCGGCCGGCGGTGATGGTGGCCGGCAGTGGGGTAGAGAGAGAGGTGTGGTGGTGATTTTAAAGAGAATGAAGAGAGAATAGTTTTCTTTCCCTCTCTAGAATTTGAAGAATGAAAGTGAAAATGAGGTAAAATGAGGAGGTGGAGTATTTATAGAGTAGAAGAAAAGGTTCCTATATCTTCCATTTTCTTTTCGTTCGTTACCAAAATACGTGTATTTACTCTGTAAAAATTATACCCTTAACCCGTAAAAATATAATTTTTGCAAAATTCATTAGATTATTAAAATATCTTTGAAACGAGTATATATATGACCATATTCACTAAAAACATAAACACTATTAATTGGACTCGAGCTGTCACGCGGTGTAAATTAATCACAGGGACCATCATTGTAATTTTTGTATTATTAAGGCTCGGGACTCGTTTAGGTTAAATAACGATTGATTGAGGACTCGAAATATGTACCGTTGTTTTTAAAATAATATCCGGAAAGTGCACGGACAGCCGCCCTTTCCCCTTTTCACAATGTTCGTGCAGTTGCTCACGAATTCAAGTTTGAATGGCCCTTTGAAGTCCCGCACGCTCTTTTTGATCGGGAGCGGGGTGGGCGACTTCCGTCGGTTTTTCAAGGAAAACGAGTATTTACACGACGAGTATCTCATAAATATTATAGTAATTAACTAATTACATAAAAATATTTATCGGGTTTATAGTTGTGCCGGTACGCGTCACGTGCGGTTTTCACGTTTTGGGGGATAATTATCCGTTAAATAATCGAATGTGGACGAAATGCTCAGAAAGTGATAATTTAAACAATAAAAATTACTTTTTTGATTAAGAAATTTGTCGGTTGACTACCGGTTACGCAGTAACTGATTTTACGCAACGGTAAACGTTAAATAGTCAAAGAGTCGAAGTCAAACCCAAAAAGTCAACGGGTAAAATAGTCATTTAAAGTTCCAAAAATTACAAGTTGTTACAGATAACATATAATTTATGGGTTCATAAAAACCGAAAATCAAAACCGAACCAAATTTATAACTGAACCGAACCGAAATAAATATTCGGTTTACGGTTCAAATATGGTTTTGGCATAATGAACCGAAAACAAAACCAAAAACATAATTCACACACACACACACACACACACACACACTGATAAGGCGAAAAATGAACCGTTTTAGGGGGTCATTTAAGCCCGGAATTGAATTTATTTGATCAAATATTGCCCTAAATCGTTCCTTTTGTGATTTTAGGTACTTTGTGAGTGAATTCTGGAAAAGGAAGCATTTTGGACGTTTTTGGAGCATCAAAGTGAAGAAAACGACAAAGTCTTAATTTCCTTGCTGGAAACAGTACCTGACGGCGTCACAAGCTTCTTCATGACGGCGTCAAGAGTAATACAAGAGGTGGAAGTGGATAAAGTACGTGACGGTCCAGTAAGTTCATAACGGCGTCAAGCTAGGCTGTCATGTGTACCTGAAGGCGTCACCAAGGCCGTCACGTGTAAACTTGTCAAAATTTGCGCGCGGAGTAGCTGATATTGTTTTGGTCATAACTTTTGCATACGAACTCGGATTTAGGTGATTCAAAAGCCCACGCGAAGAGGACGAAGAGATCTACAATTTGGTAAAAAATTGTTGGTCGTGACGCCGTCAAAGTTGGTCTGACGCCGTCACGACCGGGCCGGGCAGAAATTAGGCTATAAATATAACATCATAATTTCACTTTTTGTAAGCCCTAAACCCTAAAGTCGATTCCTGGGTTTAGGTGGGTGTTTTTCCAGCAACTTAGAGGGTTTCAATCACTCCATAAATATCATGTATTGGTTTGATGATTCTATCTCAACTATGTCTTTCATTATTCTTGTTGATTGTCCTTCTTTGATTATGTTTTGTTAATTCACCTTGTGTCTACTTATGATTGTGTGAAACTTGTATATAATTGATTAGATCTTATTGATTCCCTGTTGATGTTTGTGTCTATCTTCATCAATTAGGGCGTGACACTTCGATAGATCTAATTGGTTTAGTTTATAATTCTTGTTTCCTATTGATTCTTGTTTTGATTGAATGAATTCGATGTTAGGCTTAAGAAAACTGGCAGATCTCCATATGGTAACATGCTTGAACGTCTTAAGAAACATGTAGCCAAGGCATACTAGGCTATTAAGGTAGTATTTAACGCATGAGCCACTGTTTACAATCCCTATGGTTGTGCCGGGCATGGCATAGGAGGAGATAAGAGCTCATAGAATTGGAGAGATATGTATGCCACTCCATGAGTTATTAGGAATACACCCGTCAATTAAAATAAGGTTTACAGTCAATAGGTAGAATTGGATAGCTAGCAAGGAGTAACATATCATGGGTAGTGTCACAACTCACCATTTCAGGTCATTTCAGGTCATTTCGGGAACTTTGGGAAAACACTATTCATAAATCACTATTCATCAAAACACTATTCATCGTTTTACTATTCATCATTTTCGAGGTCATTTTGATATTCTGAGAAACATTTGGGAAATTTACTATTCACTGAACACTATTCATTTTCGGAAAAGTTTTCACTATTCACTTGCATTACTCATTTCATCGTAAATTTAGTTTACGGGTATTCAAATTCGCGTAACCGGATTGGTTTAGGTGCGAATTCATTTCATTAGTGCTAAGGACACTGCATACGGACTGGAGATAGTCTGCATATCATCATAACAGCATTTTCATGTTATACCACTCTCAGGATTTTCAAATTTCTATATTCAGTACATTTAACGTTTTTACGTATAAGTATTTATAGTAAACGTTAACACCCGGTTTATACACGACGAATATATCTAAATATTCCCACAATGGTCCCGACATATTTTTATATCCATTTTAACATCATAAAAGTTATAACATTCAGTTACCCAATATTTTGGAAATTTATTTTATTTATAACGTACGCTTATGAATATAACGACGGTTTACGTGAAAACTAAACAATAATCACCCGATCACTCAGTAAATGTACCCAACATATTTTTAATATGTTTTTAACATTATTATAACTTTATTTCATCCCGGTTAACTTTGTGAACGTTTATTGCTATTAAACTCGGTACCCCGATTTTAACGAATAACACGTAATAACACTTAACGTTATACTAATTTTCTAATTAAATCACAAGTACCCCAACCCCCCCCCCCCCTTGGCTCACCAAAAACCGGCCACATGAAACACCCTTAACCTCATGCATTGATTTCTATTATTTAACTAATAAACCTTAAAAACCTTACTTTACCAAAAACCTTAAATCATAATCTTCACTTTTAGTAAGAAAGAAAAGTTTCTCATCTCCTTCCTCACCATCATAAGCCACGACCCACCCCATGCTCCATGATCCATCCACCATTTTTCAAAGTACAAAGCTACAAACTTGTTCCTTTTATCATTCTAATCAAGATTCTTGCATCAAACACACAAGTAATCCAAGGTTTCTAGCCATCTAATCATCTCATTTTATCAAGTAAGTTATCAACTTTATTTTTACATGAAACATCTTATATTTACTTGTATTTCATGATTTCCATGCTAAAAACCATGTACAACTAGCTATACCACCATTTATTTTGTCTAAAATGAAACATACAAACCCTAACTTTTTATTTATGAATCCCCTTGCTATAATAACTTGGTTAGGAGTCCATGGCACCCTAAGAAGGTGTATGGTAGGATTAGATTAGCTATGTGGTGATTACAAGAGGTTTGGTGATGGTAGAAATTAGTTATAAACCTTGAAAACTTGATTTGGAACCTGTTTTGGACATGCTGTCCCATTTTGTGAAAACCTGGAAAATCAGTAAACACCAAGGAAACTTTGGCAAAATTTTTAGAAAATACTTTCAAAAACGAATCCGTAGGCGAAAGAACGGATTAAAAAGAGTTAATAACGAAGAAGTTATGATTTTTGCAAGATTGTTGACGAAAAGTATTTTTCTGGAAATTAGTTGCTGGTGGACGTTTTTCATTGGACAAAAAGAGACTTTAGACGTAAACCGGAGGAGCCGAACTTTCCAAAATATATTACTATATACTAAGACGTAACCGTGGATATAAAGAACAAGTAAAACGGACAAGTAACGACAAAGATATTCACGTTTGAATATCGGCTAAACCCATTTTTATTTGACAGCTTTTAATAAAAATTGGCACTAAAACTACGTAGTACTTTTATAAGCTAGAAATAATACCAAGTACCAAATTTTATAACTAATGACGTATTAGTTATTACAAGTATATTTTCATCATTTCAAAGCGATATTTCAAGGATTACAACCCGAGTATTTCAACACTAACATGGAAACATACGATATATATATAAATATATATATATTGCAACTAGCTTATTATATTTTCTAATAGCAATATTTTTCCAAATTCTTGGATTATATATTTTGATAACACAAGTGTTTTCCAAAGAGTAGAGTGGTATAGGAACATGAGCATGGACATTCATAACATTATTTCATGATCTAAATTAGATCGTTCATCATTCATCATAGGTTGCGGCAGTTAACCGATCATTGTTGTTCACTTCATTTCATTTCAAGTATCATCACTTAAGGTGAGTCATAGCCCCTACTCTTTTAATTGTTCTATCAACTCTTTGGGGGAGATACATGCTACTACTTGCTTACTTGTACGGATTCACGTAACATTATACTTGATTACATTATACTTGATTTCATTATTCTTGATTACATACATACATGATTGATACATGCACACATACTCACTATTATACTTTGGGAAATGGCACCCAGTAATCATACATACATACAGATTTCCAATGGCCCCAGATTAAGTTGCTGGGCACAACCATGGATACATACATACAGATTTCCAATGGCCCCAGATTAAGTTGCTGGACACAACCATTGAGACATACATACAAACATGAGGTCTTCGGAGATGAAGTGTAGACTCACTAATAATTGCTTAACTGTTGTTATGAACTCATACGTATCTTAATCCTATTATATTGTAGCAGTGGGTTGTAAACACACAGGTTACAAGTCTCTTATGGCGGGACTTGCAACTGAGTGGATTTACGATGCCTTTGCTGAGTGAACATTCTTTATAGACTTTTCATCTGTATTAAGGCAAACTCTATGAACTCACCAACCTTTGTGTTGACACTTTAAGCATGTTTATCTCAGGTTAGAAAGGCGATAGCAGGTATGTGGAGCTGAGAGTCTTAGGGCATGCTTTTGGAGACTTTCACTTTTATCGTTTACCATTCGATACACTTTAAAAACTTATGTATTATTCTACTTTGGGATCTTTGTTTTGTAAACTATGACTTTTATCTATTCGAATGGTAACTTTTCAAAAACGTCTCGTTTAGAGTTCGTTTTCTATATCTTGTACTTTGTGCCCCGAAGTAGCATCCCTATGACACAGTCTTCCGCTGCGGTATTTTGGGGGTGTTACAGGTAGACATGCTTCACTTATCTTGTAGAACCCTAGTTTATTTTTCTTGCACATTAGTTTAATTAGTAGCTTTTGGGTTAGTTGATTAGCAACTAATTCCGCCCCTTCTTCCAAAACCCGAGATTTTTACTTGCTTTTCATAAAATATAAAAACATAAAAAGAATCATCCTTCACCTTTAGACCTAGTTAGATTAATTTCAATCCTAACGACACTATTCCTAGTTGAACGATCAATCCCCCGGTACTTGTCACTATACTATACTACAACGATCAAGTACACTGCCTGGTGGGGGTTGTAAGCTTCTCAAGATCCCTTGAGAGGTAAAGCCTGGTGCGATTCCCGCGTATCAAGTTTTTGGCGCCACAGCCCTGGGAATAGTTATTGTTTAGGTTGAATTTGATTTTTATTAGGTCTACTCATTAGATTCCTTTTTAGTGAGATTTTTATTTTCTTTTTATTAGCTTTCTTGTGGTCTATCTTTTCTTTGTGTATTTGTTCATAGAAACCTTTGCATTGACTCTTCCGTTCACCATTATGGAGTACGCGAATCCACCATACCACCAACCACAAAGGCCATTCTACCCTATTGACATCTCGAATTTCAAACAATATCGAGATGAACCCATATATGATGCATGGACTCGTTTTAGAAATTTACTCCGAAAATTCCCTCATCATAGTTTCGCTTTAGCATTCCTAACCCGAACCTTTTACTATCGTGTTGGCCAATATGACCAAATGCGCATTGAGGATTTTGACAATGGGGACTTTAGGGAATTAAGTGCTGAAGAAGCATGGGATGCCATAGAAGATTGTGCCCAATATTATTATAGGGTAGACAACCCAACAAACGTTAGTACAAGTCAATTGAATATAAATTTCCAGGATCATGAAACAAGTTTGTTTGGGGATGAATATATTAGTGTTGAGATACCTAAGTGGTTGTCATGTAATACCATAGTACAAAACAAACATATAGGTAATCTAGGTACAATGGAGGATGAGGTGGATAATCCAAGCCCACAAAGTACCCCACAAGTCCTACCATCATTTGAGGCACATACACCGCTCGTGACTTACCCGGAAGAAGTAGATGAGACTATAGGAACCCCAATTGAGGTAGAACCCTTGGACCAAGCACCACTAGAGGATATAGGTTTGAATACTTGTAGTGATAACCTTACTCCTAGTTCTAGGGAATTTCCTAATGTTGATGAACCGAAACCTCAACCTTTACACAACTTCCCATCCTTAGATTTATTTCTAGGAGACAAAAGAGGAACCTACCCACCCATCAACCTTTACACAACACACCCTCACCAAGCCCAGAAACCAAACATCCCAACTCCATTTTACCCCAACTCCCGTTTTAAATATTATACCCCTCCCCCAACCTTTGACCTCCACCCCCAAACATCCACCCGTGAGCTTGCAAAAGTAAGAAAACACAATCATCACCACCTCTACCCCTGCAACACCCTACACTCCTGCCACACTCACCCTTTCCACCACTAAACTACAATAATCACCCCCTGCTACAAGAAACACCCCCAACTTGCTTAAATTCATTTTCCCGCCAAGATGAATTCAACGGCCAAGATCAAAAACAGATATCCAAGGGTCAAAAGAGAAGTGGGATACACTCAGAGCAAACCCTAGACACTATAGATACTCTTTTGTATGCCAATTTATAAGGCAGTTAGGTAATAGATAGTTTTTAGGTTTAGTTTTAATTTAATATAAGCCGTTTAGTTTAAATTAGTTTAAGTTAATCCTTGTATGCTAGTTTCAATCTCACTCAGTGTATTATTTCAGGTATTAATGCAAGTTTAAGTTTATTTTATCCTCCTGTGTTACTTTTCAATCTTGGTCAATGATAGTCAACATTTTTCATTACTCATGCCTGTTATGTTTTGCTTATCACAATTGCTTATTCTGGGTTTAATCATGCTTGTGTAGTGATTAGTTACATGCCTTTGCCTTTGTGTCCAAGAATCAGAACTCAAATCAGATCCTTGTAGTTTGAAATTCCAAATTTCATTGTAATATTTAGTGCAATTAGTTTAGGAGTGTTATAATGCCTATTGTCTGCTCACCTTAGTTCCCAATTAATGTGTTGAGTTTAAGTAATAAACAAGAGGTAGTAGAATAGGTTTGGTTGTTCTAAATCACTTTAAATCTAAAAATTGCATCAGTTAAGGTAGTGTTTGGTTCAATGTGAATCTGGGTGATGTAGCAGTGATTGGTTGTTGTTTTTGGTTTGATCAAACTTAGTTCAGGTACTAGTAGCATAGTCAAAACAAGAAAACAAGTTTCATTCACACAAAAGTCAAAAATCACTCTCAAATCCTTTGACAATCCACTGTCATGGACTGTTGGACTTTTGTAACCTCAAACCCCCCCCCCCCCCCCCCCCCATTTTAATTAAAAGCTGTCCTTATAGCCTAATTTAATCTTAATATAACTTAACATACCATTTTCAGTCCTTAGATCTCATCCCAAGTTGATAAAAGTCAAAGTGTTTCAAAAGTTTCAAAGTCAAAATTCGTCTTAGTGCAGAAAATACCAAAACTTGCAAGAATTTTCATGCTTTCAATTTTCAGAACTAGCCTTTGTCCTTTTGGGAAAATAATCTTTGGAAGTTCATGTTTACAGTCATATTTTTAGTTCATTTTTAATATTTTTCCTTACTGTTTATGTGAGCTTGTTTCTAGGCTTGTTTGGTGAGTAAATGCCCTGTGCCAGGGGTTTGTTTGAATAAGCTCACTTCCATGAGCTTGTATCTTGTTCATAAGTAAACTTTTGTCTATGCCCTTTGGTGTTTTAATAAGCTCATCTGACTGGCTTGTTATACATGTGCTCATATCTCACTTTCATGCTTATTTACGCACTTAATTTTGCCCCACAAAACTTCACCACTGATACCTTTTACACTGAGCAGTCAGTGTAGAGGGTTAAATTCATAAGCTCATTCTGAGCTTGTAAGTGGGCCCCAGCTTAAGCCCTTGGGTTTTTGAGAAGCTCATGTACCCTAGTTCATAATTCCAGGCTTACTTTTGGGTCCTCAGCTTATTTGATAAGCCTGCTATCAGCTTTTAACTTGTCCTATTTCCTTTTGTATGCTAAGTAACCAGTGTATACTAGCTTTTTCATAAGCTCCTCAAAGGCTTACCAGTGGGTCCCACTGGGTGAGCTTGGAATTTTTAGAAAGCTTACCACCCCTACTTACTACTTCAGTGCTTATACTAGCTTTTCAAGCTTATTTGTTAAGCTTAATTGTTTCAACAAGTTGACTGCAGGGGTGTTTGATTTTCAGCAGTACTTGGATAGCTTATTTGGTTAATTCAAGCTTATCAGTGTAATCCTCTGTACCATTCAGCCCTTTTTCAGTTCCTTAGCTTATAATGATCTTATTTTCTCTTGGGTTCATTCTGGGTAGCTTATACAAGCTTTTGATAGGCTAGTTTGACTAAAAGTCAACTGTCTAAGGGTTTAGTGTCTAAACAGCTTATTTTTAAGCTCTGATTTTGTTGTCTTTTCAAAAGTTTGTTGTTTTAGGTATTTGAATAGTTTCCAAAAAGAAAAACCAGAAAAAGTTATGCGTAGAGATTGCACCAGGCTTTACCTCTCAAGGGATCTTGAGAAGCTTACAACCCCTACCAGGCAGTGTACCTGATCGTTGTAGTATAGTATAGTGACAAGTATCGGGGGATTGATCGTTCAGTTAGGAATAGTGTCGCTAGGATTAGAAAACATAAATACTAGTTCTAAAGGTGAGGGATGATTATTTTTGTATTTTTTTTTTTTTTTTTTTTTTTAGAAAGCAAGTAAAAATCTCGGGTTTGAAGGATTTGGGCAGAATTAGTTGCTAGTCAACTAACCCAATACTAAAGATGCAATCAAAATAAAATAATATAAATGAAAATAAACTAAATTAAACTAAGGTTGTGAGCAATAAGTGGAGAAATTGTGTTTACTTAGATTTCACTACTCCCTAGATATCTTTTACACGTTAATTACTTGTTATAGTTGCGTGGATGACGGATTGTATTCCTTAATACCATTCATGGGGTGGCGCACTTAATTCCCCAATCCTATGAGTGCCTACTTCACTCCTATGTCGAGCCGGCTAAGAAGCTCCTAACATGGGATCATTAGAATTTACTCATACATTAAATACAACCAATCAAACCTAGTGCACGTCAGTTCATGTTTCCTAAGACGTTCAAGCATGTTACCATTTGGAGATCTGCCAGTTTTCTTAAGCCTAACATCGAAATCATTCATCCAATACAACCATAAACAAGTAATCAACACATAATTAACATCTAGGTTTCATTAGATCTAAGCAAACACAAGATAGATCTAGCCTAGCATGATGGAATTAAGACAAGAACAAGATATAGACAACCAACACATAGACATATTGATTGAATTAGAAGAACACTTATCTCAATTACACATGAAAGGGTTCAAGGGCTGAAAACCCTTGAAAAACCTGTAAAATTCGTACTAAGTTCGGCCTTAGGGTTTCTCCAAAACTTCTCCTCTTTATGAATGAAAATTAGAAAACTATATGTAGGAAATTGAGGCTGACGGCATCAAGACCAAATAGGTGACGCCGTCATCTCGCCGCCAAAAGAATTCTCGGACTGCCTTGATCTACTTCTGACGCCGTCACGTTATAACTTTTTTCAGGCCGTCACGTATTTTACTCTTGACGCTCTTCCTTGTGACGCCTTCATTTCTGAACTGGGTCGTCATGAAAATTACTCTTGACGCCGTCAAAATGTTGCTCTTGACGCCGTCACCTACTGTTCCCAGCTTGGAAAATTAAGTCTTTGGCGTTTTCTTCACTTTTATGCTCCAAAAACGTCCGAATTGCTTCCTTTTCCAAATTTCTCTCCCAAAGTACCTAAAATCACAAAAGGAACGATTTAGGGCAATATTTGATCAAATAAATTCAATTCCGGGCTTAAATGACCCCCTAAAAGTGATTCATTTTTCGCCTCATCATATACCCTTACACTTGAGATTTGCTTGTCCTCAAGCAAATGCGCTTTTATTCTAGTCAAAATACAAGTTAGGGGTCATTTAACACTAATATAAAAGTAATTACAACAAATAATCGTTCCACTAAAGACCAATAGACAAGCACGGAGGTCATACACTAGCACCTCACAAATAGTGTTTAGATACTCACATCTCTCGGGTGTAATAAAGTATAAATTACAATATGGAAACGGAAGATATCTCTCACTACCTGTCATAGCAAAATAGATTACCATAGGCTTGGGAAAGGATCAAACCTCCACCACATGGCGTAAGCACCTAGGATAAACTATCAAAGAGGTCTTTTATAGGGTTTAACGTTAGGTGTAGGGATATGAAATACACGGTTTGTTGGATATAGGAAGTTTTTACTGGTGGCGAGTTAACAATCTTGGTTAATTACATGTACAATATGGCGTTGCTAAGCCAAGACTAGACTCGACTCGACTTAAGCTAATAAATGAAAAATAACAAAAACATAAAATAAACATAGAATGAAAAGGGATGGTAGTCCGTATGTTTTTTCTCTTTTTCTTTTTCTATTTTTTTTTTTTTCTTTTTCTTGATTTTTCGATTTTTTTTTTTTTTCTTTTTCTTGATTTTTCGATTTTTTTTTTTTTTTTTTTTTTTTTTTTTTTTTTTTTTTGACATACACTCTTAC
Organism: Artemisia argyi; assembly: GCA_030686995.1. Lineage (NCBI taxonomy): Eukaryota > Viridiplantae > Streptophyta > Magnoliopsida > Asterales > Asteraceae > Artemisia > Artemisia argyi. The sequence goes on along the minus strand of CM060690.1, from coordinate 156,226,719 downwards.
CCTACTATCCGAAATAATACATCATAGGGAACGAACATTCCCCTTACACTTGAATCTTTACATACTTTACAATAAACTAATCTAATGACTCGAATTAAGAAAATCAAAACACTTGGAGTACTTTTAAGATTAACGCACATACGGGGGTAATATATGATGTTCTTCCCCTTTACTCCATAAAATAAGTACTTTTACCCATGAGTCCCAATAGTCCCAAAACAATATGTACAAGGATATAACTCGACTTAGCAACCATGTAATCAATTAGATAGTTAACTTAGGGTTTAACAAATAACAATAATGCACTAAAAATGAGCGCATACACGGAAGGCTAAGGCGATTTGGTTGTATATTTAAGTGGGGTGTAACAAATTCTTCCTTTAAGTAAAATGCTTAAAATTAGAAACGAAAAGATAGGCTCGGAGGGGTGTACTAGGGGTATCGTGTACTAAAAATGCGTACAACGCTAAGGGTGTGGGAAAAATTAGTTGACTTAACTAGCCAAGTAATATGACTTAAATGGTCAAGTAATTATGATACGGGTTTAACACAAGGGTGATCCTAATGCCTCTTATCATGTAGTAAATCCTACTACACGAATGTAGTCTCACTAGCGGTCTCGGGATGCATCACTAACGCAAGTTCTAGAATCTAAATGCTACCGGTACACTCATAAGCACTAATAGTAAATGTTTTTCCTATCAAATCTAAAGGCGAACCTCACATATTTGGGTGAAAATTTTTTCTGAATATACGGTTTTATGCTAGTCATACAATCTCTTATCCATGAGACGCTTGCTATGGCTAAAGTTTCACTCCTAAATGTTGTAAAAAAATTTAAATTTGGTGCTAAAATTGCACTAACAAGTATTTCTCATAGTTTTATTACACATCTACCATTAAACAAAACAAACTCAAGCGAAAGTGCATATGTAAGGTATCATCATTTTACCCTCCCCTTACACTTAAGATGAACATTGTCCCCAATGTTCAAGTAAAGAATGTAAAAGTGAAAAAGTAAAAAGAATGAAATCAAATACTCCCCTGATTCGCTCGGTATGGATAATAAGGTGGCCAGGTTAAATCTTCCTCCAAGAAAATGAACAATCAAAGCTTCCCTTCCAGAATATAAATCATCTTCTTGTCATACATAACCTGTAAATCCTGAGAAAACAAACAAGGCAACCTCGCATAAAATCGGCGGCAATCTATATAAGTTACTAAATCCTAGAAAACAAGATAAGATATAATGCTTGTGGAATGAAGTTTGCAGATTTCCTGGAGATTATAAAACTTAATAATTCACAAAAACTTAAAGACTCCGTTAGAAAAAACAAAACCGGTAAAATTTCCAGATTTTTACACGTGACGCCGTTAAGAGTAATCTCGTGACACCGTCAGAAGTGATCTGCAGAAATTCTTATGTTAAGTTTCCGGAAAATTTCTGGAAAAACTTGGTTCTACTTCCTGGAAAATCCTGCAAAACTTCATTATGACTCAATACAAGCATTTGACTCTAACAAATACGAATATACATGTTCACTTAATATTATGGAAAATCATGATCGGTTTGTTTCTTAAAAACATATTTGGGGTTTCCCCTTACACTTATCTTTTTGCAAAAATACTTTTAGGTAGAGTTAAGACTAGGCCAAAACAACAAAGTAAAGTATTTCCACTTTTTAATTGAGAAACATGATCCACCAACAATAAAAATAAAGCATGCATACGGAAGCAAATAACAAACAAACAAAATAAAATCACACAAAGCATGAGTTGCCTCCCAAGAAGCGCTTTTCTTTATTTACGAGTCTTGTAGCTAGACTCAAGGTCATAGGTTACTACGTGACCTCATTGTTGGTTTCACTCTTTAGGTCGTCTTCTAAACCAGTTCTGTATTCTGGACCTAGTTGCAAGCATTCTTTGTAGAAACCAAGCATCCTATTCTTCACATACTCTACTCCTCTACGTCTATCCTCATCATTTCTATAATAAGCCGTTTGCTTGTGTTCCTTTTCTAAATTAGAGAGGAGGCGGTATTGCTCAATCTTGTAGGGTATTTGGTAGGCAACCTCATCATTCTCTACCTTAAATCTAACTATCCCTAGAGTCGGATCATAACTCATCCTAGTGGCCTCAACAAATGGTTGTCCAAATATTATTTGGCTTAGGCAAGCATCAATCACTGGACGAGTGTCTTCTACTATCATAAAATCGATCTCATAAGTGAGATTGCCTATAATCACATGTAATCCCTTCACTCTTCCTGCAAAATTACTTATCAGATTCTTATTGGGCATCATTCTAAAATCAAGTTGTTTCTTCATCACCCAATTGTAATAAGTCCTAGTCATGATGTTTACGGGGGATCTAAGATCGATGTAAGCTTTCCATATATGCATGTGCCCGATATTGCATGGTATGTTAATGTTAGAGGGGTCTCCCATTTTGATAAGGGGTGTGCCAAGGATATATGGTCTCTCGGGACTATCAAATAAATCCTTATGGTATTCCCGTTCTTCCTTGGTGGGCATCTTATCAAAGTATTTTTCTATAGTTTCTACTTCCTCTAACTTCTTTTCCTTGTTAACCTCAACTTCCCTACTTTCATCCCTAGTTTCGGTTTCTACTCCAACTTCATCCTTGTCACTTTCTTCTATCTCCTTATCTATTGTCTTAATGGTGACAACATTGACAAAGTTGACATGTTTAGATGATGAGGGATCCTTAATTTGGATTCCGTTATTGGTATCCCTAGTGTCCTTCCTAGGTGTAGTTAATGCTTGGTTGTTGAGGGCTTTCAACAAGTTGTCAATCTTTTTGGTCATCTTCGTTTGTTGTTGGTTGAATTCGGTTTCAAACCTAGCTATGCGAGCTTCTTGAGATGCCATGAACTTAGACATCAATCCTTCAAGATTTTTGGTACTACCATAGTTGTTAGAAGGATTGTTGTTGAAAGTACGGTTGGAGGGTGGACTGTTTGGTTGGTAACGATTAGGCGGATTGGAAGAATTGGGTTGATTTTGTTTCCACCTAAGGTTTGGGTGATTTTTCCAAGAGGGGTTGTATGAATCACCGTAAGGGTTTGGCTCGGGCTTGAAAGTGTACCACTTATCTCCCGCTTCTTCGGTACGCGTGAATGCATAGTCCGCAAAAGCTGTTCCGGGGAGTTCCACACAATCACGAGTGTCGTGGGGACCACTACATAATTCGCATGAAGAAGTGATTTTTTTCACTTGGATTTAAGGCTTAGGAGCTTCGTAAGATTTCATGAGAAACTTGACTTGGTCCTCAAGTTCCAGGATCCTATAGTCAGGAGTGCTAGAGTTGTTCGAAGGCAAAGATATTGCCTTGACCGTTTTGTTCAAATCACGGGGATCATTCCAACTTTCGTTGTCATAGAGAGCAAGATCTTCTATGAGTTCCCATGATTGTTCCGCACTTAGATCACGTAGCTTACCACCGGCCGATTGGTCAATGGCTCGCCTCGTGGAGAGATCGATATGGTCATAAAAGATTGGGACTTGGAGCCATGCCATGATGAGGGACTTTTTGGAGTAAGTCCTTGAAACGAGTCAATGCTTCATAAAGAGATTTATTTTGACGTTGTTGGAACATCAAGATGTCATTTCTAAGCTTAGTAGTTCTCCCCGGTGGGAAAAATTGAGCAAGGAAACAAGTGGTGAGATCATCCCATGTGGTGATGGATCCCGCGGGTAAACGCTCAAGCCATTGACTAGCTTGATCCCGTAGAGAGAATTGGAATAGGCGTAATCGGGTTGTCTCTCTAGTTTCAACATCTAGGTCTATGGAATTTACGATTTTAAGGAAGTCCTTAAGATGTTGGTTTGGATCTTCAGAACGAAGTCCATGGAATGCACATCTGCTTTGCACCAACCGGATGGTGTCGGATCGCAAGGGGGTCACATTGGCTCCGGTGAGCTCAATGGTGTTTCGGTAGCCTTGGTGGCTAGGTCAGAAATACTCTCCTAAGGTTCGGGGCCTAGGAGGTTCTAGTGGTGGGTTTTGTTGTGGTGGGATGACGGGTTCAAAGATGTTCCCATCGTCCATGATGTCGGGTGGTGAAGAGTTACGAACAAAAACACAAAGAAATAAGATAAACTAAAGAAAACCTAAAAAATAAAAATAAAATCTTGCTAGAAAGGAATCTAGCAAGTAGACCTAATAAAAAGAGATTCTAACCTAGACAATAACTATTCCCCGGGCTGCGGCTCCAAAAACTTGATGCGTAGGGATTGCACCAGGCTTTACCTCTCAAGGGATCTTGAGAAGCTTACAACCCCCACCAGGCAGTGTACCTGATCGTTGTAGTATAGTATAGTGACAAGTACCAGGGGATTGATCGTTCAGCTAGGAATAGTGTCGCTAGGATTAGAAAACCTAAATACTAGTTCTAAAGGTGAGGGATGATTATTTTTGTATTTTTTTTATTTTTTAGAAAGCAAGTAAAAATCTCGGGTTTGAAGAATTTGGGCGGAATTAGTTGCTAGTCAACTAACCCAATAATAAAGATGCAATCAAAATAAAATACTATAAATGAAAATAAACTAAATTAAACTAAGGTTGTGAGCAATAAGTGGAGAAATTGTGTTTACTTAGATTTCACTACTCCCTAGATATCTTTTACACGTTAATTACTTGTTATAGTTGCGTGGATGACGGATTGTATTCCTTAATACCATTCATGGGGTGGCGCACTTAATTCCCCAATCCTATGAGTGCCTACTTCACTCCTATGTCGAGCCGGCTAAGAAGCTCCTAACATGAGATCATTAGAATTTACTCATACATTAAATACAACCAATCAAACCTAGTGCACGTCAGTTCATGTTTCCTAAGACGTTCAAGCATGTTATCATTTGGAGATCTGCCAGTTTTCTTAAGCCTAACATCGAAATCATTCATCCAATACAACCATAAACAAGTAATCAACACATAATTAACATCTAGGTTTCATTAGATCTAAGCAAACACAAGATAGATCTAGCCTAGCATGATGGAACTAAGACAAGAACAAGATATAGACAACCAACACATAGACATATTGATTGAATTAAAAGAACACTTATCTCAATTACACATGAAAGGGTTCAAGGGCTGAAAACCCTTGAAAAACCTGTAAAATTCGTACTAAGTTCGGCCTTAGGGTTTCTCCAAAACTTCTCCTCTTTATGAATGAAAATTAGAAAACTATATATAGGAAATTGAGGCTGACGGCGTCAAGACCAAATAGGTGACGCCGTCATCTCGCCGCCAAAAGAATTCTCGGACTGCCTTGATCTACTTCTGACGCCGTCACGTTATAACTTTTTTCAGGCCGTCACATATTTTACTCTTGACGCTCTTCCTTGTGACGCCTTCATTTCTGTACTGGGTCGTCATGAAAATTACTCTTGAGGCCGTCAAAATGTTGCTCTTGACGCCGTCACCTACTGTTCCCAGCTTGGAAAATTAAGTCTTTGGCATTTTCTTCACTTTTATGCTCCAAAAACGTCCGAATTGCTTCCTTTTCCAGATTTCTCTCCCAAAGTACCAAAAATCACAAAAGGAACGATTTAGGGCAATATTTGATCAAATAAATTCAATTCCGGGCTTAAGTGGCCCCCTAAAAGTTGTTCATTTTTCGCCTCATCAAAAAGCCAAATTTAATTTCTAGTGATAACTTCTATTTAATATAATTTAGCTTTTTAATTTTTCTTTTTAAATTTTTGTCAAGTACTTATCTGTTTTTATATTTTTCTTAAATTCCTAGTATATTAAAGTATTTTTAGGAATTTTTCCAGATTTTTATCTTTTCATTTAGTATTTACTATAATTAGTATTAGTTTAATAATAATTAAGTAATATTAGTTAATTAAATAGGATTATTAATTTTTATATAACAACAGTACTTTTTTATATTTTTCCTAAGTTTTATATATCATAAAATAATTTTAGGAATTTTTCATAATTTTCACTGTTCATTTTCTATTTTTCTTAATCTTATTTAGTTTTAAGTAATTAATAAATAGTAATTAATTAATAATAATTAGATAAAAAGTTAGAAAAATAGATTTTCTGTTTTAAAATTAGTTTTATAATATTTTAGATTTTTCTAAATTTAATTTTCAATTTTCTAGTTAAATTTCATAATTAGTTATAATTTAGTGTAATTTAAATAATTAAAAGTAATTAGGAAATTAGTAATTAATTAATAATAATTAATTAAATAGTGTAAAAATTAATTTTAATTTTCTAAAAATTTTATTTTATTATTAGGATTGTAAAAATGTAATTTTCATATTCGTAGGTATTTTATTTCTGTAAAACTCGTGCTTTATTTCGTACGTCAACGTAGAATTAAATCAAACGAACGCGTTTTTAGACTTAGCTCACGTTTTTAATATATCTGATCATCAGTAATTGTTTTTATAGTGTTTCTAAGTTATTTTCATTCCTCATATCTTAGTATAATCACACAAATCACTCAAACCCCCTTTCCTGTTCAAAATCACCCGATCACAAATCCGTTTTCTATACCATCCGCACCTCGTCGGGACATAACGACCTGGGGAAACCCTATACTTCCACGGAGATTGATTCTAGGCAGTTTGACCTTGTTGACCATTTACCTGGTCAATTTAGGTTGACCGTTTGGAGCCAATCACCCCCCCCCCCCCCCCCCCCCCGCCGAAAAAAAAATTTTGGGCAAAAAATTTTTTTTCCGGCCAAAAAATTTTACTGCATCATTGTTATAAATTTACTGCATCACGGTTATAAAGTTACTGCATCACAATTATGATTTTACTGCATCACGGATTCACGGTTACTGCATTCATGGTTATAAAGTTACTGCATCATAGTTATAAGAAACTGCATCATCCTAAGTTTTCTGCATTATATGTATGTAACTGCATCACGGGTACTGCATTCATGGTTATAAGAAACTGGATCATTATAAGTTTTTGAATCATATATGTATGTAACTGCATCACAATTAAAATACAATTCTTTTTTAAGTTTTGGTGTATCTTTATTATAAGTTACTGCATCATAGTTAATAGTTTAGTGCATCAACTATGTTGCAGTAACTTATAACCTTAATGCACTAAAATTTATAACTGTGATTCAATAACTTTATAACCGTGCTGTAGTAACTTTATAACTGTGATGCAGTAAAAAAAATTTTTGGCGGGAAAATTTTTTTTAACCCATATATATATATATATATATATATACTCAAGACCCGCATAATGGGTGGGCTAGCTTCATAATATTGTTTGACAAAATTATATGCACGTAACATAAATAATGAATAAAGGCAAATATGTTAAATAATATAATTGGAAACAAAATATATTGCTCATATATTATATGTAAAAAGAACAATTATGCAATATATGTAAAAAGAATAATGATATTACTTGATGAATTTTAATGGTGTACGTTTGTTGCAATAACGAAAATTATCCTAAGATGTATTTCACTACACATATGGCAACCAATAGTCTCACATTTTCACCTCTTGCTTCATATTCACAAGCTTTATTTAGCAGATTTGATATCTTTTTTACTTCGGATATGCACTTGCAGCTTGCTGCAAAAAGTGAAAATACACATAAAAAGGTATGATAAGGAAATAAAAATATTTGAACATTACTTCGGATTATAAGGCTATACATCATCACATGGAGCGTATTAGAATATATGAACATCTTATCTTTTGTATAATAAAAGAATTACATTATTTTTTAGTGTTTTTGCAAAACATTTCTTATTGAAAAAAAATAGGCCAATAGGAGAGCTCGATTTTGCCACGTAGGCGAAATCAAGCAATATGATTGGTCAATAAAAAGTCAAAATTAAATTGATTTTGGTCAAACTTAATAAATTTTGTGGAGAAATTTTGTTAAGAAAAAAAATGCATAAAAATATAAGTGTCAAATTTATGAAAACAAAAACTTAAAAAAAAAAAGGAAGTAACTAATAAAACTTTAGTGGTTAAATTTTAAATAAATTATATAGAGTTAAGTGTAAAATTACAAGTTTTTATGTTTTTTAATAATTTTAGAAAAAATACAAATAACCCCTTACACTTTATACCCCTTATACTTTATAATATTAACTTTGTTTAAAATTATATGAGTATTAGTATTAGTTTTTAGACTTTCATCTATTAAAATTACAAAATTTGGTAAATCTGCGAATTAGTTTTAATATTGTTAGTTGTAGACTTTCATCCATTAAAATATTTTTTTAAATAAGGACTCATTTTATTATATTTAAAAGTTTAATTTATGCGTACACGGGTTTGAATATTAAATACGGCTAAATTATTACTATTAGTAACGGGAATATAAATATCAAATGGTAAGCACGAGTTACTTTGATATGAAAATGAATAGACGTGATTCTACTTATAACAATGACTCATGAAATTGTTATTTAAAATATATATATGAATATCCATAAAAACATTTAAAAAAACTTTACGGAGCATATTTTAACTTCATTAACGCTCATTATGTGCTACTAAACTCGCACATTTTGTACAACATAATATTAATAGTTAAAGTTAAACAATAACATCAACATCAACCTCAGCATGTCTGCAAGTTAAAAATATTATAGAAAGCTAATTATTAAAAAAAATAACAAAAAAATAAAAAGAAAAACACACACACATGAGTTAGATAGCCATTGTTTAATTTAGAATGTATTTTCCTTAAATTATATAAAAAAAATGCACGCATCACAATCCTTATTTGATAACAATCACCTCCTAAATCAAAAAAAGAAAAACTATGTAGGTGATAGCCTAATTTTATTCATTGACGTGATGTTTCATCCAAAAAAGAAAAGAAAAAAAAAAACGTTAGAGTTGGTTGTTGTAAAGGTATTAAAGTATGTACATAAGAATTATTAAGCAAGAATATATAGTTTTTAATCAAGTTATTACGTTACTATACTGCGATAATGTTATTGAGTTGGTAATCACGGATGTGAGATAAAACAATTCTTCTATACTTATGATTTATGTGTTAACCTCTTTTTGCTTCTCGATAGAATCTGAAAGAGATCTCAACAGAACTTTGGCTTATGCCTTATCTAGCTGATAGTTTTAGTAACTTTTTTTATGGTTTAACTTATACACACCAACTATAAGTTTATTTATTTATTTATTTATTTATGTTTTATTCTAAACTTTTACACTTAATATTTGTGTTTTTACTATAAACACAGTAAGCTGTGATAGAATTAGTTGTGAGTTCAGGGGGTTTTTAATAAGCTTCTCAAAAAATCTTATAGCTTTATCATAAACTTATTGTGTTAATGGTAATTGAATAAGCCAATAAGCACATTTAATAAGCATAACCAAACACCACTTTAGTTCTAATATGAAATTTTCTTATTTGATGTTATAACTAAATTTGTTGTTATCCTTACGATAATGCAACATGTAAGTGGTTTTTGCAATTTTATGATCTTATCACACACACTAAAGTATAACGCAATTTGTTATGTGCGTTTTTGGAGGAGGATTAAGTATCAACACATGATTGTCATGGAAGAATTTTCTACACCTGCTCAAGGTATGAATGTATAATTAAGTTGAGTTGCTGATTTAGATAATACATGAATGTGTTTTAATGTACCAAAGATGTATTTTAGTGCCTATATGAGGAATTTTATGGTAGGAGTTCTTAGCAGATGTCTTTGAATGAGTTAATGAAATTTAACAGGTGTTTGTTGTCATTAATAACATTATGGGTGTCAACCAACGGTTTAAAATATGGGTGTCTTTTACCTTGATGATTTAGGCCTATTGTAAAGAAAGTTGCACTAAAGTGAAAGGTCGGTAAGGATTCAAACAATCATAAAAGACTTGCGAATGTACTATTTGTCATTTTTTTCATGCATTTATAATTTACTAATACAAGTAATTATAATTTCTTTATATAGTTCGGTCTCAAAGAAAAATTATTTTTATACATTATACATAAACGCAAGATTAAATTTGAGTTCTACCAATTACACCTTTTTTTGTTTCTCTTTATGTAATAAAGAAGCAATAGTGTAAACATCTATGTTAATTTGGTAATTTTATTATCAAACATGAGAAGTAAAAAGCACAAACTTATGAAAATGCAATTTTTCAGACAAAAATGTACATTAGCAAACATGGTATGATGGTTATTCACAATCAAGGGAATGAATCAATCTTCAAGCTATCTAATATGTTACATACTTTAACGAAAATATAAGTAAAATAAATATCACAATTACAAAACACATTGTAAATTAATAACATGGGTTTGCAAAACTAAAAGCATATATCACTAACATCTCATGCAAGTCAAGTATCATCATGTGATTTTGCTTGAATAACAAAATATAATTTTTAATCCAATAGTATTCTCCTAAAATAATAAAATATATTTTTTGCCCATCTAGTAAAACCAATTGAAACATATTAAGTGATTCATTTCTTAATCGATAATAATACATTATCAAAACGAAATTTTAAAAACCCTGTGCGTACACAAATATTATAACTAGTTTAATTATATTATGCCAACAAAAACTCCACAACGTCATTATAAAGTATTTCTTATGAAAGAGTATTAGATATAAAATCATTTGAGGACTAAATTTTTTTTACATACTAAGGGACTAATCTCCATCATCCATCTTTCTTCCATCTTTATTTGAATTAATGGATGAGATTAATCCCAACAATTTAAAAAATCAACTTTCATCATTTTTTTTTCTTTCAAACATTAATATCTTTCAAACCGTTAATCATTAAGCGAAAAAAAATATACCGTTACGACGAGCATTTAATTATCTTTCTATAGATAGGCTATATGATATATTTTTGACAATTTTTTTTTTTTCGATTTTTTCACATTTTTTTTCGTGGCCGAAATAATCGTATATGATATTACATATCATATCATATATGATATGTTATATCATATATGATATGATATGTAATATCATATATGATTTTTTCGGTCACAAAAAAAAACGTGAAAAAAATGAAAAAAAAAAAATTTGTCGAAAATATATCAAAATGCCCGTCTATAGAAAGATAATTAAATGCTCGTTGAGATAGTGTAATTATTTTCCCTTAACGATTAATGGTTTAAGAGATCTTTAAATTATAAAAAATAGGTGAAATATTAAATACTTTTAATCTCAACTATTGATTTATTTTTAGATGGATGATTTAGTGGATGACTTTTAATATTAAATGCTTTGTTTTGAATTTGTAGCTTCCGTCAATATAACATATTGGGATGACTTTTATTTTGTTGATTTAGTGGATGCCTTTATTTTGTAATTGGTTGCGTTTTGTTCTATGTTTTGAAGTATACCATTACATACATGTTGTTGAGATAATTCAACCCATTTTTACATAAATATGGATCAATTTTGGTTAAAATTTTTGGTGTTTATCTCCATTGGTTCAAATTGACAAAAACTTTTTTTTTTTTTTTTTTTTTTTTTTTTTTTTTTTTTTTTTTTTTAAGTCAAATATATTAAGCTATTAAGGCAGGAAAAGAGAGAAAATTACAAAGAAAGAGGGCGTGCTGGCGGAGCACTAGAAAACACCGAAAATATCCATATAGAAAACACAAAAACTTTTAAACTGATCTATGCACAACTCAGGTCGACGACTGGGTATGATACGTTATATGGTTCTAAATTTAGCACAATGTCTATTCAAATGATCTCCTAAATTAATTTATTGACCCACAAAAGACCATTATCACTGCTAAGGATGCCTTCCGCTCCTCAGCCGGTCTTCCAGGCATATGATCATTATCTATGGAAGAAACAAGAAATTATATAACTTCTGGTTACTCCTATTCTGACTTTTCATATCTTTGCGTTTTAGTTCCATTATCTCTCCACTAGGATTTCATTGTCTAAAGCTTGTAGAACTCTTCCACTTCATTCGGCCTAAGCTCTGCCTTTTTATTATTGCCCCCAGCTGTAGTAGTATCCTTTTTTTTTTCTTCCTCTTCTCAGTTACTTTTGGCTGATTAAAACAAACACATTCGTAGAATTATGATATTCTTTATATAGGCACGAAATCGTGTCCTCACTCTTCGGCGTATAATGCTTATCCGGTTTATGGATCTTTATCCCATAAATAAGAGATCCTTATCTAGACCATAAATAATGTATTTGGGTTTGGGCTTTCGTGAGCCCAAACCGTTAGCGTGGTAGCCCAAATCATTGTCATGATAGCCCACTCGTGATGGGCTTGAGCGTTAGTAATGTTCATTAATCGGGTTCGTGACCCGAATATGGACTATACGTCATCAATACCCAAGATGTTGTGCAAAAGGATTACAAATTAGTGGAGAAATAATTAAGAACGTTAATGGTAATGATTTGGATTCAAGCAAAGTGAGCTTTTGAAAAGTAGTCATTGGTATTAGGACCACCTGTGCAATGATTAGTTTGATGTTTGTATACTATCACTATGTTCCTAGTCGTTTGTTTTACATTGAGATCTGGTTTATACCTACTGCAGCCTTTCTATGAATTAGACTCAAGTTGCAAGCAGTCTACCTGACTTCACAGCACTCGTTCTTCTATTTATGGCGAATGGGAGCCTAGATAACCGTATTAACTGATTATACCCAGACTCATCGTTTGGTTCAGGCTCATCAGATCTTAATTTGATTCAAAGAGTGATGATATGTAGCTATATAGCAGAAGGAATGGCTTATCTAGTTATCTTCATCACCATTCACCAATAAAAGTGATGCATTGTGACTTGAAACCGAGTAATATACTTTTGAATGCTTACTTCACAGCTTTGGTATCAGATTTTGGGATCGGGAAATCGGTAATGACCATTGGTGGTGAAAATGAGAATAATGGGGAATAGTACTGCTAATATGCTTTGATGATCCATTGGCTACATTGCACCGGGTATCAATCTAAAGGTGTTTGGTTTTGCATATTAGCTGGGCTTATGGGAATCTGTATGCTCATGAGCGTGTCACCTTGAGCTTATAGCGAATAAGCCAAAAGCTTGTCAACTTAAATCAGTCAAAACTTCAATTTGATAAGAATTAATTTTATCATATGTCAAATAAACCAAACCTCATAAGTTACTAATATGTCGTGTGTACAGAATATGCGTACGGATCAATCACATCAACAAAAGGAGACGTTTATAGTTTTGGCATCTTAGTTCTTGAGATGGTGACTCGAAAAAGACCAACAGACGACATGTTCTCCGAAGGGCTTAATACACAAATAGGTCAAAACCCACTACCATCAACACATGGAACATGTTGTTGACTCGACACTAGTACGAACCACAAGAGACCAGTTACTTGATGTAAAGAAAATGTGGGAAGTTGCTATCTGGGAGTTGTTGGAGTTGGGCATTTTGTGTACACAAGAGTTGCCATCAAGTAGACCGACAATGCTTGATGTCGCGGGTGATTTGGATAGGTTAAAACGGTACTTGACTGGTGACACTACTGCAACATTTGCTTCGTCTCTTGGGATATCGTCTTCGACCATAAGTATTGATGATTAGCATCACCATTATTGTTTCATTGTAGATTTGTATGCACCAAGCATCTTTATTACCGGTATATTATGTTGCCATTCAATTTTCTGTTGACTTGCAACTTATCTTCATAGTTAATATTTGACATAATTTAACAAAATAACTCACCTATAATAAAGGTTAAAAGATCATTTGTCTGCTTTTAAGACACCTTACCACTTTGAATACATTTAAATGTATGTTCAGCTAAATCTACTCTTACCAAACCAAATAATCAAAATCAAGGGCGGAGCTTAGTGAGGACCGGGAAAGGTCTCGGCCCTCCTAGGCCTAAGTACGTTAGTGTATTTTTTCGCTATTTCATGTGTTATCTATTTATTTATTTATTTTATCCCGGCCCTCCCATCAAATGTTTTTCCGTAAAAAATTTTGTTTCGTCCCTCCCACAAAATTTTTTCTAGCTCCGCCACTGATTCAAAATCGACACTACTTTTTCACATTACCAACATCGACATAGCAAGCAAATACATTTGCCCTCCACCACCATTTGCTCGCCATTTTGTTCAAAAAAAGGTTATTTAATAATGCAAAAAAAAAAAAAAAAAAAAAAAAAAAACATGGCAAGCAAATGGTTTGCTAGTGTATTATGTTTGCTTGCTACTTTTAAAATGTAAAGTTTGACACTCACCAAACCATGTATGTAATAAATGAATGAAACAAAAGTTTGACACTCACCGAACCATGTACGTAATAAATGAATGAAACAAAAGTTTGACACTCACCAAACCATGTAAGTATTAATTGAATGAAACAAACGGGAAACTTCCTTGGGAAAAACTCATTTTCGTTATTTTCTCTAATTTCTAGTGTTTTGTAATTTTTGGTCTGATATTAATTATATTTATACAATGGTACGTTAGATTTTTATTAAATGAAAATCGGGTTTGCTTGCTACATTTTCCGTATACAAGAAATGTTCTTTCATGCATTGTGTAGTTGATATACTTAAATGCATATGGTTGGAGTCATTTTAGTGTTTCAAGATCTGCTTTTGTATGTCTGCACAAGACAACAAGCTTTGAATGCTACACACAAGTGTTTGCTTGCATTGGATTGTCAATATACTTTTATCTGACCAAAACTCCAAAGCTTTTAAAGTTGTCTATAATTGTACATATATTCGACTAGTTTGCATTTATTTGTTTCTTTTCCATGCCACTTTACCTCCTTTAATGCTCTTCGGCTAAAACATATAAATTAGCCCTAAAAGTTCACAACATTTTGTCGAGATGAGTGAGATTTGCTATGTACATTTTCGGCGAGCAAATGGGATGGCAAACAATTTTGCTTGCTTTCCTTTGGGAAAAACTCATTTTTGTTATTTTCTTTAATTTGTAGTGTTTTGTAATTTTTAGTGTGATAGAATCAGATTTGCTTGCTACATTTTCCATATACATGAAATGTTCTTTAATGCACTGTGTACTTGATATGCTTAAATGCATATGGTTGGACAATCGTCGATCTGCTTTTGCATGCCTGCATAAGATAACAGACTTTGAATGCTATACACAAGTGTTTGTTTGCATTGGATTGGTAATATACTTTTATCTGACCAAAACTCCAAAGCTTTTAAAGTTGTCTACAATTGTGCATTCCACTAGTTTGCATTTATTTGTTTCTTTTCCATACCACTTTATCTCATCAACGCTCTTTGGCTAAAATATGCATATTAGCCCTAAAAGTTCACAAAAATTTGTCGAGATGAGTAAGATTTGCTTGGTACATTTTTGACGAGAAAATAGGATGGAGAGCAAACAATTTTGCTTACTACATCCTCTTTTCTACACACAAAAATGTTTTAAGCAAGCAAATGGGATGGAGAGAGCGAGCAAATGAGCATGGAGAGCAAACTAGTTTGCTCGCCATGTTCACGTGTTACTATCTTATTAAATTTAAAAATAAAAAATTAACACGTGTCAACATTTGAAGGAGTGGCGAGCAAAAGATGTGGCAAGCAACCCATTTTACTCGCCATGTTTGTTTTTGTGAAACATTTTTCAAATGTCGACTTTGGTAATATGCTCGCGATATAGTTCATTTTAAAAAATTTCTAACACTTTATCTAACATTAAGAGCATGAAACAATATTCCATTTGTGTTGAAAACTAGTGGAAAGACTTGTTTAAGTATTCCACTTCATCTGTTTATAATGATGGCGTCAAAGACATCATACATACAATTCCTTCAGCAGAACCCTCATGGCCACATATCACATATCCAAACATCAATTCCTTCAGCTGGACCCCTTTGGCATCATTTTCGTTTTTATAAAACGTTTGATGTAATCATATACTGTTTAAGCTATTAGAGACTTGTTTTTTTTCATCAACATATCATATATTTTACTGGTGGTACCCTTTGATGCAGTATAATCGTGTTCTGTAAGAGTATAGCACATTTAACATGCGTTAGAAGTTGCTACTCATGTCAAACAAGAATGACTGGAATGTGTACCATGATATAACATGTCTCCCTTTCAATAAAAGCATACACACGAAGCACATGTAGCTAGGGCCACCATATTCGCTTTCAAACTGTTTGACCCGTTTACTTTTTAAGATAAGTCTATTAGAATTACAACCTAAAAGGTCAAAATTGCCACATTTACACAGCTGATGTTGCAAATTACAGTTCTTGCAATTTGGACAACCATAGATGTGTATGCCCAAAAAGATGCCAACAAATAAAAAAAATAGGATTATAATTTATATGTTATGATACATTTGGTGCCTAAGTGGCTAAGTCCATTTCCTCTTTTGTGACGATACTAATTATATAAACAATATTTTACAGAAATACACACAAAACAGGATTCATCACCCATATATCATTCTAGCTTTATTAACAAAACAACATACTTACGGTTCTTGTGCGCCTTCCTCGTCGTCGATATGTTCAGGTTCCTGAAGCATATTCATCAGCATATCAACTTGGTTTTGCAGCATTCTGTTCTGTCGCTCAACATCTGCACGCTTACTTTTCTCTTCTAGCAGCTGAAGTTGAAGGTGTTCAAGGACACGTGAATCCTCATCCAACTGCTCGTTAAGACCGTTAATCTCTCTGTCCTGTATTCAGAATTAGATCTATAGTCTATCTGTTCCGAATAACTAGAGGTGACCAAATGGGTAGGTCAACATGTCAAAACAGTAATTTTTGTAATCTCTTTTATTTTATTTTTTTTTTGAAAGAAAGTTCTACCTATGGTCAGAAATACTATATACTTACAAGATTAATCTAACTTCTATTAGTAAAGTATAGGAGAATTTTTGTAATCTCTTTTATTTTATTTCTTTATCTTCCCCCACTTGACTAGTTACGTGTAAAATATTAACAAAATTGATTCATTTATAAGAAACCAGAAAGTAATTAAGTACTTAAAATCTGGGGAGTGAGGAGCTTCTACTTCTAACCAAGTCCCAATTCAGGATCTCATTGACTATGATTTCCCAAGGTATGCGATTCACTCTTTCCCTTTAAAGGAAAAAATAGCCAAGAAAGGAACTAGAAATGACAAATTTTGCCAATGTGTGGTGCGAGCACTTCATCGCATCAAATGAAGTAGAAGTTAAAATCAGAATGATGCGAGGAAAAGTTGTCAAAAATTGAACTTCCTTTCTTTTTTTATGAGGGAGAAAACTTAAATACCCCACATTAGCAAATTTGAAATTTGGTATTTAGCTTACATTACTTGTCAATCTTCCCTTCTTTATATCCTCAAAAGTTTGCAGTCTCGCCAAGGGAAGGAAAAAAAAAAAAAAAAAAAAAAAAAAAAAAAACACAACTACAATCTGGAAAGAGGCTGACAACTAGTTATATTTGTTTCATCAGCCTCATTAGACCTACTGTCCTAGCACCATAACGATGTAATCTTACCCAAAAGATCTCAACTTTTTTTTTTTGCATATTCATAGGTGTAGCAGTACATCTAAATGAGTTGGAATTTTTATATTTTTAAATCCAGTTATAGACATGGAACATGTGCAATATACCTTTCTGTTCATTTCTTGTACTGCAATTCTGCGCATACTTTCAACAACATCCACATTTACAAGCTTCCGTTTCTTCCCGATCAGCCATCCACGAGGGTAGCTGGCAGAATCAAAGTCCGGTGGAGGGAGTAAAGATTCAGCTGAAGGTCTTCTACCATTCAAATCCATTATTGGTTCTAGAGGTTCAAAGAGAGCCTTACGTTTCTCGGAAAGAACTGTTGGGGGAGTTGATTCTTCCATTTTTTCATCAGTGAGTTGCTCTTCCTTATTCTCAGGTGTCTTATTGGTGTCATCTGTTATGTCCTTCTGCAGATTCTTCGCACTAGCTGCAAGCAAGAACTGCTAAATCAATATAACTTTTTTCTAAAATTAAGTAATTAAAAGCTGACTTTTTTGTCCCGTTTGGGTCATTTTGTAACCCGCATACTTAACATTAAAAGCTGAAATTTTGTCCCAGTTGTTAAGGCTTTTTTGGCTAAAACTGATTCAAACAGGACATATAGCTATCTTTCAATGGCTTGGATGTACAGAAAGGTTCAACGACCAATTTGTATCATATCCTATAATTACGTCAAATTAGGTATTTAGGCAAAACTGTAAAAGGACTATCGGTATCATTTTCAATTCTTCGCGCACATATAAATGGATCCCACCAAAAAAAAAATGGCCAAAACATGTAGGACTGTCGTTCATGTCAAATCACCAACTTGCTTCAAATTACTTGCATTGAGTTGGATGGTTTTGTTTCAACTTTGAACTAATATTTGAGCGCATACTAGTTGAAAAACATCTATCCCTAGGATGAGATAGTGTCATAACATGGACACTATGAACAGCTTTATCAACCAGATTTATTCTTTGAGCTGATTGAATTTGTTGGGTAAGGGATATATATACTGGCTCTCGAATACTAAGAATCTAAGTACAAGCACAAAAATTAGCATAACCAACATAAACATTTTTTAGATCTACTAATACTCGTCCTTTCATCGACCCACAAACGAGTTCCAGTTTTTATAGTCAAACATTACTTGAAGTTTTACAAGTTCATACCCACCTTTTCCTCCATCCCTACTAAAAATTAATTTGTTGTAGATCATTATGTCTGATTTGTTTCTTTGGCATATAGCAACATTTTATCACCGCGGGAGTCTAAAGGCTTCAAGATGCTATACATGAGAAAATAATCACCAAGATGGATGACAACAAGAAAAAATTTATTGAAATAGAATACTGATCGATATTCATGTTGTATCTAGGAAAGGGAACAAGTCAAAGTGTTAGCTACTTCAGAGCGACATGCTCTCGCGACCTTAGAGACAAAGACTGCAAATGCGTCTTACTTATTCGACTCGAAAATGAAATTTAACCAAAGAGAAGTAGAATACTGAAGTATGACCAAATCCACAAAAAACCCCCATCTACCAAACAAGACAATGCATAATGCATATAATGTGACTAGTTGTTCCAGCCTAAAGTCTTATCAATATTATTATAAAATTAACAATTCCAAGTCAAACTTATGGCCATAAGTAATGAACATGGAGGTACGTATCGTGAATTTGACCTTTTCCTAATTTACATTCTGCAATTAATTTAAATCCTATCAGTTTACAAACTACGATAAAAAATAATGGCTTCAACGGCAGTTACGAGATTATAAAGTATAAACTATCTACAACTATTTCATACAATATTAAAGCTAATGCACTTAAAATATTGTTCACCTGCTCCCTCAAAACTAGTATTTAATTTCATCAAAATTAATGATCATCGGATATTCAATCTACATCAACATGTACTACAAATCTACAACTACACGTTATTCAATTAACAACGATAAAACTATCATACACAAGATTTCTCAATTATGCTTAAAATCATTCACAAAATTACTCAAGAGTGAATTACATGAATGGTCCATTTGCTTTGCAAAAACTGCGCTTGTAGTCCCTTTGCTAAGAACCGGCACCCTGTGTTAATAGTTTCCGATTTAAGACTATCTATGCCAAGTTCAAAGACAATGGAACTACGAGTGCAGTTTAGGTAAAAGCCAACACCGTCTATGTAATTTACTCAATAATTCAACATGCTATAATTTATTTAGAAAAAGTACCCATCTATACTACAAATAAATAGAAAACACGTTTGACTAAAAGTTAAAAATTTTAAAAATGAGTAATGTTATAAGACAAAAATACCCCTATCACCAAAGGGTGTCCATGTGTGAGAATGTTCCCAATTAAATGGGTTCAAGTCCGGCTTAGAACACTATGAGATTGATTTGTTGTATCTATATAATATGAGATATTAGTTGCCGTTAAGAAAAATAAAAAAAGTATGAAATTTATAAAATATTCAAATACTTAATTATGGGAAGTGATTTGCACACTCCAAAAAATGATTGGCACACTCAAATTTTGAGTGTGTTGACATTTATACCCTCACATTGTTTGGACTTATTCTTATCCTGTAAGGGTATAAATGTTAACACACTCACATTTTGAGTGTGCCAATCATTTTTGGGAGTGTGCAAATCACCTCCCCTTAATTATGGAGTACAATTTAAACAAGTTACTTTCTTCGCACCATATATACATAATAAAAAGAATTGCACATACAAATTAACGCTACTATACACCGTCAACGGTGTAACCATCTAGTTATGCTTACACCATTCATAAAATTAGTCAAAAGTAAATTAAATGATAGTACATGTGCTGAAACCCGAACACTAATTATAGATGATGGACTACAAGTGTCATTTGAGTAAAAGCACATGGATCATAAGTCACTTTTGCTGAACAAAATATATAAAAGGGAGTAAATTACACGGATAGTCCATGAGCTAATATTAAAACAGCAATTTTCTTAGTCGACCCGGCCGGGTCAACCGGTTGAACCGGTTCCGGCCAAAAAAGCAGAAACATGGTAGTTTGGACTTTGGATATGTGTGTTTGGTTTTTTTTTTCTTCATAAAACCGGGTTGACCCGGCCGAGTCGATGACAGACCCGGTTTTCAAAAATTATGTTTTAAAAAACAGTACAGTATAAAAGTAAAAGTACCTGATCTCTTCCTAGATTTCCAGAAAACAGGAGTAGAAGACACATGAGAAAAGCCGTTCACGATGTTTTGATCATCATTTTCCATTTTTACACCAAAAGATCTGCTGAGTTTAGCTTATAAATTTTACTAATGGAACCTCAAGAACAAACAGCTAGCGGTGGAAAAAAACACACACTGAAACGGTAAAGATGAGAGAATTTGTTCTTCTACTTTGGTTGTGTCAGTGTGTGTGTTTTTAGACTTTTAGTGTGTGAGAGAGAAAGCTGAGTTGTTGAGATATAAAACGTACATTTGTTGCTCACCCAAAACAAAACAACCACATGGACATTTCCTTTATTGTTTTGTTTTATTTAATAAATAAACAATTTCATTTATCATATGTTATTCTTCATATTTTTGTGTCACAAAACAGTACTTGCTTATCACTTTCAAATACGTAATTGTCTACGGATAACACATGTTAAAAAAAGAGTTAGTGGCTTAAATAAATAAATAAAGTGAAGTCGAGCGGTCTATATTTGAAATTTTTTTCTACATAGAGAAAATGGTATATGTGATGAAAAAGTCATTAGCCTTAAAAAAACTCATTATTAAAGTTTTTTTTTATTGTTTTTTCCTCTGGTCGAATAGTAATTTTAACTTTAACCAATTAATTTATAATTTTTTTAAAGTTTTTAATAATAACCTCAAGTGAAAATAATCTGATAAATTTAATTTACATTTCCTATTAGAAACTGCTAAAATGGATATAGGCAATTTCTTTTAAAAACATAGTTTTTGAACTTTAAGATTCAAGAGGTTCAAGATTACCGCCTCACAAGTTTAAACCAGTTAAAGCTTTTTAAGGAAACAAAATCCCTACTAAAAGTGAAGTATTATATGATTTTTCTCTTAGATACTAATCATGTGACTGATCAATGTGTATGAGAATCGGCTTTTCTTTGTTCTCTTATGTTACAAAATGAAATATGAATATAAAGGTTATGTATTCGTAAATCTTAAAAAAAAAAAAAAAAAAAAAAGTTTAAGCTAACAAGGAAATTCTAATTCGTGTATATTCATAGTGATTCACCTTTCCTTCAAGACTTACCTAAAATAGCGAGTATCAATTGTACTACATCTTACTCAAAATAAATGTTCATTTTGTAAATGCATAAAGTTTTAAAAATTTTCACTAACTATATTCTTCACCAATCAAGTATAATCTTCACTCCACTAAACTCTTTTTTAATAAGTTAAAATGAAAATATGACATTTATTGAAACATTTTAAAATAAAAACATAAGCATTAATTTTAGGAGTTTTTTAGGTTACCATCGTGTTTTCAAAAATTAATTAACAAACTACGTTTTTTTAAAAATATTTAACTTAATGTGTAGTTTTCTTCTTTTTCATAAAATAAACTCATGAAACTTTGACAGTAACCAGCCATCCTTTACTTGATCACGATCTTCATTATGACATAAACTTTTTATCAAATTTATACAAATTGTGGTAATCAGACATCGTCCTCATCAAATCGTCATCCAGTCGTCATTGTCGACTCCATCAGACGGCATGATTCCGACATGCTATTAGGAGCAAAGAAAACATTATATTCTTATGAATGATGTCATTCGGTGTTGATTCGATTGGCTTCCTTCTGGGTGTTTCCGATACAATTGAGCAAATACGAACGTAGGATACTTTTGAACTATGATTTGCGACAATTATGGTTTTGATATTGTGTTATGGTACTGGTTTTGTTGACCGCATCTCTTGTGATGATAGCAGCCACCTTGTTTGTTTACAGGTTGCTCCAGGCGATGATGCCGAGAAGGTATTCACGTCGTAATCATTAAAAGAACACACAAAATTGAAAATTCCCACGAGGTATGACGTCGAAATCTTCTCGTACACAAGCACGGTTTCCGTTGAAGGAGTCGGAAATAACAAAACTGAAGGAGATGAGGATGTGTATGGTAGCGAGGATGATGGTTAATAGAAGAACTCATCTTTCACGAGTTTTATTTTACGTATGATTTTGCAAAAAGAAAAAATCTAATGAAATACTATGTTCCCTTAATTAATTTTAAGACTGCATACTGTTAGTCGATATATTCACATAGAGTCCAAGTCCATGTAATAGTTATATGGGCTAAAGCCCGAGGTCTAGAATATTCTTTGTAATGGTATTTATATACCGGTTGTTATCATTAATAAAGATACGATTCACCCTAACAACCTACATGGTATCACAGCCAGCGATCCAACCTGTATCCCTAAACCCTAACTCAGTTTTCTACTGATCCTTATACCTCAACTTCCAGTTTTTTTTTTTTTATCTTTTAATTTGCTTGTTGCTATAAAAAGTTTGGCTACTGTCGACCGTTGGTTTGCTGTTTTACCAGTCGACATCGTTTAAACGCGGCCGTTGGTTCAAGTTGATAACCAGTCGCTTGTTTGCTTGTGTTTTTTTGTTCATTGCTGTGGTTGCTATTGTTTGAATTTTGGTTCCAAAACTTATACACCCTATCACTCGACTGTTACACCAAGCCCTAACCCTACTTCATAAGCTACTGTTACCTTCTTGGAGTATCTCATCATGACAGGATCCAATCCCCCACCACCCGTTATTCTTTTGTCGGACAAACTAATGACAATCAATAATCTTCCCACTCTCGTTCCCGTCAAGTTAGACGTTGAGGAGATGAATTACTCCTCCTGGACCTACTTTCTTAAGCATATTTGCAAAGGTTACTCAATCTTGGATCACCTACTGGGCAAGTCATCCGCTGAAGCAACTTCAAGCGCTCCTCCTGATGCCGAATGGTTAAAAATTGACACCATAGTACTCTCATGGATTTTCATCACTTTGTCTCCAACGCTTCAACAACGTCTCGTTAATGAGGATCCTCAAACGGCCAAGGAAGCATGGGACATGCTTGCTTCAATCTTCAATGACAATAAGCGCTCTCGTTCTATTGCTTTGAAGGCTGAACTACGTGCTATCAAACTTGGGGATCTTAGTATGGATGCTTATTTTCGAAAGATTGAGAACATGGCTACTATTCTCTCTAGTTTGGGTTCACCGGTTAGCAATGATGATATTGTTACCTTTGCTTTGGAAGGATTGCCCGCGAAGTATGATAGTGTCTCTACTATCATTGCTCATCGCGAGGTTTTCCCGGACCTCAAAACGGTTCGCTCTATGCTCACAACTGAAGAGATGCGATTAAAGTCTCGTACTCAAGATGCTCTTGTTGATTCCACCTCTTCCTCACCTATGGTTTTGTTGGCGAACTCTACTTCCAATACGAGGCGTTCTATTAATACTAATGAAAAGGTCTTCAAACCATGTTTCTTGTTTGCGCAAGGGTTTTGTCGCTTTGGTATTAACTGTAAGTATCTTCATAATGGCATGCATGGTACTCCGTCTCCTAAACCCAATGTTTCACCAACAACTTGCAACACTTTGTCACCTACTGAATTTGCTACTCTTCAAAACCTCTTGGCTAAAATGGGTACTAATACTGGTATACATGGAGGGGTTCCTCACTCTGTTAACACTTTGCCTTCATCTAGTGCCAATGGATCGAAACCTTTGGCCTGTTACGTAGCTCCTCCAGGTTTTAATTCTCCACCGGCCCATATTTTTACCCAAGCCCAACAACATACTGTTACACATATGCAAGGGGAGTCAAGTGGTCCATCAGGGGGTTCTTTTCTGCCAGGTGGTTCACAAGGGGTTCCAGGGGGTTCAATAGCCGGTCCAAATGCTTACGGGGGGTCATACTGTCCACCAGGGGGTTCTTATCCAGTTATGCCAGGGGTTCACGCTGCACCAGGGGCTCAATTTGTAACTGCCGGTTCAACAGTGGGGCAACAACAACAGCTTGGGGGTTCGTTTGTGGCTGGTCAACAGTCTGGTCAACTCCCAGGGCAGGAAACACTTTTACCAACTGCGTTTACTACTGAGACTATTCAAGATCCTAACCCTGGTAACTGGAATATGGATACAGGTGCGTCTTCTCATCTTAATGATTCGGTTAAGTGTCTTAGTGATGTTTTTAATTCGTGCATTTACCCATCAGTCGCGGTTGGTGACGGGCATTCTATTCCCGTTATCAACTCTGGCCATAGCATTTTGTCTACTCCTACTCGTCCTCTTCATTTAAATAATGTTTTAATTACACCTAATATTGTTAAGAATTTGATTTCTGTTCGTCAATTTGTTCGAGATAATTATTGTACAGTCGAGTTTGACCCTTTTGGTTTTTCTGTTAAGGAGTTTCAAACGCGTCGGGTGCTGCTCCGCTGTGATAGCAATGGAGATCTCTATCCAGTCACTCAACCTTCCACCATTCCGCATGCTTTTCTAGCGAGTCAGTATACGTGGCATCAACGTCTTGGGCATCCAGGAAGTGAAGTGCTACGTCGTGTCCTGTCAAGTAGTTCTATTTCATGTAATAAGGAAAAGTCTCCCGTTCTTTGTCATGCTTGTCAGCTTGGCAAACACGTGAAACTTCCATTTGTCAGTTCTAATAGTTTGGTTCATTCGTCATTTGATATTGTACACTCGGACTTGTGGACCTCCCCAATTCCGAGTCTTTCTGGTTTTAAATATTATGTTTTGTTTTTGGATCATTATTCTCAGTTTGTTTGGGTTTATCCTTTAATTAATAAATCTGATGTTTTGTCTAAATTTACTTTGTTTCGTAGCTTTGTTCGTACTCAATTTAAATGTGACATTAAGTCTTTTCAGTGTGACCATGGTGGGGAATTTGATAACCATGCCTTTCATAAACTCTTTTCAGAAAATGGGATTCAATTTAGATTTTCTTGTCCTCGCACCTCTCAACAAAACGGCAAATCAGAACGGATGATTCGAACTATTAATAATCTTATCCGTACCTTGTTATTTCAAGCACATCTTCCTCCAAATTATTGGACTGAGGCTCTTAATATGGCTGTTTTTCTTTTAAATATATTACCATCTCGTGCCATTGACAATGAAGTTCCCTTCACGCGCCTTTTTGGTTTAAAACCTGACTATAGTCTTTTGCGTACCTTTGGGTGTCTTTTGCAACCAATCATCGTGGTTATCGTTGTTTAGATTTGAACACCAATAAAATTATTCTTTCACGTCATGTTACCTTTGATGAGACTATTTTCCCGTTTGCCACACCAACATCTCCTACCACTAATCCTACTACCAGTTCTTCTTATGCCTTTTTGGATGACTCCTCTAATGTCATTTCTAATATTCTAAGATTCTCTCCCACCACCACACCTACAGCTCCTACACCTGATACACCTGTTGAGCCTCTCACTCCATCTCCTGCGCCTACACCACCTCCTCAAACGCCTCAAACGCCTCAAACGCCTCAAACACCAGCTTCACCTATCCCACAAATGCCACAAGCACCTGATCCTCCAATTCCACAGCCCACCGGTTCGATTCACCCTATGGTCACACGTGCTCGTGTCGGGACTACTCGTCCCAATCCTCGTTATGCTGGTCATGTTTCTACGATTTCTCCTTTACCTCGGTCTCCTAGTGATGCGTTTCGTAATCCTAATTGGCAAAATGCTATGTGTGATGAACATGATGCACTAATTAAAAACAAAACTTGGATTCTTGTACCCAAACCCCCAGATGCGAATGTTATCCGTAGTATGTGGTTGTTTCGTCACAAGTTTTTAGCAGATGGCACTCTTAGTCGTTATAAGGCTCGTCTTGTGGCCAATGGTAGTAATCAGATAGAGGGTGTGGATGTTGATGAGACTTTTAGCCCAGTTGTTAAACCTGGTACTATTCGGACGGTTCTTAGTTTAGCTATTTCTCGACATTGGCCAGTACATCAGCTGGATGTCAAGAATGCTTTTTTACATGGGGATTTGGCAGAAACAGTTTATATGTATCAGCCACCTGGGTTTCGTGATCCTGTTCATCCTGATTATGTTTGTTTATTGCAGCGTTCACTGTATGGTCTTAAGCAGGCTCCTCGGGCCTGGTTTCAGCGCTTTGCAACTTACATCACTAATGTTGGCTTTTCTCCTAGCCGTTGTGACTCCTCGTTATTTATTTATAAACAGGGTGATGATACTGCATTTTTGTTACTCTATGTGGATGATATTGTGCTCACTGCTTCGTCTGATGGTTTATTACAGCAGATCATTGCTTCTTTAAATAAGGAGTTTGCTATGACAGATTTGGGTGCTCTTAATTATTTCTTGGGTGTTTCAGTTACGCGTGACTCTTCTGGTATGTTTTTGTCACAGCGCAAGTATGCTATGGAGATATTGGAGCGTGCACATATGGTTGGTTGTAACCCTTCTCGGACTCCTGTTGACACAGAATCTAAATTGGGTGATGATGGTGATCCGGTTTCTGATTCTAAGTTATATCGGAGTCTTGCTGGTTCTCTCCAGTATCTTACCTTTACTAGACCTGATATTTCATATGCAGTGCAGCAGGTTTGCCTTTTCATGCATGATCCTCGGGAGCCTCACTTATTGGCTCTTAAGCGCATCTTGAGGTATGTTCGGGGTACATTAGACTACGGTTTGCAGTTGTTTTCTTCATCAACTTCTTCATTGGTTGCTTATTCTGATGCTGATTGGGCTGGATGCCCTACTACTCGGAGATCGACTTCTGGGTATTGTGTTTTTCTGGGTAACAATCTTCTCTCCTGGTCCTCTAAGCGTCAACAGACGCTGTCTCGTTCCAGTGCTGAGGCAGAGTATCGTGGGGTTGCCAATGCTGTTGCTGAGACTTGTTGGTTGCGGAATCTTTTACGTGAGTTACACACACCTTTATCTTCTGCTACACTGGTATACTGTGATAATGTTAGTGCAGTTTACTTATCTTCTAATCCGGTTCAACATCAACGTACGAAGCATATAGAGATTGATATTCATTTTGTACGGGATTTGGTTGCTGCTGGTCAGGTTCGAGTGCTTCATGTACCCTCACGTTATCAGTATGCAGATATTTTTACCAAAGGTTTACCATATGCTTTGTTTCAAGAGTTTAGGACCAGTTTGAGTGTCCGGTGTCCTCCCACTCCAACTGAGGGGGAGTGTTAGTCGATATATTCACATAGAGTCCAAGTCCATGTAATAGTTATATGGGCTAAAGCCCGAGGTCTAGAATATTCTTTGTAATGGTATTTATATACCGGTTGTTATCATTAATAAAGATACGATTCACCCTAACAACCTACACATACTTTGTTAAATACTTTTTTTAAATACCATGGTTACCTTAAAAACTCTTAATTTTAGATAGGATGGATTAGTAAACGTTACTCCTTATGTAGTAAAAGTCTTTGTTATCCTTATTCATTTTCATTTAGTGAAAAACGTGTTTTTTAACTCATAAAATTGGGTTCTTCAAAGTATTTTTCCTTATTCAAAAATGATGTATATTTAAAGGCAAGATCAAGAAAAATAGACGGACTTTATTTAATGGTGTGGTCCTTGAAATGTCCACATCGATTATATGTTATCATTTTATTTGCGTACAGGGGATAAAACTACGTTTGTTAAAAAAAAAAAAAAATAGGATAAAACTATGTAACGCACCGGATCTACTGATAAAATAATATAACCCTTATCTTAACTACTTATAATGTAGATTTAGTCAAAGGAGAAAAATGAAAAACTGAATTTTCAGTCAATCCCCATTTTACCTTTCTATACTTCTATACTAGAAGTGTGAGAGAAAATAAATTGTGTAATTAATGCTCTTATTAAAGCACCTCATAACTTAAAATTACAATAATTTATTCATATGGTACGATCAATTAAAATCATCTATATCAAATTAAAAACAATCAATTAAAACACCCCTTACTAAAAAAAGTACAATAAAATTTTCACAATATACAATTTAAACAAGCTACAACATAATATAAAATATAAAATAATTAAACACACTAATTAATGTTATTTTTAAAACACCCTAAAATGAAAAGTATATGTTATTATACACATTATACAAATCAATAAAACACATAAAACTTTATACAAGCTAACAAGTTGATGTTGCATATAGTTTTGAAAACTGGACACGACGGGTTCAGTTATTAAAAGCATGACTCGGTTTAAATCGACCCATTTTTCGACCGGAACGGTTCAACCGGGTTTCAAAACATTATGTTGACATGAGCTTAAGTATCAAAGTCAATAAGTCAACAAAGTCAATAAGTCAACACATTTAATCCCTAAATCTTCAAACTTTTATTAGAGGTGGCAAAACGGGCGGGCATGGGCACGGGCTAAAATGGCACGGGTTAAAACGGGCACGGGCTAAACAGACAAATTATAAATCGGGCCAAACGGGCACGGGCTAAAACGAGCAAATTATAATTCAACTATTAAAAACATTCGGAACAGTCCTAAAAAAGATCAAGCATCTAAGTTTTAACTATATTTAATTATTTTTTCTTAAAAAAAAAAAAAAAAAAAAAAAAAAAAAAAAAAAAAAAGTATTAAATGAATAAAAATGTAACTAATTAAATATATCTATCAATTAATTAGAGTATTAAATAATTATGCATAAAATAGTAAATAAATGAGATAAATTAAAATTAAAATAGTTGGAATGTTTTATAGTTACCAGTGACAAGTGAATTGGTCGGAAAAAAATGAGAGTAATTGCTTGAAAGTTGAATTGTGTGATTCGAAAGCCCATCTAATAATATCTGTTTTTATCTTTTGCCTGTAAGAGCCCATCAAATAAATGCAAGGGGCAAAAAACGCCCCAAACTTTTAAAAAAGTGTCAAAAATCGCCCAAAAATTACAAATTGGGCAAGATTTACCACCCCTAACTTTTATTATTTTTCATTTATAATCCATAAACTTTCTTTTATCACTAAACGATCTGTCGTTATAAAATCCCGTTCTATGCACGGGTATTCGTCTAGTATTATAAATATTTTGCATCAACACCTCACGAGCCAAGGACATGATATGTCTACATTCCACTTTCATATACTTCACTCTAACGAGATTAGCTATGTTGTTGTTGTACCTGTTGGTTGTTTAGCTGCAAAACAGTTCCCAGAGTAGGGTTAAAATAATCAATAAAGGTACCGGATATTCACTTGAAATTGTGGTATCACTTTCCAATAGAAACTATTCGACCCTATGCCTGGGTTACACGAATATCTCTATGGGATAAGACCAAGTGATGTTCTTGCTTTAGGCACAAACCAAGAACCAGATGCGTATTGAAGTGTTTAGGGTTTTGTGTTTAGTCGTATTATGAAAAACATATGTCCATGCATGATGATGTGACCTCTATTTATAATAGAGAATACTCAAAACCCTAGCCCATGGTATTATGTATAATTAACGGCCCATTAATTATATCATAATAATTTCCATAATAATAGGATCAGTGGTTATCAGTGGAAACAGTTACCCTTGCAGTGGTAACGTTAACACTAGCAGTGGTAAAATAACACTAGCAGTGGAAACTGTCAGTGGTAAAATAACACTAGCAGTGGAAACACACTAATAGCAGAATCATGCTATCAGCAGATTCAATACATAACCACTCTTGAGTCAGGGGATTCAGTGACCAAATGGGTGTATACTCCATACCTCCAAACCCATTACCAGGTGTGAATTGATCCCTCAAGTGCACTAAATTTTCCAACAATCATCCCCAAATTTAGTTCACTACCTTTGCATGAAAATTCAAACACAAAACCAAAACAAGTGCATAAATGAAAATATCCTGAGGATTGAATTTCCACATTAGTACATATACTTTCAAATATTCGAGAATCGGGGTGTTCTAAGAATTGAACCCTTCAACCCATTTGAATACCTGATGATAAATACACACAAGTTTTCAAACACTAAAATACTCCTGACACTATATAAGCCATGTGTCCATATCCAATTCATAAATGTTGTAAAAGCTAAAAGTCCAAAGCTTCCTGAAGCGGCAAAACTTCAACATTTACATAGGTGGTTCATCTTTAATTCATGCTCCTGCTTAGCACTTTTTCAAATAAAATTAACCATTAAGAAGTGAAGACTTCATCCTCCTTTCAGTAGGTAACAAGCACAACCTTGGGATGTATGTGATACATGTGCTTCAGTCCACTAAATGATCAGCTTTCCACATTGAACTCAGCTTCCAAGTTTCCTTATAAGGGAGTTGGGTATCCTTGCATTCAGTGACTATGTTGGACTTAAACACATCCCTTTAGCAGACTTCAAAACCAAGTCTCTAGTCAAACCTTCGTCAAGTGATCAGCTAAGTTTTGTTGAGATTTAACAAACACTATAGATACCACCCCATTCATGATAAGCTCACGAATCATGCTACGCCTAACACCTAAGTGTCTAGACTTCCCATTGTACATCTGGCTATAAGCCTTTGCCAATGTAGCAACACTATCACAACGGATAGAAATAGGTGCCATAGGTTTAGACCACAATGGAATCTCAAGAAGCAAGTTTTTCAACCATTCAGCTTCTTTGCCAGCAGCAGCTAAAGCCACAAATTCAGATTCCATGGTTGAACTGGTAATGCAAGTTTGTTTCTTGGATGCCCAAGAAATTGCACCTCCACCAAGTAGGAATACCCAGCCACTAGTAGACGAATTGTCTTCAGTGTTACTGATCCAACTTGCATCAGTGTATCCTTCTAATACTGAAGGATAACCAGTATATGAGAGACTATAATCCATAGTTCTCTTCAAATACTTAAAGACCCTCTGAATTGCTTGCCAATGATGAGCATTAGGATTACTAGTATACCTGCTCAGTTTACCCACAGCAAAAGCAATATCAGGCCTTGTACATGTCATGGCATACATCAAGCAGCCAATCACCCTAGAATACTCAAGTTGAGATACAGCTTTGCCAGTATTAGGCATTAGCTTCTCACTTGTATCCATAGGAGTACTCACTGGAGTACAATCAAAGTAATTAAATTTCTTTAACACCTTCTCAATGTAATGAGACTGTGAAATAGAAATTTTGTTACTTTCATGTTTAATCCTAATACCAAGGATAACATCTGCCTCCCCCATATCCTTCATGGAGAACTTTGATGACAAAAATTCTTTTGTAAGATCAACTTGATTTTGGTCAGTGCCAAAGATCAACATGTCATCAACATATAGACAAATGATAACTCCTTTACCAGATTCATCAAATTTGCTATATACACATTTGTCAGCTTGATTAAGTAAATAACCACTAGACAAAACCACTTCATCAAACTTTTGATGCCATTGCTTAGGTGCCTGTTTTAGTCCATAAAGAGACTTAATCAGTTTACACACCTTGTTTTCATTGCCAGGCATGATGAAGCCCTGAGGTTGGTTCATGTAAACCTCCTCATCTAAATCACCATTCAAGAAAGCTGTCTTCACATCCATCTGATGAATAATCAGATTGTGAAATGATGCCAAAGCAATTAGCAATCTTATGGTACTGATACGTGCCACTGGAGCATAAGTATCAAAATAGTCTATTCCTGACTTTTGTTTAAAGCCTTGAATAACTAATCTTGCCTTGAACTTTTCAACAGTTCCATCTACCTTCATTTTCTTTTTGAAAATCCATTTGCTACCTAAAGGTTTGCAACCAGGTGGTAGATCAGTCAACACATAAGTGTTATTGCCCATGATAGAGTCCATCTCATCATTAATTGCTTTTTTCCAGAAAGCAACATCCTGGGACTTCATTGCTTCTTCAAATGTTTTGGGATCATCCTCCACAATGAAGCAATAGGAGTATTGGTCAGAGACCTCACTCCTTGTACCTTCAATTAAGTATAATTGAAACTCAGGTCCAAATGTCTTTGGAGTCCTCACCCTATTGCTCCTTCTGAGCTCAGGTTCAGGTTGTTGTTCCACAACCTCAGCAGGAACCTCTGAAACACCATTGTCATTGGTTCCATTTGGAATCCTTTGACTTGGTCTAGGGATAGATGAGAATCTGTTCTCATCAAATAGTGCATCCCTTGATTCAATTATTGAGTTAATTGAAACAGACTCATTAGGTTCTATAACATAAAACCTATATGCCTTGGAATGCTCAGCATATCCAACAAAGATGCATTCAATGCCTCTTTCACCCAAAGTTTTCTGCTTTGGATCAGGGAGTCTTACAACAGCCCTACAACCCCATATCCTAAGATAATTAAGGTTAGGTTTCTTTTTAGTCCAAAGTTCATAAGGGGTAACTTTGTTCCTTTTGTTGGGAACCCTATTTAATAAATAGCAAGCTGTTAACATAGCTTCACCCCAGAACCCTTGACTCAGCCCTGAATAGGACAACATGGAATTAACCATCTCCTTCAGCACCCTGTTTTTCCTTTCAGAAATACCATTTTTTTGAGGAGTATAAGGGGCAGTCGTTTCATGGATTATACCAACAGACTAAAAATACAGAGTATCCATGTACTCACCTCCCCTATCAGTCCTTAATCTTTTGATCAGAGACCCTTGTTGCAATTCAACTTCAGTTTTAAATACTTTAAATTTCTCTAATGCTTCATATTTAGAATGTAATAAATAAACATGACAAAACCTAGAAGCATCATCAATAAAAGTCACAAAGTATTTCTTATTCCCCAAAGAGGGAGTAGCATGTAAATCACAAAGGTCACTGTGAATTAACTCCAAAACTTTAGTTTCATGTTTTACTCATTGAAAAGGTTTCTTAGTTATCTTGTTCAACATACAAGTTTTACACTTTTCAGTGTTCACATCAAAGGCTAGAATTAACCCATCCTTGGACATATCTTGCATCCTTTTAAAATGTACATGGCCAAGTCTTGCATGTGATGAGTGTCTAAATACTCATCATTTTATACTAATCTGAGCTGCCAAAACATACAAAAACACTCAAATACGTATCAAAATACTTAAAATATCTTATAAGTGTGTTTTATATGTTTCAAATGCAAAATATGCAAAAACAGGTGAAAAACGTACAAAGTTTGCATAATTGGCAGTTTCAGTCCCTCAAGTTTCATAAATTGGCAAAACTAGTCCCTGGTTATTCTAAAAACATGAAAAAGTCATCAAAGGTCCTTTTTAATAATAAAGTTACATATTTAGTCCTTTGGTGCAAAGTTTCACAAAATTACAAGTTTAGTCCCTGTACTTTAGAAATTGACATAAATGGTCCCTGGGATGTAAAAACTTTGAGAAAAATCAATTTTGGTCCTTGTACTAATAATCTTTTGCAGGAATGGTCTTTGGTATGAAGTTTGGTGAAATTACATAATTGGTCCCTCAAGTTTGGCAGTTTGTCAGTTTTGGTCCCTAGACTTTCAAACTTGACAGTTTTGGTCCCCGAGTGTTAAAAATGGGAAAATTATCATTAAGGGTCCTTGGGAATTCACAAAGTGTCACAATTGGTCCTTGGGTGGAAATTTTAACAAAATTACAAAAGTGGTCCCTGAAGTTTAAAAATTGACAAGAATAGTCCCCGGGTATTTTAAATAATGAAAGAAATCAAATATACCCTTTTACTATTCACACTTGTCAAGTTAGGTCCTCATTATTACTTTTGGAAACTTACAAGACCAGCCCCTCAACTTTTACAAATTACATTTTTGGTCCTTGTGTATTACTTAAACCAAACGGACCTTATGTTATTATTTAAACCAAATCCAAAATAAACCCAAACCACTATCCTAATTCCCAGCCCACTCCACAAAGCCCAGTCCACCCCTTTGGTCAACTCGGTCAACACCCCTAAAACAAAACCACCCCGTATCTCCTTTCCCACCAAAACCACCCTCCACCACTGCTAAACCAAAACCACCATCCACCTCACCCTCAACTTGCTCCCCACTCATCCTATCCACTCCCCTCCACCTCCACAACATTCCAAACCCTCATTAAACCCCTAAAACCCTCGTACGTTACCCACAACTGACAAAAGAGACTTTGGCGCCAAGTTTGATATTTAAACGGCTAGGATCAATTGGGCCAATCCAAGGGCTCTCAAGTGGTGGGAAATACCCCAGTGGGTCCCACAATCTCAGAACATCTCTACAAAAGGGAAATGATGCAGCAGAGATGAAGTATTAGTTTAGGTTTAGGATAATTAGGTCGTATGTAGTGTAGTTTATGAATTCAGTTGTAATTTCAATTAAACAAGCTTGTACTCAGTTGATTTCATGTATTTCAATCTTTAAACTAAGTTAATTTCAAGTTTCCTTTGCTGTTTCAGTTTATGCAAGTTTCTTAAAATTTCAAAAATCTCAAGTTGTTGTATGTTGTTAGTTGTTGTTGTTATATGATCTCATAAGCTTATTTAAGCTCTGACAAAGTTTACAAAAGCTTTTTGATATCTTATAATTCAGTTTATTAGTAAAACTCATAAATTCATAGAAAATCAATAAAATAGAAAATAAATAAAAAATTAGTTGTAAAGAAGAAGGAAGAAGATTGGAGCAGTGTTATTTGGATATGTATCTGGTTTAGAACCTTGTGGGAGGTAATAGGTTAGTTACTTGTTCATGGTACCTTGTTGCTCAGTACAATTTCCATTGTAAGCCCTTTTTACCATTTTTACATTCTACTGTAGATGTAAGTTTAATGCTTTGATCTTTGTGATTTCATGTTTAATTAGTATTATTAAGTTATAATATCAAGTAAAATCAGTGTTGTGTTCATTGGATATCACTTGTACTTAAAATCCAAAAATCATACAGTGTTTAACTCATTTTTGACAAACCTGTGTATTCTGCTTGTGGAGTGGTTGATTCTTGTTCATTTGATCTTAGTATATCATAATATAGAGTTAGGAATCAGTGTGGTTGCCTAAAATCACCATTTGCTTTGAAAAACCAAAACAGATTCAAGATAAGGAGTGTTTGGATTAGGGTATTTCACCCCTAGGTTCTAAGTTTCATCTGTTGTTTTTGGTTCTTACATGCTTAGTCAGGTATATTTAGGTCATAAGTGGTTTAATAATCAGGTCTTAAACACTAGAAAGTCAAATAGTTGGTTAATCACCCCTCACAGTTAACTGTGAGGGATTTGTGACTCACAAACCCACCATTTAGTTTATTAGTTATAGTTTAAGCTCTAAATAGGTTCTATTTAGCTTATATTAACTTATTAAATCAGTAGTGAGTGCTAGAATTTCATATAAGTCAAAGTAGCTCAAGTTGCATAAAAAGTCAATTTTCACTTCTCAGGTTTTTCCAAAACTAGTGAGAATTGTTTTGAATTTAGGAGAAGGTTTTAGAAGTTGAAATTTGTTGTGGTAATACTATACCAGCTCTAGTTTAAGTTTCCACCATCTTTACATTTTTAACATTTTATCCCTGGGCCCCACTCACCCCTAAACACAACTGCAGGGAAGACATTCTCCCCTGCACATCAGCAGCTCAGTCACACCACCACCTTTGGTGGTGGTTTGTGACCACCTCAGTGGGCCCCAGACCATAATCTTAGCATCTTTCAATCCCCCTCCTACCAGGGAACCTAGATTGACCTTTGGTTTGACTTGAATCACTGTGGACCCCACCTAAATAAGCCCATCAAGTTTGTCCCCATTCTGATTTGAATTCAGTTTTTGGAATAGCTTATTTGTGCTTATTAGCTTATCTACTGAGCTTATTTGACCAAATTAAGCTTTGACAAGTCCAAAGCACTTATTAGGATCAGAATATACCAAGGTGGGTCCCACATAAGCTCATTTGAGCTTATTTGCCCTTTCAGTCAACAAAAGTCAACTGTGGAAGCAATAAGCTTCCACAGTGCTTAATAATAAGCTATAAAATTATTGTTTTATTAAAGTTGCTTGTTTTTATATTTAAATTAGTTTTGTAAAATAAAAATCCAGAAAATACAACATAAAAATAAGTGATAGTTTCTATTTAATACAATTTAATTTTAATTTTCATTTTTACATTTTTATTAAGTAAGTTGTGTTTTTATATTTTTATTAATTTCCTTATAGGTTAAAGTAATTTAAATAATTTTCTTAGATTTTTATTTTGTCTTTTAGTATTTATTAGAATTAAAAATAGTTTTATTAGTAATTAATTAATAATTAAGTTATAAATAGCATAATTAGTTTTTATATAGTAACACCTATATTTTATATTTTTCCTAGCTTCTATAAGTCATAATATAATTTTAGAAATTTTCTTGTGATTTATACTGTTCATTTAATAGTTTTTATAATTTAATTAGTGTAATTGATAATTAAATAATAAATAGAATAATAATTAGTAAACTAGTTTATAAATATATAAAATAAAGTTTTTATAATTTTTTAGGGTTCTTATGATGGTTAATTAGATTTATAAAAATTTTCTTAATTTTCCAAGTCATTTTAGTATTATTTGTAATTTGAAATAGTTTAATTAGTTTAATTATTATAAATAGTTTTTAGTTAATAGAAAATCTATAAAAAGACAAAAACATTTATTTTTATTTTTTATACTTTCTTCAAGTTCTAATTTAAGTTTAGAAATTATTTTTATAAGTTTTTAGTTTAATTTGTAGTATTTATAATTTTTAGTTTTAATTAAATTAGTTTTAAATAAATAGTTAAATAGTTTTTATTTAAATAATTAATAATAAATAATATAATAATCTAAAAAATAGTTTTCTTTTTAATTTAATTTTATTTTAAGTTTAAGTTTATAGAATTTTCATTTTTAACCCTTATAGTTTATTTTTCTTAAAACTCACCATTTTCTCAGTACGCAATCGCGTCTGATTTTAAATTGGTGTACGTTTTATACGTTTTAGATATCTAGGTTTTACGTAATCGTTTTAATAGTTATTCTAAGTTACAAAACCCTAGTTTAAACACACACACACACACACTTTTATACCTTTCCCGTTCACTGATCACAGATTCGTTTTTAATACCATCACAACCTCGTTGGGACTTTACGACCCGGGAAAACACTGTATTTCACGGAAGCATTTGCCTTTGATTAGTTTGACTTTACTATTGACCATTCACAAGTGGTTGAGAGATAAAAGATAACTAGTTTAAGGCGAATCAAAATTTGGCGCCGCTGCCGGGGAGGTTGTGCGCTTATTTTAAACGATTTTGCGTATTAGTGAATCTGGATATACATCCATTGTATATTTACCATCTTTTATCCATATTTTTATAAAACAAAACACCAAAAATATTCACCTTTACACTCCTACCTATTTGATTCTTCACTTCTCATCCCCTAAACCCTTTGATTCTTTCTATGTCTTATTCTCACCTTCTTGTCTGTCAATGCTGTGGTAGTCCTTATAATGGTGGTAATTGCCCCAGTTGTGGCATGGTAGAGTCTGGAAACGGGTCTGTCTATAACCAGAATCCCTATTCCTACCCTGACATGACTGATTCATTCCACCAGCTCCCACACCATGAGACTCAGCAGTTTTACTGTTGTGAGTACTGTGGTGGTTCACATTACAGTTCTGATTGTCAATCAGGAAGCACGCTTGTCTATGAGCAGGTCCCTGATAACAATTATGACTTAAACACATACGACTCACAGCCACATCAGTTCAACTGTTGTGAGTATTGTGGAGGTCCACACTTTAGCTCTGATTGTCAAACAAGGAATCCATTTCCTTGTAACAATTACGACTATCCGTTTCAAGACCCACAGTACCAAATGAACCAAGCTACTCCTCATATCCAGCAAGACCCTTATATAGAGGTTCTTGAAAAACTTAAAAACATTAGAGAGGAGTTAGCTAATATGTCGTTTCACAATGCACCAAGTTTTTCTTGTGTACATTGTGGGGGTCCTCATAATGATGATCAATGTCAACCTTCCGGTTTTGACACATTCACATCCCCACAGTTTCCACTCACTCAATATTCTCGTGATAAATCTATCACGGAATTACTTGCTGAAAAACATGCTGCTAGAGACGAAAGAAGCATGGAAGAATTACTAGTCTTAGAACATGCAGCTATAACACGTACCAAATTTCAAAATGTTGCTCTTCTCTATGAAGATGATGAAAGTGATGATACCTCATCATGTTCATCAGTTGAGACTCCTTCCATGCATATACAGGGAGAAAAGAATATAACTGAATCACCAGCAGTAGAAATAATGGAACTTGTAGACTCCATTACTGCTAGTCCTTCTCAGCTCCCTAAGTATGATGTTATCACACCCGAGGTTCCCACTCACTCTCTAAGCATGGGGGACGAGCATCTTGACACTGTTCCTAAAAAGGAATCGGACGAATTCATAAAGTCTAGTGTTAAGAACCTTGTCCCAATCCCAAGTGAGTCACAGGGAATTCTTGATCATATGTGTGATATTCCTCCCCCTCTTGTCTTTCCAAATGATCATATTGAGATGTTCTCTGATTCTGATGAGGACAATTCTTTATCTTGTGGAAACATTAGTTATATGGGGGAATTACCTTCTGAGCTTGTCAACTCAGAAGAAGAGAATGAGGAAGAAATTATCCAAGATGAATCTCTTCGTTTTACTTTATTAAATGCTAATCTTCTCATTTCTAGAATCGAGGCTTTTAATGAAAAGCCTATTTCATCTCCTATCCCCGTCAAGGATAGTGAGATTTTGATCAATAATTCTATTCCGGAATTGCAAACGTTCCATTTTGATCAAGCGGAAGAGAAGATAAGTGGTATCACCACTTCTCATTCTTATAATTCTCTTCCCGTTTATGAATCATTTACTTTTGAGGAGTTCCCCAATGAACTCACTCAAATCAATCCCGAATACGAATCATTCACCTTTGAGGAGTTCTCCTGTGAACTCACTCATATCATATCTCTACCGGAGTATGATAATTTCTATTTTGATCTAGACATACCCATAATATGTCTTGATCAAACGAGCTTAAATGAGGAGATTCATGAAACAATGAATTCTCCTATTGAGGATGAGGAGTTAATCATGATTTTCATCATGACTTTCTTTCTTTTCTTCATATATCCTGTTGCTTATCCTGTTCTTCATTCTTTCGGGAGTGAAGACATTATCTTTGATCCCGGCATTCTCATTTATAAATTATGAGCCGGTTACTTGTCTCATCGGTGTGGAACTTTCACGTGCTTCAAATGTTTATCCAAACGTCTTGAATGAAAGTCCGATTGAGATTGTCTCTTCCACTTACTTCCCCATGGACAAATTAATTCGGGGTCGAGTCAAGTTAGTGACTTGGTAATCAAAAACATTAGCATGTATATAGGTTTTCACCTGTGTACCACCCTAGTGTGGGGGAGATACCCCACATGTTGTATATATATATGTATCAGTTAAAAAAAAAAAAAATGTACATATAGTGATAGCTTCTATTTAAGAAGTTTTATCTAAAAAAATAATTGTATGTATATACATTTTTAATAAAGGCTATGGAATATTTTTCTTCTTACGTTCTAAGTGCTGGTTTAAAACCCGGTACTTTGAATATTGAGGACAATATTCAGTTCTAAGTGTGGGGGGAGATTCGTTATTCTAACGAATTTAAACACATGTTCCATCAAGAACCCCCATTTTAGCCAAAATTTTAAAATTTTTTCTCACTTAGAACGCAATAAATGGTATCAATCCTCCATGTCTAACCCACAACAGGATTGGCTAATCCAGGAGCAAACGGTTCTTGGTAAAGATAACTCAAACCCGTTTATGGCTTGCAATTTGCCAAAAATTGTATGGTTCCTCAACTCCCCATTATCCTCAAAAGCTAATGAGTTGGCTAGCCCGCAAGATTATGGTTTGTGGTAAAGGCTGTGGAAAATCCATAATTGGTAATCAGCTCACCAAGATGTTGACTATTCCATCAAGAGTTGGCTAGTCCAGAAGCAAACGGCTTTTGGTAAAGACTAATCAAATCCGTTGACAGCTGGTGGTTTGCTCAAAATCACACGGTTATCAGGTGTGCCACAGTTCTTACACCTGGCTACTCCAGAAGTGATGGCTTTTGGTAAAGAGTTTTTCAAATCCATTAAGTTTTTCTCAATAGATTGCTAGGGACTAGCAATAGTTTAGTGTGGGGGATTGATGAGTGTCTAAATACTCATCATTTTATACTAATCTGAGCTGCCAAAACATACAAAAACACTCAAATACGTATCAAAATACTTAAAATATCTTATAAGTGTGTTTTATATGTTTCAAATGCAAAATATGCAAAAACAGGTGAAAAACGTACAAAGTTTGCATAATTGGCAGTTTCAGTCCCTCAAGTTTCATAAATTGGCAAAACTAGTCCCTGGTTATTCTAAAAACATGAAAAAGTCATCAAAGGTCCTTTTTAATAATAAAGTTACATATTTAGTCCTTTGGTGCAAAGTTTCACAAAATTACAAGTTTAGTCCCTGTACTTTAGAAATTGACATAAATGGTCCCTGGGATGTAAAAACTTTGAGAAAAATCAATTTTGGTCCTTGTACTAATAATCTTTTGCAGGAATGGTCTTTGGTATGAAGTTTGGTGAAATTACATAATTGGTCCCTCAAGTTTGGCAGTTTGTCAGTTTTGGTCCCTAGACTTTCAAACTTGACAGTTTTGGTCCCCGAGTGTTAAAAATGGGAAAATTATCATTAAGGGTCCTTGGGAATTCACAAAGTGTCACAATTGGTCCTTGGGTGGAAATTTTAACAAAATTACAAAAGTGGTCCCTGAAGTTTAAAAATTGACAAGAATAGTCCCCGGGTATTTTAAATAATGAAAGAAATCAAATATACCCTTTTACTATTCACACTTGTCAAGTTAGGTCCTCATTATTACTTTTGGAAACTTACAAGACCAGCCCCTCAACTTTTACAAATTACATTTTTGGTCCTTGTGTATTACTTAAACCAAACGGACCTTATGTTATTATTTAAACCAAATCCAAAATAAACCCAAACCACTATCCTAATTCCCAGCCCACTCCACAAAGCCCAGTCCACCCCTTTGGTCAACTCGGTCAACACCCCTAAAACAAAACCACCCCGTATCTCCTTTCCCACCAAAACTACCCTCCACCACTGCTAAACCAAAACCACCATCCACCTCACCCTCAACTTGCTCCCCACTCATCCTATCCACTCCCCTCCACCTCCACAACATTCCAAACCCTCATTAAACCCCTAAAACCCTCGTACGTTACCCACAACTGACAAAAGAGACTTTGGCGCCAAGTTTGATATTTAAACGGCTAGGATCAATTGGGCCAATCCAAGGGCTCTCAAGTGGTGGGAAATACCCCAGTGGGTCCCACAATCTCAGAACATCTCTACAAAAGGGAAATGATGCAGCAGAGATGAAGTATTAGTTTAGGTTTAGGATAATTAGGTCGTATGTAGTGTAGTTTATGAATTCAGTTGTAATTTCAATTAAACAAGCTTGTACTCAGTTGATTTCATGTATTTCAATCTTTAAACTAAGTTAATTTCAAGTTTCCTTTGCTGTTTCAGTTTATGCAAGTTTCTTAAAATTTCAAAAATCTCAAGTTGTTGTATGTTGTTAGTTGTTGTTGTTATATGATCTCATAAGCTTATTTAAGCTCTGACAAAGTTTACAAAAGCTTTTTGATATCTTATAATTCAGTTTATTAGTAAAACTCATAAATTCATAGAAAATAAATAAAATAGAAAATAAATAAAAAATTAGTTGTAAAGAAGAAGGAAGAAGATTGGAGCAGTGTTATTTGGATATGTATCTGGTTTAGAACCTTGTGGGAGGTAATAGGTTAGTTACTTGTTCATGGTACCTTGTTGCTCAGTACAATTTCCATTGTAAGCCCTTTTTACCATTTTTACATTCTACTGTAGATGTAAGTTTAATGCTTTGATCTTTGTGATTTCATGTTTAATTAGTATTATTAAGTTATAATATCAAGTAAAATCAGTGTTGTGTTCATTGGATATCACTTGTACTTAAAATCCAAAAATCATACAGTGTTTAACTCATTTTTGACAAACCTGTGTATTCTGCTTGTGGAGTGGTTGATTCTTGTTCATTTGATCTTAGTATATCATAATATAGAGTTAGGAATCAGTGTGGTTGCCTAAAATCACCATTTGCTTTGAAAAACCAAAACAGATTCAAGATAAGGAGTGTTTGGATTAGGGTATTTCACCCCTAGGTTCTAAGTTTCATCTGTTGTTTTTGGTTCTTACATGCTTAGTCAGGTATATTTAGGTCATAAGTGGTTTAATAATCAGGTCTTAAACACTAGAAAGTCAAATAGTTGGTTAATCACCCCTCACAGTTAACTGTGAGGGATTTGTGACTCACAAACCCACCATTTAGTTTATTAGTTATAGTTTAAGCTCTAAATAGGTTCTATTTAGCTTATATTAACTTATTAAATCAGTAGTGAGTGCTAGAATTTCATATAAGTCAAAGTAGCTCAAGTTGCATAAAAAGTCAATTTTCACTTCTCAGGTTTTTCCAAAACTAGTGAGAATTGTTTTGAATTTAGGAGAAGGTTTTAGAAGTTGAAATTTGTTGTGGTAATACTATACCAGCTCTAGTTTAAGTTTCCACCATCTTTACATTTTTAACATTTTATCCCTGGGCCCCACTCACCCCTAAACACAACTGCAGGGAAGACATTCTCCCCTGCACATCAGCAGCTCAGTCACACCACCACCTTTGGTGGTGGTTTGTGACCACCTCAGTGGGCCCCAGACCATAATCTTAGCATCTTTCAATCCCCCTCCTACCAGGGAACCTAGATTGACCTTTGGTTTGACTTGAATCACTGTGGACCCCACCTAAATAAGCCCATCAAGTTTGTCCCCATTCTGATTTGAATTCAGTTTTTGGAATAGCTTATTTGTGCTTATTAGCTTATCTACTGAGCTTATTTGACCAAATTAAGCTTTGACAAGTCCAAAGCACTTATTAGGATCAGAATATACCAAGGTGGGTCCCACATAAGCTCATTTGAGCTTATTTGCCCTTTCAGTCAACAAAAGTCAACTGTGGAAGCAATAAGCTTCCACAGTGCTTAATAATAAGCTATAAAATTATTGTTTTTATTAAAGTTGCTTGTTTTTATATATAAATTAGTTTTGTAAAATAAAAATCCAGAAAATACAACATAAAAATAAGTGATAGTTTCTATTTAATACAATTTAATTTTAATTTTCATTTTTACATTTTTATTAAGTAAGTTGTGTTTTTATATTTTTATTAATTTCCTTATAGGTTAAAGTAATTTAAATAATTTTCTTAGATTTTTATTTTGTCTTTTAGTATTTATTAGAATTAAAAATAGTTTTATTAGTAATTAATTAATAATTAAGTTATAAATAGCATAATTAGTTTTTATATAGTAACACCTATATTTTATATTTTTCCTAGCTTCTATAAGTCATAATATAATTTTAGAAATTTTCTTGTGATTTATACTATTCATTTAATAGTTTTTATAATTTAATTAGTGTAATTGATAATTAAATAATAAATAGAATAATAATTAGTAAACTAGTTTATAAATATATAAAATAAAGTTT
Source organism: Artemisia argyi (assembly GCA_030686995.1). Classification (NCBI taxonomy): domain Eukaryota; kingdom Viridiplantae; phylum Streptophyta; class Magnoliopsida; order Asterales; family Asteraceae; genus Artemisia; species Artemisia argyi. The sequence goes on along the minus strand of CM060690.1, from coordinate 156,182,611 downwards.
TTATAATTTTTTAGGGTTCTTATGATGGTTAATTAGATTTATAAAAATTTTCTTAATTTTCCAAGTCATTTTAGTATTATTTGTAATTTGAAATAGTTTAATTAGTTTAATTATTATAAATAGTTTTTAGTTAATAGAAAATCTATAAAAAGACAAAAACATTTATTTTTATTTTTTATACTTTCTTCAAGTTCTAATTTAAGTTTAGAAATTATTTTTATAAGTTTTTAGTTTAATTTGTAGTATTTATAATTTTTAGTTTTAATTAAATTAGTTTTAAATAAATAGTTAAATAGTTTTTATTTAAATAATTAATAATAAATAATATAATAATCTAAAAAATAGTTTTCTTTTTAATTTAATTTTATTTTAAGTTTAAGTTTATAGAATTTTCATTTTTAACCCTTATAGTTTATTTTTCTTAAAACTCACCATTTTCTCAGTACGCAATCGCGTCTGATTTTAAATTGGTGTACGTTTTATACGTTTTAGATATCTAGGTTTTACGTAATCGTTTTAATAGTTATTCTAAGTTATAAAACCCTAGTTTAAACACACACACACACACACACTTTTATACCTTTCCCGTTCACTGATCACAGATTCGTTTTTAATACCATCACAACCTCGTTGGGACTTTACGACCCGGGAAAACACTGTATTTCACGGAAGCATTTGCCTTTGATTAGTTTGACTTTACTATTGACCATTCACAAGTGGTTGAGAGATAAAAGATAACTAGTTTAAGGCGAATCAGCATGCCATAGGTTTGAATCATTAAGTTTAGATGTAGATATAAAAGCAGAATCAATATTATCATGAACAATATTAAGTCTGAACATTTGATTACATAAATAACCAAAACCAATAAACACACCATTTTTAGATAAAACAAACTTATCAGATTCAATAACCTGTTTATAACCACAGTTATTCAAAACACTACTAGAAACCAAATTCTTTCTAATATCAGGAACATGTAAAACATTAAATAAAGAAACAATCTTTCCAGAACTAAACTTCAACTCAACACATCCTTTTCCATGCACCAGGGCAGTTGACTCGTTTCCCATGTGAAGAATAGAATCATCATTCATTGACTTGTAGGTCTTGAACCAGCTTCTATCTTTACACACATGAATTGTTGCTCCAGAGTCAACCTACCACGCAACATCATCATCCTGCACAAAGTAAATGTCAGATATATATGTAACATAATAAATCTTAAAAGACTTATTAAACACATTCTGACCTTTCAGAGAATTGGTGTTATCATTCCCTCCACTTGTGCCTGATCCATTGGATTTGTTTCCAACTTTACCACCCTTGCAATCTTTCCTGAAGTGTCCAGGTTTCCCACACTTCCAACAAGTCACCTTAGGTTTCTTGTTAAGATCAGATTTGGTGTTATCTTGATGCTTACGTTTGCCTTTGTTGTCATTGTACTTGGTAGAGTTGTTATGCTCCACCATATTGACAACTGATGGACCAGTAGCAGTGCTACTCTTTGGCTTGTCAATGTCTTGTGCTTTGAGTGAATCCTCAATGCGCAAGTGACTGCCCAACTCAACAAGAGTTAACTCCTCCTTCTTATGCTTAAGCATATGTTTGAATTCTTTCCAAGAAGGAGGTAGTTTATCGATGATACAAGAGACTGAAATAGCCTCATCCATGTTCATCTTGTGTTGTGTGAATAGACCAAGTATACTAAGAAGTTCATTGTATTGTTCCATAACAGGTCTAGAATCAACCATTTTGTAATTGTTAAAATTACTTACAAGGAACTTCTTACTTGATGCATCCTCAGCCATATACTTGGCTTCCAAGGAATCCCATAGTTCTTGAGAAGTTTCAACATTCTGATAAATATCAAAAAGAGAATCAGACATACCATTGAGAAGTAAACCTCTGCATATGTAGTCATCATTCTCCCACTTGCTCCTTGCCCTCATCTGATCCATAGTAGCATCATCTCCATGATCTTCTGGAATCTCAGTCGTGAGAACATACACCACATTCATACTTGACAATAAGAAGTGCATCTTCTTTTGCCATCTTCTGAAATCCACACCTTCAAACTTTTCCAACTTGGAAAAGTTAGCAGCCATTTGTCTCATAGTAGCAGCCATTGATTATCACTAATAGTTTCTATTGATTGTTGGTTGTTTAGCTGCAAAACAGTTCCCAGAGTAGGGTTAAGATAATCAATAAAGGTACCGGATATTCACTTGAAATCGTGGTATCACTTTCCAATAGAAACTATTCGACCCTATGCCTGGGTTACACGAATATCTCTATGGGATAAGACGAAGTGATGTTCTTGCTTTAGGCACAAACCAAGAACCAGATGCGTATTGAAGTGTTTAGGGTTTTGTGTTTAGTCGTATTATGAAAAACATATGTCCATGCATGATGATGTGACCTCTATTTATAATAGAGAATACTCAAAACCCTAGCCCATGGTATTATGTATAATTAACGGCCCATTAATTATATCATAATAATTTCCATAATAATAGGATCAGTGGTTATCAGTGGAAACAGTTACCCTTGCAGTGGTAACGTTAACACTAGCAGTGGTAAACTAACACTAGCAGTGGAAACTGTCAGTGGTAAAATAACACTAGCAGTGGAAACACACTAACAGCAGAATCATGCTATCAGCAGATTCAATACATAACCACTCTTGAGTCAGGGGATTCAGTGACCAAATGGGTGTATACTCCATACCTCAAAACCCATTACCAGGTGTGAATTGATCCCTCAAGTGCACTAAATTTTCCAACAGTACCCTCGAAGCTTTGAACTCTTTTGCCATGTCATAATGTGTATATAGTGATGCATAAATTTTGGGCATTAGTTTGCACATCTTACGACGATGATTACATAGTATTCTTATGCGCAAAACAAGGATTCTTTATATTTGACACCCCAAACCAACCATTACCGTATAATTTTATGCTAGTGTCAAATAGATATTCAGTTGTGTCTTTTCTGAGATATCACGTCTTTTTAAGTTTCGAGAGCCAAATATGCAACCATTGTTAATCCTTGTATATAACTATGTAATACGGAGTACAAAACATATCTTTATTACATATAAAGATAAAAATAATTAAACTTTTGGCCTTGTTTAAAAATTATAAAATGAATAATGTTGTTTGACTAAAACATCTTTACTAATAAAAAGCAATACAATCAATTAATTATATAAACTCTTAATTACAATTTAATCACAAACTTTCTCCACACTAACGTACACTCATACATAAAAAAAACAAAACATAAATACAGACACAAACAAATTAACACTACTATGCACTGTCATCGTTATACGCGAGTAATCATATCTTAACTACATTATAATGCATTTAGGTCATTCTTAAAAAGGAAGTTTTAAAAAAATAAGACCAAAAACATTTCTTTAATTGGAAGGATTTGAAACTAACACACACATATATATATATATATATATATATATATATATATATATATATATATATATATATATATATATATATATATATATATATATGAATAAGAGTTAAGTAAGATTATGAATTTTAATCTCTTTAAATGTATGAGCCACTAATATTTATGAATCTCATTAACTTGTAATAGTCCATTTAATCAATGTGATATAACAGCCCAATTAACTACCTTTTAATGCATATTTTATATATATAAAGCCTACAAACTAACTCACAAACTAACACAGTTTCATCTCAGCTTATAAACACACGTTACAGTGTTACACTATTAATAATTTAAATGTTACGGAGTATAATTTTAAAAAACATATATCTATTACGTTTTAAAGTATTTGAGACAATACTAAATAAGGAAGGTTTAAAATAAAATATATTTGCTCATCACAAACAGTCATCCGGTACCCACCGACGCATTGCGCGGGTACCCTTCTAGTATTATTGATAAAGACACTTTATTCAAACATTAAACAAATATGAATACCACAATATATTTTTCTCACAAACCTTAGTGAACACCAAACCAACCAGACCTAGTAATACAGCCGGATGCTCTGTTGAGCTTCTTATATTTTTCAAGCAAGCGCTATAATAATGTTATCGACCTTAGTTGATTGTATTTATAAGTATCATGGAATCTCATTGAACAATATAAACTTAAGGGGTAAATTTTGACAATAGACTAATAGTACAGGGGTCATGTTATAATATACTCGAACAAAAGAATATACTTGTGGAATTTCATTTCAAATTCCACGCGCTTTTCTCGTGTCCTTGTTTTTCTTGCTTTCTACTACTAGTACTATATTTTAATATTTCCTCACATGTGGTAAGATTATGAATAGAAAACTTTATATCCTGTACTTCAAATTTGAAAACTTTGGGTGCCTAATCATGAAATAATAGCATACCTTCTAAATGTGATTTAAAAAATATAAATTTGAACTTTAATCAGCCTTGATACTTGCATGAACAACAAGATCAAGTCTTCATGATCAACAACTTTGACATATCTCCTATTCACGTGTATCGTTTCTATGCAACACTCATATATTTCATGTGTTGAGTAGTGGTTGGTTGCATTATTTTTGGCTTTATAAATTTGTGCTCCTACTTTGCTAGCGAGAAAATAAAATTGATTCAAGTCTTTGTCGTCTGCTACTTTCATTTATTTAGAAAATAGTTTTTAAATCAATTTAAATAAATATACTTTTTTAAATCTTTATAAAAACTGTTAATGAACCCAGAAAAGTTTGAAAACTATTTTTTTGTAATAACTTAAAGTATTCATAAATTAAAAACTTGAAAGATTAAAACAAGTTAAAACAGCCAAAATTTTTTATAAATTTTAAGAATATTTAAAAGTAAAACTAATTTTTTTGGCTAAAAGTTAAGACTTCTTTGAAATTTATAAAAATAAGCAAAACGAATCTTTTTTGTATTTTAAAAAATTTTAAACTAGTAAATTCTTTTTTAACTTTAATACTAAACTTTATAAAATTTATGACTAACATCTGAAACCTTTATTTTGGATGATACCAAAGAATTGAAATATATTCATTGCTTTTAAGTATTTTTAAAAATCATAAAAAAGTTTTGGTTGTTTTAAATTGTTTTTAATCTTTCAAGATTTTAATTTTGGATAGTTAAAAAAAAGTTTTCAAAATTTTCTGGGTTCATTAACACTATTTATAAATTATTTTCATTTCAAAATTTAAAAAGTTTCGTATTAATTTAAATTGATTTAAAAAGAGTTTTAAGTTAAAAAAAGTTTATAAAAATTTTCGTAATTTTAAAAAATTTGTTTGTATTTTTAAAAAACTAGTTTTTACTAAGGATTAGTTTTTGTAAAAATTTCCGAATTTATTTCAAAAATTTTAAAGTGAAACAAATTTAGTTAGAAACCATCGCTAAAAGACTATTCCACCCTCACGTGCATAGCACATGAGGGATTTAACGGAGCAAGTTGACGGAAGTTAAGTCTAAAGATTATGGGTGTATTATTATTATTATTATTATTATTATTATTATTATTATTATTATTTTGCAACGTTTAGGATTTTCAATGCAATATAAAGCCACCAAGGACAGTAGATGCCATGCCAATTTGGGACAAACCAAAAGGATGATCCATGTAATTTACTCAAATATTAAATATGCCACGTAGGCTTTTTTTTCGATTTTATACAAATTTAACCGGTAGCCTATAAACGTTGGTGCAAATTAGAATAAAACATGAAAGTACGTAACATTAAGTGGAACAAAAAATAGTACACGTAATAAATCAGTATATTTGAAAAAATACGTTGCTATTGTAAGGCTAAAACCCAAAAAGTAAATCTCACAAACATATGTGACAACTAAATATAGAGTGTGAAAAAAGAAAGAAACAAATATAATACGTTATAGTTGATAACTCTCAAACTTTTTTGATAAAAGAGATGTGAATGTTCATTTCGTTTTTAGCATTATGTTCTATCTTTTCATATGTTAGAAACTGCTAAAAGAGATGTAGGCGATTTTTTTAAAAAACATAGTTTTTGAACATTAAGATTTAAGAGGTTCGAGTTAACTACCCCACAAATTCAAATCAGTTGGAGCTTTTAAAGAAAAAAGTCTTTTAAAAGTGAAGTAGTATATGATTTTTCTCTTAGATACTAATCATGTGACTAATCAATGTTTAAAACTGTCGGAACTAATCGAAAAATATATACTTTATAATATCTAATAATACCCAAGAGAAGTGTGGAGAAAGGTACCCTGAGGCTCCATGTACAAAATATTGGAAGTATAATCCTATGGCATCTTCCGGTAATCGATTCATGGTCATACCGGTTGGAGGTACTCGCTGATGTAAGTCTAACGAAATGCCAAATTGTGTAGCGGCCCAAAAAACTTCCGCTTCATCCATCTTGGACACATAAATATGTACATCAAACTTGGGCTTGGCAGCCTCTTCCTCTAGGTATGCTCGTCCTCAACGATGTTCTCTTCCTCTGCGGTGCGTTCCTTTGACATTTCGAGGAGCCGAGGGTGGAAAGTATAACCAAATGAAAAGCGTTAGGGAAGAAAGACGAGCGTGCCTGAATCGACGAAAGGCTAAAAATTCTAGATCTTTCGGGCGATAGGAATCGGAAGAAAATAACATAAAAAGTTAATTTGTTATTAGGGAACATGTATTTATACTAATGAAATGAGAATTGAGTGAATTCCCTTTTGGCGAGAAATTCAGTTATGAAGTGTTCTTGGTGAGTTAGACTTTTATAGTTGACTTTTGATTCTAACACTAGTTTTTAATCATATTAAAGCTAAAACATCTTGTATATGGATTTCACTTAAACAAATTAATATTATTTTGAAAATTGCAAATTTTATAAAATAGTGTTTACTTCAAGCGCTTTATAATGATTTCTTAGAGCATTGGTTATAATAACATGTTAACACCCTCTTTTGGGTGTCATCTCGGAGCCACATCACTTTAACACCAAGGCTATGTTTGGCAAAAGTAGCTGTGAGCAGTAGCATTGAGCAGGAGCAGTGAGCAGGAGCTGTGAGCTGTGAGCAGTAGCCAAAAAAGCTCACAGCTTCATAAAGAAGCATTGGGAAAATGAGCTTTCCTAAAAAATAGCAAAGCGCACAGCTCTCATGCCAAACAAACATCAAAAATAAAAAAGCTCATTCTCACCGCTCATTACCCAAAAAAGCTCCAAAAAAGCTCTGCGCCAAACATAGCCCAAGACATTTAACACCAAAAAATCTCCTCTTATCATAACATTAAATAACACCGTCTTTTTGAGACCCACATTTAAAAACTTACAATTTATAAATTAACCAATAACCACTCAACAATTTCATTCATTAAAAACCCTTAACTAATATTCCATTCATTAAATTAATATACAAATAACATTAAAAAAAAAGTAAAATTGATATTTGGTCCAATAATTTCCAGCCCACCCATACCCACCTACTATATTAACAGTTAAAAAAAAAAAAAAAAAAAAAAAAAAAAGCCTCATCTTCTTCATCTAACCTGCACGCACGCGCGCACACACAAATGAACACCCCCCACCACCCACCAAACGCAAATCACCAGGGGGTGTGTTTGTAATTTTTTTTGTCATTTTATGCATATCATTTTGTGTTGCTCTAGCAACGTATTCCACAACGTAGCCTCAACGCCGAGTTTGATGGTATGGTAACGTGACGGTAATGCCGACCACGTAGGCCATAACACCGTTGGGCGTTACCATAGCTAGCGCTCTTACTAAGCAATCCGAAACACCGTCTATAACTTTTTTTTTTCAAACTCACAAACACTATAAACATAAATAAAACAATAAACAAACACCTAGATACCACACTTACTTCTAAGTTGAGGATAATAGCGCGTTCACGACCGAGAATAGCAGAAGGATAAGACAAAATAGGATCAAGAATACAAAGATCGCGAGCATGAATCTGAACTCTCTGCATTATCGCATATTTATCTATATCCATTATTGTTCACTCGCATTACTATCTATTAAAATCCAGCTTCGAGTATTCTTCTTATTCACCGTCATCCCCACACCTTCCATCATCGCTAGTTTCGCCATCTCTCGATCATTAATCTTAAAACCCTAATTTGTTCTATTTAGTTGAATTGAATAAATTAGGGTTTTCCAAAGATGATTATTTGTAACATTTTATTCAAACCAAATAACCTTCTTTAGAAAACCCTAATTTATTCAAATTCAACTAAATAAAACAAACTAGGGTTTTAAGATTAATGATCGAGAGAGATGGCAGAAATAGCGACGATGGAAGGTGTGGGGATGACAATGAAAAGGACGAATGCTCGAAGCTAGATATTAACAGATAGTAATGTGAATGAAACAATAATGGATATATATAAAACTACTTGATCTTTTCATTGATTTCCAGAAAAGGAGTAGATGATACATGAGAGAAGCCGTTAACGATGTTCTTCTCATCATCTTCAATTTTTACACCAAATGATCTATTGAATTTACCTTAAAAAATTTACTAAGTTTTGTGAAGAGAACCTCAAGAACATGTCGCTAACAGTTGGGAAGCACACACTAGCTGAAATGGAACAGATGAGAAAATTTGTATCAGTTTTGTTGTGTTAGTGTGTGAGAGAAAAAGGTAAGTTGTTGAGATGTATAACATGCATTTGTTTGTTGCTCACCTAAAATAAAACAACCATATGGCCAAACACATGACATTTTTTATGTTATTTAATTTAATAAAAAAATCATTTATAATGTGCTATTCTTTGTGTGACAAAACAGTTACATACTCCCTCCGACCCAGAATTATTAACCAAAAAAACACAGTTTAAAAAAAATGAGATCACCACACTCTTTAATCAATCAAATAACATCCTTAACCATTAAAATATATTTAATTAGTTGACACTAGAAGGTGACTATTATTTTGACACATCCAATAATAAAAATGGGGACCACTCCCTACATTCTAAAATTATGGAATTGATTTGTACACTCACACTTTGATTGAGACAATCTATTGTATGCATTACATATTTGTACAATGTTTTAACTGTTTGTACAGTTGATTGAGACAATCTATTGTATGCATTATAGTCACCATTTTTGTTTTGAAATGTCTCAAAATAATAGTTTTATGTCTACTAATCAAAAGAGAGTTTAGTATATGGGGATAATATTTAATTGGTTGAAGAGTGTAGTGGTCCAACTTTTTTTAAGTTGTGTGTTTTTTTGTATAACTACAATAATTTTAAGACGAATGAGGTATAATTTTAATACGGGAGAAGTAATTTGTATATAAAAAAAAAAAAAAAAAAAAAAGTCTCGTAACATACGTGACAACTAAATATAGAGAGTATAAGAAAGAAAGAAAAATATAATACATATAGTTGATTGCATTATATGTGTCACTTCAGTAAATTACAAAGATGGTCCTTGTGGTTTGCATTGCCTCACACTCTTGTATTTTTTTTTTCTTTTTTTTTGCATAGACAGTCACAAACACTGAAACCTTTAACACGCACGATCCTTTAACCAAACGGCGTCAGCTTTGACTGTTAAACACCCTTATGTGACTTGCACATGAGGGTAGAAATCTTACCTGGTTCTAACTGGGTCTTTGCCAGAATAGCCGAGTCTTATCAATTTCTAACTGGGTATTGGCCAAAATAGCCGAGACGTACCAGGTTCTAACTGGGTGTTAGCCAAAATAGCCGAGTCTTACCTGGTTCTAACTGGGGTCTTGGCCAAAATAGCCGATTCTTACCTGGTTCTAACTGGGTCTTAGTTAGAATAACAGAGTCTTACCTGGTTCTAACTGGGTCTTAGTTAGAATAGCCGAGTCTTACCAGTTTCTAATTGGGTCTTGGCCAGAATAGCCGAGTCTTACCTGGTTCTAACTGGGTCTTGGCCAGAATAGCCGAGTTTTACCTGGTTTTAACTGGGTCTTCGCTAGAATAGCCGAGTCTTAACAGTTTCTAACTGGGTCTTGGCCAGAATAGCCGAGTCTTACATGTTTCTAACTGGATCTTGGCAAGAATAGCTTAGTCTTACCTAGTTCTAACTGGGTCTTGGCCAGAATAGCCGAGTCTTACCTGTTTCTAACTGGGTCTTGACCAGAATAGCCTAGTATTATCTGGTTCTAACTAGCTCTTGGCCAGAATAGCCTAGTCTTACCAGTTTCTAACTGGGTCTTGGCCAGAATAGCCGAGTCTTACCTGGTTCTAACTGGGTTTTGGCCAGAATAGCCGAGTCTTACTTGGCTTTAACTGGGTCTTGGCCAGAATAGCCGAGTCTTACCAGTTTCTAAGAGCAACTACAATGGCACCAAGTCATAAAGACTTGGAGCATTTAATGCCATTAATGCTACACACATTTAATACATACCACTTTGATGAAAGACTTGGAGTATACCAAGTCTTTCTAAGAAGCTTTTCCAAAAGCTTTTCATGCAATGGAAAAAAAGTCTTTCAAAAGACTTATCTAAATAGTGAAAAGCTATTCTAGTTTTTACCATTGTAGTTGCTCTAACTGGGTTATGGCCAGAATAGCCGAGTCTTACCAGGTTCTAACTGGGTCTTGGCCAGAATAGCCTAGTCTTACCTGGATCTAACTAGGTCTTGGCTAGAATAGCCTAGTCTTACCCGGTTCTAACTGGGTCTTGGCCAGAATAGCCGAGTCTTACACGTTTCTAACCGGGTCTTGGCCAGAATAGCCTAGTATTACCTGATTCTAACTGGGTCTTGGCCAGAATAACCGAGTCTTGCCTGTTTCTAACTGGGTCTTGGCCAGAATAGCCGAGTCTTACCTGGTTCTAACCGGGTCTTGGCTAGAATAGCCTAGTCTTACCTGGTTCTAACTGGGTCTTGGCCAGAATAGCCGAGTCTTACATGGTTCTAAATGGGTTTTGGCCAGAATAGCCGAGTCTTACCTGGTTCTAACTTGGTCTTGATCAGAATAGCAGAGTCTTACCTTGTTCTAACCTCGTCTTGGCCAGAATAGCCTAGTATTACCGAGTCTTACCTGGTTCTAACTGGGTCTTGGCTAGAATAGCCGAGTCTTACCTGGTTCTAACTGGGTCTTGGCCAGAATATCCGAGTCTTACCTGTTTCTAATTGGGTCTTAGCCAGAATAGCCGAGTATTACTTGGTTCTAACTTGGTCTCGGCCAGAATAGCCGAGTCTTACCTGGTTATAACTGGGTCTTGTCCAGAATAGCCGAGTCTTACCAGTTTCTAACTTGGTCTTGGCCAGAATAGCCGAGTCTTACCTGTTTCTAACCGGGTGTTGGCCAGAATAGCCGAGTCTTAGCTGGTTCTAACTGGGTCTTGGCCAAAATAGTCGAGTCTTACCTGGGTCTTGGCGAGAATAGCCGAGTCTTACCTGGTTCTAACTGGGTCTTGGCCAGAATAGCCGAGTCTTACCTAGTTTTAACTGGGTCTGGGCCTGAATAGCCGAGTACTACCTGGTTCTAACTGGGTCTTGGCTAGAATAGCCGAGTCTTACTAGTTTCTAACTGGGTCTTGGCCAGAATGGCCAAGTCTTACCTGGTTCTAACTGGGTCTTGGCCAAAATAGCCTAGTTTTACCTGGTTCATACTGAGTCTTGGCCAGAATAGCAGAGTCTTACCTGTTTCTAACTGGGACTTGACCAGAATAGCCTAGTATTACCTTGTTATAACTGGGTCTTGGCCAGAATAGCCTAGTCTTACCTGTTTCTAACTGGCTCTTGACCAGAATAGCCTAGTATTACCTGGTTCTAACTGGGTCTTGGCCAGAATAGCCTAGTCTTACCAGTTTCTAACTGGATCTTCGCCAGAATAGCCGAGTCTTACCTGGTCCTAACTGGGTCTTGGCCAGAATAGTCGAGTCTTACCTGGTTTTAACTGGGTCTTGGCCATAATAGCCGAGTCTTACCAATTTCTAACTGGGTCTTGGGCAGAATAGCCGAGTCTTACCTGGTTCTAACTGGGTTTTGGCCAGAATAGCCAAGGAGTTCACCAGGTGTTGGTCAACCAAGTCAAACGTCAAAGACCAAATAACCAAGGAGTTTAGGGAATCCCCGGGTCGTTAAGTCCCGACGAGGCGTGCAATTGTATTTGTAAACGTTTTAAAGGATCGGGTGATTAATCCGAAAGGCAAGGAATTTGATTATTATGCTTACACTACGAGATTATGATGGAAAATGACTTATAAACACTTAATTAACAATTACTGATGATCAAATAACTTAAAAACGCAATTTAACCTAAAAACGCGCGTTTTAATTACAAATAAACGCGAACGCGCAAATTAAAAAAATGAAACGGGAGTAAACAAAGTCCTACGAACGTGAAAATGATATTTTTACAATTCTAAAGACTTAAGAAAATTTTTAGAAAAAGAAAAATAATTTTTACACTATTTAATTAATTACTATTAATTAATTACTAATTACTAATCACTTTTTAATTAACTAAATTATCCTAAATTACAAATAATTATGAAAATTAACTAGAAAAATGAAAATTAAATTTAGAAAAATCTAAAATATTATAAAACTAATTTTAAAACAGAAATACTATTTTTCTTACTTTTTAATTAATTACTAATAATTAAAAACTAATTATTTAATTGATTTAAATTAAACTAAATTATAAAAAATACTAAATGATTACAGAAAAATCTGAAAAAATTCCTAAAAATCTATTATGACGTCAGAAGCCTAAGAAAAATTTAACAACAGTTGCTGCTTATAAATAAGCAGAAAATAAGCCAAGATAGCTTAAATAGAAGCTATCACTTCTATTTTTTTTTGTCTTTTTCAAATTTTTATTTTTCACAACTGATAAACTACTAAAATCAAACACTTTTTACAAAGGGATTTTTGCTTAAGCTTAAAAATAAGCTCTGTGCTTATTAAAAAGCTTGACAGTTGATTATTAAGCTTGAAAATGAATTGAATTAAACTCAAATTAAGCCACTATGAGTACACAACAGGAAAATAAGATGCAATCTATTTATGTGAACTGGAAATGAGAAAAAGGAACAAGTGAAAAGCACTGAATAAGCTCAAGTTAACAAATAAGCACTTCAAGTAATCCCTTTCAGCCAAACAGGTCCAATATGGGACTTGACCTGCCAAGGGTTACTGGTAGGCAACACAATAAGCCAATAAGCTATGCTTATTGGCTATTTATGAGTTCTGTGTGAGCTTAGGAAAATGAGGTCAAAAGCTGAAGGGTCAATATGGAACCTGAGGTCAGGTCCAAAACATGGGCCTAAACAAGCTACTCCTAATAAGCTGAGGTCCAAATTAAGCTAAGACCTCAACAAGTGAGCTGATAAGCTCTTCAAAAAGCCCAAGATCAGGTTGTGGGGTCCATTGAAGAGCAGGCTATGGACAATCGAAATTTGGTGAAAATCTGGGCAATGGTGCAGGGCATATGCCTTGCCCTGCAGGTATGTTTGGGCCACTAAAATGAGCACTTCAAAAAATCTTAAAAATCAGACAAATATGTATTCCACAAGATGAGCTGGGGAGGTACAAATCCTAACAATTCCAAAACCTGAATCCTCACACCAAATTCTACAAAATTCTTGCAAAAAGTGGGATTTTTACTATTGAGCAAAGTTGACTTTTAAAGGAAACTTGAAAAGTTGACTTAACTGAATTTTGTTTGATCACTGTTAACTAAGATTGATGTATTATGCTATAATGAGACAATCCTAAGCTATATTAAACACTGTGGAATAGATTTGATGATTATTAAAAACTACCTTCTTAACAATTAATGAAAACTAGGGATTAAACTAGTAATTTGACTTTTTGAACTATGTCTTACTAATTTTATGACTAAAATAAACTATTAGAACCTAAGGTGACTTACTCAAACCAATTTTAACCCCTGAGATAAGATGGAACTCAGCATACCTCCATGAGCCAAACACCCCTTTAAACCTAAGAAAATGGAGTTTTCAAAGATACACAGAGATTTAGACCACAGTTTCACTAGACCATGTTTCAAATACATGAATAGATTTGGTATAAGCACTCAGAGACCAATTTTGATGACTTTTGAACATAAACCTTCACAATGCCATTTTTGTCAGTGTAAATGAGAATCAAGTGAAATGGTGTCACAGCTTTTAATTATGAACTAGAACTTTATCCCTTAAGCTATAAGGAGCTAAATTGAGCATAAACAAACATAACAACCTACAATTATAACTGATGATCATAAACAGTGCAAGCTTACTCAAAAATTGAAAGGAATGATAAAAAGAAATTGACAACTTGAGAACCTTGAGCCTAGCTAAACTAGGTGCTCTTGAGTCAGCAACAAGCTCTAGCTTGTCTTAAGACAAGCTAGTAAAGTCCCTCTTGCCATTCCACAACTGGCAACTTCCCATGCCTTCCACATTGTCCAGCCAAGGAAATTTTGTAATACTTTGATTTTATCTCACCCTTTTTTATGTTTTCTTTTTAACTAATGAGACCAGAAGTGAGTTCAAAACAACAATAACAAATTTAAAACAATTATAAAACAGAAGGTAATTGACTTGGAATTTTAAGAAATTAGACTTGCATTAGTATGAAAAAAGATTACAAACTACTGTTTTACTGAATTGGAAGGTTACATGAGTAAAAAAAAACTTGAAAACTACTTCACTAACTACTTAGCCTCCTTGGCTTACAAGTGATGATATATAAATACTGAAATTAAAAATAAAGGAACACTGAACCAGAGCCCTCTTTCTTTTTCTTCTTTTTCACTTTTATGCTCCTTGTCTGGTGCTTTTGATGCTTGTCTGTGTACCCATGGGAACATCTCATAGCCCTTGATTTGCCTGCCTCTTCTCTCAGCAGCCCTAGGATGGGTGTTGGTGTTATAAGGGTGTGGGGGTAATAATATGGTTGGGAGTTGACTTTGGGGAGGTGAGTGGGATAGGGTGGTTAGTAGGTGTTGGGAGTGTGTGGAGGGGACAAGCTTGTTGGGAGGTACAGGTTGATTGGGGCTGGGTGTTGGTGATGGCGGCAAAAAGGTGAGGGTGGGAGGAGGATTGACCAACTTTGACCCGTTTTTTTCTTTTTATTAATAATATGGAGTGGGCTTGGGGTCATTGGGCTGGGGAATTGGATGGGCTAGATTGGGTAAGTTTTTGTGTGGATTAGTTTGCCAAAAATACAAGGGTCCGTATGGTTTTTTGTTTGGTTATAATCACAAGGACCAATTTTGTAAATTTTGCAAATTTGAAGGACCTGTTTTGCCAATTGATCAAATTAATTCATAGACCAAACTTGCCACATTCCAATTACCAAAGGACCACAAAATGTATTTTTTTTCACTTTTAAAATTCCCAGGGACTGATTTCGTCAATTTCCCAAACTGCAGGGACCAAAGGTGTAATTTTCCAAAGTTTTTACCTAAGGGCAATTTTTGATAAATTTTGATTTCTAAATGCCTTAGGTTGACTTTTCTTTCAAAACAAATGCGTAGGGACTAGTTTTGTAAATTTTTGAAAGTCGGGGGACTAAAACTGCCAATTATGTAAACTTTGCTCGTTTTTCATTGTTTTTACTCATTTTGCATTAGAAACGTATAAAATACAATCCCTAGGATATTTTTAAGTATTTTGATGCATTTCTGAGCGTTTTCGGATGTTTTGGCAGTTTAAATACGACAAAAATGATGAGTGTTTGAGCACTCATCAATAGCCTAGTCTGTTATTGCAAATATTCATCCGTTTGGGGGTTGGGTATATCTTGTTGGTGGTGCGCTTGGATGGCTGATGCGTTAATGATCGATTGGAACCCTAAGTTTTAGGGTTTCGTTTTTATTTTTCTCGCTGGTTGTGATTACTATTGGGTGGCTGGTCTTTAACTGTTAAATCAAAGTTGTTTGGCTTTGATTATTTTCTCTTGCTGGTAAGGAGCGTTGCTGTTGAATATCACGTTATCAATATTGTGTTTATTGTATGTTGGTTCTCCTCATGGGCTGTATGATGTAAGTGGGTTTTGAGAGAGGTAAGTCAAGTTTGAAGGTAACCTTGTTCAAAAACCTTTCATTCTTTCACTGATCTGTATTCGAATTATACATTCATTGGTCGTGTGATTGATTTTATGGAAGTTAGGGTTTATCCCTAGGTGTAGTTTGGTAATCGTAATTGATGAGGCGAAAAATAAATCATTTTTAGGGGGTCATTTAAGCCCGGAATTGAATTTATTTGATCAAATATTGCCCTAAATCGTTCCTTTTGTGATTTTAGGTACTTTGGGAGTGAATTCTGGAAAAGGAAGCATTTTGGACGTTTTTGGAGCATAAAAGTGAAAAAAATGGCAAAGACTTAATTTTCCATGCTGAGAACAGTACCTGACGGCGTCAAGAAGGAAATTATGACGGCGTCAGTGGTAAAATCCATGACGACCCAGAGAAAACCTGAAGGCGTCAAGAGTTAATATGGTGACGGCCTGCAAAAGGAGTACACGTGACGGCGTCAAACCCAGATCTAGGCAGTCCGAGAATTTATTTGGCGGCGAGATGACGGCATCAGAAATTTACTCTTGACGCTGTCACCTCACAAAATCTATATATACTTTTTTATTTTTCATTCATTAGAGAGGAACTTGTGTGGAGAATACTAGAGTCGAACCTAATAAACCCTAGGTCATTTGTAACAGTATTTTCAAGGGTTTTCACCCCTTGAAACCTTTCATGTTCAATTGAGATAAGTCCTCTTTCAATTCATTCAATATGTCTATGTGTTGTTTGAATATATCTTATGCTTGTCTTGATTTCAACATGCTAGGCTAGATCTATCATGTGTTTGCTTAGATGTAATGAAACCTAGATGTTGATTATAGGTTGATTGCTTGTTTATAGTTGTATTGGATGAATGATTTCAATTTTAGGCTTAAGAAAACTGGCAGATCTCCATTGTGTAACATGCTTGAACGTCTTAAGAAACATGAACCGATGTGTACTAGGTTTTAATGGTTGTATTTAATGCATGAGCAAATTCTAGTGATCCCATGTTAGGAGCTTCTTAGCCGGCTCGACATAGGAGTGAAGTAGGCGCTTATAGGATTGGGGAAGTAAGTACGCCACCCCATGAATGGTATTAAGGAATACAATCCGTCATCCACGCAACTGTAACAAGTAATTGACCTGTAAAAGATATCTAGGGAGTAGTGAAACCTAAGTAAACACAATTCTCCCATATATTGCTCACACCTCTAGTATAATTTAGTTTATTTTCATTTCTAGTATTTTATTGCATCTTTAGTTATTGGGTTAGTTGACTAGCAACTAATTCCACCCAACTCCTTCAAAACCGAGATTTTTAATTGCTTTCATAAAACTTAAAAATACAAAAAAGAATCATCCCTCATCTCTAGACCTAGTCTTTAAGTTTTCTAATCCTAGCTACACTATTCCTAGTTGAACGATCAATCCCCCGGTACTTATCACTATACTATACTACAACGATCAGGTACACTGCCTGGTGGGGGTTGTAAGCTTCTCGAGATCCATCGAGAGGTAAAGCCTGGTGCAATCCCTACGCATCAAGTTTTTGGCGCCGTTGCCGGGGAATAGTTATTGTCTAGGTTAGGATTTCTTTTTATTAGGTCTACTTGCTAGATTCCTTTCTAGTAAGATTTTATTTTTATTTTTTAGGTTCTCTTTAGTCTATCTTATTTCTTCGTATTTTTGTTCGTAACTCTTCGCCATCCGACATCATGGACGATGGTAACATCTTTGAACCCATCATCCCACCACAACAAGACCACCCACAAAACCCACCACTAGATAACCACCCTCTTAGGCCCCGAACCCTAGGAGAGTATTCCCGACCTAGCCACCAAGGCTACCGAAACACCATTGAGCTCACCCAAGGAGCCAATGTGTCTCCCTTGCGATCCGACACCATCCGGTTGGTATAAAGCGGATGTGCATTCCATGGACTTCGTTCCGAAGATCCAAATCAACATCTCAAGGACTTCCTTAAAATCGTAGATTCTATAGACCTTGATGCTACAACTAGAGAGTCAACCTGATTACGCCTATTCCAATTCTCTCTACGTGATCAAGCTAGCCAATGGCTTGAGCGTTTACCCGCGGGATCCATCACCTCATGGGATGATCTCAGCACTCGTTTCCTTGCTTAATTTTTCCCACCGAGGAGAACTACCAAGCTTAGAAATGATATCTTGATGTTCCAACAATGTCAAGGTGAAACTCTATACGAAACATGGACTCGATTCAAGGACTTACTCCAAAAAGTCCCTCATCATGGCATAGATCTTTGGCTCCAAGTCCAAATCTTCTATGACCATATCGATCTATCGACAAGGCGAGCCATTGACCAATCGGCTGGTGGTAAGCTACGTGATCTAAGTGCGGAACAATTATGGGAACTCATAGAAGATCTTGCTCTCTATGACAACGAAAGTTGGAATGATCCCCGTGATTTGAACAAAACGGTCAAGGCAATATCTTTACCTTTGAACAATTCTAGCACTCCCGACCGTAGGATCATGGAACTTGAGGACCAAGTCAAGTTTCTCATGAAATCTTACGAAGCTCCTAAGCCTTCAAGCCAAGTGAACAAAATCACTTCTTCATGCGAATTATGTAGTGGTCCCCATGACACTCGTGATTGTGTGGAACTCCCCGGAACAGCTTTTGCGGACTACGCATCCTCGCGTACCGACGAAGCGGGAGATAAGTGGTACACTTTAAAACCCGAGCCAAACCCGTATGGTGATTTCTACAACCTTTCTTGGAAAAATCACCCAAACCTTAGGTGGAAACAAAACCAAGCCAATTCTTCCAATCCGCCTAATTGTTACCAACCAAACGGTCCACGTTCCAACCGTACTTTCAACAACAATCCTTCTAACAACTATGGTAGTACCAACAATCTTGAAGGATTGATATCCAAGTTTATGGCATCTCAAGAGTCTCGCATATCTAAGTTTGAAGCCGATTTCAAACAAAAACAAAGCGAGATGACCACCAAAATTGACACATTGTTGAAAGTTCTCAATGACCGAGAAATGGGAGCACTCCCAAGCGACACGGTCAAGAACCCGAAACTAAACGTTAATTCCATATCATCAGTTTCATCACCCACTTCTTGTACGCAATACTACTTGATTAAATCAACGAGCACGTGCTTCAAGCAAAACGAAATTCTTCAAAAGGACCAATCAAATAAAACACCCGATATAAAACCGGTCAAAAGCATAGTTGAAACACCTCCTACGCAAAACCTTGACGATGAATTCAAGGGGCTTCACCTTGAACGCCCCGTCATTGATGTCTTAGCCTGTGCTCCCTACTATAGTGCCCTACTAGAAAAGTATGAGAAGTTTAAACTAGGTAAAAATGGTACCGCCTTCGTTCAAAACAAGTTGCCTAAAAAGCTTGATGATCCGGGTATATTTGTTTTGCCTTGTAAGATAGGAAGATCTGAAGCTTTCGACACACTAGCCGATTTAGGGTCAAGCCTCAACTTGATTCCCTTATCCCTTTTCACCACTCTCAAGCTAGGAAAGTTAGAGGAGACGGAGGTATTGATTGGTCTAGCGGATGGGAGTATTGCCCACCCGGTTGGAATGATTAAGGATGTAGTTGTTCACGTAGGGAAGTTAACTATCTTAGCGGATTTTCACGTCCTAGACATGGTTAGTGACACTACATACCCATTGTTGGTAGGAAGAGGATTTTTAGCTACCGCTAGCGCCATGATAGATTGTAAAGAGTCTAAGATAGCGGTAGGTGAGGGCGATACTTGGTCGGTATATGATGTTAAGAAACATAGCTACGATTGTAAGGATGAACCGACACCACATTGGGTAGAGATGAATAGGAGGCCATCTAGATATGGACCTTGGATAGAAAGGAACTTAATAGGGCCTCAACTCCCATTCTATCTAGAAAAAGATTTTATCGATAAGACACATTCGGTGGAACAACTCATAGCTAGAGATGAAGAGCTAGACCCTTTTGAGGACCCCTTAGTCTTTAGGAAGATGATTGAGTTCTTAAGCGTAATGCCTATTAATATAGAAATGAACAAGTGGAAAAGAGAGGGAGATAAGTGTAAATGGAGGTGGGACAAGCCACCTAAGGAAGGTGACGGATCATGGTATATGAAGATGATTTTGTATGATCCGGATAGAGAAAAGTTTGTAAGGTCATACCGTACTAAGAAAACCGATAGGAAGTTAAAACCTAAGTTTGATCCCAAAGATGTCCTCAATGAGGAACTCACCCGTATCACGTAGTAACCCATGACCTTGAGTCTAGCTACAAGACTCGTAAATAAAGAAAAGCGCTTCTTGGGAGGCAACCCATGTTTTGTGTGATTTTTATTTTGTTTGTTTGTTATTTGCTTCCGTATGCATGCTTTATTTTTATTGTTGGTAGATCATGTTTCAAAACTAAAATAGTGAAAATACTTTACTTTGTTGTTTGGCTTAGTCTTAACTTCATCCAAAGGTATTTCGCAATAGATAAGTGTAAGGGGAAACCCCAAATATGTTTGTAAGAAACAAAACCGATCATGATTCTCCACAACATTAAGTGAACATGTATATTCGTATTTGTTAGAGACAAATGCTTGTATCGAGTCATAATGATGTTTTGCAGGATTTTCCAGGAAGTAGGACGAAGTTTTTCCAGAAATTTTTTGGAAACTTAACATAAGAATTTCTGCAGGTCACTTCTGACGGCGTCACGAGTTTACTCTTGACGGCGTCACGTGTAAAATTCTGGAAATTTTACCAGTTTTGTTTTTCTAACGGAGTCGTAAAGTTTTTGTTGAATCATTAGTTTTATAATCTCCAGGAAATCTGCAAACATCATTCCACAAGCATTATATCTTATTTTGTTTTCTAGGATTTGTTAGCATATATAGATTGCCGCCAATTTTATGCCAGGTTGCCTTGTCTGTTTTCTCAGGTTTTATAGGTTATGTATGACAAGAAGATGATTTATATTCTGGAAGGGAAGCTTTGATTGTTCATTTTCTTGGAGGAAGACCTAACCTGGCCACCTTATTATCCATACCGAGCGAATCAGGGGAGTATTTGATTTCATTCTTTTTACTTATTTCACTTTTACATTCTTTACTTGAACATTGGGGACAATGTTCATCCTAAGTGTAAGGGGAGGGTAAAATGATGATACCTTACAGATACACTTTCGCTTGAGTTTGTTTGTTTGATGGTAGATGTGTAATAAAACTATGAGAAATACTTGTTAGTGCAATTTTAGCGCAAAATTTAAATTTTTTTTACAACATTTAAGAGTGAAACTTTAGCCATAGCAAGCGTCTCATGGATAGGAGATTGTATGACTAGCACAAAATTGTACTATTCAGAAAAATTTTCCACCCAAATATGTGAGGTTCGCCTTTAGATTTGATAGGAAAAGCATTTACTATTAGTGTTTATGAGTGTACCGGTAGCATTTAGATTCTAGAACTTGCATTAGTGATGCATCCCGAGACCGCTAATGAGACTACATTCGTGTAGTAGGATTTACTACATGATAAGAGGCATTAGGATCACCCTTGTGTTAAACCCGTATCATAATTACTTGACCATTTAAGTCATATTACTTGGCTAGTTAAGTCAATTAATTTTTCCCACACCCTTAGCGTTGTACTCATTTTTAGTACATGAAACCCCTAGTACACCCCTCCGAGCCTATCTTTTCGTTTCTAACTTTAAGCATCTTACTTAAAGGAAGAATTTGTTACACCCCACTTAAATATACAACCAAATCGCCTTAGCCTTCCATGTATGCACTCATATTTAGTGCATTATTGTTATTTGTTAAACCCTAAGTTAATTATCTAATTGATTACATGGTTGCTAAGTCGAGTCATATCTTTGTACATATTGTTTTGGGACGATTGGGACTCATGGGTAAAGTACTTATTTTATGGAGTAATGGGAAAGAACATCATATATTACCCCCGTATGTGCGTTAATCTTAAAAGTACTCCAAGTGTTTTTTGATTTTCTTAATTCGAGTCATTAGATTAGTTTATTGTAAAGTATGTAAAAATTCAAGTGTAAGGGGAATGTTCATTCCCTATGATGTATTATTTTGGATGGTAGGGTAAGAGTGTATGCACAAAAAAAAAAAAAAAAAAAAAAAAAAAAAATCGAAAAAATCAAGAAAATAAAATAGAAAAAGAAAAGAGAAAAAACATACGGACTACCATCTCTTTTCATTCTATGGTCATTTTATGTTTTTGTTATTTTTGATTTATTAGCTTAAGTCGAGTCTAGTCTTGGCTTAGCAACGCCATATTGTACATGTAATTAACCAATATTGTTAACTCGCCACCAGTAAAGACTGCCTATATCCAACAAAACCGTGTATTCCATATCCCTACACCTAACGTTACAACCCTTTGAAAGACCTCTTTAATAGTTTATCCTAGGTGCTTACGCCATGTGGTGGAGGTTTGATCCTTTCCCAAGCCTATGGTAATCTATTTTGCTATGACAGGTAGTGAGAGATGTTTTCCATTTCCATATTGTGATATTACTTTATTACACCCGAGAGATGTGAGTATTTAAACACTATTTGTGAGGTGCTAGTGTATGACCTCCGTGCTCGTCTTTGGTCTTTAGTGGAACGATTATTTGTTGTAATTACTTTTATATTAGTGTTAAATGACCCCTAACTTGTATTTTGATTAGAATAAAAGCGCATTTGCTTGAGGACAAGCAAATCTCAAGTGTAAGGGTATATGATGAGGCGAAAAATGAATCGTTTTTAAGGGGTCATTTAAGCCCCGGAATTGAATTTATTTGATCAAATATTGCCCTAAATCGTTCCTTTTGTGATTTTAGGTACTTTGGGAGTGAAATCTGGAAAAGGAAGCATTTTGGACGTTTTGGAGCATAAAAGTGAAGAAAACGGCAAAGACTTAATTTTTCATGCTGAGAACAGTACCTGACGGCGTCAAGAAGGAAATTGTGACGGCGTCAGGGGTAAAATCCATGACGACCCAGAGAGAACCTGAAGGCGTCAAGAGAAGGGCATCAAGAGTTAATATGGTGACGGCCTGCAAAAGGAGTACACGTGATGACGTCAAACCCAGATCTAGGCAGTCCGAGAATTTATTTGGCGGCGAGATGACGGCGTCAAAAATTTACTCTTGACGCCGTCACCTCACAAAATCTATATATAATTTTCTATTTTTCATTCATTATAGAGGAACTTGTGTGGAGAATACTAGGGTCGAACCTAATAAACCCTAAGTCGTTTGTAACAGTATTTTCAAGGGTTTTCACCCCCTTGAAACCTTTCATGTTCAATTGAGATAAGTCCTTTTATAATTCATTCAATATGTCTATGTGTTGTTTGAATATATCTTATGCTTGTCTTGATTTCAACATGCTAGGCTAGATCTATCATGTGTTTGCTTAGATGTAATGAAACCTAGATGTTGATTATAGGTTGATGCTTGTTTATAGTTGTATTGGATGAATGATTTCAATGTTAGGCTTAAGAAAACTGGCAGATCTCCATTGTGTAACATGCTTGAACGTCTTAAGAAACATGAACCGATATGTACTAGGTTTTAATGGTTGTATTTAATGCATGAGTAAATTCTAGTGATCCCATGTTAGGAGCTTCTTAGCCGGCTCGACATAGGAGTGAAGTAGGCGCTTATAGGATTGGGGAAGTAAGTACGCCACCCCATGAATGATATTAAGGAATACAATCTGTCATCCATGCAACTGTAACAAGTAATTGACCTGTAAAAGATATATAGGGAGTAGTGAAACCTAAGTAAACACAATTCTCTCATATATTGCTCACACCTCTAGTATAATTTAGTTTATTTTCATTTCTAGTATTTTATTGCATCTTTAGTTATTGGGTTAGTTGACTAGCAACTAATTCCGCCCAACTCCTTCAAAACCGAGATTTTTAATTGTTTTCATAAAACTTAAAAATACAAAAAAGAATCATCCCTCATCTCTAGACCTAGTCTTTAGGTTTTCTAATCCTAGCTACACTATTCCTAGCTGAACGATCAATCCCCCAGTACTTAAAACTATACTATACTACAACGATCAGGTACACTGCCTGGTGGGGGTTGTAAGCTTCTCGAGATCCCTCGAGAGGTAAAGCCTGGTGCAATCCCTACGCATCAATAATGCTAAGAGACTTTGTAGATTGATTGCTTATTTCACGTGGTCTGGAATACGATGCCATGGGAAGTTAGGGTTTATTTTAAACCTTGTGTTGCGTAACGGTTGTGGTATGCTGCGTTTCGTAGTAGGTGCTATAAGCTGATGATATGGAACAGTCCTTTGTTCCTATGGTTTCATGATTGATACATGGTTCAGCAATTTTGAGCGCCTTTGGAGTTTCGAGTTGTAAGTTAGGGTTGGTATAACCCTAGGGATAGTCTATGACAGGTTATGTTTACGCTGGTTTGCATTCAGATCCTAATTGCATTTGGCAACATTCGGTTTTCAGAATCATGTCATAGTGTTCTTCTATGTCTCATGTGCTATGTTTGTGGGACAATGAAGATGATTGGAAGTTCTACAATAACTTTGCTTTGGTGCTACAATTGTGAAACAAGCTTTTAATGTCTTATATTTCTTCACTTGTATTGTCATTGTATAGTCATTGTAGATTGTTAGTTTTTATATGTAAGTAATAAGAATGGCATGTCATTCTCATATAGTTGTTGCATGTAAGTGTCCTAAGGGACTGTGATGAGGGACTCACTCTCATCCGTTGTACTTCAATGTTTTTCGGTTAATATATTTTACCAAGGTGCAGGATTACTCCCCTTTACCAAAAAAAAAAAAAAAAAAAAACCCTAGCCTAGTCTTACCTGGTTCTAACTGGGTCTTGGCCAGAATAGCCGGCTCTTATCTGTTTCTAACTTGATCTTGGCCAGAATAGCCTAGTATTACCTGGTTCTAACTGGGTCTTGGCCAGAATAACCGAGTCTTACCTGTTTCTAACTGGGTCTTGGCCAGAATAGCCGAGTCTTACCTGGTTCTAACTGGGTCTTGGCCAGAATAGCCTAGTCTTACCGAGTCTTACCTGATTCTAACTGGGTCTTGGCCATAATAGCAGAGTCTTACATGGTTCTAAATAGGTTTTGGCCAGAATAGCCGAGTCTTACCTGGTTCTAACTTGGTCATGACCAGAATAATAGAGTCTTATCTGGTTCTAACCGAGTCTTGGCCAGAATAGCCTAGTCTTACCGAGTCTTACCTGGTTCTAACTGGGTCTTGGCCAGAATAGCCGAGTCTTACCTGGTTTTAACTGGGTCTTGGCCATAATAGCCGAGTCTTACCTGGTTCTAACTGGGTCTTGGCCAGAATAGCCGAGTCTTACCTGTTTCTAACTAGGTCTTGGCCAGAATAGCCGAGTATTACCTGGTACTAACTTGGTCTCGGCCAGAATAGCCGAGTCTTACATGGTTATAACTGGGTCTTGTCCAGAATAGCCGAGTCTTACCAGTTTATAACTAGGTCTTGGCCAGAATAGCCGAGTTTACCTGGTTCTAACCGGGTGTTGGCCAGAATAGCCGAGTCTTATCTGGTTCTAACTGGGTCATGGCCAAAATAGCCGAGTCTTACCTGGTTCTAACTGGGTCTTGGCGAGAATAGCCGAGTCTTTCCTGGTTCTAACTGGGTCTTGGCCAAAATAGCCGAGTCTTACCTGGTTCTATGGGTCTTGGCCTGAATAGCCGAGTACTACCTAGTTCAAACTGGGTCTTAGCCAGAATAGTCGAATCTTACCAGTTTCTAACTGGGTCTTGGCCAGAATAGCCGAGTCTTACCTGGTTCTAACTGGGTCTTGGCCAGAATAGCCTAGTTTAACCTGGTTCATACTGGGTCTTGGCCAGAATAGCCTAGTCTTACCTGGTTCTAATTGGGACTTGGCCAGAATAGCAGAGTCTTAGCTGGTTCTAACTGGGTCTTGGCCAGAATAGCAGAGTCTTACCTATTTCTAACTGGGTCTTGACCAGAATAGCCTAGTATTACCTGGTTATAACTGGGTCTTGGCCAGAATAGCCTAGTCTTACCTGTTTCTAACTTGGTCTTGGCCAGAATAGCCGAGTCTTACCTGGTTCTAACTGGGTCTTGGCCAGAATAGCCGAGTCTTACATGGTTCTAACTGAGTCTTGGCCAGAATAGCCGAATCTTACCTGGTTCTAACTGGGTCTTAGCTAGAATAGCCGAGTCTTACCTGGTTCTAACTGGGTCTTGGCCATAATAGCCGAGTTTTACTTATTTATAACTGGGTCTTGGCCAGTGATAAGGCGAAAAGTGTTTCGCTTTTAAAGGTCATTTAAGCCCGAATTCATGATTATTTGATCAATTATTGCCCTAAATCGTTCCTTTTGTCATTTTAGGTACTTTTGAGGAGAAATCTGGAAAAAAAAAGCATTTTGAACGTTTTTGGGGCATAAAAGTGAAGAAAATGGCAAAGTCTCTAATTCCTTGTTGGGAACAGTACCTGACGATGTCAAGGATTAACACATGACGGCATCAAGAGTGACAAAAGAGGTGGAAGTGGAATTTATAACGTGACGGCCCAGAACATTTTCAATGTTAATGGCCTGACGGCGTCACCAAGGCCGTCAGGGTCAGATTACACGTGACGGCCCAGAGTAGATTTACACATGAAGGCGTCAAGACTGGATCTAAGCAATACGAATTTCAACTTGGTGGCGAGTTGACGGCGTCAGAAGTTAATACATGACGCCGTCAGGATGCTTAGTCTATATATATTTTTCCAATTTTTCATTTTAAAGAGTGGAACAAATTGTGGAATATCAAAACACAAACCCTAGGTCGAATTTCCTGCTTATTGAATGGGTTTCAAACCCTTCTTTCTTCCATGTTTTAATAAAGATAAGTTCTCCAATAATCATTCAATATGTCTATGTATTGTTTGATTCTATCTTATGCATGTCTTTCTTTTAACATGTTAGGCTAGGTTTTTATTGTGTTTGCTTAAATGTAACCTAGATGTTGATTATTTGTTGATTGTTTGTTTATAATTGTTATGGATGATTGTATTTGATGTTAGGCTTAAGAAAACTGGCAGACTTCCATTGGTAACTTGCTTGAACATCTTAAGAAACATGATTGGAGGTGTACTACAATTTTTGGTTGTATTTAATGCATAAATGAATTCTAATGATCCCATGTTAGGAGCTTTTAGTCGGCTCAACATAGGAGTGAAGTACGATCTTATTGAGATAAGGAATATTGTACACGGCCCTACGACTAGTATTAAGGAATATAACCCGTCATCCATGCAATTGTAACAAGCTAATCAACCGGTAAAAGATATCTAGGGAGTAATGAAATCTAAGTAAACACATCATTTCTCATTATTGTTTCCACCACATTAGTTTAATTTCATTTCTTTTATTTTATTTTGATTGCATTTGTAGTTAATTGGGTTAGTTGACTAGCAACTAATTCCGCCTACTCCTTCAAAACCCGAGATTTTACTTGCTTTCATAAAATATAAAAAATACAAAAAGAATCATCCCTCACCTCTAGACCTAGTTTAGTAGGCTTTCTAATCCTAGCGACACTATTCCTGAGTTGAACGATCAATCCCCCGGTACTTGTCACTAGACTATACTACAACGATCAGATACACTGCCTGGCGGGGATTGCAAGCTTCTCAAGATCCATTGAAAGGTAAAACCTGTTGCGAGGGCGCAATCCCCCGTATCAAGTTTTTGGCGCCGCAGCCCGGGGAATAGTTATTGTCTAGGTTAGAATTTCTTTTTATTAGGTATACTTGCTAGATTCCTTTCTAATAAGATTTTTATTTTTATTTTTAGGTTTTCTTTAGTCTATCTCATTTCTTTGTTCCTTTGTTCGTAAACTATCTCGATGGATAACAATAGCATTGATCGTTTGATTCCTGTTATTCGTGTTTTTCGTCGTAGGATTTTCCAAATACCCGCCCCAATCCCTTTAGTGGAAGATGAGAACCCACCTAAACTCTCGCCTAACCATCACTTTGACAATAATTCTGAGATGGAGGAGTCTGACCATGATAATGACCATAGGGCTAGTCCTTTTTACTATTCGGACTCCGATGAGGACCTAGATGATGGTGATGTAATTAATGAGGATAGGATGGAAGATGAGGTGGACCCTCTTAGGTATGTCGACCCTAGAACAAAGATTGAGAATAATAGCTCATTTAATATGCAATTTCCTTGTAAAATTAGATTTAGGAGCTTTGATGCCTACCTTAACTCATCTCTACCAATGAACATAATCTCGCGTAGTGAATGCAATAAAATTATGGTAGATGAGTTAGAATACAAAGGAGATAATATTGTTGCTAGGGCAATGACATTGCATGTGTTTGTAGGAAGCTTTGTTTATCTGGTTGAGTTCATGGTTATGGAGAATCTAGGAGAATTTATCGATAGTAAGTTAACCCAAGTTGTGTTTGGAAAACCCTTCAAAAGGTTAACCAACCTTGATGAAAAACTTATGGAAGGGTTAATTACATTCTCGGATGGGGATGAAGATTTTGTTTACCAAATGCCCTGTGCACACCCTAGGTTCAAGGATTTTTCTATGGAGAAATGTAATAGATATCCACCCCTTGAAATGCTAAGTGAGAATGATAAAAGGAAAGAGTTTAAATATCCTCATGAAAAGAATAAAAGGCATTATCGCTGATGTTTAGAGCTAAGTGATAACTATAAGAAAGATGAGGCGACTATTAGATGGCTCACACTAGGGTATGTGAGCATAAGTGACACACGATAGCCCATGACCTTGAGTCTAGCTACAAGACTCGTTAATAAAGAAAAGCACTTCTTGGGAGGCAACCCATGTTTTGTATGTTTTTATTTGTTTGATTTTATTTGTTTCCGTATGCATGTCTTATTTTTATTGTTGGTAAATCATGTTTCAAAATAAATTGTGAAAATGCTTTATTTTGTTTTTAACTTCGTCTTAATTACATATAAAGGTATTTTGCAAAAGCTAAGTGTAAGGAAAATCTAAATTTGTTTATAAGAACGAAAATGAGCATGATTCACTACAATATTAAATGAGCATGTATATTAGTATTTGTTAGAGTCAAATGCTTGTATCGAGTCATAATGATGTTTTGCAGGATTTTCCAGGAAATAAGGCACAGGTTTTTCCAGAAATTTTCCGGAAACTTAACATAAGATTTTTCCAGGAACATTCTGACGGCTTCAGGAGTCACAACCTGACGGCTTCAAGTACTAAAATTCTGAAAATTTTTGCGAGTTTTGTTTAAACTGGAGTCTTAAAGTTTTTGTTGATTCTTTAGTTTTATAAACTCCAGGAAATCTGCAAACATTCATTCCACAAGCATTATATCTTAAATTGTTTTCTAGGATTTGTTAGTATATATAGATTGCCGCCGATTTTACGCGAGGTTTGCCTTGATTGTTTTCTCAGGTTTAACAGGTTGTATATGACAAGAAGATGATTTATATTTCTGGAGGGAAACTTTCAACGTTCATTTTCTTGGAGGAAGATCTAACCTTGTTAACACACTATCCACACCGAACGAATCAGGGGAGTATTTGTTTTCATTCTTTTACTTGCTTTACTTTTACATCCTTTAATTGAACATTGGGGACAATGTTCATCCTAAGTGTAAGGGGAGGGCAAATGATGATACCTTATAGGATATAATTGCACTTGAGTTTGTTTGTTTGATAGTAGGTGTGTAATAAAACTAAGAGAAATACTTTTTAGGGCAATTTTAGCACCAAATTTAAATTTTTTTACAACATTTAGGAGTGAAAGTTTAGCCTTAACAAGCGTCTCATGGATAGGAGTTGTATGACTAACACAAAACCGTACCACTTAAAAAAATTTTCCACCCAAATATGTGAGGTTCTCCTTTAGATTTGATATGAAAAACATTTATTATTAGTGCTTATGAGTGTACCGGTAGCATTTAGATTCTAGAACTTGCGTTAGTGATGCATCCCGAGACCGCTAGTGAGACTACATTCGTGTAGTAGGATTTACTACATGATAAGAGGCATTAGGATCACCCTTGTGTTAAACCCGTATCATAATTACTTGACCATTTAAGTCATATTACTTGACTAATAAAGTCAATTAATCTTTTTCACACATTTGCGTTGTACTCATTTTTAGTACATGATACCCCT
The DNA here is from genome assembly GCA_030686995.1 of Artemisia argyi. Taxonomy (NCBI): domain Eukaryota; kingdom Viridiplantae; phylum Streptophyta; class Magnoliopsida; order Asterales; family Asteraceae; genus Artemisia; species Artemisia argyi. The sequence continues at coordinate 156,152,411 of CM060690.1, read as the reverse complement.
AGTACACCCCTCCGAGCCTATCTTTTCGTTTCTAACTTTAAGCATCTTACTTAAAGGAAGAATTTGTTACAACCCACCCAAATGTACAACCAAATCGCCTTAGCCTTCCGTGTATGCACTCATCTTTAGTGCATTATTGTTATTTGTTTAAACCTTTAGTTAATTATCTAATTGATTACATGGTTGCTAAGTCGAGTCATATCTTTTACATATTGTTTTGGGACGATTGGGACTCATGGGTAAATTACTTGTGTTATGGAGTAATGGGGAAGAACATCATATATTACCCCCATATGTGCGTTAATATTTAAAAAGTACTCCAAGTGTTTTGATTATCTTGATTCGAGTCATTAGAGTAGTTTATTGTAAAGTATGTAAAAATTCAAGTGTAAGGGAAATGCAAATTCCATACAATTTATTATTTTGGATGGTAAGGTAAAAGTGTATGCAAAAAAAAAAAAAAAAAAAAAAAAAGAAAAAAATGGTTGAGAAAAAAAATAGAAAAAGAAAAAGAGAAAAAACATATGGACTACTATCCCATTTCATTCTATGTTTATTTTAAGTTTTCGTTATTTTTGATTTCTTAGCTTAAGTCGAGTCGAGTCTTCGCTTAGCAACGCCATATTGTACATGTAATTAACCAAGATGATTAACTTGCCACCAGTAAATATTGCATTTATCCAACAAAACCGTGTTTTCCATATCCCTACACCTAATGTTATAACCCTTCAAAAGACCTCTTTGATAGTTTATCCTAGCTGCTTACGCCAAGTGGTGGAGGTTTGATCCTTTCCCAAGCCTATGGTAACCTATTTGCTATGACAGGTAGTGAGAGATGTTTTCCATTTCCTTATTGTGATATATATTTTATTACATCGGAGAGATGTGAGTATCTAAACACTATTTGTGAGGTGCTAGTGTATGACCTCCGTGCTTGTTTTTTGTTTTTAATGGAACGATTATTTGTTGTAATTACTTTTATATTAGTGTTAAATGACCCCTAGCTTGTATTTTGATTAGAATAAAAGCGCATTTGCTTGAGGGCAAGCAAATCTCAAGTGTAAGGCTATTTGATGAGGCGAAAAGTGTACCGCTTTTAAGGGGTCATTTAAGCCCGAATTTGTGATTATTTGATCAATTATTGCCCTAAATCGTTCCTTTTGTCATTTTAGGTACTTTTGAGGAGAAATCTGGAAAAGGAAGCGTTTTGAACGTTTTTGGAGCATAAAAGTGAAGAAAACGACAAAGTCTCTAATTCCTTGCTGGGAACAGTACCTGGCGACGTCAAGGATTAATACATGACGACGTCAAGAGTGACAAAAGAGGTGTAAGTGGAATTTATAACGTGACAGCCAAGAACATTTTCAATGGTAATGGCCTGACGGCGTCACCAAGGCCGTCAGGGTCAGATTACACGTGTCGGCCCAGAGTAGATTTACACATGAAGGCGTCAAGACTGGATCTAGGCAATACGAATTTCAACTTGTCGGCGAGTTGACGGCGTCAGAAGTTAATACATGACGCCGTCAGGATGCTTAGTCTATATATATTTTTCCAATTTTTCATTGTAAAGAGTGGAACAAATTGTTGAATATCAAAACACAAACCCTAGGTCGAATTTCCTGCTTATTGAAGGGGTTTCAAACCCTTCTTTCTTCCTTGTTTTAATAAAGATAAGTTCTCCAATAATCATTCAATATGTCTATGCATTGTTTGATTCTATCTTATGCTTGTCTTTCTTTTAACATGTTAGGCTTGGTTTTTATTGTGTTTGCTTAGATGTAGTGAAACCTAGATGTTGATTATTGGATGATTGTTTGTTTATAATTGTTACGGATAATTTTATTCGATGGTAGGCTTAAGAAAACTGGCAGACTTCCATTGGTAACTTGGTTGAACGTATTAAGAAACATGATCGGAAGTGCACTACGATTTTTGGTTGTATTTAATGCATAAGTGAATTCTAATGATCCCATGTTAGGAGCTTTTAGTCGGCTTGACATAGGAGTGAAGTAGTATCTTATAGAGTTAGGGAATATTGTACACGGCCCTACGACTAGTATTAAGAAATATAACCCGTCATCCATGCAATTGTAACAAGTTAATCAACCGGTAAAAGATATCTAGGGAGTAATGAAATCTAAGTAAACACATCATTTCTCATTATTGTTTCCACCACATTAGTTTAATTTTATTTCTTTTATTTTATTTCGATTGCAATTGTAGTTAATTGGGTTAGTTGACTAGCAATTAATTCCGCCCACTCCTTCAAAATCCGAGATTTTACTTGCTTTCATAAAATATAAAAAATACAAAAAGAATCATCCCTCACCTCTAGACCTAGTTTAGTAGGCTTTCTAATCCTAGCGACACTATTCCTGAGTTGAACGATCAATCCCCCGGTACTTGCCACTATACTATACTACAACAATCAGTTACACTGCCTGGCGGGGATTGCAAGCTTCTCAAGATCCCTTGAGAGGTAAAACCTGTTGCGAGGGCGCAATCCCTCGTATCAGCCAGAATAGTCGAGTCTTACCTGGTTCTAGCCGCTTCTTGGCCAGAATAGCCTAGTATTACCTGGTTCTAACTGGGTCTTGGCCAAAATAGGCGAGTCTTACCTGTTTCTAACTGGGTCTTGGCCAGAATAGCCGAGTCTTACCTGTTTCTAACTGGGTCTTGGCTAGAATAGCCGAGTCTTACCTAGTAACTGGGTATTGGCCAGAATAGCTTAGTCTTACCTAGTTCGAACTGGGTCTTGGCCAGAATAGCCGAGTATTACCTGGTTTTAACTGGGCCTTGGCCAAAATAGCCTAGTCTTACCTCTCTTACTTTGTTCTAACTGGGTCTTGGCCAGAATAGCCGAGTCTTACCTGGTTCTGACTGGTTCTTGGCTAGAATAGCCCAGTCTTACCTGGTTCTAACTGGTCTTGGTCAAAATAGCCGAGTCTTACCTGGTTCTAACTAGGTCTTGGCCAAAATAGCCGAGTCTTACCTGTTTCAAACTGGGTCTTGGCTAGAATAGCCGAGTCTTACATGGTTCTAACTGGGTCTTTGGCAGAATAGCTTAGTTTTACATAGTTCTAACTGGGTCTTGGCCAGAATAGCCGAGTTTTACCTAGTTCTTACCGGATCTTGGCCAGAATAGCCGAGTCTTACCTGGTTCTAACTGGGTCTTGGCGAGAAAAAACCCACAACCCGCGGGTACCCGCCATAAATGGGTGGGTAAATGCGTCAATTTGTACCCACGGGTGGGTTGTGGGTGAAAATCTTTACCTGTCAGTGGGTGGCGGGTGGGTGACGGGTGAGGCATACCCATCGCGGGTAAACCCATGACACCCATTTAAAATACCCACGGGTACGTTAAAATACCCGTAGGTGTACCCATAAACCCATGTTATAATTAATTATGCTAATTAAAATATTTATGATGTTGTTGGTATACATTTAACAGTTACCAACAAGTCTCAAAAAAACACATTAATCTAAAAGTTTGTTTGAGTTTCAAGACTAAAAAGAGAGTATGAAAGATCAAATAATCAAAGCTGTATTTGGCAAATTGATTGGTATCTTATTACGTAGTTTCATAGTTAGTTTTCATACCATCGTTTTGTAATTTTGTTGCATAACACTATCCCATGGGTTTACCCATGGGCAACAAATACCCGCGGGCAAGGGCATGGGTAGAAATTTGTACCCATTGGTGGGTGACGGGTGGGTGATGGGTGAGAAAAAAACTACGTGGGCGGGTGACGGGTTAGAGGTACCCGTGGCCATTGCCCACGGGTGCCATCCCTAGGTAGAATTGTCATTATCACTCTTATTTGACCCCACCCACACCATTTGCACCTCCATTCTCCCGTCCTATTTTTTTCATGCATTCTCAAACACAATAAAAGTTAATCTCCATCATGTTGGTCCCTTTTACTTGGTTATCAATAACTAAAAAGCTAATGTAACCAAGATATAAGACTTTTAACACAGATGTATAATTGATTAACGATAAAGCAACGTAAAGATAAGAGACAATATTTTTCAACGTTCAATTCTTTATTAGAAGTTAATCAAAAAGAATCATACCCAAGTGTTCACTTAGGATTGAAACGACAAGTATGGTGTTGACTCCTCTCTAAATTCAAAACTATGTTAGAATGACAACTGAGGTCACACTGAGCTATCTCAGGGACTATGTTGTACTTTGGAGGAGTAAAAGTGGTGTGTGAATGCTTTGCATTAATTGCACAAACTTGTCAACTTTTACTCCTCACTTATGTTGCCTATTTATACATAAGTATGAACAACTCTAATATACAATGGACATAAGCCTTCCTTAATAAAATCTTGATAGATTTTATTCTCTGGCAAAGGAACCTTCTTTGGGTTAAGTCCAAAAGGTGCTTTCTGATGACAGACTGGATTTAACCATTTGGGGAAAGTTTGACCTTAAAGTGATAAAACACTTTAGTGAACTAGTTCAAACTTTCCTGCCTAATCCCGCCAAATCTTCAGTCTTCAAGTCATCAGTCTTCAGTACCTTTAATCGTTGTTGAGGAGTCTTGGGGTTCAGTGAGTTATAGTCATCCTCACTGAACCCATCACCTTCTTCTTGGCTTAGATGCCACTCACTGAGTTCCGCCTCACTGAATTGAGAACCTTTCTTCTTAGGCTCGGTCTAAGCATCCTGAAGATGACTCACTGAGTTACTGTTCACTCAGTGACTTGTTTATACTTAGGTGATTTTACGTTCAAATCCTTGTTAGAAGAAGATTGGAGAATTCAGTGACCCAACAATCTCCCCACAAATAGGGCTATTTAAACATACAAATAACCCTATTTGAACATACAAATAGCCTAAGTGTTTCTTGATTCAGTATGAGTTGACAGGGGTCTTCATCTCATACTGAATGTTGATGTAATTACAAGTAGGACACATAACTTAAAAAAACATCAAAGTTTATTAATAGCTATTACAAGTCCTACAAATTACAAAAAAAAATTAAAAGTGATAATTGTTGCAGATTAGATATTCAGTTGATAGCCAAGTGCATCAAGCTTAGCCTTCTTTGATCTCAGGAGGTGTCTCTCAGGGTGCTCCTCAATCATAGCTTTAAGGTCCTGGCAGAACCTTACGTTTTCAGCACACCTAATAGGAGAAGCCAGCATCAGGTACATCAGCATCGCCTTAATCCCTGCCCTGTCCATGTCAGACCATCTTTGGAAAGCAGGGTTTCCATACTCATCAGTAAAGCATAGACCTCTATCAGGGACTTCAAACACCACATTGTTCATGAAGGTGATGCCTTCAGGAAGGGACCTGTCACAATCCAATCCTGGGACCTTGATCTCAGGCTCTAACTCAACTTGCTTCCTTTTCCTTTTGGAGACCTTTGGTGGAGCAGTCTCTGTTGTTGAAGCAGGAAGAAGGGAGGGAATGTTCAGAGCTTCAGGCATTGCTTTCAGTCTGTCATACCTTTCCTTCAGTGACTTGAGAAGGTTGGGTACCACATCATTGTTCTTCTTGGCAATGATGGGACGAAGCTCATCAAGTTCAGTGATGCCAAAGTCAGCAAACCTGAATGGTTTGTGGACGTCAATCACTCTTTTATCTAGTCCCCTGAAGACAGTGACCACTGCAGGATTGGTGTTACGATGGATTTGAATGTCAGTGATGGTTTCAGGTTTCAGCCTTTCTTTCATCACCCAAGTACACCTTTAAATCCTGGTCTTTCTTACTTGAGCGTCCTTCCTAAGCTTTGCTTCCCTTTCCCATTTGAGAGCACTCATTTCTTCTTCATGAGCCTTTTTAAAGGCAGCACCAGCTTGCTCAGTGGCTAGTACCTCAGTATCCAATCCAATCTTTTCAGCCTCCTCATGAACAACCTTAATAAGAGTAGGCTTGCTCATTCTCTCTTCTTCAGCCACCTTTTGTAGTATGTCAACTCTTTCCATGTGGGCTTGAATTTCAGCATTGGTGAGATGATGTATAATTCGATTGATTTCAAACGGGACTCTAATGGGTTCATCAGGGTCATATCTGACTATGTTGGAGGCATGCTTGAGCACTGATTCAGGTTCAGAGGTGGTAGCAATACTTTTTCCTTTGTCCTGCTTGAGAGTTTAGGAGACTGGTTCCTCTTGTGGTGGAACTTCTGTGATTGGAACGACATTAGTGACATGCTCCCCCTCATTGTGAGAGGGCTGTCCAACTTCTTGTTCATCAGTATTAGGGGCTTCAGTAACATTCTCCCCCTTAACTGTTGCCTGAGCTGCAGTGATGGCAAGAGTTGGTGGTACTAACGCAGAAGTAGAGGCATCCTTGAAGGCTTGAAAGATCTCTGTCATCATAGACTTGATTTCGGCAGTATCCTGCTGAATGGTAGATACTTTGGAATCAAGAGTAGCCTGCGCACTTTCAAGGGCTGTCATCCTGGAACCCATAGTCCATGCCAGAGAAGTGGACTTTTGGGACTGAGCTGCCACTGATTCTTCCAATGTGGTAATGGAAAATTTTAGAGACTCCACCGTTGAGCTGAGACCCTGAACATTTGATCCCTTTAGCAAGCCAAGTAACTCAGTAAGGGTCAATGAGTTTACCTGATAAGTCTCAGATGCCTGAAGAAGCTTCCTGGTTATCTCAGGATCATCTTTGACTGATTCTTGAACAGACTGAATCCCTGCATTTAGCTTGTTGAGGGATTCCAAAAACTGGTTCAGGTAGCTGACCATCTTTGTCATGGAGAAGTCAAGGGAGGAGTTTTGTTCCCTGACATCCTCATGAAATTCAGCAACACGTTCTTTGAGATCACAGTAGTGAACCGCTTGTTCAGTATGCATATCAAAAACTTCATCAGTGACCCCTCGGAACAAAGCATTGGTTGCCTTCTTGATGAACTTGGTAAAAACTTTCTCAGTGAGAGGAGCTTGATCATCATCTTAGGAATCTGATGCGGAGTTAGTTTCAGCAGCCTCAGTGTCAGAGGGTTGAGGAGACTGAGGGATTGGTTCAGGGACTGTCTCCTCAACCACCATATCATCTCCAGCTTCAAAAATCTCCTCATCACTGTGGAAGTCATCATCAGAGAACAGGGCTGCCTGAGCATCAGCCAGGGAGTGAATCTGCAACAAAAGGTTATCCGGCTCCTCTTCATAAGAAGACTTGCTTTCGTTTTGGCCAGGTCCTAACCCCTCTAATCCAGTAGACTGGGTTTTATCTACCTGATCCTTAGAGCCAGTTCCCAAGTTGTGGGCACCTCCAAAAGTGAGTGTTGTTTCCCTATCAGCGAGTTGTTTGTTTCTCTCTGAGTCTTGGGGAAGAGTTTGTGTGCCCTCAGACAAAAGCTTTGATTTGCACACGTCCTCGTCAGGCATATGAGTGGCGATGCCCCCCTTTTCAATAGGCTTGTTCTGGCCTGTCGAAGATTTAGAGGCGAAACTCCCTGTTGCTTGGGTTGTGATTTACCCGAGCCTTTGGCAGGACGTGAGTGTTTATGGGCCCTCTTCTCAGTAGAGTAGTGCTGCCCTACTGAGGATCTAGGTCCCTTTTCTCCCTGAAACCCTGATTGTGATTTTTCAGTGTCTTTAACAGGATGTGATTGTTTGTGGGCCCCCTTCTCAGTGGAGTAGTGTTGTCCCACCGAGGATATAGGACCCCTTGCTCCCTGAGACCCTAGTTATGATTTCCCAGAGCCTTTAGCAGGATGTGGAGGTTGGGTTGGTTCCAACTCCACTGACTTGTTTATGTCAGCAGAGCCTTTGGGAACGGGTTCGCCCGAGGACACTGAGTGTGATGTCTCAGTGACCTTCGTTGGCCTTTGTTTTGGGGCCAAAGATTGGCTTATGATCCTGAGGGTGTCAGCAGTGAGGGTCTGTTGTTGTTGCCCCCTTTTGTCAGGCTTAGGGGCAGAGGACTCAGTGGCGAGTGACTTGGGTTGAGCCACCTTCCTGGACCTCTGTCCCTTCTTCCTCTTCACCTTTTTGGTGGGAGAGGGAATTGGTGATATTATGTTGTCACCTTGGATAGCAGTTAGCATATACGTGGTCAGGGCGACAGGTGTTACCTCAGCAGGGTCACGAGAGTAATTTGCCTTATGTACGACATCAGGTTCAAAGCCAACACTGTCAGGCTTGATATACTCGGACCCTAATAAGTCATTTAGGGCACAGGAAATGAATCTAGGGTAAGACATAAGTTTTTGCCTAGACTTCCCACCCAATTTTGCTATGAGGTCCCTGAAGATAATTTCTCCAAGGTTAATTTTTATACCCTCAATGAGACAGTACACTATCATTGATTGAGTAGTGTTTAGTTGCTTAGTAGAGGATTTATTCCCCCCAAGGACCTAAATAACAAATGTCATCAGAATCCTCCAGGGGGCAGGGAACCATGTTTTGATAATGGGGGCTTTGGACAGAAGGGCCCCTGGAGTCACATCAGGATGATGTTTATCATAGGGCCCAAGTTCCAAAAGGAGTTGCCTAACATCCTCTTCAGTGGGTTAGGCTGCAAAGGTCTCAGCATAGTCAAGGCCTGTGGCTTTGACAAAGGTCTTATAGTCAAGAGTGAGGAACTTTGTTCCATTCTTTACTGAGAACCTTATTTTGGCCTCCTTTGGTGCATCAGGGTTTTCAACCACCGCTGTGCATTAGAATTCCCTCAAGTAGTCATGATAGATGACCGAGGGGGTATTTGTGAATGTGGTGGTGAGAAAACAGTTTTGAAGGAACTTCACCACATCCCTGTATTCAGGGAACCCTTCAGGGTAGGTAAAGTTCCCCACCACATTATTTTTGGTAAGGTCTAAGCTTTCCATTTGGAAATCCACATTGGGTGCGCATTTAATGACTTTAGAAGAAGCCATTTGAGAAATAATGGTCTGGTTTTAGAAAAAGGTTTGGATTAAAAAAGAAACACACAGAGTTTTGAAAGCAATTTGTTCTTGAATAAAAATTGCAAGAGTTTTGTTAAAATTTTTAAAGCGTGTGTGTGTTCTTCTTTGTGGGGGTATTTATAAAGTGTGAATTAGGGAAGTGATGTTGCGGATATCAAAGGGTTTTGTTATTAAACCAAAACGGTATAATAATGTGTGTTTGATATCCGCATTAATTATCACAATTCCCATTACCCTATTTTCTCTCAACATGATGGGGTGAACAGTTGTGTGGCTCTGCAAAAAGACACTTTTGCAGAGTGATATCATCACAACTATTTGTGTGTGAGAGAGCATTTAATGCTCAGTGGTATTTGGTGAGAAAAATGTGAGGGCCCAAGATGTGGAATGGATGCCAGTTGTGAAAGCGATATATATTCCTATATTTAATAGGAATCAGTTACCTACCTGGGACATTTACTAACTAAGTACTTAGAGCATTTTGTTAGGGTATTCAATGCCATTTGACATCTTGAGCTCCCTGAATGAATTTTTAATTCAGAATTGGGTAGTTCAGGAAGGTTGTGATCAGGGACCTAGAAAATTTATATCAGGTTGGAGCACTTTTGATCAGTTGCCTGATTCTATGTCCAACATGCCCAATTCAGCTTTCAATCTTGTGAAAGTGGGTTCATCCAAGGGTTTTGTGAAGATATCAGCTAACTGATACTCAGTGGGGATGAAATGTAATTCAATTTCTCCATTCATGATGTGGTTCCTGATGAAATGGTATCTTATGTCAATGTGTTTGGTTCTTTGATGAAGCACTGGGTTATTTGAGATGGCTATGGCACTAGTGTTATCACAAAAGATGGGTACCATCTTGTACTGAATGCCATAGTCACTCAGTTGGCTCTTCATCCAGAGTACATTTGCACAACATCCTGCAGCCGCCATGTATTCAGCTTCAGCTGAGGACATAGCCACTGACTGTTGTTTCTTTGTACTCCAACACACAAGTTTACCACCAAGAAATCGACAAGATCCTGGGGTACTTTTTCTGTCCATATTGCATCCTGCATAGTCAGAGTTAGTGTACCCTTTGAGATCAAATCCTGAGCATTTTGGGTAATACAAACCAAGGTTTGATGTACCCTTCAGGTACCTGAAGATTCTCTTGACAGCAGTGAGATGAGACTCTTTTGGATCAGCCTGATATCTTGCACACAGACAGACTGAGAATTGGATGTCAGGCCTAGATGCAAGTAAGTACATCAGAGAGCCTATCATTCCCCTGTATTGGGTTTGGTTCACTGATTTTTTAGTGAGTTCAGGGCCAAGGTTGTTTGGAGAAACCATAGGAGTCTTTACTAAAGAGCAATCAGTGAGCTCATACTTCTTCAGTAGGTTCCTCAGGTATTTTTCTTGGCAAATGGATATTCCTTTCTTAGTTTGTTTGATTTGGAGTCCAAGAAAGTATGTGAGTTCACCCATCATGCTCATTTCAAACTTTGTGGTCATCAGTTTCTCAAACTGTTTGCAAAGTTTGTAGCTTGTGGAGCCAAAGATGATGTCATCAACATACACTTGAACAAGAATGACATCACTTTTTGTTCTGTAGATGAACAGTGTGTTGTCAATCTTTCCTCTAACAAACTTGTTTTGGATCAGGAAGGCTGAAAGAGTTTCATACCATGCCCTGGGAGCTTGTTTCAGTCCATAAAGGGCCTTGTTAAGCTTGTAGACATGGTTGGGGTATTCACTACTTTCAAAACCAGGAGGTTGTTGCACATAGACATCTTCTTTGATGTTACCATTTAGGAATGCACTTTTGACATCCATTTGGTAAACTTTAAAGTTCATGTAGGTTGCATAGGCTAGGAAGATCCTGATGGCTTCCATTCTAGCAACAGGTGCAAATGTTTCCTCATAGTCTATACCTTCCTGTTGATTATATCCTTTGGCAACCAGTCTTGCTTTGTTTTTGATGACTGTGCCATTCTTATCGGTCTTGTTTTTAAAGACCCATTTTATACCAATGATTAAAACACCCTGAGGGCATTTAACAAGGGTCATGACATCATTTCTGTCAAATTGTTCCAATTCATCTCTCATGGCCTGAACCCAACTTTCATAAGTCAGGACTTCTTTGATATTTTTAGGCTCTATTTCAGAGAGATAGTTAGGATAAAGACATATATTGGCAGTGGCTGCTTTGAGTTTTGCAGCCTTGCTTCTTGTTAGCATGCCTTCAGTGGGTTCACCAATGATGTTCACAAGTTCAATAACTTTGGATCTAGCCCAGCTATCCTGAGGTCTAGGATAGGAATTTGAGCTTGTAGGAGCCTGATTGGGTTCAGACTCAGGAACATGAGGTGACTCAACAATATGTACTTCAGTGACATTTATGGGAACAACTTGCTCTGAGGGTTCCTGAACAATTTGTTCAGTGGTTGCAGTCTCATTGGAGACCTGCTGAGTTTCAATGAACTCACTGATGGTTGGTTGGGGTAGGTTGTGAGGGATGATGTAGTAGGAGACATCAGCATCAGCTTGGTATTGGGTTGAGGGGTTGTTCTCAGGATGATACTCATCAAGGGGATACCTTGATGAGTCATCAATACCAATTTCTTCAACTGAGGAATTTGAGAACCTGATGGATTCAGTGCTCTCATCAACAGTAATGTGATAAGCTTCCTCAGTTTGTTGTCTCTTTGTGTTGAACACCCTGAAGGCTTTGGAAACCAGAGAATATCCCAAGAAGTATCCATCATCAGCTTTGGCATCAAACTTACCTAAGTGATCCTTGTGATTGTGAATAAACACAGGACACCCAAATACATGAAAGTAGCTGATGTCAGGGATCCTTCCTTTGAATATCTCATAGGGTGTCTTATTGTGCCTTTTCACAATAATGGACCTATTTTGAGTGTAGCAGGCTGTTTTAACTGCCTCAGTCCAAAAGTGTTTTGAGAGGACTAAGCCATTTAACATTGTCCTTGCTGCCTCAATGAGTGTTCTATTCTTCCTTTCAGCTACTCCATTTTGTTCAGGAGTATAGGGAGAAGTGAAATTTTGAGAAATTCCTTTCTCATCACAAAAACACTCAAGGTCTTGGTTTTCGAATTCAGTGCCATTGTCAGTTCTAATTTGTTTAACTTTAACATTATTTTGATTTTCAATGTTCCTGACAAATGACATGATGGTTTCAGCTGCCTGACTCTTTTTGGTCATGAAGTAAACCCAAGTGTATCTTGAGTATTCATCCACTATGACCAGAGTATACTTCTCATGGTGAATGGACATTGGACTGATAGGTCCAAAAAGGTCCATATGGAGAAGATGAAGGCAGCTTTTGATAGAAAAGGTTTGTTTGGTTTTGAATGATGCCCTGTGGTGTTTTCCTTTTTCACAAGCAGAACAAGGCTTGTCTTTGGTATACACCAGGGATGGAAGGCCCAGAACTTTGTTCTGTTTGGCCAGGTTGTTGATGCTCTTGAAGTTGAGATGAGAGAGTCTCTTATGCCAGAGCAAGTTGATTGTCTCACTTGCCTTTGAGAATAGACAAGTCCCATTTTGAGTCAGGGATGACATGTCTAGTACATAGACATCATCCCTCCTGGGGGCAATCAACACTACTTCCTTGTTGGCATTAAATATGGTCCCTCTCTTGTCATCAAACTGAACTATGTATTTTGCATCACATAGTTGGGAAACACTTATCAGATTATACTTGAGACCATTAACATAAGCTATTCTTGTATAAACTAAACCATTGTAGTTTACTGAACCATAACCTTCAGTGGGAGCTGATGAGTTATCACCAAATACTACTTTGGGTCCTGGTTCTTCCACATATTTGTGCAGATAACTTTTCACACCAGTCATACTCCTAGAGCATCCATTGTCGAGGTGCCAAGTAGGATCCCTGATGTGTTTCTGCATAAACAGTAAACTGGGTTAGTTTTTCTTGTTGACCCACCTTCTAGTGGGCTTAGTCCTCAGGGACTTTTTGAATTTAGCTAATGAATCATGGTCTGAAGTTGTGTGTACTGAGCTTCCACATGTTTTACATTTTGTGGAGGTTGATGCCTCAGTTGACTGAGAAGGGTTGGTGGGGGTTTTCCTTCTGGACTGAATGATCTTGTCATGTCCTTTGGTTTCATGGGAGGGATCTCCATAGATGTCACAACAATTTTTCATCATACAATCATCAGGAAGATGATCATTGAAACCACAGTGAGGACATGGCAAGAAAGGCTTAGCCTTCAGTCTCTATTTGGAAGGTGAGGCATACTGATAGCCTTGAGTATTGTATAGACCTTGTGCCTTTAAAGAAGTAGTGTGAGAGATGTGATCACAAGTTCTGTGGTCCTCTTGTTTGCATATCATGCAGAACAGGACTCTGTAGCATTTATCAGTGCTGTGATTAGGATAATTGCACAGCTCACATCTCACTGAAGGTCTGGGTGTGGTCTTTGGTTTAGAAGAACTTGAGAATACTGATGGGTTTTTAAATTTTGAGTCAGAAGGTTTTTCAGTAGACTCAATTTTCTCACTCAGCATCCTGACAAGTTCAGCAAGCTGATCAAATTTTGAATCAGTGCTTTCATGTTTCACTTCAGTAGGCACTGAAGGTGTGTGGTGTTCAGTGGGTGCAGGAGTAGGTCTCTTCAGAATAGTCTTTCCTAACCCTGATTTCTCCTTGGGAGAATGGGGTTGATAGACTGATGGTGCAAGGTCAGAATTCGGTTCAGCTCCCTGAAGTTTTTTCAGTGGAGGGAGTGGTGATTGAGAATCAGACTTAGACTCAGTGATGGACTCAGTAGGACTAAGTTCATTAGTGACTCCTAGCAGCTCCTTGATAGCCTGACTTTCAGGCTCCAGGATTCTTCCAGTGTTAAAGTTTGGCAGCTTACTGTCAGGATTGATTCTTTCAATCCAATCACTGTGTTTAGGCGCAAGTTCTTTGCTAGAGAGTATGTTGGCTGACAAAAAAGTTGTTAAATAGCTACTCTCCCCAGATTCTTCAGTGAGTTGATCTTCACCCATAGCAACCTTTTTGGTGCTGGGTGTAAGACTCAGTGTTTCATAAAGTTTGGGGTTTTTCTGAGTCCATTTCCAAATAACAGCCTTTTCTTTCTTAAGTTCTTCCTGAAGAGCTTGATTTTGTTTTACAAGTTCAGAATTTTGAATTTGAAGTGTTACACTTTCAAGCTTAGCTTGTTTTAAAGCAAGTAGTTCATCTCTACATTGATTTAATTCAAAACTCAGTTTGTTAAATTTAGAAAACAAATTAAGTCTTTGCTCTTCAACATACTTAAGATCAACATTAATATAATCTAAGTAATATTTCCAATCAGCATCATCATCCATAGAAAGTAAGATGTTTATCTTTCTCATTGTGATGTTCACCCATTCACCATTTCTGGCATGACCTTTTCCAACAACAAGCTTGTTATCCTCTGAGAGAGCCATCAGGGCACTTATGTAAACTTCTTCATTGTCATCAGAGGACACTTCAACTTCATCCCAGTCAAAGGTTTCAGCAACAAGCCCTTTGTTCTTAGCCTGAGAAGGCTTTGGAGCCTGAGGTAGTTGAGTGACTGTTGAGGATGATTCAAGAAGGGAAAGTTTGGCTTTAGCCTTCCTGTATTTGGCTTCAAAGTCAATTTTAGGGGCTTTTTCAAATCTTTGACTAGATTAAAGCAATTTGGGTTGAAACTTGCTGGGTCCTGAAAAAGAGTTATTTCTTGAAAATTTGAAAGATGGTTCTGAGGTTGTTTTTGAAAAACAATCTTTTGCAAAATGGCCCTTTTTGCCACATTTAAAACACTCAGTGTTTTCATTTGCTTTAGAAGGAAATTTGTTTTTCTTAAAAAACCTTTTTGAGTTTGCAAGGAGTGCCCTTTCATGAAATTCAATTTGAAGATCATTTAGGTACTCCTCACTGGTTCTTTGATCAACCTCATCATCAGACTCATCTTGGAAATCCTGCACAACACCATTGGAATAGAAAGCAGTTGATATGGGTGAAATTGTCAAGGCCTTTTTGGTCTCCTGAGCTTTACTAGGGTATCTCTTGGTGATAAGATTGTCTTCATAGACAAACTTCCCATAAATTGCAGGGAGCTCAAGGTTCTGAATGTGGTTAGCATTTCTCAAACCCTTAGAGAAGTTTAACCACTTCTCAGGGAGACTGTTGACAAAGAAAACATTGATTTCATGCTTTGACAGAATAACACCATCATTGGTCAGCTCATTCAAGAGGGTCTTATACCGAGTATAAGTCTCAGAGAGACTTTCAGAATCTTTGGCCCTAAAGGTATTGTATTCAAGCTTCAGGTCCATGATTCTATTCTCTTTGGTATTAGAAGGCCCTTCATAGCTATGAACCAGGTCAGTCCAGGTCTGCTTGGCAGTAGGACAGTTAATCACTGATTCCATTATATCGTCAGAAAGACATGATATAATGATGCTTTTCAGGCGCTGGTCCTGATTGACCACCCTCATTTCATCTGGGGTCCACTGAGCTTCAGGTTTGACTAAACCTTGAGCAGTTGTTGGGACATATAGACCATCATTAATTAACTTAATGTAATATGGTTCCATCCCAGTCAAGTAGCAGAGCATGCGCTTCTTCCACTTGTTGAATTTTCCAACTTCAAGTCGAGGGGCAGTTGTTGAATAACTTCCACCCTTTTTGTCGACAAGTTGGGGAACATCTGAGTCAGCCATGGTGAGATCTTGATTTTAAAAACTTTTGACCACTCTTTTAGTTTTGAAAAAGAGATTTTGAAAAGTTTTACAAACTAGAGGCTCTGATACCACTTGTTGGACCCTTTTACTTGGTTATCAATAACTAAAAAGCTAATGTAACCAAGATATATGACTTTTAACACAGATGTATAATTGATTAACGATAAAGCAACGTAAAGATAAGAGACAATATTTTTCAACGTTTAATTCTTTATTAGAAGTTAATAAAAAAGAATTGTACCCAAGTGTTTGCGGAATAACACTTGGGATTGAAACGACAAGTATGGTGTTGACTCCTCTCTAAACTCAAAACTATGTTTGAGTGACAACTGAGGTCACACTGAGCTATCTCAGGGACTGTGTTTTTCTTTGGAGGAGTAAAAGTGGTTTGTAAATGCTTTGCATTAATTGCACAAACTTGTCAACTTTTACTCCTCACTTATGTTTCCTATTTATACACAAGTATGAATAACTCTAATATACAATGGACATAAGCCTTTCTTAATAAAATCTTGATAGATTTTATTCTCTGGCAAAGGAACCTTCTTTGGGTTAAGTCCAAAAGGTGCTTTCTGATGACAGACTGGATTTAACCATTTGGGGAAAGTTTGACCTTAAAGTGATAAAGCACTTTAGTGAACCAGTTCAAACTTTCCCACCCAATCCCGCCAAATCTTCAGTCTTCAAGTCATCAGTCTTCAGTACCTTTAATCGTTGTTGAGGAGTCTTGGGGTTCAATGAGTTATTTTCATCCTCACTGAACCCATCACCTTCTTCTTGGCTTAGATGCTACTCACTGAGTTCCGCCTCATTGAATGGAGAACCTTTCTTCTTAGGCTCGGTCTAAGCATCCTGAAGATGATTCACTGAGTTACTGTTCGCTCAGTGACTTGTTTATACTTAGGTTATTTTACGTTCAAATCCTTGTTAGAAGAAGATTGGGGAATTCAGTGACCCAACACATCACAATATTATATCTCCCTTTCTCCAAAATCCACAAGCCACGCCATCATCAAAGTCCCATTTTTAACTTCTTTCTACAATCTCTTCACTTAAATTTTTTTATAAATGAGATAAAACAATTTTGTGTTGATTTAGTATGTAATGAAATTTCTTAAAAAGTATAGAGCTTGATTTGGATATTTTTACTGGACAGCAGTGATAGTCAAAACCCACAACAACAACCACCATCTTCTTAAAAGAAAACTACAACTACAACCACTCAACCACCATTAACTAAAAAAAAAATTGTTTTAAAATTATATAGCTTGTCAGCTTGTTGCGAGTCGACGACAGTGACTGATGTCGTGCCGCCACCACAAGTATTACTAACTCCGAACCCACCACCACTCACCGTTGATATGCGCCACCACCTCTACTGAATCACAACCATAAAGTTACATTATGAACAAACAAGGCATTAACTTCATAAACCTCATCCAATGAACCACCAGCAACACCATCGAACCTCCACTCGTTGTCCCATCTCCGGTCACCTCCATTCATTATTTTCATAGTCACTTGCCACCTCTGGTTACTATCCACTTTGTGCAAGTGTGTGATGTTAAGACAATTATACCCTCATGTGCAAGTCACATGAGGGTTGTTTAATGGTCAAAGATGACGCCGTTTGGTCAAAGTATCGTAGGTGTTAAGGGTTTTAGAGTTAGTGACTGTCGGTGCAAAAAAAAAAAAAAAAAGTCAAAGGACCAAGAGTGTGAGTCAACGCAAACCACAAAGACCATCTTTGTAATTTACTCCTTTTTAGATAAAGTCATGTGAATGCATCATCTTTTTTGTTTAACATTGTATTCTATCTTTTTATATATTAGAAACTGCTAAAATACCTAATGCAACTTTTTTAAAACATAGTTTTTGAACTTTAAGAGTTAAGAGGTTCATGATTATCTATTCACTAGTACAATGCGTGCTACAACTAGCAGCCCCTTACTAGTAAGGGAAAAGCCCCACAAGTTCAAACCAGCTAGAGCTTTTGAAGAAAAAAAATCTATTAAAAGTGAAGTATTATATGATTTTTCTCTTAATAACCAATCATGGGACTGACCAATGTGATGAGATTCATTTTTTTTTCCCCTTATGTTGCAGAAATGAAATACATAAATATTTACTTTGTAAATATAAAACGTTTTAGAAATTTTCACTAATTACATTTTACACCAATCAAATATAATATTCACCCCACTAAACTCTTTTTTGATTAGTTAAAATTGAAATATGACATTTATTTTTGAAACATTTTAAAATAGGAACATGAATATTTATTTTAGGTCGGATGGATTAGTAAACTTTACTCCTCCTTTTTATGTAGTAAGTCTTTTTTTTTTTTTTTTTTTTTTTTATCCTTACTCATTTTTTTTTTTTTTTTTTTTTTTTTTTTTTTTTTTTTTTATCATTACTCATAAAATTGGGTTCTTCAAAGGATTTTTCCTTTTCCAAAAATGGCATATATTTAATGGCAATATCAAGAAAAATAGACGGACTTTATTTAATGGTGTGGTCCTTGAAATGTACACAGTGGATCATGTGTTCTCATGTTATCTGCGTACGGGATAAAACTATGTTTGTAAAGAAAAAAGAAAAAAAAAAGGGGGGGGGGGGGGGGGATAAAAGTATGTAAAGCACAGGGTCTATTGTTAAAATAATATGACACCCTTATATTTTAAGAGTTATTGCATCAACATCCTCATGAGTTACAGGTAAAATCTGTCTACATTCTACCTCCCTCATATTTTATTTTGACAGGATTATCTATATTGTTGATTTGTTGTTGTACCCTTTATGGCTTTATGCTTTGAACTCTTTTGTCATGTCATAGTGTGTATATAATGATGTATAATTTTGGGCATTTGTTTACACATCTTATGATGTTGACTACACATAGGCATTGTTATGCATAGGGGTTTAAACGACCGAGCCGAGCTCGATCCTGCCAAAGCTTGAGCTCGAGCTCGAGCTCGGTTTGAGCTTTTTTTTAAGTTCGAACTCAGCTCATGGTATGTTATACAGTCTCAGATTCGAGCTCGAGCTCGACTTGTTCAAACAGTTTGGAAATGAAAAATTAAAGCTTGGCTCGAGCTCTGCTTGTAACATATCTATTTTGTGCTCATTAATAAGCTTGTTATTGAGCTCGTTAATAAGCTCGACTATAATACAAATGCATAACGGTTTAATATGTTTAATAATTAAAATATCCTATTGTTGTTTAGGCTCGCGAGCTCAATTGAGCTTTCTATGTAAAGCTAGGGCTCGAGCTCGATTAATAAATGAGCTGCAACATAGGCTCGAGCTCGTTTAAGCTTGGCTCGTTCGAGATTTTACCTATTCGATCTCAAGCTTTTTATGACGGCTCGGCTCATTTCCACCCCTAGTTATGCACAAGACTAATTCTTTTTATTTGACACCCGAAACAAACCATAAAATTTTTATCGTATAATTTAATGCTAGTGTCAAACAAATATCCAATTGTGTCTCTTTAGTTTAGAGATGACATCTCTTTCCAAGTTTTGAGAGCCATGTCTTTGTGAATTCAACCATTGTTAATCCTTCGATATATAATTATGTAACACAAAACATACCTTTACTACATATAATGATAAAATAGTCAAATTTTGGCCTTGCTTAAAAACTTACAAAAATAATAACATTTTGATTAAAATACCCTTACTAATAAAAAAACAATACAATATATCAATTTTTCAAATACTTAATTACAATTTAACTACAAACTTTCTCTACCCTCACTTATATACTTTTATATTAAAAAAATGAAATAAATACACGCACAAACAAATTAACGCTATTATACACTGTCATTGCTATGCACGAGTAATCATATACTATTGACACTTTATTCTAACATTAAGCAAATATGAATTTCACAATATGTTTTTCTCACAAACTTTAGTGAACACCAAACCAACTAGACCTAGTAATACAGCCGGATGATCTGTTGAGCTTCTTATAATTTTCAGGCCAGCACTCTAATAATGTTATCGAGTTTAGTTGAAGCTTGTATTAATAAGTATCATGGAATCTCAATGAACAAAATAAACTTAAGGGGTAAAATTTGACAATAGACTAATAGTATAGGAGTCTTATTATAATACTAGAAAGGTGCCCGCGCGATGCGGAGGCGGATTGTTGGGGTGAAGAGGAGGAAGGTGGGGTGGTGGAAAGTGGTTGTTGAGGTGGTTATAAATTGTTGGGGGTGGTTGTTGAAGTGGTTATAAATTGTTGGGGGTGATTGTTAGGGGTGGTTGTTTCTTTAATTAGTAAGTAAAAATCTGAATTTTTAATCATTTCTAATTATAGAATATTCCCAAATACATTATATAGTAGTATAGATAGTCGAACAAAAGAATACTCTTTGTGGAATCCCCGCCCGTTTCATTTAAAAGTCCACGCGCTTTTTTTTTTTTTTTTTTTTTTTTTTTTTTTTTTTTTTTTTTTTCTATACTTTAATTTCCTCACATGATTTATGAACAAAAAACTTATGATATCCAGCTTTAATTTAAAAACTTTTGGTGCCTAATTAGGGGTGTAAACGAGCCGAGTCGAGCCGAGTATTGACATGCTCGAGCTCGGCTCGTTTAAAATCGAGTCGAGTCGAGTATTTTCCGAGTCGATCTCGAGTTGTTCACGAGTTTTCTCGGCTCGATTACACCCCTATATATATATATATATATATATATATATATATATATATATATATATATAATATATATATATATATATATATATATATATATGTATGTATATGTATATATACATATACATATACATATACATATACATATACATATATATACATATACATATACATATATACATATATATATATATATATACATATATATATATATATATATATATATATATATATATATATATATATATATATATATATATGTATATATGTATATGTATATATATGTATATATATTGGGGTGTAAATGTGTAATCGAGTCGAGTCGAGTAGCTCGCGAGTTGTCTCGGCTCGTTTAAAATCGAGTCGAATCGAGTATTTTTCGAGTCGATCTCGAGTTGCTCGCGAGTTGTCTCGGCTCGTTTACACCCCTATGCCTAATCATGAAATCATAACATTACCTTTTAAATGTGATTTTAAAATTTTATTCAGCCTTGATACTTGCATGAACAACGAGATCAAGTAATCATGATTAACAACTTTGACATATCTCCCCCTTTCTATACAAAACTCATATTTCATGTGCTAGTGAGCAGGGAGCCAGGGATAGAGACAGTGGGCCAGGGTGCTCCGTTTTGGAAAACGTCCAATCACTTTGCTAATTATTTTACAAAATTTAAGTCTAACCCAATTATAGTCAAATGACCCTTGACCTTTAGAGTTTAGATGTTAAAAGAATTAATAGAAGCTTCACAGCGTTTCATGTCTAAAGTTTTCATCTATATCTTTCCTTTATTGCTAATTTGTGAGTTCGTCCCTACCAGTGAGTAGAGTTGTTAATATGGTAGGTTGCATTACTTTTGGCTTTATAAATTTGTAGTATTTTGCTAGCGAGAAAATAAAATTGATTCAAGTCTTTGTCGTCTGCTACTTTCATTTAGAAAATTAAATTCGAAGATTTGGATGGTTAATCTTCGAATGCCGTCTAAGAATAAAGAGATGCTAGTAAGAATGTTCTATGTGATGTGGTGGCTCTTATGGGCTTTCAAAAATAAGAAGATTTTTGAGGATAAGGCTCTGCCTAAGGCGATGTTTTTTGACGATGTTATTTGTAAATCTTTTTATTGGTGTTGTTTTAGGAGTAAAGTCTCGTTTAGTTGGAGCAATTGGCTTAAGAACCCATCCCTCATTTCTTTGTAATTGCTAGCTTCTTGCTAGTTTTTTAATAAAATCGCCGCTAAAAAAAAAAAAAAAAAAAAAAAAAAAAAGGGCCCTTGTATCAACTTTTAAGGAGATTTAGTTTCACCTTATTTTTATATAATTAAAATAAAAACAGACATCTTTTCACATGACTTAATCTGTTAAGCTTTTTTCATATTAAAACAATTAAGTCAAATGCATACGTGGCCTTACTATTTCAGCTTGGATTCTTCCCAAGCATCTGGTTCTATTTGTAGCAAATGCAATTTTATTTCTTAATGTCCACTATCAGAAACATCGTCAACTACTCAACTGTGAGTTATTTTTAGTTAAAGGTCATGATTTCAAGAGTTACATGATGGGTGTATTTCATAAATGGTTTGTTCTCAATTCTAAAATCAGGTGAGTAACTGAGTACTAGTAAGCGACTAAAGTTGGCATAAGTTGAATTAAATCATATATACTTTTACCAATCAGTTTCACTACAACTTGCATGCTTTAAAAATATGGCATAAATTTCACAAATTCACACTACGATGATATTGATTATTTAGGCGGTGGTTGTACGCATGTTTAGAGCTCACCGTGCAAGACTTGCCTCGGCGTTACATTGTTAAACTAGCGTGGAGTTGTGTGCATGTTTAGCTTATCCAATTTTTAGTGTAACGAGTACGAGCCAAGCATCTGGTTCTATTTGTAGCAAATGCAATTTTATTTCTTAATGTCCACTATCAGAAACATCGTCAACTACTCAACTGTGAGTTATTTTTAGTTAAAGGTCATGATTTCAAGAGTTACATGATGGGTGTATTTCATAAATGGTTTGTTCTCAATTCTAAAATCAGGTGAGTAACTGAGTACTAGTAAGCGACTAAAGTTGGCATTAGTTGAATTAAATCATATATACTTTTACCAATCAGTTTCAATACAACTTGCATGCTTTAAAAATATGGCATAAATTTCACAAATTCACACTACGATGATATTGATTATTTAGGCGGTGGTTGTACGCATGTTTAGAGCTCACCGTGCAAGACTTGCCTCGGCGTTACATTGTTAAACTAGCGTGGAGTTGTGTGCATGTTTAGCTTATCCAATTTTTAGTGTAACGAGTACGAGTAAAATGTGGTCCAGTTTAAGCGGACATGCACCTTTCCACGACTGTGGTGTTACTTTGTATGCTCTTACATCGATCAACAACTTGAAATTGTAATGATAGGGTTTTAACTTTGGATAAAACGACTTGATGATAATTTGGTTATTACAATAAAAACTTCAATCAGCTATATAGTATATACTCGATTGAAATCACTGGTCATACTAATTATTTTCAAAACATCCTAATGATGCATGATAAAATTGACGTAAGGGTCCAAGTACATTGTCACACAATATTCGCCTCTTTGGTGTCATGAACAGAGTAAGTCCATAATACTTCACATTTTTTTTGAACATACATAATACTTCACATGGTTACCACATTTATCAATTAAAACTTAACTGTCAATCAGTGTAGTAGGTTTACACGGGCCTCTGATCTGTCTACAATGAATGATAACTTGGGATTTATATAATAAATGCCACTAGATTTTAAAAAAGATTTCAAGCATGCCAACATTTGATTTATAACAAATTCTCCATAACGACAAACATCCCTCTAACTATAACCGGGTTGACATTAGGTCATGAAGATTTAAACCATATTGGCTCACAAGCAATTTTTCAAAGTAGTGCGGCTTTGAATTATAGGGTACAGGTGCCGGATTTTGACTCATTTATTTATAACCGGTAGATTCAGGTATGCATTACATATTAAACAAAGTATTTCAATTCAGCGCTACCTGACCCACCATACAAAAAGTATTCAACCTGACCTGATGTACCAAAAATATTGTGCTATGACTTACTTAACCCACCCCGCTCCAACCAGTTTTACAACATTGCAACTTGGAAATAGCAAAAGCCACAAGCATTTCACGTTATCAGACTTATGGCATCAGAAGAACAACAAAAGGCTACGATCAATTGATCATGTAAACCTTTTACAGCCCATCTAGCTAATAATATCAAAACCCCCCATCCAATCAATATACCTTCATCTATGTACCGATATAATATTCGGGTTAGAAATATAACCTAGTTTTCACCAATAGCGCAAGGAATGCATGGCGGATCTTTCGCCTGATCTTTAGGTGTGATGTTCTCCAAGCATTGATCATGAAATGTATGCCCACAAGGAAGGACTGCAACTGGTGGTGGGACAGAGGGTTGGAACACTGCTCCTTCAGATGTTAAAGCAAGGTCTCTCTTGCATAATAAGCACTTATATCCGCTCAGTTTAGGAGTTGTTGCTGTGAATAATCAAAGTTGTTACTATATGGCATTGATGTATAATAATTAAATCTTGTTAAGATCATCTGAATTGTTCAATATATAATCAAGGAAGCAAATAAAAAAGATATGATGCAAGGCTAGTGATTGGGCTATTGATGGTAAAATCGTACAAGTAGCCCTTTGATTGAATTTCAATTTAGCAAAGTACAAAATTGTTGCAGATACTCGAAGCTAAACACTTAAAACAGTTTAATCATGCACATAACATAGAAAGTAGAAATGCTAATTTGGAACATAAATGGGTCAATTTGGGTTTTATTTAACTTTGACGGGTCAACCAATAAATATATAGGTAAGTATAAAACAAAAAGAAATTTACCAAAAAAGTGTTTTGATGCATACAGCACTTATTTTAGAAAATAGGACAACAAATTTTTGCAGGTCAGCCAAACAGGTTACGGCAATTATTAACTCATTTCGACAACGTACCCAACTTAACAGATGCCAGGAACTACCCATTTTCCATGTCTAAAAAGAATATATCCGTTAACCTGATGGAGTTATCGACTACGTTATAACACATGCAGTGACAAATGAATTTGTACAACAGAAACTAATACTGATTAAACAATAAACAAAGAAGACCTAAGCAGATAAAGTAACTGCGCATTTTTTTAGATAACAGAGATGATCCCATCTATATAGTAACTAGGTGATAACAAACAGGATAGAAAATGCTGTAGCTATAAGTTAAGCAGCTTAGTGTTACAACCAAATCCTTTTAGGTTTGGATACACAAAGACATTCTAGGTATTTTATGTAATCTAGATAAAAAAAAATATATATATAGGACAATTGTCGTTAGAAATGTTCGTTGCAGCCTGAGCTCTTCAAGTCTAGACACGCCACATATGTGCCACCTGGAAACCAAGTAATGCCTTATAGATCGAAGGAGAGCATTCCTTAGGACTTCACAGCATGCTAGGTCCCATAAGGCCATAATATTTTAGGATTATACACAGTTCTAAACTGAGCCAAATGGTCCTTTAGACAATATAGGAGGCGGCGATATGGGAGGGTGGTTGAGATAGGTATGGGTCATTTATAGGTTGGATACGGTACAGGTTGGTAGTGACACGTGTCAGTTTGAAACGGTTTGACCAGTAAACACTTTCTTACTAAAATTTTTTTAGAGACGTGCCCTAAAAATGTAACTTGAACTAATTTCACCCCATTTGACCCGTTCTCATGTGGCTAAACACATCCCAGATCAACTCATCCACAAGTAAATGAGTCAAAATTGCTACGTCTAGACAATATGCCATGGTAGAGCCAAGAAAGTTCCTATATCTATAGTTTTCTTCAGAGGGTAACTACATCCACTAGAAGGACCCCTCCCACCCTAGTCACATCCAAGTATCCAACTGTTGGAAGGAAAAGGAGTGTTATATACTTCTATGTCCTTTGTTTTCTGCATTGTTTAAATTTGTTCACAAATATATCCCATGCTAGTTAGTAAATTTTAAATGTCATGAATTACAAATACAAGTATATCAACATTATCAAAATATATTGAACTAATCACAGTAAATATGAGTATTGCTAACATTAAAACAGAGTAACGGACGTCATAAAGCAAAATCTGTACGAATATTATCCAGAGCTTCCCACAACCAGAACCACATATAGAAACATCAATACAATGACCCTGTCAACTATAGAATTTTTTTAATTTTGCATAAAATAACTAACATACTTTTTCATTCGTCCCGTTTGAGTCATTGTATTGGTACATGTATTCAGAGACGATGTGCTGTTTGGGTCCGTTTTCAGCCCGTAATCTTAGTATTTTCATATAAGCTTTCACAATATATATAAGTTGTGGAAAGTCGGTTTTCACTAGCTTTTTGCTTACAAACTAACCCCAAATGGGACACAAAGCCATTCTTTTAATGACTCAAATGCACAAAAGAGTAACTGACTAAATAGAACATTTGCAAAGATAAGTGATTAATCTATGCAAAAAAAAAGGCATACACACACACACACACAAACTATATATGGAGTGGACTTTTTGCAGCCATATATAAGGAAAATAGATTTACCTTTGCGAGTTATATGAACAACTCCAGCAGCAGTTGCTGGAGGAGCACGAGCTCTTATACTTGATGCACCTGGTTTGGAAGAACGAATAGAACCAGCAGGTTGTGTATGTGACCCAACTGGTATAGAAGGACGGACAGGAGCAGTTGGAACAGGAATAGCTGGTCTTGGCATAGGATGATGAATGGTAGGATTAATTATCTTCTGGCGCTGAACCCAGGGGGAAGGTGGATGGGATGCAACTGCAGTTCTCAGAGGTGGGTGGGGTGCAACAGCAGTTCTCAGAGGTGGGTGGGGTGCAACTGCAGTTCTCAAAGGTGGGCCGGGTGCAACTCCAGTTCTCAAAGTTGGGTGGAGTGCTGCTGCAGTTCTCTTCTGATATGGGTTAATACGGGAGTGACCATCAGCAGTTGTAGCTGAAACAAATAATAAGTGAAAATGAGAGAATCCACAAAATATATGAACTTAGGAACTTTTACAAGTTGTATCATTTCAGGTTCCTGTTGTATAGAAATTATAAGTGGCCATTCAACTAAATTATGTAGTAAAGGGTCAAAACAG
Source organism: Artemisia argyi (assembly GCA_030686995.1). Taxonomy (NCBI): domain Eukaryota; kingdom Viridiplantae; phylum Streptophyta; class Magnoliopsida; order Asterales; family Asteraceae; genus Artemisia; species Artemisia argyi. Next base: position 156,125,921 of record CM060690.1, on the reverse strand, counting down.
GTACAATATAGAAGTTTCTAAAAAAGGAGTAGATCAAATGGATTGAACAGGTCAGAACATAGAATTTACAAAATTTAATGACTAATATAGTCTTTGTAATCATTTTAATACAGTAACTATTTACAAATTTTTAAGAGAAGAAAAAAATGTGTTTGGTTTTGTTTAGATTTACAAAATGGGTTCAGTTTTACCGTCACATAAAGTTACTCATATCCAACCAAACCCATCTGACCCGTTACCTGACCGCCCATTTCACAAGATTACAGCTAGAGATAGAGAGAAAGAAAGATCCAAATACCATTGGTGGAAGTTGCTACTCGAGGATCCTTAGGAAGCTGAATAACTGCATTTTGAGATAGACCTGATTTAGACAAAAAGCAAGCATCAAATATGCAACACTGCCAACACAGACTAGCATTGTATAGCTAAAAATATCGGGTTCCAGTTACCATGAGCAAATGGTTCTTGAGAATTCATCGGGTAACTCACAGGTGCTCCACCACTCCGATCTAATTGCCATGAAAATATGCTCAGGTTTATTAACATTACCTTGATAACATTGAATTTGTTTTATAAATAGCCATACCAATGGAAGTTTGACGTAGATGATCCGCTAGGCGAGTGGATTGTTTATGCAGAAATTGATGCATCTGACCTGAAGATACACAACATAAATCACTAAATGCTGGCGACACAGATAGCTTGGAGAGATTTTAACTTTCCCATATTAAGTGATGTTAAACCTTACTTGTTCATTCATTAATAAAAGACTTGTCACTGTCAATTCCTTCAGTGCTAGACACAAAAATATTAAGTCAAGACCTACCTTAAACTTTTATGATATCAAACAACATCCCAATTTTCAGATGCTATTTACTTTTTTGGTTCATTACAGTTCACACGTAAGTTACACACCAATCATATATCTACAACTGTATAGAAATATTAATGTCAGGGTACCTGTGCTAGTTGCCTGCAAATTTGTTCCCATGGGAGACATAAGTCGTCGAGTGGCTTGAGGGCGCTCTCTCCCACTAAGCTCAACTCCCAGCCTTTTCGGGAATGGACCATCTGGGCCAGCTTGACCACTGTTCACCCAGCCTACTTGTGGGGCCATTGTCCTCTGAGAAATCAGATCCTGAGTAGGCATGGGCATGGCCCTTTGTGATGAAAATTGTCCTGCAAGAGAAACATACAGAAAACATATTGCTTCAGTAAGGATAGCACAGTTCAAGTGTCTTCATATTACTAACAGAAAGTGAACTGTGTTCTTAAAATGCAGGAGTTTCAAACCACAACAACAGCAGAACTAGGGCGTGTCTGGATTGCTCATTTAAAAGGGTTTATCTGCTTACATAAATAGCTACAACCTGCTCATTATTATGTACTTAATTTAGTGTAAAATAAGCTAATAAACAGTTTCATCCAAACAGTCAAAACTCCAATCTGCTGTAAGTAGACAAGCTCTTTAATTAGCAACCCAAACACCCTCTTAACAGCAGTTTCCACCTATATAATTGGATGTGAACACCAAGATAATTATGCAAACAATAAAACTTGCTTACCAGCATAATTCGCGGGTATAGAACCACTTCCAAGTCCAAGAGAAGAACTGACGTCATTTCCTAAACGACTGTCCTGCACCTGACCTGAATGTCTATACGAGTTGACCCATGAAGGCATATCCAATTCTGGTGCTACATTATTCATATTAAGTTGTTGGGAATTTAAGAACGGTGCAGAATTCCCACCCATTGTTCCTGAATGCCCAACTTGATTACCTACAATCGATCTATACTGATCCAAATTACCAGATGTTATATTCCTAGGGATGACATTCTGCATATTGTTTTGTTGCATTTGTAAAACTGGATAAGGGTTAGAACAACTACTGTTGGTTGGGGTCATTCGATCCATACGACTAAACTGATTAGACTGATTAAAGATACCACTAATGTTTCTCTGAATACCCATTAAGTCAGCATCTGAACCTTGATCCATAAGTCTCCGAACACGAGCTAATTTTAACTCAGCTAGAGCTGCTTCTTTTAGCTTGTCACAAGTCTCTCTACTGTTTAATTGATACCCAGACGTAGCTTCTTCGTTCCCTCCAATTCCAAGACTCAAGAAACTACCCTCATCTTTTCCTTGAACCCCATATTGACTGCTATTTAAATCGACACTGTTTCGGGTATGAACTGGTGTACTGTCCCTACGGTGAAACTGAGATGATGAACCACCAATATCACCAATATCTAAATTTACTCGTGGTCTATTAGAACTTCCAATATTAGATTCTCCACCAAAATTTCTTCCAATCGTTGCAGTATTACTAGACCATAGATTATCAAGGTTACCAACACGCGGCCCATCATTCATCAGACCAGCAGAAATTGCGCTTTGTCCTAAATTCAGACACTGAGAATTCCAATCCAAGTTTTCAAAATCAGGACTGAGGTTAACTTGGGAGTTTGGAAAGCTATTAGTGTTCATTTCAAGATCCATAAAGTTTCCACTAGCTTCGGGGATACATTGGGCGACATCCTGATGATATTTCTCCCAACCAGGGGACAATAACAGTTTCATATCGTCGAATGAATCGAAAAGATCTCCATCTAGAAAACTAAAACCATTGGCTGCATCTTTATTTTCTTCTATTAGTGGACAAGAAACAGGCGCCTTGCCCTTTTCATTCACTCTGCTTCCCATCATCTGATCATCCAATGGTTCTGTCAATGATTTAGTAAAAAGCGAAAAATCAATCACCAAACGATCACAAACACATAATCTACCAATTAACCCAAATGCTCAAAAGATAAACAAAATGTTCCACTAATACATACCGCCATACTATTCAAGCACACATAATCCACCATTTAAAATTTTAAATCAAAGAATAATACTGAGCAATCACAAAATGGCCAAAATACAAATTTTCCAATAATTTACTAAAATGAGTGAAAAACACATAATCCGCCAATTAAATCCCCAAAACTCAAATGATAAACAAAACGTTCCACTAGTACACAATCAATCACCTATATATCCAAACACTGTCACCAAACGGCCAAATATAATTCTTTCAGTAAATTCACTACTAGTGAGCACAAGATCAATCACCAAACTATCGAAAAACACACGGTTGACCAATTAAACCATTAAAACATAAATGATAAACAATACATTCTACTAATGCAGATCAATCGCCATATAACTGAAACAGGCATGATACAGGTGAATCATCAAATGGCCGATATACATTTCTTCCAATAATTCACTAAAGGTCAGTCACCAAACGACCGCAAAACACATAATCCACATACAAAACCCCCAATTAAATCAATTAACCGAAAAAACCTCAAACGTTAAACAAGACATTGAACAAACACACATTAATCATCTAAACACACAAGTCATAACCCATCATTCAAATTAACCAAATTGCCAAAACACGATTCTTTCAATAACTCAATACTACTAACCACAACACCATTACAGCGCATATTTCATTATTAAAACCAAACAAAGCCCAAGTTAGGTCAATTAGCCCCACCAAAAAATAGAAACAACGTACAATATTCCACCTTTCAAATCAAACAAAAAAAATTACTTATAAACAAAACAACATAAAGCCTAACATAATCAGATTTATAGATCTATAAAAAAAAGCTATAAGAAACACATAAAAAGCATGAGTCGTATCACATGATACTCATGAATGTGAAGAAATTACAATCACAGTTAGGTTGACAAGAACAAAACATAACAATCATCAATTAATCAGAATCATCAAACAGAAAAACTCAATAATCAATCAATTAAAGAAACAATCATCAACAATCAGATGTACACGGCTCAACAGAGATATCCCTGTGACCATTTCCAACCCTTTCCCGGCTACGCCACCCCTAAACGTGTACCTAGTGAGGTTTGAGCTATAGACCTCTCGTGAGGAGGTTCGGTGCCTTTCTACTAGGCTATTTGGTGGTGGTTAATCCCACTTCACCATCACCGAGTACTAAAACAATACAAAGCCTAAAATCATCAATTTACGCACACGCAAAAAACACAAAAAATGCTTTAAAAAGTATGAGTCGTCATCATCATTACATGATACTAATGATGAATGCGAACAAATTACAATCACACACTTATTAGCTTCATAACAACAAAACCTAACAATAAATTAACTAACGATCAATTACACAAAACTCAACCACTACCAAATGGTAAGGCACCTGATACCCTAGTTAGGCCGCGTACATGAAATGAGAAAAAGCTCATCCGTTTATAAACATTTATCAACAACAAAAACCTAATAATAATCAACGAAACTAACGGTAATTAACAAACAAACAATCAGTCAATAATTCGATCAAATAATCACAAAAATCACATCTATTTTCAATCATTGTGTGTTTCATCACTGAGTACTAAAACGACAAAGCGACCTAACAATCGAAAATGATCAAAATCTCTAAATAATTAACCATCACGTATCGAAAATGATCAAAAACTCACATTTAATCTCAACATAAATATATAAAATTATACTTAAAAATAAATAAATAATAATAATAATAAATAATAATTAAAAAAAAAAAAAAAAAAAAAAGAAAAAGAAAAAAGGAGTATGAGTCATCATCATCATCACCAGATGATACCGATGATGAATGTGAACAAAACCTAACAATCAAGCATCATTTATCACAATACGATCAAATAAACACGAAATAATTATATAAAAACACAACTCACTGTGTGTTTAGGTGTGTTTTTCACATCAACAAATAAAAACCTAACCATCATACAAAATTAGATGAAATAAAGACGAAATTAACATCTAATTTCAACAGATACATAAACATATACATATATAAATAATAAAAGAATCGATTATAATCGGTGAGTGTATTTCATACTTGTTGTTGTTGTTCTTTGTGTGTGTTGATCGAGTCAGAGGGGGGAGAGAGGTGTGTGAGTAAAAGTTTTATTTATTTTGGCGCTTTTAGGGCTTGTGGGGGGTTTTTAAAGGGTTCGGTGTGGGGTCTCTTTTTGCTCTACACGTGGACGACTTCTCTGTTGACGTGGAGTCTGTGACAGGTGGAAATGGAAATTTGATGGCAGAGGTGTAATTTTTGTGTTAAGGGATCAGGGAAGGTTGTTGTGACTTTTTGTCTATTTCATTCATTCATAAAAAAAAAAAAAAAAACACATTATAATGATACGAATGCATCGACTTAAATCAGATGTATCTATATCTATACTATATTATAGAAAGACTTAAAATTCAAATTTTTTTCTTACTTACAATGAAAAGATTTCAGAATTAATTTGTTAAAAAGCAAGTTGGTTAGAAAGTTTGTTAAGAAGCGGTTGGTTATTCAAACTAAAATTATTTGGCTTAAAAATTTCTAATATTTATACTTATAAAACATGAAGACAACTAAATGTGTTACCAAATAACGTAAAATATAATCACACAGTACCCGCTGCCGCATTACACGAGTACCATTCTAGTTATTTTATAATGTATTTAGAACCTTTTTCAAAATGAAGACTTAATATTTTAATATGAAAATGTGTTACTTTTGTTAACAAATAAAAACCACCAAATATAATAAATACTGTGGTCAATGATATATTGCTTCTTGCAATAACTCACACTAAAATCATAACTATCAATAATGAATATTAAAAACGTGTAACCTTATCCAAACAAATTATTTCAATTTGATGATATTTAGTTACTAACATAAGATGTATGTCATATTGAAAGTTATATTACAGAGTTATTTGAAGATTTATACAAGATTTGAGTTATTTGCGATCAATGTTATAAACTCATATTACACATAATACAATTAATAATTACAAAGACAAAGTCTTCTTATTTATTCATCATCGTGAACTTACATCTATAAAGTTATATTCTCACTAGAAACATATAACATAATATATACTTGTTGGAAGATTCGATTACATGGGTACCTACCATCGTAACGTGCGAGTACCCGACTAGTTTTTATTCATGTAGATGCATCCAGATAAGTTTCGAAAATGATTTTGAAGTGAAAATGAAGCAAAGTAGTACTATCACCACATTTGAAGCACAAAAGACGAAAATTGCATAAGATTCTCTTAGATTGACGAAATTACGGCTGAAAAATCCCGACCGACGCCCGACTCCAATCGACACCGACCAACGTAAACCAACCTATACTCGGTTCGAGACTCGGTTTGGGTTTTCCAGCTTGTCGGGTCGGTTGGAGTCGGGATTACCTGATAAAACACAAAGAATACCATACAAACCGGTTTCGTTTTGAGACTTGGTTCGGGGGGATTACCCGAACTAGACTCGGGTCGGGATTCGGTTAGGATTTTCTAGTTTGTCAGTTTCAAGATGGGTCGGGATCGTGTCGGGATCGGCCCGATGCTCAGTCCTAGACGAAATGCATCTAATCTAATATATGTGTATGCATCTAATTTTGAGCTAGAAAATATATATTTGATTCATCTAGAAAATTATGCATGCATCTAATTCAAGTCAATGCATCTAGAAAACTTCTACGCTATCTTATCTTTTCATTTCAAGATTTCTTAACATTTGATCAGAAGTTATGAAAAATGACTACTCAGTTGTTTTTACCGAAAATAGAATTTATTTTTTTTTCCAGAATTTTATGTTACTCATATTAGTCATGTAACATTTCTTATCTTAAAGCCTCTTTAGTTAGACATTACTCGATTGTTTTAGAGAAAATTTATATGGGCTGACACGAGTAAAGCAAATTGCGTAAGAAAAATGATTTTTTATGCTTAATAATCATGCTTATTTGTATACCTAATGATTTAAAAAAATGATTAATGAAAATTTGGAAAGGGGAAATGAATAATACACTTGTTACATAATTTATAAATTGGGCATGTATTTAAATATGTATGTTAGGTCTAAATAGCACTACTCGTAAAGTAGTGATTAGAGAGGCATTAAGACAATATTTGAATTTGTCATATGCGCTTTATAATGCTTGTGTGTCACATAATTTATAAATGTTGCGTGAGATGGTTAAACATAGATGATGAAATGTTATGTTAATTTATTAGTATACTAGTAATTTGATATATGTGATTCCTTTTGTTACAGATTATAATTTTGTACGAAATGCTTTAAGCTTTTGAAAATTCAGAAGGATGTGTATTCGCTTGTAAAAGGGAACAAAAAGATGAAAATGTAAGAATGTATAGCAAATTTTTTTAGTGGGGTTGAAATTTGCTTAATTTTGTAAGTGGGATACCGTTTTTCAATAATCAATCCATGAACCAAACAATATAATTGAAATTGAAAGTTGAAGTATCAAGCAAAAGCTTGAGATTAATGCGGTACTTCAACCACATTTCATTTGTACTTAATTTTTGATGATTAGTAAGTTTCAGTTTCAAACGGTGAAATGATCCACAATGTGTTATATATGAGGCATGAACATTAAAAACCTTGACCAAGTAGAACATATAATTCGTATGTTCCCAACAACTTAATACGAAAGAAAAACGTCAAGTCGAACAACTCACATGCCTCATAGCTAATTTTAGTACGAACAGTCAAGTATTTAAGTTGGCAATGTGGAACAAATCTAAATATATACTCCGTAATTTTGTTCTGCATTCAAAAAATATTGGTCATCAAATAAGATATCCCAATTAAGTATGATTTATAATTAACAACACAGGCTACATCACAAATTTAATGTTAGATCCAGTGTCGTCTATAACTTTAACTTTTTCGAGTTTGTGTACAGGCAACAAAGAATTACACTTTGAGTTTGTCTATATTGCGGCATAGGCTCCTTCTTTATCTTATTAGTGCACATGTTCGTCAACAATGAAAGCCATTTAAGACTCGAAGAAAGAGTGCTAGGCCCCGGGGAAGACTTTCGGGGACCAGGCAAGATGAATTATAGAGCTAGGGGCTAAGGTTTGTCTATAGGGATTGGGCAAAGGCGAATCTCGACTAAGACAGTCTTGTGAAAATTAATAAAAGAAAAACTTCCCCCTTTACATCATTATGATTGAAGATCATGACTTAATTATAATTAACATATACAACTAAAACAGGGAAAACAAATGCTTCAACAGAAATAATGAAGTAAAACAATTGTATTATATGAAATTTACATCTTTAGTTAATTTGACTTCTTTAGTCAATTAACAGTCTTTCAAGTAAAAGATGTAAATTTTGACTTCTAAATAGCTAGAGACATTGGTGAAATAACAACTCCTAAGCTCTTTGATTTTGATTTTTCTTCATTTTAGTGGCAAAATTCGTTACGATTTAAATTCATAAAGTATATATATTTTTTTTATCTTTTTTTCAGATTTCGTTTTATTCATTTATTTATTTGTTTCAAATTAAATAACAACCATTATAAATAATGAAGTTTTCTTACATATAGTCTTGCAAGTTTTCTTACTCATATAAGTCCAAATAATGGACCAGATAATCAATCGTATGGGCCTGATCTAGGGAGTTGGAGGAGCCCAGTTTCTTAAATACTACTTTCGTACACTTTTGTCGATTTATGCGCACAAAGAAAAGATATCTGATATCGTACACATTACGGTGACAGCCTCTATTAGTTATTGTCGTTTCGTGCTTAACAGATTAATAGAGAACATTGAAGTTTTTACAATAGTCTAAGCATAACGAAATCTTGTATACTTAACCATGCTTGAATTCAACATTGTTTTTTAGTTTTAGGAGAAAGATTGGTAAGCTAAAATTTTGTGTCCACATCTGTGTTAGTGTTTCATTGATTAATTAGTACATGTTTAGCTGTTATATGGCTAAAAGTAGTGGTGGCGAGGGCTCACGAGTGAGACCCACTACTTGGGTTGTTTGTCACACGTGAGCAAGGCCAAAAAGGAAGGGAAAGGTGACCATGGTCACCTCTGGGCTTTTGTGCAAAAGGTGGCCCTCAATCCCTCATAGGTTTTAATTATTAACTTATTTGACCGGTGAACATTGTTTTTTAGTATTTGTTGACATTCCTTAGCGTGAGTAAGATCTTCCACTTGGACTGGTTTGAGATGGTTGTTAATATCCAAAACTAGATTTTTTTTTTTTTTTTTTTTTTTTTTTTTTTTTTTTTTAAGTGAGAAAATGTATACAAATAGGTGGAAGTTTGTGACTATTTTATAACATGAATGGGCGCCGTGTTTATTTATAGTATTTAAATCATGATTAATAGTGAATTGATATAGTTGTGTTGTTTGTTTTCCCGTGTAGAACGGTAATGACCCAGAGGGATGATTAAGAATCAAGACTTGGGTAACACTCAAACAAACCATGAATGTGTGTTAAATGTCTGAGAACAGTCTGTGTAAAAGTCTAAGAGAATGATTTTGTGTGTGTGTGTGTGTAGGATGCCTTATGTTTATAGATAGGCATTTAGGGTTGTAAGGATAAACCCCACGTGAGTGATCAACAGATGTAGACAAGCCAAGTGTTGACCATCTAACGAGTAGATAAGAATGACATATGGTAGTTCCTCTTTGGCTCGTACCAGATCGTGCCTATCTCTCATATTCTTGCCCGTATGTCTCCTAGTGTCATATGTCAGATAGTACATGTTTAGCTGTTAGTGCCAGTTGGGAAACAATTATCTCACACATGTATGTTATATGGCCTGAGAGGTTCTTCTACACCATGTGTGGCCTAAGAATGTTGACGAGTTTATCAAGTGTTTATAATGGGCATTATTAAGTACGATTTTTCTAACTTGTGCCTAAGGGCATAAGTTAAGCAAACCAAAAGGACTCGGAGACCCATGAAAAAGGATTCAGAGACACACATAAAGGTGCACTTTTCTGTGGGTCCCTGAGTCCTTTTGGTGTGCTTTGGGCACAAGTTACAAAAACCCTAAACCCTATTAATTATTAATAATGAGCTTGACTTTGACATATAATTAGTGAGCTTGAACTATTAATATTGATAAGCTATCAGTACCTTAAGTGTCAATCCATAGAGAAGCCCAGACTTTTGTCAAGCAAGCAACTCTTTCATTAATGGAATCAAAGTAATTTGTTGATCATACTGTTTAAAAACACCCAATATGCACGTCTCACAAAACTAAGAAGTATCAAGCATAGAGATTTAAGAAGGCTCATTCCTCAATTGAAGAGCAATTGACCAAGTTAAAAGAATTTGGAACAAATGGTAAGCAATATAATACAAGGTATGACATGCACTTTTTTACAAACTAACATAAGTCTTTTAGTGGGTAGTTCTAGATGTCCAACACAAAGAATTGTCCATTTTATTGTTTATTTTTACAAGCATGCAATTGTTGTATCATAAATATAAATTTGTAATAGCAGTAGGTACAATCATAGCTTTGACCCAAAGCTTTTTTAAAAAATAACACCAAGTTGAATAATTCAATTTATGAACTCCTAGTTTGACGGGTACAAGAGAGGTGATGTTAGTAACCGTAAGTAATTTATCACTGGTAGACAATGTAGGTGTGAGAGGTGGACCAGTCATTATGATGTGGGAGGAGTGGAGGATCGGGTGGAAATAAAGGTTAGGGAGAAAATGTCAACAAAAAAAGAATCGGTTGTTTATTGGTTTTTAGGGTTTTAGAATTTTGGCTGTGATACCGTATTAGGGTAAATGATTCATTGATTACTGAATAATAAGCGCGCTAGGCCTCTCAATAACATACGATAGTGAGCTTTGTATATTCAATATTTTGTTTTTTCATTTATATTTTTCACAGAGAAAATATGATTAACTTGTGTCCATGCATATAATATTATACTGTAATTTGCAAGCTCTTTCTTTGTATACACCACTTTATAGATTGTTGTTTTAGGTTCTTATTTAGCCATCACTACCTTGTAGAATTGTGCTATTATTACGCAGGTAAAAAAGTAACTCAAATTGTTACTCTTTAAAACTCTATAAGGCATTAGGATCCCTTGCATTACTACCTTACGTAGTTTTTGGTACGTCGTAATGAGTATAAATGAAAAAGATAATTATGACGAAATGAAAAAATTATGTTTGTTTATAATTATAAAATGAAATCACTCATTACATAAAAAATCAACATTTTCATTCATTAGGGACCCCTTATTTTTTTCATTACATCTTAGAATGAAATCATAATTATATAAAAATCCTTTATTAACAATCCACCAAACAAAAATAATTATTATCAAAGGATATTTTAGTCTTTTTATTTTCAATTACATTCATTCTATCATAACAGCCAAACCTAATTATAATCGCTAATGCATCATTCTATTACTTCATTTATTTCATTACAACGTTCATTCATTCAACCACTACTTCATTCCGTCATACCAAACAGACCCTTAGTTCGTGTGTTCAGGATCAATGTTTTCAAAAGAAAATCAAACAAGCTCAGTATGGTTACTTTGACAATGCTTCATTTATTATTGTCGGTGATTACAAGAAACAAACAAATAAAAAAATTCGACAATGAATCGAAAGTTTTATTCAAATTATCAAACTAAATATAAAATCAAATTCAAAAGTGTCAAACCCAAAGTTTTAATTCAAAAGGTACCAAATTCTAATTTCAAAAGTATAAAAAAAAGCTAATGATATTGATCCTTATCTATAGGCTAAACTAACAGAATAGTTTCATAATTTTAAACAAACTTGCAGGATAAATTAAACAAATTACCAAATTTACCAAGCAAAACTTAAAGTTTAAGTAACTTTTTTAACACCTATAGTCGAAAAAAAAAGGTATTTTCCTTTAACATTATGTAACTTTTTGCAACATAGGATGGAACGCGATATTTAAAACAAGAAATTTAGGAAGCTCGAACATTGTAGCTTTAACAAAGTATGCTTGATGAAACATGTCAATACGAGTGGGTTTGTTTAACACTTCTTATTAAAATTATTATTTTTATTTTATATGTGTGTGAAATGAATAACTTAAAGAAAGAAAACAAATATATTGGCGTGGACTGTGGACAAGGGAGAATCGAAAGGAAACTCAAAAACGTTTTGGAAAACTGAAATAATCAAGACCACTATACTTGACTAAATATGAACGATGATTAGACATGAAAACACACTTTATTTGTCATTTTTAGTAAGTTTAACATTATGAATAACCAATCATGTTTATTCATCTTTTTATTCTGACTAAAAATTTCAAAGAACTAGCTTGGTCATTGGGCGAGTTTTGGACAAAACTAGTAAAGAAAATATAACAAGTTCATATTCCATGTATTAAATTTCGTTTACAAGTAGATTTCACCATAATTCAAGACAGATTATTTATACCCCCGGTATATTAATTTGGCACATTTTGATGACCTATTTGTCCTCACTTCTTATATCACTTTCTCAATGTACATGATGAGCTCATAGTTCTCAGTTATCAAATGAATCCCATATGTACAGATGCTAAAATCACAAGATAGTACAAAACAAATGGGTGATGAAGACCACTGTCAACAAATCAACATTCTTTGATGCTTTTGATATGATATGGGAATCTTGAGTTTTGTAACTTTTGAATTTTGATAGTAAAACACATATTGTTAACTTTTGTATGCTAGAATGTGTATTAAGTTCGTTTACCAAAACATGAAAATTTTGAAAATATTTAACACCCTCTTAAACTATATTCAAAGAAAAAGATTGAATTGCACACATTATGGTGGCGGTCTTTATTAGTCTTGTCTCACGCTAATAAATTAAGAAAAATGAAAGTTGGACCTAATTAAAGGCTTAAATTTTATGTGATGACACGTACCAATGATAATAAATTAAGAGTGCGTTTGATTGGAGTAATTTCATAGAATTTGAGGGAATTTGAAATTAAAATTCCCTCAATTAGCATGTTTGGTTCAAAAAAGAGGGGTAAATCTAAATGGCAAAGCAAATTAAAATTCCTTAAAATGAGAAAATTAGAATGTCTCCAAAAAGTTAGGAATTTTAATTTACTTAGAAATTTTTTTTATAAACTTTTTTTCTTATTGCTTTTTTATAAACTTTTAAACAGAATATTTATGAAAAAAAATATTTATAATTTTTTTTATATATGTTTTTTAATTTTTTTATAACTTTTTTTATAAACTTTTTTTATAAACTTTTTCTTATAAATTTTTATAAACTTTTTTTATAAAAAATTTTTCTAAAATTTTTATAATATTTTTATACCTTTTTTTTATTAATTTTTTATAAAGTTTTTATTAAAATTTTTTAAGAAGTTTTTTATAAATTTTTTAAAATATTTTTTCTATAAACTTTTTTTTTTATAAATTTTTATAAACTTTTTTTATAATTTTTTATAAACTTTTAAATAGAATGTTTGTGAAATTTATATAAAAAAAAATATAAATTTTTGTCAACCAAACATACGAAGGTATTTTAAATTCCGGAAATCTAAATTCTCAAGAATTTAAAATTTCTAGAATATAAAATTCCGGAATTCTAAATTACTCCAACCGAACGCCCCTAAGTGGTCTTCTTTTGTTATTCCTCGTTTACCCTTTATAATTAATACATTAATAAAGTTCACACTCTTCCCTTCTAGTTTCATTCGCCATAGTTTTTATGTTTTAAGAGGGAGAGGTGTGGTGACGAAGAGAAATTACTCATTTGGGGCTTACGAGTGCCACATTACCTTAACACCTCTTCACAACTAACCCCCTCTTCACTCACAACTAACCTCAACTTACTCATTTGGAGTCCATCACTTACAACTATATTTTATTTAACACTCAAAAAAAAAAAAAAAAAAAAAAAAAGTTACACATTTGTCAGAAACCATCTTCTTCGTGCAGATGAGCAAGGAGCAAGTGAAGAGGGATGAGGAGGTTGGGATGGTGTGATGAAGTGCATCAACTTACTCAAATGGTTGTCCACGTAAGAGTGGCGAGTTGCTTTGAGGAGCCACGCCCTCCCCTCTAATAATTATTCTGATGCTTTGAGTATAAAGTCAAGGTTACACAACCTTCTTGGTTTAATTCTTTATGCTTGCCTAATGACACTTTTGTTTTTTTTATTACATTTACGAATTTTAGTCAAATACTTTGAACATGGCACGACTATTTCATTCATTGTGTATATATAGGTTTTTTTGGTATTTAAAACACTACAAGAAAAAAGCCCTTTAGTGACTTTCTTAGCGACGTATTTTATGATTGCGACTTTTAGGTGATGGGTCGCTGCAGTAATATAGCGACTTAAATAGAGACTTTTACAAAAATAGCGTTGCGTTAAGCGACTTAGATGGCAACATCTCTTTGAAACAGCGATGCAAATGGCGACAAGAAATACTGAAGTCGCAAATTTATAGCGACTTATTTTATGAAGTCGTTATACTAGTCGCTCTTTTTAGCGACACATGTCACTTTTTTGCGACTCTTTTACAGCGACCCATCACCTAAAGTCGCAATCATAAAATACATCGCTAAGAAAGTCACTAAAGGACTTTTTTCTTGTAGTGAAAGGAAATGAAAAAATAAAATAAAAACCATATAAATTAGAAAAGCATTCAACAATATTACTGCAGTATTTAACAAAGAAGTTGTCTTTTACGCTGGAAAAGTAAGAAATGGATAATTGGTTATTAATTAAGGGTAAATCAGGAATTAATTAGAAACTTAATTGGTTGGGTTGCTAAAATAATGACAAGTGTTTCAATGAGAGAGTTAGCCTTGCTTTTAGGGTTATTATTATTATTATTATTTAGTTTCATATATCACAACTCATGGTGGTATACACATGTTTAAGATGTTTTCAAAACGGCATTTGAGCTAGCGATGAGAATAGATTATATTAGCCAATTATTATTATATGACCAAGAGTTACATTTTCGTAAGCCAAAAAGTTAATTTACACTTTAGCCCCGTAAGTTAACTTCCCTAATGGCTTAAGATGCTAGCAAATTCACAACTGATGTCGATAAATCGACTGATTCACTTCTACCGTCAATACGAGCATATTCGCTTAGCACTGGACGAATTGGGTCGGCTGGTTTTGGAGGGGTTGGTACACTCGGGTTATCTCGACCATATATACCATGTCCTTGTGAGCCATTTGCTTCAGGACTAGGTGGTGTTCTAGGGTCATCTCGACCATAAATACCATTTAAGTCTAAGTCACTTGGGTTCGAGCTCGTTTGTGTGATTTGACTTGTAAAATTTGGGTCCTCTACACCAAGAGTCGTTTGACCCCGTGAGGGTGCTACTGATGGTGATGGTGGTGCTTTTGGGTTAATGCGGCCGTAAGTTATTTGGCCTGATGTCGATCCTGCTTGTGGTGGTGGTGGTGGACTGTTAACTCTACCATATGTCGTTTTGTCTTGTAACAATGGCGGAGATAGGAGTTCTTCTCCGTGTGTTACCATTTGAATTATTTCCGCTGCTAGTAAAGGTGCTGGTCGACCAAATCTTCGGTTTACAAACATGTCTGCAAACAAGACATGCAACTAGTTACTACAAATTTCAGAATATATATATATATATATATATATATATATATATATATATATATATATATATATATATATATATATATAGTATGTCAACTTGCCGATCACTTAATAGATGTAATATACGTTTTTGACGCTATAATATATTGCAAAATTTTGCAAGAAGCTAGAAGATAGATATTAGTACACATAACGTCCAAATAATGAAATAAACATTTTTGATAAGCTAATCAACTACAAAGACTGTCAAAAGTGTTTATCAATTGAATTTCAAAAGTATTAATTACTAATCAAGAAAATCGAGTTAAATGAGCTACGCCTAGCTAAAATAATATCTCGGAGCTTGGAACTTGAGACTTTACAGAAAACAGGTAGACTTTTAAGTAGTATTAACAGGGTATAAAAGAATTAGGAAAGATCAATCAAATAGTGCGTACCATGTAGGTGTCGAGCATGATAAGTTTGAAGAAGAACAAAGAAAGCTAAGATGAAGAAAGCAAACTTCATAGTTGATATACTGTTGGTTTGGATTAGCTCGTGCAAACTAGAGACTAGAGAGTGTTGAATGATTGCTGAAGAGTGTATCTATAACTATTTATATATGCAATCATCCAATGAGATTACAGTCAACTGATAGCAACTTATGTGTAAAATGTGGACTAAATCAACAACTTCTCCCGCGTGTTTTGACCAATTATCCTTTTTCACTTTTGCACGCTTCAATTTTATTTTTTTTCACACACATTGTGAAAGAATCAGTCCCTTTTAACCCGGACTCCCACCCACTATCACACCAATCAACACGGAAAGATGGTTTTAAATGTTCGTATATTAAAAGATGAGAAACTGATTGCTAGTACAATGAAAACTTACTGCTATTTATAATAGAACTCAATACAAAGGAACCATGCAACATGCACGTCCATTATTTCCTAGTAAACAGGAAATACTAACTGATGACCCACGTATCCTAATTACTTGGTCAACACAAGACTATTTCCTCTAGACTCAATCAAACATGAACCAAGCCACTGACCCATACCCGTGACTATACTGGCCCGTTCCATTGACCCTTCAAGATTACCCAACATTCACCCCCGTAATCTTGATGATCTTGACCCGAGCTTCTTCCACGGTTCTCTTTCATCACCTCGGCGTTTAAGATTTTTCCCGGACACCCGACCTTCACCTTGGTCACGTCCAAAATCTTTACATAACCCGAATGAAAATCACTACACATGCAACATCTCACATGGCATCCCGTTGGAACCGTTCATTAACATCTTGACTCTTCACGGATCAACGACCTCTTCCCTGGCCACATCCAAAGCCACCCGATTTGAACTCCAATGCCATAATGTTCACACCGTGTTGTTTCTCCGTTCCTAACTTTTCCCGGAATCACGACCTCTACCTTGGTCCCGTCCAAAGTCTCCAACCACCCGAATGTTGTTGTCACCACACAGAACCCGTTTACTCATAACACTTCTGTGACACGAGAGCATTCTTCCACCGATCAAGAAAACAAAGCCACCCGCTTCTACCTTTTTCTTTCACCCGCCAAACGAACCGAATCAAAGCTCCCTGCTTTTCACGACTCTTCCCGTCCGTTTATCCCGCGAACCGGTTAATCTCTCTATTTTCCGGTGACCTACAACCTACCGCCGGATTTGATCATAACCCTTTTATCACGACTAATAGCTACGGACCACCTATGTTCATCACCGGTCACCCCCTTTTATCCTTTGTATTGAGTTCTATTATAAATAGCAGTAGGTTTTCATTGTACCAGCAATCAGTTTCCCATCTTTTAATATACTAACATTTAAACCCATCTTGCTGTGTTGATTGGTGTGATAATGGGTGGGAGTCCGGATTAAAAGGGACTGATTCTTTCATTTGGCATCAGAGCCGCCTTCGGTTAAAGGGTGGGTTTGAGAGTTGACTTTCGAAGGTGCGGAGCCTTCGGGTGCGGGGCTGCCATCACAGCGGAAGCATGGAAGGCAGGTGCTATCGTTAGGACTGTTTTACAGCAGAAGACGGATACCGATAAGGTGTTTCGGGACTACGTTGTCGTGTGGGAGACAGGGAGTACCGTTAAAGACAACGGGGGTGACCGGTGATGAACATAGGTGGTCCGTAGCTGTTAGTCGTGATAAAAGGGTTATGATCAAATCCGGCGGTAGGTTGTAGGTCACCGGAAAATGGAGAGATTAACCAGTGACCTAGAACCTACCGCCGGATTTGATCATAACCCTTTTATCACGACTAACAGCTACGGACCACCTATGTTCATCACCGGTCACCCCCGTTGTCTTGAACGGTACTCCCCATCTCCCACATGACAACGTAGTCCCGAAACACCTTATCGGTTTCCGTTTTCTGCTGTAAAAGAGTCCTAACGACAACACCTGCCCTCCATGCTTCCACTGTGATGGCAGCCCCGCACCTGAAGGCTCCGTACCTTCGAAAGTCGACTCTCAAACCCGCCCTTTAACCGAACGCGGCTCTGATACCAAATGAAAGAATCAGTCCATTTTAACCCGGGCTCCCACCCACTATCACACCAATCAACACGGCAAGATGGGTTTAAATGTTCGTATATTAAAAGATGGGAAACTGATTGCTGGTACAATGAAAACCTACTACTATTTATAATAGAACTCAATACAAATGAACCATGCAACATGCACGTCCATTATTTCCTAGTAAACAGGAAATACTAACTGATGACCCACATATCCTAATTACTTGGTCAACACAAGACTATTTCCTCTAGACTCAATCAAACATGAACCAAGCCACTGACCCATACCCGTGACTATACTGGCCCGTTCCATTGACCCTTCAAGATTACCCAACACATTGCTGAATAAACAGATAGGCTAGTGCAGAATATATGTATGATACGACTATATAAAACATGAACTAGTTTGTCCAGATACAAAAAATTAGTTTGCAAATAATTCTCTTTTGTTAATGTAAATATTATATACATAATTTTTTATTTTTGATAATCATGGTTACACTTTGCTCGACTAATCCATGAGGTTTGAATTCATCACTACACAGATTCAAACCAAGTGAAACCTTTCAATTTTTTTAATGACGGTCTTTTGGCGACGTCTCTTTTACGATGACATGTCCTCGCTAAAGACTTTTAGTGACAACATTTTTAAGTAAAAACATGTCATCACTAGAAGCCGAATTTTGTCGTAGCCAGATGACCCGTTCGACATAGTGAAGCATAATTTTGTTGATGTAACGACTATGTACATAACCTCATATAAAACTTAAAAAAGTGTTTCAACAATATTGTGCATGCATACTACAACAATAAGTAGGACGGGCGAGGAGACTTTTGGCGGGGACACCCATGTCCCCGTCGAAAGTCGCTAAATAACAAAAACCATGCTGACTTGGCACACCAAATGGCTAACCGAGTAGGAGAAATTCAACGCAAACTTTTAGCGGGGACATGTCCCCGCCAAAAGTTTGCCCAAGTTTGACCAAATTTTCTTATTCTCCCTCGCTGGCTAATTGTTCCCGCGTTTTTTTCCCTCCAACACTTTTTGAATAAATTCTGACCTTTTGGCGGGGACATGTCCTCGCCAAAAGTGGGATATTAAAAAAAATGATTTTATATATAAATGATTTAATTAAGTTAAAAATTATTAAAATTTATTTAAATAAATTAAAAATGAATTAAACTAATTAAAAATGATTTCAAATAAAAATAAATGATTCAAAAATAAACGATATTATCTCGACTCGTCCGTTTAATATGTTATGCGTATCCATAACAACTCGACTCATCCGTTTAACATGTTATGCTTATCCATAACGACTCAACTCATTCATTTAACATGTTATGCATATCAATAACAACTCAACTCGTCCGTTTAACATGTTATGCATATATACATATAACAACTCGACTCGGCCGTTAATCATGTTATGCATGTGTATAACAACTTGACTCGTCCATTAATCATGTTATGCATATCCAAAAACAACTCGACTCGTCCGTTTAACATGTTATTCGTATCCATAACAACTCGACTCGACCGTTTAACATGTTATGCGTATCCATAACAACTCGACTCGTCCATTTAACATGTTGTGCGTATCCATAACAACTCGACTCGTCCATTTAACATGTTGTGTGTACCATAACAACTTGACTCATTGATTTAACATGTTATGCGTATCCATAACAACTCGACTCGTCCGTTTAACATGTTATGCATATCCATAACAACTCGACTCGTCCGTTTAACATGTTATGCATATCCATAACAACTCAACTCATTCGTTTAACATGTTATGCTTATCCATAACGAATCGACTCATTCTTTTAACATGTTATGCCTATCCATAGCAACTCGACTCATCCATTTAACGTATTATGCGTATCTATAACAACCCAACTCATCCGTTTAACATCTCATGTATAACGATATCATCTCGACTCATTCGTTTAACATCTCATGTATAACAATATCATCTAGACTCATTCGTTTAACATCTGATGTCTAACCATATCATATCAACTCATTCGTTTAACATATCATGTATAACCATATTATCACGACTCGTTCGTCTAACATCTGAAGTATAACCATATCATCTCGACTCATTCGTTTAACATGTTATGCGTATCCATAACAACTCGACTCGTCCGTTTAACATGTTATGCATATCCATAACAACTCAACTCATTCGTTTAACATGTTAGGCTTATCCATAATGACTCGACTCATTCTTTTAACATGTTATGCCTATCCATAGCAACTCGACTCATCCGTTTAACGTATTATGCGTATCTATAACAACTCGACTCGTCCGTTTAACATCTCATGTATAACGATATCATCTCGACTCATTCGTTTAACATCTCATGTATAACGATATCATCTAGACTCATTCGTTTAACATCTGATGTCTAACCATATCATATCAACTCATTCGTTTAACATATCATGTATAACCATATTATCACGACTCGCTCGTTTAACATCTGAAGTATAACCATACCATCTCGACTCATTCGTTTAACATGTTATGTGTATCCATAACAACTCGACTCATCCGTTTAACATGTTATGCGTATCCATAACAACTCGACTCATTGATTTAACATGTTATGCGTATCTATAACAACTCGACTCGTCCGTTTAACATGTTATGCGTATCCATAACAACTCGACTCGTCCGTTTAACATGTTATGCGTATCCGTAACGACTCGACTCATTGATTTAACATGTTATGCGTATCCATAACAACTCGACTCGTCCGTTTAACATGTTATGCGTATCCATAACAACTCGACTCATTGATTTAACATGTTATGCGTATCCATAACAACTCGACTCGTCCGTTTAACATGTTATGCGTATCCATAACAACTCGACTCATTGATTTAACATGTTATGCGTATCCATAACAACTCGACTCGTCCGTTTAACATGTTATGCGTATCCATAACAACTCGACTCGTCCGTTTAACATGTTATGCATATCCATAACAACTCAACTCATTTGTTTAACATGTTATGCTTATCCATAACGACTCGACTCATTCTTTTAACTTGTTATGCCTATCAATAGCAACTCGACTCATCCGTTTAACGTATTATGCGTATTTATAACAACTCGACTCATCTGTTTAACATCTCATGTATAACGATATCATCTCGACTCATTCATTTAACATCTCATGTATAACGATATCATCTAGACTCATTCGTTTAACATCTGATGTCTAACCATATCATCTCAACTCATTCGTTTAACATATCATGTATAACCATATTATCACGACTCGTTCGTTTAACATCTGAAGTATAACCATATCATCTCGACAAATTCCTTTAACATGTTATGCATATCCATAACAACTCGACTCATCCGTTTAACATGTTATGCGTATCCATAACAACTCGACTCGTCCGTTTAACATGTTATGCGTATTCATAACAACTCGACTCATCCGTTTAACATGTTATGCTTATCCATAACGACTCGACTCATCCATTTAACATGTTATGCTTATCCATAACAACTCGACTCATCCGTTTAACATGTTATGCTTATCCATAACGACTCGACTCATTCATTTAACATGTTATGCATATCCATAACAACTCGACTCGTCCGTTTAATATGTTATGCATATATATAACAACTCGACTCGTCCGTTTAACATTTTATGCCTATCCATAACAACTCAACTCATTCGTTTAACATGTTATGCTTATCCATAACGACTCGACTCATTCTTTTAACATGTTATGCCTATCCATAGCAACTCGATTCATCCGTTTAACGTATTATGCGTATCTATAACAACTCGACTCGTCCGTTTAACATCTCATGTATAACTATATCATCTCGACTCATTTGTTTATCTGATGTATGACCATATCATCCCGATTCATTCTTTTAACCAAGGACCTATCAAAAATAATTTTAAATTATTTAAAAAGTGGTGTAAATAATTTTAAAAAGTCTTAAGTTAATTAAAGATGATTTTAAATTTTTTTTAATTGAAATTAAAAGATTTAATATTGACTTAACTTAATTAAAATGGTTTAAATTATTTTAAATGATATAAATTATTTTGAAAAGTGATGTAAATAATTTTAAAAATATTTAAATTAATTAAAGATGATTTAGAAAAAATTTATTTAAATTTAAATGATTTAATTAATATTGATTTAAGTTAATTAACATGGTATAAAATAATTTTTTTTATCAAAAATACTCTCGGCGGGGACATGTCCCCGCTAAAAGTTTTCACCAAAATTTTTTGATTTTCCCTCGGTACATTTACTTTATCCCGCCAAACCTTTTGACGATTGGTAAAAACTTTCGGCGGGGACATGTCCCCGCCAAAAATGTGATCTCAATTATTAACAGATGCAGATCTAGTAGTCAACACTTACAAAAAATAAAAAAACAAACACACCTTTGCTCTCTGCTGCTTCTCTCGATCTGTTGCACCACCACCACTACCATCAACACCACCACATCATTACACCACAACGCCACCACTACACCACCACTACTTCATTGCACCAGCACCACCATCTCCACCACAGCACCCCCACACTCGCACCACCACCACCACAGCCGGACCACCACCACAGCCAGACCATATGTATTGATTTTGGTTTATGTTTGTTTGATTTTATTTTTAATTTGTTTTATTATTTTTGTTTGTATTGAAATTTGCTTTATGGTTTGTGTTTGTTTTGATTTATTAGTTGTTTCCGCCGCCGACCCACCACCACGAGCTGCTGCCGTCGACGACCCACCACCAATAGGTAAAATGTTTTTTAGTTTGGTTTGTGTTTGAGTTAATTTTATTTTGGTTTATGTAAATAATTATAGTTTTGGTTTGTTAGCACCACCACGACACACCGACGTTGACGCACTGCAGCTGTTCACCACCACAACACGCCGCTGCCTTTATTGCTACTGTAAGTAATTTATTTTTTTTGTTAATTTATTTAGTAGTTATAATTTTGTATAATGTATAGTTTGTTTTAAATGTGTGATTATTGAGTTGTTATTGTTTGATTGTCCATTTAAGAGTTCGTGTTGAAAGTGCATGAATTGGTAGTATTTATATAATGTGTAGTATGCGTAAATGTGTGAAATGGTAGTATGTTCAAGTATTGTGGAAGCATGTGTGAATTGTTCGGATAATGTGATAATTAGATAAGTATTTTAATGGATTAGTTTGTGTTTGAAGTTATCAAAGTAGAGTGGTGTAAGGTTATTGCTTGGCGGCTTTCGTTATTATATGTGGTTTTAATGGTAGTTGTAAGACTGAATTAGCAAATAAAGATTAAAGTATGTATGTCTCGTGTTTCATGGTGCGTTGTTTCTTTATGTGTACTTGTAGGTTGTAGCAAAATATTACGATTGCTCTTGTGAATATGGTTGCGCAAGTATCCTTTGTGGTTTGACTTTTGTGAACTTTCGAGTACATTTATTGAATGACCTGAACTATTTTTTAATTAAGTGTCAAATAGTTAGTTTCGTGCGAGCTGCAAAACTGATTATTGATTCGCAACTGATCAATATAGCAACTGATCAATGGTGTTTTTCTTCTCGCAAGTAGTTATGATGGTTAAGAGATGCAAAGTTACTTTTGGAGGATATTAGAGTTCTATATTTTAAAGTTTACAATTTAGGTTGACGCTTTCTACTAATTTTTTCAGACACGAAATTTATTTGTGATGCAATGAATAAAACGATATTCCGTTTTTGAATCGTTTGACGAATTTCTAATTTATAATATTATGTTTAGCGAATTTGAACCATTTTGTGGTGTTGTAGCATATTTTGTGATGTTGTAGCATGTTTGTGGTTGTAACACAGGTTGGGTTATTGTAGATTTTTTCTGGAACAAATCTGGAAATTACCCATTTTGCAGCAATTTGCTGCAAAATGGGTCAGTCACTTTTGGCGGGGACATGTCCCCGCCAAAAGTTTGCTACAATATCTTTGGATACAGCTTTTGGCGGGGACATGTCCCCGCGGAAAGTGTGTTAATTATTATTTAAATCAAGGATTAAAGGGTTAATCACAACAACGGAAAACACTTTTGGCGGGGACATGTCCCCGCCGAAAGTAGTGCCATGCTGGCATGTTTGACCTGACCAAAATTGTCCACGCTGGCAGTGTGGGTCCCACGTGTCCCCGCCAAAAGTGGTGTCCGTCACGGCCAAAAGTTTACAGCGAAGGGGTTTTGCCGGCGTACTTTCGGCGGGGACATGTCCCGCCAAAAGTATTGGACGGGGAGAAGTCCCCGCTGAAAGCTTCAAAATATCCCCGGGAAAAGTAGTGATTGTTGTATATCACTTTTACAACACTTTCTTAAACTATAAAAAGTCACTACTACAAAAAGGACTTTTGAGACCTGTTGTACACGTAAACAAGACCGGTTTATGATATGGTCTCTATGAGGGGGGGTCTCCATGTGAAAAACAAATGAGACCGGTTTTAAAACCGGTCTCCATTTGGTTTTCAAGGCCTGTTTGAAGATAAAAAACACGTCTATAAACCAAAAGAAAGACCAGTTTTCGTCACAAAAATAGGCTTTTAAAGACTAATAGAGACCCGTTGCTTGGTACAAACCGGTCTCTTTTTTTGTTTTTTTTAATTAGAAAAAGGGCTGTTTGGGATTGCTTATTGAAACTACTTGTAGTACTTTCAATAAACCGTCCCAAACAGCCCTTATAAGTGTGATCAATAAGCAATCCCAAACAGCAGCTACAAATCATGCATTTTGAGTAATATTGAATTCCAAAACTACTACAAATGTCAATCTAGAAACTATTACTCACTTGTACAAGAAATTAAATACTGATTTTATAACAAGAAACCAAATTCGGATGAGGAATTACAACATACAGGTAGTGCACCAACAACAACTACAACAAATTCCTCAAAGTTCAAACGATCCATCATCTTAATTCATAAGCAGCCTCTGTATGCAGCAACAACAACAAAGAAAACATATAAACAAAATGAAGCATTTCATCAAACACTTTCTATGCAAGCTTTAAACCACATGAATCAGTTTCCAAACAAACTCTAATTCAATCCCATAATCTTTAAAATCTTTTGCGACAAACAAATATATCAATTTTCAAAGTTATGTGATTGACTGATTTTGAGAAAAACAAATACATCAATGTTCAAACAATCAATTAACTGATTTTGAGAAAAACAAATATATCAATTTTCAAACATGTATAGTAATTACCATAAAACACAGATATAATTCAAGTTTTAACAAACCTTTGGTAGAAATATATAGTATGGTATTAGTCCCATTAAGCGGTTGTGGCAGAGATGTTCCACGGTTGAAGTTGTATGACGGTGGGGTTAGTCAGAGCAGCGGTGTGGGTGTGGGTGTGGGTGGGTTATGTGTTGGGGAAAGCATATCAAAGTGTAGATAGGTAGGGTTATGTTGAAAAAGATTTAAAACCTTTCAAAAATTTCAAGAGGGCAAAAGACCCGCTTATACTTTTTGGGAATCAAGACCGGGTACCAGTTGAAGACAGGCCTGCTTCTAAAAAGTAAAGAGAAGCCGGGTTTCACAATTAATACCGGTCTATTTTAAGCGTAACAGAGACGTGTTATTAGTTTTAAAACCGGTCTCGATTTGTTATTTACATCAAAACCGGGTTTTTTCTTTAAAACGGGTCTTGAAACTTTTGGGCAAGCCAAAAACAACTCTTAAGACCGTTTTATTTTATAAAAGGTCTTGATGAGGGGGTCTCTAAACCAAAAAATGTAGTAGTGAGTATACTTAATATATACGTATAATGATGTTTCTGGGTATGATGAGCGTATATGCATGCATGTTCAGCTTAGTACATAAAACTATTTCAGTTTAAACAACGTATACCAAACATGTACATCAAAAGTACGTATTTTGTATAAATCCCGAATCTCAAATTTTAGTAACGTGAAACTTAGATTAATTGCATTCTCGGACTCGGACATGCATGCATACATGTATCTCGTTTGTAGTTTCGAATCTTACATCATGCATGGTGATTTTAATTAGTAATATTTTTACCATACTTCTCTATTTGTACGAATGTGTGTGTGAACATGGCAAACCCACCCACCCACCCACCCTTGTTTCAATGTCACCTAGTTTACTAGTTGGTGATATTTTGTAAGACAGACAACCTAGCAAATGTTGGCGTCCCATAAATATTGTAAGGGGAATATATGCTATAAAACATTTAAATAAGAGTTAGATATTGTTCCAAAAAACCGTAAAAATATTTAGTACTGTATTATTTTTGAAGAATATATTAATGCCTCAACAGTCAACAACTACAGCGAGTTAGGACTGCCGTGGTATTTTTAAGTCAAGCATGCATAATTTGGTTGAAGTTGGTAGCTGCTAGTTGATCATGTTAAAATTTAAGTCAGCAAAGTATTATTTTCTAAGTATATTTTGGTGATTTTTTTTTTTACTATACTTCTATATATACAGTCTGTGTGAACATGGCAAACCACTCACCTTTGTCACCTAGTTCGACTAGTTGGTAATATATTCTAAGAAAAAGCAACCTAGCAAAAATATACTAAAATATATGTAAGAAACATTTAATATTGTTTGAAAAACCGTTAAATATACTGAGTCAACGATTATAGCGAGTTAGAACTGTTGACTCGTGGTGTTCTTTAAGTCAAGCATGCATGATTTGGTTGCTAGTTGATCATTAAAAAATTGAAGTCGGTAAACTATTATTTTTAAGTGTAAATTTGACAAATGAAATGTTGACAGAAACCACTCGATCGTATAAAAACATCAAAGTCTCTAGCATAAGGTAAGTTATACCTAAATGTTGACGTAGTTCTAAGTTATACCTAAATGCTGACCTAGTTCTATGAAAAAGAAAAAATATTCCGTTTATCGGACTATAGAATGTATTTCAGTGATTATCTTTGTTTACTCTTAAGAAAACAAAGATTTGTTACAGTTACATGAAATTCTTTTTAAGCAGCATTTTGTTGATCAAAAATAAATAAATAAATACGCTAGTAAGAGGCTACATAAATACAAAACAAATAATAAAAACAACATAGGAAAATAAGCACTGCCCAAATGGAGAACACGGTTAGAAAATGCTAGGTGTAGAAGAAGACCAATAATATTTATTGGTAATTTGTCATCACAGCGCTACTTTAACAGTTCTCCAATGACACACGAATAACGAAAACACCTTCCTTAGCAATATAGCCAATAACACTTATTATTGCATGTGGATCCCACAAGACCCTAAAAATACCTCACTCTCACACACACAAAAACAAATACTACCTCCGTCTCATTATAAGTGTCCAGTTTGACTTTTTACGGTCTAACTTGTTCAACTTTGACCTTGAATACATTTATGTGTGTTATATAATACTTGATACAAAATATATGAATATATTGGATTTTAAACGTATTTTCATTGATATAATTTTCATCAAGTATTATATAATATACATAAAATTATTTAAGGTCAAAGTTAAACAAGAAAGACCAAAAAAAGTCAAACTGGACACTTATAATGGGACGGAGGGAGTAATAAAAATAAAAATAAAATAAAATAGAAAAAAAAAAAGAAGTACGAATAATGGCTCGTTGGTTCAATGGCTGAGGGACGGATGGCGCACCAACGACGACCTCGCCGATGCAGCAACGGCTGCGCCATTAGTTAATTTGTGAGGTGAATAACGGGTAACCGGTCTCCAGACCGTGCTCTCTAAGGACACGAGAGGAGAGTGATGAACAAATTCGCACACAGTATTCTCAATTTAGATTCAGTTTACTACAATTCAATATATATTCAATATGTTGATATAAATAATGCCTAAAAACGTTATTCCTATTTTTCTATATTTCTATGTTTTGATGATCACAAAATGAAAACTCATTAAATCAAAGATTATGACGTAAACAAATATTTAGTAGTAAATATTAATTTTAACCACCTAATCACTTAAGGTATGAATAAACAAAATATTTATTGCATAATATGATCAAATGAACGTTTTCTTAATCACTAGATTTTTTTATAAAATGTTACAAACATTTTATATCTTTTAGAAAATTATTTTTTGTATTAAATAAAAATGTTTAATTAACCATAAACATATTATTTTTGGTAGAGAGAGAGAGAGAGAGAGAGAGAGAGAGAGAGAATAACAGCTCGTTGGTTCAATAGCTGAGGGACGGATGGCACACCAACGGCGTCGTCATCGGTGTAGCAATGATAGCGCCATTAGTTAATTTGAGGGGTGAATGATGGGTAACCAGTCTCCAGACCGTGGTCTCTAAGGACACAAGAGAATAGTGATGAAAAAAATGGCACACAATATTCTCAATTTTGATTCAGTTTACTACAATTCAATATTCAACATAAAGAGTGTCTTTGGACCTCAGAAAAAATCAGTCAGTACCCGTATGTTTGATGTCAGAAATATTTCGCGGTTCCATGCATTTCAAGTAAGTCAAGCAACGCTAAAAACAAAGGCTTTGAAGCAATTCAACTCAAATAGATGAAACATCTTCCTTTTGTCGTCACTCATACCACTAATGAATCCTATAACTGAAGAACACGAATATTAATCTTGACCGGCATTTGAAAATTCCATCATGAAAATATTCTCTCCCACGTAGATTTGATTCGTGCACGTGCACGTGCCCGTCATTTACAGATGCCCTAATTTTTCACAAGAATCTCACAAAAGAAAAACAATAACCATCACATTGAAAAATGCTTAAGATATCGGGCGAGATTTAGAAAAAAGATGCTCAAGATATGAGCAAAAAGTACTCGATTCCTTATTTGTCTTCTAATGATTCATCCTAAAAAGTATGTACGAATCAAATACTTATTAAAACCTCTAATGGAGTAATAGTTTAAGTTATAAGTTATTAAAACCTTCGTATTATTAAGTGATCGAGTCCCATCTACTGTTCCGCTAAGTATTGACACTTCTTTGACAACTGATACTAGTACTTCATCTAATGGCATTTTTCACTCATCAAATGGGCATGCTCTTAAACAACCTGGGCAAAGTTTGGATTCAAATAAAGTAGGGCCTGACATTCATCATGTTGGCCAAATAAAGCCACTAGGCTTGCAATTCCATTGGCAATGCCGTAGACCATTAAGGCCTCAAGATGTCACAGAGTTAGAAGAACTTCAAATTCTCCTTTCAAATTTCCATAACCTCTCTACTGATCAAGATCGTTAGGACTGCTTGATTGATAACTCAAGGTTATTCTCGGTGAAAGGTATGTGGTCTCTTATTACGAATTCTTCTACTCAAATCCAATCTGCTTCAACTAGATGGAATAAGCTAGTACCCATTAAAGTAAACATTTGTACATGGAGAATGGAAAATGAAAGAATCCCAACGAGAGTAAACTTAGATAATAAAGGAATTGACCTTGACTCGATAAGATGCCCAGTTTGTGATGATAATCTTTAGACCAAAGATCATATTCTGGTGAATTGCATTGTTGCAATCTCGGTGTGGAACGATGTCCTCAATTGGTGGAATATCCGTAATAAGCAACCAAACAACCTCAATGATGTGTTGTCCCTCTCAAGTTGTTTAACCTTTTCTCCCACTCTCACCACCGTTTTTGAAGCCGTCATGCAATCCACGCTTTGGATCCTATGGCGTTTTAGAAATGAGTCAACCTTTGCGGCTAAAAGACCAAACAAAAGTCTTATTCTAAATGATATAAAGCAATTCACTTACACCTGGATCTCTAATAGACCTCGTAATGTGTGTATTAATTGGATAGAGTGGCTCTTTAATCCTTGTAATGCTCTATCTTATCGTTTATAATTGTTTGTGACTAGCTTCTCGCTAGTTTTTAATATGCCGCCGTTAAAAAAAAAATTAGTTAATAGTTAATGGTTATAAATTTTGGTACCAAATCTGTTGTATAACATGAGAACATACAAACGATTAAATCAAATCGATCAAGATATTTCAATTAGAACTATAAGAGAACTTAACTTTGTCATATAAAAAAATAAAGTTTGAGGTGGCAAAACAGGCAGGCCGGGCGGGCACGGGCTACTATTCAAACGGCCGCGAGCCAAACGGACACATGTTATACGAATCGTTTGAGAAAAAAATCCAAAATAATGAAATAAATTCCTCAAACATAACAACTCTTTTATATTTAACAAAGACAAAATTACACGGATGGTCCCTGTGGTTTACACAGATTGCAAGTTTGGATGGCCGCTAGTCTACCCGTTAAGTAATTTGCACCGTTAATCCTTCATTAATATTTTTTGCACCGTTAGTCCTTCGTTAAAATAAAAGAAAAAATCTAAAATTAAAAAAAAAATTGAATAAAAATTTAAAAAAATATATTTTTAGAAAAAATATTTAAAAAAAATAATTTTTAGAAAAATTCAAATCTTAAAATATTCGAAAAATAAATATATTTCTATTTTTTTTATTTTCTAAAAAAAAAATTTTGATTTTTTTTTTAATTTTTTTCTAAAAAATTTCAAAAAAAAAATTAGAAAATAAAATTTAGAAAAAAAAAATTTATTTGAAAAAATTTTTTATTCGAAATTTAAAAAAAATATTAGGGTTTTTTTTTTAAATTTTTTTCTAAAAAATTCCAAAAAAAAAAAAAAATTTTTCAAAAATTATTTTTTTTTCGAAAAATATTTTAAATTATTTTTCGAAAATTTTTCATTATTTTTCGAAATTTAAAACAATTTAAAATATTTTTCGTTATTTTTTCATTATTTTTCATTATTTTTCGAAAATATTTTCATTATTTGTCGAAAATTATTATTTTTTTTGAAAAATATTTTGAAATATTTTAAATTATTTTTCGAAATTTAAAATAATTTAAAATATTTTTCGAAAAAACAATAATTTTCGAAAAATAAATATTTTTTGGAATTTTTTAATAAAAAATTAAAAGAAAAATCGAAATTTAAAAAAAGAATTGAATAAATTTTTTTTAGAAAATTAAATAAAAATTAGAAATATTTTTATTTTTCGAATATTTTAAGATTTGAATTTTTCTAAAAAATATATTTTTTTTACTATTTTTTTTTAAATATTTTTTCTAAAAAATATATTTTTTTTTTTAATTTTTATTCGAAAATTTTTTTTATTCAATTTTTTTTTTGATTTTAGATTTTTTTAAATTTTAACGAAGGACTAACGGTGCAAATTACTTAACGGATAAACTAACGGCCCATCCGAATTAGGGACTAAAAGGGTGACAGGTTTCAAAATTAGGGATGTCTGGTTTACTTATTTTGACTTAGGGACTAAACTTGCAATCTGTGTAAACCACAGGAACCGTCCGTGTAATTTTGTCTTTAACAAATTAAATATATTATATCAATAAGCTTTTCTTTAGAAACAATAGTGATATTCTCCCATTAAGAGAAAATATGTGCCCGTTTGTGCCTATTTTATCTTTTAAATAAGCAAGATATGCCCATTTAAAAAAAAGTTAAATGTGCCAAAATTTTTTACGAATTTGCCCAAATTAAAAAACAAATTTTTTAAAAGAATAGAATAAATTTTTTTTAGAAAATTAAAAAAAATTAGAAATATTTTTATTTTTCGAATATTTTAAGATTTGAATTTTTCTAAAAAATATATTTTTTTAATATTTTTTTTTAAATATTTTTTCTAAAAAATATATATTTTTTTAATTTTTATTCAAAAAATTTTTTTATTCAATTTTTTTTTGATTTTAGATTTTTTTAAATTTTAACGAAGGACTAACGGTGCAAATTAACGAAGGACTAACGGTGCAAAAAATATTAACGAAGGACTAACGGTGCAAATTACTTAACGGATAAACTAACGGCCCATCCAAATTAGGGACTAAAAGGGTGACAGGTTTCAAAATTAGGGATGTCTGGTGTACTTATTTTGACTTAGGGACTAAACTTGCAATCTGTGTAAATCACAGGGACCATCCGTGTAATTTTGTCTTTAACAAATTAAATATATTATATCAATAAGCTTTTCTTTAAAAACAATAGTGATATTCTCCCATTGAGAGAAAATATGTGCCCGTTTGTGCCTATTTTATCTTTTAAATAAGCAATATATGCCCATTAAAAAAAAGTTAAATGTGCTAAAATTTTTTACGAATTTGCCCAAAGTAGCTCATTTTTTTTTTTTTTTTTTTTTTTTTTTTTTTTTTTTTTACTTTGAGCACAAATTGTCACTTGTAAATAAAGTCATCCAATTGAACAACAGAAAGTCAAACTGAAATAATTAGGTTAAAACTTTCATTCAACAAAAAAACTATGATTAAAAATTATATCGATTTTGTAAGAAAAGCTAAAAAAAGAGCAGAGTAATTAATAAAATCTTATTTTTAAATCTTAATTAAATTATATAAACATAAACTTATTAGTTTATTTTTTTTTTAATTTTATAAGTTCAATGTATAACTACTAAAGTTTATATCCCTTATATTTTATATTTTTTTTCCAAAAAGCCAACATATATATTGCTGTTATTTATTAATTAAAAATAAAAGAACGAGTTACTATAATATGTAATTTAAACACACGATATTATTACGAATGATTCATACTATTCCTTTTTATAGATTAAATAAGGATGTCTATAATTTTTTACTTTATTTTATTTTATTTTATGTTACAATTTACATTCAACAACGAATCGTGTTATTCCTATTTATAAGTTTAACCCGTGCGTACGCAGCTTTAAAATTAAATATAACTTAAATTATTATTAACATAAATATAAATCTAACTAAGCTACCGAGAATAGTTTAGCACAACTCCTTTTGAGTTCTTGAAGATAAAGTCTTCACTTCAGTGCAGATGCTGTTCAGCTATTTAAATACAAGATCCAAAGAAGAAGTTCATTTTAGTGAGTATTACATTCTATCACTAATTAAACGATGTTTGATCTCTTCATTAACTAAGATACTGAATAAAAAATTAGCGAAAGGCTGGAAAATCTATCAAAGCAAAAAATGATAAATTAAACTTTTTTCTAGGAATTAACACATTTCCAAAGTTGGTATAGATGTACAATAATAATCACACAACAATCCATGTTTAACAACATATTTTATAATTATAACCATTAATTATATATTAAATATGGAATACTAAGTTCAATAAATGCTATTTTACACAAATTTAAAGGCTTAGCCATAACTCATAGGATTGTGGTTAACAAAATCCATTTTAATATATTCCATTTGTCCAAAAAAGAGAGTCCATCTTACTATATATGTTTGTCCAAAAATAAGTGTCCAGTTTTTATATATAGACAGTAATTATAGCTAGTTTTCCTACTTTACCCTTATAATTAAAACTCGAATTAATTACTTATTTTTTATTTCTATATGGGTAACAATATATCTTATATACTAAAAGCTTAAGTAGCCTTATAAATGTAAGTGGTCATAATAAATGGCTCATGAATTGAAAGTGAAATGTGGATGCTTCATGTGTTATTACATTGATTTAATAGTCATGCATAAGCATAAGTACATAGGAGATGAAATGTTTGGTGCCATGAATGCATAAATTATGCATAAATTAAACACACCAATTAGTGGTTAGTCTTTTTACTTTCCCGTTCATGAGTTACAAATATTTTATCAACTATATAATGTGTCAAAAATCACACACAACAAACTACAACTTCCTCCACACCGCGTGCATATTGGGCTACAACTTATTATGATGGTAAAGTAAGCATCACATCGTCTTACTTATTTAGCATATTCATTTATATTGTTTCATGTAAATTTCACGTGTGTTTTGTGTGTGTAACAATGTAAGACATAAAGATTGCGCTTAGGAGGTTTAGTAGTTACATCATCTTCTCTAATGGTTTAAGATGTCCTACACATCGTTGTCTTATCAATTAAGTGAAACATGCACGGACATTTTTACTTTGATCAAAAATGCAATATATTGATTAATTGTATTTAAGTTACTAACGATCAACTATATCTAATTATTTTTTGTAGCACGTCAAGAATCATTAAAGAAAGATCGAGAAGTCACAAAAATTGTATCAAAAACAAAACATGCAAAAGGCCAACGAACAACAACGACAAAGACAACAACAACAAGAACAACACCACGGCCATAGGTGGAATAAATACTTAGCATTCATATTAATTGTACGTTACAAATTAAACATACAATATTTTACTTCATGTAATACTAATAAACGAGCTAATACTATTGATTCGTTAACAAGTAAGTTTCTTGAAAATAATTTGACGAGCATTCAATTTTTAATAAATAATTATTACTACACTTTGTTGGTGCATTTTAATATTTTTGCTCTTAATGTATTTTTTTGTCTTACGGTGTGTTAATATACTATGGAGATTAATTGATTATCTTAATATGATTTTAGTTTCATTTGTAGAATGACAAACAAATTTGACAAAATGAAATTGTTATATTAATTATTAAGAGTAGAAAAATTATATGTTGAGATTGATGTCTTCAAATATATTTATATATGCAATATGCTACAAATTAAATATACTAACAATATTGGACCGATTTTCACAACAATAAAAAAAATATTGAAACTTAAATGGTTTTTGTGGATAAAATAAAGTTCGAGTAACTAAGCATAGTAATTTGGAGTTACCGTATTTGATATGATAAACCAAAAGGATAATTCATTGTCACAAGTTAGATCTCAAATATAGAGAATATTACTTTATTATGATTTTATATAAGGGTTACATTTATTTTGAAAGAACCGTATGCGTTTAACCTCCCTTTGACATTTAGCATGTAACTTACACATATTAAAAAATTACATGTGAAGAGACTCTTTTAAATGTAACATCTTGAAAAAAGTCTCTTCACATATACTATGTTAATGTCAATAAACTATTTAAGTGTGTGTCATGCTTAGAATAAATGTGATAACATCACAACTTAGATATATAATAACGAAGATAAGCCAAAGATTACGCTATGAACACTTATATACAGCCCATGTAATGACGAAAATTAGTGTTGAACAATACACTAACGAACATTTAGATTAAGCCCGTGTGCATCGCACGGGTATGAATAACTCGGTCTAAATATAAAAGTCACCAGACAACTAATTAAAATCATTCATAAACTCATGCGATGCTTACAAAAGTTGTGATACCATTCTAACTTACAAACCTAATAACGAAAATAAATACCACACATTACACTATAACCAATTAGATAGAGCCCGTGTGCAACGCACGGGTCTGAATGACTAGTTAACTATGAGGCTATCAATGATTTTTTATCATTCAAAGCTAGCATTAATTACACATATCATAATTTCTACATTTTTTGTTTGTGGACTCTCTTTTTAAGACAGAGGCCAATAATTCTTTAGCGTTCAAAATTTCAAATTTATGTTAACTCACATGTTATATATTATGTGAATTTAAATACTTAAAAAACCTGAAAAAAAAACACAAAATTGTTGAAATTATATGAAAGTGCATGTGTATGGAAAGAAATTAAAATGCTCGTCGCAACGGTATAATTTTTTGGTTGACGATTAAAAGTTAATAAGATAGTTAAATTATAAAAAAATGAATGTAATTGTATATTTAGTTACTAGTAAAATATTAGTATCATTTTTTTTTGTCAATTAAAAAAATAAGTAGCTGATATTTTTCTCTTGGTACCAAAATGATCTCTCCTATTTTAATTGTATTACATGTTTAATCATAATATTAAATTAACTCATATCTTAATCATCTTTCTAGTTTTAATATGACTAAACATATCTAGAGTTTTTCAAATACAGCATTTGAGCTAAAGACGATAAAAGATTATAAGGAACCTATTTTACAATTACTATGATCAAGACATACATTTTTGTAAGCTACAAAAACTTAAATTACACGTTAATTAGCCCCATAAATCAACTACTCTAATGGCGTAAGATGCTAGCAAATTCACGATCGATGTCGATAAATCGGTTGATTCACTTCTACCGTCAATGCGAGCATATTCGCTTAGCACTGGACGAATTGGGTCGGCTGGTTTTGGAGGGGTTGGTACACTCGGGTTATCTCGACCATATATACCATGTCCTTGTGAGCCATTTGGTTCGGGACTAGGTGGTGTTCTAGGGTCATCTCGACCATAAATACCATGTAAGTCTAAGTCACTTGGGTTCGGGCTCATTTGTGTGATTTGACTTGTAAAATTTGGGTTCTCTACACTATAAGTCGTTTGACCCCGTGAGGGTGCTACTGATGGTGATGGTGGTGCTTTTGGGTTAATACGACCGTAAGTTGTTTGGCCTCGTGTTGATCCTCCTTGTGGTGGTGGTGGTGAACTGTTAACTCTACCATATGTCGTTTTGTCTTGCAACAATGGCGGAGATAAGAGTTCTTCTCCACGTGTTACCATTTGAATTATCTCCGCTGCACGTAAAGGTGCTGGTCGATTAAATCTTCGGTTCACAAACACGTCTGCAAACAATTAAGATAATGAGATAATTACAATTTTGTGAGATTTTTTTGGACAATATATAGAAGCTAAAACTGAAGACTTTATAAAATTAAAATCAAGTAAAGTTTTGAGCAAAACTGACTCAATTACACTACTAAAAGACTTACCAGGTAGATGTCGAGCATGATAAGTTTCAATAAGAAGAATGAAAGCTAAGAAGCAGAAAGCAAATTTCATAGTTGATATAATGTTATATATCTTTTGTTTGAATTAGCAAAGTAGAGAGTGTTAGAATGATTATTGAGGAGTGTATCTATAACTATTTATACATGTAATCATCCAATGAGACTACAGTCAACTTATAGCAACTTATGTAATATGTTAGACTAAATCATTAACAACTTCTTTTTAACCTCCCGCCTGTTTTGACTAACTAAATCATTGGTTTTTCTGTTCGACCGTGGAAGGTCAAAAAGTTAACTTTTTATTGGTAATATACCAATGCAAATCACACTTTTGTTAATTTAAGTATGTAACGACTATATACATGTACTTTTAAATATTTCAACGTGTTTAACTATGCATCACTTTCACAACTCTTTTTTACACTAAAAAAGTATTACTTAATATTATGATGTTTTGTGTACGATATATGACGATTATGCATGTTCACACGCAAAGTAGTGTTAAAAATTCCATGTGTTAATTTTTAATTCTATATACTTCATTGTGTCGTAACATTTATAATCAAGTTAATGTAATTCAGTTAATAATTTCATGTTTATTTTGGTTTCAGCACATGCATAATACATAAAACTATTTCAGTTTAGCAACATATATGTGTGCATAATGAATTAAAACATTTCCAACAGATTAGAGACGAATAAATATAGATGTCGGAATGGAGTCGGATATTCGACGGTAGGTTATGTGAATTACATGCGAATTCTGATAATAATCGAATCTCTTGCAAATCACTTGTCGCTGTTTTGTCGGAATATGGTCGGTAAATTAGCGACGGATATTATCTGTCGGAAATGCTGAAAGTACACTTTCAAGTGGTATACAAAACATGTACAGCAACAATACGTAGTTCTGCAAATCCCGAATCTTAAATTGTAGTAACATGAAGCTTAGGTTATATGCATTCTCAGACTCGGACATGCATATATGTACCGCGTTTGTCGTTTCCAACTTTACATCATGGTGATCTATGTATATCTTGGTGATTTTTATTTATTTATTTATTTATTTTAACCATACTTCTATATATGTACGTGTGTGTGAACATGGCAATCCACCCACCGTTGTCACCTTGTTTGGAAAAGCGTTGTAATATTTTGTATTATTATGGAAAGAAAACAAATATATTGCATTATTAACAACTTCAACGAGTTAAAACTGTTGACCTGTGGTATTCTTTAAGTTAAGCATGATTTGGTCGCTAGTTGAAAGTTGATCATTTTAAATTTTTAGTCAGTAAAGAATTATTTTCTAAGTGTGAATTTGACAAATGAAATCTTGACAGAAAATCACTCGTATAAAAACACGAAGAGTGAATAATCTTAGTTGTCGTATATACAGAGTATCGATACCACAATTATTGGAATCTTTAGTATATGTATTTCAGCGATCATCTTTGTTTTGTCATAAGAAAACTAAAATTTACGACAGTTAAATGAAGTTCTTTTGAAGCAGCATTTTATTGACCGCAAAATACGTTAGTAAGAAGCTAAATATATACAAACCAAATAATCACTACAACAAAAAGAAGCTTCAAGACCCCATATGAAGACCGGATACTAAGAAACGGGTCTCAAAACCAGGAATCCACCCCTCCAAAAATAATCTGGACCGGTTCTTACCAATAAAACCGGTCTTGATTGAGGAAACAAAACTAGACCGGTTAGTCTTATGAAAACCGGTCTATAAAAAGTTAAATGAGACCGGTTTGTTGTTTAAAAACATGTCTGGATTATGTATTGAATGGAGACCGGTTATTTTATAAAAAAAAACCGGTCTCGATACATGTTTGAAATCCTGCCATTGGAGTCAAAGACCTGGTTCACGAACTTTATACCCAAAAACACATTTAATGCTATCTTAAACTCACTAGTTGCCTACTTAGCTTCTTTCTAACTTCCAAACACAAATTTTATATGTACGAGACAGCATGGCCCGTGCGATGCACGGGCTTTGTTCACCTTAAAAAATCATTGGTTTTGCAAGGGTTTTACGTATTTGGTTGTTATATGCTTAGTTTTGATCGGGAGTACTCACCTGAATAAACGAAGTTTGTAAGTAAGTTTTTGTAAATAGAATTATTTCAAGAAAAAGGTATCAAATACATGACAAACTTTGTATTTTGGATAAAATCTAAAAAGTGTTCGGATTATGTTGACACGTTGATTTCTTTTATATACAACATTTAAATGCATCTCATTATAGTTCGTTACCTTTTGATAGACAATACGCCTCACACATCACATTTATTCTAGATGTTGTCACGAATGTGAAAAAAATAAAATAATAAAATAAAATATGTATATAAAAAAAAGACCATCAAGATGCTTAGGCTTAGGCATGTACAAAATCGTATATTCCAATCACAAATTAAGCTTAAACCATTCTATACTTATGTTACTTTTTATTTAGTTATGCTATGTTTTTTCAACTCGTGGACATGAATATTGTTTTTGTTGTTATTAAAAATTCTATTATCATTATTGTCATATTTGCATTGTCAAAATAAAAAATTTTATTGTCAAACGTCATATAGATTATGATAAAGGTCGACACGCAAATCAGCCTGATTGGCTCTCGTCCATGTGAGCCTGTGCTCTTCAATGGCCTTGTTGTTTACAATAATATCTCTCGTCTCATTAGCGTCTCCAAAATCATTTGTTATTAGAACCGCCATTTCAGACACAGTTGGGGCGTACGGATACTTTATTTTCGAAAATATCGCATAAACATATTTGTATTACATATGTGCATTTCGTAAGATGGGTTTATATCTCAATGAAGCAAAACATTTGTTCGTGTTTAAAGAAATCAATACGAACTATTTTTTAATTAGTAACATCGAACTATCATATATAGCTTATTCGGTGGTGCATCCTAGCGTCAATAAGTGGGTACTATTTGAGGTTGATTTCAAACAATGGGTTCATATATAACATATTAAGATATCGAATTGATATCTATATAGCCAAGTTACCAAACATATACGATCATCTAAAATGAAAGACAAACACATGATTTGTTGCCATTTAATCAAACACTTATTATGCATACGATGCTACGTATTTGAATCAATTTTTCTCACACATTTTTATACTTAAAAATCCTTATGACAAATATTATGATTTTTATTACATATTTCACTCTAATGTGCGTGTAAAATTAAGTGTTTATTTTATTTATTTATTCTTTTTTTTTTTGTTAAATTAAGTGTTTGTTATCATAAACAGTAGCATTTATATAATGAAACTAAACACAAATTAAGCATAGATGTTTGCTACATAAAAATGTTTGCAAACTTACCGGCATGTGTTGTTTCACATGGGATTGTCTATTAAGAGGAAAAACTCAGGGTACGTTTGGTATGCCCCTATCGGAATGGGCCTATGGATATCATTATGATTCAAAGTGTTTGTTTAGTGAGCCCGAGAATGAAATAAATATATCATAGTCATATTCATTAGTCACTAATTTGGTATTCATAAATCCATTCCGTTTGCCCCTCTTTTTCACTATAAAATTCAAATATATATATATATATATATATATATATATATATATATATATATATATATATATATATATATATATATACACACACACACACTTTTTCATACTATATTTTGTCATCAAAACATAAACAATTATAATTATACACTTTTTCATATCTATTGTCATTCTACCCCATACTAAGTCGCTAACGTCGTTCTCCCCATTTGCCGTGAATTGTCTGGTCCGAGCTTTTAAGTATTATTTTTATTATTATGATTTTAAGGTTCGACCGCTATGTACTGGTGTAGGTTTTGAATATTTAAGAAAAATGAGTTAGTTCAAAATATGTACGATCGAGTTAATGTCAAAAGTGTTTAGGATGAATTGAACTGTTCGTTTCTTTTAAAAGCAAGTATTTAGGATAACTTGGATATTAACTCTAATATATTTACAATCAGATTATACTTCAAATGTAAATCTAAAAATATGAAGAGAATAATAGTTTAGTTTATCTTATAAACAGGTGTAAAAAATTGTAAGTATTTTTCATTTGTCTTTGAGAAATTCTGCCATTTGTTCTAATGTATTATAGCAATTAAATCATTAATCATCAATTTATCAAATGAAGCCAAAAATGTGTTAAAAATGTATTAGAAAGTACAAAACAATCTAAAGATAAAATGCATCTTTTTAATACACTTAAAAAAAGATAGATAAGAGTGAATTTATATTGTATATATATAAATTTATCACATGAAACAACAATTAGAAAGTATAAAAACAATCTTACCTTCTAATGCATTCTTATCACATTATAAGATAAGTAACAATAAGTTTATATGTTTAAATAAATTATTGGAATAATGGAAATAAAATAAATAACTATGAGTATTAGTATGAAAATAGGGGCAAACGGGATCAAGTTACGATTCATTAGTGTTGCTTTGTTATATAAAGTGGCATGGTCCTTGGCATCATTTTATCAAAGTTCCTAAAAAGTCATCTGATGAGTGCTTAATCACTCGTCCTTTTTAAACCCAAAATTAGACCAAATACACTAAATACTAACCAAAAATGCCAAGAGAATGCATGTTTTTGTATTTGTGTATGTGCAGGTACGGATATGTGAAAAATGAACAAAATCGATGCCAAAACCGACAAAAACGAGCACGAGAATGGAAAGTGTTAAAAGCCGAAGCCGG
Source organism: Artemisia argyi (assembly GCA_030686995.1). Lineage (NCBI taxonomy): Eukaryota > Viridiplantae > Streptophyta > Magnoliopsida > Asterales > Asteraceae > Artemisia > Artemisia argyi. The sequence goes on along the minus strand of CM060690.1, from coordinate 156,084,472 downwards.
GGAAGTCAAATGGTCAAAGTCTAAGCTCAAAAAGTCAAATTCAACCTTTGAAATTCATAAAGTGTCAAGAAAAGTCCTTGGAAGAAGTTTGAAGTAATTTACAAGAAAGGCCCCTCAACTTTCCAAACTTGTCAGAAATAGCCCTTTGAAGAAAAATTGAAGAAATGGCAATATTGGTCCTTCATGAATTCAGAAAAGTCAATAATTGCCCTTGGTACTTGTACCCGATCCATTATACACCCCTTGGTCAAAGAAACCCTCACCCGATCAACCCACACAATAAATAAATAACACTTTCCCAAACACAACTGCCGCGTCCCTTTTCCCCCAAATACTTTTACCCAAATGAACCCTAGTTTACTGTTCACCCCAATTACCCACAATTACCCCACTCTTAGTAATAATTACCCAATCATTGGGGCTTCTAGAAGGTCTGACATACGTCAGGGAATGAAATAACGGGCACGTAGACCAATGGGAGATGACACGGAGGATACATCATGTCACAATCAATCAATCAAGGGCTGTGGATGATTGGAAACATCTAGGACGTGATTCAATGGCTAAGATGAACTCAAAGAAACACAAAGTGTCGCGGATAGATGACCTGGACTTTGAAGACCTCACCTCAGCTCAACTATATAAGCCCCCCTCTTCAGTCATTAGGTGTAGGTTTTTAGTAAAGTTTATTGTATTTTCTATTATTTCCTTTAATTTCAGCAAATTGTACTCAGTTCTTATTTTTAATAAAATTTACTTTTAATTTCAATTAATTGTCTCTTTGTTTTAATTTCATTTTATTGCTTCTATTTAGTTTAAATCTATAGTTTTAGTTTGTTTATAATTACATTTAGTATCTTTTTTCTCTAAAATTGAAAATCCAAAAAAAATTAGAAAAATCAGAAAATAAAAAAAATATAGATTAAATTTCAATTTCAAGTTCAATTTAGATTGTTTACTGTTTCATTAAAACTTATCTCAGATTAATAAAAGCTTTTATAAGGTTACTTTGCCTTTTATTCTCAAAAACATCAAAAAAATAACCAAAAGTCGAAGGTGGTCAACTGTATCAGCTTATTAATAAGCTGAGCTTATTTTGGGAGAAAAGGCAGCCAATAAGAAGCCCCATTGGCCTGTCAAAAGACAGACAAGCATAGTGAGCCCCCTCTATTTGAGCTGAGGGGGATTTGGTTTGTAAGTTTTCGTTTAAAGTTTATTCAGTTTTGCATCTATAGTTTCATAGAAGTTAGCTCATATAATTCTGCTTATTTTTGTTTTATTAGTGATTATTGCATAGTAGTTATCTCACTTTATCTATTCATAACTGTTTTTGTTAATTTGAATTGCTTACTGTTTCGTTTAACTGTCATCAATTTGATTTTTACTTCTGAGATTGTAATTGCATATGAGATCTGTGTTGTTGATATTGATTTGGACTGTTGGATCTGTTTTATATCTGAGATTGGGTATTGGATTTGATTTGAGTTAGATTTGAGTAGATACAGTCACAAATAGGATGTTTGGTTTAGGCTAGTTTGCTGATATTAGGTTGATTCAGAGGGTGTTTTAAGGTTTATACAATTTACCTAGGCTGCATTTAGGATTAATATAGCATAAGTTAGTGTTCATATTTACAATAAGTCAATTTGGATTGTCATTTACACATCAGTTAGAATATCAGGTATATAATTATTTAAGTAGTGGATTAATACAATAATTTAGCTTAAGTCAGCTTAAAATTAAATTAGCATAACATAATCTAGTAGTTAGAGTAGGGTAAAATTCAATTAAGTCAAAGCTGTTGTTTTATAAAAAAAGTCAAATCCATTTAGAAACACAGATTTGGTCATCAATTTTTGCAAACTGTTTAGTGTTTAAATAAGTATTGGAAACTTTTTGGAAAAGCATTTTTGTGGAGATTGGCAGTTAATAAATCATTTGCAAAAAGAAGTTTGAGGTTTGGGTATTAATTGCTTATTGAAAAAGCCCCTTATAATCAGCTGTTTGAACCACAAAGTACCCTGCACCTTAGTTTTTGACTAATTTTCTAGGCAGTTTTGGGGTAGAATATTGGATTTTAATTCAATTTTGTTGGTGGATTTTGTATCTCAGCTGGTTAGTAAGTAGTTTGAACCCATAAGTTTGCTTTTCTCAGCTTATCTGCTCACCTTAAGAGCTTATTCAAGTTGGGACATTGAATCCTTGGTCTGCAATTAGGTTGAGGGCTGATAGTGCTATTTTCTGATCATATTATGAGTTTTGTTGTTCATTGGAGTTCCTTAGTGCCTCAGGTTGCTTTTTTAGTTGATATTTTGCTTTTTGCTTATTCTGCTTAGCTTATTGCTTATTTTCCTTTGGCTTATTGAACTGTTTGAGCTTTAATCTGTGTTGCTGAGTTCACTTTTGATCTAAATTCTGTTCCAACAAGCTTACTAGAGTCTTAAAACCATTGGGTCAAAGTTCTGGTCAAACTGGTCAAACAGTGCTTATAAATAAGCACTTTGAATAAGCTGTTTTGGGCCATTAAGCACTTATAGTGCTTATTTCTCAAATTTTATATTTTTCCTAGCTTTAAAATATTATTTTAGATTTTCCCTAAAATTTTCATATTTTTCTGAGTTAATTTGCTATTTTTCCTATTTAATTTTCATTTTTAATCATTTTAATTACTTTTTAATTACTAAAAAGTCCAAAAAAGAAATCAGAAAAACCCCAGAAAAATCCAAAAAAATATTAGAAAATTATTTTTAGTTATTTTAGAATTTTAGAAATTTATTTTGCATTTTTCTCACTTTATTTGCATTTTCTTTTAATTTTTAATTAGTTAAATTAGTTATTAGTTCATAAAGAATTAATAAAAAGTCAAAAAAATATTTTTCTTTTTCTCAAAATTTTCTTTTATCATTTTTAACTTTTCAAAATTATTTCCAAGTCCGTAGGAGTAGCGTAGCTTAAAAGTCGCGTTTTATTTCGTACGTTAACGTTTATTTTCCGTTTTAGCTTACGTTTTCGATTTTACGTTACGTTTTTAGTTACCTTACTTGAATTACATGCTTAGTTGATAATTTGTGCTTCATTTACTATTTCATTAGTATAATCTCATCAAATCACTTTTTACCACTTTCACGACACGTTTCACGAATCGGAAATTCGAAATTCCATTCATCCTTCACACGGACTACGACCTCGGGTTATCCGTATTTATTTGCGGATCTCTTGAGTAATACTATATTTATACTATAACTTGATTTTCAACGAATCAAATTTTTGGCGCCGCTGCCGGGGAAATAAAGTGAGAATCAAATTTCCAATCTTATACTATAACTTGATGTTATACTTATACTATAACATCATATGGGCTCTTTTAGACGTTATGAAACAGAATTTCCAATCTTCTAATTCCATCAGACAAAATGCATTTTTTAAAAATATCTATGTTTGATAGTAAAATGGCCCTATATAAAATAAGGAAAATGAGAAAATTTTCCAAGAGGCGGACAATATATTGCAAGGATTTTAAGTACCAAAATTGAAATTTTGGTAACCCAAGCTGCTGCCGACACAAAAGATCTACCGTGACCCATCTTTAAGACATACACCAACCACCACAATCGCTAAGCCGTCGCCACCACCTCATATCATTCTATCTTTCCAAGAATCTGTTATTTTTTTACATCTGATACGACATCAAATTCGAATTCCTACGGATCTATGATCTCGACACTGAATAGGTAACCTCTAACCTTTCTTTTGTCGTGGTTGGCTTACCAAGATCTAACCACGAACATGTGTTGTAGGGCCCGCTGTAGATCTAACCACGAAGTCGCGGTTAATGCTCACGCCGCCGCGTTTGTCCCTCGTTAGAATCCGGGTATGGTCGTCGGCGTATGCACGTTGCCGAAACCCTAACCGCTATGTATCACTGTGATACATGCTTCGGTTATGCATGTTTCCGTTCTTGGGTTTTGTAAAAGTGCTTTGGCGCTTGACTTTGTTAACGCCACAGCCGTCTGAATCCACATCACAAATGGTTTCATGCCTGGGTTCAGAAGCCACAACAGGAAAGCTTATTTCAGTCTCATCGACATCACTGAAATTTATAACTCTTATTAGTGTTCATTTTTTTTGAAGTTGTACATGCTTCTAAATGCATGATAGCGAGTACCTGATTTTTGTTTTAAACTCAACGACTGCAGAAATTTCATCATTGTCCAAAGTGTGGCTGGCCTGCAAAGTAGCGATGGACCAAAAGTTATGCGCAATGATAAATATTGTTGAGTAGCAGTATTGTTTCGAAACCGTGGTTGGTGTGTAGATGAAATGAGGCTTTATAGGAACTAATCTAGAGAGTAGATGAGTAGATACATTTAATGTTAGAGTAAATGAAATGAGGAGTTGATGCATCATGGAAACATGAAAGGGTTTGCATCAACCTATTTGTATGGCCAGTTTTAAAGAATGATTCTATAATTGAGTTGTTTTTGTAAGATACTTATATTAGATTATGGACATTATTTTAGTAGTCGTATGTTAGGATCGAACTCGAGATCACGGGATTGCATACAATACGTATGAAGAGAAAAAGAAATAATTATTTATAAAATGTTATAAGTAATTATTAATAAACACAAAACAAGTAATAATAATTAGTATTTAATGATAAATGACTAATGACCTATTAAACGAATATTAGGAAAATAATACTAATGAATATTTGGAAACAAGGGAAGGTTCCGGAATCCCTTTGGGATTACATAACCGATCGGCCAAGGGGGTTCTCCACCTCCTTTGTGCCTTGAGCTCCAAGTTTCAATTAGTATATATACAAACCCAAGATGTATTATTTTCTCATAACTTGTACACACACATCTTGGTGTTTTTCTCTCCTTCTCTTTGTCTCTTAATCGATCCATCAAACAATCCCATAAGGGATTTGATTTTATTGATCAAATAAGTTTTGTGTTTAATTTACTTGCATAAACTTTTTCTTGAATTAGTACGTGTGTACAAGAACGTGATTCAAACACACTATTGTTTGATTCTTGGATTGAATTACAAAAGAGGTAAGGGGTAATTCTTATAATCCACATAAACCCTAATTAGGGTTCTTGATTTAAAGATTGCAGTTAATTCTTGTTCGGGCTAGAATCACAAAGATATGTTTACTATTTATATTTGATTAATTAATTACATGTTATATGATCTTGTTGTAATTGCTTCCGCTATGCTAACTTGATGTGTTTGGTTTATTTTATATGAATGTCATGATATCATAATTCCAACAGTGGCATCTAGAGCCGTTATAATGTGTAATTAATTATCGAAACGCATAAAAATTGAATCTTGACTCATTTAATTACATGTTTTTAGGGTTTTTTTGATTCCTAACCCTAATTTTTTTAATTGGGTCGATTGACCTATTAGTTATTTAGGGTTTTTGGTTTTGATTTTAATATGATTAGAAACCCTAGGATGTCATGTAATTGGTTATGCGTTTTAGTAAATGATCTTGGTGCAATATGTTAATTTTTAAGCATAATCCATGAAAAGTGCATGTTTGCATGGATTTTATTTTGTGATAATTTAAACGGTTTAAATTGAATATTAATTAAATGTTAAGTTATATCGAAACATGTAAATTTATTAATAGATGTCGAATTGGGGAAGACTCCAATATTAAGTAATCAATTATGTGCTATGTGGTGTTTGTTTAGTTTTGGCTTACACAATCGATTTATCGATGTATGTGGCTCTTTTTCCTAGAAGAAGAAAGCCTTAATTGAATAAATACGTTATACACCTAGATTTGATTATTAATAGGACTATTGAATAAGATTTGCATGTGGCTACATGTTTTATACATATTTAATTATTATGATTATGTATATGTTTATTTAGTTGTTTTATTTTTTATTTTATATTACTTGTTTTTGTTTATTATTATGTTAGACATGTTTATAAACGAAAAGGGTAATTTTTTTAATAGAAAAATAATACGGACTAAATAAATGGCGAAATTGTTTTGGTTTTAAGAGTAAATTTCAAATGATTGATTGATTGATGTTTTTGTACATAGTGTGCGAAAGGCGGACCGAAGGTTGCCATCCAATGTACATGTAGAGAGGGGTTTTTAAAGCTCATGCACCTACCGGTTCTCTACAACTGCTTGGTTGCCGACTCTAGACTTACCTATATCACTATATTACGTACATTGTCATCTTAAGGGTGAATTCACCACAATTCCACAATGATTATCCGAAACACTAAGCCTTAGGGCTTATGCAAAAGTACGATATAGTGAACGATAATTGTTGGTATTTCTTTAATTGGTGAACCCGATACCTCAATCAAAACTTTGTTGTTTTACTCTTAGCAAATTGGTAATAAAAATGTTTTGTAAAACCAATGTTATGAAGTTGTATGCATGCTTCTTCATACATTATTTAGATTACACGTCAAAATTTAATACCCTTATAAAATTAAGTCGAATGCCATCTAATTAAGAACACTTGAAGTTGTAATTTACGTCATGTGAGAACTTGGCGAGATTGCAATGGAAAGGTAAATTTCATAAATTCATTGCTAGCAGATCAACTGATGTGATGGATTTGTGAGTTTGCAGTTTTTAAGTTAGACAACTTAAATTGAGTAGGAAGTGAGATCTTGGACTCAAGGCATTAAGATGGGGATCAAACATTCTTACATTACAAATGTTTTGTGATTGTAAATCCCATAAATCTAGGAATTGCAATATGATATTGGCAATTATTGTACGACAATTACCTTGTTGAATACTATCATTACTAGCAGATCAACTGATGTAATGGTACTATGTCAATTAAGATCCTAGCTTTAAGAAAATACTATGGTTTATATGAATATTTACCAATGGGTATTTTATTTTCTTAAAGATCTAATTATCGAAAATACTGAAATTGAATTTTGTAATTCGTTTTAATGTATTAATGCAACGTTCAAACCGTAAACGCACTTTGGGCTTTGGTAAATTGATCTAGTTCTGTTTTCAAACAAGTGTTTGATTAAGAAATATTTACTTGAAAGACAAAAGAAGTCTCCTTTCTATGAAGGAAGAGTGAGACACAATCCTATTCCTTTTCATGAATGAGAAAGGATAATAGGAATATTAGATATGTCTAAATTCTAATATAACTCATAGCAAATTTTTAATAGTTAAGAAAATTGCGTACAATTTTCATAGGGGTTTCATCATCCTTATTCGGTGATTAAATTCTTAGTAACAAATATGATATTTGGTTAACAGAAAATTATGTATGACATTTTATGAGTTATTATAATTAGAATCTAAACTAATTACCGCAAAATGTTTAAAGACAAACTAGTTGTTTTGACTATTCTAAAGGTGCTGCATACAATGTAGGATGGTAGACCTGTTAAGGAAGAAATTGCATGCCCAATTTTTCAAGTTAATAGCATTTGGTGGATAGTCCATCATTTACGTAGTAGAATACACTCTTTAGTGCATAAGTAATTGTTACGCATGGACATTTAAAGGTGTAGGAAAGTTAAAGACACAATATTTGTTTTCACTGGATATGAAACATTTACAATGTTGCCAAATTCAGTGAGAGTATTGTGTACTTATCACTGAATAAGGAATTATTGTAATGATCTGTAATTCAGTGGGAGTTACAACCTTTGACATCTTGGTAGCTAAAGATAATTACTTTCCAACTGTAGACACTCATACTTTTAAGGATAGTCTTGTAAGTTTCCTTACTAGACATTGTTGTTTTACATATACTTGTTATGCTAAAATCTATGACACAATCATATTGAACACATAAACAAATGCATGGCATGCTGTTTATCAACTATATGAGGTTGTTTCATGCACAAGTGGGAGAAATGTTACCTTTAATGTGTGCAAGAAACAACTCATAAAGATATGATTTAATGGATTCTTTTGACTACAAGGTAAGAGAATAATGTTCTAATATTAATTCAAGAAACACTTGGTGTTACAATTTATGTTATGTGAGAGCTTAGCTAGATTGTAACAACAATGTGAATTTCATATTTCATTACTAGCAGATCAACTGATGTAATTGAACTATGAGAATTTGCAGTTTCTAAATTAGAATAATGTTCTGATATGAATTATACTAGGCTAATTCAAGAAACACTTGGTGTTACAATTTATGTTATGTGAGAGCTTAACTAGATTGCAACAACAAGGTAAATTTCATATTTTCATTACTAGCAAATCAACTTTTGTAATTGAACTATGAGAATTTGCAGTTTCTAAATTAGATACCTATTAGAACATGTGTCAATATGATATCTAGACTACTTTAATTTATAGATTTATGAATTCATGAAATGACATAAATTAATTAAGTAATCTAATGCTACTTCATTCTGAATATTTATGTGTCCTTGGAATGACATAAATAAATGAAGAAATAATGTTATTTACATTATTGTGAAGTAATAAATTAACTTGAAATTACTATTGAAACCAAAAGATGGTGTTCATAATTACTTTAGTTAAACATGTTTATGTTTCATTGTAAAGATATAAACATAAAGTCTTTTAATTGTTACAAGACGTTATCTAGACTACTTTAATTTATAGATTTATGAATTCATGTAAAGATATTAACTTGAAAGTAAGACGTTATCTTGTTGTGTTTTTTAATTAAGACATATACATGAAGTTATTAAATTGTTAAATGACTTATAACGTATAGTGGGATTATAACAGTTTATGTTTTCTTGTAAAAACATGGACATGAAGTGACTTTGTAAAAAGTACTTGTGTTATAAAGCATGTAATTGGCTTGAATATTATTATACAATTAAAATGAATTAGTTGGTAAATAGACAAGTCAAAAAGAATATGGTTATCTTTAATATTGTTAGATTATCTTACAATATTAATACTAATGAAATATCAAATGTTTATGGTATGTTCAGTTAGGAAAATCAAACTCTTGTTATATTGTTTGATTAAAGATAACTATGACTTCTTTTCTTCCAAAAGTTATCAAGGTTAGAATGTTGAGTATGACTTGGACATATTTAATAAAACTCCAACATAGAAGATTAATAAGACATTATCATATGATGGAATGTGATGATTGTGATGAATCACATTAAGTCTTAAATTGAAGTTCTAAATTTGTTTAACTGCTTATGAAGAGGTTATTAACAAAGTTAAGTCAGGAACTATCAATAAGTATTTGTAATATCCCAAAAGAGAACATTATATTGTTTCTTTATTTGCTAAGTATTTAAAGATAGTCTTTAAATTACTAAGAGCAAGTGGGAGTTTTTGATCTTTAAAAGATAAAATTATAAGATACATGATCTTCTAAAATACACTAGTAAATAGCATGATTAAGTTTGACATTTGAATGTTAAATCTCAACATGATAATAAAGGTTGACATTTAAATGTTAAATCTCAAGATAATGGAATTATCATTCATAGAATAGCAATATATCTCAGATATTTGATTAATACGCTGAGGGCTATGATTTACAGGATTATTGTAAACCTGATAATCATTATGATACATTACCAAATATGAAATTGGGTAAAGTATACATGATATGAATGATTAAGATGTTGTCCATAAAGATAATCAATTTTAGAAACTTGGTTTATCTTAATAGTTAGACTAGAAAATGAAGATGAGTTTCTTCAAAGATTAGGTAACCCTTGTGGTTTAAATCTTTGTATAGAAATCATATGGATAATATTGTGCACATATTTAATGCATGTCTTATGACAAGATTATTAATCACACTTAAACAGTTAACTGTGATTGAATATTCTATTCTAAACACATTAAATATATAAATATTATGATTGTCATATTTATGAAATTGACAATAGAATATCAAAACTCTTTCTTGAGTGATTACTTGAGCGAGGACGATAAATAATCAAAAGGAGTTTATGAATTCAAATAAATCTTTGAAAGTGTACAAAGTGCAATAATCCATGGATGGATAAATGCATGCATCTAGAAGATTACTCTTATGTTTAATTATGAAATTCATGTTTTAATTTATAATTGAAATAAGATAATTTCTAAGTATTCCTAAAAGCTAGTGGGAGTATTATGTTTAATTTCTTAAATCATATATGTTGTAGAACATATGAAAAGTAATATTCCATATAAGTAAATGTTAAGTCTTAGAATGGAATAAAATTTTCCTTGTAAGATCTAGGAAATAAGACATATAACATTGGAATGAATGTTTATTGTTGAAACGTGTGTGGTAAATGAATCTAATATAACATGATATATTATTTAGAAAGTCTAAATGGATATGAATGACATGAATAAAATATATGACTCAAAGATCTTTCATGAACATCATGTTTTGTTTTATCATGCTTAATTACAAGATGATTTGGCAATATTAATATCTAATTAAAAAGTTATTAGATAACTTGTGTAATATTCTAAATGAATATGTTTGATTATAGAATCACATCCTAAATCTGGAACAGCTTCCAAATTCTATAGATGAACAATTTTCAATTGTTGTAAAAATTGTCATAGCCAACAAACTTGAAAGTTTGAAGGGCATCAAACATTACATAATAGATATTAAGGTTTACGGGAAGTTTTAATAACATATTGTTGTTGCATACAATGATGTTAATAAAATTGAGATGACACTCAATACTAGTTATGGTAAAGATTTCATCTTTGACTATATGTACTAGTTGTGCTTAATAAAATCATAGTTGCATTATACATTAAGAGAATAAGAATACTTTAAACTTTAAAATGTTTGGAAGTTTAATTATCATAAATTGGTGGTTAAGGATGTCTCACATTTTTATGAAATATGACATTATCAAAATAGTTGACTATGCACATATAAGAATTTCAATAGTTGAATTCTTGAAATAAGTATTCTTAAAATTCCGATAGATCAAAGTTGGATGATTTATGTCTTGTCAACAAGTATGAATGTCATTGCTTGAGACATAATTCATCAACAAGAGTTATCATGCATTGATCTATTTAGTATTTGGATAAGGGATGTTAAACAATTATTATGATAAATTGAAATACATGGTATGTTTAATTTATAATATATTGTATCATATATTTGTATGTTTAATCCATGAATAAATGTTATTCTAAATTGTCCGTTGTCAGTTAATAATATGGGAATATTATTAAATCAAGACAAATCTAAAGGTTGGTATAATATACTTAAAGTATATTGATGCGTAGTCATGCCATTTCAGATGATATTCAATGATACCGAATATACGACTTATCCCAACTACATGATGTTACTTTATGGATTTTGTCATTAAGTAAATCATGAGAAGTTATCCTCGGACTTGAGATGCAAGATAAGTGTCATGAATGTATTACATTTTTGTGGAACAACTTAACGCTATACGTAACTGGTAGTCATAAGGGTTGTTTTCGGAAATGTTACAAAGTTTGTGGGTTTTGCTTGTATTCAAGATAGAATTTGTTAGTTCAAAATTATTTTTTGGAGTTTAATACTGCTGGGGCCCTCGTAGGGTTGACAAGAATGTTTGCATGGCCGTGCCCAAGATCTTCCCTGAATATGTTCAGATGATTTGGTAATCTTGATCAATCACTAACAACGAGAAACAGAATGGTTAATTAAGGAATGACTTTAATCCATATCCTTATTAACATGGTATTAGAAACAAAAGGATAATAATAATGAGTAATCATTAAAAGGTTTTTCCAGGAGCCTTGTGGAAAACTAGAAGGGGGGTTGAATAGTTTACCGCTTTTTAAATCCTTTTTAACTTGAATATCTTTAAAAACTTTTACGTTTGCTTAAAGATATAAACACAATGTTATATGTTTGATTTTTTGAAAACCTTTTCATGTGAATAACAATTCTAACTTTACTAGTTTCATACTTTGAAAAGCTTTGCTTGTGATGATCCTAACTTTGCTTGTTTAGTTCTTTGAAAAGCTTTACTTTTGTTTGAAGATATAAACACATCTTTACTTGTTTAGTTCTTTGAAAAGCTTTATATGTAACTAACAATTCTAACTAAAGTACAACATGTAATTAGCAAAGATTAAGAAAGAAACGATCAAACCACAACACGATTATTTATCGTGGTTCGGCTACAAGGACTCTTTTTCCTTGCCCTACATCCACGCCCCGAGTTTCCAACTCGAGAGTTATAAGCACTAATCAACAAGCTCCTTTCACCGGCGGAGAAAACCTTTACAACGTCGCTTACACTTTTACCGACACTAAGCTAGATGTCGAGTTCTTTTACACGGGTACAACCACTCCCATCGTCGCTTACACTTTTACCCACACTAAGCTAGATGTCGAGTTCTTTTACGCGGGTACAAACACTCCCATCGTCGCTTACACATTTACCGACACTAAGCTAGATGTTGAGTTCTTTACCAAGGGTATAACCACTCCCGTTAGTTCTTTTACAAGGGTACAACAACTCCCGACACACTACGTATTTTGAGGCCTAAAATACTAACCAATCACTTCTACATACATGACACAAATGAAGTATAAACTACCAAAGCTTATACATAACCAAGCTACCAAGACTTGCAACTTTAGAGTTGAAGCTTGTAACTTCTTGAATGATCTTGTGAAGTCCCTTGCTACATAAGAGAATCACACAAATCAAAATGTTACTGAGTTAGTTGAGAGAGTATGTGAAAATATGTCCTAAAGGGTTAACCAAAACTAACAAATGGTTTGGTATTTATAGCAAACCATTCTGCATGTCTGGCGGATCAGGTGGACCCCTCAAAAGGGTTCCGCCCGTGTACCCCCAGGGTACCACCAGGGCTGCAGTTGGTTTTTGTAATAAATCTCCCAAACCAAACAAGGTCACATCTGATTACTCCTTGCAAACCAAACAATGTCACATCTCATAATATCAAGTCAAACTTGCAAGCAACCACTTAGTAAGTCAAACACATTTCTTACCATAAATGTATATTGACAAAGCTTGCCCTAAATGTGATGTGACCTTACTATATTAAGAAATAAATGTGATGTGACAAGACACTTTCTAGTTTAAGAAATAAAAACAATGTTTTGTTTAAGAGGAAATGTAAATCTTAGTTTAAGCAAGACTTAAACACTTAAAGTGATGATTTACTTATAGCTAAACTTCATGCTTTGTCATTAACAAAACTTAGCAAAGATCGTAAAATATAAATAACGTTTTTAGGCGATATTTGTATTAACAATCTCCCCCCTTTTTGTTGATGACAAAACATAAACTTTATTTATAAGTAAGTCACTAGTTTTAGTGTTAAGTCTTATAAATTTAGGTATAAAAACTTGTTTTTGCTAAGATGATGTGATACGCAAAATTTTTTTTTTTTGAAACAAGTTTATATCTAAATTCTCCCCCTTTTTGTCGAAACAAAAAGAAGAGTAGCGAAGCGGAAGTAAGCACTTGCTCCCCCTTGGACGATACTCCCCCTAAATGGAGTGCCAAGAGAGGAGACATGGATTTTGAACCTACAAGAAAACGGTTAGTTGTCGCACAAGACAAGTCATGAAAGCATTTCATGTTTAAAACACAACTAAGAGTTGTGAAGTGAAATAGTACAACACTCATGCTCCCCCTTGAAAATTACTCCCTTAAATGGAGTATCAAGGAAGGAAAACATGGAAAATGATCCTACAAAAAGAAATGTTAGTTTCAACAACACAAGATATATGTATGGTACCATAGCAAGGTATATTTCACTTATTATACCTAAATGGTCAACAAACAATGAAAACCTTGTAGCGTAATGAAATTCATTTCATGTAAAATTTTGACTCTTAAAAAGTCAAAGACAAGAAATTTGGATTACACCATCCTACTTCTAAAAATAAAGAAAAACTACAAATAAACTAAGACCATAAAAAGCTACAAGGAAATCATCATTTTCCTTAGTGAGAAACATTTTCCAAAAACAAGGCTAATGTTGTTTAAGGATGAAAATGTGGTTTGTGGTTGTAGCGGGCTTTATTTTGAAGGTTGAAAGGATGACACGGTTTTGGTTTGTTGGTTTAAATGGGAAACATTTTCCAAAAGAAACAGTTTTGTTTCATTTTGGAGACTCTAAGGTTGAGGTGTGTGAGACGAGGATTGTAGAAGATCCAAAATGTCGTTTAGTATAAACCTCATTTCTTCGGATAGCTCACGAATTTCCCTTCGACACCCTTCACTAATATGAGCTGTTCTTTCGCAATGATTGCAATCATGGCGGGGAAAGTTTGGTGGAAGAGTGGTTTGATATGTTGGTGGTGGATGGTTTGAACTTGAAGGAGCAAAGGTGGATGGTTGAGTGGTGTTTTTGCTTCCTTCATTTGTTGAGTGAAGTGTTGTTTGTAAAACCGTAATATAGTTGATTTGAGACTCAACCATACGTTTGAAGGGATGAAGGTGGTTTAAATGAGTGTCAATCTCATTATTAAGGTTTGGAGGTTTTTCCCATATGGATGCTTCTATTTTCTTATAAGAAGAAAGTAGAGATTCAAATTGTTGGGAAGGTTCTTGTGGTGATGGTTGTTGTTGTTGTGGTGGTTGTTGGTATTGAACAAAATGGCGAAAACTTGGTTCGCTGATAGGATTGCCATGAAGGTCTTTGTAAATTGGGTGAAACACAAATGATTGTGAGTGGGTATGACCTTGATCAGTTGGAAAAATGGATGGTCTAGCATAACGGTAAGCTAACCGTTCTACTAATGATGGTTGATGGGGTTCATCATCTAGTTGCTCACTAGGTTGTTGTTGGGTTTCCATTTGAGCAATGGTGTCAAAGAGTGACAAGGATGGTGGACTTGATGATTTGGGTGATAGGTCTTCTAATGTTTCCAAATAGGGTAGTGGTGATGTTGGAGGTGTATGGAAAAGTTCCATTGGTGTAGGTGTTGGTGATTGAGGTGATGAAGTTTTTGTTGGTTGTGCTTGTTGAGAAGGTGATGATGAATCACTTGAAGGTCTAGTTGTTGGAGGAATGGTGGCCATGTTTGTGTAGCAATGTGTTGGAGAGGGTGTTGGGAGTATCAAGATTTAGCAATTCTTGAAAGGTAATTACATTGGTGTTACAATGTGTTGGGGATTGTGTTGAGGTAGTGAGGTTAAGGAAATATTGGATAGGTGAAGAAATGTTAAGCGAAGCATCACTAGAAGAAGATGAGCTTGACTTGACGGTTTTGTTGAAGCAACAAGGTTTAACATTAATCCTAGTAGTTTTTGAGAAGGATTTTGATGACTCGGATGATGTGTTGGATTTAGTCATTTTAAAGGTGTGGTTTTGATGTTTTGAGAGAAGAGGTTTTAATGGTGATGGTGTGATTTGAATTGTAGCAAAATTTTCAAATTTATAGGATGAAGGAAATGTTGAAAAATTGGTGTTTGGATTTGATGTTTTACCATTCAAAGATTGAGGTTTCAAATGATTTACATTGTTTTCATGAACATGTCAAATCATTGCAAGTCAATCCAATGGAGTAAGGTGGAGTGAAAGACCAACAAATGCACTCAATGCTTTGTGATCATGGGATGTGATTTGGTTGAAAATGTTTCAATGGTTTGAAGGATCCTTTAAAAGGGTTCCTTGGGTTGGTTATGTTTGAATTTGAATTTTTGGAGGGAAGTGGCTTCCTAATTGTTTGAGTGAGTGAAAGTTGTTCTAATATGGTTATTGGAGTTAATGGAAGATGTTTCTCACTTAGGATAATGGTTTTGAAAATTTACAAGTTTTGGACTTAAGAAAAATGGAAAAAATTTATGCAGGTGTCTGGCGGAACCCTCAGAATACACTGGCGGAACCCATTTGAGGGTACCGCCTGGTCCGTTGGGCCATTTCTGGAACTCCCAGAAAATACACTGGCGGAACCCAATTTTGGGTACCGCCAGAGCACAAAAATTAGGCAGTCCGTGTTTTTGACCCGCGAGACGATTTTCAAAATTTTCGAAAACTCTTAAAATCAAAAATATAATGCATATCTGGTTAGGAAATGCAAAAATTGAACATGTAAACACTCAAATCATATGACTTTGACCGGGGGCTAGCGATATTCACTAAACTTAGTGAAATTAACTATAAGCATAAAAATTGATAAACACCTCAAATATTGTCATTGTGCATAAAAGTTCATACAAACATAATCCAACAAACGTAATAAACCATGAAAGTGAAAAACAAATAATTCACGTAGTTTTAATACAAAGATGATTCTAAAGCATTCATAAGCCAAACACTCCTTAATCTTCTCACAACCGGTCTATCTTCTTGTTGAGCTTGTTTAGGTACCTTCCAAAGCACTTGAACATTCCTTTGGTTTACTTGAACTCTTCGGAAGCATTGTCAATGATGGGGAGAGCTTGAAGGTATTCTAAAGGGGGTAACTTAGAGTTAGGAATTTTATCATCCTCGCTCATGCCGGATGATGATGATGATGGTGTAGGTGATCGAGTACGTTTGCCCTTATTTTTGAAAACTCGTTTATCACTTAAAGGAACGAAGATGTGAGGAATGAGAGAATAGTCAAGGCGCATTCCATTATCGTTAGGAGGAATGGGTAAGATTGCTCTAAAGAGGCGAGTAAGAAGCATTCCATAGGGAAGAGCGGTTGTTCCAACTAAGAGTATGTCAGCCATTCTTTTGGCTAGGTAGTAGGCTAAGTTGAAGGGTTGACCGGTGGAAATGCTATAGAGCATGTAGCAAAGACATGTGTTGATATGATCTCTATTTCCTATAGTACTTATGACGTTAGCTCTAAGGATTTCTTCCCACTTCTTAAATTGTGGTTTAAGCTCAGTGAGCTCCATACCAAAAGGATCCTTATCTACAATATTCCCCGAACGATTCACCCTAGTGGTAGAGGTTCTAACAAAGAGGTGTTCCTTAATAGTTTCCTTACTAGCAAGAGGTGTGTCGTATGGATAAAAACGATCAATAGAATCAAGACTTGAAATGGGCCACTTATCCGTGTAGAGGCAAGTTCCCTCATTTGGGACACCAAGTATGATAGCTAAGTCTTTTAAATCTATGTCATGTGGTATTTGATTGGTTGTGAAGTTTAATGATATCTTACCAACAACACTTGTGGAAAGGTTTACGGTTGCATAAAATTTCAAGATGAGCCTAGGACAATTGGCTCATCTATATCAAGGAGACAATCAAAGTTAATTACGGCAAAGTTTTGGCGAATAGATGTTCCTTCTAGAAAGGATGGATCAATGGTTCTACCTTCGTGAACATAGCGTTTTTCTAATGCCTTAAAGGTTTCTACTTGAACCGGGTTGAGACCTTTGGTCATATGGTGTTTGGGCATGTACTTAAGGGTTTCCTTGTGATCGGATTTGTTTGCGGGAGGCATGTTAATTCCTAGAAAACATAAAGTTATATGTTAATGACTTTTAACAATGTGGATGTACTAATGTGTTCCTATATGCAAAACAATGTGGAGACTTGGTTATCTTGACTCATTTTGATTCCCAAATTGTTTTGTTATGCAAATTTTGTTGTAAAAACAAAAGATAACCAACACTCTCCTAATTGAATGTGTCTTCGATTGAATGTACCCGAAAATACATATTAGTTATGTATCCCCTTTAGCATTCAAGAGATAGTATGCAAGTGATGTTTAAATGATATTTTTCATTTGTTTTAACAATGTGGTGATGAATCATGTACTAGTTTTGGATGTGATTTTTGAAAGACAATGCACTTGGTGTGTTTGGCAAATCAACAAAAAGATACAATTTTTAACTAATAGAGCCACCAAGTTTTTCATGAATCAAGAAGTTTTATGCAAAAACCCTAAGATTCTAGTTAATGATTGTAAGCAAGAATGTTATAATTGAATCAAAAATGCAATTGTTATTAGAATACTTACAAAGTTAGTTGGATTTGAAGAGATTGTATTACAAGCCCTAAAATTTGTGAGGATATGTGTTTTTGAGAGGGTGATGGCTGTTTGAAAGTTTATGTTAAGGTTAAGAGGGTGTTTGGTTTTGAAATTACAAATACAACAATCTGAGGTTTTGGCGGACCAGGCGGAACCAAAAAATGGGTTCCGCCCGTATGGTCTGAGGGTGCCGTGGGATCTGCAGGGAAAAACTCAAAAGGAATTGTCTTGATTTTTGTGGTTTTATCCTAATGTTCAAAACTAAGGTTTTAAGTCTTATGAGTCTTTGACTAAGCCTAGGAATTATGAATGCTTCTCATTTAAGAGATTTTGTGAACGCGTTGATGGAATATTTAACGTGGAACACTTTCTTAGTTAAGATGTTCCTCAACGAACAATCTTATCAAGGCGATGATGAGGGATCACAATGTGTCTATTAAGAATATAATGGAATGAATTGTCGCTTAAGTCGATGCTTCCTTTGTTGAAGGGATAACAATGTTTATGAGATGAATTCCGTTGTCAATATGAGTTAGCTTACTCAAGTGGAGCTTGTTGATGTGCTTCTCCATCCAAAACTAATTTGAGAACCTTACGAGTTTTGGAGACTCATTGGGTAAGTAAGTATGAAAGTGCAAGTACTACTTGTGCTTTTCTTATCAACTTATTACCGTCATAATTCCATTTTGCATGTACTATGGTTTCTATTCCCGTTCTTTTGGGATACCATAATCCTAGTTGTGTAGTACCTTATGATGTATCCAAACAAGCTCAACTAAAGAGTTGTACAAGGATCTTCTTTAACACGAGCACATAGACAAATGCTAAACATAATGTTGGATCTAATTGTTATGATAACAAGTAGTCTTCCGAACATTTCTCTACGTTTAGTTTTACCTACGGATTTACTAATCTCATTCTTGACAAATCGTCAATAACTTAACCATTGAGAACAAGAGAGTAACTAGGAATTTCTTTAAGTTAAAATCCCTTGCTTTTGGGGCTTGCTTTTATTATCAAAAATTCTTTCAAATATTGACACTATACTCACTTGATTACTTTGAAATATCAATTTTGTTTCACTAGTTGTTTTACTCTAAAATCCAAAATTTGTTTTAGTTGAATTTGTTTAGACACAACTATGACCTATAAATCAAGTTTTATAACTATTGTCAATATTGCTTGATTCAATGTTTGACTCAAGGTGATAATATTTTATTTTGTACTTTTACTCCATGTTTGTCTTGCCATCATTGGACTTTCGACTAAGTCATCATCTACCAAAGATGATATCTTAGAAGGAGGAGATTACTTGTTAAATGTTATATTCAATGATTCCTCGACACTTTGGGTTTTCTTACTTAAGAAACTATGAACTCTATTTGTTTTGAAAAAGTCCAAGAGGTATAACATCATGAGACTATGTGTCACTTTTGATGTGTAAATCTTAGATGTTGAAAACTCATTTTCTTTCACACATCCTAATGTATGCTAATGTGATTTATTTCACTTTGTGTGTTTTATGTGAGATTATCATAAAGGAGTGATTGAAGAAAAACACAATTAAAGACTCAGAGTATGGTGTTTGAGAAAATTGTTTAACAAAGGTTTGTTTTGCAAGCATCACAAAAGTGTTAGACATTTTAACACTTAGGAAATTCTTAGTTAGCTCACTTGTAAGCAAGAGTTTAGTGAGACTTACTCAAGAGTTTTTTGTGTTTATCTCTTGATGGTTAAAGAACCAAAACACCTTATATCTCCTACTAGTACTAAAGACTAAATTCCTTGTTGCATAGAATCTAATCTTAGTTATTTACAAATGGCAGGTAGACACTCTAGAGTATTACAGATAACACATATTCGAACACATAATGCTAGAAACAAGAGACAATCAAAAGTCAAGTTGAAGTAATGTATACCTTTTAATTGCATAGAGATGCTATCAAGCGGATAAGCATTACGCGTAAAATCTTGGTTTGACGACACGCTTTGAAACTCAATAACTCATGTATCCAAGAAGGTTAGATAATCATATAAAAGCATAGAGAATAATAATCCTAATCCTTTTATCATGAGTTTATATTAGAGATTGAATTATCTCTAGATCTCTTCTTCTAGGTTTGACAAATTTTACTTGCTTTGTTTTATTAGTTGATGGTGCTTTTGAGTTAAGTCCTTATCCGGTTTTATCTTTAAACAACCTTTGACTCCTCAACAATCTTTCAAGAGATTTTGAGCTTTCATCAAATTTAACTAATAATTTTTCCTTTCTCATTTTGCATTTTAATCTCATGTTTGTAATCTAGACATAATTTACATTCTAGATCAATTTCAACATTGCTCTCAATTCTAGACATTTTATCTTCTAATAAGATTTCCTTTTCAAAGATATTCTTAAAAGATTTTGAAGACTCATTCTTGAAGATAGTTTTTAGGTCCATGTTGCATAAACGTTTAGACTCATTTTCTACTTTAGAAAACTCTAGGATAAATTAATCAAAGCAAAAGTGTTTGGTTTCAAAGTCTACCTTGCTTGATGTTTTATCTAGTTTAGAATCACAAACCGGATGATTGACTTCATCTTCATCCGTGTTATTCCATGAATCGCAAGCAAGTCTACTACGAGCTTGACACGAGTAATCACCTTTACTTACACCTTGCTTGTTGTTTCAATAAATTGACAATAAACTACCGGAGCATTGTCTTCATCAACATCCATTTCATTCCAAGATACTCAAGCAGGTTCATCAAAACACACGTGCTCATCTTCATTTGTACCTTCATTTAAAACATTTAAACTAGTAGCACATGTATTAACTTCTACTAAGTGTCTATAAATTAGTTTTTCTAAAACTTCTAATTCATATGTAAGATCAAATTGATCATCTTTGACTTGACATATTCCTTGATGAAAGTTTACTATATTTTTCCAAACATCATTAGCCTTTTGACAAAAATACATTCTTTCATATTTGGTAATAAAGCTTTGTAAAGCATTGTTTTAGCTTTAGTATTTTTATCAAATTTAAGATAGTTATCTTAGTTTTCAAAAACTTGTTTTCTTTGGTTTGAAATTACCAAAAGAAATGATATGCCAAAGATCTTGATCAATTGATTTCACATAATTTTCAAAATTACTTTTCCATTCAAGTAAGTTTTCTTTTTCAAATAGCGGTGGGTTTTGAATAAGTTGCCCTTCTTTGAGATTTTCAAAATCCATGGATTGATCCAAGTTTTAAAATACATTCTACTTTAAAGATCTTGAGTAACGTAGCTCCTGATGCCAACTGTAGAAAACTAGAAGGGGGTTGAATAGTTTACCGCTTTTTAAATCCTTTTTAACTTGAATATCTTTAAAAACTTTTACGTTTACTCAAAGATATAAACACAATGTTATATGTTTGATTCTTTGAAAACCTTTTCATGAGAATAACAATTCTAACTTTACTAGTTTCATACTTTGAAAAGCTTTGCTTGTGATGATCCTAACTTTGCTTGTTTAGTTCTTTGAAAAGCTTTACTTTTGTTTGAAGATATAAACACATCTTTACTTGTTTAGTTCTTTGAAAAGCTTTATATGTAACTAGCAATTCTAACTAAAGTACAACATGTAATAAGCAAAGATAAAGAAATAAACGATCAAACCACAACACGATTATTTATCGTGGTTCGGCTACAAGGACTCTTTTTCCTTGCCCTACATCCACGCCCCGAGTTTCCAACTCGAGAGTTATAAGCACTAATCAACAAGCTCCTTTCACCGGCGGAGAAAACCTTTACAACGTCGCTTACATTTTTACCGACACTAAGCTAGATGTCGAGTTCTTTTACACGGGTACAACCACTCCCATCGTCGCTTACACTTTTACCGACACTAAGCTAGATGTCGAGTTCTTTTACACGGGTACAACCACTCCCATCGTCGCTTACACATTTACCGACACTAAGCTAGATGTCGAGTTCTTTACCAAGGGTACAACCACTCCCGTTAGTTCTTTTACAAGGGTACAATAACTCTCAACACACTACGTATTTTGAGGCCTAAAATACTAACCAATCACTTCTACATACATGACACAAATGAAGTATAAACTACCAAAGCTTATACATAACCAAGCTACCAAGACTTGCAACTTTAGAGTTGAAGCTTGTAACTTCTTGAATGATCTTGTGAAGTCCCTTGCTACATAAGAGAATCACACAAATCAAAATGTTACTGAGTTAGTTGTGAGAGTATGTGAAAATATGTCCTAAAGGGTTGACCAAAACTAACAAATGGTTTGGTATTTATAGCAAACCATTCTGCAGGTCTGGCGGATCAGGTGGACCCCTCAAAAGGGTTCCGCCCGTGTACCCCCAGGGTACCGCCAGGGCTGCAGTTGGTTTTTGCAATAAATCTCCCAAACCAAACAAGGCCACATCTCATTACTCCTTGCAAACCAAACAATGTCACATCTCATAATATCAAGTCAAACTTGCAAGCAACCACTTAGTAAGTCAAACACACTTCTTACCATAAATGTATATTGACAAAGCTTGCCTTAAATGTGATGTGACCTTACTATATTAAGAAATAAATGTGATGTGACAAGACACTTTCTAGTTTAAGAAATAAAAACAATGTTTTGTTTAAGAGGAAATGTAAACCTTAGTTTAAGCAAGACTTAAACACTTAAAGTGATGATTTACTTATAGCTAAACTTCATGCTTTGTCATTAACAAAACTTAGCAAAGATCGTAAAATATGAATAACGTGTTTAGGCGATATTTGTATTAACAAGCCTTACTCGAGATCGTACTAGAGGCATCGGCGTGTTGCAAGACGCTAACCGATGTGATTACACTATTAAAATATGTCCAAGTGGGAGTTAGATTATGGACATTATTTTAGTAGTCGTATGTTAGGATCGAACCCGAGATCACGGGATTGCACACAATACGTATGAAGAGAAAAAGAAATAATTATTTATAAAATGTTATAAGTACTTATTAATAAACACAAAACAAGTATTAGTAATTAGTATTTAATAATAAATGACTAATGACCTATTAAACGAAGATTAGGAAAGTAATACTAACGAATATTTGGAAACAAGGGAAGGTTCCGGAATCCCTTTGGGATTACATAACCGATCGGCCAAGGGGGTTCTCCACATCCTTTGTGTCTTGAGCTCCAAGTTTCAATTAGTATATATACAAACCCAAGATGTATTGTTTTCTCATAACTTGTACACAAACATCTTGGTGTTTTTCTCTCCTTCTCTTTGTCTCTTAATCGATCCATCAAACAATCCCATAAGGGATTTGATTTTATTGATCAAATAAGTTTTGTGTTTAATTTACTTACATAAACTTTTTCTTGAATTAGTACGTGTGTACAAGAACGTGATTCAAACACACTATTGTTTGATTCTTGGATTGAATTACAAAAGAGGTAAGGGGTAATTCTTATAATCCACATAAACCCTAATTAGGGTTCTTGATTTAAAGATTGCAGTTGATTCTTGTTCGGGCTAGAATCAAAAAGGTATGTTTACTATTTATATTTGATTAATTAATTACATGTTATATGATCTTGTTGTAATTGCTTCCGCTATGCTCACTTGACGTGTTTGGTTTATTTTATATGAATGTCATGATATCATAATTCCAACAACTTATATCATTTATGGCAGGAATGGTTTATTGAGTTGATTGCATAATGAAGTATTTCATTTAATGGGTTTATGATTGAGTTTGTATATTCGAGATTATTGTATCGCTTGTATATTTATGTAACTTTAAAAGCTTTTAAAAGCTTCAGAATAATCTCTGCATGTGTTATATTCATTAGCTTAAACTACATATTTGATTTTCTTAGCTTGTGGCATTAATGCTCACATTCAATAGGGGGAACTCAATCTTTATATACACACATATATATATATATATATATATATATATATATATATATATATATATATATATATATATATATATATATATATATATATATATATATATATATATATATAGACTAGCAGGGTACCCGCGCGTTGCAGCGGCGGGTACCCTGAAATAAAAATTTTCAATAGAATTAATAAAAATGTCACGGGATGTCATTCCGACACCTAAATTTGCTTGGTCACAGCTTTGTGTATCGAGTCGAGTTTTATTGAGTCGAGTCTTGGTCACAGATTCATGTCTAGGTTAAGATGGAGGGTTGTACATTGTGTTTAAATGATTGTAATATTGGGTGTAGGGGTGTTTTTAATGATATTAATGTAGAATGAGGGTTGTACATTGTGTTTAAATGATTGTAATATTTGGTGTAGGGATGTTTTTAATGCTATTAATGTAGAATGAGGGTTGTACATTGTGTTTAAATGATTGTAATATTTGGTGTAGGGAAGTTTTTAATGCTATTAATGTAGAATGAGGGTTGTACATTGTGTTTAAATGATTGTAATATTAGGTTTAGGGGTGTTTTTAATGCTATTAATGTAGAATTCTATGGAAAGTGGTCTGAATTTCGATTCATGCTAGTTTTTGTTGTACACAATGCTTTGGTTGTTATAATTATAAAAATTGCTTGCTTTAAAGTGTTGTAAACTATGCATCATTTTGTGTATATCTGAATTTTTTTGGAGAGAGAGTCCTTCCTCTATTATAAGTAGTATAGATTAAATGCATCTCATTTATCATCAAAGACATTAAATACATTTTATTCATTATCAAATTAAAGGTATTAAATACATCTTAATTATCAAGTTTTAATTTACTAATATAGATTACTATTTTACTTTCTTAGTTTTGAAGCTTGTTATTCATTTCTTTGAATCTTCTTTCATATGTGTAGGATGTGTAGGGTCATTTGCAGAAATCATGTATGTCGAACAAAATATTTTTAAGAAAGCTTGACTTACGATTCGTTGAAGTAAGGTATTATTTCCAATTATCTTAAGCAAGCATATATATTCTTTTAACATCCATGTAATATATAGTTTAACATCCGTCCAATACTAACCTATTAGAGGTTAATCTTGGATTGACCCCATTTGGGACTACTTTTATAA
The DNA here is from genome assembly GCA_030686995.1 of Artemisia argyi. Taxonomy (NCBI): domain Eukaryota; kingdom Viridiplantae; phylum Streptophyta; class Magnoliopsida; order Asterales; family Asteraceae; genus Artemisia; species Artemisia argyi. The sequence goes on along the minus strand of CM060690.1, from coordinate 156,059,505 downwards.
CACATTGTTTCATTTAGGATTTGAATGTTTATTATTGGATTGGGTATTGTTTTAGAAAAGAAAAAAAATCGATCGCATTTTTCCCTTACTCCTACGAGTATGCACTTATACGTATATTTGGGGAGTTAAGGGGAAATGCTGTCGTGTTTTTTTTTTTTTTTTTTTTTTTTTTTTTTTTTTTTTTTAATACTCAATCTAATAATAAGCATCCACATATGAGACAATGTGTTATAAAAGTGGTTAGGATTGACCAAAAGAAAAAAAAAATCGTACATAATAATTAGATGCATATATCTTCTAATTGTGTTACAGATGGATCGTTATACATGGATGTACAATATAAAGCGAGCTACCCCCAAATACAGGGAAAAGTTTTCCGAGTTCATGAAAGCTGTTGAAGATGATCGGGTGATGAGCGGAAAAGATGAAATTTTTTGTCCTTGTAAGAAATGTAAAAATGGTGTATTGTATGAGAGCGCTAAAGATGTTAAAAACCATTTAATAAGATATGGGTTTATGAGAGGGTATACTTTATGGGATTTTCATGGTGAAGAAAGAGTTGCTAATAACACGTCAGTTTCTGAATGTAATAACAATGATTTGCCAATTAATAATGATCGTCATAATTTGATTGACATGTTACATGATTTGGATGGTAATGTTGCACAAAAAGAGCACGCTAAATTTGAAAAATTATTTGTGGTCGCTGAAAAAGCATTTTTTGTCGGTTGCACGAAACTTACCGTGCTTTCTGCGGTGATAAAGTTGTACAAGTTAAAAGCATCATCTGGTTGGAGTGATATAAGTTTCACAAATCTATTAGAGTTTTTGCATCAAGAAATGCTCCCTGAAGACAATGAATTGCCCATTTCAACATACCAAGCTAAAAAAGTAACGTGCCTCATGGATTTGGAAATTGAAAGAATAGATGCATGTCTAAATGATTGTATGTTGTATAGAGGCGATGACAAGGATTTGCATGTGTGTAAGGTATGTAAAACATGAAGGTGTGTGCAAATAAAACAAAAAGGACCTAACGGTGATGTGACAAAGAATGGCGCTCCTACTAAAGTTGTGGTATTTTCCCATTATACCGAGACTTGAGCGATTATATGCAGATGCGAAGGAGGCGAAATTGTTATGTTGGCATGCCCAGGAGCGTAAAAAAGATGGAAAAATGAGAGATGTAGCTGATTCTCTTTAATGGAGAAATATCGATAACACATTTGAAGAATTTGGAGGGGATATTAGAAATGTATGGTTAAGACTTAATTCAGACGGAATAAATCCGTTTGGAAACCTGAGTCTTGGCCAGTTCTTTTATGCAACTACAATCTTCCACCTTGGTTATGTATGAAACGAAAATACATCATGATGTCATTGTTAATTCAAGGCCCAAAACAACCCGGGAACGACATTGATGTGTACTTGAAACCTTTAATTGATGACTTGATAACGATTTGGAAAGATGGGGTAGAAGTGTATGATGCATATTCGAAAAAGTATTTCCTACTACGAGCCATGATTTTTTGCACCATTAGTGATTTTCCAGCATACAGGAATTTATCAGGATATAGTACAAAAGGGAAAATGGCATGTCCTGTTTGTGAAGATAGTACCCACTATGTTTGTTGGGCAAGCAGAATCATTTTCTATTATGATTGATGCTAATGACATTTTGAAAATGTAGACTAATGGATTGCTCGATGCAAGCATTATAACTTACTTCAACTGGTATGAGTACTTCTAAATCTACTTTTAAAGTATATAAAATGTTGTTTAAAATTGCTTATTGAAACTTCTCGTTGTGTGGAATTGCCTTTATAGAAGTTGTTTCACATTGTTTAATATGAGCTATTTGGGATTATGTATAGAGTAGGGGCTGTCTGGGATTGTTTATGGACTAGAGGTTGTTTTTTATTGTTTATCTAGATTGTTTGTTAGCTAATTATTTGCTAGGGCAACTTGCTATTAGTTCGAGACTGTTTAGGATTGTTTATATGCTTAAAGTTGTTTGGGATTGTTTATATACTTAGGTCTGTTTGGGATTGTTTATATAGTGATGGCTATTTGGGAATGTTTATAGATTTAGGCCCGTATAGAATTTTTTATCGACTAGGGGCCAATTGAGATTGTTTATTTAGACTAGTTATCGATCGTTAAAGTTTCAGGTTTATATTATGTACTCTTGTTTTGTTTTTAGGGGGTTATACAAGTTGATGCAGTCAAGTTCTAGCCGTTGTGGTCTATTAAACCCATATTTGATTCAAGGAAGTGAATACCTTAACAATACTTTAGGTGTTAAAGATTACTTGATGAGAGCATTCGATTCTACCAACGACATTTTCCTTGCGCCATTTATAGAAAACTATGATACGCTATTATCTAAATTGTTTAATTACTTATGTGTGTATTGTTTTTTGTCAATAATTTCGTTTTAACTTTATTAGGGGGAACCATTGGGTTTTGGTTTGTTGTATGCCCTAAAAAACGCATGTGCTACATCTTGGATTCATATCAGCCAAAGGATAAGAAAAGGACCGAGCGAAGTTATTGGCTTACAAGCTATTTGAATAAGTTCGTTGCTAATTACAAAGTTGTTGAGGTAAACTGTCGCACTATCATTAGATAAATTCAAACAAACTGTTGTGTTATACAACTTTTAATATGTACGCTACTTGGTTTATTAAAATATAGTGTAATCAACAAGCTAAAAGATGGGAATGCGGACATTATATACTCAAATGGATGCATGAATTTGTAACCGTTCATCAAGATCATTTTCCTAATAATGTAAGTACTATCTTGAATGTTGATTGTAGAATATGTAAGAGAAATTTCCATACTTAACGGATGTAACAAGTATGCTTAATTTTGTTTTGTGTTACAACTCTTAATTTTTACATGTAGATCCCTTGGCATGACAATCGTCCGTTCTCCATGAAGCAGATTGAAGACACCATCGAAAAGTGGCATCAGTTATGTCCAATTTGATTAACATTGATAGGTAGTTAGTTATGTCGTTGTCTTTTGTTTTAGGTATTTGTACATTCTAGTATTTAAGTTAAGATGATATGTACGAACTATTTTTTTGTAAAAGGCATTTTGGAATGTACGTACGTTTAGTGCTAGAACTCGTTATCATCTAAGTTAAATTCTGGAATGTATGTATTGGCGTTTATGGTTTAAACTTGGAATGTACGATGTATTTGGTAATTTATGGATTAAAAATTGTTTATGTATTGCTTGAAACTCGAATGTGGAACCTCGAATCTGGAAACTGGAATCTGGAATTTGAAATCTGGGTTTGTGCTGGAAACTAGAATAATTAATTAAAAGCGTTTCTTTTTTTTCTAAAAAAGGTAATAGACAGGTTTATTGACAGAAACATGTCTCTATATGGATCAAAAGTGTAGATCGGCAGGGACACCTCAACCCTGTGTACCATAATGGTACCCATCAACCCTACCCAGCAAAGGTTTGATGCCTGTGAAATACCTCCACCCAATACCCAACCATGCTTGCGGAACGGAATCGAACTCGTGTCCTTTAGTTGGATCAAGACATCACATGGTTGGGCCCAGGCTTCTAAGGTAGCTGGTTGATATCATTAGAGCTTGTGGTCCCCATGTGAGGACTTTCCGGTTGGTCACCCAACCTGGTACTACTCTCACCTAGGCTCGCTTAACTTAATAAGCATCACCGAGTGGACCACAAAGCCCCATGATAAACATGTCTCTATATGTAAAACAAGACCCGACCACAACGCCCCATGATAAACATGTCTCTATATGTAAAACAAGACCCGTGAAATACTAATAAACAGGTCTCGATAATGAAATTGGAACCGGGTATATAAATAGAAACCGGTCTCGATTGTGATAAACAAGACCCGTTTTTAAACCGGTCTGGTTATGGTTTTCACATGGAGAGCCCCCCTCTTAGAGACCTCATGTAAAACAGCTCTCGATGGATTCTACAACAAGTCTCGAAAGCAGTTATTGTAGTAGTGAATAAAACAACATAAGAAAACAAGCACCAGCCAAGGGAGAACACGGTTAACGACAGAAAAACTGTATTTGGAACTACAAAAATATCAGTCAGCACCATGCATGTTTAGATTCATTTTACTACAATTCGATATCCTATCCAAAGAAAACTGTATTTGGAACTACAAAAACATCAGTCAGCACCATGCATGTTTGATGCCAGAAAATATTTTGTGGTTCCTTGCATTGCAACTAACCCAAGCAACGATAATAAAACAGCTTCGAAACAATTTAACTCAAAGCTAAGATTGCTATAAAATTTATCAGGAATCTTTACAAAATGAAAAATGATAATCAGTCTTAATGTGTTCCAATTTCTAGTTTGTTAGTTGATTTTTGGAGTCACAAGAAAGATGCTTTAGATTGAGGAAAAAGCATATATCAAGTGATGACCAATTCATCAAAAAGTATTTCTAGTTCAGTTGTTCATTGATTCTAAAAGATCGATAGATACTAGTAATAAATACAATGATTGAATATTTGATAACCAACTCACGTAAACTTATTAGATTCATATCATAAAAACCTTTTACGGGTTTAAGTTGTAAGTTATTGGTGTCTAATTTTGGTATCAAATTAGAAGCTGGTATCTTTACAGTTTATTACTTATTAAATTTTCTGTTAAAATTCTTCTTAGTAAAGGGTTTTTTCCCGGTAAATGTATTACTTCAAAAAAAACATTTAAATACATAAAATGTATGTGAAATCTCACATCTCAGCTTGTTACATAGACAAAAAAAAATGCACATTTTGTGCTTCAAACCATAATTATTATAAGATGAAACCCAAACTTATGAACCTACTATAAAAAACAACCACGAACGACAAGATTACATTTAGCTCACAAGGACACCAAAACTAACCCTATCATTTAACTTGACAACGAATAGTGATATTAAATGTGTTACAGAAAGCCAAGTGTTGTTCGGTTAATCCCAAAGTATCATTCTCGTAACCATAATAAATATCATAATCTTCATCCTTATGAAGACTTGCATTATCTGCACCACCACCAGCTCGATTCGATAAGGAAACCATGAATCGAGCCGTTTCATCATATACCTCACTAACTTCACTACCCGAATTTCTTTTTTGATCTCCCATTGAAATACTAGGCATAGATGCCGATTCCAAAGTCACCCCCTTTTCGTTCACATGTTGATCACACAACCTAATAGTATTTTTGGTCATATGTTTATCCTTTTGCCCATTGCCATCTACACGACTCGCCTCTTGCGCACTAAGGGTTTTATTTCGGTAATACCCCCTCCTTCGTCCACGTCCACCATATTGCCTAAAGCATCAAAAGAATTCAATGTACTAGTAGCATTAGCATCTTTTTTTAGAATTCATTCTGTTTGTTTTCGTTTGTGTCATCTTTGTCTTCTTATTACTAGGTTGAATTAGTCTATAGACAATGTGAGATTTCAAACCAATATGAATTCCACGTATCGCTTGTTGGGTCGTCACATTCTTCAACACGTTTGAGAAGATTTTCTTTGGACATTAGTCCAACACATGGCCAAAAACCTTGCGATTTGAGCATATTGGTGGTTTTCACTCGTACTCAATATGAATAGCGTTTATAATATACCCATCTCCTTCTATTTTCGAAACTGCCACCATAAGAGTTTCTTTCATGTCAACGTGAGCTTGTAAATCAATCATGGCTCTCGCATAACTTGACCTACCACATGACTCGTGCACATGAAGTATAAGTGTCTAACATCAATGGGGTACTAAGTTTTGTTGCAATAGCATTTAACGCATCCTTTGTAAATGCAGTGATAGGAATATCATGTGATTTAATCCACACGTCCTCTTTCAATAAATTCTCATCCAGAGACACTTTTTCATTGCTAATGGTACATTTAGGAATAAACATGCACCATTTTCAAGCATTGTATCCATCACATCTTAGAAATAAAAAAGTAATATAATAATAATAATAATAATAATAATAATAATAATAATAAAAGAGAAAATTCCAAAAATACACCTAAAATTGAATTTGTATCCTCAATGTAGTTAAGAATATTGTAAATTTCAATTTTGGTCATGTACGGCCATGCTACTGCACGACTCCATTCAAAATTTGACACTTGTCAATAATAATAATAATAATAATAATAATAATAATAATAATAATAATAATAATAATAATAATAGTTTTTTTTGAAGCGTTATATTTTATGGTTCATAATTATAATGTAAATACACATGTAAAACTCTAGAAATTTATCGGACTACAAATAAACAAACGGGCTTAGGCCCATTTATTTATCAAGTTAATACCCCATGTTCGAGTAGCGAAATAGAAAAGGGTTAGACTTGTATTTAAAACTTAAAACCTTACGACAATAATGAATTTGTTAATGAGACATCCGACAGAGAATGTAGACATATAAATTCAAACTCCATCGGTGAAAAATAAATAAATATCAGAGTAAATTGTAAGTTATATCCCTAACGTTTGTCATTTTTGCAAGAAATGTTCATAGTTTTTAAAATTTGCAAGCTGTGTACTTAACGTTTGGGGTTTTTGCAATGAATGCCCCTTAGGCATTACTGCAGTTGCAAATTCAAGATTTTTGGTAACGCTCATTACTAAAACCCGTTAGTGTGATGTATGGCGACATTGTTTTTGTTGCGTTATGTGGAGAATTCGAAAATTAAGATATTTATGATGACGGGGCTGTTAACCCGAACGGTTTTGGCCAAAAATTAATCATGTATGGTTTTGGCCAAAAATTTCATAAATTCTTTTAGATGACAGCGACAACTCATGACGACCGATGAATAGGTTTTGAGAAGGAAGGTTGGGCGGGGTAACATATAGAAAACGGCTTGTGACAGCCAGATAGCTAGATAAGTAAGAGAATCACACCCGCTTTGATACCATGTTGAATGGTATAATTCCTGATGTTATGCTTTATTGATCTACAATTTATAATGCAACTACATTTAAAACTCTAAAAATAAAATCGACACTAAACCTACAAACAAGATAAGGCGTATTTATCTGTCACCTAATAACTTTAGCATTAAAAGTAGCATACTTAATAATAAATAAAAATATATCATAATATTATGCTTTGGTGGGGTGACATACATACAATGGCTCGTGACGGCCAAGTAGGCATGAGGATCACACCCGCTCTGATACCAAGTTGGATGATATAACTCAAAACATTATGCTTTATTGATCTACAATTTATAATGCAACTACATTTAAAACTCTAAAAATTTAATACACTTAAAATTGAATTTGTGTCCACAATTTAGTAAAAAATATTGTAAATTTTAATTTTGGTCATGTACAATCGTGCTACTGCACGACCCCATTCAAAATTTGACACTTGTCACATTTTCAATGGGTCGCACAGTTGCACAGCCTCCGGTTGAGCAAGGCAAATGTGCGACCCCATTCAAAATGTGACAAATGTCAAATTTTGAATGGGGTCGCGCAGTAGCACGGTCGCACATCACCAAAATGAAAATTTTGATATTTTTGACTTCGTTGTGAACCCAAATTTAATTTTAGGTGTATTTATGTTATTTTCCCATAATAAAACCTTTAAAGTTCATCATAGTTCTAACAAGGCCATACTTGCTATAAGTGTTCTTGACATAATTTTCAACAACCGGATATGCCACTCCTTTACTCAGGAAAAACCCATAAACAGAATTCTTAAATCATTCATTCACTTCAAGAACCAAAGCCAATGAAATAGCAACATCAGCCCCATTACCATCCGAAGCTACTAATGTACGGAAATTAACATATTCTTTACTTGGTTCACCATTTAGAAGCTTGGGATAGGAAACAACCTCACACGTTACTTCAACCTTTCCTACACCTAAGTTTGGGACCTCGAATTCTCCATTACAAGAACCTACCCTAACTGTTTCTTCATAATGTGAAGGTGATGGTTTCATTCGAGTAGGTTTTGATGGCAAACCCTTATCTTCCAAAAGCACAAGTTTCCCATCAAGGATTTTTCTTTCTATATCACTAATCTTTGCAGCTAGAGAAGTAGGGCTTGGCCTACCAAATGCCTCTAATAAGCTCTGTTGGATTTTGTGTGCACGGGATAACAAATAACTTATATGGTTGGTTACGCTCATTGGCTTATGAGATCACAAGCCAACATGAACAGAGATCATATATATGTATATGTAGCATACATAGTATCACAATAAAGACTTACGGAGTTAGGTACTCGGGAAAGTAACTAAGCAAGTTAACTAACCGAGGTCTAATGGGAAATGACATGGACTTTTGTTGCAAGCCCAATTAGGTGTTAATATTGACTAAATAAACTAGTTATTATAAGCCCATAAAGTTGAAATCCCATAACCCCATAAGTTAGGTTAGGAAAGTATTAACCAGGTTTCTTATATAAAGGGACTTATATTTAATCATTTGAGGCTAGTCATTCTCATAATCCTAAAACGTTTTTCCCTCCCCTCCTAGCCACCATTTACAGCCGCGAGGTCTAGGGATCAAACCCTAGAACTCTTGGTTCTTGTCTTGATATTGTATTATACTAGTTGTTGTCTAGTATCACTACACGTTGTAATATCGCCTTAGCATGGATATCATCTAATTATTGGGTTGTGTTAACTCATTAGGGGCTGTTTCAAGTGTGAGACCTTTGATTCATGTTGTGTATGATCTTGGAGATCATTTGGATTGATCATATAGGTTAGGGCTCGGGAGATCAATCCATGTGCGTTTCATCAAATCAATTTAAGTGTTCATTTGATTTTATGTCTTGTTATGCTTAAATAAATTCTGATGAATTGTTTATGCGTAATAGATCATGAATTATATGATATACAATTTTTTTACAATGATTGATAACATGTTGCTTGAAAATCTATAGCTTGGAATTGTTTTCGTGTCGATTAATTTCATTAACTCACTTCCGCCTTTGATTTGATTATGTTGTAATCAATATGTTAATGTTGTTAACATAAAATTTTAATATTAGTCACTGTAATACACGAAAATATGCATCTAGTTCCATTAAGTTCAGGAATGGTTCCAGTCCAACAACACTATGAGCATTCGACTTCTTGTTTAAAACAACATCGTTCACCTGGATTTCAGTGCTTGCACGTTACTTTTCAAATTTGAAACATCGTTATTCGATGCACTCGTCCCCTTATTCACAATCTTCTTACTTCCACCTCTTCCCCTCCTGAACCCAAGAACCTTGCTTCATGATTAACTCATCCAAAAGAAACCCTTAGTACCCTCAACAGTCGAACCGGAAGACCCTAATACACACGATCAGCAAGTAATACATGAATTTAATAAAGGTCGAATTAGGTTTGAAACTCTAATAGACTAAGACAATAGTAAAGAGCAGTTAATGCAGCAAACTTAATGATTAAACCAGGAAAAACACGCACTGCATAAAACGACGAAACCCTAGAAAAATTGAAACCCTAATCGATAAAATAAACCTACAGGAAGAATTAAGCACCTCGTTGTATAACATGAGGTTAGACAAACGAACACGCTTAATCTAAGAACTAATAGGTTAATAATTCATTAACGAATACGGTTATTCATTAAGGAATAACGTGATAATATTTCTCTTTAGCTTGTTTGAACTTTCAAATATAACGTGCATGTTTTTTGACCTTTTTATGACTACAATTATCATTCAACGATAATTAAAGTTGGGCTAGTTGCTCTATGTCTTTAGTTTGATGGTTCTAATTCGTTTTGACATACTTTTAATCATAGCACTCAAAGATATACACGTTTAGGAGTCAAAATTTAACGGATTTTGAAATTTTTTATTGGGTAATAGTCATCTGATCGGATAGTTTTATTAAAAACCATAACAGTGGTCTGGTAAACTATATTTTACACCACAAGCTAGCATTTTGGCAAATGGTTGAAAAAAAATAGAAAAAGCGTTCTAGCAAAAGAATCTTGTGATCACAAGATCATAGTTAAACGAAATTTCCAGAAAAAGCGTTAATTAATCGTTCCACATAGAATTAAGTGATTGTCATCGAACCGAATGATGAACCATGCATTCCATTAATTTCCAATCTCGAATAAATTGATCGATGAACGGATACCACATATATATGGAATCTCACAGTTGACATGCATTATATTTGAAAGATACTGGCCCGAACACTAAGCACTCGTGCCACAATATCGGCATATGGCATCACTTGAGATGTTGTTTTCAGTTTGTGCCTGCTTCAACTTGGTGCATGTCGATATCAATCTTCGATATATCCATATCAAAACCAATAGATCAGATCAAAGGAATTCAACTAAATCTATTTTGTTCTAAGTTTTTGGTTTTCTTGGTTTTGTACGTTACAAAAAATATTATTTCGAACATCAATTTGATAATCAAACTTTTATACGGAGTATTTAAATATTAGAAATCGCTGAGAACAAACAAATATATTGCATTAACCGCTGACTCGTGGTATCTTTAAAGTCAAGCATGCATGATTTGGTAGCTAGTTGCATGTTGATCATTTTAGATTTTTAGTCAGTAACGTTTTATTTTCTAAGTGTGAATTTGACGAATTAAATCTTGAGAGAAACCGGCCACTCGTATAGAAACATGAAGAGTGAATAATATTAGTTGTATTTACAAACTATCGATACCACAATCAATGGAATCTTTAGTATATGTATTTCAGTGATCATCTTTGTTTTGTCAAAAGAAATGTAAAATTTATTACAGTTATATGAAATTCTTTTGAAGCAGCATTTTATTGATCGCATAAAAACCCGTGTTCATAAATTCAAAGTTACAAACCAAATAATAAAAACATCATAAGAAAACAAGCACCATCCAATTGAGAACACGGTTAAGGAGACAAGAGATGAACAAATTCGCACACAACATTCTCAATTTTGATTCACTTTGCTACATTAATATTCAACCAAAAGAGTGTTTTTGGACCTCACAAAACATCAGTCACCAGTATGTTTGATGTCAGAAAATATTTCGCGGTCCAATGCATTTCAAGTAACTTATGCAACGCTAAAAACAAAGGTTTCGAAGCAATTCAACTCCAATAGATGAAATATCTTCCTTTCGTCGTCATTCATACCACTAAGGAATCCTAGAACTGAAGAACACAAATATTCATCGATCTTGACCGGCATTTGAAAATTCCATCATAAATATATTTTCTCCCACATAAATTTGACTCGTGCACATGCGTGCCATCTACGAATGGTCTAAGTTTTCACAAGAATCTCACAAATGAAAAACAATAACTATCATCCCTGAAAAATGCTTAAGATGCCGGTCGAGATTGAGCAAGAAAGATGCTTAATATATGAGCAAAAAGTACCAAGGTCATTCATTCTAAAAAGTACAGTATATATGTACGAATCAAATACTGCTGTGTAGTATTAAAACCTTTAATGGAGTAATAGTATAAAATATAAGTTATTAGCTAATAGTTTTAAATCTTGGTACCAAAATTCCTTATATAATATGAGAATATACAAAATGTTAATTCATATCTATCAAGATGTTTCAATCAGAACAACAGGAGAACTCAATTTTAGTACGTAAAAAAATAAAGTCATTTAGTTGGACAATAGAAAGTCAAATTTAAATAATTTTGTTAAACCCATTTAAATTTCATTCAATAAAAAAATGTATTAAAACAAATGTGAAGATTTTATAAGAAAGACCAAACAATGAGGTGGGAATTAATAAAACATTAGTTATTAAATTTCAATTAATTTATATACACTTAAATAAACTTATTAGTTTTTGTTTTTAATAACTTTATAAAGTTATTATATAACAGCCAGGATAGCTCACCTATATTATTTCTACAAATATGCAATGACAAATCCAAAACTTTTCTTATAAAGTGTCACATATAACTATCTGTTCATACAAGCAAACATTTACTCAAAAATAAATTAGCCTTCATGAACATGCTAATGAACAAAAGGTGCCTTCGGGTAATAAAGTAGGGAATACACTCAACAACGCTTTAGATAAGGTTTAATCGTGCAAGCCCATTCTATAGTACACACAAGCACAACTTGTCATGATTGAGTTGTTGAAAAATAGCTAGTCGATAGTTACTAGTTATAATGTGCACGGCAAAACATAAGTACTTATTACCACAATAATCAGGGTCAAACCGATTCTCGATCAGACTACACATTCTTCATGTTTAATTGATGACTAAACATAAGTACTTATTGCCACAACAATCAGGGTCAACCCGATCCTCGATCAAGCTACATATAGCCAGGCTACACATTCTTCATGTTTAACTGATCACTAAACATAGGAATATAGCACATACAATAAATTGGCTTGAAAACTAATTTCATTAAGAGTTCAGGGTTACAACACTCTAACTAAAAACCCAGGCCTACACGAACCTGGTAACATACATACAATAAATTGGCTTGAACGCTAATTTCATTAAGAGTTCAGGGTTACAACATCCTAACTACAAACCCAAGCCTAGACGAACCTGGTAAACACAAAATAATAAATTGACGAACAGTTAATTTGATTATAAAATAAGGATAAACAACCCTATTACAAATCCCAGGACTATACATGTCTGGTAAATTTCTACAAAAAAATCCTGATACATCACAGATTACAAACAACTTGATACAAATTTCTAAGTAGTATAAAAGCAAATAGACAATAGCAGGCTCCAACCTACTTAAAAATAACGGATAGTAAGCTTGGGCTTCAATGAGCTGCCCACATTTACTCTTCGTCCTCAACCAGCCAACCAATTAACCTAGACCGGGCTTTTGCAGAAAGACATTTGTGGTTGGGCAATGGCTTGAACGAAGAGAAGAGGCCCCAACACAGCTCAGGGTTGATGGCAACACATGACTCCCTTTTGGGTCACAAAGCAGCCCAAGCGCAAATACAAACACAAAAACTAGGCAAACATGCCTTCTGCAGTAGAAGAATGGACGTCCACCGAGAGCAGCTAGTCCTTGGAAATCTACCTCGGAATCGACCCTCAGTCTCTCCATCATTGCTATTTGAGCATTGTCACCTACCTCGAGTCGGGCGTTAGCTACTACCAGGGCCACGCGGACATATAGGTGTAACAATTGGTCACTGATGGAGAGTCCACCCATGGTGGTCGATGCACCCCACCCTGGATGTACTGTGAAACATTTAAGTTTCACCCCAAGTTAGCCAAGCCCACCTTGAGTATATGGTGTAACATTTATGTTTCTCATCAGGAGGATCAAATCACCCTGATAAGACTTGAAAGATGATAGAAAATCAAATGCAAGCTCATCCACACTTTCTATCCTAACAATCACTTATAAAACTCGACAGGGATCTGAATACACCCAAAGGATGGCAACGTTCGACAAGGACGAAAGAGGAGTAATTGTCCCTATATCCAATCCCCATACACGGGTAAAGGATCGCAGACCGCAAATGTCTTCGCCATTAAAATGACTAATCTTCATCTCACACTACAAAAACCGAAGGAAGATAAAATGCCCTTCATAAAATATGCAATGAAAAACCTACGAAAAAATCTTCTTGAAAAGAGTATTTAGGGTTTGGGAATGATGCGGAAAAATGGGAGAAAAGAGGCTCTATTGTTTCAAGTTGTAACCTCCCCACCTTTTTCGCCCTATTTATAGGAAACAAAATGAATCAGCGAGTTACACTTGGCAAAGGCCCATTGGGTCAAAAACACATTTAATGAGGCGTGTGATAAACACCCTACAAAGGTGCAAGTACAACTATTCAAACTGCTCAAAAAATGTCAGGATTACGCTGTCTATAGTCTCAAAGACAATAAAGATGTGTCAAATCTCAAAGATAGTGAATAAATCCGAAGCGGGGTGTTCCTACACTTCCCCATGAAAACATTGAGTACACACCTTTCCCAACTTAGCTTACAACCCTGATCGAGGTAAAAAGCCTGCATCTGGTCATCATCAGTTCAACACAAAAAAACAAATGTGGCCATCAGCCTGGCAATAAAGGGCCTGGAACGAACCTTGGTAGCACAGGCAAGGACCGAGGGGACTCAGGAACAAAAATTCCAGCATCACATCATCAGTGCATGATCTAATACTAGGGGACTTAATAGTGTATCTATATTAATGGCCCAAGCCCACTAATTAGATGATCGAATCAAGCCCATCACCAAGGCCCGTCAACACTTGATAAAAGCCCTGCTTAAATCCCCGACCATGTAGAGCTTGGAAAGACCTCTCAGGCCTGACTGAGTAAGACAATGCTACCGCTCCCTAACTGCCACTAGCGGTTAAGATGTACCATCTAACACCACACAGTGGGATGCACGACAAGCACCACTACGTACAAGCTAAAGGACTAATGACATATGTCCTCCTTGTCTACTCATGGATGATCAACACCTAGCCCTCTAGCAGCCGTTGATCATCCTCAAAAAGGTTTATTTCTAAACGCTACAAAACCTCTTTATAAAAGAAGAGAAACACACAAAATCACATAAGTTTTTCATACACTTGGACAAATACTGCCTCACAACAGTGCATCATGGTTCTTGTTTAATTGTTACATGAGCTTCTTTATCTTTATCAATCACATTGGATCCTTACCGCTCAACACAGGAAACCAAGCAAAAAAACCCATTCCCATCCCATCTCTACACCAATTTACATACCATACGTAGACACTTTTCATAAGTTAACATCTTAATGCTGAAAATAACTAAGTGATGCCGTCACAACTAAGTTGGTGCAAGTACGAAACCCTAATGGATGGCGAGCTGACGGTGTCACAACTACAATGTAACATCGTCACATCCTGAAATCTATAAATATAAATGTTTAGCTTTTATTATTGTGTGTGCAACTTTGGAGGAACTTACACCACTGAACCCTAGTCGGTTTGCAGCAGATTTTTAGGCCTTTTTGGCCATTGAGGAACTGATGTATTGTTAAAATAAGTTATTTAATCAACAATTCAATCATGTCTATGTGTTATGGCTATATTTATTTAATTGAGTCGTTCACCTAGAAGAGTCTATAGACGTAAGGACTGACCAACCCACAATAGGAAATTAGGAATACTTCACATTCTATTAACAAAATGGAGTTTGGCACTTTTCCCAGTATAACTTTTCATAAGTTAACATTTTTATGCTGAAATGATAACTAAGTGATGTCGTCACGGCTAAGTCAGTGCAAGAATGAAACCCTAATGAACGGTGAGCTGACGGCGTCACAACTACAATGTGACGGCGTCACAACCACAATATGATGCAGTCACATCCTAAAATCTATAAATATAAACGCTTAGTTTTCATTATTGTGTGTGCAACTTTGGATGAACTTACACCACTGAACCATAGTTGCTTTTTAGCAGCTTTTTAGGCCTTTTGGTCATTGAAGAACTCATGTATACTTAAGATAAGTTATTTAATCAGTCATTCAATCATGTCTATGTGTTATTTTTGATTTGTTTAATTGCTTCTCTTTATATTACTATGTTAGGTTAAATTAGTTAGTGATTACTTAAGATCGCATGAAACCTAGTTGTAAATTACTTTGTTATCGTCTCTTATTTAATGATGTGCACGTTAGGAGTTGGAAAACTGGCTAGGTAAAACTAGACTAGCTTAAAAGTCCACTAAAATGTGTCCAATTAATGCTTATCTCTTAGATTATTAATTTGCGAGTGTATTTATTGCGTAGGCTAGTCGGTGAGGACTGGCCAACCCACAATGGGAAAGTTAGGAATACTTCACATTCCATTAGAAAGGACGTGACAATTCGACAACATAGTAAGAGATAAATAGGGAGTAGTTAATTCTTGGTAAGCATGTTTTCCCTATATGAGAAGTTCACCACCACATTACTTTTCTTGTCGTTTAATTTTATTGCGTTTTAATTTAGTTAGTTAAAACCAATTGCCTCCAATACTCGAGATTTTTACTTGCCTTTATATAAAACATAAAAATACCAAAAATAATCTTCCCCTAACCTTTAGGCTTAAACCGTCATACACTTCGAACCTACCTCACTATTCCCCTAGAGAACAATCAATCCTCTGGGTCTTGCCTATACTACACTACAAAGATTAGGTACTCTACCTTGGAGGATTGTAAAACTTAGTGTGTTGCAACCCTCCGCATTAAAGTACCTACTCCCTATAGTGTAGTATAGGTAAGACTCGGATGATTGATTATTTTCTAGGAGAATATTGAGGCAGGTTCGAAATGAATAACGATTTAAGCCAAAAAAGTTGAAAGAATAATATTTTTGCAATTTTTGTGTTTTTATATGAAAGCAAGTAAAATTTCGGGGATGGAGAGAGGTTTGTTTTAAACTACTAATTAAACTACTACTAAACTAAAATGCGAGAAAATTTAAATAACAAGAAAAGGAAAAGTGGTGTTGAACTTTTTATAAGTGGAAAAGCGTATTTAAATAGTATGTCATTACTCCATAGTTATTTTCTTGTTATATTTACCAAATGTGCTTACTTATCTAATACAATGTGGAGCATTCCTTATTATCTATTGCAGGTTGGTCAGTCCCATGTCTATGAACTACTCTAACTGAGTGACGCCTATCTGAATGTCAATAACCCACCCAATAACTAATTCACACAATAAATACCCTTCTCAATTAATTCTTAAGACATAAGCATTAATTGGACACGGTTAAGTGGACGTTCAAGCTACCCATATAGGATCATAGTCAGTTTCCTAACTCCTAACTCACACACCATTGATAAGAAATGATAAACAAACAATTAATAACTAGGTTTCATGCAATCCTAAGTAAATAGTAATTAGTTTAGCCTAGCATAGTAATAAAGAAATACTACCCCCGTCCCATAAAAACTGTCCAGTTTGACTTTTCAGAGTCAAACTGGTTCAACTTTGACCTCATCTATTTTTATGAGTATTATATAATACTTTATGAAAAATATATGAATTGATTGAGTTTTAAGTGTGTTTTTCATTGGTATAATTTTTCATCAAGTATTATATAACACATAAAAAATAATTAAGGTCAAAGTTGAACCAGTTTGACTTTGAAAAGTCAAACTGGACAGTTTTTATGGGACGGATGGAGTAAGTAAATAAGCAAATCACACAATTATGCATAAACATGATTGAATGATTGAATAAATAACTTATCTCCTTAATACATGAGATCTTCAATGGCCAAAAAAGCCTACAAAAGCTGTAAAAATCGACTAAGGTTTGGTGGTATTTGTTCCTCCGAAGTTAGACACACAATAATGAAACCAATGCGTTTATATTTATATTTTTTCAGTTCTGACAGCGTCACATCGTACTTGTGATGCCATCAGCTCGCCGCCCATTAAGGTTTCGTTTTGTCCACCACCTTAATGTGACGACGTCACTTTATGCTTGTGACACTGTCTCAGCAAGTCGTCTCCACACACTAACCCGTCCTAGGGAGGTGACGACGACAGGGATGCCAGTCACGTTGGTAGACTTTTCGTTTTTCTTCATTCTTTGTACAATTGAGTCCAAGACTTGTACTTTTCTAGCATATTTTCTCCCAAGTACCTAATACTCAAAAAGAAGCAACATAAGACAATATATAATTAAGTATGCAGGAGTTCAAGGGCTAATTGACCCTTAAAATCCATATGAAACTATACCTCATCGTGAGTACTGATAGCTATCCCAGGCCGAAAGATAGTGAAAAAGACAACAACATCAAATCCCAAAGATAGTGAATCATTCCAAAGAGAATTTTCCTACACTTCCCATGCAAACATTTATTACCCCTTTCCCAAAATCGCTCAAAAACCCTGATCGAGGAAAATTACCTGCACCATAGTCATTATTTCAAAACAGGCGTGACATAGCCTAGAAACACGTAACCTGAGAGGAAACCCTGGTAGTGCGGTATGAACTAGGGGGCTCAGTTTTAGTCCAACATTATATCACTCGTACATGATATAAGTAAACTAGGAGGACTTGATAGCTTATCAATATTAGTGGCCCAAGCCCACTAAATATACGCACGGATCAAGCCCATTACCAAAGGCCTATCAATGAAAACTTAATAGCAGCCTGACTAGAAACCTAGGCCACACTTGGCCTGGCAAAAATCATCAGGCTATGCTAAATGCATAGGACAACTGCTCCCGAACTGCTACTAATGGTTAATATGTACAATCTGACATACGACAGTGGAGACACACGCAAGCACTCTTTTGTACGAGCCATGGAGGTGAGACCACTTGTCCTCTTTGTCTGTTCATTACATGATCAACGCATGGCCTCCTAACAGTCGTTGATCGTCCCTCAAGAGTTTATCTCTAAACCCTACGCGCCTCTCTAAATAGAAGGTTTCACACGTACACAAACTTCACAAGTTCACACACTTGGGCAAATACTGCCTCACATGCAGTCTACACATACTTTGTTTAAGTGTTACCCGAGATTCTTGACCTTTATCAACTTATTGGGTTCTTAGCGTTCAACACGAGAAACAAAATAACACAACCATCTCAATCCACTCTTGCTACCGATTTACATACCATACGTTAAAAATACCCTATAAATGTAATGAATTAACATTGTCTTATACACACTTACAACTATAAGTCATTGTCAACAAATTTGATCTCATACATCCATAATATTAACAGCTACCATCTTTGTATTGTTGCAACATCACAAGTATAATATACAATGTTTATGTGAGTTTTTTTGATAGCGCTCATTTTTATGTACCTAAAATTGTCACTATCTGTAAAGTGATTGTATCGGAAAACTTAAAACTAAAAAACATTTTTCACCGAAAACCTTAATTGCAGAGTGCCAGTTGCCGCCTTAACGCGGGAGTTCCCACTAGTAAACTTATATTATTTGTATCTCCTTTTAGATATCAACTTAAAGAACTAGTACAGGTAGATATATACACATTTTGAAACAAATTAACTTGTTTATTTTTTATTTTTTTCAAATCACATGCACATTCTAAGACTTTTTTTTACGACTACAATCATCTTTCAACGACATTTAAAGCACTAAAGCAGTGCACAATGTTAAAATATTAGGTGCTTTATACTCCGTAAGTCTTTAGTTTGATAGTTTCAATTCATTTTACATGCAATTAATTATTGACATTCACAAAAAGACACGTTTAGTGAGTAAAATTTCATGATTTTAAAATTTTTGTCAATGAAAATCCATAATAGTGGTCTGGTAAACTATATTAATTATGCCATAAGCATTTTGGCAGATGATTGACTTCTGAAATAAAAAATTAAAATGCGTTCTTATAACAAAAGAGACTTTTGTGATCATAAGATTAAAATTAAATACAAATTCAAGAAATAAACCTAGAATTTGTGTTTGACATAGAATCTGGTGACTATCATTGAACCATGCATTCCTTTATTCCAATCTCGAATAAATTGATGAACGGATATAAAGCATATATCTCACATGCAGTTGACATGCGAACAAGCTAAGATACTGGCCCAGACACTTAGCTAGTACTTGAGCCACAATATCCGTATATGGCATCACTTGAGATGTCATTTTCAGTTTGTGCCTATTACGACTAACTAATACTTGTCAATTTCAATCTTCAATTCACATCGATCTCAATCTACGATTCATAAGCTATTTGGTTTCGTTTTCTCATTAAATCAAAACATGTTAAACATCAATTCGACGGTCCGACTTTTATATTTAAAAGATCTAGAATACAGTCAATGCGTCAACATGACCTAGCTAGTTACTAAGAATCTGTAACCACTTTCAACTCAAGCGTGTTCAACCGACGGTAGTAGTTAATGGAATTTTTAGTTGCGTGTTATAAAAATGTTACTGAGGATACTTTTTTTTTTTTTTTTTTTTTTTTTTTTTTTTTTTTTTTTTTGTGTGTGTGTGTGTGGTGTTATAAGAATGTTACGTATATGGTAAAAACTAACTTGAAGACACTTATAACTATCTGCAGTGTTTAGGATTTCATCTTAAGCTAGTTTTTGAAAAGGGAAGGGAAAAAAAAAGGTTATATTTCAGAAACTACAAAGTAAAATAACATGTCAGACTAACGAATCCAGATTGAAAAATCGCCTAATTATGCCAATCCAACGAACTACTACAATACCTTAACTCTTGAATCAGTGAAGCAACTACGTGCAATGGATTAACTATTCATCCGATACTTGCCTTTAATGATGATTAGGGACACAACTACCTGGGATCGTAAATTGTAAATTCGTCATGTTGATGAGCATAACTCCGTCTTCAACTTTTTATTTCACGTGAAATGCTGATCCGTGTAGACGTAGGTTTGATGGTTGATCTGTACAATCATTTGAAACTCTCGGTAATGGATTACAAGCTATTTCCGCGCATTTTTTTCTACACTAACTTGAAGCCCACTTACCTGTGACACCAAACAGGACCACAACAACATTCATTGCACTTTATCATACACTTTATTCCGGACAATATGCACTTAAGCAACAATATTGCAGCACGCGAGATACTTGTCTTCGTCAGTTCGTGTTTATCTGGTGTGTGTTTACTCTGACTTGATGAAATGTCGAAATCAATATATCTTCCATTCAGTGCTATCAAGTTAGGTAATACAACAAGAGAACTCAACTAAAATAGATTCTCAGGGAATATATCTTCTAAGTTGCCATACAACTTTAGATCTTGATGTGAAACGGGTAAACAGAGAATGACTCATGTTTAGGTAACCCGTGGAAGTCGAGCCATTTTGACTATGACGTACACTTCCCACTATGACGTACACTTCCCAAAGTGATATTTATGTAATCGTTTTGGAGCAAATGTTGATTATTTCTTCTTTCTTTACGTCTTCTTTTGATTTTGTTTGCTTCTTCTTTTTCGTTGTTGGTACGAACATAAAGTTGTATTCAACGAAAAAGTTGTATTGCTTGACTACCTCCACTTTTTTTTTTTTTTTTTTTCATCATCATCTTATGGCTTCTGCCTTAGGTAGGAACGGTAATTTTTTGATCAACTATTTTCAAAGACAACAATGTTATCCGATGCTAAAACACATGAGTTATGTTGATGAGACAATATTAGTTTATTGATGGTTAAATCAACGTTAACGACTAGGGTTTTGTAGGCTATATAGGATAAAAATAAAAGACCAACTTAAAAGAAAATAATAAAACGGTAAAAATAAATGGGAAGATTGGATTCCCGATTAGATTCCCTCTGAATCACGGGCAAAGTAGCCGATGACCAAAGGATAACAAATTCATACTAGTAGATCATAACTAAAGTTGCGGTATTATGTATGTTGAAATAGTTCGTCATACCACGCTCTTAGAGCTTGCTTTAAACCATAAATGGCTTTCTTAAGCTTGTATACGTAGTATGGATGTTCTTTGTCAACGAATCCTTCTAACTGACTCACAAAGACTTCTTCTTTTAGAGTTCCACTCAAGAATGCCGTCTTGATGTCCATCTGATATATATTGTGATGTTTTTGTAAGCTGCATAATCTAAGAAAATCCGGACTGCTTCAAGTCTTGCTACTGGCGTGAATGATTCCTCGAAATTTATCTCATCTTCCTATAAAAATCCTTTAGCCATGAGACTAGCTTTGTTGCGAATTACAGTCATTTCTTCATCCTTTTTGTTCTTCCATAACCATTTGAGATCAATAACAAGTTTGTCAAGTGGTCGTGGAACAAGTTCCCAACTATCATGTAACTGGTATTGAAGAATTTCTTCCTGCATCGCTTCTATCCATGCATGTTCTACCATTGCTTCTCGAATGTTCTTTGGTTCTTTGAGGCATATCGAGCAAATGTAAATGCACATTTCGGGGTCTGTGGAAAGTTGTCTTCTCGTCTGAACTGGCCTTGAAGGTTCACCAATAACTTGTTCAATTGGATGGTCTTTAGTCCATTGGAGTGTAGAAGGGTGCCTTGGGTTTAATGTATGCGTGTTAGATGGTTCTTGTAACCTTGAAGAAGATTCAGTAGAGTCTATTGCAAACGGGTTTTCAAATACTTCTTCTAATGCAGCATCATTTTGATTTTGTGTTGGTTTTTCTTGAAATGATATGTTTTGGTTTTGCTCATAAACTCTTGGTAGAACGATTTCAAGTACTGGAGTTGTTGGAGTAGATGTAGATGAGGTTGAGGGAGTTGGTGCTTTAGCTTCGATTGTGGTAGATTCATCTTGTGGCGGTGGTGGTGGTTGATAGTTTTGAGCGGGTGCAGCGGAATGTTGTTGTGATGCATTTGTCGAAGTTCTACCATAGTATTCATCAAACATTAACTCGAAAAAATTTTCCAGTTCTTTGAGGTACGAGTCCTGAACTAATGTGTCCAAAAGTCTGCGGGTTTGGTGTGGGTCCTAATCCATTTTGATTAGAAGCCATCAGATTAAGTACGGGTTCTAGAGCGAGTCTCTCCGAAGCCATCAGATTAGGTACGGGTTCTAGAGTGAGTCTCTCAGAATCCATTTGTGAAATCTCGTCAAACTTCACATTCACTGTCTCCATTATTCTCTTTGTTCGTCTGTTATACACCCTGAATGCCCTCGAGTTTTCTGAGTATCCAATGAAGATTCTAATGTCACCCTTAGCTTTCAGCTTACCTAGATCTTCTCTGTCGTTCGTCGGATAGCACAAAGTACCAAACACGTGAAGGTAAGAGATGTCAGGTTTCTAATTGTTCACTAGCTCATATGGTGTTTTATTGAATCTTGGGTAGATTAAGGATCGGTTCTGAGTGAAACAAGCAGTGGCAACAGCATCCGCCTATAACAATAACGGTGCACTAGAATAAATTAGCATTGTGCGAGCAGCTTCTACAAGAGTTCGATTTCTTCTATTAACTACCCCATTCTGCTGAGGAGTTCTAACAACAGATGTCTGATGTGTGATTACAGCATCTTCAGAACATGTTTTTAACTCCTGATTTATGAATTTTGTGCCATTATCTATTCTTACAATCCTTACTGGAGCTTGAAGTAGGACTTGAATATGCTTCAGAAAGGTGATGATGATGCCTGGTTCTTCGTATTTTGACCTCAAAAACTTTACCCATGTATATCTTGAATAATCATCGAAAATAACAAGAATATACTTCTTCCCATTTATACTTTCAACTCTCATTAGGCCACATAAGTCCATGTGCAACACATGTAGCCGTGCTTCCGAACTAGGTACAGTTTTAGGTTTATATGATGCCCTTTTGCTTTTTCCTTGTTCGCATAATGGACATAAGTGTTCATTGGTGTACTTGAATTTAGGGAGTCCGTTGACGATGTTGTCTTTTTCTAATTTGTTGATGGTGTCGAAATTGAGATGGGATAACCTTTTATGCCACAGCCAGGACTTTGTTCCAGTTGCTCTTGTCATAAGACAAATTGGTGTTGAAGAGGCTATTTGGTTGATGTCGATAGCATATAGGTTGGTGTCGCTATTTCCAGTTAAAAGATCATCGCCAACCAAATTTCTAACAAAAACAGTGTTTCTCCTAAATGCAACCTCTATATCTGCATCACAAAACTGCTCAACTGAAGACAAATTGTGTCCCAACCCTTCGACGTAGTAAACTCAAGTAATTAAAAAATTCCCAAACTGAAGATTTCCATAACCCAGAATACCTTGCTACGTGATTATTTCCAAAGCGTACAATTCCCATGAATTTCTTGACGAAATCGATCAGCAGCTTTAAGTTCCCAGTCGTGTGCTTGGAGCAACCCGAGTCGACGATCCAAAGACATATTTCGATGACTTGTGAAGAACAGAAGAGTTTGTATTTGGGAACCGTTTTGAATTTGGTTCCATGGGGTTAGGAGTAAAATCTGGATCACACTCATAGAAAGTTTTTACTGGTTCAATTTGAACGGCTTTTAATTTGCCATTCTAGAGTATGAACTCTCTACCTGTTGGTTTCCATACGCAATACTTAAGATAGTTCCTAAATATTTGACTACTAGTGGTTGACCTAAAGCGTGCAATTAATCTTTCTATAGATCTAAATCTAACACTAGTACCTTTTGGAACATTCTGCTGTTCATGTGTAACATTCATATTTTTAGAAACATAATCATCACAAACATCATTAGATAAACATTTCTTGCACATTAAACAAACAAAGTCATTACATGCATTAGAGACAGTACTTTTGACATTACATTCAGATGAAATATGTCTCTTATTACAAAGCAATAAATTCCTATGGTGTTCTTTTACATCTTCAACTTTATTCTTGCAACTACTCTTAGAGGCAGGCGAGACTCTATTGTTCCTTGTATTGCTCCTAGGCTTTAGTTTGCTGCTCCTAGAGGTGCTTTCTAATCCTGTAGAAGGTAAGGCACACACATTAGGATTTATATTGTTGTCTTTTTTGTTGTTAGAAGTTTTAGCATTTTTCCTAGACCCGTTAAGATTGTAATTAAAGCTCATGTCATTTGTCCCATATGGTTTAGATGTGGAGGCAGACACAATAGTGGGACTAATCCTATAAAGTCTAGGCGCTATTACTTTTGGTGTTTCGACAACCACTTTTCCTTTATCAACAATCTTTTCTTTTTCATTTTGCTTAGGCAAGGGTGTTGGGGTGACTGGTTTCGTTAAATCATTTTTCATATCGACTTTAGGAACAGATTGAGAAATCGACATTTTTGGTTTAACAACCGGTTTTGAGGTATTTGGTTTGTCCGAAGTCAATGGTTTTGCAAACTTAGTATCCATACCCTTCCCTTTTTGACCTTCTAGCTGAGCCCTCAAAAGATCATTTTGAGCTTTCATGTCCTTGTAGGCACGCTCATACGACAATTTGTCATACTTGCATTCCTCGATTTTACGATCAAGTTGTTTAAAATATGACACATTTTCTTTTTCAAGTTTTACAAAAGCATTTTCATATTTTGAAACAATTTTAGAGGTCTCAGCTAGCAGTCTTTCATCGTTTTTAACAGAATATGTTTGCAAAATAATGGACATAATATCAGTGGACAGAACTCCTTCGAAGAGAGAATCATTTAAATTTTCCAAAACATTGATTTGCTCAAAAGATTCATTAGTCTTCTTTATTAGGGACTTGTGGTCCTTGACAAAGTTAGTTGTTTTAGTTAAAAACGCATTTTCAAAATGAATTACTCGAGCATGAATATTATTAATTTGAGGAGCAAATTCACTTTCAAGAATCTTTTCCAGCTATAAATGAACCGTGTAATTCCAATTGTTCTCATTTAGTCTGATTTTAGATTCTAAAGTTGTTTAAAGTTGCCCAATTCTGGTTTCAATATCATCAAGATATCCTCTAGCAGTACTTGTGTTAAAAGTGTTGTTTGAACACATTTGTTCCATGTTTGAAAGCGATTTGGAAGCAACTACTGGTTTAGAAACTAGTTTTGAAAAGCCTCGGTTTTTGGAAAACTCCGATGGTTGTTTTTGTGGAACAAAAGTAATTCCAGAAAGTTTGTTTCGTTTAGTCTAATCAATTGGTTTCAAATCTGGATTCTTTTTTTTTCATTTTAGTTATGCTCTCTTAAACAAGTTCTATCGTTTCCTCAGAATCTCGAACAACGGGAGGATCATGTTTAGCGTAAATAACATTATCATTATACAAAACACTATGTTCTTCCTGAGCTTTCTTGAGATTATAAGGAGTTTTGTTACCTAGAGCCATTTTTTGTTTTATATAGTAAATCGGATCAGTTTGATTAGTAATCATATGAATTGTTTGACTCGAATGACCCCTTTTAACCTACAAGTTTTCTTGTTTTTTTTTGATCATATGTTCTAACTCTATGATTTCATCCAAAGGTTTATCTTCTTTCTTTGCAAAGTCCTTTTTCAACTCATCCCGTTCTTTTTCAAGATTGGTATAAGCTAATTTTTGTTTTGAAAGTTGGTTTGTTAAATCAGAAATTTCATGTTTTAAAGAGTTAATTGTTTTTGTTGAACTAATTTGAAGAGTATCAAATTTGTTTTGCAATTCCCTATCTTTAACAAGTAACTTCTTATAACCAATTTCAAATTGTGACTCGCGTTTAGTGTCAATTTGAATACTTTTTTCATTTTCCTTGTATGTCTCAAGCTCAGCGGTCAATTTCTCATTCGCGGCCTTAAAATCACGATTGACCTTTTTCACTTTCTCAATTTCAATACTACAATTATTCAATAATGATTCAAATAGAGCACATGTTTCCTCATCATTTGCAGCATGCTGTGAAACATAGCCTCCATTATGATTCATATCTGGAGTTGCTGAAGGAGTATTGCTACTACTTGGCGTATCCAGGTATATATCGTAAGTGGGTGCTGGAGTCTCAGAATCCTGTTGATCATGAGGAGACATATCAAATATATCATTATTGTGGCGTATATTGAAGTTTGATACCTCAGATGGTACACTAGTGTCATAAACAGGAGGTATGTCAAAATCCGTGTCGTACTTAGCCTCCTAAAGATTTGCCATAAAAATGCAGTTCGCATCGATGTCCTCTCGTTCTTCCATGTCATCCATAAGAGCCATAAAATCATTTTCCTCTGCATTTAACTGAAACCCTGGCCGTTCCTTTTGTGCCAACAGCAATGCTTTCTGCAAATACGCTGGATCTTTCTTTCTCGGTTTAGTAGGACAGGTCCTTGCCATATGACCTACACCCTGACAGTTGAAACACTTTACCGGGTTACCCTGATTCACATTTCCATAATTCCTGACAACTGGAGCTGCCATATTCCTAATCTGATTACACATTGCCTAATTTCCTACATTCTGACCCCTCTTTCCAATAAACTAACCCATCTGATTCCCTGTATACTGACCGAACTGATTCTGCATGTTCTGATTACTCATGTGAAATCCAGTAGCATATCCTTGTTGATTACCAATAACTCCAACCATGTGTCCCTCTTGACCCATATTGAAACTCGGCTGAGCAATCTGCTTATTTTGAGTGTTCGATGAAATCCTTTGGTTGTTGTTTGTTGGTGTAGAATAGCGTCCTTAGAATGCCTTTGTCAGAAAAGCAAATGCTTATATCAAAGTAGCAGTAGATTCATCATTGTCTGTGAACTCTGGTTCATGGAATTGTGGATATTATTGTTGCGGAATAACATGTTTTTGTTGTGGGTAGAATTATTGTTGGTAGACAGGCGTTGGTTGTGGAATATATGATGGTTGCATGTATTTGTGAGTGGAAGATAATGATGGTTGTTGTTGTGTGTTCACTAGTAAAGGTGTTGTTGTATTAGCAATTAATTCAAGAGGATCATGCTTTTTAGAAAGTAATTCGTTCCTGACTTCACTTGCCTCAGCTTGGTTCTACTTTAAGAAGTCATACAGCTGATCATAGTTAACTTCATGCAAGTTCTTTGTCTAATAACAATGGTGACATAACTTCAGCTTGGTTCTACTTTAAGAAGTCATACAGCTGATCATAGTTAACTTCATGCAAGTTCTTTGTCTAATAAACAATGGTGACATATCTTCCCCATTCTGGTTGTGGCTCGTTCATAAAAATTGTATTGTTAGCTGTGTTCTTCTGTGTGAGGTCGTGTCTGGTTAAGTCATTCATGATCTTATAGAACCTGTGATAGTATGACTCAATTGATTCACCAGGAATGGAAGTGAACTTGTGTAGTTCTTTAAGCAGTTGTGTTTCCATTTCCTGTTTCCCGATGTCTGTCTCGTACATTAACCTTTTGACTCTTTCCCAGACTGCATGAGCACTTCCGTCACTATCAACAGTTGCATAAGTTGTTTCAGGTAGACCAAGAATGACGAGATTAAATGCCTGATCATCAACTGCAATCTGTTGTCTGTCTTCCTTAGTGTATTCAGCCTCTGTGTGATCTCTATAGTATGGTTGTACTGGGGGGTTCCATTAGGTTCTCCGGATTCTAGTACTTGTCGTGGTTTAAAGGGTCCTTCCAAAATGGAATTGATAAGAAGTTTTCCATTTTATTTGCTCTTAAGATAGTGCATCATACGACTAGCCCATTATGAGTAACCACCCTTTGACAGCATGGGAGGTCGGTTTTACGCACCTGTTGCGTGAATATCTTGTTGAGTTGCCATTGATATATGATAAAGTTGATCTTGGATCCGTTCAACGAAGTAGAAGTTGTGTTTGATGTAAGTTGATGCAAGTTGTTGTAGTGAAAATTTAGTCTGAAAACTTAAAACCTCGATAACTTCTGGTCGAAGTGGATTTGGGCCTCGAAGGTTAGGTTGAATGATCTTTAGCCATTTAACGTGTCATTCTCCTTAATCTCACGGTCGTTTTGATAGGTATTTCCTCGAAAACGGAGTTACGGTTCAAAAGTTATGGTCGTTTGAAGTTTTGTCGTCAAAAGTCAAACTCTAAACAACAAAAGTCAACTTTGAAGATATAGTCTTATGCGGAAACACTGTCCTTATTCGTAAACAAAGTCTTTCGCGTAAACTTTGGCTTATGCATAAACTTAGGCTTATGCGTAGATTTTACGCATAAGAAACCAACCAAACAGTTCAAACTTATCCAAGCTTGAAAGGTATCACAAGTAAAAGTATTCCACAAGGTTATCCAAGCTAGGGAAGTACTGAGTAACCTCTGATCGTTGACGAAACTGAAGAAACACTCTTATGCGTAAACTGACAACTTATGCGTAACCTTTTTCTTCTTTTGCGTAAAAAGAGGGTTTTAAGTGGTCTTCTGCGTAAAATCAGGGTTTTGACAATTCTTTCGCGTAAAAATTAAACTTTTATGTAAGAAAAGGTTTTAAAGCCAATTTTTTGCGTAAAATAGTCTAATATTTCAAAAACACAACTTTTGCATAAAAACACGATTTCCACTAGTTTCTTTTGATCAAATCTCACGTATAATCCCTAAAACTTCAATAAAACAACAACTTTAACAAAAACACGTAAAAATCAAAACTTTTTGAAGAAAAAGACTCACATTTTTAATAAAAAAAATGCAACTTTTAAGCAAAGTTTTGACAAAAAAACGATTTCCACGCACTCCTAAATCATTGTTAGGCGATTGATACCACTTGTAGGACCTTAAATATCAACTCTATCACATAAATAATAAGCTTATAAGGCACGTATGATATGGTGACAAGAGATGAGTATGCGTTTTCTAGAGAGAGAGAGAGTAGATAGATGAACAGAGAAAATTATTAAGCAAAACACACAATTACACACTCAAGCACACACCTTAAATGAGCATTTGAGGTGTTTTAATAGTTATACGAATAGGCCTCATAGGCTTGGGCTTGCATTGGACTTGGATTACATAAAGCTTAATAACTTAGACATTTAACTAATAAACATTCCAAGTCCACAGCCAATTGTCAAACTAATACATATTCTTTGACACAATTACAAAGTTACTAGAATAAGAATGACCATCACTTTTTCTTAATTCTAACACTCCAAGTGTTTTAATTTTATTAATTCGGGTCACTGGTTAGTTATGTGTAAAGTATGTAAAAGTTCAAGTGTAAGGAGGTTTCAAGATCCCTTTGATGTATTATTTGATGGTAGGGCAAAAGTGTATGAAAAAAAAATCGAAAAAAAATGATAAAGAAAGAAGAAGAATAAAAGCGAAAAAACGTACAGACTACCATCCCGTTTCTTTTATGTTTAAGTCAAGAAAGTGTCATGAAAAAAATACAAAAAGAGTTAGTAGTTAGCGAGTCGAGTCGAGTCTTGGCTTAACAACGCCTAATTGACCAAGATAATTTACTTGCCGCCAGTAAACTTTCCTTTTATCCAACAAAACCCTGTTTTTCATACCCTAACACCTAACGTTACAACCCTTGAAAGCCCTCTTTGATAGTTTATCCTAGGTATTTACGCCAAAGTGGTGGAGGTTTGATCCGTTCCTAACCCTAGTATATAATTTCCGTGCTTATTTTGACTAACGTGGAATGATTGTACGTTGTAATTACTTTTATATTAATGTTAAATGACCCCTAACTCGTAGATTGATAAGAATAAAAGCCCATTTACTTGAGGACAAGCAAATCCCAAGTGTAGGGATATGTGATAAGGAATTATTTGATACCATTTTAATGGGTCATTTAAGCCAAAAATTGAGTAAATAGTTTCTTTTTGTATTTTAGGTACTTTGGACAAGAATTATGAAAAACGGCACTTTTGGAGCATATTTGGACGATAAAGTGAAGAAAACGAGGAAGTCACAAAAAGTACGTCAGATATGGGAGTCTGACGGCGTCACTAGACACAACGTGACGCCGTCACTAGACACAACGTGACACCGTCACTTGTTATTCAAGCTGGATTTCTAGTGGAAAACTACAAAGTGACGCTTCAGAGAGTTTTGATGACTTTACAACCTGACGCCGTTAGGTACAAAGTGAAGATGGGCATCACGCTTTATGCTAACAAGAGACGGCCCAGAAGGATTTTACAAGTGGCTGCCTTAGATCCCTTTTTGACGTCGTCAGAGCGGCGATTACACAGACGAAACCCTAATCAAAGGCGAGTTGACAGCTTTAGAGGCTATAACCTGACGTTGTCAGAACTGTATTCCTATATATATTTTTGAATGTTTTCATTGTAATGTGTGACACTTTTTGGTAACACTTTAGAGGCAAAACCCTAGTCGAATTTTAGCAGCTTTGTAAGGGTTTTTCAACCCTTGAACCTCATGCTTTATTGAAGATAAGTTATTCGTTTAATCATTCAATATGTCTATGTGTTGTTGATTATTTTTTCTTCTATCTATCATGCTAGCTTAAGTTTATTTGTGTTTGCTTAGATCTAGTGAAACCTAGTTGTTGATTATTGATTTGTTGTCTATTGTTTTGTTGATTGTCTCACGTTATGCTAAGAGAACTGGTTGACCTCTTATATGTAACTAGCTTGAACGCCCTAGAAAACGAAAATATAGAGTGCGCTATTGGTTTTTCTCGTTGTATTTTTTGCGTAAATTGCGGCTTGTATATCTTAGATAACTTAATAGACTTTATGGTATTTGGGGGAGACTAAGATCCATAGCGTTGGGGACTTCGGCACCACCCCACGGCCAATATTAAAGAATACAACGCTTCAACCAAAACAAGAACTTGACAATTCAACAAATCAGTATGAGATAACTATGGAGTAATTACTTCTAAGTAAACACGTTTGTCTACTATAAGAGTTTTCACCAAAATTTACGTTTTCTTGTCTTTAGTTTAATAAATAGTTTTTGGGTAAGTTGAATAGCAACTAATTCCGCTCACTCTTTCAAAACCGAGATCTTTAATTTGCTTTCTAAAAAAATATATAAAAATACAAAAAGAATCATCCCTCACCTCCAGACCTATCTCGACATACATCTTAACCTAACGACGCTATTGGTCTATTCCCCTAGAGAATGATCAATACTCTGGATTTACCTATACTACACTACAACGGTTAAGTACACTATCTGAAAGATTGCAAAGCTTCTTGAGATCCCTTGAGAAGTAAAACCTTTTGCGAGATCTTGCAAATCCTGCATCACCTTAGTTGGACGATCGTCACGATTATCATTGCGGCGTGTGTTGTTGCTTTCGGCCAAAAGAACTAGATGAAGATGTAGCATTAATTGACAAAGCTTTTGACTTGTACTTTAAACGCATCTCTTCGGTAGTGACCAAGGACCACATGTTTCTAGATTTGGGAATGGATCCCGATGAGCTATACTTCCCGCTACTTGTTCATATTTTTCACGTAAGCCATTAACGGCATAACTTGACAACATCGTCATTGCTCATAAAAGAACCAAGGTTTGATAGACTCGATTTTTCTAAAGCAAGCATCCACAGAAAGATCACCAATTTGAATCATCCTTAATTCACCCTTTAAAGCAATAGTCTGGGCGCCTTTGTTATCAAGATTTTTTTTTTTTTTTTTTTTTTTTTTTTTTTTCAATATGATCGCAAGCATCCTTTGCAGTTTTGAGATAAGCAACAATGAGCCATTCTTGAAGAGCACCCGAAAGGTTCCAGAAATTAACAATTCCCTCAACTTTCAACCAGTTAGCAGTAGGAGAGGCAACAGCAACCCCACTAGTGGATTTATCTTTGATGTGGTTAATAACCTCAAAACTTTTACAATGATTTTTTTTTTAAATAACATCAAGATGAATAGTTGAGCTAGCTTGTCAACATCATATCTAATTTAACATGCACAATTATGTTAGGGTAAATAATGAATTATCAATTAGTAATGTTAGCCGACACAATATATAATCCACTAACAGAGTGAACATCAAATCGAAAATTAATCAAACTATAATCCACTAACAGATTGAACATCAATTCGACAATCAAACTTTTAATTCAGCAACACACGATATGTTACACGTTGTAACTTTTTATTATAGAATAAAAAGTTGTTATAATCTTCACATGGCTAATAATAAAATATACATAAAGCTAGTACGTACTATTTTTTATATATATAGTTAACATTATTATCTAGACGAAGAAGAACAATATTTTTATAAGCATTAAATGATTGACTCTTACGTCAGCCCCATTTATTAAAAATACTCTAGTGACGTAGGATAGTAACCCAATTGGAATGCCGCTTATTATCGAAGGTCGAAGTCGGAGCTCGAGGTTGATTTGGTCTGTCTAGAGTGATGTTAATAGTCCGCTACACACAATTCCACTATCGACACAAAGAGATTATTCATGCATCGTTTGGTGTGTTGGATCAGCTGGTTTAGGAGGGTTGGTGCATACGGAGCAACTCGAGTTAGCTCATTACTGGGTGACGATATAGAGTTATCTCGGCCATATGTGGCCTCGTCACTAGACCGATCTTGTTTTAGTGATGGTGTAGCCAGCAAATCTGTCAAGAAATTAAGTTTAAAAACTTGTTATAATTTTATTTTATGTACGTACCATGACTACATATTTAAAAATTGCACCAAAAATATAACCATTTGAGGTAAGTTTAGAAAACTTAAAACAACTAAACACCTGTTAGCTCATTTGAGGTTTGACTATCCGAACTAGGGTTATCTCGGCCATAAGTTCCTTGTCCTCGCGATGGTGCTACTGATGGTGATGGTGGTGTTTTCGGGACTCGATCATAAGTAGTCTGGTCGAGTGATTGGAATTCTTGTTCTCCACTTATCATCTGAATTACATCCCCTACAAACAAGGCCACTTATTAAATACACATGCAATAAATATTACTAGTAAGTTCGAAAGTTATTATCATTTTGTTTTTACGTATCATGACTTCAAATTTATAGTTTGTACCAAAATTTGAACGTTTGAATAAAGTAAAGAAAATTGAAAACAACTAGCTAGCACACCTGTTGGCTCATTTGTGTCTTTATCATATGTGGTTCGACTTTTTGGATCAGGGTTGTTTCCACCATATGTTGCTTGTCCTCGTGATGGTGCCACTGATGGTGTTGGTGGTGTTTTAGGCTTAACTTGTCCGTAAGTTCCTTCTCCACGTGCGGGTGCCACTGATGGTGTTGGTGGTGCTTTAGGTTTATCTCGGCCGAAAGTTTCTTGTCCCCGTGAAGGTGCAACTGATGGTGAAGGTGGTGTTTTAGGCTTAACTCGTCCGTAAGTTGCTTCTCCACGTGGGGGCGCCATTGCTGGTGTTGGTGGGGCTTTAGGCTTAACTTGTCCATAAGTTCCTTCTCCACGTGCGGGTGCCACAGATGGTGTTGGTGGTGCTTTAGGATTATCTCGTCCATAAGTTCCTTCTCCACGTGGGGGCGCCATTGCTGGTGTTGGTGGTGTTTTAGGCTTAACTCGTCCGTAAGTTCCTTCTCCACGTGCGGGTGCCACAGATGGTGTTGGTGGTGCTTTAGGATTATCTCGGCCGAAAGTTTCTTGTCCCCGTGAAGGTGCAACTGATGGTGATGGTGGTGTTTTAGGCTTAACTCGTCCGTAAGTTCCTTCTCCATGTGGGGGCGCCATTGCTGGTGTTGGTGGTGCTTTAGGCTTAACTTGTCCGTAAGTTTCTTCTCCACGTGGGGGCGCCATTGCTGGTGTTGGTGGTGTTTTAGGCTTAACTCGTCCGTAAGTTCCTTCTCCACGTGCGGGTGCCACTGATGGTGTTGGTGGTGCTTTAGGTTTATCTCGGCCGAATGTTTCTTGTCCCCGTGAAGGTGCAACTGATGGTGATGGTGGTGTTCTTGGGACTCGACCATAAGTAGTTTGGTCTAGTGATTGAAAATCTAGTGCTTCGGTTACCATCTGAATTACATCCCCTACAAACAAGACAACTTACTAACAGTGGCGGATCCAAGATTTTTAACCACGTGTAGCACGATTTTTACTTTTTTCTCATATAACTTTTTAGCTTTAGCTGTTCATATAATTTGGTAAAGCTAATTATTCATTGCGGTTTAAGTTCGCGAATACAAGTTATTTGAGATTTATTTGATTTTCATGTATGCATCGATAATTGAAATAATCTAATTGACATAAAAGATGGCGTGACCTTAAAATTGTATATTAGCTTTTTGGGTTGATTTTTTAAGCATATTTGTTTTGTGTAAATGAAAAAATTTAAACTACATATACGAGTATTAAGGTTGATTTGACTTGTATTATAGGTTAAAGGGACTAAATTAAAACTTTGTATATAAGTAGGGTTATAAAGAAAAAAAAAAGTTTTTGGTGGACCAACATAATCACAAGTCACAACACGTTTTGGCTTGTCTGGTTATCTTTCCCATTACATATTTCTCCATTAAAGACCAACGAAAACTTTATTTTTATTAACCTTTAATAACAAGTTTATTAGCTTATGAAACGTATTTCCCCATCAAAACTCTGTGCATTTCAAGCTCCAAACTACATATAGCATTTTCAAACAAAATTTACACTTCATCGATCAAAACCATGTGTGGCACGTGCCACAGGTGGCTAACACCTAGATCCGCCCCTGCTTACTAAATAAATACACAAACTTGAAATACACAGCGTTTTGCCGGTTATCAATGTTTTGCAAGAAATACACAAGTTAGAAAACATTGATTAGTCATAGTGAGTGTTATTAACTTGACTAAGCTCGATTATGCACTATTAAAATAACGAAATTATGGAAAGAAAGTTGGATGGTTAATCAAATACCATGTATGTTTCGAGCTTGATGAATTCCAAGAAGAGCATAAAGAGATAGTAAGAAGAAAGCAAACTTCATGGTTGTTATTGTTATTCTTGTAAGCTCATGCAAAGAGAAAATGTGGTTATTCAAAGAGTGTGGCAATATGTATTTATAGAGAGAATCATCCAATAAGAGTATAGTCGACATGTGATCAGGACCATGTCACCAAGAATTGTTTACTTTTTTTTTTGAAAGGTAAGAATTGTTTACTAAAATAACTACTTTTGACTTGTTATGTACAGTATTCTTTTATGATTAACATATATAAACATTCTTTATTCCACCCATTAGCCTAATATAATATGATAATATCCTCCCATATTTTTCACACTCGTCCTTATTGGCCATTGATTAATTGTTACAATATTATTGTGAGTATGATTGATAAACACACTTATTCAACAATAAGAATTCAAGTTATGTCGGTGCCTAATTGCCTATAATCTTTGTTCAAAAAAAAAAAAAAAAATTGCCTATAATCAAAATATCAAATAAGTTTACACATCTCATAGCAATATTGAAAGAATGATAGTTCTTACATTTCACCAAGCCTTTCACGATGACACAACCTGCAGACATAATGGGCTATGGAAAGGAGAAAGGCCTAGTGTGCAGGGGCGGAGATAAAGGGGTACAAGAGGCAGGTGCCCCTCAAACGAAAAAAATTATAGTATAAATTTTTGAAAATATTTGATAGTTTTTATAATTTGCAAGAATCAATGTTTTTCGACAAGGTATTTTAGAATACCTAAAGCTTTAAAATTTATAGTCTAGTTTCTAAAATTTATTAAAGTGTGTCCTCTCGAGCAAAAATTTGTGACTCACCCCACTGGTGTGTTTACTTGATTTTAGAGAGAAGGATAAAAATGCAATTTAACATGTTAATTAATATTTAAATTAGAGTTTCATGGATTAAAATCATTTAAAAATAAAAAAAAATTATTTAATTGGACATGCATGAGTATTTTAAAGTCGAAAAAGGATATTGACGTAATTTTGATTTTTGTAAGGATATTGATGTAAATATAAGGTTTTGTAAGGATATAAATAAAATTATCCATTTTATTTATGTACTGGTATATATTTAGTTGTGGAATAAGTGAGATTAAAGAAAGTTGGTGGTTTCAATTCTAATCAAGTATTTAAATAAACTAGACGAGTACCTGTGCATAGCAACGAGATTTTATAACGACAGATCGTTTAGTGATAAACAAAGTTTATGGGTTATAAACGAAAAAAAATAAAAGTTTGAAGATTTGGGGATTAAATATAATGTTTTGAAACCCGGTTCGACTGATGTGTAGAATTGGGCCCTCGCAAAAGGTTTTACCTCTCAAGGGATCTCAAGAGTCTTGCAATCCCCACCAGGCAGTGTACCTGACCGTTGTAGTATAGTATAGTGGCAAGTACCGGAGGATTGATCGTTCAACTCAAAGAATAGTGTTCGCTAGTGTTAAAACTCGCTTAAACTAGGTTTAGAGGTGAGGGATGATCCTTTTGGTATTTTTGTATTTTATGGAAAGCAAGTAAAAATCTCGGTTTTTGAACGAGTGGGCGAAATTAGTTGCTAATCAACTAACCCAAATAACTACATATGCAATCAAAATAAAATAAAATGAACTTAAAGTAAATGTGGCGAAAACTAGACGAGTACCTGTGATTAGTTTTCACTACTTCCTAGCTATCTTTTACCGGTTGATTAGTTTGTTACAATTAAACTAAGAGAAAATAAGAGAAAATGTGTTTACTTAGATTTCACTACTTCCTAGCTATCTTTTACCGGTTGATTAGTTTGTTACAATTGTATGGATGACGGGTTATATTCCTTAATATCATTCGTAGGGCCGTGTACGATCTTCCCTAATTCTATAAGCTTCTACCTCTTCCTATGTCGAGCCGACTACTAGCTCCTAACATGGCCACATTAGTAGTTACCTATGCATTAAGTATAACCAATATACCGTAGTACACCTCCGATCATGTCAAGTTACCAATTGGAAGTCTGCCAGTTTTCTTAAGCTTAACATTGAATTCATTCATCCACAACAATTATAAACAAACAACCAACCAATAATCAATATCTAAGTTTCATTACATCTAAGCAAACACAAAGAAAACCTAGCCTAGCATGTTAAAGAGAAGACAAGCATAAGATATAATCAAACAATAGATAGATATATTGAATGATTGTTGGAAAACTTATTTTCAATTAAGTATGGATGAAACAAGGGTTTGAAACCCTCAAAAATACAGTAAAATTCGTCTAGGGTTTTCTCCTCTCAATGTTGCACACAATGAAATAAAAAATCAAAAACTATATATAGAATAATGGGTCTGACGGCGTCAAGAGTAAGGTCTGATGCCGTCAACTCGCCGCCATAATTATAATTGTATTGCCTAGATCCACTTCTAACGTCGACATGTGTAAACTTGGTCTTGGCCGTCACATGCAAATTACTCTTAACGGTCTTGGTGACGCCGTCATGTACAATTCTTCAAAAACCTCTCTGGCGCGTCACGTGTAACTTGATTTATCCACCTCTTTGTCAAAGGGTGACAGCGTCACATTCAATCCCTGACGCCGTCAGGCATGAATTTGAGACTTTGTCGTTTTCTTCACTTTTTCGCTCCAAAAAGTCCAAAATGCTTCCTTTTACAAATTTCCTCTCAAAAGTACCTAAAATGACAAAAGGAATGATTCAGGGCAATATTTGATCAAATAATCTCGACTTTGGGCTTAAATGACCCCCCCAAAACCGGTACATTTTTCGTCTCATCATCGACCCGGGTGGTTCAACCGGTTGAACCGTTCTGGTCGAAAAACGGGTCAATTTAAACCGAGTCAACCTGACGGGTTGGGTCAAAATGGGTCAAATTAAACCGGGTCAACCAGCCGGGTTTGAAGTGTCCCGGGTCACCCCGATTTTTTATGTGTATTAATAGTTTCCTTTTGAAATATATGTTTTCGTATGGCTTTTGTTGGTTAACCGAACCGGTTGCGACACCGGTTCCCGGTTAAACCCGTTGGTCCGGTTCAGTTTTAAAAACTATATGTACCATCAACTTGTTAGCTTATATAAAGCTTTGTGTGTTTTATTAATTTGTATAATGCGTATAATAACATATACTTTTCATTTTAGGGTGTTTTAAAAATAACATTAGTGTGTTTAATTATTTTATATTTTAAATTGTGTTGTAGCTTGTTTAAATTGTATATTGTGAAAATTTTATTGTACCTTTTAGTAAGAGATGTTTTAATTGGTTGTTCTTAATTTGATATATATGCTTTTAATTGTTTGTAAAATATGAATAAATTAATGTACTTTTAAATTATGGGTGTTTTAATAAGAGTATTAATTACACTATGTATTTTTCTCACCTTTGACTTTCATTTCACGTTTCAAGGTTTGATCATACACTCTTTATATGTAGTATAAATAGATTGTATTGACTTTTGCAGGTAAAGATATTATATATATATGTAGTATAGATGAAAGTATTTTAAGTTACTATGAACGTCTTTAGAGGAATACAAGCAGTGCTATTGCACAGAGTCACAACTTAACGAGGGCCACAAAATTTCATCACTTCTATTATATATATACAAAAATGAGGCTTTAGTTTAATTAGTTTATGCACTATACATGTGTATTTTATGTCTATTTTTAAGAGCCTCTTTATAGTAGGGCCGATCAAAATCATCCGGACCGACAAATCGACCACAACCAGGCTGAACCAAACCGAACTTATTCGGTTCGGTTTCAGTTTAGTATAATTATTTTGGTTTTACTCGGTTCGGGTCAAAACACAGTTATTCAGCTCGAAATAGCTAAACCGACCCGAAACGAACCAACCTTATTTGGTTATGTTTCGATAGCTTTTAATCGGTTTGATTTTTGGTTCACATTTTACCCTTATTCGGTTTTCGGGTCGGGTATGGTTTGGTCGGTACGGGTATGGTTTGACCCATTCTTAGCCCTAATTTGTAGTAATGGTACGAGGCCTTCGAAATTAATGAGACGGGCCGTTAAGTTACGAGGGACTAAAAAAAATAAAAGGTACGTATGTAATTGTTGATTAAAAAAGTTAGGTTCGATCTAATAAACAGCTTTCAATGCGTATCGAACTAACTACCGTCCACCCCTAGTCACTCACTATTAAATTTTCGCTCATTAATTGTTGTTTATCTACTTGGTCATTTGCCATAGTCAACCTTGTTCTTTGAAGAGACTTTTTCTTGAATTCAAAGACTCCAAAGTCAACTTTGTTTCTCTTTCCTTTTCAGCAAAAAAACACGAGGAAACCCTAATAACGATCAAACTTTGTTTCAATAAAAACTTATAAACTCTATTTTCATATGTTTCTAAAATCAAACTCAATTACCTTCATAATAATCAAACATATATTTTTGTTAAAATCGATATTTGCTAAACAATGTAGGTTTGGAGCCCACAACAACGTGCAAATACTATTTGAAGCAACAAGAAGTAAATAAATAAAGGTACATTAATTTGTCATCAATTATAATACTCTAACTGGCATGTGAAATTGTGAATAATCATTTAGCACAAAGGCGTTAAATGATTTTAAATGACATATTTTAAAGCTCTTAATATGTTGCATGTAGCTGTCGAACCAACTACTCTACTTACACTTATTTTGTAGCCTCCAGTTTCATAATATATCTTTTTGTTTGCTGAGAATGTCCGATGTAAGCATTAAATGTATTTTTTGAGTTATGATAATGCAAAAATCAACAAATGTCTTCTAATGGATGCACCAAAACTTAGACACTTTTTTACTGCAATAATAATGCTTAAAGTGATTTGCTATACAATGCTCAATGAGTAATGGTTAAGATAAATAAAGAGAAACGTGAACTTTATTAAATTAAAAATTATATATATATTCAAGTTAATTTGTATGTTTATTTACTGTACATTAAATACATAAATATTTTAAATAATATGA
Source organism: Artemisia argyi (assembly GCA_030686995.1). Lineage (NCBI taxonomy): Eukaryota > Viridiplantae > Streptophyta > Magnoliopsida > Asterales > Asteraceae > Artemisia > Artemisia argyi. The sequence goes on along the minus strand of CM060690.1, from coordinate 156,019,376 downwards.
AATAATATATATACTACTATATAATGTATTTGGGACTATTCTATAATTAGAAAGGCTTAAAAATTCAGAATTTTACTTACTAATTATGGAAACAACCACCCCTAACAATCGCCCCCAACAATTTATAACCACTTCAACAACCACCCCCAACAATTTATAACCACCGCAACAACCACCCCAAAAAATTTATAACCACCTCAACAACCACTTTCCACCACCCCACCTCCCTCCTCTTCACCCCAACAATCCGCCCCCGCATCGCGCGGGCACATTTCTAGTATTATTTAATGTGTCTTAATCATTACCCAGTAGGTATTATATAGCAAATCTCATTTTTAAGTACGTTATACTATCCATTGTACTAAAATATAACATTTTAACTTTTAGCCTTATAATATAATTAATCTTTAAGTTATATATTTTTCAAGTCAAAGAAAATCATTAACTAAAATTTATTGCTAGATTTAGTACAAAAATTGGTGCACACATTGGATTAATATTTAGTGAAAACAAATTCTAAATTATTTCACTTTTGCACAAAGATAATGTAAAAGTTTAGTGCATACACTAAAGATAGGTTTGGTCATTTGTCAAGGTCTTGTGTAAAGACTTTCAACTTGTATTTATTAAGAGCATCTCCGATAATATGTTGAAAAATACTTATTGCACTGGATCAGTATGTTGAGAAGGACTTATTAAGTGAAAGAGTTGTGAATGATCAATATGTTGATAAAGTTACAGTAGCTCTATTGTGATTTAAAAAAATAATAATAAAAAAAATATAATAAAAATAAAAATATAAAAATATAAAAAATATAAAAACCTTGCACTTAATAGCTTTTTTTGCGAAATATGTTCTGTTTTATCAGGACCGATGAATAATGATCAGATATAACCATTAGATAAGAAAATTAAAAAAAAAAATGAAAAAAATAAGTAAAGATGATCGTTGGATATTGATAAGAAGATAAGATAAGAATGAAACAATTTTTTTTACCCTTATAGCGCTCGGATGAAAATTATAAAATTACCACTCCGTGTTTTTAATTGATCTGATTTCAGCCGTTAAATGAATAAGATCAACCACCCTATTTCATCCGCACGTCCGCACTTAAAAAAAAAAAAAAAAAAAAAAAAAAAAAAAAAAAAAAAAAAAATCCGTACGTATCCTCCTTATATATATATAAGGTAAAAACAAAAAATTTCACCAAGCCATCAACTACTACCTCGGACTATTTGAGTCACACTTGTCAGATAGGATACTTTCACTATACATGACTGTTAGATATAGTTGATGACTTTGTCACTTTGTGCATTTAAAAATAAATATAACATAGAATGTTGTCGTTAGGTGAGAACTTGACAAACATATGTTCAAAAAGAAAGATATATGAAAATGAAATCATGTATCAAAAAGAAAGATATATGAAAATGAAATCATAGATATAACTATATAAACTTAACACAATTTAAAATTCATAATTAATGCTACTTAAATAAACATATGGTCTTGTAACTTCCTAAGTAAATTGTAATAGAATCATAATAGAAGTTATCAAATGGTTTACATGTAACCTACTGATAAGATATTTAGAGTCAAACTTCATTAGACACACCTTTGTGAGTTGTCGGAAAAAAGATGAAAATTGATCATGAGATTACCTTAGCTAGCTTACGTACGTATAAGCTAAAAAGTCGATTTCTTTGAGTAACCTGAACAAAAAAATATCGTTTATAAAAAAGTATTTACAATATCAGACTTATACACAACCCATATTACACAAATGAATGGATTTACCAAACAGACCCACGACACGCTTCATGTGGCTTGGGCCAGGGGCAAAGGTTGGAAATTTCGAGTGGGGGGTCGGGATCTAAATTTTTTTTTTCCTGACACTATGGGGGGTAGAAACCGAATTAAATTGGGGGGGCGAAACCGAAAATACCGAAATTTTTTTACACGAAAACTATATACCCCTACATCGCAAAAAAAATTTCGGGGGGTCGCCCCCCCCCCCCCCCCCCCCTCCTCTGAAGCTGCGCCCCTGGCTTGGGCGCCGCAGGCCAAAAACTTTGACCAATGGATATTTGACATGTGTTTAGTGTAGCCTTTAGGTACTTTATATCATGAAAAGTTGTTTCAATTCTTTTGCAACATTAAGTCAAATAAAACACACTTATTAAGAAACCTGTTGTCTTTCTCCAAAACCGTATTTTATTGTTAGTAAAGAAAAACTATATCTAGTTCTTTGTAAACCATGAACACAATTCAAAATCTAAGAAATTGGATAAGCAACCGAAAACACACACCAGGTCTATAAAAAAAATTCTCAAAATACACACACTGGATCCATGTAACCTGTCGTCTCTTTCTTGGCCGAAGTTCGGCGCGCAGCATGTTTTTTTTTTCTACCATGTGAGCGTCGTGCCTACGTGGATCATTTTCATCGGTTAACAACATGCCGACGTGGAGTTCGCCTGGTCCCGCGCGTCGTGCCAATGCGTGTCGGGTGCCAAGTGTCGATCTTGTTAGTTTCACGGAAAAATGGTGGACACGTGGCTTTATTTTAATGGTGGTACACCTGAAGACGCGCACTGCCCTGTGAAAGCTCATTTTCATGATATACGAATTAAAAGGTCACTTTCATAATATACGGTGCATAAAGTATTAAATTTCGTATCAGGTAATTTCCTCTTTTATGCATTAGTGTAACATGAGGCCCAAAACAATTATTCCACCGGCCCAAATATATTCCATTGTGAGTTTGTGACATCGTTAACTTTTGTAACTTTATTATTTTATTTTTTTTTCTTTTTTTTTTGAACTAACAATTTTTGTAACTCAAAATCTCGAATATTTCATTCTACAGCATATCTGTAACGGAAAGAAATGGGATTGTGTCAACTTTGTTCTTTCATATTTCTAGTGAACAAAAAAGGATCAGAATTTTTAAAGTGACGGGTCTATTTCTATTATTTTGGCATTTCAAAAACATTTGCAGTTTGTTTGAATCAAAGTTTTAAAGATCGAGATTTTACTCAATGTTATTTTCGCTTTTATAAGATCGAGATTGTAAGATCAGATCAGGATCATAAGATAAAATATATTGTTATTTTTTTAATACTCTTTATAATTATTTAAATCTACAAATTATTATATATCATAAACATAAAGTTATATTAATGTATCATAGGAATGTTGTCATAAATTATAAATATGCAATGTTTAAGAAAATTAACATGTTGTTTTTTAAATTCTACAAAACATAATTTATAACTTTGTAGTTTTTTAGTTTGTGCTACGAGAAAAGTAAGATCGAATCAGATTGGCTATTAAGATCCTATGATAAAGATCTGGATCTCATAAGATCTTAAGCTTGTTAAAATCTTACGTAGGATTTGGATCGTTTTTATTTTGTAGTATCATAAAATCGTAAGATCAGAATCGGAATCTTAATAACTATGATTTTAAATACAACTACCGCAACAAGTTTAACATCAAACGTCAAACGATATTTTCGCAACTAAAAAATATCAGGCACTAGAATTGGATAGAAAAGATAAACATAGCAAAAAAAAAGTGATAGAAATCATTTGATAAAGATTTGTAGACAAGTGTTTATTAGTAACTTGGGGTGTTTCTTTTTTACTTTATGAGGAAAGATAGTAGAACCCACTAATTTAATATTATTATTTTATTAATAAGGACCCACTTTTTCCATTAATAGGTCTATATCACAAAGGCAAAAAATTTAAGCCCCTCCCCAATAAGATGTTCATACAGGTGTGGGCTCCACAGATCCTCTTAACTAACAAAAAATAGAAACAAGCGTTACAAAAGAAAAAAAAAAAAAAAAAAAAAAAAAAAAAAAAAAAAAAGATGATCTGCATTGCTAAAGAAAACATATAAACAAATGTGCTTATTTCAAAAGGATGTTGTCTTTCGATAAAAGAAAATGACATTGGGCCTGTTTGGCATGAGCTTTTTGAGGAGTTGTTAGCTTTTAATTCTGACAAACAGCTCCTTCATATTTAATAGCTCGGTTTAGATATGCAGACTAGGGTATGTTTGGCAAAACTAGCAGTAAGTTGTATGCTATAAGCTGTTAACTGTAAGCTGTAAGCTGTAAACTGCAAAGCTGTTAACATGAACTACAAGCTGTATCTTTTTTTCAATAAAAGTGTTTGGTAAGTTAACTGTTAAATGTAATTATAAGATGTAAAATGACATAAAAGGACATATTTCTAATTGTAAATAAATCTTTAGAGGGTATATCAGTAATTTAAAGTATTAACAGCTCCAAGATTTTTAAAAAGCTTCATGAATCAGCTTTTCATTTATGAGCTATTTGTTTAAAATAAAAGCTTGAAGTTAATGTATCCAAACAGAGCTACTTATTTTAGAAGAGATTATTTTTTAAACAAAAAGCTAACAGCTCATTAAAAAGCTCTTGCCAAACAGGCCCATAAGCTTTTAATTCACACAAATAGCTCCAAAATAAATAGCTCATATAATGAGCGTTCTAAATTTCATGAGCTGTTAAAAATCAAAATTACCTATATACCCTAAAAATCAGATACGGTACAAACCATCTTCCTCACATTAGACATTATAATATATACGATCCACTTATAAATAATAAAATATAACATTAGACATTATATATGATCCACTTATAAATAATAAAATATGATCAACCTATAACACTTTGATCCATTAGTTTGATTTGCCATACTCTACAGTCTACACTAGTTTGATTATAGCCTAACATTATATATGATCCATGTATAAATAATTAAATATCCTAATTAACGATTCACAACAACATTCAAATTACATACCAACTAATGAACTTCAAGATGTTCGTGGCCATGAAACAAATACTCAAAATGTCTCTCACGGAGCATCACGAATCCGGGATGATATTACTACATCAATATGGAATGCATGTCGCCAATGACTATTACAAACATGTTGTCCCAAATTGCTAAGATTATTAGTAATATAATTAGTTTATTATTTTTATGTTTTACATTTGTTTACAATTATATATATGTCATTTTATGTCATTTTACATCTTATAATTATAGTTAACAGCTAGTTTACTAAACACTTTTATTAGAAAAAACATACAACTTACATCTAATATTAACAGCTTTACAGTTTACAGCTTACAGCTTACAGTTTACAGCATACAGCTTACAGTTTTGATGCGTGCGGATTCAAAATATTCACGGGATATCCATCATACGTGCGGATTCGAAATATTCACGAGTTTAGTATAATATATATAATTAAATCTGTTTTTATTTATATCTTTAATCTCATCATACGTGCGGATTCGAAATATTCACGGGATATCCATCTATGACGTTTTGCTCATAGCTTTGATGCGTACCTGAGTTGGTAATAAAGTCTTTGCCACATAACAAGAACAAATTTCATAGCAACAATATATTTAATTTTTTTTTTTTTTTGAAAGGCAGCAACAATATATTTAATAAGTAGGGGTGAGCAAAACTGAATTAAACCCGAACCGAACCGAGAAACTTGATAAAACCGAGCCGACCAAAACTGAACCGACAAAACTCAGTTCTAACTCGGTTTAGGTTTTTACCGAGTTTCGATTTCGGGTCAGGTCGGTTCAGTCCAGTTCAAGCAAAAAACCGAGAGAAACTGACAAAACTCGAACCGAAATCGAAACAAAACTTAACTGAGAAAAACCGAGTAATTTCGGTTTCGGTTTCGGTTTCGGTTTCGGTTTCGGTTTTTCCTGAGTTTCGAGTTTCTGTTTTATCGGGCCAGGTCGGTTTTGACCCGATGCTCACCCCTACTAATAATCGATACTCAAATGGATACTCACTTCGCTTCATAACAACCTTTTATATTTAGTTATTAATCAACTTGGTTAAAACTTTATAAGGTTTCTTTTTAGGGTATTATTCATTGATTCGGGTCAAGATAAATTTGTCTTCATCATGTTTTATAATATACGAACAATTACATTGCTTTAGTATTAACGAGTGTTGGAACTCGCGCGTTGCTGCGGAATTCTTTTGTTGCCGTTAGCTACTTAACGTGAAGTTAGTTACCTAGGACTGACTTTGCAATTGATGTATAACATGAAGGACCATTTATGTAAATTATGTGAGGACTAAATTTGCAATGAACCGCTGAGATGAAGGACAAAGCGTATACAATATTTTTTAAAAATGTTAAAGATAACGGTCGTTAGTTAACGACCGTTAGTATTAAAAAAAATTACTGTAGCAACCACTGTAACAGCTACAGTGGTCGCCACCAACATCCTCCCCTCTTTTAGTATATATATATATATATATATATATATATATATATATATATATATATATATATATATATATATATAATTTTATGTATACAAAGCAATTATGCAGTGCAACATCTTTTATCGTATATTTTGAACGAAAGCTTTTTACTTCACAAATAACATCACTGCACACATGTCTTCAATAAAACTTGAACCCACAATTTTCTAGTTATAGGAAAACTCACATACCGTTAGGCCAAAGACCACTTACATACGGCAAACACAACATATTTGTCAACTTGTGACTCAAATCTTTATGTTTTTGACTTATTAGAGATCAAGTAGCACAAAACAATATTTACTATTGAATAAGGGAAAAATATACTCCCTCTGTCTCATATTTAATTTTCACTATTTTATTTTATGGATGTGTCAAAATAATTATTCATTTTTTTTAAGAAAAAACTAGAGAATTTAGTGAAGAAATATTCTATTTGAGGGGTTAGAAAATTAAAGTGAACTTACTTTTATTTAATAGTGATTTTTGTCTTATGACAATAATTTTGAGACGAAAAGAGTATTTTTTTTTACATTCGTGCCAAAATAGGGTCCGCGCCTGGTTATTAGAAAATAAGGAGTGGTTACGCAATTCATGCATTATGGTCTACCTGGCAAATGATATTTCACGTTTTTCACTCCGAGCATCATGGCGCTGGGGCTGCCTTACAACTCAAGTTATTGTAGTAACTCAAGTTATGCCAAGTTATCATACCCCCACCCCGTGTTATGCCAAGTTACTGTAATTCGTATTTTTTTTAAAGTGGGTCTCAAAATTTGGTATTATTTGGTGTATGATAACTGGTGATTTTTTGATGTTATTTATTTAGTGTTGAAATGATGTGGCGGGACTTTTGGTGTTATTTCATGTTATGGCTGACTATGCTCTTAGAGTATATTGGCATCCTCCGTTTTCTTATTTTCTAAATAACAAACCACACATTAGTAATTAAAAAGGTAAATTGCAAAAATCGTCCTTATATTTTATAGTTAAACTGCGAGTGCAATCCTTACCATTTGAAACGTGCAAAGATCGTTCCTGTAAGGAACTTAAGGTTGCAATTTCAGTCCTTAGCCTAAGTAAAATACCAAACTACCCTCATAAATAGGAAATTAAAAATGAAAAAGATAAAAGTAATTTAGTCATTTTGCTTTGGTCAAGGACCGAATCTGCAACCATAAACTCTCTACAGTAAGGGTGAGCAATCCCGACCGACACCCGACTCCCGTCCCGATCCTGACACCTGACTTCCTTCTCGATACTGATCCGACTGTAATCGGGTCGGGAGTTGGTTTGCGTTTTCCTGGTAATCAGGATTCAGGACGGGTCGGGAGTCGGTATGGTCCCGAGAAAACACAGCCAAAATCAAGATTCGGGACGATTCGGGACCAGTATCAGGATTCGGGACGAGTCGGGACCATTATCGGGTCAGGATTCTGTTTGGGTTTTTCCTCGTTGTCGGTATCGGGATTAGTCGGGACGGGTCAGGATTCGTCCCAATGCTCACCCTTACTCTACAGAGACGGGCTCTGAACTTACCAAATAGGTAGAGACTACACACGCATTTTGACCAAAGTACAAGGACGAGTTTTGCAAGTTACTCTAATTAAAAAAAACAAAATTCAAATACACATTTCATTTGATAAGTATCACCACCCCCAAAATAATCACCAATCGGAAAATCAAAGAAACAAACAAACTGATATAGTATTATAATCATGATCCTTTTATAAAAATCAATAAATAAATTCCACATTTTATAAAAAATCATCTAATCATCATACTCGTAATAATCTCTCTCTCTCTCTCTCTCTCTCTCTTAATCTTTCAAATTTAACAATTATTATTCAGTTATATATTCTTTATACATGCAATGTATATGAATATGATGATAATGATGATGGTGATAACTTGATATCTGTTTGTTTATTGATTAAGAGTGACGTTTAGTGACATCATTCATTGTATAAATTTTATAATCAGGTTATGTGATATTTTGAGTCTGTTACACAGTTTGTTGATTCGGTTGTACAGTTTGTGGATTCTGTTATACCGTTAGGTGATGTAGTTATACAGTTAGATGATTCAGTTATACTGTTATTTAATTATCATGCTCTTAATATCGTGAATGTTTATATATATTGAAGAGAGGGTTATACAGCTTGTTTATTAGTTTATACAGTTGGATGATACAGTTATACGGCTTGTTGATTCGGTTATACAGTTTGTGGATTCTGTTATACAGTTTGTTGATTCAGTTATACTATCAAGCTCTTGATATTGTGAATGTTGACAGATATTGATCTGTAAAGGTTATACAGTTAGATGATTGCGTATACAGTCTGTTGATAATCATGCTCTCAATATCTCGAATTTTGAAATATATTGATCTGTAAAGGTTATACTGTTAGATGATTGCGTATAGAGTTTGTTGATTACGATATCGAACTATATATAATAAATTTGTTGATTCAGTTATTTAATAATCGGTTACGGATGTTGAAATATATTGATATGTAAAGGTTATATATCTTGTTTATATGTTACACAGTTTGCGGATTTGATTAGAAGTATACAGTTTAGGAGTCTGAACTATGTATAAGAATTTGTTGATTACGTTATGCGGCTTGTTAGTAATCCTTCTCATGATAGTTCAAAATGTTTAAATATATATATTGATCGTTTGTTCATTAGGAATTTGAACTATGTGTAACAATTTGCTGTTTAGGTGAAATAGTTTCTCGATTCTGTTATGCAGTTAGATGATTAAGTTATACAGTTTGTTGATTCAGTTTGCTGATTAGGTGTTTGAACTATGTATAACAGTTTGTTAATTCGGTTAATAAGTTTGTTTATATGTATGCTCTTAAATCTCGAAATGTTTCAGTTTGTTGAGCTGTAAGAGTTTTAAGTTATTTGAAGTATGTGTAGTTTGGTTGTTGAATGAGTGATTGGGATCAGGTGTGAGGTGATTAACCGTGTTTTATAATTTTGTTGTTTTTGTTTATTGATTCGTAAAAACAAGTACGAGTTTGTGAAATGATATATCACTGATGGAATCTCTAATAGACGTAAAATTTTAATGGCCTAGTGTGTGATTTGTGATTTTGACTATGCATTGTTTCGTTGTGTACTTATGTTTCGTCAACTAGGAATGTGTGTAACGGACTTGTTATTGAGTTTGTTGATTGAATAATGCTGAGTGAGGTGTCATGTGCTGTGATTAAGCATATTGCGTGATTCGGTTTGTTGAGTTGGTTAACCAAATACGAGTTTGAATATTTAAAGGACTGAGTATTTAATATTTGATAATACTGTGGTTAAACGTTTGTTTTGGTTTAGGCTGTTAGTTTTGAATAATTGGATACTTGAAACACGATTTGACCAAATTATACATGTTCTCATTTCTCTATTACGTATCTCTGGTGACATTGCGAATTTCTGATAATTTCACAGGTAGATAACTAGATATGGGATTATACCTAAGCACGCCTAATACCGAGAAGCTATCTCAAGATGGTGAGAATGAGAACCTGAGATATGGGGCGTCGGCCATGCAGGGATGGCGCACATCTATGGAAGATGCTGTAAGTAGCTAATGTAAACTATGTTTTAGCTATGCAAGTCGTTGTTCTTGTGAATTGTGGAAAATCAAGGATTTGCTAAGATGATTGAATTACATACTTAGAATATGAAACATGTTATAGGTACTCGAATGTTATTCCATAGTACTATGCACGTAACTAGTTTGTAGTGATATATTTGTTCTGTCCTCGATCACAACCTTACCTTTAGTTCGTTCAGCTTATAGAATTTATTAACTTTGAAACGTGACTCATGATGCTGGTACTTTTTTATAGTGCCGCCAGGCTGTAAAATGATGCCTTTGATTTAGTTACTTGAATTCTACTGTATGGACCACTCTAACATTTTGTCTCCCTTCTTGGTATGAGGTGTTTTGTAGCATGCTGCTTATCCTGATTTGGACGGCTCAACGTCTTTCTTTGGTGTCTATGATGGCCATGGAGGTACGAGTTCGAACAGAACACACACACATACACAGACACGTGCTTATGTGTTCCATATATATATATATTTTTTTATAAATTGTTTACATCCATACTGCATCTACAGCCTTATGGTGTTTAAGTGAATGTAACAAGGTGTTTGGTATCCTTTGTTGTTCTTTGAGTCAGCACTTAATTTTACGTTTTAGAATTTATGATCCAGTGCACCTTTGTTCAAAATTGTTAAATGTTAATTATACATGTCATGTTACAATGAGGAGTCTGCTGATTCATCATGTGCTATAATATGAACTTATGAAGGCTATTAGTCATACAGGATTATGCTGTCATGAATTCCTTTCTTCTATTTTAGTATAGATAACTTGGATTTTAGTTATTCAAACATCAGGTAGGTCTTATAATTAACTAACAAAATAAGTACATTCTGGTTTATTATTATAATCAAGAGGAAGAGGCTACATAATGTGTTAGTCATAATAGTCAAATTATATTGGTAAACTTGAAGAGATGGAAAATGCTCGTGTACCTGTAAATCTAAAATAAAGTTTTAAGAAGATGACTATCAGCCAACTGGTTCAAAGATCTTTGTAGAAGATTAGTTATAGTTATTATGCTGAGGTGTGCTAGATATAGCTGCAATAGGATGTGGAATCAAGAGAAGATAGCTTTTGATAGTTTGCGCATATGCGTAATAAATTTCTGCACTCGTGAACTATGCATATAGTTGAAAGATGATGAACAGAACGTAATTTGATAACAACAATACCCAATGCAGAGAGTTGATCAAAGTCACTGAACTCTGATACTATGCTACAAAATCTGGGTTTATTTCTCTAATATCTAACAGAGGGTCAACTAATGTATAGATGCATACACACTATATAGCCAACATAAAGAATCTTTGTAAACAATTATATTTGAACATCCTAGTTCTTTTGTGGCTTATCTATATTCTTATGATTTTGTGTGATGAACAAGCATGGTTGAAAATGAAGTTCTATTGATCTCAGCTGCGTTTGCTAAGTAAACAAGATTTGTATTAAAAATACAAATTTATTTTTAGTAGGATATGGGAATTTATCTCAAACACAATACCCTGGAATGTTTTTATGCTGTATAGCTTGTGTAATGACTACCATCTGTGTATACTGTTCTTACTAATCCGTTTGGTTTGCAGGTGGGTCAGTCGCTAAATTCTGTGCCAAGTATCTTCACCAGCAATTAATCAAGCAGGAAGCTTATTCTAGTGGTGATCTTGGAACTGCTGCCCAGAAATCTTTCCTCAGGTCGCCTTTTTTCTTCTATGTCAGTAGATACTTTGAGTATATAAGAGGTGTTTAGAACTGCATCATTTTACCTATAGCTTTTGTGGATCGCCGGGTCACTGCTTAAGGTAATCTACAAGAGATGGAAAGCATCAATACCAGTATTCATTTGATTTATTACAATGCAAGAGTTAATGGATTAAGCAGTTAACAAATTTTGTTATTAGATGCTGCCAATAGCTGTTACACATGTTGTCTTCTGTCATAACAAATTTCCATCCTTATGTAGAATGGACGAGATGATGTGTGGACAACATGGCTGGAGGGAGCTAGCCATATTGGGAGATAAAAAAGATCAATCCAGTGATATGATGGAAGGATTAGTTGGGTCCTCTAAGAGTGGTGAAGAAGGTCGTGACGAAGATTGGTCAGTTGAGGAGGTACCTTCGTTTTAAGAACAAAATAACTGCACCAGCTCTTTGCATGCCATCTTTACTTTTTTTTTTTACTAACATCTTGAAACATGTTTATTAAAATATGGCCAAGAATTTATGCACTTGTGCTACTTAAAATGGCTGGGTTCTTGCTTTAAAGGGAACCTTATATGTGGGGAACCTGAACAAAGGGAAACCTCATCCGTTTAATCTGAAACCACCACCAAATGGGGAATATATCTGAGTCTCCCTCCCCCTCGTAACTTGAACAAGAGAAATCTTAACCGTTTACCTTTTATGAGGGGAATATATCTCCTATGTGCATGTCAAGTGTTAGAAATTGGTACATTCCATAAACCTATAACTTGCTACTGTGGCTCATACATTGCTTATAATGATTCAGGGACCACATTCTAACTATGAAGGGCCAAAATGTGGTAGTACTGCTTGTGTTGCAATTATCCGTAATAACCAACTTGTTGTAGCTAATTCTGGCGATTCTCGTTGTGTGTTATCTCGAAAGGGTCAGGTATATTTTTTGAATTTGAAAGTATTTTGATTCTGGTACTTTACAGTGAGAATCTGTTTTCTATGGATATTTCTTTTTAAGTCTATACTCTATGCCGAAATATTTGCACTGTGGAAATATGTTTACCTTGGAGATCGATTAAACTATATACTAAATTTTATCTAAATATTTAACGAAGTTTTATACACAGGCACACAATTTATCGAAAGACCACAAGCCTGATCTTGAGTCTGAGAAAGAAAGAATACAAAAAGCTGGTGGTTTCATTCATTGTGGTCGAGTTAATGGGAGTCTAAATTTGACTAGGGCTATTGGTACTTCTCTAGTTCTCTTATGTCGATTTTCTTATAATAATTTGTTTCAGCAGTTATTGCATCCCCTATTGCTCACTGTAGTTAATACTATCATATATGTTCAGGGGACATGGAAATGAAGAAGGAGAAGTCACTCCCTGCTGAAAAGCAAGTTCTGACTGCCAATCCCGATATCAACATTGTACGTAGAAGCATAATGTTTGCCTGTCATGCTTCTGATCGTGCATATATATGTCAGTGATTGATCTTCAATTTCTTTCAGGTCGAGCTTTGTGATGATGATGATTTTCTTGTTCTTGCTTGTGATGGAATATGGTAAGCTATTATATTCATGTTTTTTGGACATTAATGATCTATCTATCTATCTATCTTTTTTTTTTTTTTTTTTTTTTTTTTTTTTTTTTTTTTTTTTTTTTTAGTCAATTAAATCCATTATATTCGGTAATCAAATTTGTTTGATATTATGTTCTTGAGACTTAAATATTAGTGGCACATTATAGAACTAAGCCATATTGATTAATTCTATGCCAACACAAATCACTTGCCTCTGCTGACAGCATCTCTACTTTATGATAAGATAAATATGAATGTGATGGATCATCCTGAATGTCTGATCCATACCGTTATCAGGACTGGCACCGTTACTAAAAATCTAATATGAGCCAATTATTTTTTCTTGTTTATCATTCTGGTGCTCTTAGTTTTTACCTGACCTTTTTCACTTGCTCTTTATGTTACTTTAAAATGGCTTTAAAATTTAAACTGAATGTGCGTATATCGTGTGACAAGACATACTTAAAATTTCTTCTTTCTTTTACAGGGATTGCATGTCAAGCCAACAACTGGTGGATTTTGTACTGGAGCAATTGAAAACTGTAAGTCCTATAACAACAGTTCATAATAGCTACTCATGGATAATGTTTATGGATGGTTTTAGGCAGTCCAAAAAGCTCCATTTCTACAAAAACTTGTCAATACTATCATTACTTGCACATTCTATTTTTGGATGGTGGTCCCATATAGGTTTCTGACTTGATTAGCAGTAGCAAGCCAGGCACAGATGAAATGGGTTGGGAAACTCGGTTGGGGAGTGAAATTCATTAGTATATGGTTTTATACTAAATAATTAAAACTCTAATATTGACTAGAAAAATTGGAGAAGGGACGTCTGCCCCTCCCTGATTGTCACTTGTCCGCTTGATTTATCATGGTAAACCTGACCTCGGGTGGCGTAATGAGTCAAACAGGATCAGGAGGGTCGGAATTATAGTGGGGTATAATAAGTGAAAAGTATTACAATTCTTATGAACTCTCCTAATTCTTTTCAAAGAATAAGGTTAAAACAGTGCTGGCGGGTCAACCCGATCCAATCTGACCTGTTTGACTTGCCACTTCTTGAGTGCTTTTCCAGTTTTAGCCCATTTGGATCTGCTGTTTCGATTGATTAAACCCAAGAAGTTATTAAAGTTGCCCAAATTGACTGTTTTTTCATTTGATCTTCTACAGGAAAGTAAGCTCTCTACAGTGTGTGAGAAGGTATTCGACAGGTGCTTGGCACCCACTTCTGGTGGTGAAGGTTGCGACAACATGACAATGATTTTGGTTCAGTTCAAGAAAAGGCCCAGATCTGTTCCTTCTACTTCTGGACACTCTTCTCCTGATCAACCATCTGAATCATCCGGCAGCAAAGACAAACCTGAATCAACTTAGTGGTAACAATTTCCTGTTGTACTCAACATAACGAATTTTTACATTGATGGCTCTTAGGATATATTTGTGCATATGCGAGCAAGATATATGGTATAAAGCGAATAATAACAGAAAATATAGGCTGTGTTGCTCTTTTATAGCTGAACATTACATTCGTTCACGTTGATAGGGAAAGATACTTTCATGTGTAAAAAAATTTGTTTCTCTGGATTACCTAGAGTTGAGTTTATACTGATACGTGCATACATTGTCCTATTGATTGCTTGTGGATAATGTGTAGATGTTACATTTAAGTTTCAAATGTGTCGGTTTTATTAGATAAAATCTATTCAAATATGTATGGCTGATATCTTGGTCTTTGAAATTTTTATCTTTTGTGAAGCCAATAGTTTTGGCAAGCTCTCGGATGGATGTAATTATGTAGATAAAATGTCTATGTCTAATTATTTATGCCTTTATGGAACCATTACCATTTCGGTCGGTTTGGCAGGTCTGTATGAGAATAATAACTTGGTTGATTTGGTATTTTAGATTTATTAAACCTTGCTTACTTGTTTGACCTATTATGTGGTCTTAACTGGTAACACCTAATTGTAGTCACGCCTTATTATATGTCTTGCATAAAGAAGCACTACATTAAGCTTTTTGCCGATTATCTCATATGTGCCTCAAAATCGTGAATTGGTGTTTTATTTTTCTATTCATTTTTATTTTGACTGCTTGGCCAATTAATCCACGGAGTTTGAACTCACCACTACTCACACTTAAACCGGGTAAAGCCACTAAATTAAAATACTGTGGTTGGGAAGGATGTGTTACGAAGTTGTGTTTAACATGTTGGATTTTGGTGTAGTTGGGTTTCTCTATAACTTTTCAATGATCTTTTAACCCCCAAAAACTAAGGTTATCATTTTCATGTAACATGTATTGTCGAATTCGTTATTAGTTAAGTGATGTTAATGAAAATAATTATATAGTTTAATTGCTTACATATATGTCATTTTTAAATTAATGCATAAATAGACCTAAAACTTTTAGTTAATGCTAAAAGTCGTTGTGCATCCTTATTTTGATCTTGTATGCTTGTTACATCAAGCAAAACTCATGGTTTATGATTGTATACATGTAACATTTTTAATGATGTGGTGCATAGTTGTGTAGTTGTATACATCAAAAACAATTTTAATGGTGCCATACATGTGTATGTGACATAGAGAGGTATGGGACTTGGGCTGTCATTATCCATGATGGTCAGATTAGAGATGTGTAACGGATGACGTGTCAACTCGTAATTGGTTGTTTTGGGACTTTGAGTACAATATTGTTATATCGCCTTTTAAAACGAAGATGCATACAAGTATGCAAATGATTATCTTTGGTTTGTTGTGGTGGAGGTGATTTTGAAAATTATCTTACACATTTCCCCTTTGCATGATATAGCAAATCAAATAACACTAGTATAGTAGTATACCAAAAGGCATTTGTTAATTAAGGGGTCGAGGATTCGAGTCTCCCTTGAATGGAGAGGATTGCGGTGTGGAGTTGCCGTTAAAAAAATGTGATTCTATGATTAACAAACTAAATCAGTAGTAATAGATCAAATGACCATGTCACTTCAGCGTCACTTCAACTTCTCTTTTTATAACGTATGTGTGTCTATTAAGCTAGTTACGATAGATGTTCACCGCATTTTAGTATTTACTACGTAGTATTTTGTATAATAACACTTGCAAGTTATTTTATTGAAAGACCTCAAAGCAATATCAAAGACCTCAAAGCTACTTATCTGATAGATTGAAACACAGAAAACAAAAAAATGGTTTTCATGAGAATCTAAACACCCCCACGAGGATAATATAATATGCTTCTATCATGTCTTTATATATATAAATTGAAACCATGGTTTGTCTTCCCCATTGTTGACCATTTCTTCACTCAACAATCAACTTCTTTCACACACCAAAACACCTTAATATTCCAACGTCAACTTTCAACTCTCCATATAACTTTGATCATTATTTCACACCTTCTCTTACGCAATTTCACACATACATTATGTAAGTTAATGGAATGAATCGTATATTGCATTAATCATAAACGTGGTATATAAATACCTTTATAAGAATATTCTAGACCTCGGGCTTGAGCCCATACGAGTATTACATGGACTCAAATACTTAATACATACGACTAACACATTATATAAACAAATTAAATCATATATCTCACAAGTTCATATCATTTCAAGTTAGTTATCTTAATCCATAATGTCAAGTGTTAGTGGTGTTATGAATCCTAGAGTTTCTACTTCATCGTCCTTGCGAAAAATGAAAAATCATCGAATGACGATTAAGAAGCATCGAGTTTGCTGCAGTCATACGAGTCATAATAATGTTGGTTCGGATCCATATACGATATTGAAGATTCAACGTGGTGCATCTGAATCTGAAGTTAAAAAAGCTTTTAGAAAGCTTGCTTTGAAGGTAACTTTCTATATATAGTGAATCTTGAAGGCAACTGCAGTATGTATTATTGGAAAGTTAAATGATTAAGATGTCATGGATTCATTCTTGGTTTTGAGTTTACAGCACTACTCGGTTCAAAATAATTGTTCTCATACAAAAAATATACAGTTTAAAAAAAACATAATTATTTATTGTTTTTTCTTTTTTACTTTTTAGCAGAACGACAGTTTTACCGTTAACTAATAAATTAAAGTCACTTTCTTAAAAAATATGAAAGTGTGAAGATCAATTGGCAAGGTTTTTTTATATTTCTAAGGGTTAAAATTCAGAATCAACTTGTTATGACATCTACCCTTTTTTTGATTTTTTAATACTTAAGATAATGTGTCGAATTCATTTTTGTTTAGTTTAAATCATTTTGTCGGTGCATATTATTTAGTTATGTACTTGTTATCAAACAGAACAAATTATTTATTACTGTTTCAGTATCATCCGGATGTATACAAAGGAAATGACGACCATGGGATCCAGTTTCAGCAAATTAATGAAGCCTATGATGTAAGTTAACAAACTCAAAATTGTTATGGAAACTAGTATTTTCAGTACAACGAATTCTTACTTTGTAATTGTTATTTGGGTTTAGGTTACAAAATAGCAACAAACTTTTTATAAAGTCTTATCTTGATAGATGAAGTATAAAAAGTATTATTAAATGCAACGAACTTTTATAAAGTGTTTGAATGTTCACATTTTTATGTGTTGCCATACTAGAAAATCTGACATGTGTCACTATTTTTAATGTGATAATACATCAAAATGTGCATATTAAAACAAGTTATGAAAGTTTGTTAAAGTTAATAATACTTTTTATACTTCATCTATCAAGATGGAACTTTAAAAGAAGTTCATTGTTATTTTGACCTAAACCTTCCTTAAATTTGTAGAAAAAGTATACTTTTATGAAATAATAAAAAAGTTATTCAATTCTTAATACTATAAACACATACTTACCGAATATGCCTTTGGAATTTCGACTAGCGTTTTGATACTTCTTTGAAACCTTTTTTTTTTTTTTTTTTTTTTTTTTTTTTTTTTTTTTTTTTGATACTTCTTTGAAACTTTGTGTACGGTATAATTTTAACTATACATATGATTTTAATGTTTTTCCTAAGTTGGTCATTATGAAATTTCAATCATCAAAGAAATGAGAAAAAGTAGATTGCATTTACGTATATAGTCTTAATTAACTTCAAGTGATATAAGAATTCTCATTTCTACGAACAGATGGTAATGAGCGATTTACGTGGTGAAACGAGTGCAACAGAACTAGAAGATGAACCATTAGACGAGACGATGAGAGGAATGGGAGATCCGGACTGGGACATGTGGGAAGAATGGATGGGTTGGGAAGGAGCCGGCATTCGTGATTACTCTTCCCACATTAATCCTTACATCTAAGTTACGCGAATTATAGATGAAAACGAAGTTTTACATGATTCTATACTACAAAACTCAATATATGTTGATCGATACCACGATTCTATAGTACATAACTCATTTGTTTCCCCTTATAGACACACAACTCGTCTCCCGAAAACTAAATTCATTTCATGATATCCATTCTTATGTAAAAAGATAGAGTAGGATTCATGAGGTTGGCGACTCTTTGTGTATGTAACATTGTATCCTTTACTTCATAGTTAGTGTCATTTCAAATAAAATTGAACTACAAGTTAATTATTCAACAGTTTATATCTTTATTTGTTGTTATATGGATGATCACCGGTTTAAACTATTGTATGCTTGATATGGAATTAAGGCATATAAATATAAGTAACATAATAAAAGTTACAATGTGATATAGGAAAATGCTTTGCTTGTAAGATTAGACTATATGTTGTTCTGGATATATTGTCTATACAAACAAAATACACCCCATACGGTATGATGTGATGAGAGAAGAGAAGATAGTAGAAGACGTAGAGACCCAAAAGATCGATTGAAGTCAAAAAGCACACACTTATACTACTATAAAGTATAAACATTGTTGAGTCCAAATTAATAATGGCCCAAAATCAATGTACTGTATTCTATGAGGCCAAGGTCGAGCCCAACATTCTTACAGGTCTAAAATAGTTTGGTAATTTGGTTAATGAAAAAGAAAAAAGAATACCTGGTAACGACAAGCCATATCAAACGAGGAGGAGGCTCCCGCCGCGTTGCGGCGGGAACGTTTTGTTTGGAAGAGGAGCACTCGTAACGTTTAGCTACACTTTGTTTATTGCTGTTGTTAAAAGGATATATTTTTCATTACAAAACTTTTGTCTTTGATTAACAGTGGTCAAAAGTTTTTGTTCCATTGAGAAATGATGCATATTTGGGTCTTTGACTAATAGTTGGTAATAGTGTGGTCAAAAGCTTTTTATGAAAAAAATGTATACAGTTATACACAGTGAGCCTAAAAAATCAAATGGGCCCAAAAAAATGATGCCAAGATAAACGGTATGTAAAGCCAAAGGGAAATTATATTATATTGGATATTATAATACCACCGACAGCGGGTTTTAATATATATAGGGAACTAGCTTATAGACCCGTGGCATCCACGGGGTTTTAGAGAGTTTTTGATTAAGAAAAGGTAAGAACGTGAATGAAGTAAGAAAGAATAACGAATGTAAACGTTATGAAAATTTTTTGATCTCCAATATACTTCTTTTGATCACAATGTAGCTTCTTGTTACGGTTGGTGTCTACGGATTCATTGTCAATAACACCCACTTTGATTGTCTCTTGATACCTGGTATCGTTGTCGTTTCCCATATGATATAAAGGCAAGAAGACATTTTAATTATATGAAAGAGTCTTTGATTAAAGAAACAAATTTAACATAAAAAGAACAATAAAAAACTAAGTATGATAAACACATTTATCATACTCTTATTCAGGACATATAAATTAATTATTGATAGTACTCTTAAACTTAATATCATTTGTCGATAACAAATTCATCATCAACATTCACATCATCATATTCAAGAACATGGTTATGGAACAGACAATCTTTGATAACACATATCCATTCATCGTGATCATCATCAACAATTTTACTGAATATCAATGTGTCATCGCGATGATTATGGTGTAAACATTGTTTGTTTACACAAGTCCATTTAGCATTAGCGGCATCAGAATCCTGGAAAATAATGTAATATAAGTAAAATGACGTAAGTGTTTGTTAATATTTGTATAAAAACTAATGAAAGACATACCATTTCATCTTTTGATGGGATTATTACGGATGGGTCTTGGACCCAAAAATCATTTGGCGATGGTTTATCAAGTTCTTCTTGCTAAGAATGAAAGACATAAATGTTATGAGGATGAATTTAGCGTATTCATAGACGATTATGATATTAGCATAAACAGAATAAGCTAAGAACGATGAAAATTGTTTGTTTACTTTTGATGGATTCTGCTGTTGATGGTCCATCTTAACATCATCTGTCATTGGTTGAAAGACACACAACTGAGTCGTATTACGTTCCATTTACAATATAGAGATAATAATGTTACTCTTCAAATGAATTGAAAATAATATGATAGGGAAAATGAAAGTGATAGCATGTTTATATGAAATGCCTTTTTATAGAAAAAGGATTAGGTTACAATGGTTTTAATTTTTTGAAAATTTGGTGAATAAGTAAGGAATCAGTTTCAAAAATTAAATTATCCCAAAAAATCAAAGGAAATGATTTCATATAATGTTCATATAATGTTATTGGAAATGATTTCATATAATATTTAACCAATTGTTAGTTTGCAAGTATATTGAATACAGTAATACAAAGGTTGATCTTATGTTAATTTTATTTTTTCTTCTTTTGGCTGAGAGCAATGGTCTTTTAGCTGTTAAAGAATGATGTTGTGCATGTTAGTCTTGTAATTATAATTTTCACTAAATGAAGTGTTTAGAGTCGTTTGTCCATGCTTTCTTAGATATTTTTATTGACGTAATTTTTACCCTAGTCTAAATTTTTGACAAATTTATACAAATATTCTTTTTCACTGCTGTGTTTACACGTTTTTGATTTATAGCCCACACAAATTTGGTTTCCAAATAAGAAACTTGCCTTATAGTGTATGTATCTTTGACATTAATGGTGTAAATATTCTATTATATTACTACTAAGTCTATTACTAAAAAAGATAATATGTTACGTGTATTATGAAAGGAAATGATTTCCATTGCACTTGTTTCCTGGTTATTGTTAATAAAATGTTGCTTCATATCAGTTGTTTGTCATTGTACTTCATTGCTTCATATCAGTTGTTTTTCCAACAGGTAATGTTTTAGTTATTACATAGTGTTTAGCTGTGTTTGATGCATGTTTTAAAGTGACGATGTGTCTGGATAATTATTAGCTGTAATATAATGCTATGAGGAGATAGTGTTTGGCTGTCTTTTTCATGTTTGGCGTTGTAATTATAATATAATCAGCTGTTCCATTGTTTGATAATCTTGATTATTTAAGAAGACATTCTTGTGAAATAAGAAGACATGGATTCTGAGATTGTAGTAAGGTTACAGTTTGGATAATATTATTTTACCCTTCGATAATTGTTACAGCCAACTATAATGAATCTGATTATCCAAAAACTGACTGAAATAGATTATGTTTATTGGAACATCATAACTGATTTTTTAGACTTTCATATTGTTCATGTTCTAAATTCAAACCGAAACACTTTATGGGGTGTTCGGATTTGTGTTTTGCAAGTGATCATATGATTCTTGCAACTTTTAGTCTCAAATAATCAGTATTAAATAATCAATATGATAATAACTGTTATGAAGCTGATTGTCAAAAGGTAGAATAAAGTCACTTATATACCCCATGTTGCTATATCCCATATATGATTTACAGGTTTCTGGTTTATTAAACATAATGAGTCTACAATTTTTGGTTGAGGTGAATCAACGCAACATTCAGACACTACAGGTATTTATTAACTAAAATGCTTATGATACTTGTTCCATTTATTTAGACCATGTTTTATCATATAACTCGAAATTACTCTTGAAACTACGCTGGTGAATTTTAGGTTCTACCAAAGTTTTTTACGGAACGGCTATACCCTGTGAATCCATGGATTTACTTAATCCATAATCGAGGAACTAAACATAAGGTTTACATAGACAAAGTTCCCGGGAAGCTTTTCAAGTTGTATTCTTATGAGTGGCGCGATTTTCTCAATGACAGTAGATACCAGAACGTGGCTTCTTTTCATTTCATTCGTGAGGAAGAGGATTGTTACTACGTAACAGCGTATGACAATGCCGGATACGAATGTAATGGATACGACCTCGCTCTGGTAGGATACAGACAACGAAGATGCTTAGTTATGTTGGAACATCTTCAACAGTCGCCGGTAAGCCGGATCATTAATCATTACATGCTATAACCTTGATGGAAATCATATATAATCTGATTATTACTTGATACTTTTTTAAAAATAATTTTGTTATGCAGCTCCTTCCTGTCCAATTCCTAATCAACACTGTGAATGACCAATTTCGCGTTCTTGTGAGCGGTGTGGTGGTAGCAACTGTGACTCACCGTCTTATTAATGAACGGGATGAAAACATACATGGGCATGTGTTTGGAGGACATGGATGGCATGAATTGGTTGAAGCTGAACAACTCCTAAATGGCACCAGATTGGTTTTCACAAACCTTCTCAACAATTCTGTTTCAATGATGCCATTTGATGCATCTGGTTTAGAGTTGCGTTCTGAAATCGCTGAACGTTTGTTTCTGAATGAGGATAAACCATTCATGAGAAACCCAATTGACGAAGGTATTTTAATTAAAGTGTATGCATAATGTTTGTATTTCATTAAAATGAATATCTTTGTATTGCCTTAGTTTTTAAATTTTTTTAATGATAATCATGTAGATGAAAGAATGAAGCACATGTGTGAATGGCAAGGCCACAGAGAGCACGATAATGAGAAGGATTGTTTTTACTCTCCAATTCTGGCCTATGTGATAATCAGATCTCGGTTGGTAAGCAACTCCTATATATATATAGATAGATTTCATTGATATGTATTTGAGTGATGTTATGAAATACTTTATGACATGAAGATAGTTATTTTGGTTATAATACATGTTTTGTTAATGCAGACCATACCACATGAGTTTGTGAAGCCAAAGAAGATGTTCCAGTACCATAATGCACTCTTGCAACACGATGGACACGGATTCTATGTCGAGTTAGAACTTGTGCACCACTCTGATAGACCTAATAGCAAGAACCATGTGAACATAAAAGCTAGATGGAAGAACATTGTTAGAACGTGCGAATGGGATGATGACAAAATGGTTCGCTTCAAGCTTGTTGAGATTGTTCAAGACGTCCGAAGAAATATCTCTAATAAGGATCCAGTGCGTATTCCTGTGTTTCACATGTGCTATGACATCTCTGGGGGCAGGTTGTTCATGTGTTTTGGTAACTACTATAAGGCTTTCTTATGACTCCAACCAATATGGGGTATCTAATGAATGACGTATGTCAACCATTGTGGTCAGAAATGCTTATAATTTGTCTTTTCAACTGCTTAGGTTTTAACTTTTGTGTTTGAACTGGTTATCAGTCGCAAACTGTGTGGAACGTTTGTGGTCTATCTTATTAGATAAAAGTTATCTTATGTCATATTATTAAAAGCATGGTAACTACAAATACCTTCTCTTTAATCTCGTTCATAAGTAGTGATATCATAAAAAGTAAAAAACAATGTAATTTACTCTTGTACTGTTAATGTCAAAGATTTTTTAGTCCATCTTCATCAAAACAGATTCAATAATGGTTAGTATTGCTTAATTGAGTAAGACTTTAGCTTATTATAAGAAATTTAATCACTTCTAATTGAGTATCGCTTTAAGTAATACTTGCACCAGATGTCTTGGCTATTTAAATTAGTAATAATCACATAATCAGTTATGTGAGTTAGGTAACTTCAGAGTAAGTATGATGCCAAACACCCCCTATGTTATCTTAGACATTAATTTCTCTTGCAGCATTCAGTTGACTACTGGTTGTGGGCGTATTTGATTGCTCCCGAATCAGAAAGGCTTCTGAAAAGTGTCGTAAGAGTTCATCGGCAGGAATCAGTCTATGTTGACTTTAGTTTGACATGTATCAACGTTTGAACTATGAACTATCAATGATTGTTTATAGTTATATACACACCACATGAGTTTTCTGATTTCTTCCTTTTATATGCGTCTGAATCATGCCTCTTTACTTGTCATTCGCTATGTTTAAATTTAGATAATCTTTTTTTGCTAAGTTGTATAATTTTTCTTAAACTATTTTCAAGTGGTAATTTCCAGTGATAATTTTAAAGTGATAATTTCGAGTGATAATTTTCTTCTTAATATATATTGCTCACATCGTAACCTAAACTCTTCTGAGATACTTAAATTGGAATAACTACTAATAGAAACAAATGGCCTGATCCGTACCTTATTTTTTGTGTACTGACCACACGATGTGTGTTTGGCACGTACAGTTGTGATATATTGACTGACTAAAGATAAAAATATAAAATCATTACATTAATGTAGATGTATTCGCTTAACGGTAACATGTAAAAAGCTTATCATATCATACTTGATAACAAATCAACATAATAAGCTTGATTTAAACTTCAGATTCTGCACTACTCACATGCTGATTCTTTAAAAAAAGTGGAGGTCTAGCGTCTAGCATCTTGCCTAAAAAACTTAATCATATACCTAATCCATTTACGTAGATCACGAGTAAAAAGGAGCACAAAATCCATTAACTAAAAAGCATAAGTTGAACCAAAAGATAGACAAAAGCTTAGATTTCCAATGTTCCACGACCATACTTAAAACAGTCGCTTGCAAACAAATTAAAGACTTGTCTGCTTGTTCACATAATCGTCGACAGATGCAGTGTCATTGTACTTGAGCCAATCGGTCGTGTCGGCAACAGCATTCTGAATTTTCTTCAAGCTCTCAGGATGCAACCTCTTCTTGACATTGTAGTCGTTTATCTTATTCTTCATGTCATATAAGCAATCCTCTAATGAATTGTGTGGATTCACTTTCTTTTTGTATTCTTGTTCCTGAACACATTCGCAAGACTTTCAACATTTTAAATCACCAACAGATATTTTATTTAACTTAATAGAATCCAAATGTCCTTTCCTACGTTGTTTGGCGCGTAGTGTAACGATTCCTAAATAATGAATAAAAAATATAATTAGTTATGAGGAAACTATAAAAGGAGAAACAATAGAAGATACCTGGTACCGTAATCAAGGCTTACAAACAATAGAAGCAAAATATGATTCATGTAACATGCAACTAATCTTTTAAGAAATTGGATGTTATTCATAGTTTAAAGTCAACTTTGGTCATAATAGTAATGTCAACGACTAAGAAAGTATTCGTTACAACTTTGTACAATATTTTTGTTGTAAATGAGTCTTTGCAATGCGCAGTTTTGATTGTTCCACGTCCATGTTGCCTAAGTTGACCAGCGGATGAGTGTTGTTTAAGTGCCTTGTAACTGAAACACCCATTGGAAGCATTGTGAGTCCTGAAATACCTGCAATAAAAAGTATGATAGAAAGAAAAGGGTATGTTAATTACAGAAACCTAGAGTTAATGTATAAAAAAAGATTAAGCAAATCAGCAAAAGTATTCCACAGCTATGAAGAAAACAAAGGATTGCCAATTACCAAACATGAGTTTTAGCTCAATACGCAATTGGAATGTTTGTGATTCATTACTTACATGTAGTATGAAGAAGCTGCTTGTTGTAAGAATAATAAGAGTTCAACACAAAGTTTCCATTTGGTCTACAGCTAAAAAGTAAAAAAAAAAAAATTAATAATAATGTAACTTACATAAAAGTGGTTGTTTATAGTAAGTGCAAATAAAGAAAATGCAAGAAAATATGAAATATGGATAGTACATACCTTTTGAGCGTTTAATCACAGACCTTGAAGAACTTCTTTATACACAACATTTATAGTAGTTTTTGATAGGTTACCATCCGCATCTGAAGATACAACCTTCAAACCTTTTTTGCTTTTCACACGTGAAAGAGCCACATACAACTGTCCATGTGTGAAAACAGGACGTGGCAAATACAATCCTACTTTGGAAAGTGACTGCCCTTGGCTCTTATTTATTGTCATGGCGAATGACACTGAAATGGGGTATTGTTTTCTCACAATCTTTAGAGGTAAACGTTTATCAGATGGACTAATTCTCAAATGTGGTATGATAACCTTACTCCCAAAATGTGTCCCATTAATGACTTGAGCTTGAATGGAAGTCCTTGATAATCGTAAAACTTGAAGTCGTGTCCCGTTACACAATCCATTAGATTGATCAATATTCCTTAGCAACATAATGGGGACACCAACTTTTAACACCAGCTTATGGTTTGGTATACCTGAGAACTTTAGTCCATTGATAAAATCAGTCGAGAAGACGGATTGATCTATTGATGTCCCGCGATCCATTTGATCAACACTATCGCAACTAAGGTAAACCATTTCCTCACCTGGAAATTCCTTAAGCAAGTGATCATTTATACTATCGACCACTTCATTGGTCGGAGCAAGAATGGCCTTTTCTTGAAAATACGACGGATCATCTTTGTTACTCACAAGGTTTGGATAGGTAAAATCTACAATAGATGTTATCGGATCAGCAACATCATGTATGAGAATATCATCCGGTATGTCTATCGAAACCTCGCCGTCGTTTGAATCTCCGACGTCCCCATCTCCTACTTTTAGTATCCATTCAGCAAAATCACGTATCTCGTTGACATCTTCAGGGCGAGATCCAACAGTTAGCCTCATGTTGGCTGTTAACTTCAGAACCGTGCAATGATCCCACAAATAGGATTGTTTCAAAGATGCAATACAATGTCTTGACGTGAACCTTTTGGAATGACTGGTAGAACTTGTCTAAAATTACCACCAAAGACCACTGTCATTCCACCAAAAGGCTTTTCGCAAGGGTCAAACCTCGTCTTACGTAGCACATCGCGCAATGACCGATCTAAAGCTTCAAAACAAAGCTTATTTGTCATTGGCGCTTCATCCCAAATAATTAGCTTGCATTTCTTTAACAATTGTGCAAGATCACTTTGAGGACAGATGCTGCAAGTAGAAGTCTCATCAATATTTATAGGAATATGGAATCTTGAATGAGCGGTCCTTCCACCGGACATCAATAAAGATGCAATACCACTTGATGCAACGTTTAAGACTATATCCCCGTTTCTTCTAATACCAGCAGCAAGGGTTTTCCATAAAAAGGTCTTGCCAGTACCACCGTATCCATATACAAAATATACACCTCCCGTACCTGTTTCAACGGATGTGATGATAGTGTCGTATACACCTTTCTGTTTGGTAGTTAAAGAAGCGTACAGGCGGACATATTCATCTTGCAATTCTTCTGGGTTATAATGCGTCTCATCATATATAAGACGATTACCGAACTCAGATACGTATCTATCATCTGGGTAAGGCATGTCAGGAAAACGTCGCAATGTTGTTCCTCTGGAACGCATAAGCTCTTCTATCCAGAACAAAGCAATGTTCTTTTTTTCATCATCACTCAGTCGCAAACCTGCATGTAATAATTGTTTTTTAGGAACTGACGTATGAACAACAGTATTAAAGCATTACAATCGGAAATAGTAAATGTCGTACCTCGTATTCCTAAAATCTGACTTCTTTTGTATTCGACGTCTTCAGCAAGCAAATGCCATGTTTCTAACCACATAGTCAAAGGTGTTTGAAGTTCCTTTTGAGAGAGCAATGTCACAAAAAGGTCACGTAGATGCTCAGCGGGTGCCCAATGGGATGCGTCTTTAATACTCTCAATGTACTCCTTATCGTCCTCTAAAAGACCCGCTGCATAGCAAGCTTCTTTGTAAGTAGGATAAACCACCTTGTCCCAAGTTCTTATTTCAGCGTGTGACCGAGGTCCTTTCTGGGAATTTAATAGCATCCTACAGTAGTAAGCTTCACCGGTTGAAATAGGAACATTATGAATTCTACCAATGGCGTAATGTTTCTTCCTGAAAGTCCACATTCTTTTCGTTGGATTCCAAACAAATTTTGTAGGAAACTCCGCATATGTAAGCGCCCTTGCCTCAGGATATTTGTCATTCATTTTCATCCAAGCATCAAACATAGATGCACCAACTGTCGGCTTGTTAATAACTGTTTCAAGATCAATGTTCTCGTCATATACAACATTCTGCTCGCCTTCAAGGTGAAAAGACAGCCTTTCAATAGCTGGTGTTCTATAGTGAACCTCAAACCCAAATATCCTCCACGCAGCCTCACAAGCCGACACATACCTGCAATCCAAGTAGGCCTTAATCTCGTCAACTGGTTTAGGAGTTTCCTGATCATCGCCCGTGGGAGCAGGTTCATACAACTGTGCTTGTACTCGATCTGGACCTTTGTTTATATACTTAAACAAATATTTGATTGATCCTGTTTGATTACACCATTCAACGTTAAGGTGGCACTGATAGCGTTTCAGAAGCGTAGCATTGTAAGGTATGACATAGCCGTTATGCAACTTGTGTCCACTCTTTTCAACATAGCTTCCGTTGTCACGTCGTCTATAAACAGGGTACCCTTCCGAGTCAACTGAACTTCGTTGCGTGAATTTTTTGGGAAAGTGTTTGGTACATTTACCATCAGTGGTGCAAACCTGATTTGGTTCATCAGGACCGCAAGGACCATGCATCATAAAATCAGAAACCAATTTGTGCAATTCGGGCTCCTCGTTTGGATCTGGTATCTCAGCAGATATGAATTTGTCGATATGCTCAACATTAGGAACCTTGTCATCCCTATGCAGAAACAAACATATATGCGCATGTGGTAGGCCTCTCTTCTGGAATTCAACGGTATATACCACTGCAAATGTTAAAAATACTGTAAGATAACAAAAATTATTGCTTTTGAAATAAATGGTATATAAAACATAAATAAAGTACCTGCTTTAATACGTCCGAACAGCTTTAATTCTTTTACATCCTTTATCAACTGATCCAACTTCATTTTAAAAACTCTACTGAGCACATCAGGACGGTCTGCAGCTGTAAGGTTGTGCTCGGCCATATAACGTTCAATTTCAGGCCATTTAGGATTACATGTTATCGTTAGAAATAAATCCGGACAACCATACCACCTACACAAAGCCATGGCATCCATATACTTTTGCTGCATGAACCTTGGTCCACCAGTAAATGAAGAAGGCAAGATGATAGGTTTTCCAAGCTGGGTAGGGTCGGTATTTCCAGATGCGATGCTTTTACGGATATTACCGTACGTATCACATCTAAGTTTTGACTGCTTGGACCGATGAAAATACAAACGTTCAGTCTCTACCATAGTGTAACCATCCACAAGAAACTGTTGAAACAACCGACCTCCACGTAAAAACAAATTCTCTTGATTCGGACGGTCTTGAATTTGATATGCAAACCACTCTTTCATAGTGACCGTTTTGTCATTCTTATCAGTGGTCGTTGGTTGGGCCGACCTTTTTATATGCGGGATTCCCAAAGTATACCCATCTTGTGCACAGGGCATCAACAAAGGGTATTGTAATGCAAGGTACATAGGATGAAAAATATTAATACGCTGCATAGGTCCATCACGTTTTTGCAAAACGATGTCCCGATCCTCTGCACAAGCATCTACGTCTCCAACAATAAGACCTGCAACTTCGTTGGAAGTTGGAAGATCGTATTGGCGTCCGTCTTTGCCCCGCTTTGCAATGAGCTTTATTTTAATATTTTGCTCGTTATCTTCTGTGTATGCCTCACGTGCCCTTCTAAATGTTTTAACCAAATCACTTGATTCATCTAAAACATCCTTAATTTGATTCATAATGTTTCGATCGATAGGTTGCTTTGATTTTGAAGGAGCAGACGTCTTAGAAGATGAGCTGCATATGAAAACAACATTTGGATTATTTGCAATTGAAAGTTCCATAAAACATGTATTTTAGTATTTCAATGTGTAGAAAATAATGGAAGTATATCTGCTATAGATGTTACCTTAACGCCTTTTCTCTATTTTCTATTTCATTTTCTGTGTCGTAGATATAGAGCTGTGCAAACTTGGGTGGAGAACCTTCTTCGGGAAGTAAGGTACCTATTTTATGGTAAGTTTGTCCATGTAACCGAAAAACGTATGGAGCACGTCCTGTCTTGTTTATTTTATCATCAACCTTCCCACCCATCGAGGTAAAAGCAAACATGCTGTTGTAGGTTCTGATGTTGTTTTTGAAATTCTGGCTTTTCGCATCGTCGTTCATGAATAAGTCAAGCAATGGTTTCGGAGTTGGCGGTGGGGCATCAAGTTTTACTTTTCCCTTTCCACAGCATATACTGTACGGTTTGTTTGCCGGATCAGCGTTTCCTGTTCTCGCTTCATGTTCCAATAACAAAGCATGACATTTTGTACACTCAAATGTAGGATCTCCATGGTCGAAGTAATCTACATAATTAAAAACAGAAGTGTGTAATAATTAACGTAATAAAAAACATATTGCTGGGGATGGTTACAAAATAAGACATGCAATTACCTTGTGATATACCGACATGTTTGTCATAAATTTTTCTTACATGGACGTCCTCATCAAGATTAAAAGAAATAGGCGTACGACTTTGTAAAGTAGGTCTCTTAGATCTTTTTTGCCTTCTTGAAGATTCGCCTACTTCGTAAGTTGAATTCTGGGTTGTTAACACAGATCTGTTGGTTGCAGAGCACGAGTTTGATTTATGTGTAGGTCGTTCATTAACGGGAGTAACACACGATGTTTGCAAAGTGACTGGAAAACCACATTATAAGAATGTTAACGACATGTTAAAAATAAAACCATGATGTTACAAATGAATATGAAAATTATAAACACTACCGTTTGAGTCATCAGTCAAGGTGGAATTGCGTTTCCTTGTTGAAACAGCTGGTGTCATTTTATCAGTACTTTTTCTAACAGAGTTTGGTGAAATTGTTGAAATATTTTCACCACCAATCGTGTTGCAGCAGAGTGACGTTTGTGAAACTATATGCAAACAAACCAATTATATTACGTTTATTATATTGATTATATACAAAGATTATAATATAAAGATAATCGAAGGAGTGGCAAAAGCATAAAATGTATTTTTCCTGAGCAATGGATTCATTCCTATTACCGTATTAAAAAATATGGACCATGTTGCAATCATATCATTAATGTGATGATTATCTCATTAGGTACTAAGCATGTAGGCAGCAAAAATATTATATAGGATGAAATAGACGTACCGCTGAGTAGCGGTGATAATATTGAATTTGTTTGTTTGGGGGAATTAGTTGTTTTCATGGCATTTTTGGGTGGTCTTCCCCTTGGTCTTGGAACAAAATCAACTGGCGAAGTTGCTGTTGGTCTTGGTGAAAATGAAATTGTGGCGGGTGTACGTGGAAGAGCTAAGTTCAATAACATGAATAAAATAATTTAGTGTACCGTGTAACACAAATACCTGCATAAGTAGTATCTAACAAAGTTGAAGTGGTTCATGTATAAATTGAAACTGTAACGTACCATTAGTCAAGTCCGATAGTGGCAGTCTTTGCTGAGATGTTTGTTGAGTCGGTGTAGAGTTAATAGACGAACCTATGAATAAAAACAATCAAATGAATAAGGTAAATAAAAGGAACAATGTAAAAAAAGTATTTATTGACGAATTATGTATAGCGCTTTTCTTTATTCATGTTATCGCAAATCACAGCATATCATTAATGTGATGATTATCTCATTAGGTACTAAGAATGTAGGCAGCAAAAATATTATATAGGATGAAATAGACGTACCGCTAAGTAACGGTGATAATATTGAATTTGTTTGTTTGGGGGAATTAGTTGTTCTCATGGCATTTTTGGGTGGTCTTCCCCTTGGTCTTGGAACAGTGTTGCAAAAATCGGCTGAGGCGGCCGATTAATCGGCGATTAATCGGCCTCGGCCTTGGAACTTGGAGGAAATTCCAAGGTAATCGGCCGATTAATCGGCCGAGGCGGCCGATTAATCGGGAAAAAATCGCAACTCGGCCCCCGACCGCCTCGGGACCGATTCACGATTTTTGCAACATTGCTTGGAACAAAATCAACTGGCGAAGTTGCTGTTGGTCTTGCTGAAAATGAAATTGTGCCGGGTGTACGTGAAAGAGCTACGTCCAATAACATGAATAAAATAATTTAGTGTACCGTGTAACACAAATACCTGCATAAGTAGTATCTAACAAAGTTGAAGTGGTTCGTGTATAAAATGAAACTGTAACCTACCATTAGTCAAGTCCGACAGTGGCAGTCTTTCCTGAGATGTTTGTTGAGTCGGTGTAGAGTTAATAGACGAACCTATGAATAAAAACAATCAAATGAATAAGGTAAATAAAATAGACAATGTAAAAAAAATATTTATTGACGAATTATGTATAGCGCTTTTCTTTATTCATGTTATCGGACATCACAAAAGATACACTAAATTTAAGGTAATCAGAAGTAGACTTTGTTAGTAACAATCAAGATACCTGAACGATTAGTTTGCAACGTTGTAGGTGTATTTGAAAAAGTCCATTGACCGAAATTTGCAATTACTTGATGACCTGAATGTTATTGATTATCAGATTATTTGAAAGCTTGTAGGCAGAATATATTAATATATAATTATACAATATATGTACCACTGAGCAGCGGTGGTAATGTAGCATTTATTTGTTTGAGAGAATGAGTTGATGTCGTGGCAGTTTGTGGTGTTGCTTTAGTAGATAACGGAGGTTGAGATGCACCTGAAATTGTTTCTAACGTATTAACACTCATAAAACTAATACCAACAAATCGTGTTACTGTTATATCCTAAAATACTCCATTCTTCTGCAGTAGAGTGAATAAAACCTTATGAAAACAAAGTTCTTAAAGACATTTATATTATATTGAAGTTTATTGCGTACCAAATGAGATGTCACGTTTTGGTGGTCTTCCCCTTGTCCTAGGAACAAAATTAAGTGACGAAGTTGTTGTTGGTCGTGCTGAAAATGAATTTGAGGCGGTTATACGTGGAAGAGCTACATGAAACATAAATAGAAGAAGTTAGTGGGCGCATAACTCAAGTGGTTTGCCTAAGTAGTATGTAACAAAGCTGAAGTGATTGTATTAAATGAAAATGTAACTAACTATTAGTCACGTCCGAAAGCGTCACCATTTGATTAGTTGTTGGTTTAGTCCGTGTAGAGTTAATAGAGGAACCTATGAATTAAAACAACCAATTGACAGATTATGTTTAGAATTTTTTTTCATTCATGTTGCCGATGATACAAAGATACACAAAATTAATTATAAACAGAAGTAGACTTTGTTATTAACAATCAACATACCTGAAGGATTGGTTTGGTGCGTTGTAGGAGTATTGGAAAAAGTCCATGGTGCAACATTTTCAATTAGTGGATCATCTAATGAATGGAAAATTATTGATCAATAACATGATGTTAAAAAGCAAATAGATATTAAAAAGTACATCATGTGAAACATGTCTGCTTACAATTTAATAGTTCCGTCAAAGGAACTCTTCTTTTACATGAAGGTGAATCTACCAACATTGGTTGTCGAACATTGTCTGATGAAACAAAAGAAGCAGATTCGAACGATGTTGAATTGCTAGGGGAGCTGGAAGTATTTTGGTCTTGATGAAATTTCTTATTCGGCAATTTTTTTGAAGATGTGCGCTTTCTTGATTTTGTTGAAGTGTTTTCATCATCCATGTTTATGTTATTGATGATTATGAGTCAAGGATGTAAATGAAAAAGGAGATATTTATATGATGAAATGAATCGTATATTAACCTCAAGTATTTTGAAAAATCGTTTGAAATTTGAAAACATTTAAGATAATAAGTGCATAAAATATTGGGTTAACAAAATTAGGAAAGGATATGATTGAGTATGGGCGTTATATAGTTTGATGCATTAACAAAATTAGGAAAGGATATGACAATAATTATGTTTTAAAAAAATATGCGATTTGATTGTAATTTGTTTTGATTTTACGGTTTATACCGAAAATATTTTATAGGAATATTAGTTAAACCATAAAGTAAAGTATTGGGAAAGGATATGACAAATAACATATGTTAGTTGTATATTTGTTATGATTAGAATTTAATTTACAACCCTTAAAAGGTGTCTCGTTATTATGTTCCTTAATTTAGAAAGGGTATACAAACATTAAAGGGGCTCTATTTTAGACAATTATATGATTGTTTATAAATTTCTAAATGATGGAGGATAAAAAATCGTTGCATATAACATATATGATTGAAGTTGTTAAGTTTGTAAAAGGAAGAGTAAAACTTGAAAAATAGAGTTGCAGGTTGTTAAAAGAAAAATCAAACGTTCTAAAGTAACTACACAAATGACATAATAAACTTTCATAATTCTTTGATATATTTACAAACATGTAAAAATACACGTTGTTGTATAAACGAAGTTTATACAAAACACTATACTAAAAAGCTATTTTTTTTTCATCGCTTCCAATGGTATCATAATTCCTGAACTCATCCGCTTGTCCAAATACGTAACGTGAGTAACCTGCAAAAAAAAACCAAGGAAAGCATGTATATGGTACATAAAAAGTGAGATATTACCTGCAAAGTAAATTAGAATTAGCAATTCAACATGTAAAAAAACAAAAAGAGAAAAACAATTGTATATCTGTGACAAAAGTATCCACAGGTATAGTCCACCAAAAATAGGAATATCCAAATAACACATTCATAATGAATGTGTCACACCATTCTTAAATATAGTCTGAGAACATTGTTTCGCACCAAAAAGCAAAGTGCAAGTGGTTAGGACTTCGCAACCATATAGAGTTACAAAAACTTGTCCAAAACCATTTATTCAAATAGAAAATGAAAATAGTTTATTATTTGGAGCTGCAGCAGACTTCAACACTTCAACACAAGCGTATTCATGGTTCCTTTTCCACCTTGATCTCGACAGCTGCCTTTTTACCAGAAGACATGCTTCCTTCTGCTTCATCTTCTGCTGCTCGCTTGCTCTTAACACCGGATTTGTCTGCATTTGTCGGGGTCATGTTCTCATCCGTCTGCGATTCCAGATCCTTGACAATATCAAATAGATGGTTAGTTTAGGTGAATTTTAGTACCATATATAACAATGGTTACATTTGATGAGTAACAAAACTTACGAATGGTGTGACAACTGGTACACTGCCACTTGTAGCTTCGTTATCCGGCTGCTGAAACAAAGTAATTAATATGTAAGCTGGGCTCGTGAAAAGTGTTGTATAATAAATAAAACAAATGTACTGACAACAGAAAATAAAGTGTTAACCACTTGCACTTTGCCTTTTTGGTGCAAATAATGTTCTCAGACTATACTAAAGAATGGTGTGACACATTCATTATGAATGTGTTATTTGGATATTTCTATTTTTGATGGGCTCGTGAAGAGTGTTGTATAATAAATAAAACAAATGTACTGACACAGAAAATAAAGTGTTACCTTGACTGGTGTTTCGGCTGCGTGCAGTGATTCAATAATTGCCGGATCCGCAGACATACGCAAAACATTAAACACAGGCAACAACTTTGTAGCATTGAATTTATCCATGAATACCTTAAAGGCAAACTTGGTACCAACAATTTTTGTAATCTCAGGCGGCACAAATTCGTTATCAGTCTGTTACACATGTATTAATTATAATGTATTATTTTCTGCATAAGTTTATAAATTTTAGGACAAAGTGAATCAACATTATTCTAAGGGTGTGAATGTACCTTCCCGTATTTGTCACACAGCTGGTAAGCGGATCTATCAGCGATCGCTTGCACCTCATCGTTAAAGAGGGACAAAGAGCATGTCCCCGTTGCATCTCGAACACGTATCTGAAGACGGAACCTAAATAGAACAATCTATTAGGTGATACATTGAAATTAACTTTACATCTAAAATGAATTAATTCTAAGGTAACCAATACTCACACTGATTTTAGGCTTTGTACAACATTATTGCATTTAGTGCAATACCATTCGGTGGGCCCACCAACATGTTTTTTCGGGGTTTCCGATTCCACATCTACTATGTCACTTGCCTTAACAACCTTCTTTTTGCATTTGCCACAACCGAGGTACCACCACCCCTCTTCTTCATTTATTGCACAGATAGTGCCCACAATCACAGAAGGGTTACCCTAATGATAAATAAAAAATAATGAAATTCGAACAAAATAAAAGAAAATATAAGTTATAGTAACAAATCCAGGTATGGGGGATGTACTCATGTACCTGTGGTACATCCAAGAGCTCGACAATGTGTCTCATTGTAGCAGAAGTGGTAAAATCTTCTTTTGTCGAGTTCCTAGAGGCGGTGGAGATGCGAGAGGATGTATTTTGAGTCATTTCATCTACCTTTGTAGCAAGCATCCTATATATGAAATGTATTTTTATAGTCAATCAACACTTGGACACATCCTTTTTGAAAAATACATATGCCACAAAGTGAAAGAATAGCCAATAAATAATCGATTAAGTATTTAGTACATACCCTTGTCTAAACTCCTCAACATATTTGAATTCAGATGCTGTGATAGGTTCTTTTCCGTTAAAAAGGAATAACCTTGTTGCATTGTAACCATTTTGCACTCCCATTTTGCCTATGTAAATCAAGCCATTATATTGTTAGGCGTAAAAAAACTGTGAATAAAATGAAACACTAAATTTACCACTTATATTATAATTTAAAAACTTACCGTCCCACATTTTCATCATGCCAAGATGAAGGACAGCAATAATCCTTGAATGGTTATCAAATTTCTGTAGAAAGTCAGAGAATTGTTGCGCAGATGCTCCCCAAAGAGTGCACCTAATTTCAGTGCCCCTGCAACAATAAATAAAGTGGTCAAAATGTAATGACTTTAAAATGAAAATGTATTCGGCAACGTTTCATGTTCTATAATATAGAATTACTCTGCATCAAGAAGAGTGATAGGTTTCTTCTTCCCAGCTTTGCCATTCTTGTCATAGCAATCAAGATCATCGCAAGCAATCACCTGGCCTATTACATCTGGTGAAGGAACAAACAAATGACAAAAATTGTATCAGTTTCAATTTATTACGCTCTGGTCTACCATTAGAATTTACCATAACGCACAAATGTACTTACCAAACTGGCCGTCCTCCTCAACTCCTAGATTTGTTATGGTTTTAAAGGATCTAAAATCAAAACCATACATCGAACCAGTAAAGTCATTTTTCAACAATTGTATTGGCTAAGAAGCTTAGCCGGAGCCCGTTTTTCACCATCCTGTATTTTGGCTGAATCTCACCCAGCACGTAACGACTTATTGTAACTGCCGTACCCTCTTCAAGTTGATGTTTGAAAGTATCAACCTGTTTCATCCTAACCTGGGCCTGAATTCTTGTATTCTGTTTATCGCAAAAATGAATGACTTTAATTATTTATACTTATAAATTATACTAATTTAAATGTATGTATGAACCAAAACTAAATGACTTGCCTGCTCATCCATTACGATAAGCTCCAAATTGTTGACGTGGGGTTTGCCAAATACCGGTTGCATCCAAGCGCGCAGAACTCTTACGCGCAGTTTGACATTGTCCTTAACAGGCGAAAGATCTTTGATGTAGCCTGACACGAATTGAGCCATGGTTTTTTTATATGTGCTGTAAATTGTAGAAAGAAAGATGTGAGGCTTTAGGTTAAATTTCTTAAAGCTTATATAGACAAATTCATAAAATTAGGGTTATGATTTTTTAGAAGGCTGTTAATGCCATGATTCAATCCAACCCAAAAATAAAGCAAATCATTTAAAAAAATAAATTCGTATGTTTCAAAAAGGCTGTATTCCTAAAATAATTTTTGACATTTTAATTGGACCAAAATCAATCCTAATTAGCTGACTTTCTAATGAACCATGGTTCTATATCAGACGATCGGTTATGAAACATACAATAGTTAGAATAAGGTACATTAGCCCTAAAATCATTAACCCTAAATTGAAACATACACATGAACATCATTAGGCCTAAAATTACAAAGATTGGGACTAAAATCATTAAAGAATAAGGTGTATAACATCTAATAAAGTAGTAGAATTAGTAAAAATGATAAAGAAAGAAACTTACAATCAAAACCCAAAATAGACCCGCATCGAATAAGAATCATTGCACAGTTTAGGGTTCTTCCAACAAAGAAACTCACAATCGAATCCCAAAATAGTCTTTGACTAAAATGATTAAACATAACCGACTTTAAAGAGGAGCGTGTAAAATTGATTGTCTCATTAATGGTGATTCAAGAGAGGAGCGTGTATGGTGATGTTATTTACATAAATAACATTTGGATAGCTTTGGAAAGCTTTGGAAGCGTGTCAAGTTTTTGGAATGTTGGTTTATTATAAAGTTATAGAGCGTGTGATTGTATCTGCTTTGTATGGGTTGTACATATTTGGTGCATTTATTATTTATTGACCAATAGGAAAGAAGACATGTCAGCGCATTAATTATTTTTCTTGCTTAATGGGCTTGTACATTATTGAGGTTTATTATATTAAATAGATGAGAAAGGAACTTAAAATAAGAAATATGATAAATAAGTATATATATATTCAGAAAGACGACTAGAATTAGACGCATCTATATTCATTTACATGCATACTAATATATTTTTAGCCCGAAATTAAATGCATTTCATCAAATTAGATGAATCATATGTATTTCCGTCTTCCAAATGTTAAATGTGTTTCTAGTATTACTTTGCATCATTTTCAAGATATATTTAAACGAATAGAGATATATCTATTTCAAATCGATAACCGAAATAAAAATGGCGAGCATGTTGAAGTAAAAGTTTACTTCTACTCCGGACAAGCGAGATGAATCCTTCGGAATTTGGATTGGTCCTTCGGATTCGGGGTGATCCTTGTTGGTAGTTGATTGCTTCGGATATCTGCAAAACAGGTACGTCCGTTAGTCTCGCCCCGGGAATGTATCCCAGGACCAACCTCCGGCGTGAGAGTAAGTATATGTTCTTAGAGAAAGAAAGTATATGTAAAGTTAGAGAGTGAGAGAATTAGTTAACCTTTAAGTGAAGATTTCCTCTCTATTTATAGGCCTCCAATATGTAGTGTCAGGCTGGTTTGTACTTAGTTCCTTAATGTTTGCTAATTTATGCTCCATTACCATATACTTGGCGTACTTGTTTGTACTTTGGTTCATGTACTTACTGGTTTATCCAAACAGTCCTGATCTCCGGAGGGTTGAGGTCATGCGGACATTCCCAACCCTTCGGATATTGGTCTGTCTCGTTTAAATACATTTGTGTATGCCTTGTTTTTTGACATAGAGCCGGAAGGTATTTAATTGCATGGCCTAAATCCGGAGGGTACATACGCCAACATGTCCCCCCCAGTATCATAGTATTGGTTATGCCAATGGTGTGATACTTAGTTTATTTTTGTAATTTTTCGGAGCGCGAGTCGTAGCTTCGTCGTTTGCTAGAGTCGTGTACAAAGTGCCAAAAGTAATTAATGTGTCGTTTAAGGTGCGCCGTCGTTTTTTACTGCGTCCTCTGGATTGGGACACGTGTATGTTCTTCCTATTATACGGTTTAGATGGAGACACGTCTGTCCTACGGGTGACGTATCGTTTCGCGCCCAATTTTTACCGCCTATAAATAGTCCCTTTTTCCTCATTTTCACCACTGTAAATTTTCTTCTCCACACACACAGACTTCTGACACATTCTATATCTTCCGTATTCCGAACGATTATTCTCATCGTCTTTGAGGTACGTCCTAGTCCGTTTAGTTTTTTGTTGTTTGGCTATACTCTTCCTTACCGGACTCATTATGTCGGAATCTATTGCGTCGTTTGAGTATGAGGACGTATCCATGCCGGAGGGTTCACATGTTAAGAAGGATATACGTCTGAGGCCGTCTACGATGGACGAAGGTGAAGTACTCGTCGTAGTGGAGACTTTTGGGATACCGAAGGATTTACATCCGAGGGTACCTCCGTCAGGCATGACGATGGATCGATTACCTGCGGATGCCATTGGTTTATACGCAGAGTATTTCTTTGACGGAGGCCTTACCGTCCCTTTTTCTACTTTTCTCTTAGATGTTATTAAATACTTTAAGATTCATATATCTTAGTTGGTTCCGTTGGGTATGCATCGTGCTACCCTTTTTGAGGTGTATTGCCGGAGCATGCACATTCCTCCTACTACTCCTTTGTTTCGTGTCTTTTATAAACTCAGCAAACAAGGTTGCTGGTTTTCCTTCGAAAAACGTGTGCACAAAGATAGAAAAATTTGTTTCGGGGAATTTCCTTCCTGTCTGAAGGGTTGGAAATATCACTTTTTCTTGATTGATAGGAGAGCCATTCCCTTTGCTATGCCTTGGAGGCATTCGGATTCGGATGTGTCTGATCCGTTTCCCAAGAGGAGTGAGTAGGATGCTGCTCATGCCGAAAGGCTGGCCGAGACGATCATTGAGCCATGCCAAGTTCCCCAGTCATTCTTATATGCTCTGGGTCTATCGGATCATTAGGAATTTACCGGCTTCCGTCCGGCTTTGAGGGATGAGCAGGGGAGGGGTATAGCCTTTGTTATAAATATAAATTTTTAAGTT
Organism: Artemisia argyi; assembly: GCA_030686995.1. NCBI lineage: Eukaryota > Viridiplantae > Streptophyta > Magnoliopsida > Asterales > Asteraceae > Artemisia > Artemisia argyi. Next base: position 155,978,478 of record CM060690.1, on the reverse strand, counting down.
GTGCATCTTTTTTCACTTTTAACGATAGGTTTTGTTTGTTCGCAGGTGTAACCATGTCGAGTTACTTGAAGAAACCACATCTTCGAAAGACGGTGAATGTGGTAAAGGGGGACCCACTTCCGCAGGGGCAAGGACGCGAGATGCATACTACTCGCCCTCTAGCCTCCAATGCTGAAGTTCCAGAGAAGGATGAGGAGCTGAAGAGGGTCGAGGTTCCGGATGACCGGGTGCTGGCTGCCAAAGACAAAAAGAAGGAGCAAGCAGCAAAGCTGGGTTCTAAGAAACCTCCGGCGAAGAGAGCCGGAGGGAGCATCTCTTCTAAGGTTCACAAGAGGCACAAGCAGTCTGCTGACAATGTCATTGATCTAGATGCTGCAGAAGGGGTTGAGGAGCCGGAGCCAATCCGCTCGGTGCACCCGAAAGATATCCCAACTGGTATGCCTTAGTGAATAATATGTCCATAGTTTTTTCCTTGATTTGTTTTTACCATTTATTGATGAAGGTTCTTTATTTTCAGGGAGTTCGAAGGGTGCCTCCCAGCGTCCGGGAAAGGGGGTTTTGATGGACGAGGAGGATGTTGAGGTGGATATAGAGGGGGACGATGAGGATGATGATACCTTCGTCCCTGCATGGGTGGTGAAGAGGGGGACTCGCATGAATAATGCGAATGTCTGCCGGGACATGATGATCAATTTGGCCACCCCGGGTGAGGAGAGGTATTTGGATGGTCAGGATGATTGTGAGGCTATCCGAAGGTCTTGGTTACTGTTGGGCAAAAATGTTACGGCTCAGGCGGATGTCATTTTCCGTTTTGAGTCTCTTCAACGTGAGCATCAGAAGTTGTCTGAAACTCACAAGGTGTGTGATCAAACCTTGGATGATAAGTGTAAGAGGTTCGATGAGATGGCTGAGGAGTTGAAGGATCTGAAGGTCAAGCATGCAGAGTGTGCTACGGTGAATCCGGAGGGGATTCAAAAGTTGCGTGCTGAGAATGCTAGTTTGGAAGACAGGGTCTCTCAACTCGAAGTGGAGAAAGAAGAGTGGAGGAAGGTTTCAGGGGAGCAGGCTGAGAAGATCAAGTTATTGGAGGGTCATTTGTCTGATGCCAAGTTGAAGCTGGCCGATGAAGAGAAAGCTTACAAGGAGCTTTACCAAGAGAAGCAAGAAATTTCTATAGCTGCCGGTAATGCCGAAGTGGAGAGGAATCGTATTATCAACGAGTTCATTCCGGAGGCTATTCATCATTTTCTTGGTAGTCATGAGTTCCGGACAGCATTGGCAGAACCTTTTAACTTGTATTATCAGTCTAGGCTGATAGATGGGGCTGGGTTATTTGAAGAGCCGGAGAAGGCGGCTAAGCTGTTAGGAGAAGTCGAAGGGATGGATTTTGAGGCCGATGACAAATACCGTTCATTATATGATCAGGCCCTCTCCCAGGACTACCCTTTCATCCAAAAAATCCGCCAGACCATTTACCGAAAGTTTGATGAGCTGATTGTGTAACCACCGGTAAATTTTCACTTAAATTAAACTAATACTTAACCATTTCTTACATCTATTTTTTTTTTAAAACTAATCACAACAATCAACTATGATATGACGTAACTCATATTTTAAGTAAACGAGTTCACTTAGTTTTGTTTTGAATAAATATTTTTATATGTCAAGTACCAAAGTTTTTAATTTCTTATTTACCACTTTACGTTATATAATACTTAACGTTCAAACTAAACACTAGCCATTTAGAGTTTTAACGAAACTTTTCCAGTTATTAAATTAACTATTAACTTCTATTTATTATCACTATAAATTTTTAGTTTAAATAACGTTAAACACTCTGATAAACCCACGGCTCATTTTAAATATAAAAATTGAGTATGTCAATTAATCTTAACATTTTTATAAACTCTATATTCTTACGTCAACCGGTTTTAAATTTTGTGACTTAAACAACTTAACGCTAGTAATTACCGGGATCAAACTATACTCTCTAAACATTAAACTAATAAATATTGTTACAAAAGTAATGTATCCATGTTCTTAGGCCACGTTAACTACATATTATAAATAGAAAATGAGTGTCTCATAATCAAGCAACATAACAATGTCAAAATATCACACTTTCCCTCCAATTTTAATAAACTTGCACTATATATATGTTACTAATAATTGTTCGTGCAGAAAACGGAAATAAAATAAATCTAACAATGCAAACTCCTAACAAGTCACTACTTAAATTACGCATCATCATCTACAACTCTTAGTCAAATTTAGCAAACTAAGCTTATGTGGTTCCTTAATAACCATTCGAATTACAAGAATTAAATTTGAGCAAGTATATTACAAGAAGTATTTCATCTTAACACCATTCAAAGCAATGACCTGAAGCATGGCCATCTTGTGAACACGTCACCTTGTCCCTTAGGATTTCTACCATGGTCAAGGTTAGTCAGTAAAATTTCTGGCTAAAATTCGAAAACCATGCATCACTTTCATCTCCATCACATGTCACCTTATAAACCTCAAGCTGCACCTCATCATCTCTAACATGATGAGCTAGTCACTCTTGAAGCCTAGCTTCTCTATAAATAACGAGCCCCAATCCCTCATTCTTACTCACATTCACTCGAAAACACACCACACAATCACACTCTCAAATACTTTCTGATCTTGAGGTCCAAATAGAAGTAGAAGAAAGTTATATAGAGTTAGAAGCTTGGAAGCTTTGGTTACAACTTGAAGGTTCATTGTGTCGAGTTCTTTTCATAACGAGCATATCAATTTCTGTAAGTCTCTAATCACTTACAATCTCTTTTACTCATGTAGATAACACATAAAATATAATACCAAGCAAGTGCCAATTTGAAACCAAGGTCAAATGCTTGTTTCCTTTTTCTTCCTGTTTTAACAAGACAAACAAACACCCTCTCTGTTATATGAGCATATATAAACTTAACAACTAATTAGGAGTAATAAAAACGAGAATCTGGGCTTTTGAATCACCCAAAACGAGTACACGAGTCAAAAGATACGGCCACATGCTTTCCTGACTGATATATGCCTAAGTTAGCTATTGCCAAAAGACTCTTATTCATTAACCATTAATCACTGCGGTGAACGCGAATATAATGAATAGATCTATTTAAGGTTTGACAGCCTGTCCCATTAATACTTGACGGAATGTCATTATGCATGTGGTTAGTCGTATTAGTCGTGATAATTATATTTGAGTAAAAATAGGAACTGGCAAATCACCTATTACACGAGGGTAAATTTATCATTGATTTGATATACACCCGCCGTTTACGGTATTTGTTAACGTTTGCGTGTCATGAGACTTAGTGCAATATATGAACTGCAATATCAATGTTTTCAAACTGATTGTATTTTCCAATACAATCTTACTTGTGTATCAAAATGATTATTAAATTCAAACTCTATGATTTCACTCAACATTTTGTTGACTTTTAAGCATGTATCTCAGGTATTTAGCAGGGGAAGCAAGCATGGAACGGGCGGCAAAAATCTTCAAAATATGTTTTCTTTATTTCAATAATGATGTAAAATAAATGATGTTTGATTTAGTTCAAAACATCAAGCTTTTTAATAATACTCTGATAAGGACCTATTGTATTTCAATTTTTTATAAATGAAATTATGTTTTAAAACATCTCTTTCGAGCCGTTTTCTATCATTATGACTTCGATCCTCACCGTAACACCCTAATTACTATTCCGCTGTCGCATTTCAAATTAGGGGCTGTTACAGATTGGTATCAGAGCCATAGTTATATAGAACCAAATGTTTTCAAACATTGAACTATAACCACACTTTCAAATAAATTAAATTTTCATCATATAAATTTTTGCCCGACGTACCTGCTTGCTACAGTACTCCGTAAGTTAATCATTAAGCTATGATATTTTGATTTTTATATGTTAGAATTTTGTATTCTTTGATGATAATAAATTCTTATTCTGCGCTATTTATGAATTGTTACAGTATTATTTCAAAATGAGTATGTTCGACTCCGACTCTGATATTTCCGTCGCATCCGTTACTTCGCCTGTTTATCATTCTACTTTTGTACCTGACGTTGTTTCCCAAGAAACAGAACCCTACGAGCAAGACGAAATTGCTACAACACTTGAAGATCCCGATGTTTTTGTTTTACCGACACATACACCATTACCACGTCATGATTTTGATTCATATGCACCAGATCACCTACTTAATCTTTTTAGCCAAACTTACCCATATACTTTTCACCCAAGAGAACAAATTCCTGAGGAAGATATACCTACATCCAGCCGCCTTCGTATTTCTGATTCTATTTCTCCATTTTCACCATCATTACCCTATCCGCCTGGTTTTACTCCCCCAGCTCATATCAATGAAACTGGTGAGAGTGCTAGGATGGAAATTCCCTCTACCCTTTCACCTTCTGTAGTAGTGACGCGATTGGAGCATCATGAAGATCAGATAGACTCACTTTTTCCGATGATTGATTATTCATCTTTCGATCATTCAGATACTACCCACAACACCTTACATAACCTTATAGCCGATAGGATAGAGTTGCAGCAGGGGTTAGCTCAGATACATTCGGATATCTCTGAGACACGTTCTTTCGCGATATCATTGCGAAGAGAGGGACAGAACCGTACTTGGGAAGCCCAGCTTGCACACCGAAGAGCAGATACATTGGAAAACATCGTAGGAGATATGAAGATCCAACATCATACCGAGATGCAAGAGCTCCGAACTCAGATCTTAGAGATGGGAGGACATGTGGACATACCTAATCATTAGAGGCAGTTAGTATTTGTACTAGTAATAAGGCATTCAAGCCTGCCGCATGTGGCATTTAATAAGCTTGTATCGTTTTGTTATAATAACTCAACTGATTAAGTTATTAATGTTATGCTGTTGGTTTTGATATTACTATATACAAATGTTAACTTATGCTTATGGTTGTTCATGTGTATTATAAATGCATCTAACATATCGGAATGATTATGACTGTTGTATCAAAATAAAAACTACATATGATGCCCAATTATTATTAAGACTCATAATTATTTATTTCCCTACTTCACAAGAACCTTTAAACAAGTGGTTGTTTAAAATTCTAAATGTTATATTTTTGTATTATTAATAGAAAAATGGAGGCAAGTAGCGAAAACTCTAACCCGGAAGTGATCATGACCCCCACTGAGGTTCAAAGAATGATTGCTGAGGGAATATCTGCAGCTCGTGAAGCGGATCGTTTGAATAATACCAATGTTGCAAATCGTGAAGCTAATACAATTACTCCACGTAATTGTACTTACAAGGATTTCATGACTTGCAAGCCAACAAACTTCAAAGGAATTGAAGGAGTGACTGAAATGGCACATTGGTTTGAGCATACTGAGACAGTCTTCAAGAGGAGTGGTTGTCCTGAGAATAGCAAAGTTACCTTTGCTACAGGAACTCTTCAAGGAGAAGCACTGTCGTGGTGGAACACTACTGCGAATGCTACGGGTCCAGATGAAGCTTTCAGACTTTCGTGGAATGAGTTGAAAAATAAAATGTTGAAGAAGTATTGTCCAAGGACAGAGATTCGAAAACTGGAGGATGAATTTCATCAGCTAGTTGTAAGGTACAATGACTTGAAGACATACGACAGAAAGTTTCTGGAGTTGTCGGTGTTGTGCCCAACTATAGTACCCGATGTTGAACAAGCATTGGAGAAATACGTGGAGGGACTGCCACCATCCATTGAAGGAGATGTTACCTCATCGAATCCAAAGACAGTAGAAGAAGCTATGGAGCTTGCACAGAGATTGTTAACCCGGGTGATCAAAAGAGGTTCTACCTCTGTGATCAATGAGCATAAGAGAAGTGCTGATAACCGTGGGAGTAACAATAGCAACAACCGCAGCTACAACAACAGTTACAGTGGTAACCGGAGCTACAACAACAACAACAATCAAAGCAGCAACCGTAGCAGAGATCAACAACAGAACCGTAGTAATCATCATCAGCAACAAAATAGTAGGCAAGAAGCTACCAGAGCTTATGCAGCAGTACCTGCAGAAAGTAAAGGTTATGCCGGAACTCTACCCCCATGTAACAAGTGCAACATGCATCATACTGGAGCATGTAAGGTTGCTTGTGGCAACTGTAGAAGAATTGGTCATATGACAAGGGACTGTTGAGCGACTGGAGCCAACACACAACCGATAGCAGTAAAGTGCCATGGTTGTGGAGAAGTTGGACATTACAAACCTCAATGTCCGAAAATTGCCAATAATGTTGCCCGAGGAAGAGCGTATGTACTTGGAGATGGGAACACAACGCAGAATTCTGATGTTGTTACTGGTACGTTCCTATTAAATCAACAAGATGCTAAGATATTATTTGATTCAGGAGCGGATAAAAGTTTTGTGTCTACTTCGTTTGCCGCAATTCTAAATATTACTCCTGTAGAATTAGATACTATCTATGAAATAGAATTAGCAGATGGAAATATTTTAAGTACCAATACCCTAATCGAAAACTGCACCTTAACCCTTTTAAATAAATCTTTTCCTATCAATCTTATGCCCATCCAATTGGGAAGTTTTGATGTCATCATTGGTATGGATTGGTTATCTAAACACCGTGCCAGAATAATTTGTGACGAGAAAATCATCCAAATTCCATTCGACGGTGAAACCTTAATCATCCAAGGTGATAAACCTAAAACTTCTTTCAATATTATTTCGTACGCCAAGACGATGAAATACATAAGCAAAGGATGCCATGTATTTCAAATCCAAGTAACGGGAGGAGAAACAAAAGAAAAGAAGAAACAACTTGATGAAGTGTCAGTTGTAAGAGAATTTTCTGATGTATTTCCCGAAGACTTACCTGGAATCCCACCAACCCACAAGTAGAATTCCGAATCGATTTAGTGCCTGGAGCAGCACCAGTTGCAAAAGCACCATATCGATTAGCACCCTCCAAAATGAAAGAATTATCTGAACAGTTGAAAGAACTATCAGATAAAGGTTTCATTCAACCAAGTTCATCCCCTTGGGGAGCACCAATCCTATTCGTCAAAAAGAAAGATGGAACGTTCTGAATGTGTATCGATTACAGAGAGTTGAACAAACTCACGGTGAAGAATCGATATCCATTGCCAAGGATCGACGATCTATTTGACCAATTACAAGGATCAAGTGTTTACTCAAAAATCGATCTAAGATCAGGATATCATCAATTAAGAGTTAGGGAAGAGGACATTCCCAAGATAGCTTTTCGAACACGATACGGACATTATGAATTTCAGGTGATGTCATTTGGTCTTACCAATGCACTAGCTGTATTCATGGATTTAATGAACCGAGTATGCAAACCATACTTGGATAAATTCGTTATTGTGTTCATTGATGATATTTTAATCTATTCACGCAATAAAGAAGAACATGCCGAACACTTAAGGACTATTTTAGAGTTACTTAAGAAGGAAAAGTTGTACGCCAAGTTTTCCAAATGTGATTTTTGGATTTCTACCGTTCAGTTTTTAGGCCATATCATCAACAACAAAGGTATCCATGTAGATCCCGCGAAGATAGAAGCAGTTAAAGGTTGGACGTCACCCACCTCCCCAACCGAGATTCGTCAATTCTTAGGTCTCGCTGGTTATTACCGAAGATTTATAGAAGGTTTTTCAAAGATTGCAAAACCATTGACGGAACTAACTCAGAAGAACAAGAAGTATAACTGGGAAGAGAAGCAAGAGTCAGCATTTCAACTGCTGAAACAGAAGCTTTGTGAAGCACCAATATTAGCATTACCGGAAGGCAATGAGGACTTTGTAGTGTATTGTGACGCATCTCATCATGGTTTAGGTGCGGTACTAATGCAAAGAGACAAAGTTATAGCCTATGCTTCATGACAGCTGAAGAAGAATGAAGAAAACTACACTACTCATGATCTAGAATTAGGAGCAGTAGTTTTTGCTCTTAGGCTATGGAGACATTACCTATATGGTACAAAGTGTACGGTTTTCACTGATCACAAGAGTCTACAGCATATCCTAGATCAGAAGGAGCTAAACATGAGGCAAAGAAGATGGTTAGAATTACTCAATGACTACGACTGTGAAATTCGTTACCATCCTGGTAAAGCGATTGTAGTAGCCGATGCGTTGAGTAGAAAAGATAGAATTAAACCTCTTAGAGTTCGATCTCTAGGAATGACAATTCATTCGCCACTTCCTGCTCAAATCATCAAAGCTCAAATGGAAGCTTTACAAGAAGAAAACCGGCAATATGAGAAAATTGACAGAAGGTCAAACCTGGAAGATCAGGTTGACAGAATGCCAAATAATGAAAAAGAATTTGTGAGAAGAAATGATGGAATGTTATGTTTTAAGGAAAGATATTGGATTCCTCTATTTGGAGGTATTCGAGACCTTATCATGCATGAATCACATAAATCCAAATATTCTGTTCATCCCGGCTCCAATAAGATGTACCAAGATATTAAGAAGAATTATTGGTGGCCAAATATGAAAGCTGATATCGCCGAGTACGTTGATAAATGTTTAACCTGCTCTAGAGTAAAAGCAGAGACTCAGAAACCATCAGGATTACTCGTGCAACCAGAAATTCCGGTTTGGAAATGGGAACAAATCACAATGGATTTTATTACCAAATTACCAAAGACTTCGACCGGATTAGACACAATCTGGGTTATCATCGATCGGTTAACCAAGTCTGCACATTTTCTACCAATCAAGGAAACTGACGAGATGGAAACACTCGCTCAGTTGTATTTTAAGGAAATTGTGATTAGACATGGGGTACCGATATCTATTATTTCTGATAGAGATAGCCGATTCACCTCAAGATTTTGGGAATCGCTACAGAAATCTCTTGGTACTAGGTTAGATATGAGCACTGCTTATCATCCGCAAACCGATGGACAAAGTGAGAGAACAATCCAAACCTTGGAAGACATGCTCCGAGCATGTGTGATTGATTTCGGAAAAGGTTGGGATAGACACTTGCCGTTAGTTGAATTCTCGTACAATAACAGCTACCATGCCAGCATAAAGGCTGCACCTTTTGAGGCACTGTACGAAAGGAAGTGCAGATCACCAATCTGTTGGACAGAAGTTGGTGATATGCAACTTACCGGACCGGAGCTAATACATGATACTACTGAGAAGATATTCCAAATCAAGCAACGCTTGCAAGCTGCTCGTGACAGACAGAAAAGTTATGCTGATGTCAGGAGAAAGCCTATGGAATTTCAAGTAGGAGACAAAGTCATGTTGAAGGTTTCGCCATGGAAAGGAATGATTCGCTTTGGAAGACGTGGAAAGTTAAATCCGAGGTATATTGGACCTTTCAAAATTCTGGAGAGAATTGGTTCAGTTGCTTATAAGTTAGAACTTCCGGATGAACTTAGTAGGGTACACCCTACGTTTCACGTATCCCAACTCAAGAAATGTTTGTCAGACGAAACTCTCGTCATTCCACTAAAAGAGATTAGATTGGACGACAAACTAGTGTTCACAGAAGAGCCTGTGGAAATAATGGATAGAGAGATAAAACAACTCAAATAGAATTGTATCCCCATTGTAAAAGTAAGATGGGACTCTAAGCGAGGACCGACTTATACATGGGAAAGAGAAGATAGATTCCGTGAGAAATATCCGCACTTATTTTCTTAGAACGCACTTGTTAGATTTCTTAAAATCGAATTTCGGGACGAAATTCAGAATGACAAGTGGGTACTGTAGAACCCTGTAAAAATTTCTTGTAATTAAATCATTAATAAATATATATAATCCTTCGTTATTGTTTCTAATTCCCATTTTCTCGGAAAAATTTAAAATTTTTCTTATTATATTATTTTGGCGATTTTCACAAAATAATATAATTCACGAAATGACGGAATTAATCCTCGACACGTACACGAAACTTAAACTTTTCATTTAATCTTAAACCTAAATCCTAATCCTAACTATATTTATTAAATATAATTAAAATTTACTAATTACTTAATTAACACAACCGGACCCTTAATAACTTTCGGCCCACACTATTCCTAAGCCAACGACACAAAAGCCCAAAATCCAATTTGTTTGTTTTCATCCGATCGACATAACCAAACTACCTCCAAATCGCATCGTTTATTCCCAAATCTTGCACACGACCTATATATTTTATTTTCTCATCTCGTTAACCTACTAGCCAACAATTAATGTGTCAAGTCTCACGTTCCTACGTTGAGTGTTGATACGTTTTTAAGAGGCAAAGCATTCGACATTAGCAAACCCAAATCCATTTAGAATATATTCAAAACTTAACCGTTTTGAATCTAGTTTGTTTCTAAACGTTCCTAATATTATTCCTAAGATAATTATAAGCTCAAATGTTAAAGATGATCATGTATGTTCAAGTTGTACACGATTTTGTAAATCGTATACTTGGAAATATACTTGGTCGACATAGGGCATGATTCACCCAACACCCTCCTCTTTTTGTGCTCTCACAAACCACCCTAAAACATTATAAAACTAACTAGTATCTCAGCTATCCTGACATGCAATAGTGTATGAAGAATTCTCATTGAAATTTTCCACTAAACGATATATATATTTGTAATATATGTACGTTCATTGCATGCATACTCTCATAATCTTTCACACACTTATTCACTGAAATAAAATAGTATTCGAACCATTCTCAAGGCTTACAAGTCGAGTAGTATTGCATTGGAAACAAAGAAAGGATATCGGGTTTGAAATATTATATAACGTTTGGGTTATATAGCTTTGACGTGATTTCTTGTGTTCCTTTTCTACCTATCTCGACTCTAGATCACCTTTAAGGTGTTTGTAAGTTCCCTACACTTGTTTTTGATCCATATCATACGTATTTATATAATCATGCATTTTGTGATTTTTGTTTTGAACATCTACACTTTGCACGTTTAATTCACATATATATTTGTTCTTAGTACACGAAATGTGATTAGCCTCTATCTTGGAAGGCTTAGGAATCACGTAGCACACACCATTCACTTTAGTTGTAACGTTATACTCATTTCATGCATCCATTTTAAATTAGCATCCATCGATTTAAAATTTGTATAACACTTAGTAAAATTCACAAGTTTTCAACATATATATATCGACCCAACCATGTCACAAAACCAACGTATAACTCAACATTTCATTTAACGATAGTACCATATTTTTTCACGACGCCATAAACCACCTAGCAAACTAACATTTTCATGTAAACAACTTGTAAAAATAATCACGTTTTGACAACACAATCGAACCATTTTGAATCTACACAAACCGGATTTCAAACTAAACTTTATTAATAAAAACCTTATATTTTCGATTGGGCTTAACTAAAGCCCATTAAGAAATTAAAATCCGTAAGCCCACTGGGCCTATAAGAAATGTTTTTAGAATCATAAAAATGACCCAAAGCCAAGCCCAAAACTTTTTCCATGCCCTCGCCTCCAAAACTCTTAACGGGCCTTTAATTGAATCGTTAAGTGGCCCATAAGCTAAAAATTAAGCTTTTGAATAAATAAGCAGTTAAAATAAGCTTGGTACTTAATAAATAAGCTTCGGAAATTTTTAGAAAAGTTTCATAATCATTTTTGTAAAAATTGGACTAAAAATGTAACGCGACGACACCTAGAAGGACTAAATGTGTAAATATTGAAAATCAAGGAGTAAACCTGTAAATATAGAAATCTAAGGTTAAAATGTTATAAAAATTAATATTAGAAGGTTTGTATTGATTATTGGACAAAGTAGAGGACTATAGTTGAAAAATATATAAAAAGGACTAACGGTGTAACGCAAGTATCGTTAGTGTAAAAATGGTAAAATTGGAAAAGGAGACAAAGACTAAACGTAACTTATTTATCATTCTTATTTATTTTCTATTTTCATCAATTTATTTCATATCATGTTTAAGCTTTATTTTTATTTATATATATATATATTTAACTTAACGATAATAATATATATAACGATATTTTAAAAAAATTAAGAATTTATTTACGATTAAAAAGGAAAAACTACGATGGATAATTTTAAAAATCATATTTTGTCATATCATGCATATCACAATATTTTCACTGCACATCCACTTAATCGTCATAACGAATATCTAATATTCGTTATTTTCTTTATAATTACCGAATAGTTTTTGGTCAAGTTCTTAGTTAAATTTATTTATCAGGTTGTGTTTCGAAGCCGTTTTCATAAAATTCGTCCGACTTTATTTTCTTCGTTTTCAGTATCAATCAAGGTGAGTCATAGCCTCACATTTAATTATTTTCAAAACTCCGTGAGGGGGATACATGTTATAAATAGATCACAAGTATTTTTCTGTATGCTTTCCTGACTAATATATGCCTAAGTTAGCTATTGCCAAAAGACCCTTATTCATGAACCATTAATCACTGCGGTGAACGCGAATATAATGAATAGATCTATTTAAGGTTTGACAGCCTGTCCCATTAATACTTGACGGAATGCCATTATGCATGTGGTTAGTCGTATTAGTCGTGATAATTATATTTGAGTAAAAATAGGAACTGGCAAATCACCTATTACACGAGGGCAAATTTATCATTGATTTGATATACACCCGCCGTTTACGGTATTTGTTAACGTTTGCGTGTCATGAGACTTAGTGCAATATATGAATTGCAATATCAATGTTTTCAAACTGATTGTATTTTCCAATACAATCTTACTTGTGTATCAAAATGATTATTAAATTCAAACTCTATGATTTCACTCAACATTTTGTTGACTTTTAAGCATGTATCTCAGGTATTTAGCAGGGGAAGCAAGCATGGAACGGGCGGCAAAAATCTTCAAAATATGTTTTCTTTATTTCAATAATGATGTAAAATAAATGATGTTTGATTTAGTTCAAAACATCAAGCTTTTTAATAATACTCTGATAAGGACCTATTGTATTTCAAATTTTTATAAATGAAATTATGTTTTAAAACGTCTCTTTCGAGCCGTTTTCTATCATTATGACTTCGATCCTCACCGTAACACTCTAATTACTATTCCGCTACCGCATTTCAAATTAGGGGGTGTTACAGTATTGGGTTAGTTGACTAGCAACTAATTCCGCCCAAATCCTTCAAACCCGAGATTTTTACTTGCTTTCATAAAAATATAAAAATACAAAAAGAATCATCTCTCATCTCTAGAACTAGTAATTAGGTTTTCTAATCCTAGCGACACTATTCCTAGCTGAACGATCAATCCCCCGGTACTTTTCATTATACTATACTACATCGATCAGGTACACTGCCTGGTGGGGGTTGTAAGCTTCTCGAGATCCCTCGAGAGGTAAAGCCTGGTGCAATCCCTACGCATCAAGTTTTTGGCGCCGCAGCCCGGGGAATAGTTATTGTCTAGGTTAGAATCTCTTTTTATTAGGTCTACTTGCTAGATTCCTTTCTAACAAGATTTTATTTTTATTTTTAGGTTTTATTTAGTCTATCTTATTTATTTGTGTTTTTGTTCGTAACTTTTCACCACCCGACATCATGGACGATGGGAACATCTTTGAACCCGTCATCCCACCACAACAAAACCCACCACTAGAACCTCTTAGGCCCTTAACCTTAGGAGAGTATTCCCGACCTAGCCACCAAGGCTACCGAAACACCATTGAGCTCACCGGAGCCAATGTGACCCCCTTGCGATCCGACACCATCCGGTTGGTGCAAAGCGGATGTGCATTCCATGGACTTCGTTCCGAAGATCCAAATCAACATCTTAAGGACTTCCTTAAAATCGTGGATTCCATAGACCTAGATGTTGCAACTAGAGAGACAACCCGATTACGCCTATTCCAATTCTCTCTACGGGATCAAGCTAGTCAATGGCTTGAGCGTTTACCCCCGGGATCCATCACCACATGGGATGATCTCACCACTTGTTTCCTTGCTCAATTTTTCCCACCGGGGAGAACTACTAAGCTTAGAAATGACATCTTGATGTTCCAACAACATCAAAATGAATCTCTTTATGAAGCATGGACTCGTTTCAAGGACTTACTCCAAAAAGTCCCTCATCATGGCATAGATCTTTGGCTCCAAGTCCAAATCTTTTATGACCATATCGATCTCTCCACGAGGCGAGCCATTGACCAATCGGCCGGTGGTAAGCTACGTGATCTAAGTGCGGAACAATCATGGGAACTCATAGAAGATCTTGCTCTCTATGACAACGAAAGTTGGAATGATCCCCATGATTTGAATAAAACGGTCAAGGCAATATCTTTGCCTTCGAACAACTCTAGCACTCCCGACCGTAGGATCATGGAACTTGAGGACCAAGTCAAGTTTCTCATGAAATCCTATGAAGCTCCTAAGCCTTCAAGCCAAGTGAACAAAATCACTTCTTCATGTGAATTATGTTGTGGTCCCCATGACACTCGTGATTGTGTGGAACTCCCCGGAACAGCTTTTGCGGACTACGCATCCTCGCGTACCGACGAAGCGGGAGATAAGTGGTACACTTTCAAACCCGAGCCAAACCCTTACGGTGATTCCTACAACCCCTCTTGGAAAAATCACCCAAACCTTAGGTGGAAACAAAATCAACCCAATTCTTCCAATCCTCCTAATCGTTACCAACCAAACGGTCCACCCTCCAACCGTACTTTCAACAACAATCCTTCTAACAACTATGGTAGCACCAACAATCTTGAAAGATTGATGTCTAAGTTCATGGCATCTCAAGAAGCTAGCATAGCTAGGTTTGAAACCGAATTCAACCAACAACAAACGAAGATGACCAACAAGATAGACAACTTGTTGAAAGCCCTCAACAACCAAGCATTAACCACACCTAGGAAGGACACTAGGGACACCAATAACGGAATCCAAATTAAGGATCCCTCATCATACAAACATGTCCACTTTGTCAATGTTGTCACCATTAAGCCAATAGATAAGGAGATAGAAGAAAGTGACAAGGATGAAGTTGGAGTAGAAATCAAAACTAGGGATGAAAGTAGGGAAGTTGAGGTTAATAAGGAAAAGGGGTTAGAGGAAGTAGAAACTATAGAGAAGTACTTTGATAAGTTGCCCACCAAGGAAGAACGGGAATACCATAAGGATTTATTCGATAGTCCCGAGAGACCATATATCCTTGGCACACCCCTTATCAAAGTGGGAGACCCCTCTAACATCAACATACCATGCAACATCAGGCATATGCATATATGGAAAGCTTATATCGATCCTAGATCTCCCGTAAACATCATGACTAGGACTTATTACAATTGGGTAATGAAGAAACAACTTGATTTTAGGATGATGCCCAATAGGAATTTGATAAGTAATTTTGTAGGGAGAGTGAAGGGATTACATGTGATTATAGGTAATTTCACCTATGAGATCGATTTTATGATAGTGGAAGACACTCGTCCGGTGATAGATGATTGCCTAAGCCAAATAATATTCGGAAAACCATTTGTTGAGGGCACTCGGATGAGTTATGATCCGACTTTAGGGATAGTTAGATTCAAGGAAGAGAATGATGAGAGTGCCTACCAAATGCCCTACAAAATTGAGCAATACCGCCTTCTCTCTAATATAGAAAAGGAACACAAGCAAGCGGCTTATTATAGGAATGATGAGGATAGACATAGAGGAGTAGAGTATGTGAAAAATAGGATGCTTGGTTTCTACAAAGAATGCTTGCAACTAGGTCCGGAATACAAAACTGGTTTAGAAGATGACCTAGAGAGTGAAACCAATGATGAGGTCACGTAGTAACCCATGACCTTGAGTCTAGCTACAAGACTCGTAAATAAAGAAAAGCGCTTCTTGGGAGGCAACCCATGATTTTGTGTGATTTTATTTTGTTTGCTTGTTATTTGCTTCCGTATGCATGCTTTATTTTTATTGTTGGTAGATCATGTTTCTAAACTAAAAAGTGGAAATACTTTACTTTGTTGTTTTGGCCTAGTCTTAACTCCATCAAAAGGTATTTTTGCAAGAGATAAGTGTAAGGGGAAACCCCAAATATGTTTTTAAGAAACAAACCGATCATGATTCTCCACAATAATAAGTGAACATGTATATTCGTATTTGTTAGAGTCAAATGCTTGTATCGAGTCATAATGAAGTTTTGCAGGATTTTCCAGGAAGTAGGACCAAGTTTTTCCAGAAATTTTCCGGAAACTTAACACAAGAATTTCTGCAGGTCACTTCTGACGGCGTCATGAGCTTGCTCTTGATGGCGTCACGTGTAAAAAAATTTGGAAATTTTACCAGTTTTGTTTTTCTAACGGAGTTTTAAAGTTTTTGTTGAATTATTAAGTTTTATAATCTCCAGGAAATCTGCAAACTTCATTCCACAAGCATTATATCTTACTTTGTTTTCTAGGATTTGGTAACTTATGTAGATTGCCGCCGATTTTATGCGAGGTTGTCTTGTTTGTTTTCTCAGTATTTACAGGTTATGTATGAAAATAAGATGATTTATATTCTGGAAGGGAAGCTCTGATTGTTCATTTTCTTGGAGGAAGATTTATCCGGGCCACCTTATTATCCATACCGAGCAAATCAGGGGAGTATTTGATTTAATTCTTTTTACTTTTTCACTTTTACAATCTTTACTTGAACATTGGGGACAATGTTCATCTTAAGTGTAAGGGGAGGGTAAAATGATGATACCTTACAGATACACTTTCGCTTGACTTTGTTTGTTTGATAGTAGATGTGTAATAAAACTATGAGAAATACTTGTTAGTGCAATTTTAGCGCCAAATTTAAAATTTTTTTTAGGAGTGAAACTTTAGCCATAGCAAGCGTCTCATGGATAGGAGATTGTATGACTAGCACATAACCGTATATTCAGAAAAATTTTCCACCCAAATATGTGAGGTTCGCCTTTAGATTTGATAGGAAAAGCATTTACTATTAGTGCTTATGAGTGTACCGGTAGCATTTAGATTCTAGAACTTGCGTTAGTGATGCATCCCGAGACCGCTAGTGAGACTACATTCGTGTAGTAGGATTTACTACATGATAAGAGGCATTAGGATCACCCTTGTGTTAAACCCGTAACATAATTACTTGACCATTTATGTCATATTACTTGGCTAGTTAAGTCAACTAATTTTTCCCACACCTCAGCGTTGTACTCATTTTTTGTACACGAAACCCCTAGTACACCCCTCCGAGCCTATCAACTTTAAGCATTTTACTTAAAGGAAGAATTTGTTACACCCCACTTAAATGTACAACCAAATCGCCTTAGCCTTCCGTGTATGCGCTCGTCTTTAGTGCATTATTGTTATTTGTTAAACCCTAAGTTAACTATCTAATTGATTACATGGTTGCTAAGTCGAGTCATATCCTTGTACATATTGTTTTGGGACGATTGAGACTCATGGGTAAAGTACTTATTTTATGGAGTAATGGGGAAGAACATCATTTATTACCCCCATATGTGCGTTAATTTTAAAAGTGCTCCAAGTGTTTTAATTTTCTTAATTCGAGTCATTAGTTTAGTTTATTGTAAAGTATGTAAAAATTCAAGTGTAAGGGGAATTTTCATTCCCTATGATGTATTATTTTGGATGGTAGGGTAAGAGTGTATGCAAAAAAAAAAAAAAAAAAAAAAAAAAAAAAAAAAAAAAAAAAAAATCGATAAAACAAGAAAAAGAAAAAAAAAAGAAAAGAAAAGAGAAAAAACTTACGGACTACCATCCCGTTTCATTCTATGTTTATTTTATGTTTTTGTTATTTTTCATTTATTAGCTTAAGTCGAGTCTAGTCTTGGCTTAGCAACGCCATATTGTACATGTAATTAACGAAGATTGTTAACTCGCCACCAGTAAAGACTGCCTATATCCAACAAAACTGTGTATTTCATATCCCTACACCTAACGTTACAACCCTTTGAAAGACCTCTTTGATAGTTTATCCTAGGTGCTTACGCCATGTGGTGGAGGTTTGATCCTTTCTCAAGCCTATGGTAATCTATTTTGCTATGACAGGTAGTGAGAGATATCTTCCGTTACCATATTGTAATTTATACTTTATTACACCCGAGAGATGTGAGTATCTAAACACTATTTGTGAGGTGCTAGTGTATAACCTCCGTGCTTGTCTTTGGTCTTTAGTGGAACGATTATTTGTTGTAATTACTTTTATATTAGTGTTAAATGACCCCTAACTTGTATTTTGACTAGAATAAAAGCGCATTTGCTTGAGGACAAGCAAATCTCAAGTGTAAGGGTATATGATGAGGCGAAAAATAAACCATTTTTAGGGGGTCATTTAAGCCCGGAATTGAATTTATTTGATCAAATATTGCCCTAAATCGTTCCTTTTGTGATTTTAGGTACTTTGGGAGTGAATTCTGGAAAAGGAAGCATTTTGGACGTTTTTGGAGCATAAAAGTGAAGAAAACGGCAAAGACTTAATTTTCCAAGCTGGGAACAGTGTGTGACGGCGTCAAGAGTATTTTCCTGACGGCGTCAAGAGTAAAGATCATGACGACCCAGTACAGAAATGAAGGCGTCACAAAGAAGAGCGTCAAGAGTTAAATGTGTGACGGCCTGGAAAAATGGAATACATGACGGCATCAGATGTAGATCAAGTCAGTCCGAGGATTCTTTTGGCGGCGAGATGACGGCGTCACAAGTTTGTTCTTGACGCCGTCAGCCTCTATTATCTATATATAGTTTTCTAATTTTCATTCATAAAGAGGAACAAGTTTGGAGAAACCCTAAGGCCGAACCATATACGTATTTTACAGCTTTTTCAAAGGTTTTCAGCCCTTGAACCCTTACATGTGTTATTGAGATAAGTATTCTTTTAATTTAATCAATATGTCTATGTGTTGGTTGTCTATATCTTGTGCTTGTCTTGATTCCACCATGCTAGGCTAGATTTATCTTGTGTTTGCTTAGATCTAATGAAACCTAGATGTTGATTATGTGTTGATTACTTGTTTATGGTTGTATTGGATGAATGATTTCAATGTTAGGCTTAAGAAAACTGGCAGATCTCCAATTGGTAACATGCTTGAACGTCTTAGGAAACATGAACCGATGTGTACTAGGTTTTATTGGTTGTATTTAATGCATGAGTAAATTCTAATGATCCCATGTTAGGAGCTTCTTAGCCGGCTCGACATAGGAGTGAAGTAGGCACTCATAGGATTGGGGAAGTAAGTACGCCACCCCATGAATGGTATTAAGGAATACAATCCGTCATCCACGCAACTATAACAAGTAATTAACGTGTAAAAGATATCTAGGGAGTAGTGAAATCTAAGTAAACACATTTCTTCACTTATTGCTCACAACCTTAGTTTAATATAGTTTATTTTCATTTCTAGTATTTTATTTTGATTGCATCTTTAGTATTGGGTTAGTTGACTAGCAACTAATTCCGCTCAAATCCTTCAAACCCGAGATTTTTACTTGCTTTCATAAAAATATAAAAATACAAAAAGAATCATCTCTCATCTCTAGAACTAGTAATTAGGTTTTCTAATCCTAGCGACACTATTCCTAGCTGAACGATCAATCCCTCGGTACTTGTCATTATACTATACTACATCAATCAGGTACACTGCCTGGTGGGGGTTGTAAGCTTCTCGAGATCCCTCGAGAGGTAAAGCCTGGTGCAATCCCTACGCTACCAGACAACCTGTGCCCTTTGGCTCTTGGCCTTGGATAATACCCACTTGGGGTTTTATTATATCGGACAACCTGTGCCCTTCGGCTCTTGGCCTTAGATTATACCCACTTGGGGTTTTATTATATCGGACAACCTGTGTCCTTCGGCTCTTGGCCTTGGATTATACCCGCTTGGGGTTTAACTATACGGGACGACTTGCGTCCTTCGGCTCTTGGCCTTGGATTATACCCACTTGGGGCTTTTTCCTTACTAGGTAGTTTGATGTTTAGATAAAAACAACTTTTCTTATGGCCCAACTGCATAGTATGTTTTACTGATAATAGGGAAATGGCTCATGTCTTACAATAAGTCTATCGGAACAACTGATTACTTAAAACACTTTTTTAAATTGATTGCGTGCCAGGTTCGAGGTATTTCTATGTCGTCCATGGTTTGCAGCTTGTACGTTCCATGTTGGTAGGCTTCCGTTATCCGGTAGGGACCTTCCCAATTTGGCCCTAATTTTCCTTGATCTTCCACCCTGCTGGCTTCATTCTTTCGATACACAAAGTCCCCCACCTTGAACGCTTCAGATCTAACCCTTCGGTTGTAGTATTGCTCCACCTTCTTTTTGTATTTGGCTTCCCTTATTGCTGCCATTTCTCGCCTTTCTTCCAACAAATTTAGGTTTAAGCCGATCTCATCATTGTTGTCTTCTGCGTTTGCCGTCATGGTTCAAAAGGTAGGCATACCGATTTCCGCTGGGATGACCGCCTCGCTTCCGTAGGTCAGGCTAAAGGGAGTTTCTCCATTGCTAGTTTTTAGGGTGGTACGGAATGCCCACAATATGTTTGGTAATTCATCTACCCATCCGGATCTTTCCCTTCCAAGCCGTGACTTGAATCCTTTCATCAGGCTTTTGTTTGCCCTCTCCACCAATCCGTTGGCCTGAGGATGAGCTACAGCTGTGTTGATTTGCGTGATATTCAATCTTTCGCACCAACTTTTGAACGGATCTCCTACAAAATTGCTTCCATTATCCGTAACAATTATTTTGGGCAATCCAAACCTGCAGACGATGTTATCCCACACGAATTTTTTCACTTCCTTTCCGGTTGTCTTGGCTAGGGGCTTTGCTTCCATCCACTTGGTAAAGTATTCAATGGCTACGATTACATATTTGACCTTCCCTAGAGCTTCGGGTAAGGGTCCTAACACGTCTATAGCCCATTGGAAGAATGGCCATGGAGCCATGACGGAAGTTAACATTGTTTTTGGTAACTTAAGAATCGGAGCGTGTATCTGGCATGAGTCACATTTCTGGATAACTTCCCTGGCGTCCCGGTGCATGGTTGGCCAGTAATAGCCTTGCCTCATAAGTTTAGCTACAACGGATCGTGGTCCGGAGTGCATGCCACATGCTCCCTTGTGTACTTCCCAGATGACATAGTTGGCCTGGAGGGGTCCTACGCACCGTAGCATTGGTCCTAGATAGGATTTTTTGAATAGTACATCATCGATTAGTGTATAATGGCTTATTTTCATACGAAGGGTTCGGCTTCATTTAGATCCTCCGGCCGTATCCCTTCTTTTAAGCATCGGAGTATGGGTGACATCCAGTTTTCTTCTTCTTCTTCTACTATTGCGTTGATTATCTCTTCCTCAGTGGATGGTTTCTCTAACACTTCCACTAAGATTTCTTTTGTTAAGTGGTTGAATGCTACGGATGCTAGCTTGCTTAGTACGTCTGCTTTTTGGTTTTGTGCCCTCGGAATATTCTTTATCTTAAATTGTTTGAAGCAAGCGATGTATTCTTTGGCTTTGGCAAGATATTTGGTCATGCTTTCCGTATATGCAGTGAACTCTCCGTTAATTTGACTTGCCACAAGGTTTGAGTCCACTCGTACGTCCAGCGCTTCTATATGCATTTCCCTTGCGATTCGTAGCCCGGCAAGGAGTGCTTCGTATTCTGCTCCGTTATTAGTAGCTTCAAAGTTCAATCGGAGAGCATAAGTGTATTCTTCCTTTTCCGGACTGATCAGTACTAGCCCTGCTCCGGAGCCTTTTTTGCTGAAAGCTCCATCAGTGTACAAGATCCACTCTCCGGTTTGGGAGATATTACATATCTCCTTGCTTCTCTTTTTTGGATCCGGATAAACGGTGCCGATGGGTACTTCGTTGATGAAATCGGCTAACACTTGTCCTTTGACAACATTTCTGGGTACATAGGTGATGTTGTAAGCTCCTAGTTCTACTGTGTATTTGGATAACCGTCCGGAATATTTAGCTCGGTTTAGTACTTACTTGATAGGATGATCCGTTATGACCTTGATAGGGTGAGCTTCGAAATATCGCCTTAGTCTTCTAGACAGATGTAGCAGTGTTAAGGCCAATTTTTCAACCGGAGCATACCTTTTTTCGGCCTCATGCAACGTTCGGCTTACGTAGTGAACAGGGATCTGCCGTCCTTCTCTTTCGACCATCATTACCCCGCTTATCGCCTCCGTTGCTGCCGATAGGTATAGGTACATGTCTTCCATTAGTTTTGGCGTCGTTAGGCATGGTAGCTCTAAGATCATCTTCTTCATCTCTTGAAAAGCTTTTTTAGCTTTCTCCGTCCATTGGTATTTTTCTTTATTGTCTTTGGTAATGTTCTTTAATGTTTCAAAGAAGGGTAGGGATCTTTCGGTAGATTTTGATAAGAAACGGTTTAGTGCCGCCAACTTACCACTTAAGCTTTGCATTTCCTTCAGTGACTTTGGTGATTGCATGTCGGCAATTGCCCTGGTTTTCTTGGGGTTTGCTCTGATCCCTTCAGACGTTATCATATATCCGAGAAATTTACCTTCTTCCTCTCCGAAGGAACATTTCTTAGGATTTAGTTTCATATTGATTCCCCGGAGATTATCAAACGTTTCTGCTATATCAGCTAAAAGCTCCTTCTCCGTTTGGATTTTGATGACCATGTCATCTACATATACTTCCAGGTTTCGGCCAATTTGCGTCCGGAAGGCGGAGTCTACTAGCTTCTGATAGGTCGCTCCGGCATTTTTCAATCCGAACGGCATTTTGACATAACAGTATGTCCCATGATCAGTATAGAAGGTTGTTTTCTCCTCGTCTTCCTTTGCCATTTGTACTTGGTGATATCCTTTGTAAGCATCTAGGAAACATTTGTATCGGAACCCCATTACTGATTCGATCTTCCAATCTATTTCGGGTAGCGGATAGTAGTCTTTTCGACACGATGAGTTGAGGTTTTTGAAATCGATGCACATCCTCCAACCCTCGTCCGGCTTTTTTACTAATACAGGATTGGATATCCAGGTTGGATATCGGACGGGTCTGATTATCCCTGCTTTTAACCATTCTTCTACGTCCTTGTTTATAGCTTGATTCTTTTCCTTCGAAAAGAATCTCTTCTTTTGTGCAACAGGCTTGTCTTGGACGTTTACATTAAGTTTATGCTCAGCCGCCCATCGGGGAACGCCAGTCATGTCCGAAGGTTTCCATGCGAAAACGTCTCGGCTGTTTTTGAGCAACGTTATTAGCTGCCTTCTTCCTTCTTTTGAATTTTTTTTTCCTATTGTCACCAATTGCTCTGGGTAAGCCGGATGAACCAATATTTCTTCGGTTTCCGTTGTTCCTTCTTCTATCGTAGGCATCGGAATACTTTCAACCTTCATTTCTTTTTCCATCAAGAATTTTTCTTCTAGCTTTCTGCATTCCGATATGATGACTGATCGGGTGACCAAAGTGGCAATACCTCTTGGTGTTGGGAATTTCATCATGGCATGTATTGTCGAAGGGATAGCTCTTAACTTCTTGATTCCGGAACGTCCCAGTATTACGTTGTAGGGGGAGGGGGATCTTACTATTGCAAATTTCATAGTCGTCCGACGATATAATCCTTCGTTTCCGAAGCACACCTCTAGTTCTAGTTTGCCCAACGGATTTATCGCTTCTCCAGCAAATCCAACTAGCGGTGTGTTTGTTTTTGTCAGTCGGGATTGGATGGAGGGGTCAAGGTTTAGAAAGCAGTGTTCATACATTACTTCTATCGAAGCGCCTTGATCCACGTATACCCTACGTACAATGTATCCCTCGATCTCTGCTTCAACTATTAGCGGTTCTTCGGAAGCATCTCCGGGGAGTATGGGAGGGAAACTTATAGGAGTATTCATCCACTCTTCTTTTTGATCCATGATCTTTCGCTTATATTTTCTCTCCGGATACCGAATCATATTGATAATTCGACCTTGGTTGGTGTGATTGTTATTTCTTGGAGGTGCCCTCTCCCTTTGTCGAACATCTCTGATTAGGTGGTCTAGTTTGCCTGTCTCCATAGCTTTTTTGAGTTGTTCTTTCAGGTTGTGACAGTCGTTGGTGAGGTGACCCTTTTCCCCATGGTAATCGCAATACTTATCTATGTTTTCTCTGGCAGGTCTTCCTCTCAACGGAGGTGGTGCCGGAAGTCTAAGATGGTGTTCAGTTGCGAGGATTTCTTTGGGAGCTTTGGAGAGTACATTTAAGTCTATGGGCCGGACATCCCTCCGATTTACATCATTGTGGTGGTAGTCCGTTCTGTAATCATTCTTGTTTGGATTTTCGTTTCTAGCTTGCCTGTAAGGTGTGTAGTGATCATTTCGCCGGGGTCGGAATTCTTCTCGATGAGTATCTCTCCTGCGATTCCCTCTGAAGGAGGATCGTTGCGTGCTCAGGTCGTTCCGGTTATACGAGTTAGGATGGTAATCTTTTCTGTAGTTATTTGTTCGTTCTCCCCTTGGTACTTCGGTCAACCGATAAGCTCTTTCGGAACGGATGAAATCGTCCACCCTCATCATCATCTCGGTTACCGTCCGGGGGATTTTTTCAGAGAACCTCTTTGCCAGCTCCGGGCACTTACATCCGTCCATAAAAGAGGATATTTGCATTACCTCCGGGACCCCTGAAATACGACTAGCTTCATCGGTCCATCGTTCCTTGAATTCCGACAGGGCTTCATTGGCCTTCCGAACAATCTTAGTTATTTCCATAGGGTCTCTGATACATTTTCTACGTAGAGCAAATCTTTGCACGAATTGTTCACATAAAGTGTCCCAATTGTCGATACTTCCCCGCGGAAGGCTATCGAACCATCCTCTAACTGCATCATCTAAAGTTTGTTGAAACATCATACACCATATGGGCATAGGCCAAGCACCTTGGTTGGCAGCTCCTTCGAACCTTGTGATGTGATCGTCCGGTTCTGTGGATCCATCATATAACTTTATGTGAGAAGGCATCAAGTATTTTGCATTTTTAGGTCCGGAGAAATCAATTATCCTTCGGGTGAATGGGCTCTTGGACGCTGCCTTGAAAGGCTTGGAAAGATCGTCCGTCACTTCCTCTTCTGCTTTTTGAGCTCCGGTATCTTGATGTTCTTCGTCCTCGAAGTCGAGCTGAATAGGCTTAATTGGTGTTACCCCTGTGGCGTTGTGTTGTTGGATTAGGGCTTTCAATGTGGTGAGGTGGTTGTGGATTTGTTCTATGTTATTGGGAATTACTTCTGAGTCTTTCCCACTTCCTTCAGGTGTTGTAGGAGCAGGACCTGTCATTTCTAAGTTCGGGTAGAGTGAATGACGGGTCCCACGGATGGCGCCAATTTGTTGAAGTAAAAGTTTGCTTCTACTCCGGACAAGCGAGATGAATCCTTCGGACTTTGGATTGGTCCTTCGGATTCGGGGTGATCCTTGTTGGTAGTTGATTGCTTCGGATATCTGCAAAACAGGTACGTCCGTTAGTCTCGCCCCGGGAATGTATCCCAGGACCAACCTCCTGCGTGAGAGTAAGTATATGTTCTTAGAGAAAGAAAGTATATGTAAAGTTAGAGAGTGAGAGAATTAGTTAACCTTTAAGTGAAGATTTCCTCTCTATTTATAGGCCTCCAATATGGAGTGCCAGGCTGGTTTGTACTTAGTTCCTTAATGTTTGCTAATTTATGCTCCATTACCATATACTTGGCGTACTTGTTTGTACTTTGGCTCATGTACTTACTGGTTTATCCGAACAGTCCTGATCTCCGGAGGGTTGAGGTCATGCGGACATTCCCAACCCTTCGGATATTGGTCTGTCTCGTTTAAATATATTTGTGTATGCCTTGTTTGACATAGAGCCGGAAGATAATTAATTGCACGGCCTAAATCCGGAGAGTACATATGCCAACTGAGCACTTTCGATATTGACTTTTACAATAACCCAAAATCAGTTCGTTTTGAGTTTGTTTTGGCAAAAAGTAAATTGATCAAATTTCACCCCTACTTTATATATAATCATTCTTTGTCTTTTGACAAGTTTCTCACTTTGTTTTATCCATTTATAGAAGACAAGATACGGGTAAACAATCACAAACCCAAAAGTTGTTACGATGTTAGTTTTTTTGTGTGAATTTTTTTTTCCTTATAAACTCATGTCTAAGTCTACACAAAATTACTGTAATAAGTTTGATAATATAATATCATGTAGTCTTTTCGCGATATATCGTCATGTCGACATGGTTATAACAATTACAAACTCACCACAATTTTACTAAAGTTATTATTTATGTGGGAAAAAATGTATATTTGTAAAGTGACATATTACACATCACAAACGTCGTTGTCCTGAATCCGATAAGTGATGTAGGGCTTTCTAGTGGGAAATAATTCAACAGAAAAACATGTTTGAAAAAAATATAGTAAAGTGGGGCTTTGAATATAATGAACTTCTTGAACAAAACATATTATATTAAATATCACATTAAAACATATTATAATGTCTCTATCAAAGAGGTATCCTTGCCCCCATCTAGGATTACTAAATTGCAAATGTTTGTTTCATACAAGTTTCTAGCTCTTTGAATAAACCAAAGATCCTTTCAACTATTTGCTTTCACAAATGGAAATTGGTCCATTT
Organism: Artemisia argyi; assembly: GCA_030686995.1. Classification (NCBI taxonomy): domain Eukaryota; kingdom Viridiplantae; phylum Streptophyta; class Magnoliopsida; order Asterales; family Asteraceae; genus Artemisia; species Artemisia argyi. Next base: position 155,951,850 of record CM060690.1, on the reverse strand, counting down.
TGTTGGGAAGCCTTCAATTAGGGGTGTTCATCGGTTCGGTTTTCGGTTTTTTGTTAATCGGTTTATTCGGTTCGGGTTGTTCGGTTAAAAAAAATTTTGAGTCATAACCGAAAACCTAACCGAACCGAAAATATCTATAACCGAACCAAACCGAGAACCGAACCAAAGTTCGGTTCGGTTATGGGTCAAAACCGAAAACCGAATTTTATACCAGAATTACACTATTTATATTTTTTTTTAAATTTAATTATATATATTTTTGGCCAAAAAAAATATTTCAAGCATAAAAAAGTGTTTTTTATATTAATATAAAATTTTAATGGACATTTTTATATACAAAATAATATAAATATATAAAAATATATATTTTTTTTATATAAATTCGATTTTCGGTTCAGATAGCCAAACCCATATCCAAACCGAAAACCGAATTTTTAATTCGATTCGGTTCGGTTTTAACAAGTTCGGTTCGGTTTTTTTCGGTTCTGTTCGGTTCGGTTTTCGGTTTATTACCCTACCCATGAACACCCCTACCTTCAATCTAGCTAATGTGTGAGTTCAACTTTGTTTCCATCATTAGCGTTCATTCTTCAAATTAGTTGCGGATTCACAGAGAGGCAGATGGTATGCACGTGTATACTTTTTGAAAAACATCTATAGTAAATTTTGTTTTATGTAACGAATTTTTTTTATATTTTAACACTAAGTGCATCTTATCTTAAAAAAAAAAAAAAAAAAAAAAAAAAGGCCCTTAAGATCAATTTACGCATCCATCAGTGCAGGACTCGAGCTCAAAATTGGCTTGAATCATCATCTACATTTCCTCATCAACGACTTATACATATCAATTATAAGCACTTTTTTTTTTTTTTTTTTTTTTTTTTTTTGACCAACAATTCATTACGAGAGTCTAGGCAAAGAACTAGACTAAAAAACATTACAAAGGATGTTTAAACCAATCAACCCACGAAACCTTACATTTTTTGTTCCGATGGGCTAGCCAAGAAAACGACAACAAAATAATATTATCTACTATATCACTTTTACGCATCCTTCCGGCATCGAACAACACAAAGTTTCTTAACCGCCAAATCATCCAACATGTAGCAAGCCCAATAACCTGCATTTTTAATCTCCTGTTGTTACTAGTAGGAAGCAAATCACACCATTCCCACCACTCACAAAACGACTCACCAATAAGCATAGACATATTACACCATCTATAAATATTCCTCCAAACCTCCTTTGCAAAGCAGCAAGAAAACAAAGCATGAGACAAGGTTTCCATATCAACACCATACGTGGGACACAAGATAAACTCGATTTCCATTCTTTTACGCGATAGATTATACCTTGTAGGTAACTGATCTAACATAACTCACGATGCAAACACATTAACCTTCTTTGGAACTGCATTGCACCATAAAGTATCCATATCGCTACCTGTGTGTAAGAATGCATCAATATGCCGACGAGTACCAGCAACTGAGAAATTCGTTTCACCATCCAAGGACCAACAAATTTGATCATTACCTTCCTGTAACTGAATGCCCTTTAAGATGGACAACAAATTCTCGAGTTGTTCATGTTCGATACCACCCCTTACATCTCTGCGCCAATTCCATATCCAACCTCCATCACCCCATCTCTCGCACACCTTACAGTTTGGATTTCTATCCAATCTGAAAATGCGGTTAAACCGAACACAAAAGGTTGCTCATCAATCCAAACATCCAACCAAAAGCGAATTCGATCCCCACTCACAAGCCTATATTTGACCGTATTATAGTCAATTTATTTGCTTGTCATCACTTATAAGCACTTAACCTACCCATTTAATTCTTTACGAGCACTTCACAATTCAAACATCACATATGTTTATCTTTAGAAGCATAAATAAATAAGCACTGATTTTTTGTTATAGAATGTTTATTGTTGTGATGGTAATTCAATGGTTGGAGACATGCAGCTATAACGCTATCATGCGAATACAACAAGTTGTAAATCCTGCTTTTGTGCATTAAGCGTGATTTAGCTCCTCATATTGTAGTCATTGAACAAACCCGTGAAGATATCCTAGTAGGATGAGTTCCTTTTACGATCTCAAACACCCTTATACTTAAAAGTTTTTGCATTAGGGGTCATTCTATTTTCAGAAATATGTCCACTCAAACATAACACAATGTCACTAGGTGCATTTAGAGAAATCAAACGTGACTATATACACAATTTTTTTGAGACCAATTGCATTTATATAAAGTTGAGATTTTTATAACAAAATTAACACTAGGAAACAAAAATTCATGAGTGTCCCGGGACACACCTTGGTTCCGTTACTGCACAAGATACATGAACAAACCCAAATGGTCTATAACTCGCAATCAAACTTGAGCCATCTAACTTGTCATTTAATACTTACATCATTTTGATCGTCTATCTATGTCTATTTAGGTCATTAAACTAGGGATTTTACACCTTAAATCATACCACTTAGTCCATGTGTAATGGTCTTTTCCTCACTCGGTCGACCCCGAAAAGGATGAGTTCCAACCCAGTTGCAACCCTTAAGCACCCCTTTAGGGGATGCGTCGGAAGCCAAGAAAAATCAAAAGTCGGCCGCATATGCGACTGAGTTATGATGTATCTGTGTGTGTAGGGTTTTAATTAAATGATTTTTGTAGTGTCTTGGGTCTCTTTATTACACTAATTTAATTATGAAGTTGTCATGAAAGAGAAAACTAATATGTCAATAGCATTCTCAATCTCTAAATGATCACCATTACACTTGGCCTCAACATTTTTTTTGGGTGCCAATGTGAACATATATTATTAAACACTTAAACTTCATACAATCATACAAAGAACTATAGACAGGCCTATAAATTTTAGAATGGAACAATACATCAGATAACAAGTGTTATCTCATAACAAAAACAGAACAATGAAAACATACTCATAAAAGATTGGAACCAGACATTCTTTTCTTCCATTCATTCTGTAGCCAAAACAACAAGCACATCCATGCTGCAGCAGCCAATATTCACCTTATAATGCACCAATTACCATCTAGTTACATTCCACCTTATCTACCCATCATGATCATTCAACCTGCCACCACAATAATCATGATGAGATAGATTAGTGGCTTCACTAGGAACCCATAACCTCACCATGGTAAGTGTTATATTCCATTTACTACAATGGCTTCACACAGTTGGGAACACAACCTTGCAATGAGTACCAACCATTACCTCCTTAACAGTGCATATCTAGGACCATGTAGGTTCATCTTTCACTCCCCACAATTCCTAGAAACATGCACTACCACACCAATTCACTTTACCCTTCAAAGATGGATACTCAGTTTATTGTTTTCAAAACATATCATATTCTGTTTTTGACCCAAATCCTCTATTATTATCTAACAAATGCCTATAATAAGGAGATTCAGACAAAAGTTCACTTTATGGCCTCAACATTTTTGAATAGTACACATTGTAACAACTAAGTTATAATCAAATAAGAAGAAAAATTAAAATGAAAATGATGAGAAGAAAACACAACCACACATTTTACCGAATCCCTTCACTATAAAAACCTTACAACAATGAACACGATAAGAAAATTAAAAATATTATATAAAGGTACAATGCAGAACATCTTTTATTTATATAATAAAACAAAAACCTTATTGTGAATTTTCCATTTCAAAAAAATAGATTCATACCTTATTTAGCAATAATTTTATTTAAAAAAAATTGTTATTAGGTAACATTTTATATTTATCCATAATACAAGTAGAAGATAAATACAAAAAATATAGATAAGATGCAATTAATAATAGGATTAAATTTTTTAAATAATTATCTTTAATAATAAAAAAACTATAATTAAACATCATAAATCAAACAAAACAAAGATTAAATTATTTGTTTTTTAATAAATAAAAATATGTTATTCAAAAAATTTAGGGTAAATTGCAAAAATGGTCCTTAACGTTCCACAAAATTGCAAAAACGGGACCGAGACAAAAAGTAGCGCAAAAAAGCCACCCACGTTCCACATTTTCGCAAAATCGCCACTAAGAGCCCTTTTCCGTTAATTTTCCCGTTAAGTGCCACGTAGTTGAGGGTAGTATCGTCATTTTACTGTTCACCACGTACTAAGCTAGTGACACTGTAGCTTGAGGGACTAAATTTGCAAGCGATTGTTTGCCTTTTTTTTTTTTACAAACGGTACACTATCCAGTCCTAGTTAAATATGAACGTTGCAGCACATCAAAGTTTCACACTTTCTGAAATCCGGCAAAAAATATGGTCTTGATCTGTGACTGTGGGAAACAAGCAACAATCAAAACAAGCTGGACAAACATGAACCCAGGACGACGATTCTACTATTGTCCTTCATGTGGGTTTATTGGATGGACGGATCCTCCAATGTGTTGCCGAGCAGTTGCTGTGATTCCTGGCCTGTTGAGGGCGAGGAACGAGCTTGAAGAAGAGTTGGAGGAGCAGGTGAGGTTGATGAGGGAGAAGGATCATCGGATTAAGAAGCTCAACAAGTTTCTTATTTTTAGTTGGCTCTTTTTTTTCATTGCCATTAAGTTGCTTTAGGTTGGTCGTTGGTATGTAGGTGTGTTGACATCTTTCTGGGTTGTATCATCACAGGGTATAAGGTCATCCCTGGTTTGTATTGACCTTCATGTTAATAAAAAGTGTTTGATTTGAGCAGTATAGTGGGATCATCGTTGTTTTGGTTGTCCTTGTTATTATAAGAAGACAAATATAGTCAATATTACAGAATCAATATGCAGTAAACTTGGTTTCTGGTTCCTTATCAACTTTGACTTACAAAAAGTCAAAACAAGTTTGGGTCATTCGGTATACTTATGTAGTGGGCATGTTGAGTCATTCAATATACATAAGTATATGATGATGGAAAACCACAAATTGTGCACAACATTATACAACAAATAAGTATATGCTGATGGCAAACCACAAATTGTGCACAACATTATGCAGCAAATAATGATGGTAAACCAAAATGAAAACAAATACCATTCCTGATTAATCAAGTCTAAAAAACAAATCACGTACAAATTATTGTATAGAAGACAGAAACTCAGTTACACAATCCATACACTCATTGTCTTAAAACACATAAACAAATAACCAACCAAAGGTTATTGCACCATCACAATTGTGTTGACTCACTTGCCGATTTTAGCTTTTCTCTTGATCATATTCTTCCTTTGACCTCCACCATTCCCAGTAGATTGTGATACATGACTTGCTCGTGTTCCAACTTGATGACTTGGCCCTCTTGCTACCTCATTTGGTTGTGTTCCAGCTGGCTGACTTGGCCCTGCTCCCACCTCTGTTGCAGAAGATCCCACTGGCTGAGTTGATCTTTCTAGTACCTCATCTGGTACTCCTTCCCTTCTTCTTGTCCCTTGGTTGCCTCTTCGTCCCGTACAAGCTCTCTTATTATGACCCCGCCCACCACATGCACCACATTTGACAGTCTTGCCCCTTTTTGACAGCTTCCCATTCTTCACCATTGATTTTTTCATAACCTGTTCAACAATCTCATCCCTTGACACTCTTCTCTTCTTCCGTGGTCTCCCAATTGGAACATGGTAGTGAGGTGACTTTAGTTCACTAGGGATAGGGCATTTGGGCCAAAAGTGTCGACCAGCAATTCCTTCAATCTTGTGTTGATACATCGCCCTCCATGTGGTTAACCAATAGCATTGGTGCACATAATCCTCTGGGATCACAACCATGTTGTCAGTTGATTCCTTGTTGTGTTTAGCCATGTCGTTGATAGCCGCAACAACATGCTTACATGGAATACCAGTGAGTTCCCATCTCCTACATGTGTATTCCATTTTCGGCATATTCACAACACATTGGTCACCCTAACCTCCCGCACACTGGTATGTATCCCCCCACTCCATAAAACCTTATACTCATTTGCTTCCTCCTTGATGGTTTCTAAAATTTTAGTTGTTGTTGGGGTTAAGAGACCTTCACATCTGTCTATTACATGCTGCACACTAACACTTCTCTTCACAAGATACTGCCTGATGTACTCCAAACAACCAATGATTGGTTGATCTCTGCCGCCCACTAACTTGCTATTGAACAATTCACATAAGTTGTCAAGAAGGATGTCACATTTAGCTCTCCCTGTAACCAATATATCAATATCAACATCACTTTTAATCTTATTAATATTACAGATGACAGTCATAATATCAACATCACTTTTAATCTTACTAACATTACAGATGACAGTCATAATATCAAAATCATTTTCAATATTATTAATAGTACAGATGAAAGTACAGATGACAATCATAATATCAAAATCATTTTCAATATTATTAATAGTACGGATGAAAGTCATAATATGTGTATAGTGTACCTGAAAAATGTAACCTTGACCATGATGATGCTGGTATCTTCCTCAACCAGTCATAAGCTTTAGAGTCGATTGATTTTAGCTCTTCCATTCCTCTATTAAACTTAGGGATTGTTGATGCTCTAGCACACCTCCAAACAAGCTCCTTGATACTCTCCCCCTTAAATAAATGCTTCATGTTGTCATATATGTGTCGCACACAGAAGCGATGTTCAGCAGCAGGAAACAGTTCTGCAATGGCTGGTAATATTCCCTATAGATTGGTACAAAACTTAATATGTTAATGAGGATTGAATTGGATTGGAAATCAACTAATTGAATTTACACAATGTTTATACCTTTTGTCTGTCGGATATAAAGGTGAAGTTTGAATTTGGTTGCAAATCAAGGTCATCTCCAAGATTGCTAAGGAACCATAACCATGAACTCTTGGATTCAGTTTCAACCACTGTATAAGCAACTGGATAGAGGCCCTTATTGCTATCGACACCAACAGCAGTAAAAACTTGACCAGTGTGATGTCCTTTGATAAACCCCCCATCCAGCCCTAGTATGTCCCTTTTGCCTGCTTTGTAACCTTTTTTCAATGCACCAATACAAACATAGATCCGTCTGAAAACCCTTGAAGAAACACTTGAATCAGGGTTTGCTTCAACTTGAATCTTCACAGTTGTATCTGGGTTTCTATTCTTCAATTCCAAAGCAAAATCCCTAAGATTGGCATATTGTTCTTCATGGTCGCCGTCAATTTGTTTCTGAGCAAATTCCCTTGCTCTTGATATCTTTGTGGTCGGGACATCAAGCTGCAATTTTTCATTTATTTCCATTGCTATTGCAGCTGTCGGGGTTGTCCGGTCCCTAACAAGAATTTTAGCAACCTCGAATGAAAGGAATCGTGCAGTCAACAATTTAATTTTTCTTGTTTGTAGGCATTTATGTTCATCATTTAATGTTTTAACACTCCAACTCCTTTCATCACCCACTTTTGACACATGTAGGGACCATTCGCACATGGCCTTGCTCTTTTTTTTTTTGTAGGTTTTGGAACTTGCAAATTTGCCCTTTGACTGCGAAGAAGAAGCTGATGGTTGACAACTTCCTGTATCAGTTCTTCCATAACCCACAACAGTCCCTCTACACATCGCTCGAATCCTTTCTTGGTCACACTTTTCAATCCTAATATCTCTTCGGGACTCCAACGCATAGATTCTGAGCTTATCTTTGATGTCCTTGGGGTGTTTAAATGTTTCTGTTACAAAAAACTCTCCCTTCTTGACATTCGCACTACCCTCATACTCCTTCCTTATTTCTTTTAGCCTTATCTTGCGTAGGGTGACAAATTTGTTATTATTGGCTTCTTCATCACTATGAAAATCATCATCAAAGTTATAGCCACTACCATGATCCGTATAATCCGCCATACACTCATCAGCTAACTTTGATACATTCTCAAAGTGGGGATCAAAATCAAACTTAAAGTCCGTCATTTCCACTTGTGGCTCAATAGGGGTTGTCAGATCATCCTCTTCATCTTCAAACTCAGACACATGTACAACATGTTCTTCCTCGTTTACCTGCTGTGTTGAGGTGCCCACATCATCCCTTTCAACATCATCGATTTCAACATCATCCCTTTCCACATCATCCCTTTCCACTACTTCTTCTAAATCAACATACTTTTTGTTGAGCTCTAAAACCACATCCTCACTCTGGTCAAGTTCTGCAACCATGTCTGTAATCAAGTCGTCTCCCACACCAACATTATCTCCAGGACTGGCAAACTGGTACAAGTCGTCATCTGTATGTTGAGATTGTTGCTCAACTTGTTCTGGGCCATCAACGTCACTTACAGGTTGTTGCGCAGCATGACTGTCTGTGTCACCAACAACTCGGCTTACATGTGGTTGCGCAGAAGGAGTGTCTGTAATCAAATCGTCTCCCACACCAACATTATCTTCAGCTTGTTGTTCTTGACCAGCAATCATAGGCACAAGTGATTGACCATTGGTACCATCAATTGAAGTCTCAGCTTGTTCTGGATCGATGGTAAGATCATTTGAAGGCTCCACCCGTACTTCATCCGTTATTTTACATTTTCGTCCTCTTTTGGGTCTTCTGTGTTTCAACTCAACATACACCTCAATCTCTCTATGCGTTGGAATCAAATCCAACATATTCATCACATCCTCATCAGACTCCAACGGGTACAACCCAATATCCAACGTCTCGCCTGGTATCCTATAATAATAGCCTGCAACCCCACCTTTCACACCTATGTCATCTACCAACTCTTGAAAGGCGTAAAAGCTAAACAAGTCATAATCCACACAATCATACCACGAAATAACTGGATCAACATACATCCTTCCTAGTAGTGGCGTAAATTTTCCACCGTGGGTTACTTTCAGAGTGAAGTAGGCCGGCTTTGATTCTGTATGCAAACAATAAACATCAACACACACACACTAACAACATGAAAAATCAACTTAATGTATAATCCACATCCTATCCGTCCTGTTCATTACAATCACATATCACTGTAGATAAAAAATCGATACAATTAACAATGCCCAAAACATACCGTAAAGTTGATGAAGATTAGGGATCGGGGACGATCGTTCGCGGTTTTTCCCAAATAAACTAGCCATCTTCTTCAATTTTTCCCGGTACGGAAATCGTAAGTGGAAACTTTAGGGCAAAAAATGCGATTGACTTTGGGCAAGGGAGTGTTTGGATCAGGGGATTAATGTGCTTGTTCGGTGGGTCTAATATTGTTTTAGGCGGGAACCGTGAAATGACGATACTACCCTCAACTACGTGGCACTTAACAGGAAAATTAACGGAAAATGGCTCTCAGTGGCGGTTTTGCGAAAATGTGGAACGTGGGTGGCTTTTTTGCGCTACTTTTTGTCTCGGTCCCGTTTTTGCAATTTTGTGGAACGTTAAAGACCATTTTTGCAATTTACCCAAAAAATTAAAAAAACTCACGCGTACGCGGGCATTATAACTAGTTTATTAAAAAAAAAAGAAGTGTATATTTTATTATTCTTTTCTTTAAGAGAAAGGAAAAAAAAAATCCAAAAAGACTTGAAAGAAAACAAACCAAACCAAAAATCGTGGGGATGTATAATTATTAAAGTAAAAAAATCATTATATATTCATAACCATTCACATGAATACGTCGTCGTATAGTAACAACCAAAGCCAACCTCCACTAAAACACACGCAATCAAACAAACAAACAAAATCCAAATATTCTCATCATTTCATCAGGTTTCCTTGAATTGAAAACCTATACATGCACTAACTCTGTATCTATAGTTCCCTATTTCTGATATCTCATTGATTATCTCATTTCATTTTGATTTATTACAACTACATGAATCTGTAAGTCTCTCTGCACATATTCCTTTTTTTTTTTTTTTTTTTTTTTTTTTTTTTTTTTTAATTTAATTATTATGTGAAATAATTTATTATAATATTTTCTATGTTTGGTTTGATTTTAGGTTATTTTTGGTTAACTTAACCCAGAATAACCTGAGTTTGTTTGTAGGGCCTTATATAAAACCTGAGTTATTTTAGATTTGTAGGGCCTCATTATTTGCTAGTATTATTTAGTAAACAATAATTGGAATAAAATGTAAGTAAGAACTACTCTAGTTTTATATATAGAGAGACTGAATTTTGGTAAGGCAGTTGTTTTTTTTATACTATTAATTACAGAGATTTTCTTCAAAAAGTTAGATACGCCCTGCGGTTGGACTCTTTGTATATGGTTGTGTTTTTAGTTGTTGTTAATAGTTTTTTCTTCATTTTGTTGAGTTGCTTTGAAAATAGTAGATTTTTTAAATGATTCAGTTCTCTTATACCCGTTAGGATTTATTCCTTCAGTTTTGGACTGTTTATTGCTGTTTCTGAATGTTACTACACAATTTTAGTTTGACAGGCTATATGAGTACGTGATTAGCAAATCTTTTGGTAATTCACTACTGTTAGATTACATTTTGTGGTACCAAAATTTCCATATTTTACAATCTCACAATTAGATGCTTTCTCTACATCATGACTGAGAGTATATCGGAAAGTATTGTGCTTATTTATTGGCTTCTTATGGAATTGCCGACATTTCAAATTTGGTAGTGTTTCAATAATCAGATCATATATGTCACCATAGGCACGTGATACAGAAATTGGTACAAATTTATAATGAAAATAAAAAAGGACAAAAACAGTTTGCAAGTTGAAGCTTTTACTTGTTATTTAACACTCCGACAGAGAAGCAACCTACTTGTAATAGTTATTCAGTAGGATAGAATATCATTGGAATACACATCGTTATAACAGTGCTTATTGGTTACGTTGCACTTATTTAGAATACCATGTTACATTGTTGCTTATTTAGTAACTAGCAATCATTTCTATTTTCGTATCACTTTTTGATGAGTTTGGCCCTTATTCTTTATATATACACGTTTTTTGCAGTTAGAATTCTCTAATGGCAGACCTAAAAGAACGCCTACTCCCACCAAGACCTTCCTCAGCTGCAAACCTTAGAGATACATCGTATAGACCATCTGCATCTGGTCGCCAGCCATTTCAAGGGGTAGACGTTCCAAGCCTCAAAAAACGTGGTCAAGGTCTTCGTTCATGGATCCGTGTTGATGCTGCAACAGGCGATTCACAAGTAATCGAAGTCGACAAATTCACAATAATGCGTCGTTGTGATCTTCCTGCCCGTGATCTTCGCTTACTTGATCCGTTATTTGTTTACCCCTCAACAATTTTAGGAAGAGAAAAGGCGATTGTTGTAAATTTGGAACAGATTCGGTGTATTATCACAGCTGATGAAGTTCTGCTATTGAATTCTCTTGATAGTTATGTATTGCAATATGTGGTAGAACTACAACGGCGGTTGAAGGCTGCGGGGGCTGGTGAGGTTTGGCAGTCTGAAGGGGCTGAATTGAACAGACGGATTGGAAATAGGTTTAGTGATATGTTTGGGAATACGTCTCCAGATTATTTGCCGTTTGAGTTCAGGGCTTTGGAAGTCGCTCTTGAGGCCGCTTGTACATTTTTGGACACACAGGTTTGTCTTATAACCAACAGTTCTTACTGTATGTAAAGCTCGTAGGTGATGGTTTAACTGTTTTTAACTAGATAAGATATTTTCACTTTTAAACTAGTTTGTTGTTATATTAAGAGCTATATGGGCAGTAGGACCTACGAGAGAGGTGAATGTAGCTATAGACGGAGGTGGTGAAGCATGTGCCCAGTTTATAGCCATTTTGAAAGATAGAATCGCTGCTATGCGTTTCCCTTTTAGTAATATTCAGCTCTTTTTCTTTCTTTAAGAGTTATCAGTAACAGCAAAACTTATTTTTATCTTCACGGATTGCCAATTTTTTATGTCCAATAAAATTATTGACTAAGATTAAGGAGCTAAATTGTAACCGAAATTGTCACTTGCAGTAATGTGTGTGGCACGTTGTATGATAAAACATGTGCGCTAAAAATAATTAGTCAGGCTGAGGAGTTGATGCTAATTGAACGTTAATAAATAAAGGTATGTACAATAAGTCAATAACAACTGATATGTGAACGCCTATATAAGGATTCTTTCTGCAAAGCGTAAAATCCTTATTGTGAGATATATTAGTATATGCCAGATAGATAAATTTGGAACAAATAAGACTGTCAGTTATCTGGATTTTGGATTCAGTCTACATTCGTGAAATAATAATCAATTGGTTAGATCGCATACAAGATAACTTATAGGTGGTATAGATATACACAACTTACATGTAACGAACAAAAGGTACTAGAAATATCTTGTTATCACGTGCCTGAGTATGCTTCAGTATTAGTAGCTCTATATTAGTATATCTTTGATTCCACCGAAATATATTTTATTGCTTATCAACGTCTCATAAGAAAAAACATTTATCTGAATCCATCAGGCAGCTGAATTAGAAATTGAAGCATATCCTTTGCTTGATGAACTTACTTCAAAGATCAGTACTCTAAACTTGGAACGTGTCCGAAGGCTGAAAAGCAGACTTGTTGCATTGACCCGAAGGGTTCAGAAGGTGTTGTATAGTCTATCTCTTCCCTTTTCTTTTGACGTGGCACTTTTGATCCATTTTAGATTATGTTTTCTCTAACTGGTCCAGGGATAAGGTAAATGAGTTTATTAAAATGGAAACTTATGAATAAAATGGAAACGTATCAACTGGGTCGAACAGGTGAATGTCATCCAGAGTGTTTCACAAGCATAAAAATCTTCAACGCCGTTTTTGTAGTACTATAATATCGTTTATGTAATCATTTATAGCACATTATTAATTTGGGAACTCCACAAAATTGGATAAAACCGTGTTTGAGGGTCCTCACAACCTTACCCAAGCCATTTTGACCCACTATATAAGGTAGCCGTTTTGACCTATACCTAATCCACCCGTTCCTCCCATTTTGTCACATCTAATGTGTACATGCACCCTCTGACTTAAGATTTCTCAGTTTTGACAAGTGGTGTTTTTTAACCCCGTTGGGTATGAATGGTTGATTCGGGTTTTGTTTTATCTAGGGATAATGGTCTAAAAATGTATCAAACTTGACACTTCTTTCTTTAGTTGTATCAAACTAATTTTTTTCCTATTGAATATGTCAACTTTTAATTTATCCTATTATGTGTATCCTTACGGGAAAAGTTCTATACATTTGAAAATGTATTGAACTTTACCTATGATGATACACACAAAAATTTAATAGTTCGTATGTTAAGTAGGGGGAAAAAAAAAATCGTTCAGTACACAACAATGGATAAGTGCCAAGTTGGATACATATTTGGATTATTAGCCCTTTTATCTATAACAGGTCAAGTGAGTAAAAAAAGCTAAAAGGAAAGGTTTTAATTTTCCTGAAGTGTATTTATATATCAAAAGATAATCTAAATCATTTTACTCAAAAGTATTGCTTATTATTATCAAAACAATAAGTTTTGTAACCTTATCTGACACACTAATTCTTTATAAATAAAAAATAAAAAAAATCCAAACTTTGGACCAAGGTTTAACAAGTTACCCAGCCGGAGCCAATATTACCTGTCTTGAGTCGAACCTGTTTAACCTGTTACTCAATCCACAAACCCCTTTTGTGTTTCCATCTCTAGTTTTGACACTAAAAGTTGTATATAGGTAAGAGATGAAATAGAGCAGCTAATGGATGACGATGGAGATATGGCTGAAATGTACCTGACTGAGAAGAAAAGTCGTGCAGATTCATTATATGATGGTGTAGAACAATCTGTAATGGGATACAGGTCCATTGATGGTCAACATTCGGTTTCTGCTCCAGTTTCTCCAAGTTCTTCACCTCCAGAAAGTCGAAGGCTTGAAAAAACTATGAGCCTTGCAAGGAGTAGGCACGATAGCATGAGGAGTTCGCAAAGTGGTACCGAAAACATCGAAGAACTAGAGATGCTTCTAGAAGCTTATTTTGTCGTCATTGATAGCACTCTCAATAAGTTGACATCGGTAATTACTGTACTTTAAGACAATTAATTCTCCGTCGTTTATTCTATGTTTAGATGTGTCAAATGGGCGGGCCAGGCAGATCCTGTAATGGGTCAACACATGCTTGCATCAGAATAGGTAAATTCTTTGTGTGTGCTGAATCGGGTCAAGTTGGGCTTTCTGAGTTTCTGACACATTCGACCCGTTTGACATTTCTGACCCACCCGGCCCGTTTCCTTTTGAACCGTTTATTTTATTTTGCCCATCAGATATAAAACATAACCCAAATTGGCTCATTCATACATAATGACTTGAAAATGACCTCTATCTGTGTTATGCTACCTTTTTTTATTCGGTTGCAACTTTGTTAACGACTTACATTTTTCTTGAACCAGTTGAAGGAATACATTGATGACACTGAAGACTTTATTAACATCCAATTGGTATGTTTCCCTTCTTTATGCACCAAACTATTTGCACTATGAAGTCGAATCAATCAGTTATACCCATCTTCTGAAAAATGCTCACTTGACTTGTAAACTTACCAAGATAGACCATTTACCCCCTTCAGATTTTAGTAAGACAGAAGGATACTTCAGTTAGCCTATTATGGTCAAGTGGTTAATGTCAGGTGCTTGAATGTGCATTTAAATCGATTATTTGGACTTCATTATTCGGCGAACACTGATTCTGATTCTAATCAGATCTTTTCGGATACAGAATCAGTTACTGTTTGCCGAAAATAATGATTTTAGGAGAAGGTGGTAATTACAGATACTTATTATTTCCATCGTAATATAATAGCATACTTAATAAAATGAGTTTAGGAGGTTTTAGGCATTAAAAAATACGTGATGGGAAGCTTTTGACTTGTTAACCTCTTAGAAATGATACATAAGTGGGTCAAAATTTCCACCTCTAGTTTTATTACTTGCTGAATGGCAAATATTTGAACCGCAGGATAACGTACGGAACCAGCTTATACAGTTTGAATTAATACTGACTACCGCAACATTCGTCGTAGCGATCTTTGGAGTGGTAGCAGGCATATTTGGCATGAATTTTATGATCCCATTGTTCGATAGCCCATCTGCATTTACATGGGTGCTGCTGATCACGGGGATTACTGGACTCATCATATTCAGCTCGTTTTTATGGTTTTTCAGATATAAAAGACTCATGCCATTGTAGAATGGTTATTATGGGACAATGACCAAAAACTCGTTCTAATGTAATTGTTATTACAATTAATAACTATTTTGAATGTAAACTGGAGCTCACTTGTAAAGAGATTCTGCTGATGAGCTCGTAATGCATCAATATCTACATCTTTTTTGAACGGCTGTGGAAGAAAGCAAAAGCTTTTCTAGTGTAACACAGTGGTTGAAATTTTTGATAGAAACACTTGATGTATATGTTATTTATCTTGACACCTTTTCCATTTCAACTATATCAAAAGGATTTGAGTGTTTTTTACACAATTACATTTTGCAATTTTACCAGAGTTGTTTTTTACAAAAGGTGATATGGACCAAATCCCAGACAATGTTCAAAAGAATGCAACTCCAAATTACATAGTAGCATACACATCTAAAATGAGATATTCGAACGGCTGGTATTAATTTAGAACCAAGAATTAAGGTTGTGGGTTTAAGTATACAGTGAGGTGTGCGCGCGTCTTTGTTATAACAAGAAAGTCTTAGAAACAGGTTCGATTTTGATATTGTTTTGTACACCGTAGAACAATGGCTATGGAATTGAATCTGATGAATGAAACCATGGTGCGTTATGTCTACCTTTTCATTTACATACTTGAAATGAAAATGCATATATAGCAAGGATTTTGTTAATGTGTGCTCATTATTGGATCCTACTTACTAGTTACTACCAACGATCTCGGGTTAACGTCACCCTTTTAAGATATGGTTTTTTTACCGGAGTCCTCAAACACAAGTTAAGTTATGTTTATTAAACACGAACTTTTTTTTTTTTTTTTTTTTTTTTTTTAAAAAAATTTTTAATATCAGAAAATGCATTTAATTCTGATTAAATATAGTTATTAGTTATCATAATTAAATGTAAATTTGCATTTAATCATCAACTCTAGAACTGAAATATGTGTTCTCAAGACACCTTTAAAATCCCTTTTAATATATATATATAAAATTATAAATTAAAATGAATTTTAATTTCCTATTAATGACCTTAAATATTACTAAGGAAATACATTTATTCTATTTTTAAGTGTGAAATACTTTCAAATCATATATTTATGGAGGCGTTTTATTTTATATACTTAAAAAAACTCTCACATACCAATGGATCAATCAGAAGCTTCCACTTAAAAAACAGTTTTTAATAATAAAAAACACAGAGGGACCAAAATTGCCAATTCCCCAAACTTACCCCCATCAACCTACCCCTGACCCGTCACTTTCCACACAATTAAAATCACAAAAAGTTCCATTTTCTCTCTCTAACCGCAATTACTAACTGCCACGAAAACTCAAAATTAACCTATTTTAACCGTTCAAATCATCAATAAAACACAAAAATGGAAGAATCATCGAGTGCACAAGCAGATACAGGAAAAAAACCGGTTCAAAATGAACCTAATGAGTCTCGGGATGAAGGTACGATGCTTCCGACTAATTATTTACTAGTTTTATTAGTATCTCTCGTGATTTTGTACTTATTTATGAATATTATTGATACTTATGAATATTCTTGTGAATTTTATGTTGATTTTTGATGTGGTACTGTGATGCATGTGATGAATATGAACTTATTTGACTTTTATAAGATACTATTTAATTAGATTTTACAGTTTTTTCTGAATTTGTAGAGAGATTGTTATAATAATGTGATGAATATAGTGATTTTCTTCAGTTTTTTGTTGAATATCACTTGTGATACAACATATGTGATGATGATGTAGTGGCTTACTTCAAAATATAGTAATATATCACCAGTGATAAAACAGTTGTAGTTGCTTTGTTCAATTTTTGGTAGTATATCAGAAGTGATAAAACAATTGTAGTGGTTTTATTCATATTTTAGCAGTAGAACATATGTCATGATGATGAATAGATGTAGATGCTTACTTAAGTTTATGATAGTATATCACCAGTGATAAAACAGTTGTAATGGCTTACATAAGTTTTTGGTAGAATAAAATCTGTGATGAAAAATATTTGAAGGTAAATTTGTAGTGTATCACCTGTGATAATCATCACTTGTACTGATAACTAGTATATATGATGAGAAACTAAATTTGTGCTTTTTGAAAAAAATGTAGAGAATGAAATCTTTGGAGATCTGGACGCGATACAAGCTTTAAACGGTTAGTTTATTTTAAAAAAGCTTTACAAAAAAATGCATAAATTGTATTAAATATCTAAAAAAAATTAAATGCAGTTCTGAAGACAAGTGAGTTGTTGCAAGTATCACCAGAGATTGACAAAAGTAAAGGTATATTGTAAGATATAAAAACCTGAATGTATGTGGTGTACTTTATTTTGACATTTATCTCTGTATATCACCTGTGATACATACACATTTGGCAAAATGTGTGTGTATAATTGCAGTAGAATGTCATAAATAATATGACGCACACACATTCAGAGTTTATATATCACATTTACCGTATTCAAAAAACTTATTTGGAATTTGTTTTATGCAGGTATAACAAAGAAACAAACCCCTAAAAAAAAAATTCGAATCACTATTAAAAAAAAAAAAAAAAAAAAAAAAAAAAGACACGAAAACAACTGAAAAAACAACAACATCACAACTATTAGCAACAAAAACAACAACACCAACCACATCAACAGCCACGTCATCACCAACGACAAGGTCAACGACAAGAAAATCAACAAGCACACCAACAAAAACAAAACCAAAGCCAGCAATACTCGTTACACCAATAAGTTAAAGGTCACCTGCAAAACCACCAACACCTGAAACAACACCAACACAAACACCACCAACCAATAAAGGTTCAACTCAGTTATCACCAATAATATCACCAGTGATATCACCAACACCTGAAGGAACACCTAACATATCACCAGTGATACAACAAACAACAACAGCAATTGTTGTTGCAAACATGGGAGATGAAGAAGAAGAGACAGAGACTTCAAAAAACAAGAAAAAAGGGTCGGTGCACAAGGTTGAAAAGACAACGAAAACAATTTCCAAGAAAAAACAAATAGCAAAAAGGAAAACAACAGAAACGGAATCCCCAATTGCAACAACAAGAAGCAAAAGAAAGAAACAACGATTAGAAGAAGAAGAGGGAAAGAAAAAAGTGGCCGGAAAAAGAAAAAGGGCAGAAAAAGATAAAAGAAAAGGAAAAAAAACAGTGGAAGATAAGGATGATGATGAATTTGTTGCTGAGAAAAAGACGGGTAAGGATAAAGGAAAGAAAGAATTGCAAGAGCAAGATACAGATGATGAAGATTTTGAGGTCGAGGTGAAAAAGGATAAGAAAAAGGGTAAACAGAAAATGGAAGAGGAAGAAGATGATAAAGCAATATGGTTCAAGTCGTTAAGAGCAAAGACGACTGTAAAACCCTTTTATGAAGCTACACACAAATTGAGCCCAGAGAGAAAACAACGGGTGAGAGAAATGGGCTTTGGCTCATTACTTGGGTTCCCATATAACAAGTTTCCCGCAAAACTACCATACTTCCTATTAAAAAACTTGGATGAGGATAAAATGCAGATAAACTTGCCAAAAGCTGGAGTTATCAAAATAACTCCAAGGAAGATTAGAGAAGTACTGGGAATCCCAATGGGACCAATACCATTCTATGCTAAGACAAAAAGGTTGCCAAAGGACTCAGTCTACTGCCAATTCATGGCACAGCTGCCACGCAACCCAAGGCAAAGAAAAACAACACTTTTATCAAACATAATTCAAAAATCAGAAGGAACAGACTTCATTTTTTATTTGAATTACTTGATGCTCTTTGCAAACTGCCTTGCGTCTTGCAAAAATTCAGCAATGTTGAAGTATGATGTGCTGAAAAACATAAAATCATCATAAGACATACACAAGATAGATTGATGCACATACATATGGAATTGCATGAAAAATAGCAAGGAAAAGTGGGATGATAAAACGTTTGAAAATTGGTACTACGTACCCCATGTGACATTCACAGTAAGTAAAAGTTAACTTTAAAAAATAAGCTTTATATGAAATCTGTTGTATAGTATCACCAGTGATAATTTCAAAGTTTTGTCTTTTTATAAAGTAGATTTAATTTAGAATTGATTTTAATAACTAATTGTATTTTAATGAAAGTTTTGTTTCATTGAAAAACAGCTTATTTACTTGCATTACACGCAATTCGAAGAAATGGATGTTCCACGGAAATGGCCAGCCATTAAGAATTGGAGACAAGATTTTATAGAGGAAAGGTGGGAGAAGGAGATGGATGCACAACAGTTCGGCTTGGTGATGGTCATTGAAGAAGATGAAAACAATCAAGAAAATGAAAATCAAAAGCTGAGACAGGTAAGATATCACTAGTGATAAATTAGCTTATTAAAAGATATAACTAGTGATGAATACTTATGTTTATTTATTTACAAACAGGACGTATACGACATAATAAAAGAAAACTTTGAAAGAGTTTTAAAAGAGAAAAAAGAATTAGAAACTTCCATCAAAGTAAGCATGGAGATGTACCAAGGGGATGAAACAATAGGGAGGTTTTTAGAAAGGTTCAATGCAGAATTCAAAATAGGAATAAGAACTGATGAATTTGGAAGATTGATAGAAGATGAGGCAGGCCCTAGCAGAAGAGAAGATGAAGATACTGGAGAAGAAGATGGGAGTAGTGATAATGATGAAGATGGCAATGATAATAATGGAGGAGGTGATGAAGATGGAGAAGATTATGACATAGAAGATAATGAAAATGAATGAGAAAATTTGGATGAAAATTTAAACGATGCTGCCATAGAAGATTTAGCGAAAGAAAAGGACGACGCAGAAAAGGTAAGACATATTCAGTAGTTATGTAAATGCAGTATCACAAGTGATACTTATGTGTATATTGATAATATGCAACCTGTTTCATAGTTTTGTTTATGCAGTATAACAAGTGATAAAATAACAAAAAAAAATGTCACAAGTGATAAAAAGTATCACAAGGGATAAACAGAAATTCAATTATTCTAAAAAATAACAAAAAAAAAATGTCACAAATATTTAAACACTTTAATGCTTTATCACAACTGATAAATGTCACAAATATTTCATAAAGTCACAAAAATAAAAAAATAAATCAATCACTAAAAATCAAACTTCAATTGCTCAATCACCTCCGCTTCCACCTGCTCCATCACCACCACTTCCCCCTGCTCCATCACCTCCATTTCCGCTTGCTCCACTCCTCTGTGGACAAGTACGCCTGTTGTGATCAGTCAACTCACAAATACCACATCACTTCTTCTTCTTATTATTTTCCTCAAGTGCTATCTCACGCCCACTCTTAATACGATCCTTCATATATCCCTTATTACTAGCTCTTGAAGGATTTCTAACATTATTTTTAGTAGGCTTCTTAACACCCATAAACTGATGAACCATTTGAGCAACTGTGCGAGGAGGAACTTTTGGCAACTCAGACTCAAATTCTGACTTTAACTTTCTGAGCTTGCCTACAAAAGAAGTCAGCTTTGGTTGATTCTCAATCATCAAACTCACACACGCCTCAACTAAACTAGACGCCTCAATAGCAAGCTTTTCTATCTCTTCATTCTGTTGACCATAACGTGCCTTTTGCCTCCTCAAATCAGGTGGAATCAAATCCCTTGTCCAACGCTTGAGTATATACTGATTTGGGACCTTAAGCACATTACAATTCTTGAATACACAGAAAATATGACGACATAAAATCCCGCAGCGGATAAAAAGCTGACAACAGCAAGCAACTGAACCATCTAATTTGTTATAGACCACCTTCATAAAAAAAATAAAATAAAATAAAAAAGTGATACACATAATAAAACAGGTGATACATAATATCACCAGTGATACCTCATATCACATGTGATACTTAAAACAAAAAATACATGTAAACACACAAAAATAAAATGTACCATGTACCGTCCAGCGTCTTTCTGATACAAGATAAGCTCTTCTTCAACATTCTCTAAAGTACTTTCTTCTTCATCAACAACTTCTGGAATAGTACCAGGAACCAATTTTTGCTCAGAAATAACAGACACATCACAAGTTTTCGACTCAATAGAATATAACCATGACCCAGCAATTATCTCCTTTTGCACAAGCACAAACAACTTGCGAGTGTAAACCCTTGCTGCATGCACTTCAATTTCCAATGGCGTCAACAAAGCAAGGAATGAGTCAAATGAGTTATGATCTAGTCTTTCTTGTACATATCTCTGTTTCTCAATTGCAGATTCATATAAAACCATAAACTTAACAAGTGTGGAAGTAGGATTCGTGAAATGCGAAAAGAAAGAATTCTCACTCTCCGACCTCGATGTAGTCCTCATCAATCCACAAAGTGGAGAATCAACAAAGAATGCGGGAATCCATGAAGATCTAATCATATACATCTTGTTCAACCACTTGTGATTTAGAAGATTAAACTCTACCATCAACTCATTCCATCTGAACTCAAACTCCTCAGGACCAATGTACATATTCCAAACAATCTTGCTAAATTTAGTCTTGAAATCAGTATCATCGTATATTCTGGAAACAATCTGAAAAACAACAAAGTATCACAAGTGATACAAAAAAAGAATCACTATACAGAAAAATGCAAAAGACAATAAAGTATCACTAGTGATACAAAACAGAATCATTAAACAGAACTGTGCTTAAAAAAAATAATCAAAAGGAGATAAACAACTTCTAAAAATTTATAAGAATAATTAAAAATGCAAATATCACAGGAGATACCTTAGCTGGAAGCTTTTGCATGATATGCCACATGCAAAGCCTGTGCTTGGAATCAGGAAGCACCTCAACAATCGCATTCCGCATTGCACCATTTTGATCAGTGACAATGATATTTGGAGAACGAACAAATGCTTTCTTGAACGCTTGAAATAACCATATGTACGATTCAGTAGTCTCATTCTTAAGAAGACCAGAACCAACAGTAACACACTTTCGGTGATTGTCAATAGCAGTAAAAGGCACAAAAACTATACGATATCTGAGAAAAAAAATAGTATCTCAGGTGATTGTCATCATTATGCAATGAAAATATAACATGTTTAAAAAAACAAAACATACTTATTAGTCTTGTAAATGGCATCAAATGAGACAATATCACCAAACTCTCTGTAGTTACACTTAGCAACCTCATCAGCCTAAAACAATCCACGAAGCTCAGCATCTTCAACAAAATAATCAAAAGAGAAGTTCGACGTAAACTTCATCCAATCTTCCATACGGTTAATAAGCATCTGAGCATCACTATCCCCAATGAAACAATTTATACCACGAGTAAAATTACAAAACTCGGTCTGCGTACCATGAACAAACGCTGTAGATCCTTTCAACCCAGAATACAAACTATGAGCTTTAGTCGCACCAAGATTATGATTAGCTGCTTTCATAATGAACAGCTGCTC
Source organism: Artemisia argyi (assembly GCA_030686995.1). Classification (NCBI taxonomy): domain Eukaryota; kingdom Viridiplantae; phylum Streptophyta; class Magnoliopsida; order Asterales; family Asteraceae; genus Artemisia; species Artemisia argyi. The sequence continues at coordinate 155,929,282 of CM060690.1, read as the reverse complement.
ATGGTATGGTAGCTTCCTCTCACTTTTTGACAAATGTTTGTACTCTATACAATCTAGTGCGTGATTATGTTCAACAACAAAGCTAGTAAGCTGATATTGAGATGTTCCGGGAATCATATGGAAAACTGCACGCGCTTTGCAACCAGTTACCCTAAAATTTGAAGTCCTAACTTGCTTATCACCTTTCTTACGAGCTAAAGTATTCAAATGAATTCTCTTTGGGCAACCTTCCCTATTGCAAACTAGATACTTCTCTTTTACAAAACCATCCCTTAACCTTTTCTGACTAGACTTTCTAATACCAAATCCAGCCTCAGAAGCATATTTCGCATACATACTAATGCATTCATCAACAGAATTATAAACACTCAAAAGCTTTGGTAAAACACTGGCAGAAACTCTAGGAACCCAAAAAACCGATCCACCAGGAGTATCGATAAAATCATGATGAGCAAAAGATTGAGGAGTTTTAAGAACACCAGAAGCTGAAAAAGAAGATGGTAAAACAAAAAATCAAAAGCATAACACAAAAACAGCGTATAAAAACATATCACTGTTGATACTAAACATATATCAACAACAGGCTAAAAAAAAGCAAATGTATCACTGGTGATATGTTTGATAAGCAGTTTAACAAATAATTAGAAACATCTAAACAAACAACTATCATCAACAAACTAACATAAACAAGCAAACATATCATTGGTGATATGTTTCATAACATGTTTAACAAATAATTATGAACAGCTAAAACATATCACTGGTGATACTGCACAATTATCATCATGTCTAAGCTGTTAAAACTAACGGCTCAAAAGCATAAAGACAAAAAATAGCTAATAAAAACATATCACTAGTGATACTAAACATATATAATCAACAGGCTAACCTAAATAAGCAAACATATCACTGGTGATATGTTTCATAAGTTGTTTAACAAAATAATTATGAACAGCTAAACATATCACTGGTGATACTACACAATTATCATAATGTTTAAGCTGTTAAAACTAACGGATCAAAAGCATAAAACAAAAACAGCTAATAAAAACAAATCACTGGTGACTACACGTATATCAACAACAGGCTAACTAAAATAAGCAAACATTTCACTGGTGATATGTTTCATAAGTTGTTTAACAAATAATAATGAAAAATCTAAACATATCACTGGTGATACTGAACAATTATCATCATGTTTAAGATAATAAGCATAATAACACTATAATCAACAACTTATCATCAACAAAAAACAGAAAAATAAGCTTAAAAATCAAAATAAAACTCACATGATGCATTATCATCCTGAGAATGCTTAGAAGAAGAATCACTGTAACTGCTACCAGAATTATCACAAACAGCACCAGATACATTACCAGAATTATCGTAAACAGCAAGAGCTAAACGATCGGTTGAATTAATAGAAGATTCTGAAACCGAAGCAGCAGGTTGATTAAGATCAAAAATCGCCATGCGCAAATCAATTGGGATAATGAGCAATCAATTCGAGCTGGAGAGCGATGGTGTTGTGGTGGAACCGACGGAAGAGTTGCGGTGGTGTAGCGGTGGTGTTGCGGTGGTAAATGATTATGGAGGGAAAATGTAACTGATTATCGAGGGAAGTCGGTTAAGAGAAAACACACAGTTTGTTGTGTGAAAAAAAAAAAGCGAACGAGAAAAAAATAAATAAAATAAAACTTTATATAGGTGGGATAAAATTAGGTTTAATTGATTAAATCTTAGATTAATCTAGGCTATTAGATCAAAAAGGATGGAGGGTGAGGATTTATCTATTGCTATCCACCAAAATAAGGGTATGCATTTGAATTTTCATAATGAGTTGCTATCCACCAAAATAAGGATGGAGGGTGAGGATTTGTCTATTGCTATCAACATTTTATTTTGGATTCTATCATAATGAGTGTTTACTTTCTATTTCAACCAATCATAAAGAGATTTTAATATATAAATATAATATTTTGTTAATGAATAATGTAATTAGTTGAAAATTTTTAGCCTTTGTTTATTTTTTAGGCAACGTTTTTAGAATACAGGATTATAAATTTGAAACCCAAAATCTTTTATTTATTTCAAGTAGACAGGTCAACTTTATCCAAAAAAACAAAACAACTCCGTAATATTTTATTCATGGAAAGTAAACAAAGGTATGAAATGGGCCCCTATGCTATAACTGCTATAATTGATGAAACATGTATGTATGTATAATATTTAGCTGGCAGGCATTGTGACACACTCACCACCACTCAATGATGACCAACTCACGCCTTATCAGTTTTCTCCTCCTCATTGTCACTGTGGCAACCACTGTATCTGCCACTGACCACATTGTTGGAGCTAACAAAGGCTGGAATCCTGGACTTAACTATACTCTTTGGGCTAATAATCACACATTCTATGTTGGTGACTTTATATGTAAGTCATGCCCTCTCTCTATATTCTGCACTACTTTTTAAGCTTGACAATATTTTGCTAGTGTATAGTTGACTCGATAATGGGTACTAGTCGTTACTAACCACATTCAATTGGTAAAATACTATCATCACTAAAATACGAGATGTGGAATGTGTCGAGTTTAAGTCCACCAAGCATGAGAGAAGCCAGAAAGTTATGATTGAAGGGGCAAACTTTGATAATTTTTAATAATTATATTACAAATCGGTTCATTAGGGGGCAAATCACAAAAATAGCCTGATATTCTAAAAAATTTACATTATAATTTTTTTTCGCGCGGGGAAGGTGGCCTCCTCCCCTCTACTGCTAACAATCGTTTAATGCCTCCTCCTGTCTCCGCCTCCTCTAGTCCTCTACCCCAAACAACCGTTTAAGTCTGTGTGGGGACTCAAGCTTATTGTTTAGTTGCCAAAAGATTGAAAACTATGATTACCCAAAACTAGTTAGTACTCAGTAGATGTAGTTGTGACTTTAGATAGAGTAAGTAGTGTGACAAATTATACTCCGTTTGGACCCCTATTTTTGTTTGTTTAGAAGCTTAATTTTTAATGCTAAAAGCTCCGTTTTCTGAAAGGACCATGGGCGAGTAGTGTCACAGAACCGGTGCTCGGCGCCCCAGCCAGTCAGCAACCCTAGGTTTCCTTTATACATATCATATATTCGTATACGAAATTTATCTTTACTGTTTTATAGTATTGTAGCTCCCCTTAGGATTAACTCTTGACTTCGTCCCTGGACAGAACAAAACATTTTAAACATAAGCTTACTTAATGAAAAAGTCTACATAACAAAGGTTATGTATAAGATCGAAGGTGTTTGCGCGTACTTATGTTATTTATCTACTACGAGTGAAAAATAGTTTTTTTTTTTTTTTTTTTTTTTTTTTTTTTTTTTTTTTTTTGTTGTTGTTGTTGTTGTTGTTGTACATAACTTGTTTTGAATTGTTCAATGATGTAGCATTTAGGTACCAAAAATTCCAACACAATGTGGTTGAGGTGAACAAAACCGGCTATGATAACTGCACACTCGACAGTGCAGTAGGGAACTGGAGTAGTGGAAAAGACTTTATTCTTCTTAACAAATCGCAACGATACTATTTTATTTGTGGAATGGGTGGTTGCATGAATGGTATGAAAGTTACTATTCGTGTTCATCCACTTCCGTCTCCTCCGGCCTCTGCTTCCGAGGTCACCTCAACTTCTGCGGCTGTTGGTAAATCGATGTTTGGTGCATTCTTTATGGTTTTGGCTTCTATGATTTTGGTTGCGTGTGGCTTGATATGTCAGTTTTAGGACAGGTTATTTTGAATGGTGTACTGATAATTTGTTGCATTTGTTGTGTACTCATTTGGTTGGTATTGGTTTACTTGTTAACTTTATTTTTTTGAACGATTTCGATGAAGTTGTATGTTTTGTGCGCATCATTTTGGAGATTTTTTTTTTTGAGCAATTAGTGTTTCAAATATAAAGTTTGTTTGGCAAGTAGTGTGTAACGTTTCGTATTTGGTTTAAACGTTAATTTTTCAAATGTTACAAAAAAGCGCGTTAAAAATATAAACCGTAATACTAATTTTGCCACGCCCGTCAATGAGTTTTTTTTTTTTCTTTTTTTCTTTTTTTTTTTTTGATCAACGTTAATGAGTTTGATTACAATGGTTTCTCAGTTTATTTTATGGTGGTTGAGTCAGATCGGACCGGGCTAATTTAATACTATAAAATTGTGTACTTGTTTCGGCCTAATATACAGTAGAACGTGGGCTTTGGGCTTAATTAGGGCTTTGACAATGCTCATGCTGGACCAGGCTGTGATAGGTAATGTAAGGGCCTGAATTATATAGATCATTTTGATACATGAATGATAACATACATAGAAATATTTAGGGGTAATATTCGGTTCGGTTATCGGGTTATTTGGTTAATTCGGTTCGATTATTTTGGTTAAAAGTTTTTTTAAGGTCAAACCGTGAATCAAAGAAAACCGAATTCAAATTCGGTTTTCGGTTCGGTTCGGTTGAATTCTAGTTCGGTTTGGTTTTCGGTATAATCCAAATTACACAATTTATTTTAGTAAAAAGAAAATATAAAAATATATTTAGCCAAAAAAGCTATTTCAAACATAAAAAGTATTTTTTAATATTAGGATAAAATTTTATTGTTATTTGTATATGGATCTTTTTATATATAACATTTTATTGATCTTTTTATATACATAAACTAGTCGCATAACCCGTCCGATGGACGGGCTAGCATCATGTAAATTTAATAATATTATTACTTATTAGGTTGATACATTTAAGTTTAAAGTCACATATTTATTTTGTTAATGATAAACATATCGTTTAAAAATTATCTAATTGCATATTATCATTTTAAAATTTTAACAATAGATATGCAAAATGATAAAAACAGTAAATAAAATTAAAGCATGATTACATTAAGTTTTTAATACTGGAATCAAGGCGAGTCTCATGTCATATATGTCATTTCTAATTTATGTTAGTAGCTGGATAATATTATAAGGATAATGTAACTTTCTTTAATATAATTTTAAACTTTGACGGACTACATTGTAGATGAACATGAATCAATAAGCATATAAAAAATGAAAATGAATGTCATGAAGAAACATATAGATTCGCAATTTGTAACATATGTTGTATGTTGAAGAATGAAAATACTTATTAAAAGATGATTGTAACAGAAACTAACAAACATACTGTTGTTGAACTCTTGATTCGAACACTTTAATGAACTGAGTTTATAGTTTTGATTTGTCATAATGTGAAGCAAAACATAGCATGAGATTACATAAGACAATTAAATGAGACATTCCAATGAAGATGCTATAAATAAATATTCGGTTTTTATGACCTGCCTGATATATAATGTAGATAATTTAGTAACGTCCATTTTCATGTACTGATCTTTTAACGTGAATGAATGATATTTCCTATGTTACTATAACTTGCATAATGGTAAAAAGATGTTTCATAGTTAAAATTACAATGGCTTGCAAAAAAAAAAAAAAAAAAAAAAAAAAAAACTTATTACAAACATGAAACAAAGACCTACTTCAAAAGTACCAAAAACAAACATATCGGTGTCGTATAATGGGTATATCATCATATAATGCAGAAAAATATATATTTCAAACAATAACATTCAATCGAAACAAATCAATACATAACATAAGACAACTATAAATTCATAATTTTGTTATACAAAAACTTAAAATAGAAAATACTCATATTTACACATTCTAAAAATTCTTAATTTTGTTGTACAAAAACTTTGTATAATGAAAATTTCATAGAGGTTTAGTCGCAAACCGCCACCACTTCATACCAACTTCCCATTTGAACATATTTGCTATGCTCTTTGTCACATTCAATTTTAGCATAATCTGAAATTTCATCACATATTACATTTTCTTATGACACAAATGGTTATACAAAATCAGTTGGGTCATTTTTATTGTGTTTAAGGTTGGTACTTCTAGCACTACATGCAAACTCTTAGATCAAAGAATTCAAATATTTAGATTGTTGTTGTAATTATATTATCTTGTAATCATAATTAGTGCTTTTATTATTTGTGAAGAAATTAAAAAAAATGGGAAACAAAAGTGTGTGTTGGTCAACTCAACTCTCGACTGGCATGTTTGACCCAGATCACTGATTACCTTGCAAAAATGCATAACTTTCTTGAGGTTACTTCTTGGTCTTTTTGGGCCTGATCACTGATTACTTTCCGTTGCAACTGCAACATCTTCTACCTCTCATCCTGTCACAAAATACCATCTTGAATAAATAGAGCTAGCCATTGATAATAAGAAAGACCGATAGTTATGCATATCTTTTCCTTCTAAAGAGTCCGCTATTATTTAAGATACATACACTCCTCTTTATGTTGAGACCTTGATTCCTTAACTCAGCTTCAAAGAGTAACTTTGTTGTCTAGATAGAAGTAAAAGGTTAGCAAATTAAAAGTGCATGAATGCCTTCCTCTAAATCATACTACCAAATAAGCCATATCATAATAGTAGTCACTAGCTTTTTAATGTTTTTTCAGAGTTAAGTTGACTCACCGGAAGAAAAACCAGATGCTTTTTAATGTTTTTTTTCTAAAATCTCATGTGTTTATAGTTTTCTAGTTGTAATGGTTAGTAGAGATAGTGTCTTTGTTAGTTCGGATCATTCTCTTCTTATCTTTCCCCCATTGTCTTTCCGCAGAGATAGTGTCTTTGTTAGTTCGGATCATTTTCTCCTTACCTTTCCCCCATTGTCTTTCCGCATTCTTCTGTAAAAAGGTTGTTGTAACCTATCGTGTTTCTTTGCATATTTTGCGATTAAAAATGCTATTAAACACAGTCCCAAACACCCTTGTATTCAGCAATTAAACAGTTCCAAGCACCCCTGAATTCAGCAATTAAAAATAGTCCCAAACACCCCTGAATTCAGCTACTAAGATAGTTCCAAGCACCCTGAATTCAACTATCAAAAACAATCCTAAGCACCCCTGAATCCAACTATTAAGACAGTCCCAAACACCTGTTTAAACTTAATAAGTCTTAGAACAGTCCCAAACACCCCTGAATTAAGCAAGTCCTACCATAAGGTAACAACAACCAAAATATTATTGTCTAGTAAAGCTGGTCAATCTTCCCACAATAAATTTTTGAGTGAATGCTAAACAACATTGACATCTCTTCTAGTTCATCATTATTCTAAATTGCGACAATCACAAGCAATTAACGCATAAAATACTTCCTACCTGTATTGAAATTATTTGACATGTTAAAAACCTGTCCTAACTGCCGGTGGTGCCAACTCCAAACTTAAGATTTAAGTGATGTGCAATGGTATGAAATCGAGACTTACCTACCACTGAACCATGATATGTGTCGGGAGAAGCATTAGAAGCAAGTGATCATCAGTAGGTCATGTATCAACATGATGTGCATCACCTAGCTCGCATAAGCGACAATTTCCAAGCTATTTATCTATCTCACTGACATTATTGACTGCATGTTTAAGTAATTCCTCGCATCAAGTTTTTCATTTTCAGTTGAAACAATGCCAAACTAAAAATTCTGATCAACTGAAGAAATAAAGGATTAAGAAAGTTGTAGGTTATTACCTGTTTGTTTGCATGCTGTTAAACGACTACATTTTCAGCAAGCTCTCCGCCATTTGTTTCAAAACGCAACTGCAACCAACTGAAATGAATATAAAGATGAATATTAATTAGAACCCAAATCTTAAGCTAAAAATCATAATTTTTATAATTCATTATAATAAGTACCTGTAACAATATTGCCATGAATATAATTAATATTCATTCCATGTACTCAAATCTTAAGCTAAAACTCGACTGCAACCAACATCCGTTTTTACATGTTTTTGTCCGTTTTTTCACGTTTTCGTCCGTCTTCGCACGTTTTTGTTTGTATTTACACGTTTTCGTTCGTTTTCGACCGTTTTTACACGTTTTCGTCCGTTTTTTTCGCCCGTTTTCCGCCCGTTTTCGCACGTTTTTGTCCGTATTTACACATTTTCATTCGTTTTTGACTGTTTTTACACGTTTTCGTCCGTTTTTTCCAAAAAAATAAGAAAAAAAAAATCAAAATATTTCTTAAGACATTTTAAAAAAATGTAATAAATATTTTTTCGAAAAACAAAAATTAAAAAATAAAAATATTTTGAAAAAAATTAATTTTTTATATCTCGAAATTAAAAAAAAATTGATAAAAAAAATTAAAATAATTTTTTATTTTGATAAAAAAAATTTGAAAAAAAAATTAAAATAATTTTTTAAAAATATTTTGAAAAAAAATTAATTTTTTTTTCGAAAAATAAAAAATTATTTTAGTTTTTTCTCAAAATTTTTTTAATTTTTTTTCGAAAAATTAAAAAAATATTATTTTTTTTTCGAAAACTAATTTTGTTTTCGAAAAATAAAAAATTATTTTAATTTTTTTTTTAAATTTTTTTTTCGAAAAATAAAAAAAAATTTTAATTTTTTTTTAAATTTTTTTAACTTCGAGAAATAAAAAATTAATTTTTTTTGGAAAAAACAAACGAAAACGTTTAAAAACGGCCGAAAACGAATGAAAATGTGTAAATACGGACAAAAACGTGAAAAAACGTGAAAAAAACGGACGAAAACGTGTAAAAACGGTTGAAAACGAATGAAAATGTGTAAATACGGACAAAAACGTGTGAAAACGGGCGAAAACGTGAAAAAACGGACGAAAACTTGTAAAAACGGTCGAAAACGAACGAAAACGTGTAAACACCGACAAAAACGTGCGAAGACGGACGAAAACGTGAAAAAACGGATGAAAATGTGTAAATACGGACAAAAACGTGCGAAAACAGGCGAAAACGTGTAAAAACGAACGAAAACGTGTAAATACGGACAAAAACGGACTAAAACGTGTAAATACAGACAAAAACGTGCGAAGACGGACGAATTTTTTTTTGATTTTTTTTGATTTTTTTTTCTTATTTTTTTTAGAAAAAACGGACGAAAACGTGTAAAAACGGTCGAAAACGAATGAAAATGTGTAAATACGGACAAAAACGTGCGAAAACGTGTAAAAACGGACGAAAAACGGACGAAAACGTTTAAAGGACTAACGTTGCAATAATAAAGGACTAACGCTGCAATAACAAAACAAACGATCGTTAACTCAACCTGCTGCAACAGGTCAAACAAGTCACCGGTACACACAATGACACGGATTTGAAAAGTTAGTGCTACAATAAAAAAAAATACGCTATATACAATGACAAAAAGTGGCAAGTATGATGCCTTTTTTTTGCCAATTTCCCTAAATTCAACTTGGTTCCAAACTTGCAATGGAGAAATCATTCACCGATTGGCTTGGTGTATTTTTTGGTTGGATATTGAATGGAAATGACGTGTGTAGGTTTATTTTTTAAGAAACACACATCTGGATGGATTTTTGAACGACGGTTCAACAAAAATGGAGTGATAGGCTTATCACTAATGATTTTGAATCATAAATCAAAACAAATTGCTTTACTGATGTGTGTGAAATCGGTCGGTTTATTATGATTTTGAATCTTGATTTGGGGATAATGAATGGAGAGTTGTTTGTGAATTAAGAGTGATAGGGTTATTTTTGGGTGATTTGAATTTCATTGATTGTGAATGCTGAATAATAGGGATGAAGTTGAATGATGGAGGCGTGTGTGAGGAGGGTGAAAGGAGCGTGTATCTAATTAAAAAGGGACAAACTGGAATTCTTTTGCCAGGTTGGAGGTTTCCACGTATTTTTGTCATGCCAAGTGGCATATGTGAGGTGGCATGTTCCTCTATTATATATATATATATATATATATATATATATATATATATATATATATATATATATATATATATATATATATATATATGTATGTATGTATATATATATATATGTATGTATGTAGATACATATATATATATATATATATATATATATATATATATATATATATATATATATATATATATATATATATATATATATATATATATGTATGTATGTATATATATATATATATATATATATATATATATATATATATATATATATATATATATATATATATATATATATATATATATATATATATACATATATATATACATACATACATATATATATATACATATATACATATATATATATGTATATATATATATATATATATATATATATATATATATATATATATATATATATATATATATATATATATATATATATATATATATATATATATATATATGAATTTGGTTTTCGATTTTGATTACCAAAACCATATCCAAACCGAGAACCGAATTAAAAGTTAGGTTTGGTTCGGTTTTGGCAAACTCGGTTCGGTTATTTTCGGTTCAGTTCAGTTTCGGTTTTTAGTTTATTCGGAATTTTCGGTTTTTCTGTTCACCCCTAGAAATATTACATAGCGTTTGGTATGTTGTAATCAAAGTGGGAATGAAAAAAGTTATTACAATAGAATGAAAAAATCTTGTTTGTTTACACATTTACAATGTAATGATCATTGCAAGGAATGACTCATTACACCATTTTCATTCCTTAGGGGTCCCCTCCTTTTTTTTCTTTACATCTTGTAATGGAATGAAAATTACATAAAAGTCCATAATTAACTAACCACTGATGAGTTCATAAAAACTCATCATTTCTGTTCCTTTTTTAAATACGAAAACAGTTAAAAACACACAGAAATACCACAAAATACTATAAATATCTTTGAATTGTGTTTTTATATGTTTCAGGTGCAAAAGGACTGAAAACAAAGGAAAACGTGTAAAGTTTGCACACTTGGCAAAATCAGTCCCTGAACTTTCAAGAAATGTCAGAAATGGTCCCTGGGAAAATCATTTTGAAGAAAAGTAAACAACAGTCCCCCAGGAATCATGAAATAACAAATTTTACCCTTGAAAGTTCAAAATTGCACAAAATGGCAAAACAGGTCCCCTAAGTTTCATAAATGACAGTTTTAGTCCCTAGAAGTTTATTTTGGAATGAAAAGTCAACTTTAGTCCTTGGGAAGTCAAAAATGTTCACAAATGATCCCTGGATAAAAGTTTACACAAAATGACAACTTTTACCCCTCAAGTTTCAAAATTGGCAAAATTAGTCCCTGGGTGTTTTAAAATGAAATTTTACAAATAACACCCTTGTACTATTCATAAACTTAGAATTTAGAACATTTTGATAACTTTTGGGAAATTACAATTTCACCCCTCTAACTTTGGTGAAATTACATAAATGGTCCTTTAAGGTTTTAAATTGAAAATTTATAAATATTATCCTTGTACTAATGTTATATGGCAGGAATGGCCCTTATGATACTTTGGAAACATGGCATGATCAGCCCCTAAAGTTTCATTAAATTACAACTTTTGTCCTTGGGTTAAAAACTACAAAACCAAACCGGATTCCATTTAACCCAAAAATCCAAATCCTATAATCCAAAAATAATAAACTCACCCAAGCCCATCCTTTCCCAGGCCCAACCCAACCTTACCCTTTTAAATAAAATGGTTTTGACCGTTTGACCCTTCATCCCCAACCTCCATCCACCTCCTGCTACTCCATCCACCATCCCTCCACCACCAGCTTCCACCCTTTCCACCTCACCACCCTCTCTGTCACTTCCTCAACCAAACCTACCTCCTAGGTTTACCCTAGGAGGTGCCACGTGGAATCCTCACAACCTGTCACCACCCCTACCCTGCCAAACCTCACATCCACCACCCTAGATCACCCCTACTTCCCAAATTGTCCCCTCATCATCACTAGTCACCTCATGAAGCATTAAATGCTTAGAAAAACCCTGCAAGTTACCCTTTGGGATTTGGCGCCAAAATCCAGTTAAACAGGTGTTGAGAAATTGGACACGTATCAGGGATGATAACTAGTGGCATTTAATCCTTATGACACATAGATCAATTGGATGCTATAAAAGGCAGAGGAGGGGCAAGATGGAAGAAATACCCTGGCTTCGGCCATTGTCACCTTAGATTAGTTTATGCTTTCCTTTAAATAAATGTCATTTACATGCTTTCAAGGATTTGTTACACTTTGACAAATCGTAATAAAACCTTATTTACAGTTGTAGTTTCATTAATCCTTAAATTTACAGTACCCTTTCATTTATCTTTCCATTTATGCTTAATTCGTAATTTAAATTCCATGTCATGTGATCAAAGTTGTTAGTAGACTCTATTTAAAACTACATAAGCTTTGACAAAGCTTATACAAGCTTTTAGACAATCTCAAACCAGCTTTAATCATTAAAAATCAAAAATACCAAAAAGAAACAAGAAAATAGAAAAGAAAAAAAAAGTGAAGAAGAAGAAGGAGGCTGAGCAGGGTATTCAATTGGGTAAAAATGGTTCTATTGGCTTAGTGACAGGCCACTAAGATGTGTTTTTGGTCCTTGGGTTCTCAATTCAGCCTTGGTAATCAATTGTAAGCAATTTCTTAATTTTTTTAGCTTAATTAGTTTTCTTGGATTCTGTAGTGTAAATTTATTTCATATAGCTTTAATTAAGTTTACTTAATCTGTTTTAAGTCTTTAAATCATAGTTGTAGTTTAAAAATTAAAAGTCTTAGTGTAATTTTGTATTATAAGGTGTGTTTGGCTTATGAGATTGCTTAGTGTTCTAGGTTGTTAATGTTGTTGTTCACTGTTATATTAAGTCACAATAGGTTATAGAAGTTTAGATAAGTAATAAAAACCAACCTTTAATTAGTAAAAAGTCAAAATCATTGAGATTATGGTTTAAAATTTGTCTGTGTATATTGTACATGTCAATATCCATCATATTAGCTTATTAGTTGATAATTTAACTTAATTTCATATCATTTTAGCTTAATATAACGTATATAGTCAGTAGTAATCAATAGAATTTCATAAAAGTCAATTTAGATCAAAATCTTTAAAAGTCAAAATTCATACTATTGTTAAAAATCCAAAACTTCAATGAATTTTCCTGATTTTTAGAATGCAATTGAGACCTTGAAACTTCTTGTAGTAAAAATATACTATCTTAACTTTAGAAATCCATGTTTGTATTATTTTTATGATTTTTTTTTAGCTTATAGGATAGCTTAAATAAGCCTGCAGGGTGAAAAAGTGCCCTGTGCACAGGGTGATTGACCAAAATCCAAAGCCTTTTATAAGCTATTCTGTGGTCATGAGCTTGTGTAAATTGGTTTCTTATGAAGCTTATCTACCTAACTCTTTGATCCAGCACTTCAATTTCACCTTGTAGCCCATCTGCTAGGGCTGCAAGTGGCTTTTAGCTTGTCCCACTTTTCTGAGTATACTGAGCCATCAGTATACTCAGCCAACTTCATAAGCTTACAAGAAGCTCTCATTTGAACTAGAGCTTAGGTGATTTGACTTTTTGAGAAACCCATCCACCAAACTCTATGGCTCAAGTGGTGTTCATCCTTTTCAAGCTTATTTAATAAGCTTGCCATAAGCTTTTTGTTTGTCCAATTGGCTGTATACATTGAAACTTTCAGTGTATTCAACCCATTTTTATAAGCTCCTTATAAGCTCATCTGTGGTCCCCACAGTATGAACTTGAGCTTTTTGGAAAACCCACCAGACACACTTGCTACTAAAATTCTTAATTTGGCTTTTTCAGCTTATTCATTGGGCTTAAATTGACCAGACAAAAGGTTGCAGGGGTGTTTGGATTTCAGGTTATATGGAAGTGCTTATTTGCTTGTTTCAAGCTTATTTGTTAATTCCATTGTACCATCTTGTATAAATCTGTCTTTAATACATGTATATACTTACTTTTACTCTTTGTTTATACTGTATAGCTTATTTTAAGCTTATGACTTCACTGTATGCTAAAAAGCTCAACTGAATGAGTCATAAGCTCCTAAACAGCTTATTGCTTATGATTGTAAAGTTCCAATTTCCTTAAATATGAATAATATCTGTATATAATTAGTTCTATAAACAGAAAAAGCCAAAAACAAGTTTTAAGGCTAAGTGATAGCCTCTATTTAGAAGGTTTATGGCTTATTTGCCTCTTTTTCATAACCGTTAACTAAATAAGCTCACTCAGAGCTTATTTAGCTTTTGTAAAAAGTTTGCTTTTATTAAAGTTGCTTGTATATATTTAGTAAATAGATTTGTATAGAAAAAATAAATAAATAAAAAAAGTAAAAAAAATGGGTGTGTGTGGGAGTCGAACCTGGGACCTCTGGATAGTAAACATGCATAAGTACACACACCCCTTCCAAATGCTCTGGGGCACCAGTTCCGTAAGTGTTTGCACACTTAATATACTTAAGGTAGTTTTAGTGCATTTGGCTTATTTGGACTGTTTGACTTATTCCAGCTTATTGGAATAAGCTGATGACCCCAACATATTTTTCCCAGCTTCTTCATAAGTAAATACACTTTCTATAATTTTTTCATATTTTTTACTGTTCAAATAGTATTTTTAATAATTAATATAGTTTAAATACCTTTTAGTAAATAATTAGTAAGTAATTTTTAAAACAGCTTATTTATAATTTTTATAAACTTTTTATATTTTTTTATGGATTCCTGTGATGGTTAAGTAAGTTTATAAAAAGTTTTATAATTTTATAAATCAGTTTAGTATGTATAATAATTAAATTAGTATTAATTAGTTTAATTAAGTTATAATAGTTTTTAATTAAGTTTGCTTATTTCTGTTAATAACATATAGTTTTTATATTTTTCTTAGCTTCTTATACTTATTTTAGAATTTTCTAAAAAGTTTCAGATTTTAGTTTGCTAATTTAGTATTTATAATAATTAAATATTAGTATTAGTAATTAGATAAATAGTAAATAATTAATAATAAATAGAATAATTGTATAATAAATATATTTTCAGTTTTAAAATTCATTTTATAGTATTTTAAACTTTTCTAAGTTTTAATTTTATTTTTCTAAGCATTTTTTAGATTTTTCTTCTTTTTAGGTAATTATTAAATAGTAAATAATAGTTTTTAATTAATAGTAATTACATAAATACTTGTAAAAATTATTTTAATTCATAAATAATTTTCTTATATTATTAGGATCACAAAAATATAAATTTCACATTTGTGGGATTTGTATTGATCAGTTTTCAGTTTTATTTTGGTACGTAGACGTTTATTTAAACGTAAACATACGCGTTTTAGGTTTTTAGGTTTTCTTAACTTTTAAAATACGTTTGTAATTATAAAGTAAATATTTTAAGTTTATTTAATTTGCATTTAAGCCCCTAAGGCATGCAAATACCTACTGTAGTTATATTTGTTGTTTTGTTTTGTACGTTTACGTTTATTTGAACTTAAACGTATATTTGTAAATCCTTTTACATTTTAGGGTTTCTGATTGCACGTTTTTACTGAAATAGCTGTGACAAGAGCTATTTACTATTCACATTGCTAGTGTTAGTCAGATTCTTGTTTCTATATTTAACTTCACCAGAACACACATTCGTTGTATTACAGATTTCACACCTCATTGGGACATAACGACCTAGGAATAGTCTATACTCCTCGTTCTTAATTGCTTTTCCTCCCGGGATGTTCAGGGCCTTTGTTACGGTTGACCGTTCACAAGCGGTTGGCTCGCGTGACGAAACCTGACGGTTCAGGAGGAATCAACCACATTAAATAAACTTCCTATGACCAATGGCCATTTTAGTCTTTTTTTTAACGATTCCATTACGTCCTATCTTACCAACCAAACATGATTAAAAACGGTTATAAATAATTACATTGCGTCATTCATTCCGTTACACCATTTATTCCATTCATTTGATATTTCATTTCTTCCTACCAAACGGACCCTTAATGTTTTTTTATCACACATCCAAATCCGACCCAAAAAGAAAAAAAACAATTTCAACTAGATTAATGAGAGATCTACTTTCAAAATAATAAATAATGTAGACTAAGGGAGTGTTTGACATTGCTTACTGAAAATAAATTATGAGTTTGAAAAACTCGTAATTCGCTTATATTGTTTGATAACACAATAATCATTTTATAATTTACGTTTATCAGTTGTGACAATATTTGTACGAAACTAGGATGGTTGCCCGCGCGTTGCTGCGGGGCATCATGTTATGTAAAGCTGCATATTCAAAGTGTCTATGCAAAGTGTATGTTACAGTGTCAAGCAAGCAAATAAGGTTTAAAGCTGGAAGTTTTAGCTGCATTTAGTTGTACATGAAAAGTGGTTGTGCATTCGAAGCTGATACAAAAGATTGCCACAGTTTCATACTACAGGTTCATACAAAAGATAAGTTATGTTTTGCTGCATATTTCGAGGACAACTTCATACAAAAGATGAGTGATGTTTTGCTACATATTTCTTCAGGCGTAGCATAAATATGTTGCAAAACATGTTAGTTTTTCACAACGGCAGGATACTGTTTAACTATTTACATTGGCAAGACATTGCTCACTTTTGTTTCTTCTTTTTAGCATGTCTGGTGCTTCCTTTTTCTGCAACTGTAGGTTAAGCTGGAGCTGCATAAACATAGTGAAAGCAAGGAAGTTAGTGAGTTATGAAAAAGTGGGAAGAATGAAACTAAATATGAATTTACTTATTCTTTGTTTTAGGCAGCTTTTGTATAAGTTATTTGTGTTCAGGGAGTTTGGCCAAAAAGTTTGTACTATGTAAGGATTAGGTAGTAAATGTTTAGAGTTAGGTACCATGTGTTTCTATATGCTGTGTATATAAGTGGTGGTAGTGTGTGTCATATTGTGTCTTATAGGTTAACTGATTTCTCAGTTTTTGATATTTTAGTTTTTTTCATTTTGTTGGATACATGTAGGTAGCATAGTTTGCCATTTTTTGTTTTTTTACACTTATTTGAGAGCACTGTGTCACATGTGATATGTAAGAGAAAGGTTCATTGATTATGTGTTTTGTATAGAAGTTTTATTCATTGTGTGTTTTCATTCACTGTGTTAGTGTGAGTTAATTTTTTTTTTGAGTTTTAAAAATGGCAGCCACCCCTAACTTTGATCAATTGAAAGCAGCTTGCAATTCTAACAGGTCGGAGCATTGTTTTCGTTTCTTGTTCATCGAAGATGCAGTTGTGAATGAGAGGTTTGTTTCAGTTTTAGAGGAAGAGTATGAAGTTGTACGATGTAGGTTGTATAAATATCAGCAGCTGATTCAAGAAGGTAGGAGGTTTAGCCCGTTTGATGTTGGTGCTGCTGATGGATTGCGATGCATGAGAGAGGCACAATATAAGGATGGTCAGATTTTGAATGCTCTGAATATTGTGTTGGATTTGGCTCGCGAAGCAAGATAAGAGAAGGCTGGACATGTGTCGACGATGGAACAACATGGATGATTCTGGAGGTGTTATCATTGTTAACAGTAAATGTGCATTATTGTGGAGGTGTTATCATGTGAGTTTTAAAGGTGCTGTGTATGTAGTATATTATTGTAGCATTGTTAATAGTAAATGTGCATTATTGTGGAGGTGGTATCATGTGAGTTTTAAAGATGCTGTGTATGTAGTATATTATTGTACCATTGTTAATAGTAAATGTGCATTATTGTGGAGGTATTATCATACATTGGTACGAAAAGGTTGATACTGTGTGTATTTAAAGGGTTTGATGCGCGAATTTTTTTGGTCGACGATGGAACAGCATGGATGATTTTGGAGGTGTTATCATTGTTAACAGTAAATGTGCATTATTGTGGAGGTGTTATCATGTGAGTTTTAAAGGTGCTGTGTATGTAGTATATTATTGTAGCATTGTTAATAGTAAATGTGCATTATTGTGGAGGTGGTATCATGTGAGTTTTAAAGGTGTTGTGTATGTAGTATATTATTGTACCATTGTTAATAGTAAATGTGCATTATTGTGGAGGTATTATCATACATTGGTACGAAAAGGTTGATATTTTGTGTATTTAAAGGGTTTGATGTGGGAATTTTTTTGGTGACAAATGAGTTACATATCTGTCTAAAACAATTAATAAAGAGAATGCCGAAACATCCTAAATGTGCAAAGCTTAGAGATGATGCTGGTTCTACTAATTGGGTAGACATGCTAGTTTTTTACTGTCGCGAAGCGTCGCATGAAGATGTTCAGATGGCACGAAAAATCAGCGAGCTGTCTACAAAATTGGTTGCTTTGATGACTGAAAGGGGTCGTTTTATGGAAGAACTCAAAACAATTGATCATTTTTATGTCAAAAAAATGGTGGATCACTTAACGGAGGTTCAACAAAAATATGATGATAGGTTGAATCATATGCTGATAATGGTGCATGAATTGGATCTAAGTGCTCGTAGTAAGGATGTTTTCATTCTTAAGCTCCAAGGCTCGTTGGAATTTTAGGTGATGTTGGAGAAGTTAATTTAGGTTCTGTTTTTAAAATAAAGATGGCATTGTGTTGTTTTAAAATGCATATGTAAAATATTGTATGAAATGGTAGGTATGGTTTTGTCATCTGTGCTTGTAAGATAGTGTTATGTACTACTTTATTTAAATAAAATCTGTGTGCATTGAAAGTAAACCTCAATTGAACCTACAAAATAGTAGTGTATATGAGTTTTTTGTTTTTGTGTAAAGGAGTCAACTTTTTTATTCATTAGTGGGTTGGATTTTGTAGATAGCTGCTTTTATCAGTGATTTTAACTGTACACATGTGGCATATTTGTTTTTATGCATGTAAAGGCTAAGCATAAGTGTTTTTTTTATTATTTTGGTGTTGGTATTTAAGAATGTGCATATCTGGACTTATTTTGATCACTGGCTTGGCAAATTTTGGATAAGAAGTAAGAAAAGAGAATGTCAAGGTGGCCTAGGTGTGATCAGCTTAGAGCTGAGGCCAATTCTAACAATTGGTCAGAGATGTTTGTTCTTTATTGTCGCAAAGCTGGAACTGAGGATCTTCAAATGGCTAGACAAATGACAAGTTTGTGTGGAAGATTGGTTGGTGTGACTCGTGAAAGGCTTAACTTTATACATGAACTGGAAACTGTTGGAAATACTTATGCGCAAAAGACAGCAGAGTATTTGAGAGAGGTGCAAGTAAAAGATGACCAGAAGGTGCTACAAATGAGGATTATGGCAGCTGAATTGGAACTAAATGCTCGTAATCATGATGTTTTTATTCAGAAGCTTAAAGGGCTGATGGATTTCTAAGCGTGGAACCACTGTGGAATGAGTACATTTGCATGCATGATATGCTATGTATGTTTGTATTTCTATATGTAACTATGTATATGTGTTTAAGTGTGAGATGAGCGTTTGTGTAATGTTTGTGTTAGGTATATTTAAGATGGTTGTATGGTATGTCATTCAATAAAAGAGTGTTTATTGTAAGTGAATATGTGCTATGTACCTTTTTGTTTCTTTGAGTTTGATGGCTGTTCATGAAACAATGCACGTTTGACTGCTTTCGGTTTACTCTCTCCGCTTGTCTTCTCTTGCAAACCTTCTTCATTTGCTATTTCAAGAGTTGGTGGTGGTGTTCCTACTTTTCATGAAAATGTTAACTTCCATGTTTAAAATTTATATGGTTATTTAACAATAGTCATCAGTGGTAATGGTATTACCTCTGTTTGTTGGTTCTTGTGGTTCAGCTAGTTGTATGTGTGTTGTTACGTGAATGTCACTGCTTGTTTGAGGTGGAAGCTGTTGAGCATCGTCTTTGTTCATTATTGAAAGAACTGGTGTGCCTGGATGTATTTTTTATACGTGTTGAAGAGTTGTTACTATAAATGACAATTTTAAATAAGGAAAGTGATTGGTGCTAAAACGTCAGATAATTATTGGTCAACCACTTGTGAATGGTCAACTATAATAGTCAAACAGCCTAGAACCAATCTCCGTGGAAGTATAGTGTTTCCCCGGGTCGTTATGTCCCGACGAGGTGTGGATGGTATTAAAACGGGTTTGTGATCGGGTGAAATTGGACGGAAATGGGTATAAGTGAGTTGTGATGATTACACTATTGGAATATGAAAGATAAGAGCTTAAATACACTATATTAACAAGACTGGAAAGTCAGAAAAACCAGAGACATTTAAAACTTAAAAACGCGTACGTTACGTTTAAATAAAACGTAAACGTACGAAATAAAAAGTGAAAACGGAAATCTGAAAACACCCAGGGGGTGAAAATGATTTTTTTACAAACTTAAAAGTAAAAGAAATTTTTTAGAAAAAGAAAATAAATTTTAACACTAATTAATTATTTAATATTAATTAATTACTAATTATTACTAATTATTAATATTTAAACAACTTAAATATAATACAATATTTAATTAAATACTAAAAAGGTGAAAATAAAATTTCTAAAATTATAAAATAACTAAAAACTAATTTTAAAATTAAAAATAAGTATTTTCGTCTTTTTGTGGGTTTTCTATTAATTAATTACTAATTAATTATTAATTACCTAATTAAACTATTTTAAATTAAGAAAAATACTAAATGAACAGTAAAAATTCTAATAAAATTTCTAAAATTATTTTATATTATATAAAAGCTAGAAAAAATATAAAAACTAGGTTTTACTTAATTAAAACTAATTATGCTATTTTAAACTAATTATTAATTAATAATTAATAAAACTAAGATTAATTCTAATAAATACTAAATGATGAAATAAAAAATATAAAAATGAAAATTAAAATTAAATTACATTAAATAGAAACTATCACTTAAAATTAAATTAACTTTTTGGAAATTTTCTTTTACAAACTTAATTTATACTTAAAAATAACAAACTTTTGTGAAAACAAGTTTTTTAGAACTTAAAAATAAGCAGAATACAACTTAAAAAGGGTGACAGTTGACTAAGTTTGACCACAAGGGAAAATAAGCTAAATTGGGTTTGTTTGGGGCCCACTAAGGTTGAATCAGGTTCACATAAGTTATGTGAACATGTTAAAACCAAAATCACTCAAATAAGCCACTGGAATAAGCCATAAGGTATGAATAAGCACTCTATTTCTAGTTTGAAAACTGAAAAAGGGGACAGATTTTTTAGGCCAATTCAGGTGGGACCCAGGGGTTCCTGATGAGGCAAAAAATGGTCCGTTTTTAGGGGGTCATTTAAGCCCGAATCCGAATTTATTTTATCAAATATTACCCTAAATCGTTCCTTTTGTGATTTTAGGTACTTTGGGAGTGAAATCTGGAAAAGGAAGCAATTCGGACGTTTTTGGAGCATAAAAGTGAAGAAAACGCCAAAGTCTTAATTTTCCAAGCTGGGAACAGTTGGTGACGGCGTCAAGAGCAAAACCTTGACGGCGTCAAGAGCAAATTTCATGAATTTCCATGACGACCCAGTAGAGTTTTGACGGCGTCACGTAGGAAGGGCGTCAAGAGTAAAAGAGTCATGACGGCCTGGAAGTGTATAACTCTTGACGGCGTTAGAAGTAGATCTAGGCAGTCCGAGGAATGTTTTGGCGGCGAGGTGACGGCGTCACATGTTTCTTCTTGACGCCGTCAAACCCATTTTTCTATATATAGTTTTTTAATTTTTCACATTAAAAAAAAGGAGAAGTTTTGGAGAAACCCTAAGTACGATTTTGGTGCAACTTTTACAGGTTTTTCAAGGGTTCCAAACCCTTGATACCTTGCATTGTAATTGAGATAAGTGTTCTTCTAATTCAATCAATATGTCTATGTGTTGGTTGTCTATATCTTGTTCTTGTCTCAATTCCATTATGCTAGGCTAGATCTCTTTTGTGTTTGCTTAGATCTAATGAAACCTAGATATTGATTATGTGTTGATTACTTGTTTATTCTTGTTTTGGATGAATGATTTATATGTTAGGCTTAAGAAAACTGGCAGATCTCCAAATGGTAACATGCTTGAACGTCTTAAGAAACATGAACCGAGGCGTACTAGGTCTTTATTGGTTGTATTTAATGCATGAGCCACTGTTTACAATCCCTATAGTTGTGCTGGGCATGGTGTAGGAGGAGATAAGAGCTCATAGAATTGGGGAGTTATGTATGCCACCCCATGAATGGTATTAAGGAATACAATCCGTCATCCATGCAATTATAACAAGTAATTAACGTGTAAAAGATATCTAGGGAGTAATGAAATTTAAGTAAACACATTTTCTCCAATTACTGCTCACAACCTTAGTATAAATTAGCTTATTTTCATTTTTAGTATTTTATTTTGATTGCATCTTAGTATTGGGTTAGTTGAATAGCAACTAATTCCGCCCACTCTTCCAAAAACTGAGATTTTTACTTGCTTTCTATAAAATATAAAAACACAAAAATAATCATCCCTCATCTTTAGAACTAGTAATTAGGCTTTCTAATCCTAGCGACACTATTCCTAAGCTGAACGATCAATCCCCCGGTACTTGTCACTATACTATACTACAACGATCAGGTACACTGCCTGGTGGGGGTTGTAAGCTTCTCGAGATCCCTCGAGAGGTAAAACCTGTTGCGATTCCCACGCATCAAGTTTTTTTGGCGCCGCTGCCGGGGAATAGTTATTGTCTAGGTTAGAATTTCTTTTTATTAGGTCTACTTGCTAGATTCCTTTCTAGTAAGATTTTATTTTTATTTTTAGGCTTTCTTTAGTCTATCTTATTTCTTCGTGCCTTTGTTCGTAACTCTTTACCATCCGACATCATGGAAGGTGGTAACATCTTTGAACCCATCATCCCACCACAACAAAACCCACCATTAGAACCCCTTAGGCCCCGAACCTTAGGAGAGTACTCCCGACCTAGCCACCAAGGCTACCGAAACACCATTGAGCTCACCGGAGCCAATGTGACCCCCTTGCGATCCGACACCATCCGGTTGGTGCAACGCGGATGTGCATTCCATGGACTTCATTCCGAAGATCCAAACCAACATCTTAAGGACTTTCTCAAAATCGTAGATTCCATAGACCTAGGTGTTGAAACTAAGAGACGACCCGTTTACGCCTATTCCAATTCTCTCTACGGGATCAAGCTAGTCAATGGCTTGAGCGTTTACCCGCGGGATCCATCACCACATGGGATGATCTCACCACTCATTTCCTTGCTCAATTTTTCCCACCGGGGAGAACTACTATGCTTAGAAATGACATCTTGACGTTCCAACAACGTCGAAATGAAACTTTTTATGAAGCATTGATTCGATATAAAGACCTACTCCGAAAAGTTCCTCATCATGGCATCGAACCGTGGCTCCAGATCCAAATCTTTTACGATAAGGTTGACTATCAAACAAGGAGAGCCATTGATTACGCAGCCAAGGATAGGTTAAATAGACTTAGCGTTGACGAGTGCTGGAAAGTTCTTGAGGGGTTGGCACAATACGAAGAGGAAGGATGGCAGGACCCGATGCTCCCAAGCAAAGTAAAACTTGATTATGCAAGTGCCACCCAAGAACAGTTGTTAGGAAGCATCGAGAAGCAAGTAAAAGAATTGATGAGTATTGGGAAACTTGCTGCTGAACCCGTGTGGAATCATGATCCACGTAGGAATACGGTTATCAACCAGAATTTTCCTGAACGCTCACGACAAGAGGAATTCGAAGGAATAATGATAACCTTCATGAATAATCAGGAAAAACAAATCCAGCACCTAGAGGCACGCATGGAAAGCACGCATAAAACCTTTATGAATTTCGCAGACCAATTCATATCAAGGGTCAAAGAAAAGATCAAAGAAAATTTCGTACCTAAAAAAATTGAAAAAGTCTTCGAGGTGTCAACCCATTTGGTGTTTGACCAAGAGGATAGCGGGAAATTTTCCTCAAGTGCTTTACCATTAACTACCCCGCGTTCTCATGAACACCCCCATGCAGAGAAAAGTTCGCAAATCCATAACATTTTCGTTGGATGTTTGCGAACTACATTCCTGATCTCATCCAAAAAACGTTCTTTTGGTTTTAAACCCGGTGTAAAGAGGTCGCACCTCAAAAACACCACTGATTTGAAACCCTCTATGGAACAACATCTCTCTTTTCACACCAATGACCCGTGCACAGGGTTCGACTTAGCCGAAACGTCATCCAACCCCTTCTACAACTTCACCTCTTTCCGTGACAGTAATGAGACGTTCGACCCTGGTGGACCTCGTTAACAAAATGGCTACTCATGGGTTTTACTAATGATTAGCTATTCACGCAAAGTGCAGGGACTAAACATGAACTGCTCCAAATCTCACCTTACACGGGCATCTGACGGCGTCAGATTTAACTCTTGACGCCGTCAGCTCGATGGATCAGCAATATTAACCCAAAACCAATCACTTTCAACCCATACCCCACAAATCTCACCCAAGGTGCTGCTGCTACTCCGATTCTCCACCATCCAATTCGACGTCTTCCGCATCCAATCTCCACTTGGTAAGTAAGTTTTCTTCATCCTTTTTCGATCAATTGTCCTTAGAACCCATCAATTTGGAAAACCCCTTTCACCCGAAACCCCACTCTTGACCCATTATTAGCAAATCGTAATGCCATCCAATTGGTGATTTGTAACATGGGGATTACCCGTTGATTATGTTATCTCACTCAAATTATGTATTAGATTAGGGAAAGCCACTCATGCCACGGATTCTTTGACCCCCTACCCATGTTTTCTGATTAAAGGAGCGTTTGGGTAATGGGTTGAGAGTTTGAAAATTGATTTTTCCCTCGCATTTGCATGATCCGGATCCTGAACCATCTGACGGCGTCAGGTTTACTCTTGACGGCGTCAGATGTGTCTGATTGCATAAAGTTCATTAAAATTCTCGTTCTAATCGTTTCCGTTCACTCAACCTTTTTCCAGGAAAATGAGCAAAAGATCTCGTCAACATAAGGGCAGTTCCTCTAGATCTCAAAGGGTCAATTATGGAGAATTAGTCCATAGTTGGAGCGAGTTTGACACTGTTGATGCTAGCACCAAGTATGCGGAGTTGTGTAACCACCATATTGATGTTGGGGCTGTAGTTGACTGGGATTTTCTGAGAGCCAATGGGTTGGAGGCTGCGTTTTTAGGGAGGATCCACACAGATGGGTTTGCGGGTCCACAGTGGGAGAGGTTGTTTAGGATTAGAGAGACAGTATATAGTGAGTTAGTGAGGGAGTTCTTTGCGACCTTCCGTTTTGATCAGGCTGAGGCTAGGACAGATATGGGGGGCACCACTGTGTATTTTAGGCTAGGGGAGAGTTGCGGTCATGTTCAGTGGCTGAGTTTGGTTGGAGGATTGGGTTGTATACTAGTGAGGAAGTTGATGGGACTTTTTTGCAGAGGTTGTTACATGGAGAGACTCAGAGGAGTGAGATGAGGTGTATTACTTTTTGGCCGACCATAGGGAACGGGGTTTACACCTCGACTACCGGGGCTGCATCCATCAGGGACCCCGTAGCTAGGCTAGTCCACAGGTGCATCACATATAGCCTGTCAGGACGTCATGGCACCACTCACCGTGTCACTGCTTCAGACCTGTTCTACTTGTACACCATCTTTTCTGCGGATGTCTACTGCAACATCCCGTTTTAGGTGGCCAGTTATTTGAGGACCAGTGTGGGTGAGAGGGATATTGACAAGGTGTATGGGGGGATGTTCGTGACCCGGTTGGCTCGTTCCTATGGTCTTCTTACTCCTCAGATCATGGGGTACTTGAGCGACTGCGGGAACTGTAGGGTAGTGAGGGCGAAATCCCTCAGGCAGATGAACATTGTGATGCCTGAGAGGAATGGGACCTATACTTGGTATGAGGAAGGGGGGCCAGATATTCAGGAGGATGCTGATGATGAGGTAGACCCCCAACAGCATCAGTTCCAGGGGTATGAGGAGGGGATGGCTGACTACTACCGACACATGAGTCGGGGAGACTGGCAGGCACACCAGGGTGCCTGGATGGGTCAGATGGATGCGTGGCGAACCACCACTGACCAGCGCTTTGATTGGATGTACGATCATACCATCCGCCAGATGCAGCACCTCTCCACCCGAGATCAGCTTGAGCCTCACCTGCAGATTGACCCTTTCCCAGGCCGAGAGACTGACTACCCTCCCTACGGATACACCGGACACCTCCCTCCTGGCTATAACTACCGCTTTGGTCCTCCTCCCCAGTGACTCCTCTTGATATCCGTTGTCTTTGAACTATTTATTGATAATTGTGTAATTTAAAACATTTGGTACTGTAATAACTTAGGGTGCGGCCTTTGTTGGTCTTGAACAATTTACTTGCATGTCTACGTTTGTTTTGAAATAATTAATGGTGCTCATGGTGACATTATTTATTTCGTGTGTTCTTATTTGTGTAATTTTATTTGTTTGTTTGTTATTTGCTTCCGTATGCATGTTTAATTTTTATTGTTGGTTGATCATGTTTCTCAATTAAAATGTGGAAATACTTTACTTTGTTGTTTTGGCCTAGTCTTAACTCCACCTAAAAGTATTTTTGCAAAAGATAAGTGTAAGGGGAAACCCCAAATATGTTTTTAAGAAACAAACCGATCATGTTTCTCCACAATATTAAATGAGCATGTATATTCGTATTTGTTAGAGTCAAATGCTTGTATTGAGTCATAATGAAGTTTTGCAGGATTTTCCAGGAAGTAAGACCAAGTTTTTCCAGAAATTTTCCGGAAACTTAACATAAGAATTTCTGTAGGTCCATTCTGACGGCGTCAAAGTTTTACTCTTGACGGCGTCAGGAGTTAAAATCTGGAAATTTTACCGGTTTTGTTTTTCTAACGGAGTCTTATGGTTTTTGTGAATTATTAAGTTTTATAATCTCCAGGAAATCTGCAAACTTCATTCCACAAGCATTATATCTTATCTTGTTTTCTAGGATTTAGAAACTTATATAGGATGCCGCCGATTTTACGCGAGGTTGTCTTGTCTATTTTGTCAGGTTTTACAGGTTATGTATGACAAGGAGATGATTTATATTCTGGAAGGGAAGCTTTGATTGTTCATTTTCTTGGAGGAAGATTTAACCTGGCCATCCTATTATCCATACCGAGCGAATCAGGGGAGTATTTGATTTCATTCTCTTTACTTGTTCACTTTTACATTCTTTACTTGAACATTGGGGACAATGTTCATCTTAAGTGTAAGGGGAGGGTAAAAAGATGATACCTTACATATGCACTTTCGCTTGAGTTTGTTTTGTTTAATGGTAGATGTGTAATAAAACTATGAGAAATACTTGTTAGTGTAATTTTAGCGCCAAATTTAAAATTTTTTACAACATTTAGGAGTGAAACTTTAGCCATAGCAAGCGTCTCATGTATAGGAGATTGTATGACTAGCACATAACTGTACATTCAGAAAAATTTTCCACCCAAATATGTGAGGTTCGCCTTTAGATTTGATAGGAAAAGCATTTACTATTAGTGCTTATGAGTGTACCGGTAGCATTTAGATTCTAGAACTTGCGTTAGTGATGCATCCCGAGACCGCTAGTGAGACTACATTCGTGTGGTAGGATTTACTACATGATAAGAGGCATTAGGATTACCCTTGTGTTAAACCCGTATCATAATTATTTGACCATTTAAGTCATATTACTTGGCTAGTTAAGTCAACTAATTTTTCCCACACCCTTAGCGTTGTACTCATTTTTAGTACACGATACCCCTAGTACACCCCTCCGAGCCTATCCTTTCGTTTCTAACTTTAAGCATTTTACTTAAAGGAAGAATTTGTTACACCCCACTTAAATGTACACCCAAATCGCCTTAGCCTTCCGTGTATGCGCTCATTTTTAGTGCATTATTGTTATTTGTTAAACCCTAAGTTAACTTTCTAATTGATTACATGGTTGCTAAGTCGAGTTATATCCTTGTACATATTGTTTTGGGACGATTGGGACTCATGGGTAAGTACTTATTTATGGAGTAATGGGGAAGAACATAATATTATTACCCTCATATGTACGTTAATCTTAAAAGTGCTCCAAGTGTTTTGATTTTCTTAATTCGAGTCATTAGACTAGTTTAGTGTAAAGTATGTAAAGATTCAAGTGTAAGGGAAATGTTCATTCCCTATGATGTATTATTTTGGATGGTAGGGTAAGAGTGTATGCAAAAAAAAAAAAAAAAAAAAAAAAAAAAAAAAAAAAAAATCAAGAAAAAGAAAAAAAAAATAGAAAAAGGAAAAAAGAGAAAAAACATACGGACTACCATCCCTTTTTATTCTATGTTCATTTTATGTTTTTGTTATTTTTCATTTATTAGCTTAAGTCGAGTCTAGTCTTGGCTTAGCAACGCCACATTGTACATTTAATTGACCAAGATTGTTAACCCGCCACCAGTAAAAACTTCCTTTATCCAACAAAACCGTGTATTTCATATCCCTACACCTAACGTTACAACCCTTTAAAAGACCTCTTTGATAGTTTATCCTAGGTGCTTACGCCATGTGGTGGAGGTTTGATCCTTTCCCAAGCCTATGGTAATCTATTTTGCTATGACAGGTAGTGAGAGATATCTTCCGTTTCCATATTGTAATTTACACTTTATTACACCCGAGAGATGTGAGTATCTAAACACTATTTGTGAGGTGCTTGTATAAGCCCGAATCCGAATTTATTTGATCAATCCCCCGGTACTTGTCACTATACTATACTACAACGATCAGGTACACTGCCTGGTGGGGGTTGTAAGCTTCTCGAGATCCCTCGAGAGGTAAAGCCTGTTGCGATTCCCACGCATCAGTTCCCAGGTCAAAGCTATGGTCAAAATGTGATGTGTGGTAGGAGGGGGGTTGTAAGGAACCAAGGTTGGGCACTGGGACCCACAAGGGTGGCCAGAAAACCACCACCAAGTGGTGGTGGTGGAACTGTGGTGCAGCTGATGCAGGGGACTCACCCCCCCTGCAGTTGACTTTGGGACAAGCTAGAGCCTAGGTAAAAAATCACAAAAATCAAAAGGCCATTGGAACATGAAATTTAGCTGGTATACTTTGAATAGGAAGAAGTTTTACAATCCAAATCAACATACAAAAATCAAAACAAATGCTTGAACTTTTGTGAAAATCTGAAAAACATGCACATTTGACTTTTGTAAAAACTTGATATGTTGACTTTGTTGAGCTTTGATTGGATCCTACAGGCTAAGAAACATGTAATATTGTATTTTAAAGCTAATGTAAGCTACAAACATAAGACAAGAACTTAATGTGGGGGTTTATGGATCCCACAGCCCCAACAGTCAACTGTTGTGGGTGAGGGATGATGATTTTGACTTTCTAGTGCTAAAACTTGGTTTTCTATCCTTGACAGTCCTATATACCCCAAATATGACTTGTTAGGACTGTTTTAAACTCAAAATAATCAACAACACTACCTAATGCAGTGCAATGCCAAACACCCCCTTATACTTCAACTGTGTAGATTTTTCAAAGGATATGAGAGATCTAGGCCTTAGGTGCTAACTGTAAACACTCAACAAGCTGAGAGATGATGAGAGTAGCATTTAGCATTCACAAACATCCAGTTTCAAATAAGCAACAAGCTAAGACCAATTAAAACTCAGGTTGACAGTAAATAAGCAAATGATAAGTGAACTTCTAAACAACTACAAAACTCAGGCTAAACTATATCTAATGAGCAAATAACAACTACCATAAGCAAAGATTAACAAAAAATGAGCCACAATAAGTAGTTAAATAGTACAATGCAAAAAATTGTAAAGTGAACTCACAAGTAATCCTGTGTGACCCTTCCAAGATACAATTACACCATTATCCTAATACCTCCCCAGAGGTTCTAATACCATGGAAGTCCAATTTCAGCAACACTTCTTGCTTCTTTCCTCTTTTTCACTGATTTTCTCAATTATGCCTATTTTTCTATATTTTTGAGTTTTTTATGCTAAAAGTAATTTTAATACTTGAAAAACTTATAAAAGGTTATTAATCACTCACATAAGCTGATACAACTAAGTAGTTAAGAATCCTAGCAACTGTAAAATGAAATAGAAATTTCAAATGAAAATGGCAAAACTAAGAACTTCAAAAGCAAACTTGAATTAAAACTTTAAAAAGGTTATCAATACACTGGAATTCTTGTTTACAACATTTCTTAACTAAAAATTACAACATAAGAGCAAATTTAAACCTAATTTTACATAAATTCTATACTACTACTATCCTGCTACTTCACTACTGCTACCTTAATGAATTCCATTCTTCACTTTTCTTTTTCTTTTATAGTCCCTGCAGTCTCTCTCCATCTTTCCCACAACTTTTCAGAGCCATTGGATGAGCTAGGTTGATCACAGCCGTTTGATTATTTTTTTGGCGGGAAAGGGACATTTGACAGTTGGGATTGCTTGTTAGGTCTAGATAGCATTTATTGCATTTTGGATGTTTGTGTTTGGAGGGGGAACAAAATATGGGGTGAGTGAGGTGGAGGAGGGGGGTTGAGGTGTGTTGCAGTGGTTTACCAGGAAAGTGGAAGGGTGAAGGTGGAGGGTTGACCGTTTGACGGGGAGTTACAAAAACGGGGTGTGGTGTTATTTTGGTGGTGGGCTGTTTTTGGTGTGGGCTGAGGTTTGATTATTGGATCAGGGGTGGGTGTGTTGGGCTAAAGGGTAGTAATAAGTAAAATGGATCCGTTTGGTTTGTTTCATAAATTACATTTGTAAATCTGATTTTTTTAGGGGCTGAAAATGTAATTTTCACAAAGTCATCAAAAGGATAAAAATTGCCAAGTTTGAATATTACAAGGACTAAAATTTATTTATTTTTTCAAAATAGAACACCCGGGGACCAATTTTGCAAATTTCAAAACTCCGGGGACTAAACTTGTAATTTTTCACAAACATTTTACCCAAGGACCAAAAAATGAATTTTGTGACTTCCAAAGGACCAATATTGAATGATTTTCCAAAAATATCCCACCAGGGACCTTTTCTGCCAATATTTGAAACTCCAGGGACCAAAACTGTAAATTCTCAAAACTTTTCAGATTTTTCACCAAAGGACTAAATATGACAACTTATGATTTCAAAAGGACCTTTGGTGATAAATTTCTATATTTTGAATATCCAGGGACTAGTTTTGTAATTTTATGATAGTTGAGGGACTGAAACTGCCAATTTTGCAAACTTTGTACGTTTTTCGTCTATTTTTGCTCATTTTGCATCTAAAACATATAAAACACGATTTTGAAATATTTTCAGTATTTTGATGCATTACTGAGTGTTTTTGTATGTTTTGCAGTTCAGATTAGACCAAAAATGATGAGTGTTTGAGCACTCATCAGAAAGTAACTAAGTTAAATGTTATTACTGTGGATTTGATGATGTTCTGCTGTTGTTCCTTCAATAAGGGTTTTTTTCTTGAAGACTTTATCAACAAAGAAGTCTGTTGTTTTTGCTGATTCATTGAAATGGATCTGGAAAACATGTTTCTGGCCTTCTATCGCAAATATTTCATCTGGTATTTCTTGGGTATCTATTTTTGTATGTTTGGCAATTAGTTGCGGGCATGAAAAGCCTACAACATTGTCCCCAACTGGTGTGAAGAAAGTTACTGGAGCTGTTGCAGATGGGTCTGTGATAAACGCTTTTTAATTATACCTATACATCATTGAGTGGATGAAAAATTAAGTTTTCTGTGGTATGTTTTCCAATCTGAGATGAAACTATTTGTTAACATGTTTTACCTGTAGCACGGTTTTGCCTGTTTTCCATGATCAAGACAACGGTATGCAGTGCCTTCTTGCGTTGCTTTGTTGTTTCATTTGTTGCAAGATATGTAATACCAGTTTCTTTGTGTATTGATGCCAGTTATTTCTGCATCTGTTGTGAACGTCACTCCCTATGAGTATTTACATAAATCATTAGGTTTGTATAAAACGGCAGTATGTTTTTCAAAATATATATGTTTTATTATTTGCTAAAAAAAGGTTACCCTGTAGCTTTCTGGACTCTGCTTTAATATAGTCTTCAAAGGGAATCTGTTTCGAAATTGCTCTTTGTCATCATCTTCATATGGAGTTTTGGAGATGCGCAATGGTGGTGTGGCTTGGAACCTTGCTCTGTATCTATTTCAAATGCATGACTTCAAATCCTTATTTTGTCTATCCAATTGTGTTTAGAAAATAGTGTAAATTTGAATGCTGAATGTAAAGATTCTTACTATGGTATTGTCTACTCAGCCTCTGTTATCTTTGGATTCAAGTAGTAGTACGTAGCAGATGTTGCTGTTAACTGGTAATCTGCCGAGAGTGTCTCACATAGTATGAGAATATGTTTGTTGGTGTGTATAAGTTAATTTTATAGTATTAGTTTAATACCTCTGCGTCTTGATACACGGCAAGAGCTCACTGCAATCATAACTGGTTCCTCCATTGTTTCTGTTTTGGCATGGTCCAATGATTTTGCTAATTCATCCCATAGTGTAAGTTCCACAATATTATCGTTGTGGATATAAATAAGGCATTAAACATATGATAACATTTGGCCTGTATTTTTTTTTTGTTAAGAAGTTTTAAAAGCAAGTTGACTTACTTCAGGTTCTCTATATCCACCTTTCTATAGATAGTTTCGTCTCCTTGAGTGTCTCCTTTGGTTTTGAGTTCCCCTTTTGACCTTAAGCGCCCTACGTAATCTGCATAGAAAATTTTTTTAGAGTTTCATTATGTTATTGAATCTTAAAATGTAAGTAGTAAAAGATCACCTGTGAGGACAGGGTATTGCATTCTTCCGGTTGCATCTTGTGAAGGGATTTTGTATTGAAGTTGGTTGTATGAAACGAAGTTAAAGTAGTGGTGTGGAAAGTCTGTTGCGGTTATAGGTTCAAATTTCGTGATTTTTCCAAACCTCAAGCTTGTGTTGTTGTCAATTGTTTGCTGATAAAGATTTGTAGGTTCACACATGAATTCAGAGATTCTATAGATTAATCCAACTTGAATTTTTGGGTTAAAGTAGTCGAACTCTCTTATATTCATATTTCCTTGTATAGCATTACCCTGTTGATGGTTAGTGGTGGTTATAAAAAATCTGACATTGAATATAATTTTTTTATGGCATATGAAAATATCACATACCTCACGATCTATCAAGATACAGCATAATGCAATTTCAATTTTTTGAGGATAAGTTTTTGCAATCCATTTTCGATATTCTCTAGCTTCAATTATCTTTTCATGTGATGTGGGTCGTAGCTGTGCAATTGGCGTTACTTCCATTGGCTGTATCACTTCGGCAGTTGATGTAGAATGCACTTGGACAATTGCTTCTTCTTCCATTTCACTGTCAGAATACAATAAAAAAATAAGGTTAAAAAAAATGGATGTAAAATAATTAAAGTAAGCACGGAATGTCTATACATGTGGTTCATTCTTTTAACTATAAAGTAAAAAAGATATGTAGTTAAAAAGTAAACAGGCATGTGTTAAATAATGTATGTACATATAAAACAAAAAGATCATATTGGAAATTAGTATTGATGTATTCTTGTAAGAAAGTCTCTTTAGACTATGTTTTTTGTGACATTTGGCAGTTGGTTTTCCTGTTGTTTCATAAGAATCCTGAGACCATGTGGAGATGTCGCTCTAGAAAGAGCGACATATAGCTGTCCATGGCCAAAAATCGGTTCTGGGAGGTATACACCAATCTTGTTTAGAGATTGGCCTTGGCTTTTGTTGATTTTCATGGCATAACAAACTTTGATTGGGAATTGGGTTCTTTTGAAAATGAAAGGAAGGTTTGGATCTCTATGTTGCAAATGGATCCTGTGTATAAAGATTTTTTCGCCAACTCTTGTACCAGTGATAATTTGTGCCTCAATAAGCTTAGACATCAAATGTGTCACTATCATTCGTGTACCGTTGCATAGGCCACCTGCTATGTTTATGTTTCTTAGAAGCATAATTGGAACGCCAACTTTTAGCTCAAGCTGATGTGGAGGACATCCTGATAATTTAAATGTGTTGAGATATTCAGGAGGATACAACATTTCAGTTTCAGCTCCGGTTGCAGATGGGATGGCTACATCATGGCTTGCATAAGTGGTGCTTTCACCTTCGACCACTGAAAGAACTTTTGAGTTGATTATGTCGGCAGTTTCATTCTTGGGGCATACGATCGCCTTATCTTGCAAAGTTGTTACAGAAGGTGTGGACAGCGTTGGTTGGTCATAAATAAAGTCAATAAGCTTTTCCAGACCTACTTTGTAACAATTCGCAAATTCAGGTTAACTTTTATTCCCGAAAATTTTACTATTCACTTTTCACTATTCATCTCAGAAATTTTTATTTCATATTCTCGTAAGTTAAACTATTTTAACGATAATCCGAGAGTTTGACGCTCGTCGGATCATTTCTGCAAAAATCACAAAGCCGTGTCCGAGATTTACTTTTAGGTTTAAACGTCATTCCAGCATCCCGATATGTCCATAAAATATTATAAACAATAGAAATATGATTTTCTCTCATTTTAGGACAATTCCAAAAGTTTTGGAATTTTACGTTTTTCAGTTCAGCGTTTTACGCGAATTACGCGTTTTAGACCCGTGTTTCCAGTTTTTAGCAGGGTTTTAGCACCCGATAGATCCTACCACTCATTTTATATTTTATTATGGAGTATATTGATAAGTTCTAGCATATTTATAAGTTTCATATTTTTAGGATACCCGGTTTTACGTTTCGTGACTTAAAAACTTACGGTTAGCAATTTACGGAGTCGAAACTAGCTACATACTTAGGATATTATCATCCAAAGACCATGACTACTCATCTAGTCATCCTTATCCTCCTTGAACCGCCATAGGGAGGGGGGAGTCACCATGTGTGGTTAAATCTTGACCATTGATTCTTTAGATCATTACAAGTGTCTTAAACTAACCATGGTTAAATTCTAACCCAATATATGGTTAACTATTTTTCCTACCCTATAAATACCAAGCTAAAACACATAGAAAACTTGCACCACACCTTCTTATAACCTTCAAGTCCTAAAACCTAAGGCACTTTTCTTATATTTTGTAAGAAAGTTAACTAGTTTTTGAAAGAAAACTAGTGTTTGATCTTCAATCTTGGAAATTTTCTAAGAAAAGTTGTTATAACTTTAAAGTCTCCAAAAAGACGTCGTTATAATCTTCAAATAGCTTTGGACTTCAAGAAGGCGTCGTTATAATCTTCAAATAACCTCGGTTTATCATAGATTGCAAAGAGTGAAGCTTAAGTCTATCAAGTCCGTACCTTACTAGTTACTTACCTTTCTTTTAGAAAGCCTCAAGTTGTAAGCAAACCCCATTACACTTTCTTGCTCAATATCATTTTCATGCTTATTATGTTTCTTTCATGCTATATATGGTCTTTGTATTGTGTTCATGATGTATAAAAACTAGTAAAACAAGTTATGTATATATATGTTAACTTATGACAAGTAAACAAGCAAACTAGTGATTTTTATGGAGAACCACGACCAAAATAGTACAACTATGATATTTGACACTTACTTACTGTTATAAAGGACTTCAAAAGGAAAACATAGCAATTTGAATCACCCAAAACGAGTACACGAGTCAAAAGTTATGACCATTTGAAGTTAGCGAAACCAAAACGGCAAAACTGCCTAAATAGCATTCTGATCAAATTTTGATTTTGAAAGTCCCACTTCTGCTCCGATTCATCAAAAAGTTAAAACACGAAAGTTGTCCGGAACAACGTTTTCGTTCAGGAACAAAGAAGCTCGAGCCCTGAAAACGCTTTCCGAGTGATAATTTCTTCAAATTCTTAACAGCCCATTTTTAGACCAAAGTCACTATATTATAGTTATGAATTACTAAGACCAAGAGGTCTAATGACCTAAAGCCAAGACCACAACCATGGCTAAAGCCAAGGTTGAGTCTCAAGACCATGGTAACAATGACCAAGGTCACGGCAAAGCCACGGCTAAAGACCATATAACTTTTAAAAATCAAAACTTATATATGTTATCAAATACTACAATAGTAGGGAGCCTCATGTGAGGAGTTCATTAAGTAAGCCGTCGAGACGAGTTGTGGATTTACGAATTAAAGTGTCCTGGCTCCTCGAACGTTTACTCCATGACTTCTGAATTATGTCGGCCCGAACGGTAGTAAGAGATATACAACCTATACATGTTTCATAAGCTATTTATATTCAAAGACTTACACTATACACTAAGTACTACATCATGAACATTATGCAAGACATATATTGGCAATTCTTCGTATTCTTAGACGTTACTCCAAACCTAAGTCGCAACGTTCTATTATAGGCTGCTCTTAGAGACTTTCGCGATTCGACTACCATTTTCATTACTCACTACATAGACTTAAGGTGAGTCATAGCCCCTACTCTTTTCATACTTGTTTTAACTCTTGGGGAGGATACATGCTCAACTACTTGCTTACTTGTACAAATACTCAAAACATTTATACTTGATTGTTTCATACTTGATTGTTTTATACTTGATTTCATACATACATGACTGTTTTATCTTTGGGAAGTGGCTCCCAGTAATCTTTTATCTTTGGGAAGTGGCTCCCAGCAAACTTTTATCTTTGGGAAGTGGCTCCCAGTTTTCTTTGGGAAGTGGCTCCCAGTTGTCTTTGGGAATTGGCTCCCAAGTGAGGTCTTCGGAGATGAAGTAGAGACTCACTACTAATTGCTTAATTGTTTTGATGAACTTATACATGTCTTTATTATACTATATGTTAGCAGTGGGTTGTGAACACACAGGTTACAAGTCTCTTATGGCGGGACTTGCAACTGAGTGGATTCACAATGCCTTTGCTGTGCGAATATTCTTTTAAGACTTTTCAACTGTTTTAAGACAAACTCTATGAACTCACCAACCATTGTGTTGACACTTTAGCATGTTTATCTCAGGTTAGTAAGGCAATAGCTAGTGCGAGGAACTTAGAGTCAAGCTGCATATTCTGAAGACTTACGCTTTTATCATTTACCATTCAAAACATTTTGTATACATTTACGTATCATACTTTGGAATCTCATGTTTTTAACTTTGAATTCATTAATCGAATGGTAACTTTTCAAAACGTCTCATTTAGAGTTCGTTTTCTATACCTTGTACTTTGTATTATGAAGTAGCACCCCTATGACACAGTCTTCCGCTGCGGTATTTTGGGGGTGTTACATACTTCATTATCTTCAATACAGTAATTATTTGGAATATCATCAGTTGGATCTCCAATCACGCCATCTCCAAGATTGAGAAGCCATGAAGCAAATGATGCAGCAAGACTATGTTCATTCATTCATGTCAGTTCGTAGTAGCCTCATATTTTGTGTAAGGGTGATAATTTGAAAGGATGCCCATAGATATGAATGGGCAATTGTAGATGCTATTATCTCCATTTTTGATGCCCCTTTTTTAACTGAAAGTGTTTGACGAAAGTCACCACCCAAAAGAATTGTTTTACCACCAAATAAGGCATCTGGTCTATCGAGAATGTCTTTGAGACTTCTATCCAATGCTTTAAAACATCGCCGATCATTCATCGGCACCTCATCCCAGATAATGAGGTCTGCCTAAGCTAATAGCTTTCCTAAATGAGTTTTTTTTTTTTTTTTTTTTTTTTTTTTTTTTTTTTTTTTTTTTTTACATAACGATTCTTCTGTTAGCTCTAAAACGAGCATGAATCTTGAATGTGCTGTTCGGCCTGCTGGAAGAAGCAAAGAGGCAATGCCAGAAGATGCTACTGCGAGTACTATCTTTCCTTCAGAACGGAGGCTGCTAATGATGGTTTTCCATAGGAAAGTTTTGCCGGTTCCACCATGGCCGTAGACAAAAACTAATTCTTGTCTGTTTGTTTGAGAAGCATTGATTATAAGATCATAAACTGTTTTCTGATCACTATTTAACTTAGGCACATTTTGATCCTTTTCTTGTCTCAACATTTATCGATCGTAATTCTTTTCTTCCATCAACAGTCTATTTTCCAGTTGATCAAGCAGCTGTTGTGGAGGCATGGGTAATTTAAATCCTTGAAGTGATTTGTTTAACCCGCTTAGTATAACCTGAAGCTCGTACAATACATAACTTCTTAAGTCATCATCATTAACATGATAATGTGGGATTCTGAGAGTTTATGATACGCTTCGTGGAATATCATGAGCCATTTCTTTGTAGTATTTTTCCCATAGCTGAACAGGCCTTGCAACTTCACAATTAGTTAGAATATGCACAAAAAGAAATCTTAGCTCTGATGATGATGCTGAGATGCATGCTTCTTGGAGTGCTATGTCCCATTCTTTATCATCACTGAGAAGACCCATTGCCTCACATGCAGCACGGTATGTAGGATAAAGTATGCTGTTAACTTTTCTAACTTTTGAAAATTCTCTGCAACCTTTTTGGTGAGAAAGAAGCATGCGAAAATAGAAAAGCTCACCTAAACTTGGATGTATGTAGGTTAATCTACCAACAGATGATTGGCTTGTCTTTCTACGCTGCCAAGCTTTTCTATCTTTATACCAAACAAATTCTGAAGGGAATTCTAAATATGTTAAATGACGACCATCTTCATTCTCAGCATTGTATTCAAACCATTGTGTAAGTGTTTTGAGCTTTAGATCCTCACGATTGAAAACTGATTGCAATCTATGAGAATCACGAAAGGTGATGTTTTGCATGTTTCTAGGTGCACTGACAATATCTGAACTGCTGGTTCTCTACTGTGTATCTCAAATTTGAGAATTCTCCAACAAGCTTCAGGAGGACATATGAATCTTCCATCAAGAAAATTTTGAATTTCATCAATATGTGGCTGTGAAGCCGATGCTGAAGTAGACGCTTCTCCCAAAGTTCTAGTGACTCGTGCAAAGACTCGATCTGTCCCTTTTGAAATATATTTGATGAGGTATTTAATAAGCATGCTCCAACCACAATACTCGACATTTATGTGTGCCTGGAATGCAAGTAAGAGAGTACGGTTGTATGGCACAACATAAGTGTTGTCTAGCTTCATCTGACGTTTCATTGTATGCACATTTGATTGCCTTCTTCGATAGTGCACGTGACCATTAGTATCAAAAAGGTAGCATTGTTGTATTTTTTGGGAAAATCTTTGGTGCAAACCGGACCTTCCATGCATGGTGCATTCAAATTAGCTGATCCACATGGTCCATGAATCATAATTTCAGAAACAACTTTGTAGCCCTGTGGATCAGCGTTTGGGTTGGGTAATTCTGCAGAAATATATTGATCAACATCTCCTGCGGTCTGTATTTTGTCGGCGGAAGCAACCCAAAGTAATGTGTGCAGATGTGGTAATCCACGCTTCTGAAACTCAACTGTATATAACACTGTTTAATAAAAATAAACCAAAGAATAGTTAGTGATGATCATGGTATCTGAAAAGGTTAAATAGCATTGATTTGGTGTTTGTTTATTTGTGTTTGAAAATTATTGATTACAAATTCTATAAGGTTAAGGAAAGAAAGTCTTTAAAATATTTGAAAGGAACTGAACATATATTATAAAAGGAAATTTGAAACAATATTATAAGGAAAAAGGAAAAGAATGACATACCGCCTGTGACAATTCCAAATGGCCTTTTCTTTTTAAGAAATGTGATAAACGCTCTGATCTTTTGTTCAAAAACTCGGCACACAACATCAGCCCTGTCTGCTGTAGTTACGTTTGGGTAGTCGGCCATATATCTTTGGATTTTAGGCCAGTTGGCATTGTAGGTAAATGTTATGAAGAATTGTGGATTACCTAGCTTTCTACAAAGCGCAAGTGCATCGAGGTAGTGGCTATACGTGTAACGCGGGCCGCCAGTGAAAGAAGAAGGAAGAATAATTCTTGTGCCGACCTCTGAACCGTCAGAATCTCCTCTTGAAATAGCATCATACAGGCCTGATAAATATTCACTTCTAATGTCACTTTGGTGTTTTCTGTAGAAGTCCATTCTATTTTGCTCTATACAGCAGTAACGGCGATAACATATTGTTGAAATAGATGACCTGTCCGAAAAAGGAGATCGTATGAATTAGGCCTTGGATGTAGTTGATATGTGTAGAATGCATTCATTGTGACACGCTTTGGTTTTTGAGTTGGATCTGCAGATCTCAACGTTAGATTTGTATGGAATCCAGGCTGACCGTATACGAATATGAGTGGAAACTTTAATGACATGTAAGATTGATGTAGCTTGTTGATTCTCTCAGGCTGACCATCCTTGTATTGAATAATAACGTCATAATCTGATTCAGTTGTAGGCCCGCTGTCAAAAACTATTGCTGCAAGATTGCTGGATGTTGGCAATTCGTATCCGCGCGCCCCTCCTCCGTTATAAAGCCGCAGCTTGAAATCTGGCATCTCGGTTTGACTACACAAATCCCTTGCAGTTCTTAATGTCTGCACCAATTCATTGTGAGCATCGAAGAAATGGATAAGCCCTTGAACGATCTGTGGATCTAAATTGGCGCGTTCAGTACCTCGGAAGTGGCTGAGCCTGTTTTTAACCTTGTTTTGTGTATCGTAAATGTACAGTTGCAAGAATGCTGGTGTGTGGTTGCCAAGGGGATACATTGATCCAATCCAATGTTATATTTGACCAGATACCTTAAACAAATATGGGCTGCGTCCATTGTTGACTGATTTGTCAATGGTAGCACCGAAAGACGTCATTGTAAACATCTAATTATAAGCGCGGATATTTTGCATAAAAGCACGATTTGAAAGGAGGTCTTTAATGTGCTGAGGTGGATTTGGTTGGTGCTCCATAATAATCCTCCCATCTCTACAACATAAATGGTATTCAGGTCTGGCAGTGGTAGAAGCTCTTTTTACGCGTTCTTCATACCAAAAAGCTGCTCCACAATAACGGCAACGATAGGTACAATCACCTAGATCTTGATATGAAGGTGATGCATCTGCAAAAATAAAATTTGTATGTGAATATATATTATCATAATCAGCATCTAAGAAAAATTATCATGATCTGGTAATAATCTAAGATGCCAAACAATAGAGAATAACCTTTACCTTGGTTGGTGGTTTGATTATTCTGTGACTCTGCGCAACGCGTAACACTATGTGAGGATTGACGACAACGATGACTAACTTTCTGTGTATTCTACCTTTGTGCCTGAGTAGATGGACCTGAAGAAATGAAAAGTGGTTATTAATATCAGTTTTTTTTATCAGTGCTAAACAGTCAGATAATATTAACCAAGTTTAAATGGTCAACAAGTCAAAAACAGCTTAGACTAATGCTCCGTGGAGTACAAGGTATCCGCGGGTCGTTTATCCCAACGAGGTATGAAATCTGTAATAAAACGGAATTTGGGAACGGGTGATTATGAACATGAATAGGTGAGAATGGTTTATGTTACTAATTTAAACAATGAAACAGTTTAAACAATATACTTAAACATTTATGTGAACTAAAAACGTTTACAACTTAAAAACTTGCGTCTACGTACGAGGAAAAAGGTAAGTTTTAATGAAAATTAAACTACAGGGGGTAAAAATGAAAATTCTACCAACTTAAACTTAAAAGAAAATTTAAAATGAAAAGAAAATTATTTTTTAGATTATTTTATTATTTAATATTAATTATTTAAATAAAAACTATTTATCTATTTAATAAAAACTATGTTAAATTAAACTAAAAAATGATAAATACTACAAATTAAACTAAAAACTTATAAAAATAATTTCTAAAACTTAAAAAGAACTTGAAGAACGTATAAAAAATTAAAAATAAATATTTTTGTCTTTTTATGATTTTTTTATTAATTAAAAACTATATTATTAATTTTAATCTAATTAAACTAAATAAAGGTGGGAAAATAGAAAATTAAAAGGGAAAATTATAAAACTATTTTTTACAGGTTCTAATAAAGTTTATAAACTTAGGAAATTTATAAAAATGAAAATTATATAAAATCTAAATAACTATTCTAATTTTTATTTGGTTTTTATGTTTTAAGTAATTTAAATAAAATTAAATGTAAAAATTATAAAGACTACAATAAAAATTCTAGAAAAATTATTACAAACTTAAAATCCAATAAGGAATCTAGGAAAAATATAAAAACACACTACTGTAGTACAACTTTTAACAGTTACAAATTATTTAATGGATTTAATTAAATACTAAATAAACTATTATTAAATCTAATAAATACAAGATCAGCTCAGAAAATTCTAGCAAAATTACTACAACTATAAAATATAACAAAGTAATTTACAAAAATATAAAAACAGGTAATCACTTAACAAAATATTAAAAAGGAAAATTAAAATTAAATTATATTAAATAGAAACTATCACTTATTATTATGTTTGATTTTCTGGATTTTTATTTTACAAAACTAAATTATACCTAAAAATAGACAACTTTTATAAAAACAATATTTTTATAACTTAATAATAAGCTAATGCTAAGCTACTAACCAAAACAGTTGACTTAGTTTGACCAACTAAGTAATTAAGCTCAAATGAGCTTGTGTGGGGTCACTTTGGTAAAAATTAGCTTAAATAAGTTCAATGAACATGCATAAGCTAGAAAAAGCACAAAGGATCAACTGGATAAGCCAATAAGGACAAATAAGCAAAACCAAGTAAGACTGAATACCAAACAAGCCAAAAGGCTATCTACAAGCCTATGTGGGGCCTACAAATAAGCACCAGGATCCAAGGTGAAACTTGAGCCAACAAGTACACCTGGGGAGCTCTCAAATAAGCCAAGAATCAGACCAAGGGGTTCACTATTAAGCACTTGAGAAGCTTTTGAAGTTTGGTGGTTCACTGGGTATATCAGATAAGCAGTTCAAATGGAACAAACAAAATGGCTTATGCAGCCCTAGCAGATAAGCAGCAAAATGAAAAGGGAACTCAGAAAATTGAAGTTTGGTTGGAAAATTTTCCAAAAACCAAAATTTAAGCCCTAAGCTACACAATCAAGCTCTTGGTGAGCTTGTGAAAGTTGTGCCTCAACTGAGAGACAGGGGAACTTTCAGCAAAAGCACCTCAACGAGATCACTCAATAAGCAGTAAATAAGCCAAAGGAAAATTCAACAAAAATCATGATTAAACAAAAGCAACCAGACTTCATTAATCCAAAATTTCAGACATTATCTCCTAACAATGAATCCTACATAAAATTATGAAGATAATTCAACAAGCTGCATACTTTACTTTTGCCTTTTTTAAGATTTTGAAGTATGTTGACTTATATAAAACTTGATCTGATCTAATACACTAATTATGATGTAACATGTTTAAATAAAGCAATATTAAGCAAGCCTAAACTCTTCTAAGTTGATTTGCACAAGATTGGACCAAGAATCACTCACAGTTAAGCTGTGAGTGAATTTAAAGATGATTTTGACTTTTTGGTAAACAAGACTTGTTTATTTCGTTAGAACTGAGGTTTAGAAACTTAATATGACATGTGGAAACAAATTACCAGCACCAAATACATACTTAAGCCACAAAGATCAGCAATCCCAAACACTCTTGTTTAAACTGATATGAAGATATTTCAAAGCATATCACAAATCTAGACCACAAACATGATTGATTATCAATTATAATGGTATATCAGATCTATTTAAACACATAAACATCAAATAGAACAACAAGGACACAAGATAACTAGATATGAAATTTTGACTGTTTACAAGATCAAATGAACAACTAAGAAATTTATAACATGACACCCTAATATTACACTTAATTATCAATAACAAACAACAAAAGAGTACTAAGAAGCAAAGATCTAGGCAGATAAGTTATCTAAACAGTAAATTGCAAAGATTTAGCATAAATCTTACAATTGAGCACCAAGCATGAACTGAGAACCAAGAACAGGACCAAGAACCAATCTTATAGACCTTCCACAAGGTCACTAAACCCAAGGGCAATCCAGAATCCCCTTGCTCCAGCTTTCTTCTTTATGAACCTGTATTTTTGATTTTTTTTTTACTAATTTTTTTTTTTTTTTTTTTTTTTTTTTTGTATTTTTGATTTTTTATACTAAACTAAGTTTTATAGTTTCTAAAAGCTTTAATAAGCTTTCTGGGAACTTATGTGATCTATTGAGAGTCCATAACAACAGTAATTAACAACATTTAAGTAACATGATATTTTTGAAATTGAAAATTGCAAGACACTGAATTCAAACACCAAACTTGGAATTGATTAATAAGAAAGATTCAAAATACACTTTAGAACACTAAACATTCAACTTGAAAGCTTAAAGTTAATTGGAAATTGAAAACTAGATTATACGAAATACATAAAGTAAAATTAAACTACACACTTCTAATTCCTGCTTCTCTTCTCTTTTAAAGACTTCCCACATGATCCAGGTGTCACAAGGAGCAAATCCCACCAATTTGTAGCTTTGATACGTGTTGAATTCATCACACCTGTTTAAACCCACTTTTGGCGCCAAAAGTGGTTTTGGTAGCCTGGGGTAATCTCAGTGCAATTAATGCACTTTGGAAGGACCTAGGAGGTATAGATTTGGATAGTAGATGTGAGCTAGGGGTGGTGGATGGGATGGTTGCAGGGTATAGGGGACAATTTGGGTTGTAGGGGTGATACCTGGTATCTCCTAGGGAAAACCTAGGAGGTGGGTTTTGATGTGGGAGTGACAAAGGGCAAGTGAGGTGGTGATGGTGTAAGGTGGAGGTGGAGGATGGAGGAGAGTAGCAGGGAAGCAGGTGGTGGTGAGAGGTCAGGGGTGATGGTCAACGCGGGTCAAAGACCCGTGTTTTATTATAAAGGGATTGGATTGGGCTTTTAGGAGTGATGGGCCTAGGATTAAAACT
This sequence comes from Artemisia argyi, assembly GCA_030686995.1. Lineage (NCBI taxonomy): Eukaryota > Viridiplantae > Streptophyta > Magnoliopsida > Asterales > Asteraceae > Artemisia > Artemisia argyi. The sequence continues at coordinate 155,884,516 of CM060690.1, read as the reverse complement.
GGACCAGGCTTTTATTTTGGATTTGGAAATGGATTGGATTTGTTGTGTTGGATCCGTTTGGTTTATAATAGCAATAAGCCCAAGGACTTATTTGGTATTTTCTGAATTTCCAAGGACCAATTCTGCAATTATTCCAAAGTTTCTCAAAAGGACCTTTCTTGTCATATAAAAAATATTATAAGGACCTTTTTTATATTTTTCCAAAATTTAAATAACCGGGGACCATTTTTGCCAAAATTCCAAAGTGTAGGGACTTGTTTTGTAATTTCTTTGAATTTATCATTTAAGGGTAAAATTTGTCAATTTGTGAATTACCAAGGACCCTTTGATGATAAAATTCTATTTTTTGAACACTGGGGGTATTTTCTGTCAATTTTGAAACTGCAGGGACCTGTTTTGCCAATTTTGATATTTTGAACTTCCAAGGGTAAAAATTGTTATTTCACGATTCCTGAGGATTGTTTTTGACTTTTCTTTAAAATAAATCATCCATGGACCATTTCTGACATTTCTTGAAAGTTCAGGGACTGATTTTGACAATTTGGTAAATTTTGGCCGTTTTTCCCTGTTTTCAGTTCTTTTATGTATGAAACATATAAAAACACCTTCTAAGGATATTTGTAGTATTTTGTGGTGTTTCTGAGTGTTTTTACATGTTTTTGTTGTTCAGATTTGACAGAAATGATGAGTTTTTATGAACTCATCAATCCCCTACACTTAACTATTGCTAGTCCCTAGCAATCTGGCATACACTAAAAAACCCATTTTTGAAAATTTAATGGATTTTGAAATCTCTTTACCAGACATCCATTACTTCTGGAGTAGCCAGGTGTGAAAACTGTGGTACACCTGATAACCGTGTGATTTTGAGCAAACCACCAGCTGTCAACGGATTTGTTTAGTCTTTACCAAAAGTCATTTGCTTCTGGACTAGTCAACTCTTGATGGAATAGTCAACATCTTGGTGAGCTGATTACCAATTATTGTTTTTCACTGCCTTTACCACAAGCCATAATCTTGCGGGCTAGCCAACTCATTTGCTTTATAGGATATGGGGAGTTGAGGAACCATACAATTTTTGGCAAATTGCAAGCCATAAACGGATTTGAGTTATCTTTACCAAGAGCCATTTGCTCCTGGATTAGCCAGTCCTTATGTGGATTAGACATGGTGGACTAATAACCATTTGTTGCGTTAATGCCAAGTACTTCATTAAGTGAAAATTTTGAAAATTTTTTTAAATTTTTGGCAAAAACGGGGGTACTAGATGTATAATGTGATTAAATTCGCTAGAATTTCCCCCCTACACTTAGAAATGAATATTGTCCTCAATATTCAAAGTCCCGGCTATTATGCCGACTCTTTGAACGTAAAAAGTGAATATTACAAGCTAAATGTAGGAACAACATTTATTTTATTTTTGAATTTTTTCATTTTTATTTTATGTACTTTATTTACAGTAGGGAAACTCCCCTACACTTGGGTGGTAGAACAGAGAAAGAAGTCAGAAACATGGGTGAGAACCCATGTGATGCTAATGTTTTTGTTTTCCGAGTCACTAGCTTGACTCGACTCCGTATTAATTAGTCCGTGGGGAAAGTTTGGAGATCTGGGACAACCACTTGTGGTATGTCCCCTCCAAAGTAGTGTTTCAAACGATGGCCATTTACTTTAAAATTGGGACCGTCGGGTTGTAATAACTCAATAGTTCCGTATGGGTATACTTTTGCTACAGTAAATGGTCCAGACCAACGGGTTTTTAGCTTGCCCGAGAAAATTTTCAATCTTGAATTGAAAAGAAGAACTCTGTCACCAACGTTGAAAACGCGGTTCTTTATTTTAGAGTCATGTATCTTCTTAGTCTTTTCTTTATAGATTAAAGAATTCTCGTAAGCTTGATCATGTAGTTCATTTAGCTCGTTTAGCTGAACCTTGCGGTGATCACCCGCTGTCTGAATGTCAAAGTTTGCATGTTTCAAAGCCCAATAGGCTTTGTGCTCTAATTCGATCGGAAGATGACATGTCTTTCCGTACACCAACTTGTATGGAGTACACCCAATGGGTGTTTTATAAGCCGTACGAAAAGCCCCGAGTGCGTCGTCCAATTTGTCCGACCAAGAGGCACGGTTTTCACCAACCGTCCTCTCCAGAATTCTCTTAATGCCCCGATTTGAGACCTCCACCTGCCCACTAGTTTGGGGGTGATATGCAGTAGAAAGACGGTGAGTTACACCATATTTCAGCATCACTCTTGCAAATTGATCATTGCAAAAGTGTGTACCACGATCACTGATAATGGCACGAGGAGTCCCGAATCGAGCAAAGAGAGACTTCAAAAATTTTACAACAACTTGGGCGTCATTAGTGGGTAAAGCTTTCGCCTCAACCCATTTAGACAAATAGTCTACAGCCATGAGTATATACTTGTTCCCTCGTGAAGACGGGAACGGGCCCATGAAGTCAATGCCCCAGATATCAAATATTTCACAGACTTGGATGATGTTTTGAGGCATTTCATCCTTCTTAGAAACATTCCCGTGATGCTGATAGGCATCATAAGTTTTGACAAGTTCTTGGGCATCTTTATAGATGGTGGGCCAATAGAAACCAGAATCAAACACCTTTTTGGCGGTGTAGTTTGAGCTGTGATGTCCCCCAGTGGGTCCATCATGACAGGATTTGAGGATTTCCATGGCTTCATTACCATGGATACTCCGTCGAATGACTTGATCGGCACATATCTTAAAGAGGTAGGGGTCGTCCCAGAAATAGTGTTTGACGTCTTTGAAGAATTTTTTCTTCTACTGGGACGTCATCCCTTTCACTACAAAATTACCCATGGTAATTTGCAAAATCGGAAATCCATGGGGTAGAGGTATCATCCCGACTAGAGATTAAGTTTAGTGTCTCCAGAGGAAAGATTTCATTAATTTCCTTTCTCTCGAGATCATCCTGATGAGGATTCTCTAGACGGGATAAGTGATCAGCCGCAAGGTTTTCTGCTCCTTTCTTATCACGTATGATAATGTCAAATTCTTGAAGGAGTAGAACCCAACGGAACAACCTCGGCTTTGCATCCTGTTTAGCAAACAGGTATTTCAAGGCTGAGTGGTCCGTATACACCACGCATTTTGTTAGGATCAAGTAAGACCTAAATTTCTCAAAGGCGTATACCACAGCTAATAGTTCTTTTTCTGTGGTGGTATAGCGTGTTTGAGCTTCTGTCATGGTCTTACTAGCGTAGTGTATCGGCTGAAAGTGTTTACTTAAACGTTGCCCCAAGACTGCACCAATTGCAAAGTCACTTGCATCGCACATTAATTTGAATGGCAAGTCCCAGTCGGGGGCAACAAGAATGGGTGCTTCAGTAAGCTTTTGTTTCAAAATTTGAAACGCTTCTAAGCACTCAGGTGAGAAGATGAAAGGAGTATCCTTCTCTAAGAGATGGGTCATAGGCCTGGAGATTTTTGAAAAATCTTGTATAAATCTACGGTAAAATCCAGCATGACCCAAGAAACTTCTAACACCTTTGACGGTAGTGGGAGGAGGTAGTTTTGCGATTACATCAACTTTTACTCTATCTACCTCTATCCCGTTTTTAGAAATCTTATGGCCGAGGACAATGCCCTCTTTGACCATAAAATGGCTTTTCTCCCAATTCAGACACAAGTTTGTGTCTTCACAATGTTTAAGCATGATTTCCAAATTGGTGAGACAAGCTTGGAAAGAATCCCTGATGACTGAGAAGTCATCCATAAATACCTCCATAGTTTTCCCGATTGTATCGGAAAATATAGCCATCATGCACCTTTGGAACGTGCCAGGAGCATTGCATAAGCCAAATGGCATATGACGGTAGGCAAATGTTCCATATGGGCATGTGAAGGTAGTTTTTTCTTGATCCTGTGGATCAATGGGGATCTGAAAATATCCCGAGAAACCGTCCAGGAAACAATAGTACTCATTTCCTGCCAACCTCTCAAGCATCTGGTCCATAAAGGGTAAAGGAAAGTGGTCTTTTCGGGTGGCATCATTTAGTTTTCTATAGTCGATGCATACACGCCACCCAGTAACCAAACGAGTTGGAATCAACTCATTTTCCTCATTGGTGACAACAGTTATGCCACCCTTCTTTGGGACACAGTGGATGGGACTAACCCAAGGACTATCAGAGATCGGGTATATTAATCCAGCATCAAGAAGTTTGAGAACTTCTTGTTTGATAACATCATGTATTTTAGGATTAACTCGTCTCTGGTGTTGAACTGCAGGCTTAAAGTCATCTTCCATAAGAATTTTATGAGTACAAAATTCAGGGTTAATACCCTTTATATCAGATAATTTCCAAGCAATTGCTTGCTTGTGTGACTTTAAGACCTTTATGAGAGCAGCTCTCTCCTCATCACTTAAATCTTTTGCTATAATGACAGGTAACTTATCGTTACCTTCCAAAAAAGCGTATTCGAGATGAGGAGGTAAGTCTTTGAGCTCAACTTCAGGAAATTCATCAGTTTTCTCAACATATTTGATTTCCTCTTTATGAAGTGTTAGTGGTAGAATAGGAGGGTGGGAGGGATCTTTGTTTAACAATTGCTCAAGGAGCATGATATCCCCCTCCGGGTCAATCTCTTGATGATCAATTCCAGATGGAATTGAATCACTTCTAAGAAAGGCCTCTATTTCCTCAAGGATGAAGTCACTTCCCTCAAACGGAGTGAGGGAAGGATTAGAATTATGAATTATAGGAGTAGAAAATGGAGTGGGATTGCCACTCAGGTAATCATCAGAATAACCAAGAACTTCTTGACCGTACTCCTCACAAGCAATATCAATGACATCTATTCGGTTAACCGATTCAGAGTCGTAATTTGAGGAGTACCTCGAAGTTTGATCGAGGTTAAATGTGATAGCTTTCGTACCCACACGTAATGTGATCTCATGTTCAAAGACATCTATGAGAGCTCGACCTGTTTTAAGGAATCCTCTTCCAACAATTAGATGAACCCTTTGATCTGCATCAAAGTCAAAAACGACAAAGTCGGCTAGAAAATGAAACTTCCCTACTTTCACAAATACATTCTCAGCAAAGCCAAGAGGACGTGATATTGATCGGTCTGCAAGCTCTAAAGTCATGCAAGTAGGTGTAAGTCCTGGAAGAGATAGTTTCTTCCATACTGAATGTGGCATCAGGTTGATGCTAGCACCAAGATCGGCCAAGGCATAGCAATCAACCATTCCTGAAAATACACAAGGTATTAGAAATTTTCCAGGATCTCCGAGCTTTTCAGGAAGCTTTTTTTAATAGAACTGCAGAGTAGTTCTCATTTAACGGAGTTTTAGCCATTTCAAACAGCTTTTCCTTATTACTCAACAAATGTTTAAGTGTTGATGCAAACTTGGGCATCAAAATGATAGCATCCGCGAAGCTTATGTCAAAATGTAATTCTCGAAATATTTCATAGAATTTGTCCATCTGATGACTAGCTTTCTCGCGAAGCTTTTGATCACTTAATCGTGATGGGTATGGAATTGAAGATTTAGGGGTGGTTTTTGGATTTTCTATGGGAACTGGTGGAGTTTCAGGTACTACTTTGTTTTTAGTAGCTGGAACCTGAATAACTGGGGGAGGGACGTCGTCGGTACTTCCTTTATCAATAGGAGGTATCGTGTCCGTTGTAACCTCAGCTTCTTTTTCCAATACCTCAGGAGAAGAAAAAGAGGTAGATGGAATTTTGGGTCCTTTATATGAAGCTCCACTCCTGGTTGTGATCGCTTTTGCATCGCCCCTCGGATTCGCGATCGTGGTGCTAGGTAATTTACCTGAGCCCGAGGGTCTTTCATTTAAAGATTTCTTAATGTCAGAAATCTGGCTGATCAACAACCGGTTTGTTTCTTCCTGGGTTTTCATGAATTGTTTTAACAATTCATCAGAGGGAGTAGGGTTTGGAACAACAGCTTGTGTTTGGATAGGAGGGGTTTGCCCTCGGTTGTTCTGGTTAAACCCTTGATTTTGAAATTGCCCCTGATTTGGGTTTCCATGAAAGTAGCCAGGGTTAAAGTTACCCTGTCCCTGATTTCTATTCCCCTGATTTTGAAAAATTTGGGAATAACCTTGATTAAAGTTACCTTGGTTAGAAAAACCTTGGTTACTTCTATTTTGGTTTGGAGGACGGTTTTGTATGTTCTGGTTAAAACCAGGTGGTACAGGGTAAGTGTTCAGACGCCATGGTGGTTCAGCAGGAGGACGATATTGATTAGCTCCTGGATTGGAACTACCGGCAATCGCATTTGTTTCAAAAGTGTTACTATCGGTGGCAGTACAATTATAGTATGCATGAGGACCACCGCAAGTAACACAGACATCCACTTTCTTCACTTCAGCATGTGAAGGATTCTGCGGGAAGGAGACTTTCATTTGGTTAGAGTGAACCAAAGCTTGTATAGCATCTGTGAGTTTATCAATCTTAGCATCGGTGCTAGATTGATTCACGGTAGATGAAGAAGGATCGACCTGTTTGTTTCGTGTGGTACGAACCTTGGATTTGTTTTCAATTATAGCTAAAGCTTCTTTGACAGTACGACTCAAAAAATTACCTCCAGCTGAGGCATTGAGGGAGTCTTAATCTGCTTGGCTCACTCCGTTATAAAACGTGTCGAGTTGCATTAACTCAGAAAATCCGTGGTGAGGACATTTGCGAAGCAACTCTTTGAATCTATCCCATGCTTCACTGAATGTTTCACCAGGTCTTTGTGAAAACTTGGTGATTTCATTTCTAAGATAGGCAGTATTGGATGGTGGATAGAATTCATTCACAATTTCTTAACTAAATCTTCCCATGTATCTATGGAACGAGGGGGTTGTTTTTCTAGCCAGACTCTGGCTGCCCCCTCCAGAGAAAATGGAAAAAGAAGTAGTTTAATAGCCTCTGGCAGGACATTCTTATATTTGATGGTAGATGTAATCTTGTTAAACCATCGTATATGCGAATGAGGATTGATGAGGCGAAAAATGATCCGTTTTTAGGGGGTCATTTAAGCCCGAATCCGACTTTATTTGATCAAATATTGCCCTAAATCGTTCCTTTTGTGATTTTAGGTGTTTGGAGAGTGAATTCTGGAAAAGAAGCCATTTTGGACGTTTTTGGAGCATAAAAGTGAAGAAAACGGCAAAGTATCAATTTTCCATGCTGAAGACACTAGGTGACGGCGTCAAGAGTTACACCCTGACGGCGTCAGACATCAAGAATAAAACACCGTAGCTGGTGACGGCGTCAAAAGTCATCCTGACGGCGTCAAAGTACCAAGAATAAAATACCGTGGTTGGTGACGGCGTCACATAGGCCGTCATAAGTAGATCAAGGCCGTCCGAGGAAGTATTTGGCGGCGAGGTGACGGCGTCACAAGCTTGTCTTGACGCCGTCAGCCCAGTTTTCCTATATATAGTTTTCTAGTTTTTTCATTAAAAGAGAGAAGTTTTGGTGAAACCCTAAAGACGAATTTGGTGCATCTTTTACAGGTTTTTCAAGGGTTCCAAACCCTTGATACCTTGCATTGTAATTGAGATAAGTATTCTTCTAATTCAATCAATATGTCTATGTGTTGGTTGTCTATATCTTGTTCTTGTCTCAATTCAATTATGCTAGGCTAGATCTCTCTTGTGTTTGCTTAGATCTAATGAAACCTAGATGTTGATTATGTGTTGATTACTTGTTTATTCTTGTCTTGGATGAATGATTTATATGTTAGGCTTAAGAAAACTGGCAGATCTCCAAATGGTTTAATTTTAGTTTAATTTTATTTTCAGTATTTTATTTTGTTTATATCTTAGCTTTGGGTTAGTTGAATAGCAACTAATTCCGCCCACTCTTCCAAAACCCGAGATTTTACTTGCTTTCATAAAAATATAAAAATACAAAAATAATCATCCCTCACCTTTAGAACTAGTAATTAGGTTTTCTAATCCTAGCGACACTATTCCTGTAGGATACTCATAATCTTAAACACGTATGGTTCTTGTGATTGTGGTTCGAATTAAGATGATAGAGGAAGGAGAAATATAATAGTTTAGTGAGAGAAATAGAGGTTGGGAACCTTAGAGAGAGAAACACACATATATTAGATTGAACTATGTGAAAGGTCCAACCCTCTCCCTTGGGTGGGAGAGGGTATTTATACTACAATACTTGGTGCTCCATGAAACGAGCTGTAGAGTGAGCTGACAGAGGGTAAAGACCCGACCCACTCTACGAATACTATTTACATATATTAACTACTAATAAGCTACGTACTAACTATAATAAGGATAATTCTACGAGCTACGTAATGCTTAGCAATACTTGGGGTGACCGAGTCTTTAACTGAATAATCGTATTCCTAACAATCTCCCCCTAAGGGAGGTCACCCCAGAAGATAAGCACAGAATTCTTGCATCCTTGAAATCTTGTAGCTCGTAGACTTTGATTCTTCAAACATGTCTTCATACATTCAGCAACAGACTCTAGATGACTTGTTCAGTGAGTTGGATGATCTTTGGCATTACTTCGAGTTCATCATCCAAGTGAGTATCTGCAAGTCATCTTTGAGTAGTAATGTCTCCATGTGATTTGAACATCATTGTGTTGGCATGCTCACACTTTTCTGGATCATGATCTTCTGCATCAGAGTTGTGGAAGCATAAATGAAGCCCAACCAATGATCATGATTTATTAGATTGTGAAGTTAAAGTGTGAGCATGTGTTGATGGATCAGCATCTTTTCAGCAATCAACCGCAACAGTCAGAAATTCCTGCAAGTAGACAGTTAGCAACAAATCATCCGGTACTTATAGGTTTGGAAATAGAGATTGTCAACAGCATAGTGTGATGACTCCTTCTAATCCTAACCAAGACCGTTCCCAATCGGCAAACCCCCGTGAGGATTTACACGATCTACCTAAGTAAATCAACGACTGGGTGAGTCGCTGGAGTATTCTCCACGACTGTAGACCATTGGTAACCGCCGCGACCACTAAGCGTAATCCACAAGGAATTACCTAAGTGACCTGCTTTCAGGGCTGCTTGATGTTGACCCTGGCAGGAATTTCCATTCAATCACTGGGAGATACTAAAGCAACATCCCTCATAAATGTTCTGGCAGATTGCAAAGATCTGCGTAGGACTCATAAGTTTACCACTGGTGTCCTTAATGTTGAACAACCAAGGTAGAAATATCACGTGTTCCTATGAGATCTTGGTATGCATCTCGAGGCTCTAGACTCAATAAGTGCATTTGGTTTTCCTATGCGGAGATTAGGGAGAGGTCTCCTGCTTCAATATCAACCATCTCTAAGAGATACGTTGATAGTTTACACCGGTTCCCCGTGAGAATGAAACAAGTCCTTTTGAGAGAACTTGAGTGGCTAGAAGGTTTAGTGCAGTGCGTCACTGGGTCCATGACGTCTTGTCTTCAATACCGGTGTTACCTTGGTAACCACCAGTAGCATATGTATTGAACCCGGTTTCTGCCCTAAGGTTGAATAATTGGAGGGCCATTACTTTTCACCCTTTCTCATTTCATTTCTTTTTAATTCTTCAACCCCTTCTTTCTCCATTCTCACATTTCTCCTTTTTTCATAATCATACCTGCGGACTTTCTAATACTATCTATTGGGTATTGTCCATGGGTAGATCCCTCCGGCTCTGGCGGATCATAGGACGGTTTTCCTAACCTTAGCCACCTTATAACTTCATGACTATCCTATGTTGCCATACACCAAATCATTGAAAATTCTCTCAACATGTTTATGATTAAGAAACACATTTTGTTAACACATTGAGAGTTTTGCCATTTTCAAATGCTCCCCCTTAACATGTGCTCATAAGTTTTGATTTGAAAATTTACACATGTCGGGAAGAGTTGCACTTTAGAATTGATCCACCTTTAGTAAACATGAACAGGCATTCGAGACACGCTTACATCACTAGTTAAACTAGCTTGAAATTATTACCCGGCCTGGTCAAGTCCACAAAGGTTTCTCGAAACGGTACACTCTACTCAGACAAGTCCTCTTCGAGACACGCTTACATCACTGGTTAACCCAGCTTGAAGTTATTACCCGGCCAGGACTAGTCCTTTCGATTGATGACGGTTTTTGTTTCGTCAATTCATTGGTTAAGTCTGAGACTCGATCTCATAAGATGCAAGGATCCTTTTTCACAAATCATTTGCTCCCCCTCAATATGTGCATTGATATACAAAAGAGTTTAGCACATATAGGAAAGCATTCATAGCATTCATTAAGGTTCAACACATCACATTTTAATCAGATTTTCATATTTAAATCACATTTTCTCCCCCGATCAAAAATTTCAAACCATTTGAGATTTGTGATCCCAAGTGATTTAAATAAGTTTAAAGATTTTGGGAGAAAGATGTGTCAGATTTAAGAATGACTGATTTTGAGACGATACATTTGCTCCCCCTCAATCCTTGAGGGAGCATGTTATGTGTTAGAGATGATGAGTTTATAAATGATTTAGAGTTCAACGAGAAACTCATGAAATAAAAAAAATCATGTACTAACACATAACATTTGATACCACACTACTTATGACGCACAAGATAACTGGTGGTGATGGTGAAAGAGTTGTTGTCGTTGTTGCAATCGATGTTGTTTTTGTGGTGAAATCAAAGCCAGCCAATGAAGTTTGAACATCTGATCAAATGGTTAGAGCAGGAGCAGGCACATTCACATCAGCCATGGAATCTGCATAAGAGTATCAACAAAGATATGCATACATACAGATTCACTCTTAATTAACTGCAACCACGTAGCTGCGAGCCTACTCATAATACCAAATTCATAACATGATCAAAGAACATTCAAGCAACTCATCAAAATGCTATCTAGCATGAAGAGAAACTAGCAATCATGAACATTCATTGCAAGTTTGTATCAGACATAAGCAACAATCACTAACATAGCAATTCACGCATATTTTCAACATTCAAATCAGGAGCTTAGGAAAAAGATTCTAACCCGGTAACTACATACCTAAGCAAATTCTGAGAACACGAACACATAATCAGCAACAATCAAACAATTATCAGCAAACAGCAAACGAAACACAATCAATCAGATTATACGAATGCTAGATGAGAGAACAAGAGCATCAGACACAATGGTTTCCTAACATCATTAAGATTTTGGATTAAAACATATTTAGGGGATTAAGCGAGGAAACCAACGTGAGACAAATGGACCTTTTAGTTACATAAAGCTAGGAAACTATACGCAAATAGCACATAATGCCCTAAACTTTCTAACAACTAACACATTTGGCCATTTAAGATAAAGCTTAGCAAGTTCCTCTTCAACTAATACCCCATTAACTACAAAACCTTTTATAACACTTATGAGACAACCAAGAAATCCGTTTGTTGATAAAAATTGGAAATCACTCTCCCCCTCAATTGATGACCCATTGTCATTAATTGAGTGACAAATTGTATGAAGTGTCTAAGACTGATTGATTTACAAACAACACGTTACCACCATGTATTACTCAAATAATTTTCCGAAGAATCATAGAATGAAAATCATTTGCATACAAAGAAGACTTCTCTTCTTATACCAGAAATAATGCACTTAAACGTACATTAGATCGGAGAAACATGGATATAAAGTAATCCATGCCCAGGTGAACTTCACCCGGTAAAAGGAACAACCGTCTTGTTGGCGACGTGTTTTTCCATTTTGAAAAACGGGTTGCTATCTGAAGTAATAGCAAACCAAAGTTTTGAAGTCCGGGTTGCAGCCTGAAATGACTGCAAGCCATTTTTTTGAAGAATATTTTGAGAAACGACATGTTTTAGAAAAAAAACTTTATTGGAAACCGAAAAACTCTTGCTCAAGCATATGTATGTTTCCGTGTCATTATTGAATGACATTTCTAGAAACGTACATAATATTGATTACACAAGAGACATGTCGTGAGAAGAATATTTTTGGATTTTTATGATTTTTCTGATATTTATGGGTTTTATAGGTTTTATATTTTTCTGTTTTCTATATGGTATAAGATATATACAAGGATATGTGAAGCAAAACCATTTCTCCTCATTTTCTTCCTGAAGACGTTAGAGAGATACTGGCGAAGGACTCTTAATTCCAAAGCGCTGGAGAACAAATGGAAATCGTTCTCTTGAGAGAGCCTTAGTGAAAAAATCTGCCAGCCGAAATTCTGTCCTCACGAAGTAAAGTTCCACTACCCCATTCTCATCTTATTTTACTACACCTTAGGAGAATCCGTTTCCCAGGAGAAACTTTGACAATGTATCAAACCATGCCCTAGGCGTCTGTTTTAGGACAAAGAGAGCCCTTTTCAGACGATAGACATGGTTAAGACGATCAAAATATACAAATCTTTCCGGTTGACTGAAATAAAGAACTTTATTCAGCTCGCCATTTAGAAATGCAATTTTCATATCCATTTGATAAACCGTCATGTTCTGACTTGCAGCATTGGCGAGAAACATTCTGATAGCTTCAATACGAACAACCAGAGTGAAATATTCCTCTAAATTAATGCCTTCCTGTAAACGATATCCCTTAGCAGCAAGCCTTGCCTTGTTTTCAGAACGACATAATGCTCATCAAGTTTCACTTTGAAGATCCACTTAGAGCTATAATCATTGCACAGTCTGGAGGTAGTAACAATTCCCATACTTCAAGTCGATCGAAAGTGTGAGCTTCATCTTGCATCGCATTAACCCAACAATCTTTAGAGATAGCAGTCTTGGAATCTTTGGGTTTGAATTTGGATAGTATGGAATTATAACAGCACCACAAGGCATGGGTGGTAAGTATCCTTAGTGTGAACACCGTTTGAGAAGGATATCTAATTATGTTGTCAATCGGATGATCCTATATTCATGAGCAAACAGGTTTTAGTACGGGGCATCTTTAAGAGGAGCTAATGAATTTACTTCAAAAGAATTGTCGACTGCAGTGCCTTGATGTACCGAAGGAGATTGAAGGTTTGACGATGATGGTGAGTAACTTGCAGATTGAGCATCTTGATCAATTCAAAGAGACACTGATGGACCATTTGAGTTGTATAGAACTGGAGCAGCGGCAGCTGGTGGTGTAAGTGAATCATCAGTAGGTGTCTCGAAGTATTCATCAAACGTTTGGTCAAACTATATCTTCAAATTCTCACTTGTGGGTGGTACATAAGGTACATGCAGGAGTGGGATTCTGTACAAGACCTGAACTGAATGGTTCAGGAGACAAAAGTTTAGACGCGGGTCCTGCACTGACGTGTACAGGAGCCATGTGCTCAGTCAGCTCAACGAATGTGACGTGAACGGTTTCCAGGATTTATCGGGTTCGTTTGTTGTAGACTCGGTATCCCTTACTATCTGGAGCGTAACCAATGCAGAATCCAATACCAGGTTTAGCTTATAACATTCCCAGAATCCAATACCAGGTTTGTGAGTATGCTCCTTTCGTTTACCCAGTTAACAAGCCGAATGAAGTTCCTTTTTGAACTTTAATCTGGGTAGACCTCGCACCAAAATCCTGCGAGTAAGAGCATCGATGGTACCAAAGTTCAAGTGACTTAAACATCAGTGCCATAGCCATGTTTTGTTCATTGAGGCATTAGTCAACAAGCAAATAGAAGAGGACCACATCATGACTTCAATAGAGATGGTGTATAAATTGGTGCTATGAAAACCTTTAAGAAGATCAACACCATCCAATTCTCTGATGACGCATGTGTAATTTCTGAAGGCAATCTTCAAGATCGGACTCAAGATATTGACCAACAGAGAACAAATTATACTCAAGTCCTTCCACATAGTATACCCAGGAAATTAGCTGTCACCAGAAACATGATCTCCGTAACACATAATTACCCCAAAATGGTAGTTCCCGAATCTAACTGTCCTGATAAACTTATTCACGAAATTCTCGAGCCCCGAGCGATCCCCAATCATATGTTTAGAGCAGCCTGAGTCCAAATATCAAAGGACGAAAAATACGACCTGCATTTGGAAACAGACGAGAGCAGAAAATTTGGAGTGTCGGATCCCCAATTTGAGTTGGGTTCCAATTGGTTAGTATAAACAAGTTCTGGAGCCACTGAGACCTTAGGTGCATTCGTTTCAATGGTGGAAATTTCACTAGTAGATGCAATGGGCCTAGTTAAAGGACATTGGGTCTCCAAAGGGAAGGTTCTACCAGTTGGCTTCCATTCCTTAATAGGCACTACTTTAGAATTAGTTATCCTAGTTAAAGGGCACTGTTCTCCTAAAGTGAATTTTCTTCCAGTGGGCTTCCATTGATAACCAACATTGGCAAACAGTTTACCTGTTGCTTTCCAAATTTGCTTACTTTGTTTAGCTCTCCAAACTTTCTTAACTGGGGTTTTGTTAAACGACTTTAGAAATTTCTCAACACATTTATCATGATTACTCGAAATTATGCATTCATTACATGTTTTGCAACGTGAATTAGGTTTTGAATTATGACTCATTTTGCTCAAGTTGGACTTAATGTTCCTCATGTGGTCGTCTACTTTCTTTTTAGGAACACTTTTAGCAGGTGAAGTCCTATAATTGCTTCTATTTCTCTTTGGTTTAGACTCTCTAGCTTTAGTGTTACTATTTACTCCTGTAGACGGACTAATGGGAATTTTAGTCTTTTTCACTTCCGGTTGCTGAACATGTTTTGATGTGTTGGGATCTGAGGTTTCCAAGGGTACCTCAAAGGTAACATGCTTGTTCTTAGTCATAGATGATGATGCAGTAGACCTATCTTGCTTGCTATCAATTTTAGGACATGTACCAATAGCATATTCTAAGAGTTCCTGAGATCTATTAGTGAGAAAGCAGGCACCTACAATAGCATCATCAAGTGGTTTTGCTATCCTATCCTCTTCAATGGTTTCACGAAGCAAATCAAGGCACTCCTTAAGATGTTTAAGATAGTCACTATGAACCAACTTATTATTCCTAAGGGGAAGAGGAATATACACAGCATCATAAGTATACTTCTTACAAGCAGAAACCTTTTGAACAATATTATCACAATTGATGATTGGCATTTTCCCTTTTGCCAGAGTCTTTAGATTCTCAATCTCTTTAAGCAAAGAAGTTATCTTTTCATTGTTTATATCACGTGTGATCTTAATTGAATCGTATAACTCTTTGTAATGTTGTTTGACTTTTGAATTTTCAGCACGAAACCAATCATTTTCATGTTGCAATTTATTGATGGTATCTTGAAATTGAAAATTCTGAGAATCTATAGACTGTGGTTTTTGGGTGCCAATCACATCACACTTGTTTGACTTCAATTGGGCAATTTGGACCCTCAGGTTCCGAATCGTGTTAGTGTGAGCTTGAATCTTTTCATCACGTTTGGCTAATTCAAAATATGCATCAAATTCAGGAGCATCCGAAGATGTCTTGGCATTTGAGATTTTAGTACTTTCTTCTAAATGTTGATACTTTAATTGCAAATTAAGATTATCAACCTCTAGTTTTGACAAATGTCTGACCATGTTATCATGGTCATCGTTTTGAATTTTCTCACACAATTTTAAATTCTCCCCCTCAAGCTCAACAACACGATTCTGGAGAGCGGTCAATGCAATAGACATCTCATGAAATTGGCAGGCAGATAACATAGAATCAGTAGCAGTATAAAATACGTCCTGAGCAACACATTTAGTAATCAAATTCTCATTCATGATGAGAATATTTTTCCTCGCAACTTCACTGCATTTAAGATCAATTGCCAATTGTTTACCCTCATTTTCCACATCATTAAAAACCTTTTTCATTTGAGTCACATCATCATTAATGGTATTTTTAAGGCCCTCAAAATGTTCTTTGAGAAGTTTGAAAAATGGCATGACTTCAGTTAGGTAACATTGTTTTGTTTGCTCAAAACCTCTTTCCCCTTCAGTAATACCCGTTGGTGTTATTCTCTTTTTACATGTTTTGTCAAAATCAACGAATAATTGACCAAGGACATATAAGGCAATTAGTGTATTATTTTGCGTGGGGAGAGTGAAAGGTACAAGGTGCCTAGGTGTGTTCAGGGGGTAGGCAGTTGGGTGAGCAATTCTAAACATAGTGCGTGTGTTACCTACAACTCTTTCAGCTTTCAATTTTTCTATGTCTATGTTCCAGAAGACTTGCTCTGGAGTAAATTTCTTTTGTGGGACAAAGATAGCTAATTGATTATCTTCAGAGTAATCATAATTGTACAAGATTTTATTAGCTATGCACTGGGGATCCCTTAATTTCTCAGCAAGTTTTTCTCTGGTTCTATCTTCTATCTCATTGCCCTCATCATCAGATGTAGCATCAGGTGGGGCATGATTAGGCTCAAGCATAATGTTTGCATCATATAATGCCGGTTGAGCACCTATACCGCTTCTAAGGAAATTGGCTTTTGGCTTAGTAGAATCCTTCTCACTATGATCATCACTCAACTTCCTATGTTTATGCATCATTTGAGCAGTTTGAATGGTTTGGCCTTGCATGTATAACTTATCCTCAAGTTTGTTTTTCAGCATTTTAAGACTAGAGAAATCATTTAGGAGTTTTGTTTCCTTCTCTTTGAAATCATGTTTGAGTGTGTTTAAACCTTTTTGAATCTCTTGTTTTTGTTTAACAGTTTGATCCAATTGTTTTTGCAAAGATTGTAACTCCTTTTTCAATGTTTCTCGCTTAAGATTATTTTCAGATATATATGCACGCATTTGCCATTCCATGTTCTGCTCACGTCCAGTGAGTTCAAATCTAGCACGTTGTTCGTACATAGCCACTTGATCCTTAAGGATATTAAATCTAGTGGTCAAGGAGTCATTAGGGTTATAGGCAGTGTACTCATGCACGACACAATCATCTTTTAAAACAGAAGATGCACTACATTGTACAACAGACACTTCATTGTGTTTCATATGTTGTTCACATGGGTCAACATTGCTATTTCCCATGTCAACGACATCTGAATCGACATTGTTTGTCGGTTGTACTTTGTTAGGAATCTTTTGTTCATCAACAATGTTACACAGTTCGAGTACCTTAGCGCATGACACATGTTCTGTTACCGGTCTGATATCTGCATCCACATCACGTGTAAGAGTCATTGAACTGTTCGTTGTGTCAAGCTTTTCAGTCTCTGATCCTCTGCCTTTGATGATAACTGACCCAGCATTCGATGCTTTGCCCGAATCCACACTACCATCACATGGTTGCCCCCGACATGCCATCACTTTGTCTTCATACTTGTGCTTGTGCTTTGCTCTTTCCATAATGTACTCTTTCACATTACCCATGAGTTGGAGTAGTGTGACTCTGAACACGTCAACTTCAATTCCCGTATGAGTCGCAAAGCTCTTTTTCGTCATTTGACACTCATGATCATACTCCTCAGTGAATCGTGAATCAATGAACGCTTGGAGTTGGTTGTTGATCACACAGAATGCAGCCATAGAACTACCTTCAGAAAATTCACGTGTATCAAGTTGTTGTTGAAGTTGATCTAAGTGTAGAATCATTTTGACTGTGAAGGTCTCAACATTTTGACCAAAAAGTGTTGCGAATGCACGATTGAAACCTCCCAAGTATCCAGGTTTTGCAAAGAGAACCTTGAGATGTGTATGGAGTAATCGAAAACATTCAATGCGACTATTCTTTGCATTATCGGGCAATTTAATTGGCTGATGAAGCACATTATCATTAGAATTCGAGCACGAAGATTCCATAGCAGTGATTGTATGTTAAGAGTGGTGATTGTTAGTTTTGACAATGTTATATGTTGTTTAGTTGTGATCTTGATTCGGTTGATGCAAGTTTTTACGGTGAAATTTTTTGGTCTGAAAACTTAAAACCTCAATAACTTCACTCCAGAGGTGATTTGGGCCTCGAAAAATTCGTTTCACGACTTCGTGGTGAAACCTCACAATATTCAGCCTGTTCCGGACGTTTTGACAGCTAATTCGCTGAAAACGGAGTTACGGTTCAAAAGTTATGACCGTTTGAAGTTTCGACGTAAAAAGTCAACTATGGTCAAACAGAGTTAACCGCAGGACCAGGCAAGGTAACCGCAGGAAAGGTAACCACAAGGTGAGTTAACCACAAGATGAGATAACCGCAGGAAGTTAACCGCAGGAGAGATAACCACAAAGATCTAACCGCAAACCAGTTAATCGCAGAAAACTTAACCGCAGAAAACTAACCGCAAACCACTTAACCGCAGAAAACTTAACCGCAGAAAACTTAACCGCAGAAAACTAACCGCAAACCACTTAACCGCAAACCACTTAACCGCAGAAAACTTAACTGCAGAAAACTAACCGCAAACCACTTAACCGAAAAAAAACTTAACCGCAGAAAACTAACCGCAAACCACTTAACCGCAAGAGCTAATCGCAGTACACAAAAATCCAAATCTGTCACTTTCCTTGCGATTTGTTTGTATTCCCAAAATAGTAATCGCAGCAAACTAACCACAGAAATCAGAAACTAAACGCAGATAAGCAATGTAACAGTAGACTTAAACGCAACTATGAAATACGCCCAAAATCAAGTCCAAACTTCAAATAGATTAAAGATATGGTATAGCCAACTGAAACACAATGTTCAACTAACACCTATGATCATAAAAGTACATCACTAACATGTCAAATAACACAAGAAAGATCAAACCAAGCCAAGAACCATTCGAACCAATTAAAGTCACAAAACCAAGCACCAAATTCGAGCACAAACCAATCCCTAGGATGTAACCATGGCTCTTGATACCAATTGTAGGATACTCATAATCTTAAACACGTATGGTTCTTGTGATTGTGGTTCGAATTAAGATGATAGAGGAAGGAGAAATATAATAGTTTAGTGAGAGAAATAGAGGTTGGGAACCTTAGAGAGAGAAACACACATATATTAGATTGAACTATGTGAAAGGTCCAACCCTCTCCCTTGGGTGGGAGAGGGTATTTATACTACAATACTTGGTGCTCCATGAAACGAGCTGTAGAGTGAGCTGACAGAGGGTAAAGACCCGACCCACTCTACGAATACTATTTACATATATTAACTACTAATAAGCTACGTACTAACTATAATAAGGATAATTCTACGAGCTACGTAATGCTTAGCAATACTTGGGGTGACCGAGTCTTTAACTGAATAATCGTATTCCTAACAATTCCTAAGCTGAACGATCAATCCCCCGGTACTTGTCACTATACTATACTACAACGATCAGGTACACTACCTGGTGGGGGTTGTAAGCTTCTCGAGATCCCTCGAGAGGTAAAGCCTGTTGCGATTCCCACGCATCAAGTTTTTGGCGCCGCAGCCCGGGGAATAGTTATTGTCTAGGTTAGGATTTCTTCTTATTAGATCTACTTGCTAGATTCCTTTCTAGTAAGATTTTTATTTTTATTTTTTTAGGTCTTCTTTAGTCTATCTTATTTCTTCGTGCCTTTGTTCGTAAATCTTTACCATCCGACATCATGGAAGGTGGTAACATCTTTGAACCCATCATCCCACCACAACAAAACCCACCATTAGAACCCCTTAGGCCCCGAACCTTAGGAGAGTATTCCCGACCTAGCCACCAAGGCTACCGAAACACCATTGAGCTCACCGGAGCCAATGTGACCCCCTTGCAATCCGACACCATCCGGTTGGTGCAAAGCGGATGTGCATTCCATGGACTTCGTTCCGAAGATCCAAACCAACATCTTAAGGACTTTCTCAAAATCGTAGATTCCATAGACCCAGATGTTGAAACTAGAGAGACTACCCGTTTACGCCTATTCCAATTCTCTCTAAGGGATCAAGCTAATCAATGGCTTGAGCGGTTACCCGCGGGATCCATCACCACATGGGACAATCTCGCCAATCGCTTCCTTACCCAATTCTTTCCGCCGGAAAAGACTGCAATACTTAGAAGGGACATTTTGTGGTTTGAGCAACAGCGGGGTGAAACTTTCTACGAAGCTTGGGCCCGTTTTAAGGATCTCCTCCACAAGCTCCCTCATCATGGCATAAACCTTTGGTTATTAGTCCAGATTTTCTACGACCATGTTGACTATCACACTAAGCGCACCATCGACAGGGCCGCGGGAGGTAAACTGCGTGATAAGAACGCCGAGGAGTCTTGGGCAATTATCGAGGAGCTCGCCACTGACAATCAGGAATTGTGGGAGTTTAAACATACGATAGAAGCGGCCATCAATGCAGTCTCGAAATCTGGAGGAACCACCGAAGTACCCGATGAACTCCTATGCAAACTTGAGGCAAAGGTTGACTATTTCGAGGAAAGGCAAAGGCAACCTTTGAGTCCTAGACGGGCTACTGTCAATTCTGTCTCAAAAGCAACCTCGGCACCATTATCTGAATCACCCTCTAGGGAAAACGCCGAGACTTTTCAGAACTATGCCCCACCTTGTTCCCCTCCCAAGGAACTTAGCTCGGAGTTTGAGGCTAGGATGAGAGAATATATGGCAACTCACTCTGATCGGCTTGCTAGATTCGAAGAAGCAGTTTATAAACAAAAAGAGGAGATGCAGGAGAAAATGAATGAGATGTTGAGTCTATTGGAGGAGTATACCAATCAGAGAATCCCCGAACGAATACTGCTAAGGAAAGAAAGCGCCACTCCCACCACCCAATTTGTTAACTCCGTCACCATTGTCCATAATGATAACGAGAAGGTAGAAACTCCTACTAAACAGGCCTTAGAAAAACCACCAGAGTCCCAACCTTTGAGTTACTACCTGAAACATGATATAAACGAAAACACCATAACAAATTGGATTAAGGGTGATAGGCGTAACCAATCCTCCGGACAGGTTCCTGAAAAGGAGGAAGAAGAGGAAGATCAGTATGATACGCTTCCTGGAGGATCAGTGGTCGAGAGGTTATTGGTACAGAAAGTGGCTACTAAGCAGGTAGCATGTGGGAATTTTGAAATACCAACGAGCATTGGGGACTTGAAACATCTTAGTGCTTTCGCCGACCAAGGATCGGAAGTAAATCTTATGCCCCTAACTATTTACATCCAACTAACGTCAAAAATGCCAACACCTACTCGTGTTAGGCTATCTCTTGTTGGACACTCGTACGTATATCCCCTAGGAATCGCAGAAGATGTATTAGTCAATGTTGCAGGATTCATGTACCCCGTTGATTTTATGATCATTGATGATAAAGGGGATGGATGCATGCCAATAATCCTTGGGGCACCATTCCTCACCACCGCTAGGGCTGTCATTAAGTATGAAGATAGGAAGATTGAGCTTAAATCTGGAAAAAGAAAGATTAGCTTCCACATGACTCTGCGAAGTGGGCATGAGAATTTGAGTTGGAGAATGATCAAAAACAACATTGGCACGACACCCATTCGTGTTCAGAATAAAATTCTTGCATGGGAGGCAAGAATCAAAAGCTATAAGAAAGCTAAGGATGAAAGAAGTAAAAGCAATAAGGTTCCGATTGAACTCTAACATACTCAACACGAAAGAAATCATACGCCGTTTGAGGAAGGGAACTTGGTGCTCTTGAGACACTTGGAAACAACAATACCACCCGATAAACCAAGTCCTTGGTGGTATGGGCCATTCACAATAGAAGGATTGAGCCAAGATAGGGTAGCTAACTTGAGAAGCAAATTAGGTGGGAAGGTGATTGCGAGTACCGACAGATTGAGGCACTACCACCATAACAGTAATGATCGCAACTATATGGGGTATATCATTTCCAATGATGAGATCACGTAGTAACCCATGACTTTGAGCCTAGCTACAAGACTCGTAAATAAAGAAAAGCGCTTCTTGGGAGGCAACCCATGTTTTGTGTGATTTTATTTGTTTGATTGTTATTTGCTTCCGTATGCATGTTTTATTTTTATTGTTGGATGATCATGTTTCTCAATTAAAATGTGGAAATACTTTATTATGTTGTTTGGCCTAGTCTTAACTCCAACCTAAAGGTATTTTTGCAAAAGATAAGTGTAAGGGGAAACCCCAAATATGTTTTCAAGAAACAAACCGATCATGATTCTCCAAAATATTAAATGAACATGTATATTCGTATTTGTTAGAGTCAAATGCTTGTATTGAGTCATAATGAAGTTTTGCAGGATTTTCCAGGAAGTAGGACAAAGTTTTTCCAGAAATTTTCCGGAAACTTAACATAAGAATTTCTGCAGGTCCATTCTGACGGCGTCAGAGTATTACTCTTGACGGCATCAGGAGTTAAAAATCTGGAAATTTTACCGGTTTTGTTTTTCTAACGGAGTCTTATGGTTTTTGTGAATTATTAAGTTTTATAATCTCCAGGAAATCTGCAAACTTCATTCCACAAGCATTATATCTTACTTTGTTTTCTAGGATTTAGGAACTTATATAGGATGCTGCCGATTTTACGCGAGGTTGTCTTGTCTATTTTCTCAGGATTTACAGGTTAAGTATGACAAGAAGATGATTTATATTCTGGAAGGGAAGCTTTGATTGTTCATTTTCTTGGAGGAAGATTTAACCTGGCCAACCTATAATCCATACCGAGCGAATCAGGGGAGTATTTTATTTCATTCTCTTTACTTCTTAACTTTTACATTCTTTACTTGAACATTGGGGACAATGTTCATCCTAAGTGTAAGGGGAGGGTAAAAAGATGATACCTTACATATGCACTTTCGCTTGAGTTTGTTTTGTTTGATGGTAGATGTGTAATAAAACTATGAGAAATACTTGTTAGTGTAATTTTAGCGCCAAATTTAAATTTTTTTACAACATTTAGGAGTGAAACTTTAGCCATAGCAAGCGTCTCATGGATAGGAGGTTGTATGACTAGCACAGAACCGTATATTCAGAAAAATTTTCCACCCAAAAATGTAAGGTTCGCCTTTAGATTTGATAGGAAAAGCATTTACTATTAGTGCTTATGAGTGTACCGGTAGCATTTAGATTCTAGAACTTGCGTTAGTGATGCATCCCGAGACCGCTAGTGAGACTACATTCGTGTGGTAGGATTTACTACATGATAAGAGGCATTAGGATCACCCTTGTGTTAAACCCGTATTATAATTACTTGACCATTTAAGTCATATTACTTGGCTAGTTAAGTCAACTAATTTTCCCACACCTTAGCGTTGTACTCATTTTTAGTACACGATACCCCTAGTACACCCCTCCGAGCCTATCTTTTCGTTTCTAACTTTAAGCATCTTACTTAAAGGAACAATTTGTTACACCCCACTTAAATGTACACCCAAATCGCCTTAGCCTTCCGTATATGCGCTCATTTTTAGTGCATTATTGTTATTTGTTAAACTCTAAGTTAACTTTCTAATTGATTGCATGGTTGCTAAGTCGAGTCATATCCTTGTACATATTGTTTTGGGACTCATGGGTAAGTACTTATTTTATGGAGTAATGGGGAAGAACATCATATTATTACCCCCATATGTACGTTAATCTTAAAAGTGCTCCAAGTGTTTTAATTTTCTTAATTCGAGTCATTAGAATAGTTTAATGTAAAGTATGTAAAGATTCAAGTGTAAGGGGAATTCTCATCCCCTATGATGTATTATTTCGGATGGTAGGGTAAGAGTGTATGCACAAAAAAAAAAAAAAAAAGAAAAAAGAAAAAAAAATCGAAAAAATTAAGAAAAAGAAAAAAAAAATAAAAATAGAAAAGAAAAAGAGAAAAAAACATACGGACTACCGTCCCGTTTTTATTCTATGTTCATTTTATGTTTTTGTTATTTTTCATTTGTTAGCTTAAGTCGAGTCTAGTCTTGGCTTAGCAACGCCATCTTGTACATGTAATTAACCAAGAGTGTTAACTCGCCACCAGTAAAACTTCCTTTATCCAACAAAACCGTGTAATTCGTATCCCTATACCTAACGTTACAACCCTTTAAAAGACCTCTTTGATAGTTTATCCTAGGTGCTTACGCCATGTGGTGGAGGTTTGATCCTTTCCCAAGCCTACGGTAATCTATTTTGCTATGACAGGTAGTGAGAGATATCTTCCATTTCCATAATGTTATATTACTTTATTACACCCGAGAGATGTGAGTATCTAAACACTATTTGTGAGGTGCTTGTGTATGACCTCCGTGCTTGTCTATTGGTCTTTAGTGGAACGATTATTTGTTTTAATTACTTTTATATTAGTGTTAAATGACCCCTAACTTGTCTTTTGAGTAGAATAAAAGCTCATTTGCTTGAAGACAAGCAAATCTCAAGTGTAAGGGTATATGATGAGGCGAAAAATGATCCGTTTTTAGGGGGTCATTTAAGCCCGAATCTGACTTTATTTGATCAAATATTGCCCTAAATCGTTCCTTTTGTGATTTTAGGTGTTTGGAGAGTGAATTCTGGAAAAGAAGCCATTTTGGACGTTTTTGGAGCATAAAAGTGAAGAAAACGGCAAAGTATCAATTTTCCATGCTGAAGACACTAGGTGACGGCGTCAAGAGTTACACCCTGACGGCGTCAGACATCAAGAATAAAACACCGTAGCTGGTGACGGCGTCAAAAGTCATCCTGACGGCGTCAAAGTACCAAGAATAAAATACCGTGGTTGGTGACGGCGTCACATAGGCCATCATAAGTAGATCAAGGCCGTCCGAGGAAGTATTTGGCGGCGAGGTGATGGCATCACAAGCTTGTCTTGACGCCGTCAGCCCAGTTTTCCTATATATAGTTTTCTAGTTTTTTCATTAAAAGAGAGAAGTTTTGGTGAAACCCTAAAGACGAATTTGGTGCATCTTTTACAGGTTTTTCAAGGGTTCCAAACCCTTGATACCTTGCATTGTAATTGAGATAAGTATTCTTCTAATTCAATCAATATGTCTATGTGTTGGTTGTCTATATCTTGTTCTTGTCTCAATTCAATTATGCTAGGCTAGATCTCTCTTGTGTTTGCTTAGATCTAATGAAACCTAGATGTTGATTATGTGTTGATTACTTGTTTATTCTTGTCTTGGATGAATGATTTATATGTTAGGCTTAAGAAAACTGGCAGATCTCCAAATGGTAACATGCTTGAACGTCTTAAGAAACATGAACCGAGGCGTACTAGGTCTTTATTGGTTGTATTTAATGCATGAGCCACTGTTTACAATCCCTATAGTTGTGCTGGGTCATGGTGTAGGAGGAGATAAGAGCTCATAGAGTTGGGGAGTTATGTATGCCACCTTACGAATGGTATTAAGGAATACAATCCGTCATCCATACAAGTATAACAAGTAATTAACGTGTAAAAGATATCTAGGGAGTAGTGAAGTCTAAGTAAACACAATTTCTCCAATTACTGCTCACAACCTTTGTAATAATTAGTTTAATTTTATTTTCAGTATTTTATTTTGTTTATATCTTAGCTTTGGGTTAGTTGAATAGCAACTAATTCCGCCCACTCTTCCAAAACACGAGATTTTACTTGCTTTCATAAAAATATAAAAATACAAAAATAATCATCCCTCACCTTTAGAACTAGTAATTAGGTTTTCTAATCCTAGCGACACTATTCCTAAGCTGAACGATCAATCCCCCGGTACTTGTCACTATACTATACTACAACGATCAGGTACACTGCCTGGTGGGGGTTGTAAGCTTCTCGAGATCCCTCGAGAGGTAAAGCCTGTTGCGATTCTCACGCATCAAGGATCGTCCCTTTCGAAACCATAGAACTGATTAGAAGTTACCAGATTAAGTAATCCGGTTTTTAATTCGAAATTGTCAGATACTATGGCGGGTACAATAATAGCATCTCCATAACCCTCGATGGGTGCCTGGAGAAGCTCGGACATTGGGCGGTCTTCTGCCATAATGACTGAAGGTTCAGGTTCAGTCTGAATTTCAGGCTCAATTTTCGGGGCAGAATGTTTTTGGGTACGTCTTCGAGGAATTGTGACAAGCTCGCGGTGAGAACTTGTAGACCTAGAAGAATGAGTGCGCATGCACTGGAATAAAGAAAAAGAAAATCTTTTTGGTTTCTATATAAATATGAACAGAGATGGTAAATTTACAATGAGTGTTGGTTCAAAACCACGTATGCTTCCAAATTCGTAGTACGCAGCACACCTCCCCGGCAGCGGCGCCAAAATTTGATCAGTGCTAAACAGTCAGATAATATTAACCAAGTTTAAATGGTCAACAAGTCAAAAACAGCTTAGACTAATGTTCCGTGGAGTACAAGGTATCCGCGGGTCGTTTATCCCAACGAGGTATGAAATCTGTAATAAAACGGAATTTGGGAACGGGTGATTATGAACATGAATAGGTGAGAATGGTTCATGTTACTAATTTAAACAATGAAACAGTTTAAACAATATACTTAAACAGTTATGTGAACTAAAAACGTTTACAACTTAAAAACTTGCGTCTACGTACGGGGAAAAAGGTAAGTTTTAATGAAAATTAAACTACAGGGGGTAAAAATGAAAATTCTACAAACTTAAACTTAAAAGAAAATTTAAAATGAAAAGAAAATTATTTTTTAGATTATTTTATTATTTAATATTAATTATTTAAATAAAAACTATTTATCGATTTAATAAAAACTATGTTAAATTAAACTAAAAAATGATAAATACTACAAATTAAACTAAAAACTTATAAAAATAATTTCTAAAACTTAAAAAGAACTTGAAGAAAGTATAAAAAATTAAAAATAAATATTTTTGTCTTTTTATGATTTTTTTATTAATTAAAAACTATATTATTAATTTAAATCTAATTAAACTAAATAAAGGTGGGAAAATAGAAAATTAAAAGGGAAAATTATAATACTATTTTTTACAGGTTCTAATAAAGTTTATAAACTTAGGAAATTTATAAAAATGAAAATTATATAAAATCTAAATAACTATTCTAATTTTTATTTGGTTTTTATGTTTTAAGTAATTTAAATAAAATTAAATGTAAAAATTATAAAGACTACAGTAAAAATTCTAGAGAAATTATTACAAACTTAAAAATAAGGAATCTAGGAAAAATATAAAAACACACTACTATAGTACAACTTTTAACAGTTACAAATTATTTAATAGATTTAATTAAATACTAAATAAACTATTATTAAATCTAATAAATACAAGATCAGCTCAGAAAATTCTAAGAAAATTACTACAACTATAAAATATAACAAAGTAATTTAGAAAAATAAAAAAACAGGTAATCACTTAACAAAATATTAAAAAGGAAAATTAAAATTAAATTATATTAAATAGAAACTATCACTTATTATTATGTTTGATTTTCTGGATTT
This sequence comes from Artemisia argyi, assembly GCA_030686995.1. Taxonomy (NCBI): domain Eukaryota; kingdom Viridiplantae; phylum Streptophyta; class Magnoliopsida; order Asterales; family Asteraceae; genus Artemisia; species Artemisia argyi. The sequence goes on along the minus strand of CM060690.1, from coordinate 155,857,225 downwards.
TTATTTTACAAAACTAAATTATACCTAAAAATAGACAACTTTTATAAAAACAATATTTTTATAACTTAATAATAAGCTAATGATAAGCTACTAACCAAAACAGTTGACTTAGTTTGACCAACTAAGCAATTAAGCTCAACTGAGCTTGTGTGGGGTCACTTTCGTAAAAATTAGCTTAAATAAGTTCAATGAACATGCATAAGCTAGAAAAAGCACAAAGGATCAACTGGATAAGCCAATAAGGACAAATAAGCAAAACCAAGTAAGACTGAATACCAAACAAGCCAAAAGGCTATCTACAGGCCTATGTGGGGCCTACAAATAAGCACCAGGATCCAAGGTGAAACTTGAGCCAACAAGTACACCTGGGGAGCTCTCAAATAAGCCAAGAATCAGACCAAGGGGTCCACTATTAAGCACTTGAGAAGCTTTTGAAGTTTGGTGGTTCACTGGGTATATCAGATAAGCAGTTCAAATGGAACAAACAAAATGGCTTATGTAGCCCTAGCAGATAAGCAGCAAAATGACAAGGGAACTCAGAAAATTGAAGTTTGGTTGGAAAATTTTCCAAAAACCAAAATTTAAGCCCTAAGCTACACAATCAAGCTCTTGGTGAGCTTGTGAAAGTTGTGCCTCAACTGAGAGACAGGGGAACTTTCAGCAAAAGCACATCAACGAGATCACTCAATAAGCAGTAAATAAGCCAAAGGAAAATTCAACAAAAATCATGATTAAACAAAAGCAACCAGACTTCATTAATCCAAAATTTCAGACATTATCTCCTAACAATGAATCCTACATAAAATTATGAAGATAATTCAACAAGCTGCATACTTTACTTTTGACTTTTTTAAGATTTTTAAGTATGTTGACTTATATGAAACTTGATCTGGTCTAATACACTAATTATGATGTAACATGTTTAAATAAAGCAATATTAAGCAAGCCTAAACTCTTCTAAGCTGATTTGCACAAGATTGGACCAAGAATCACTCACAGTTAAGCTGTGAGTGAATTTAAAGATGATTTTGACTTTTTGGTAAACAAGACTTGTTTATTTTGCTAGAACTGAGGTTTAGAAACTTAATATGACATGTGGAAACCAATTACCAGCACCAAATACACACTTAAGCCACAAAGATCAGCAATCCCAAACACTCTTGTTTAAACTGATATGAAGATATTTCAAAGCATATCACAAATCCAGACCACAAACATGATTGATTATCAATTATAATGGTATATCAGATCTATTTAAACACATAAACATCAAATAGAACAACAAGGACACAAGATAACTAGATATGAAATTTTGACTGTTTACAAGATCAAATGAACAACTAAGAAATTTATAACATGACACCCTAATATTACACTTAATTATCAATAACAAACAACAAAAGAGTACTAAGAAGCAAAGATCTAGGCAGATAAGTTATCTAAATAGTAAATTGCAAAGATTTAGAATAAATCTTACAATTGAGCACCAAGCATGAACTGAGAACCAAGAACGCGACCAAGAACCAATCTTATAGACCTTCCACAAGGTCACTAAACCCAAGGGCAATCCAGAATCCCCTTGCTCCAGCTTTCTTCTTCATGAACCTGTATTTTTGATTTTTTTTTTACTAATTTTTTTTTCCATATTTTAAATAACCGGGGACCATTTTTGCCAAAATTCCAAAGTGTATGGACTTGTTTTGTAATTTCTTTGAATTTATCATTTAAGGGTAAAATTTGTCAATTTGTGAATTACCAAGGACCCTTTGATGATAAAATTCTATTTTTTGAACACTGGGGGTATTTTCTGTCAATTTTGAAACTGCAGGGACCTGTTTTGCCAATTTTGATATTTTGAACTTCCAAGGGTAAAAATTGTTATTTCATGATTCCTGAGGATTGTTTTTGACTTTTCTTAAAAATAAATCATCCAGGGACCATTTCTGACATTTCTTGAAAGTTCAGGGACTGATTTTGACAATTTGGTAAACTTTGGCCGTTTTTCCCTGTTTTCGGTTCTTTTATGTTTGAAACATATAAAAACACCTTCTAAGGATATTTGTAGTATTTTGTGGTGTTTCTGAGTGTTTTTACATGTTTTTGTTGTTCAGATTTGACAGAAATGATGAGTTTTTATGAACTAATCATTTTTCAAAAGATGTATACCTATAAAATGTTATGGCCTTAAAAGTGTAACAATTCAATAAGAATTCTGAAGCATTACCTTCAGTCAATAAAGAATCTCTCTTCCTTTTCTGTCTCGTTTACTTTTCTTGCCAGTCAATTGTAACACCCCCAATTCATGGATGCATCGGAATTCAAACTGGGTGTTACTCGACGGCACAATAGTCACAATGATAGAAAACGAACTCCAATTGAGTCGTTTTAAAAGATTTATCATTCAAATTATATAAATATCAGAGATTACAAAATGAGGTCCCAATTGGTTCCATGTTTACAATGTATAATAAATGAGTTTTGAATGATAATAAAATTTATAGCCCTCTTGAGTATCCGTGTCCTTCCGTGCCATCCTTGATCGTCATGAACCTGAAATACATGCTTGAGAGGTCAACACAAAGGTTGAGTGATATTCATAGAGTTTGTTAAATCGATTGAACACAATATGTTGGTAGTGTGAGTTATAGGCTCACACCAATGTTTGGAAAACAAAATAGTTATTATCATTACTAAGCTTATGACACCATAACGTTAACGGGTACCAATATCGATCGGCGGAGTTATCCCGGTAGATACTTTGCCGTCATACCTAATGTCTCAAATATTAATGCATTTGTTTGCACTTAGTCAATACAAATGGGATTCGTCATTCCCAATAGGCCTATTATTAATATTCGCGCTCACTATTTCTAGTGATTAAATGGTTCATAATAAAGGATCTCGGTTTGGCAAGGAAGGTACTTAGTGATAATAAAACAATCAGGCAACATACAGTTTCAAAGCATTGTGTTCGGTTTAGAAATAGCATGTATTCCCCCCAAGGGTTTGTAAAACATTGAAGTAATGTAAAGTGGGGCTATGAACTCACCTTAAGTAAGATAGCAAGTAATGAATGTAACAGTCGAATCGTGAAGGTTTCTACGAGCAACCTATAATAGAATGTCGCGACTTAGAATTGGAGTAATGAATATGAAGTAGTGCCTATATATATATCTTGCATTTAGTCCATGATGTGGTATGATGTATATTGTAAGTCTTTGAAAGTAATGATTCATGAAACATGTATGTTTTGTATATCGTTTACTACCGTTCGGGCCGACATAATTCAGAAGTCATGTTAGTAAGCGTTCGAGGAGCCAGGACACTTTAACTCGTAAATCCACAACTCATCTCGACGGCTTACATAATGAACTCCTCACATGAGGCTCCCTACTATTGTAGTAGTTGATGAAATATATAGATATAAGTTTTGATCCGAAAGGTTACATGTCCGATATTTGAATAAACTTAGGAAAGTTTATTTGTACATGAAGATTGTTATTAGGGGTAGTTTCATAAGTCTTGAATGACCATTTTCTCTTGGTAATATCTCATGGTTTCCTTTTAGGTGAAGTAGATCCAAATTGTTTGTTCATGTTATCGCCTAATTCATTGTTTCATGTTTACGCCTATGTAAGTTGTTATGGTCATTTCGTCATGGCCTAGCCATGACCTTTGGTCCTTGTCCCAAGGTCATGAGACTCAACCTTGGCTCTAGCCATGGTTGTGGTCTTGATTCTAGGTCATAAGACCCCTTTGGTCTTCATAAACCATAACCCAGATGTAATGACTTTGTCTAAAAATGGGCTGTTTTGAATTTGAAGAAATTTATCACTCGGAAAGCGTTTTCAGGGCTCGAGCTTCTTTATTCCTGAACGAAAACGTCGTTCCGGACAACTTTCATGTTTTAACTTTTTGATGAATCGGACCAGAAGTGGGACTTTCAAAACCCAAATTTGATCAGAATGGTATTTGGCAGTTTGCCGAAAAGTTTTGGTAACTTCAAATGGGCGTAACTTTTGACTCGTTTACTCATTTTAGGTGGTTCAAATTGCTATGGTTTCCTTGTTAAGTCCTCTACTGTAATATGTAATGATCCAACATCATATTTTTACCATTTTAATCAGGTCTTACCAAGAAAGTCACTAGTTTACATGTTTTAGTAACTTGTTGTAACAATCAATAACAATAACTTGTTTTGCTCACTTTTATACATCATGGACATGCATACAAGACATAATATAGCACAAATAATATGTAAATAACATGAATATGATTATTTAACAAGAATCAAGTTAAGGTTTGGCTCACAACTTTTGGCTTTCAAAGATGAAAGGAAGTTAACATGTAAGGATAGGACTTTGATAGACTTGCTTCAACCCTTTTTCACTTCATGCAATCTTTCTACCCTTGGTATTCTTGAAAGAGATGTAATGAAGGTTGAGGTGAATTGAGTGGATTTAAACTCAATAGAAATCACCAAGTATATTAGGGATTGGAAGAGTTTTGATTATCTAAAAGAACTAGGGTTTCAACCTTGAAGAATCACTTGAACCTTGCAAGAAATTGGAAGGAAATGAGCAAAGGATGGAATGGTTATGGGGTTTGGGGATGCACGGCACAAAGGGGAGGGGAGGGGCTATTTATATGCAAATGAGGAGGTTACATCCTTGACTTGTCAACACCTTGGTCACCAAGTTGAACACATGTTCACATCTAAGAGCACATAGCATGAGATTGAGCCACATAGAGTGAAACCCCCCCCCCCTATGGCGGTTCATATGAACTTGGAGAGCAAGGGTGGACTTTTCTTGGTATTATCCAAGATACTTGGTTAGTTTTGACTCCGGGAAATGCCAATCGTAAATGATTAAGCCTCAAAACGTAAAACCGGGTGTCGTAAAATTACGAAACTTGGAAGAATGGTTAAACATGTCATTATACTCCATAATAAAATATAAAATGAGTGGTAGGTTCCATTTGGGTGTAAAACCCTGCTAAAAGCTGGAAACACGGGTCTAAAATGCGTAATATGTAAAACGTACGAATATTGCGTAAATTTGAGAAAAGTAAAATGTTACTTTTCTAATGTGATAAAAATGATTTAAAATGACTTATAATGTCTAGACTGGGCTCAGTCTAGTGTCGGTTGGTATTAAATGTCTTTTAGACATCAAACCGTAAGCCTAAAAATCACGAAATGACTTATAACATCAAGGGATGATTTTTGGTCAATGGAGGAGGGAAAAATATGTTGACTTTTTCTAATAATTTGAAAACTCAAATTGTCTTAGAAACGCGTTTCGTGGTCTAACGGTTAATCGCCCATACGGTTAAGCGTGCTCATGCGAGAGTAGTACGGCATGGGTGACCTGCTGGGAGTTTTTGGTCATGTTTTTCTCAGTCACGATTAATTCTCAAATAAATCATGAGCGTGTCAAACATTTTTCCGATGTGGGGTCACCTGACGGGGTTGAATTTCGTTGTGCGTAGAATTTCTGATTGACGTTTTACCCTAAAACGTGTAATTCCGTGTAATTCCTTAATAACTTTCACGAAAATGATCTGACGGATGTCAAACATTTAATTTGCCATGGAAATGATTTATCACTTGAGAATATCAAATAAAAATCAACTTTCGGGAAAATTTCGGAAAGAAATGAATAGTAAAAATGAATAGTAACATGAATAGTAAATGTGAATAGTGAATTTCCCGGGAATAGTAATTGTCCTGAAATTGCGAATTGTTACAGTCTCCACCCCATATGAGAGCTCCGTCCCGGAGATCAATTTGCGTTGGGAGTAGAAACTTTGTTGGTAAAAAGATGTAGGTATGTCTTACGTATCTGGTCCTCTCGTTCCCATGTGTATTCAGGACCACGTCGTGAGTTCCAACGTACTTGACAATTGGAATACGGCTTTGCTTGAGTTATTTGACCTCTCGGTCCATGATTTCTACGGGTTCCTTAATAAATTGAAGATCGTCATTGAGTTGAATTTCATCGAGTGGAATCACTAGTGATTCATCCGACAAGCATTTCTTTAGGTTGGATACATGGAAAGTGGGGTGTACACTACTGAGTTCTAATGGAAGCTCAAGTCTGTATGCCACATGGCCAACCCTGACTAGGATTTTGAATGGTCCGATGTATTTTAGGTTTAGTTTTCCTCGTTTACCGAATCGTATTAAGCCTTTCTAAGGCAATACCTTTAGCATAACCCTGTCTCCGACTTGGAATTCTAGGGGTCTGCGTCGTGTGTCGATGAACAGGTGTGGTTACTTATGAGGACTAAAGTCTGGGATTACTGGTGATGTAATTTGATTTTTCATTTCAGTGTATGGTGTAGGATGAGGCTTACTTTTATGTAGGAAAGGTATGGTAATAGTCGATTATCAAAGGAAATTGATATAGCAGTCGAATATTAATAGGAACTGAGATAGTAATTGCAATCATAGCCTAGTAGGTAATCTGTTGTTGTATCTAGTGTTTATTGACTTCATACTTATGTTATTTCGGATATAATTAAGCCCACTTGTTTATAATTCTTTATTTACATAGAGAGGCATCCCAAACAATGTAACTAAAGGAATATAAACGTATGGTTTGATGATTTATAATTTCTTTATTTAAATGAAAAGGCATCCCAATCCATTCAAATAAGGACATTATAAATCATCCTACTCAAGAATTCCCGACACAACATTCATACTTAGCCGGTGAGTTACAAGGTAGTGTATTACGAGATGATACTGGTGTTCCAAAAGTGCAAGATGAATATTCAATCTTGTAAAGCTGATAAGGGTGCTTGTGGTGTAACTAAGGATGATTTGAGCTTTAAAAGTGCATCAAGATCTGTTAATGAGCTTGTGTTTACAACGGTTGTGAAGATAATGTTGTGGTATGTTGATGAACAAAAGTGTGTATGCTCAACATTAATACTCTTAGGTATAGATGTTGAGTTTGCTTTAAAAATCTTAAGAGATTTTAAAAGTTTATGATGGAATGGTATCCTTAGGACCTAAACAGGATAGTACTTCTACAGGATAAAGAGAAGAATTGGTAACTATCCCAAGATAGTAATTCGGATTATCTCATAAATGAAAATTTTCAAGAATGAAATTAGGTAACACAAATAAGGTGTTAAGATTTCGCTGAGTGGTAAGACATTATCGTGTCTCTAGATTGTTTTAATGTATTTTGGTGGTTTATCGAGTTCATGTAGGAAATCAATCTAAACATAACCCTAGTACAACTATTCTCAGTATTGGAAAATTTTAAGTCGAATATAGTTAGTCAGACTATATTCCACTGTCCCAAGGTTAAATATAGGTGACTAGTCTATATTTAGCCAAGGTTCGATAAAATTTTCAAATACCTAAATTAGGTATACTTGTGATATGTCCGTTGGTTTTGGGAAACAGTTCACTAAACAAAGGCAATGTCAACCCTTAAGTTGCAAGTCCCGTCCATACAAGAGTTGTAACGTATGTTTTCACATTCCACCGCATAGAAGATAGTAAGGGTAGGTACGTATGGAAAGGAAGTTTTAAGTAGTTCTAAAATAGAACATACTTGGCCAGGATCACGAACTTTTAACAATGAAGGTTTCAGAAGAAAACTTTGATAAATGTAAAGCTGAACTTCAGCTTTTGTAGGTGATGGATTTGTTTGTCCTTTAAAAATCTCATATTTCTATTTAGAAATCGAAAGATTGTGATAGGTTTTTGATATCATATGAAATGATATTGATGATATGATGGAATGATTCTAGAGACCATTGTGCAAAACACAATGTCTCAGAAGTAGGTTAGACCATTGTGCAATTCACAACGTCTGGAAAGTAGGTTAGACCATTGTGTGACTCAAAACATTTGAGAAATGGTTAAGACCATTGTATAATACAATGTCTTGGAAAATGAATGAGACCATTGTATCTCACAATGTCTTGGAAATGAATGAGACCATTGTATCTCATAATGTCTTGGAAATGAATGAGACCATTGTATCTCACAATGTCTTGGAAATGAATGAGACCATTGTAACATACAATGTCTTGGACATATAATGTTGGAGTAGGAATATGATTGGGAGAATCTGGTTGTGCCGAAATGCCTTAGAATAGTCATACACAGATATGTTTAGTCCTTTGTTTAGATAAATGATTGAAAATAAACCGAGTTTATATATCAATATACTAATGCTTACGGGGAAATGCTCAAAATGGGTATATATGAATATACTAATATGTTTGTGTATCATAACATGCTTACTAAATCCATAATCGTCTGGAGGATGGAAGACACGGAGAGCGGAAGGCCATAAAATGTTTTTGCTTGTATATGTGGTTATAGTTTAGGTCTCAATTAGACCCGTTTCTCTATAACCATGGCTCTGGTACCAATCTGTAACACCCCCAATTCATGGATGCAGCGGAATTCAAACTGGGTGTTACTCGACGGCACAATAGTCACAATGATAGAAAACGAACTCCAATTGAGTCGTTTTAAAAGATTTATCATTCAAATTATATAAATATCAGAGATTACAAAATGAGGTCCCAATTGGTTCCATGTTTACAATGTATAATAAATGAGTTTTGAATGATAATAAAATTTATAGCCCTCTTGAGTATCCGTGTCCTTCCGTGCCATCCTTGATCGTCATGAACCTGAAATACATGCTTGAGAGGTCAACACAAAGGTTGAGTGATATTCATAGAGTTTGTTAAATCGATTGAACACAATATGTTGGTAGTGTGAGTTATAGGCTCACACCAATGTTTGGAAAACAAAATAGTTATTATCATTACTAAGCTTATGACACCATAACGTTAACGGGTACCAATATCGATCGGCGGAGTTATCCCGGTAGATACTTTGCCGTCATACCTAATGTCTCAAATATTAATGCATTTGTTTGCACTTAGTCAATACAAATGGGATTCGTCAATCCCAATAGGCCTATTATTAATATTCGCTCTCACTATTTCTAGTGATTAAATGGTTCATAATAAAGGATCTCGGTTTGGCAAGGAAGGTACTTAGTGATAATAAAACAATCAGGCAGCATACAGTTTCAAAGCATTGTGTTCGGTTTAGAAATAGCATGTATTCCCCCCAAGGGTTTGTAAAACATTGAAGTAATGTAAAGTGGGGCTATGAACTCACCTTAAGTAAGATAGCAAGTAATGAATGTAACAGTCGAATCGTGAAGGTTTCTACGAGCAACCTATAATAGAATGTCGCGACTTAGAATTGGAGTAATGAATATGAAGTAGTGCCTATATATATATCTTGCATTTAGTCCATGATGTGGTATGATGTATATTGTAAGTCTTTGAAAGTAATGATTCATGAAACATGTATGTTTTGTATATCGTTTACTACCGTTCGGGCCGACATAATTCAGAAGTCATGTTAGTAAGCGTTCGAGGAGCCAGGACACTTTAACTCGTAAATCCACAACTCATCTCGACGGCTTACATAATGAACTCCTCACATGAGGCTCCCTACTATTGTAGTAGTTGATGAAATATATAGATATAAGTTTTGATCCGAAAGGTTACATGTCCGATATTTGAATAAACTTAGGAAAGTTTATTTGTACATGAAGATTGTTATTAGGAGTAGTTTCATAAGTCTTGAATGACCATTTTCTCTTGGTAATATCTCATGGTTTCCTTTTAGGTGAAGTAGATCCAAATTGCTTGTTCATGTTATCGCCTAATTCATTGTTTCATGTTTACGCCTATGTAAGTTGTTATGGTCATTTCGTCATGGCCTAGCCATGACCTTTGGTCCTTGTCCCAAGGTCATGAGACTCAACCTTGGCTCTAGCCATGGTTGTGGTCTTGATTCTAGGTCATAAGACCCCTTTGGTCTTCATAAACCATAACCTAGATGTAATGACTTTGTCTAAAAATGGGCTGTTTTGAATTTGAAGAAATTTATCACTCGGAAAGCGTTTTCAGGGCTCGAGCTTCTTTGTTCCTGAACGAAAACGTCGTTCCGGAAAACTTTCGTGTTTTAACTTTTTGATGAATCGGACCAGAAGTGGGACTTTCAAAACCCAAATTTGATCAGAATGGTATTTGGCAGTTTGCCGAAAAGTTTTGGTAACTTCAAATGGGCGTAACTTTTGACTCGTTTACTCATTTTAGGTGGTTCAAATTGCTATGGTTTCCTTGTTAAGTCCTCTACTGTAATATGTAATGATCCAACATCATATTTTTACCATTTTAATCAGGTCTTACCAAGAAAGTCACTAGTTTACTTGTTTTAGTAACTTGTTGTAACAATCAATAACAATAACTTGTTTTGCTCACTTTTATACATCATGGACATGCATACAAGACATAATATGGCACAAATAATATGTAAATAACATGAATATGATTATTTAACAAGAATCAAGTTAAGGTTTGGCTCACAACTTTTGGCTTTCAAAGATGAAAGGAAGTTAACATGTAAGGATAGGACTTTGATAGACTTGCTTCAACCCTTTTTCACTTCATGCAATCTTTCTACCCTTGGTATTCTTGAAAGAGATGTAATGAAGGTTGAGGTGAATTGAGTGGATTTAAACTCAATAGAAATCACCAAGTATATTAGGGATTGGAAGAGTTTTGATTATCTAAAAGAACTAGGGTTTCAACCTTGAAGAATCACTTGAACCTTGCAAGAAATTGGAAGGAAATGAGCAAAGGATGGAATGGTTATGGGGTTTGGGGATGCACGGCACAAAGGGGAGGGGAGGGGCTATTTATATGCAAATGAGGAGGTTACATCCTTGACTTGTCAACACCTTGGTCACCAAGTTGAACACATGTTCACATCTAAGAGCACATAGCATGAGATTGAGCCACATAGTGTGAAACCCCCCCCCCCTATGGCGGTTCATATGAACTTGGAGAGCAAGGGTGGACTTTTCTTGGTATTATCCAAGATACTTGGTTAGTTTTGACTCCGGGAAATGCCAATCGTAAATGATTAAGCCTCAAAACGTAAAACCGGGTGTCGTAAAATTACGAAACTTGGAAGAATGGTTAAACATGTCATTATACTCCATAATAAAATATAAAATGAGTGGTAGGTTCCATTTGGGTGTAAAACCCTGCTAAAAGCTGGAAACACGGGTCTAAAACGCGTAATACGTAAAACGTACGAATATTGCGTAAATTTGAGAAAAGTAAAATGTTACTTTTCTAATGTGATAAAAATGATTTAAAATGACTTATAATGTCTAGACTGGGCTCAGTCTAGTGTCGGTTGGTATTAAATGTCTTTTAGACATCAAACCGTAAGCCTAAAAATCACGAAATGACTTATAACATCAAGGGATGATTTTTGGTCAATGGAGGAGGGAAAAATATGTTGACTTTTTCTAATAATTTGAAAACTCAAATTGTCTTAGAAACGCGTTTCGTGGTCTAACGGTTAATCGCCCATACGGTTAAGCGTGCTCATGCGAGAGTAGTACGGCATGGGTGACCTGCTGGGAGTTTTTGGTCATGTTTTTCTCAGTCACGATTAATTCTCAAATAAATCATGAGCGTGTCAAACATTTTTCCAATGTGGGGTCACCTGACGGGGTTGAATTTCGTTGTGCGTAGAATTTCTGATTGACGTTTTACCCTAAAACGTGTAATTCCGTGTAATTCCTTAATAACTTTCACGAAAATGATCTGACGGATGTCAAACATTTAATTTGCCATGGAAATGATTTATCACTTGAGAATATCAAATAAAAATCAACTTTCGGGAAAATTTCGGAAAGAAATGAATAGTAAAAATGAATAGTAACATGAATAGTAAATGTGAATAGTGAATTTCCCGGGAATAGTAATTGTCCTGAAATTGCGAATTGTTACATCAATTCTTGATTGCAAAAAGGAATTTTCAGAATTTAATGAAAAAGATGGCTCTGCAAAAAGAAAAATGGCATATCAGCATGTTTTCACCAACAAAAAGACTTTTGTTTAAAAAAATGTACACATATACATAGAAAGAAATAAAGAGTCGTAGCCACCTTCATTTGAGAAAAGATGTGGTTGTTGAACAGAGGCACACATTTGGTGCACAGTGTCCATGATTGGAGTTTGAGCTTGTTGTGAAATGGCGTGCCCATATTGTTGTGCCAACATTCGTGGTACGCTATATAAAGACCCATCTGGAATATAAGAAATGTTATCTCTGAAGACATGCTCTTGAGCTTCTGTGCAAGAAAACAAACACAAAAACACGGTTACAAATTATTGATGAAGATAGAGTTCCTATATTTTCATAAGGTATATTGTGTAAGAGTAAATACCATTAAGCAAATTCCATTCATACGCATGTAATACATTCTTTCCTTTCTCTTTTGTCTTGTTTCTTTTGACACCACTGATGATTCTATGAAAAAACTTTCGTCAAACATAGAATCTCCACCTAAATTGGCAACAAATATAAAGTGTGTGTTAACTATGGTATTTTACATATGTTTAAGAGTTCCACAGCTAAAAAATAATGTAAAAAAAAGGGAAAAAAATGTAAGTTACCTTGAATAGGCACAACAGTTTGTGCCGAGAAATCAAGCATAGCTGCATTACACTTCGATAATGTTGACTGGCCATTGGCGCATGGATTCTGATTTCGGACATTGGGTGTTTCAGGACGAAAAGACAGCCATGTGGTCTCAGGATTCTTTTGTGTAAGTTTATGACAACACTTGTCATTATCATGGTCATAAGGAATATTCGGTTTGCGCGGCATTGTTTTAAAGTAACAGTATATAGATATTTTTAAACGACAATGATAAACAACAACAGCACTACATTAAGGTATTTTGGGCAGAGCATGGTAAAAAATATAAGGACACACAAATAGTAAGCATCTACCATGGTAAAAAAAAGGCAAAAAAAAAAGTTAGAAACTATTATAACAAAGAAAGATGTAAGTATACAGGTTTCAAACTCATTTAATATGGCATCTAACTACTCATTTATTTCAGCAGCCTAAACCCCTAAAAGGAAAATTCATCATAAATGAGGTATACACATAAATGAGGCATAATACTAACTCTTAAGAACCCTAAGTCGCCATTACCCTCATTAATTACCTGATTCACCAGTTAATCTTAAATTTCATAACTAAAACCACATAACTCTCATTTATTCCAACATCCTAAGAACCCTGAGCAATTAAGAAGCATGCAACATAAGGCAAAAAAAAAAAGACAAATCAAAAACCTACCAAGAAAGATCAGTGAGCACAAGAAATGAGATCCAAAAGATAAGACAAGCCACCAAACTCTGATGATGCAAATGGGAGGTTAAAAGATAATTTATGATAAATTTGTGGCTGGGGAAAAAAGGAGCACTGTACATAAGAACAAATGGCACCAATTTAACCACAAAATCCAATAAAAAAATGCGCCTCTGCACTTCATCTCACAAACCAACCTACCACCCACTAAAATATTAGTTGTTACTGTAGCCATCTCACAGAATCACTATAGCAAATTCAGATCGGACCGGGTTGTTCTTCGCCGGACGGGTTTTTTTTGCATCCGATGGTTTAACCGGCGCCACTCACAAGACGTGGTTTATTGTGAGAGAGAAGACCCGATATAGAAATCATATAAAGTTCGGGTCTGGGCATTAGAGGCCCAAAAAGGGGGTGTTAAAAAAAGGGCCGTACAACCACGGGAAATGTATTCTTGTATAATATGTTAAATATATTTAGTACTAGCTTATAGACCCGTTGACACCGGGTAATTTTTAAAAGAAATAGAGAAATGAGATGATAAGAAAAATAAGATAATGCGTCCATTATAAGATAAGAAATTGCTTATGTTACAATTACACTAACAAACATTTGGGGTCTCCAAAATCTATTGTGTAATAGAAAGTGATTATACTGAGATAGATACATAATACACCTCGAACGGTGATCATAGATCTTCAAGTACTTCTCTATACACGACATTTGTTGTAGTTTTAGAGACATTACCATCCTGATCACAAACGACAACCTTCAAACCTTTCTTGATTTTAATCTTGAAACAACAACATACAGTTGTCCATGTGTGAAAACAGGACGCGACAAGTACAAACCAACTTTAGAAAGTGATTGACCTTGGCTTTTGTTGATTGTCATGGCAACTGAAACTGAGATAGTATAAGATTGAATGATATGATATGATTTTGACACAAAATATGGGAAGGTAACAAATATTTTGAGATAACATCTTTTAAAATAATGGATTGTTTGTTAAGAAAAATAAGTTGATTTTGTGAGAGATTAGTTCAGTTTCGAAACTGATGTAATTAAATACATTGAAGTGTTTTTTACATTCATATGTAGAGTTGAGAGTATTGTATATTTGGTTGAATTTAATTACACAAAATAAAGCAAATAGATTTCAAAGTCTTGCGCAGGGTTGAAAGGAATATGAGATAAGTAGATAAGATAAGTAACTTTAGCTTACATTTACAGATTTTAAAAAACTAAACATTGTTGTTGTGTAAACAACTTTTATACATTAGATCAGTTATTGGAAAAGTTAAATACATGCAGTCACACATGATCATCCAGCTGCAGTCCTTCAAACTGTGATCCATCTGCTTGTAAGACCAATGCTGGCACAAAAACACTGCAAAAATGAAAAGTTTAAAAGAAAACATGCATTGTATAGATAAGATCTGGCAATTGACAAACACAATCCAAAATTTCTAAAACCATAGTCGATCAGAGCAAAGATAAGTTCTAAAAGTGATTTGGACTCCCAATTCACAATCAACGAAACAAAATGTCGCAATGCATATTCAAAAGGGAATTAAAAATGAAACAAATGTCTATAAATGCGAAATTGTTGCATCTATTTATTTGGAGTTATCAATCTTCACTTTGCGGATTTCTCCATCGGATGCACGTTTAGCACTCTTTTGTTTCTCAAATGGGGTAGTATTTTTCATCAATTGGAGATTCCAGATCCTGAATAGAGCAACAACATGCTAAGTATGATTATACATGGAACTGTAACGGGCACTTAAAAAAACTATGACGCACTTACCAATGGAGTTATTTGAGGAACAACTGAACTGGCTGCATGATTATCCTATTTAACAATCAAATGTGGAAGAATAAACATGTTGTTCAACAATTGACTATACGTTAATAGTATTATGCTATAGAATCACTACCTTAACCGGAGTTGTTGTGGCAATATCAACGGACTCGCCCTCAAATGCAAGTTTAGCACTCTTTTGTTTCTGAACTGGTGTGGTATTTTCGTCAGTTTGAGATTCCAGATCCTAAGTAGAGGACAAACTATCAAGCATGTTTACAGGCAAGAGTAACGCACGTATCTTGAAACCTATCCTCTCTATCTGACTCTTCCCTCTTCCCTCTTCAGCATCTCCTCTATCATTATCATCCTCAAATTCACTTCCACTTGCTTCTAACAAATAATAGAAATATTAAATAGTGTTAATGTTAAACAACATGTGTCATTTCCTATATCATCTTAAATAACAGACATCCAATGCAATTTTATCGATTCTAAGGTCTTAGATTACAAAAGTGCAAGATACAAAGCAGAAATAACACATAAACCACCATCTAATAGAGGAAATTAAAACCAACAATATACATCATAAATTAAATTTTCATATGCAATAATGAACAAATTTCCAAGCTTAGAAGCTAATACAACTATGCATGCAATTTACAAAATATTTTACAAACATCAAGAAGTTCTAAACTGTCGAATACATGAAGATGAAACAAAGCTTATATGTGACCATAAGCTCCACAATGATTAAATGCTTGGATTTTGTTCTATTATGCACCTATCTACCAAACCTTCTCAACATATGAAATTTAAAATTCAGCCTTTATAGACTCCCATGTTTTTGTTGGCCCATCCTTGATTCAGCAATTATCTTTATATCCCATCTTTTGCTTAAGATACTAATAGCTTAATAAGTAGAAGATTCATTTTAGCAACCAAAGTCAACTATTACCTCTTTTTGCAAAGCAACCTTACTGATCCTTTAACTTTTAATAACTTCTCCCGTTTTAAAAAAGCGTCAAAATTTCTAACAAAGATGTATCTGCACCATAGCACTACATAATAAAGATGTTGGGATACGGTAGAAGGTGTGCGAGCTTATGTTTATCTATGATTCTATAATCTAATTATGTTCTACTTTATTGTCTTAGTAGCAAGTCAAACAATAGTGCTTAAATAAAATATATTGCAGTTGCATTGACATTGCCATGATAACTCAAAAAAGGATGTTAAAACTGACCCGTGTAACCTGCAGAAAGCCATACCAATTAGTCAACTTGAGCTTAATATTCTTGAACCTGCAAAAAATATAGTGAATGATTAGATCATAACCCGTATTTATTGTGAATAGGAGATTGTATATTTTGTGTCGAATACAAATCAAAAGGGTCTATTAGAGCATCTCCAACTTCAAAGTCCAATTGTAGAGGAACACTCAGGTATGGCTAAAATAAAGTTCGTTAAAGAACATGCATTCAGACCACTAAGCTACATCTGGTGTAAGTCAGCAATACTACAAAGGGTATCATTATGAAATTTAAGAAGGGAGTTAAGGCCATGTAAGATATACTTAGCTTCGTTATGATTAACTAACTGTCCATTTTAATTACAAAAAACACATCGTTCATAACAATCTAGCTGTTTGAATAACATGATTAGGAGATCAATGCATAAAAAATACACATTATGTGATTTTTAATTTATTTGGCCCGTTTCCTTTTATGCTATTTCGTTACACGTTGGAGGTAAAAGAGTAAAAACATAAACAAATGGAACCAACTTGCAAATGGAAGTGATTAACCAACTTGCGTGTAAACTTGTAGGGATGAGTAGGGTTACTCTATCACGACACAACTTAACTAAATCGAACAAGAGTGCTTGAATAAAATATATTGTAGCCGCATTGGCATTGCCATGATAACGCAAAAAAGGATGTTGTTAAAACTGACCTGCTACTACCTTAGTCCATAATTTAAACTAATCACAGTATCTTGAAAAGTTATATGATGGGAAACAATAATAAATCACAGTCCTGCTACTACCTTAGTCCATAATTTAAACTACAAATAACCTTACGCTAAATTCATTTGGACAAAAGGGTACTATCATTAGCTAATTCACGGATGCTCATGCAAACACTTGAAGAAGATGGTACAAAAAATTAAGCAAGAAAAAGTTATAAATAGTATTCTAAGTTCAAAGCAATAGAACCAAAAATTTATGAAAGCCAATCATTCTTATGCGAAGATGGCATGCAATAATTGCTTCAACAACTACTTTTGATATGCCTTGCCTTAATAAAAAAGATTTAGGAAAACCTGAGATGTTAAATATTGATTATGGTTCAATAGTAACAATGTCACAGCAAATGATTTAGTAGAAGTAGACACGACCACTCAAATTTTAGTAGATAGAGCTCATACATATTACCTTCCTAAACAGTTCATGGATAAGGCAGGACCTGATGTTTCTAATAGTGAAGTATAGATCACCAAAACCCTAGAGGCTTAGTTATCACATTTAGAAAGTAGTATCGAACTTAGTAAAAGTAGATGAACCGCCTTGTCCAAAATTATCTCCCGTTCAGCATGCATGAGTTCCATCGCTCTTGCGTCTTTTAGCTCCTTTTCATATTTCTCCTAAAAACAGTACAATTTAAATTTCAAAAGTTAACATATAAAAATTGTATATAACAATAGCATGGATTGACATTTAAGTAGCATCTCATTGTTCACTGTTTACAGTTCAATTAACAAATAAAAAAAAATCTTGCCTTCAGCATCCTCTTCTCTTCGAAAAAAAATGTCAACGTCATGCGTGCCTATTTACATCATGAGCACCTTTCACAGCCTCAACTACTTCCATCTGTCTCACATCACATGTAATTAGACACTTTTTCCCTAAAAGCAACAACTTTAGTTAAGGGGTGTTTGGGCATGCTTACTATTGCCTTTTTTTGTGCGGATTGACCCATTACTTAATTAATTCCTCACCCAGTTCTTAGTAGAGGCAAAACTTTCAACCGGATTGACCCATTACTTCCTCACCCAGTTCTTTATTTTACAAATCTGGCTTATTAGATATTTAAGGTAACCAAACTTGACTCACACATACGTAAATTGGTCAACCTTGCCACATGTAATATATTCATGATGAAATGTGAAAAAGATAATAAGCAAACCAAAGATAGAAACATATGTACCATCCTCCACTCGTATTAGACTATCAGATATGTGGCATAGGAAAGTTTCAAAATGTTAACTCCATAAACCACATGTTATAACAAATACTCCATTTACGACCGCTTGTGCAACAAATACTCCATTTACAGCCATTTTCGGCTGCTTGTACAACAAATTCATACTGGTTTTGGGCATCGGGCCTTCATTTACGGCCGCTTGTGCAACAAATACTCCAACTTTGTTTGCTGACAGAAGTGTAACATTAAAATGGTTTGAAGAGGCGGGTGGTGGGTGGACCTTTAGGCCCCACCAAAAGATTCAAAATGTTAACTCCATAAACCACCTGTTGTAACAAAACACACATTACAACATTTGTGCAAAAATGTGGGCATGTTTTAGTAGTATTGAATGAATGTAAGCAAACCTAATCAATAGTAGCAACGACATCAGCAACAAATCCTCCAAACACCAGATAGATGCTTGTAAACAGAAATATGTTTATAGATAATAAGTATTTGTAGAAATCTATTTATAGATAATAAGTATTCAGTACATAAAAGTCATTGTCGATTACGTTAAAATTTTGATATTCTAGTTACAAAAAATACCATGTGGAGTCATTTCGCTTGCTTTTCCAAATTCATATTTCTATGCTTGCACATGAATCCTATTTTTTACCGCAAAAATAGAATCAGTGTGACTGTCAAACAATATAATTAAAATTACTCAGTTTGATCGCAAAGTTCAAAGTGCAAGACTTTTCCCAATTATAACAAAACTAATTAAGCTTAAAATATTAAAAATTTTGCACATACCTTGTAGGAATGTCACCATCAAGATGAGAAACATAAATTCATATGCACTTGTAGCATTGCCTTTCACACCAAAAATGAGAATTAAATCAGCATAGTCAACACCAAAAACGAAAACTCACATAAACGGGAGTGCAGAATACTCAAACAAAGAACAATCAGATCATTCGGAACTGTACATCAAATACCTCAAATACCTAATTAGATTGGTAAAGCCCTAAAAACTTGGTTATTTAAGTCGAAACTCACCTCAGAAGCTTTGGTGCCGTCCTCATCCAGTTTCACCAAACACCCCTGCACTATAATCAAAAAGAAGAAAATTAATTACAAAAAGGGTGTAAACTTTAGCTACATATAACAAATAAAAATGGCAGCTTTGTCCTCTAACAATAGCTACAGATAACAAATCAAAATGGCAGCTTTGTCCTCTAACATAGCTACCCATAACAAAATATGTGGGCAGCTTTGTCCTCTAACAATAGCTACCCACAACAAATGATTTGTAAAAAAAATGTATCATAAGAAAAATTATGCTTACATTTTCATCCATAAGTATCATTTCAAGATTTTTGACATGCGGTTTATTGTAAATTACTTGATTCCAACTCCTTAAAACACGGACTCTCAAGGTAATGTTGTCCTTGACAGCCGATAGGTCGTTGATATAACCTGACACAAACACAGCCATAGCTTTTGAATTGTTAGAGGACAAAGAACAGAGAAAAGGATTATGTGAGCAGCTAACACATATCATATGGGGATTATATAGGCTCTAAACCCTAACATAACTTGACTAATTCACAATTTTTAAAAGACAACTATTACATTTCCTAACATTATGATCTTAGGGTTCTTAAAAAAAATAACAATTACATTCAAAACCCACAAATTAAGAGACTTACATGAGTTGAAATGTTGTCATCTATACCTAAATAGATGAAACCAAACCGCCAGGGATCAATTAGACATCAAAACCGATTAAATCACCATGAATGCTATAATTCCTTTACAAAAATAACTCAATCGGATCATTTGATGAGAATTGAAACTGAAAATTGATTACCAAATGCGTTTTCAATTAATGTGTGGATTCAAAATTAGAGTCCGGGTAAGTTTTGAATGGTTAGAGGACGCTCCTCCATTAAAGGGTTTACAAAAATAACACAAAATAAAGCTTATTGACCATTATTTGACTTTTAGAAAAAAGAATGCATTGGGGTGCTTGTACATGTGGTCTAATTAAGGAATGTTAGAGCTGTAATTAATTTTATTTTTTAATGCTTCTGCTTTAAGATGCTTGTAAAAAACTTTACTTTATTAGTTAAAATAGATTCTATAGTTTTTGAATCATTTTAAATTAGATATTTTATAGGTTAATTTCACGGATGTAAGCTACGTAAATGTTAAAAGCCAACGCACCAAGACCAACTTTCTAAAAAATTAATACGAGTATATAAAAATCTGAACCAAATGTATAGAATGGAAAAACTGAATTTAATAGAATTACAAGACAATAGAAAAACTTGAGAAGTATTTGGGGTCTATTACTAACGGTCTTACGGGTGTTGTTTTAAATTTTCAACGCATTTATTGCTATACAAGATCTGTGTTTTTCAAAAGAAGAGTGATATATCCACTCAAATTCATCCACAAAAGAATCTCACACGCTGAGGTGACGCCGTATGATTGGTTTTTTGTGGGAGCCACTCTCACAAAAAACCAATCATCCAGCGCCACCTCAGCATGTGAGATTTTTTTGTGAATGAATTTAAGTGGATGTAGCAAAATTCTTTTCAAAAGCATGGCCCTCTCTGGTTTTATAAAACCACGTTTTGAGACTCTTGAAACCCAAATAAGTGATTTTTGACTTGTGTTTGTCAAATATTTATTTTAGATTATCTTCATTTTCAAAACGCGAAAAGTAGATAAGTAGGTTCAAATCTCAATCCTAAACACCCTCTAAATCCAACAAACCTTTAAACACTAATTAATGAGGATAAAGATGGTTTGTCTTTATCTCAATGCATAAATAAATAGCGAGTGTTTATCATTTTCGTTAGATTAATTTTCAAGCATAAGTTGGAGTTGATTATATCAACCGAGAAAAGTTCAAGTAAGTACTACGGAGTAATAATTTTCTGTATGATGGACTAATTTTCGACACTCATTTTGTTCAAATAAAAAATAAGAGGATTAATTGAGTTTTATAATTAAAACGCACTTTCATCATTTAAAACAAAAAAATTGCATATCTTAGACGGGTGTTAATGTTGGGTATTTTCTTAGCCCATGAGGTTAAGAGCCCAACTCTTTAAGGCCCATCTTGAGGTCCTTTTTGAGTCCCTTATTACTACCTATGTTCAGTAGTTAGAAGGTGTACAAGAGAAGTATGTGAGAAAAACAAAACAGAAAAGAAAGAAGATTTTCGGAGTTAAATATCACCCAAACTCAACAGCAGTGTTTGTACGATCACCGGAGTTTGAACCGTCGGATCGTCACAATTTTCGGAGAGTAGCTTCCTTACATATAAAGGAAGGTTTTGACCGTTAGGATTCTGATTTTGAGGCCTGGAAGTCCTGTTTCTTGCCCGGGCAGATTGCATCAGTTTTGGTGATATTCTTCCTTTCTTGTTCTTTGTTTGTTGCCATATATCTTGATGTTGATTCCAAGATTATGATGTTTGTTGTATACCTCTAGTGTTATCTAGAGAAGACTTTGTGTACCTCTCTTGGTTGATAGTGGATTTAAGCAGCACTAGTTGTCCCGTGGTTTTTACCCGTTTTGGGGTTTTTCACGCTAAAAGTTTGGTGTTCTTGTTGTGTGTTTGATTACATTATTATCTGCTAGTTTGGGGCTGATTTCATATTGTTAGGGGCTGTTTATAGTTGTGGTTAGTGTGCCTTATTTGTTTACTTCCTCATAGGTTCATACGGGTTTGGGTAGGTGTTGTCAAACGAAGGTTTTGCTTCCGCATTTTAGTTTATACCGTTGTAACCCATTGCACCTTTACCCGTCAAATTGGTATCAAGAGCTTGGTTCTTGGTTTGGGGACTTAACCTGTTTGAATGATGGAAGCTAATACAAGTAGGATGGTTAGTTTGAATGGTTCTAATTATCATGTTTGGAAAGGAAAGATGGAAGATCTCCTTTATGTTAAAGACTACTACTTGCCTGTTTTTAGTTCTGAGAAACCTGATAACAAAACAGATGCAGAATAGACTATTTTGCATAGACAGGTTTGCGGGTATATTAGGCAGTGGGTTGATGATAATGTTTTGAACCATATTTGTGAGGAGACACATGCTCGTACTCTTTGGAACAAACTTGAACAGTTATATGCTCGAAAAACTGGAAATAACAAGTTGTTCTTAATCAAGCAAATGATGGGATTAAAGTATACTGATGGGTCTCCTATTACTGATCACTTAAATGCTTTTCAGGGTATTATAAATCAGCTTGCAGGTATGGGTATCAAGTTTGAAGATGAGATTCAAGGCTTGTGGCTTCTTGGTACTTTACCGGATACTTGGGAGACTTTTAGGACATCTTTGTCCAACTCTGCACCAGATGGTGTTATCACCATGGAATTGGCTAAAGGCAGTATTCTGAATGAAGAAATGAGAAGAAAGTCACAAGGTTCTTCTTCACAGTCAGACGTCTTGGTCACTGAAAGGCGGGGGAGAAGTCAAAGTAGAGGTCCGAGTAACAGAGGTAATCATCGCAGTAGTTCCAGCAAAGGAAAATTTGCTGATGTTGAATGCTATCATTATCATAAAAGGGGGCACACGATGAAGTTTTGCCGACAGTTGAAAAAGGAGAACAAGAAGAAAAACTACAACAACCAGAAGAACAAACACAAGAAAGATGATGATGGTGATGAAAGTACTGAAGTAAATACCACCACAGATGAGTTCTTTGTTTGTTCTGATTATGATATGGTTAACCTTGCTCATGATGATTCGAGTTGGATTCTTGACAGTGGTGCTATGTGTCATGTTGCAACACGAAAAGAATATTTTTCATCTTACACACCAGGTGATTTCGGTGTTGTTAGGATGGGTAATACTGGGCTATCTAGGATTGCTGGTATTGGAGATATTTGTTTGAAGTTTGACACATGGATGGAATTGGTTTTACATAATGTGAAACATGTCCCAGATATGAGACTCAATATTATCTCAACAGGTCTTCTTGACGAAGATGGTTACCACAACAGTTCTGGTAATGGCTTGTGGAAAGTGACTCTCGGATCCTTGATTGTTGCAAGAGGGAAAAGGGAATCCAAGTTATATATGACACATCTGAAGATCTCCAAGAGCATTGTCAATGTTGTAGACAATGATGATATGACCGAGTTATGGCATAAGAGACTTGGTCACATAAGTGAAAAGGGGATGTCTATTCTTTCTAAGAAGAATGTGTTAACCAGTGTGCATGATATCAACTTGAAGAAGTGTTCTCACTATTTGGCAGGAAAGCAAACTAGACTTGCTTTTAAGAGTCGGTCTCCTTTCAGAATGGAGAACATACTTGATCTGGTACATTCCGATGTTTGTGGTCCCATGAAGACTAAAACACTTGGTGGGTGTTCGTATTTTGTCACTTTCATCGATGATAACTCAAGAAAGGTTTGGGTGTATACCTTGAAGACTAAAGATCAAGTATTGGATGTGTTTAAGCAGTTTCATGCTTTAGTTGAGAGGCAGACAGGGAAGAAACTTAAATGTATTCGAAGCGACAATGGAGGTGAATACATTGGCCCCTTTGATGCTTATTGTAGAGAGCATGGAATTCAGCATCAAAAGACTCCACCGAAGACACCACAGTTGAATGGCTTAGCAGAGCGGATGAATAGAACTTTGGTTGAGAGAGTTAGATGCTTGCTTTCACATGCAGGGTTTCCTGCTTCTTTTTGGGGTGAAGCTTTGAATACGGCGGTACATGTTATTAATCTAACCCCTTGTGTTCCTTTGCGCTTTGATGTTCCTGACAGGGTTTGGAGCGGAAAAGATGTTTCATACCGTCATTTACGAGTCTTTGGATGCAAGGCATCTGTACATATTCCCAAAGATGAAAGATCAAAGCGTGATTTGAAGTCTAAGCCATGTGTATTCCTCGGGTATGGTCAAGATGAACTTGGGTACAGGTTGTATGATCCAGTTCAGAAGAAACTCGTTCGTAGCCGAGATGTAGAGTTTGACGAAGACCAAATTTTGAAAGATGTTGAGAAGGCTGAGAAAGAGACAATTCCTCAACATAATGATGATCCTATTGATTTAGATCCGGTTCCTCCAAGACATTTTGATGCACAGTTTGGAGATGATATTCAGAATGATGAAGAACATGGTGCTGATGATGTTGATGCTCAAGAGCAACCATACCTAGATGAAGACGTCCATCCTGAGTTACCAGTACCTATGCCACCATTCGTTCCGGTTAGACGGTCCACTAGAGATCATCATCCTTCCACACGCTATTCTGCACATGAGTATGTTTTACTCACTGATGGGGGAGAGCCCGAGTCTTATGAAGAAGCTATGGAAGATGAACACAAGAAAGAATGGTCTGAAGCTACGCAAGATGAGATGAATTCCTTGCATAAAAAACAATACCTTTGAGCTGGTAGAGTTGCCTAAGGGTAAGAGAGCTTTGAAGAACAAATGGGTTTTCAAATTGAAGACTGATGAGTATACTTCTAGACCGAGATACAAGGCCAGATTGGTGGTAAAAGGTTTCAGTCAGAAAAGAGGTATTGATTTTGATGAGATTTTCTCTCCAGTCGTGAAGATGGGATCTATTCGAGTTGTTCTTGGTTTGGCGGCTAGCCTCGATCTTGAGGTGGAGCAAATGGATGTCAAGACAGCTTTTCTTCATGGTGATCTGAATAAAGAAATCTACATGGAGCAGCCTGAAGGTTTTCAGGTTAAGGGGAAGGAAGACTACGTGTGTAGACTTCAGAAAAGTTTGTATGGGTTTAAGCAAGCACCGAGACAGTGGTACAAGAAGTTTGAGTCGGTTATAGGGAAGCAAGGCTACTGAAAGACCTCTTCAGATCACTGTGTTTTCTTTCAGAAGTTTGGTGATGATGACTTCATCATCTTATTGCTATATGTTGATGATATGCTGATTGTTGGCAAGAACGTTGGAAGAATTGCTCAACTGAAGCGAGATTTGAGCAAGTCTTTTGCTATGAAAGACTTGGGGCCAGCAAAACAAATCCTTAGCACTCGGATTTTCCGTGATAGGGGTGCTAAGAAGTTGCATATATCACAAGAGCAATACATTGAAAAGGTGTTGTGCAGGTTCAACATGGATAAAGCTAAAGTGGTGAGTTCCCCTCTTACTCCCAATTTTAAGCTAATTGATAAAGATTGTCCTTCTTCCAAAAAGAACATTGAAAAGATGGATAGAGTTCCATATGCCTCAGCGGTTGGTAGCTTGATGTATGCTATGGTGTGTACAAGGCCGGATTTAGCTCATGCAGTTGGTGTTGTCAGTCGGTTCCTGTCAAATCCTGGTAAGAAGCATTGGGAAGCTGTTAAATGGATATTTAGATATCTACGAGGTACTTCCAAATTGGGTATCACATTTGGAAATGGGAAGCCCGTGCTTGTTGGTTACACAGACTCAGATATGGCGGGAAATAAGGACAACATGAAATCCACTTCTGGATATTTGATGACCTTTGCAGGGGGAGTTGTTTCATGGCAATCTAGATTGCAAAAGTGTGTGGCTTTGTCTACAACAGAGGCTGAGTATGTGGCGGAAACAGAATCGTGAAAAGAACTATTGTGGTTGAAAAGGTTTCTGCAGGAGCTTGGCTTCAAGCAACAGCGCTACGTGGTTCTTTGTGATAATCAAAGTGCTATTCACCTTGCAAAGAATTCTATGTTTCATAAGCGAACAAAACATATTGATGTGAGGTATCATTGGATCAGAGATGCTATTGAAGATGGTTTATTTGAACTTGATAAAGTTCATACCGATGATAATGGTTCCGATATGTTGACCAAGCCGTTAGCAAGGGAGAAGCTCAAGGTTTGTTGCTCGATCGCCGGGATGGCGAACTCTTCCTCATTGGCAGAAAAGGGGGAGATTTGTTAGGTATTTTCTTAGCCCATGAGGTTAAGAGCCCAACTCTTTAAGGCCCATCTTGGGGTCCTTTTTGAGTCCCTTATTACTACCTATGTTCAGTAGTTAGAAGGTGTACGAGAGAAGTTTGTGAGAAAAACAAAACAGAAAAGAAAGAAGATTTTCGGAGTTAAATATCACCCAAACTCAACAGCAGTGTTTGTACGACCACCGGAGTTTGAACCGTCGGATTGTCACGATTTTCGGACAGTAGCTTCCTTACATATAAAGGAAGGTTTTGACCATTGGGATTCTAATTTTGAGGCCTGGAAGTCCTGTTTCTTGCCCGGGCAGATTGCATCAGTTTTGGTGATATTCTTCCTTTCTTGTTCTTTGTTTGTTGCCATATATCTTGATGTTGATTCCAAGATTATGATGTTTGTTGTATACCTCTAGTGTTATCTAGAGAAGACTTTGTGTACCTCTCTTGGTTGATAGTGGATTTAAGCGGCACTAGTTGTCCCGTGGTTTTTACCCGTTTTGGGGTTTTCCACGCTAAAAGTTTGGTGTTCTTGTTGTGTGTTTGATTACATTATTACCTGCTAGTTTGGGGCTGATTTCATATTGTTAGGGGCTATTTATAGTTGTGGTTAGTGTGCCTTATTTGTTTACTTCCTCATAGGTTCATACGGGTTTGGGTAGGTGTTGTCAAACGATGGTTTTGCTTCCGCATTTTAGTTTATACCGTTGTGACCCATTGCACCTTAACCCGTCAGTTAATACCTTCATCAACACCTTCAACTCAGCGTCACGTCAGCTTCTCTTCCCAACTAACATCACCACCAACATAAAGTAATAAAACAACCAAGAGCACCACCTAAATATACACAAATATACCTCACAATATACTCGCACACACTTACAGAAAATGATTTTTCTTTCCACACAACTTGGTCGTCTTACGAACCGAGTTTTCAACAAAATAGTAGGATGACGTGTTTTAAAGGATTTGCTAATAGAGAACGACGCATTGATGGGATGCCACGTAGGAAAAAAAACGCATCGTGATGTTCTTGTTACCTCTCGTCTCAAGGACCGTTAAACGTTAAACGAAATAAATTAAATTAATTGCGACGAGCATTTAATTATCTTTTAGTATATATTCATATACTTTCAACAAATTTTTTTATTTATTTATATTTTGTTTTCTTTCGGTACAAGAATTTGCAAAATATATCACACGTGATATAACACTAATCTATGAGTTCAAACACTTAATATATTGTTATAAAATAGGTATAAGTATTTATATCGAACTCTAAAAGATTCAACGTTTTTTGCACTGAAAAATAAACATCCTTAGCCTTTTAAACTCATATATCTTTAACCTACTCATAGAAATTGAAGAAAATAGAAGAAATTAAATTTTGATATATTCAAATTCGTTTGATATATCACATGTAATGTAACTCTATTCTGTAAATTCAATACTCAACATGTTGTCGTAAGGCGTAACATTGGCATAATTATTTGTTTAGAACTCTAAAATGTTCACAGTTTTTTGATTGAAAAATCTGCATCCATAGATTTCCAACCATATATCACACATAGTATTTGAACTTCTAAATCAATACAGTTTAGGCATAGTAGCTGAGGAAAAAAAAAGATTTTCTTTTAGTATTCAAACTCGTTTGATATATCACCAAGTTGTAAGTTCGAAACTCAACATGGTGTCGAAAATAGGCTAAGTAATTTCTCCAATTTCTATTAATAAACTATATTCTTTTAGAGATTCAAATACAATATGTGTATGTGGTTGGAAAGCTAAAGATATATAAATACTTATACTCATTTTACAACAACGTGTTTAATATTCGAACATGTAGATTAGTATTTTTGACACATGTGATATATCAAGGAAGTGTGAATATATAAAAAGTTCTTCTATTTTCTTTTGTTGACATAAATTAATGCCTAAAAACATTATTAACATGTTATCAATATCTATATGTTTTGATTATCACAAAATATAAACTCATAGAACTAAAACTTGTGACATAAACAAGTATTTATGATTAATATTTCTCTTTACATCCAAATCACTTAAGGTATGAATAAACAAAGTGTTTAGTGCAATTTATGATCAAAGGGGTATTTAATTAACTAATGCAAAGTTTATTTAATTATATAAACATATTATATATTTTTGAAAAACACTTTTGGTAATAAAGAAAAATGTTTTATTCATACTAAATATATGAATTCAAATTTTTAACCAAAAACAGTTAGTTTTTCACCAAATAAACTTTCCCCACTAAAAGACAAAGAATCTGGCCGTTTCAGCTGGGCGGCCCCCTTAATTATAAAGGGCGGTCCCCTTAATTTTAAGGGGGCCGGCCATGATTTAAGGGGACCGGCCACGCTCCTCTGTCAGATTCTTTTGCCTATAAATACCACCTTAAACCTGGATTTTTTCCTCACCTTTTGCACTCCTAAACTTTCTGTTCTAGATCCCCATTTCTATTCTCTAAATCCTTTGATCATAAATACATAATCCTTTGTTTCAAAGTGATTCTTACATCATCCTCTCAAGTGCAAGAGAAGAATACTTCTATCCTCCAAGACAAGAAGTATTACAACTTGTTGTGACCTCCACATCCAAGTTGTTGGTGCATCATCAAGAATATTTACATATATCTTTGTATAGTGTGTTGTGAATATTTGATTGTAGATAGTTGTGTTAGGAATATAGATTGTGTGATTGGCTAGTAGATTGTAGTGAAGATAATTGGTGTGTAGAAGATAGGTGTGAACTAGATTGTAGTAAAGATAGTTGGTGTGAAGTAGTTGTGAAGATAGGTGTGTAGTAGATTGGTGTGAAGTAGTTCTGAAGATAGGTGTGTAATAGATTGGTGTGAAGTAGTTGTGAAGAAGGTGTGATTTCGTTGTGACGAAGCTTTGGTGTGTAAGTGGTGTGTATATTGGTGTGTAAGGTTTCTCCGCCATAAGGAGCTTGTTGACATAGTGAAGAAAACTCTCGAGTAGGTGACTCGAGGAGTGGAGTAGGGCAAGGAAGGTGTCCTTGTAGCCGAACCACTATAAATCCTTTGTCTCGCGGTTAGATCTTTCCATATCTTACTTATTATCTTGCTTATATCGTTATTACATTTGTAGACGTAGACGTATATATATAGTTGCTCATATAGTGCTAGTATTGATTTTACTTAAAGATCAAACGAAAGTTTCATTCACAAAACAAAGTTTTTTTACAATCAAACTAAAAAGGTTACATACATATAATTGATCATTTCGATCAAGTATAGTTTTTATACAAAATATAACTAAGGATTATAAAATAAACGATTACGTACTTATCTCTTGTATATAGCTATAATTGTTTATATTATGCATGTGTTGATTTCACATACTTAGCTTACATTATTATTATTGTTCATACTTAGATATACTTGTTCATATTGTTCAAGATTTGAGTTCACATAAGATTGAATCAAAGTTTTAAAAGCAAACAAGGTTTTAAAACTAAACTAAGTTTTCATAATAAAATTAAAAAGACGTAAAACTATTCAACCCCCCCTTCTAGTTTTCCACATCTTTAACTTTTATGAATAAAATGTATAAAAATTTAGAGGTTTCAGATATTATGTGTGATACATGGTTGCAAAACTAAGGATGCGTATTACTAATTCAAAAATTGTGAAACTTATAGAGTTATATAAAAATATTTATGTCCATTTTACGACAACATATTGAGTGTTCGAACTTACAAATTGGTGTTATATCACATGTGATATATCAAGCGAGTATGAATATAAAATAATAATAATAATAATAATAATAATAATAATAAATAAATAAATAAATAAATAAGAAAAAAATCTTCTTTTTCCCCAAAACATATGGGCGTTCAAACTTACAAATTGATGTAATATTACATGTGATATATCAAGCGAGTATGAACATAAAATAAATAAGTAAATAAATAATAAAATCCCCAACTTCTATGAATAAATCATATTTATTTAGAGGCCGGCTCAAATAGTACATGTGATATATGCTTGGAAAGTTAAGGATGCATACTTCTCAATGCAAAAAAAAGTGAATCTTTTAGTGTTCTATAAAAATACTTGTGATCATTTTACGACATCATATTGAGTGTTCGAATTTACAGGTGACTATAATATCGCATGTGATATATCATGCATAATTCTCTACCGAAAAAACCCAAAAAAATAATAATAATAATATAAAAAAAAAAGAAAAAAAACTTTTTCTAAGGTATACGAAAATGCCGCTCTTTTAAAAATATTTAAATGCTTGTCGTGTTTGTGTTATTTGTTTCGTTTAACGATTAACGATATATTTGTTTGTTTATATATATATATATATATATATATATATATATATATATATATATATATATATATATATATATAAAACGAATGTTGAAAGTATGTTTTAATTAAGAGTAATCTGCAAAATATATCCATGTGGTTTACACCTTTTGCCATCTTACTTCCCTGTCAGAAACTATTGGCAAGTTACATCACTCGTTAGCCAAATCTTTGCCACCCTACATCCCTCGTTTACAATGAGGACTAACGATGCAAATAATTTCTCCCTTATCTCTTAACGAGATAGATAATATTACACCGTTAGCCTTCAGGACTAATGGTATTTGCACCGTTAGTCTTTGTTTTACGTTTTCCCCATTTTTTGTACGCTTCTCCATTTTTTTATGTTTTATCCGTTTTTTGTGCGTTTATATCCGTTTTTTGTACGTTTTATTTGTTTTTGTTTACGTTTTATCCGTTTTTCAACGCTTTTATCCACTTTTTACGTTTTTGGTACATTTTTATCTGTTCTTTTACAACTTTTCTACATTTTTATTCATTTTTTATCCATTTTTTGTACGTTTTGTCCGTTTTTTACGTTTTTTTTTACGTTTTTGTCCTTTTTTAACATTTTCGTCTATTTTCTTATGTTTTTATCCATTTTTTTATATTTTCATCTGTACAAAAACATAAAAAAAACCATATAAAACAAACATAAAGCGGATAGAAACGGATAAAACATACAAAAAAACATTAAAAAAATGGTCAAAACGTACAAAAAACGGATAAAACGTAAAAAAAGGGATATAAAACGTTAAAAAATGGATGAAACGTACAAAAAATGTAACAAAAACGGATAAAACATTCAAAAAACGGAGAAAATGTACAAAAAACGTAGAAGCGTACAAAAAACGAAGAAAACGTAAAAAAAAAAAAAAAAAAAAAAAAAAAAAAAGAAAAAAAAAAAAAAAAAAAAGACTAACGGTGCAAATACCATTAGTCCTGAAGGCTAACGGTGTACTATTATCTATCTCGTTAAGAGATAACGAAGAAATTATTTGTACCATTAGTCCTCATTGTAAACGAGGGATGTAGGGTGGCAAAGGTTTGGCTAACGAGTGATATAACTTGCCAATAGTTTCTGACAGGGATGTAAGGTGGCAAAAGGTGTAAACCACAGGGATGTATTTTGTAATTTACTCTTTAATTAAAAGAGCGAGGTTAGAGAGGACGAAAGTGAGTTTATTTTGATTGAAAATGAGTAACTAAAATTAATCCACCAACCTACATAGTTTTAATAAATTCTAAATTAAGTCCCCGCTATATGATTTATCTTTTAGGTTAAACTTCCCCTCAAAAGGGCAAAATCAAACTTACAATGTTTTAAAATATAAAGTTTAATAAGTTAAAAGTAGTAAAACATAAAAAATACGGAGAAGGGGAAGGAGAAAAAAACTATTTTGTCCAGTTAGTAAAGTAAGTAAAATTGCCAAAAAAAAACTATAAAACAAATCAAAAATCTTTTATATAATAAAAGTATTACATCATTTCGGAGTGTTTTTGTAAATCCCTTCTCATTGAAAAAGAAATTGGACCAATAGCAGAGCTCGATTTTGCCACATAGGCGAAATCGAGCAACGTGATTGGTCAATAAAAAATCAAAATTAAATTGATTTTGGTCAAACTTAATAAATTTGGTGGAGAAATTTGGTTAATAAAAAAAATGCATAAAAATTGTGGAAAACTAGAAGGGGGGGTTGAATAGTTTTACGTCCTTTTAAAATTTATAAGCACAAGTTTGTTTTAAAAAAAACTTCGATTCTGGTTTATGTGAATTCAATACTTGCACTATATGAACAATTGTATGATAACTAACTAACAAAACTAATATAGTAAAGGTAAATAAATAAGTAATGAGAAGAGTTAGAAAGATCAAACCACAACACAAGGATTTATAGTGGTTCGGCTACAAGGACACCTTCCTTGTTCCTACTCCACTCCCCGAGTCACCTACTCGAGAGTTTTCTTCACTATGTCAACAAACTCCCTTATGGCGGAGAAAACCGTACACACCAATATACACACCAATTTACACACCAATCTACACACCAATCTACACACCAATCTACACACCAATCTTCTTCACACCTAGCTTTTACACACCAATCTTCTACACACCTTCTTCTACACACCAATCTTCACAACTATCCTACTTCACTACTAATCAACTTCTACTATCTACACAACTTCTATATCTTCTAAACAAATAATAACAAGCACAACACAATATTCACAAATGAATATATATACACTATACACAACAACTCTTCAACACTTCTTGAACTTGGTTGTAGAGAGTTCTTCTTTTGCACTTAGAATGAGAATGGATGATGAGGGATTGAATCACTTGAAACAAGGATTAATATACAAATGATCAAAGGGTTTTGGATGAGTTTTAGATGATTGTAGATCTGAAAATTTCGTGCAAAAGGTGAGGAAAAATTCCAGAATTAAGGTGGTATTTATAGGGGAAGAAATCTGACAGTTTCTGACAGGGGAGCCTGGCCGGTCCCCTTAAAGCATGGCCGGCCCCCTTAAAATTAAGGGGACCGCCCCTTATAATTAAGGGGGCCGCCCAACTGTAACGGCCAGAAAACTTGTCTTTTAGTGGGGAAAATTTATTTGGTGAAAAACTAACTGATTTTGGTTAAATATTTGAAATCATATATTTAGTATGATTAAAACATTTTTCCTTATTACCAAAAGTGTTTTTCAAAAATATATAATAAGATTATATAATTAAATAAACTTTGTATTAGTTAATTAAATACCCCTTTGATCATGAGATGTATTAAGCACTTGTTTATCCATACCTTAAGTGATTAAATTGGATATAATGATATAAACTAGCTTAATACTTGTTTACGTAGTAATCAAACGATTGACGAGTTTACATTTTGTGATCGTCAAAATATAGAGATATCGAAAAATATAAATAACGTTTTCATACATTATTTATGTCAACAATCTCCCCCTTTTTGATGATTACAAAATTTAAACTCATTAGTCGAAAATTAGTCTATATACAAGTATTAGAGTGAGTTTATATCACTTCTCCCCCTTTTTGTGAGCATCAAAAAGGTTATCCCGTGTTAATGGAAGCTCCCCCTTGATGTAAGCTCTCCCTCGTTTTGAGGCCAAAAGAATCGAGAAATGGATATCTTGCAAAAATATTTAGTAGCAAGCAACATATATATGTATATAGCATGCAAAAATATAGACTAAACATAACCATATCATTAATCAAGTGAAAATAATACATCAAGCATTACATCAACAAATGAAACAAGTAATGCTACAAACAAAGGCCCTAAAGGCTTACAATCATCACATAACAAATAAACCAAAGCTCAAACATAAAAGTCCTCTCTAGAGCTTGCCATCCAAAATGGTTTAAGGTACTTTTATTTGTGAGTCACCAAGCATGTTTAATTGGGAGGAATGGATGGTGAACATGGAGATGGTGATGGAGGAGGAGTGTTTGTTGATGGTGGTGGAGGGGTTGTGTTTATTGTTGGTGGATGCAACAAGTTCTCAATATGAGAAAACATGTATTGCATTTCATCTCTTAGTCCGAACACAATTGTTCGGTTGTGGATGCAACAAAGGCAAGTGTCACCATGAGCTTCAAGTAAGCTCCATGGGACGGGGTTATAGGTTGGTGGATTGATAGGGGATGATGAGAAATGTGCATCAAGAGGTGTTAATGGTGATAATGAGAGGGTTAATGCAAGGGTGGAGTGTTCATTGGTAGGTTGTGATGGTTGAACCATTGGTGGAGGAGATAAGTGGGTGTTTATGTAGTCATTAATGGATGAAGTGGATGGTATGGAGGAAGTAGAATTTCCATTTGTTGAGGGTGTTTTGGAGGGTGCATTTGGTGCACTAGGAGATGAACATTGAGGTTGTGGTGATGGGGTGGTGTTGTCTTCATTTGTAAGATCAATGAAGAGTTGTTTGGGTGGTATAATGACAAGTTTTTGTTTCTTGGCATTGTTTGAATGGGTGGTTCTTGGTGATGACATGATGATGGTTTATGAGTGATGAGGATGATGAATTATGAATTAAACATGCATGGGGATTATATAGTGGGAAAATATGTTTAGAAGTGGAATTATTTTGAAATTGTAATGTTATATTCCAAAATCAGTTTGGTTTTTAAGAGTAATGATAGCTGGGACTAGCAAAAGGGATCACAGGATGCAAAAGAAAACAGTGTAAAAACTGTTTCAGATGGCCGGTCCCCTTAATTTTAAGGGGGCCGCCCTTTATGATTTAAGGGGGCCGCCCATCTGACGACCCAGAAACCAAAAAATTTTCAAAAATTTTCTGGAAAGATGTTATGTTCTGGTTTGAATGTGCAGCAAGCTCAATTTGGACATTTCACATTTGTTTTGGTTTATTAGAAAGCATACATGTCATATAGTTATATAACCATTAACTAATCATGCAAACATATATATAGATCAAGAGAAACATGCATAAAAATATCAAAGACAATCAAGTTATCATCCTAAACACATATTCAAATAACAAGTATTTCCGAATAAACTTCGGACAAATAGCACACAAGACATAAAAAATAAAACATTGTTTAACAAACATAATCCGACCATATCATTTCTTTTTCTTCCCGAAGATACCCTTCAAAGTCTTCCCAAT
This sequence comes from Artemisia argyi, assembly GCA_030686995.1. Lineage (NCBI taxonomy): Eukaryota > Viridiplantae > Streptophyta > Magnoliopsida > Asterales > Asteraceae > Artemisia > Artemisia argyi. The sequence goes on along the minus strand of CM060690.1, from coordinate 155,822,030 downwards.
AGATTTGAAGCCATCTCTAACTTCTTCGTGCAAGCTCTTTTGTCTTCTAAGCATCTCGGTAGTTCGTTCATGAAGCACTTCTTCAGTTTGATCACTTGGAGATGGAGTAGAATAGTTGGGATAGTCAAGATCCTCTAAATCGTCAACGAACTCAGAAAACGAAGGGGTACTAGCATCATGGATGTTTTCCTCCTCATCGTCATCATCTTGCCTTGAGGATGATCCACGAAAGCTATGACGACGAGGTTTACCCTTGTCACTTCGAGTTCGTCGAGCTTGTTTTAGAGCGAGAGTACGTAGAGTGGGGTAGATGGACTCATAAATACTATTGTCAAGATCGGGGTAGTACTCGATAACATGACGATAGATACGAGTAAGGAACATTCCATATGGAAGGTTGGCTTTGGGAGTTTTTCTAGCACACTCAATCCGTTTGATAAAGAAGTAGGCCAAATTGTACGGCTTTTCGACAGCTATACAATACAACATGTGAGCAAGGCTAGCCGAGAGATGGTCCCGGTGACCTCCAGTACCAAACGCATTCTCACGAATGAGTTCTTCCCAACGCTTCATGTGAGGGCTTAATTCTTTGAGGAGAAGTTGGTATGGAGAGATTTGAACGTTTTTGGATTTTATTTTTCGACTTGTGGTGGCACGATCTATACCAAGGACTTGACGAATTTCGTCGGGATGAGGAATTTCGTCGAGATATGGACCGAAGGTTGGTCGATAGCGATTAAGAGATTCGAGGTCCCACTCGTTTGAGAAAACGGCTTGACCTCTAAATGGAATTTGGAGGATATGACCAAATTGTTCGAGAGTTAGGGTGATAAATTCATTTTGAATCATGAAAGAGATGGTGATGAAACCAAGATCATTGGTTTGGACGGTGACTTGGCTATAGAAATCCATAATGAAGCGAGGAATAATAGGTTCATTTATTTCATAAAGACAATTGAAGTTGATGCTTGAAAACAAGCGATTTATGTACTCGGATTGAGCAAAAGCAAGATCTACTACACGTCCCTCATGAATATTTCTATCTTCAATTTGACGATAGATAAGTCCAATGGAAGGAGATGTGGTAGGGAGTTGAGAAAATTTGGGAATGTAGTTTTTAGTGTGAGAAAGATCTTCGGTAGTTGCTTTGGGCATTTTCACCTAAACACATCAACAATACAAAAAGACCAAAATAAATATAAAGAAAGATAAAAGTATATGTTTATTGTTAAGGCTTATGTTGGAACGTAAACATACTTCGTCACTAATCCTAAGAAGTAGATTACCATGTTCCTTAATGTTGTTTTTAACTCGTTCTAGATATATTTTACGAAGTTTAATGGGTGGTTATGGACAAATCCAAACGCCCTTTAAACATCTAAATATATCATGAAATTTGCTAGATTTACATTAGATTGTAAAACTAGCTATTTCTTGCGAGTTTCTTATGCATGTAATTTGTTTTTGAAAAAGATGGTTTGTATTTTTACTAAAAATGTCATTTTTAGTAATAAACCAAACGCTTCCTTAACTAGTGACTTATAACTCAAGTGCGTCAATATACATATGAATTATATATCTTGACGAGTTCGATAAACAATTTTAAGGTTTATAATTATAACAAAGTTTTATAAAAATTATAATGACTATGTTTTGATATTATTTGGACATAATCCAAACACCCCTATATTGTGAACCAACATAGTTTTTCTTAGTCGAAAAAATGTAATTTCAAGTTTTACAAGTTACACAAGTATAATGTAATTAGTTTTAATACGTTTTCAAGACATTATTCAACAATGTGTTTACTAAAATTTTGAAAAGGAGTGTATGAACTTTGTCAAAAAATAATTTGACATTATAGTTTTATGATTATTAGTTTCTAGTGTTGATAAATCATTCTAATCCTATGGGAAGCATTTAGTTATGAGTATTTAAAGCTTAATTTGAAAGAAATTGTGAATTTAAAGAATTTTATAAAAACATGCATAATCATGAGTATGATCGAATATGGTGGAATTAGATGAAATGTGTCATGAAAAACTTACAATATGTAGTGGTGATTGTGTTAGATGAATTTGCCCTTTGCGAATTAACCCGAATTATGTGATTTGGAAGTGATTTTAGGTGTTTTTGGGTTTTGAATTTCGTCACAGCAGAAGCAGGGAAAGAGAGGGATGAAAAAGTGGAGTGTTTGGCAAAAGGAAGAAAGGGAAAAACGGGCTTGAGCTCTCAGAGGGCCGGTCCCCTTAAACATTAAGGGGGCCGCCCTTGTATTTGCTGCCGGTCCCCTTAAACATTAAGGGGGCCGCCCTTAAAATTTTTATTTTTCAAGTTTTGGTTTCTGGAACAAACAAGAAAATATTTATATATATATATATATATATATATATATATATATACTAGATTTATATTTAATCAAAAATACGTTGAAGAATATACGCACGAGAGGAATTACTTGACATTTTTACTTGACATTTTGTCAATAAAATTTTCTTGATCGTTTCGGATGAAATTCATCAAGTTGTCAAGCAAACGAGAAAGTTGTGGAAGGTTTATAAGTATATATATATATATATATATATTTTATATAGTATGGGCTTATAAGACGAGAAAGTAAGAGAGAGACGTATGCAACGGAAGCCGGGAGTTTGTTTCATCCATAGATTTTTCGACTCATCTCACTTCATCAGCATGAGTGTTGATTGAACATTAAAGTTCAATAAGGCAAATGGGGAAAAGAAATGTTCGTAAACGAACAATCTCTAGTTCTAGAAAATCAACAAATGAATTTCCTAGGTTATAAGATCCTAAATATAGCTAAGTTTATAATATATATATATATATATATATATATATATATATATATATATATATATATATATATATATATATATATATATATATATATATATATGTATATTTAGATATAGTATAGGTAGAAAAGAAATAGAGATTAATAAATCAAGTAAGATTACATAACTATAAAATACTAAACTAATCATGCATCTCTTGACAAGGAACTTAAAAGGAAATGTGTACCTTTTGTCTTTAATGCGTTAATCTTCAAAGTCTTCAAGAAGTACTCCGGACAAGAGGTGACAATGAAGAGTTCCACGTTTGGATGGCGAATATTATTTACGTTGGTGCCCATTGTTTCATTTGTCCAAAGTTATTTGGTCCGAACATGTTTTGTATTTGACTTGGGTGCATATAAGGTGGAAACATTCCCCACGGATTGAAGTTCCACATTTGTTGATTATAGTTAAAGTTTCGTCTATTTTGGTTTGTTCTTGGTTGAGGTGTTTTAGGTCTAGGATAGGAATTATTTGGTTTCCTAGGTGGTGGAGTTTTAGATCTTGTTTTAGGTTTAGATGATCCAACTTCGGTTTTTGAAGATGGTTTATAAAATGGTTTTATTTCTTCATTACTAGCGATAGGTATTATCTTATCATTTATGAGTATATGCTTAGGATTAGATTTTGAAGGTTTTAGTTCATTGAGTTCACTTTCAAATTTAACGTTTTTAGCTCCACTTGTTGAAGGTTCAGTTGAGTTAAAGCCTAGACCAGTTTTATTTCCTGATATTCTTTGGATACTTAAAATTTTACTAAGTGAGTTACTACTATTTTCAAATTTATCAAGTTTGCAAATTTCATCCTTAAGTATGTTGTTTTCACTTTTAAGTTCTTGACATGTTTTACATTCTTCAACACTTTCTTTACCTTTTTCAAGTTGATGTATTTTAATTCTTAGTTCTAGTACTTCATTTTCTAGTTGGTTGTTTATGTATTTTAGTGATTTATTTTTAGCCATAACTAGTTGTCCTATTTTACATAATCTATTATATTCATTATCTAAATCTTTTTCATCTAATGATAGATTTTCATCACTAAAGTATTCGGATTCGGAATGTACCTCACTTGATGACTTGGCCATGAGACACTTTTCATCCTTTGTTGTTTCTTTCTCATCTTCATCACTATCGCTCCAAGCACCTCCAACAAATGCTCTTTGATTTTGATCTCTTGTCATCATTGGACATTTTCCAATGAGGTGATTCGGATCACCACACTTGAAACACTTTCTCTCATTCTTGCTATACTTGTCATCATTATTCTTTTGAGGTGTTCTTCTTTCATCGTGTGGTTGTCTAACGAATCTCCCTCGCCTTTTGAAGAATTTCTTGAAATCTCTTACGGCCATGGCATATTCTTCGTCATCACTATCGGAAGATGAGCAATCTTCGTTGTTAAATTCCTTTCTAGCTTTCAAGGCGATTGACTTGCTTTGTTCACGTTTTTCTTTAACCATTTCGGAGTCCTTCTTTATAATTGCTTCATAGACTTTCAAATTTCCAATTAATTCGTCAAGTTGTAGCGTTGACAAATTCTTTGATTCTTCAATGGCCGTCACTTTAGCTCGCCATTTTGGGTGAAGAGCTCTAAGAAACTTCCTAACAAAATTCTTACTAGAAAAATTCTCATCAAGTGCTTTTAAACTTGTGATGATTGTGTTAAATCTAGCAAAAGCATTATCAATTGATTCCTCTTTCGGAATCGAGAATTGTTCATATTGTTGAACAAGTAGATCAATTTTATTATCTTTGACTTGATTATTACCTTGGTGAGTTATTAATAAAGAGTTCCAAATTTCTTTTGCGGTTTCACACATAAAGATCCTTTCGTACTCTTTACGTGGTAGCGCATTGTAAATAACCATTTTTGCTTCATTATTTTTAGCAAGTTTTCTTTTTAAATCATCATTTTGTTTTTCAAAAGGTACGATTTCATCTTTCTTAGTTTCAGGGTTATTTTGAATAGGTAAAAAATCACCATTGGTAATGATATGCCAAAGATCTAGATCTTTTGATTTCACATAAGTTTCGAATCGATTTTTCCAATATAAAAATCCATCACTTTCAAATAGTGGTGGTCTTTGCATAGATTGCCCTTCTAAATATTTTTCAGATTCCATAGATCGTTACAAGTTTTAAAATACAATATATTTTAAAAATCTTGCTAGACGTGGCTCCTGATACCAATTGTGGAAAACTAGAAGGGGGGGTTGAATAGTTTTACGTCCTTTTAAAATTTATAAGCACAAGTTTGTTTTAAAAAAACTTCGATTCTGGTTTATGTGAATTCAATACTTGCACTATATGAACAATTGTATGATAACTAACTAACAAAACTAATATAGTAAAGGTAAATAAATAAGTAATGAGAAGAGTTAGAAAGATCAAACCACAACACAAGGATTTATAGTGGTTCGGCTACAAGGACACCTTCCTTGTTCCTACTCCACTCCCCGAGTCACCTACTCGAGAGTTTTCTTCACTATGTCAACAAACTCCCTTATGGCGGAGAAAATCGTACACACCAATATACACACCAATCTACACACCAATCTACACACCAATCTTCACACCAATCTACACACCAATCTTCTTCACACCTAGCTTTTACACACCAATCTTCTACACACCTTCTTCTACACACCAATCTTCACAACTATCCTACTTCACTACTAATCAACTTCTACTATCTACACAACTTCTATATCTTCTAAACAAATAATAACAAGCACAACACAATATTCACAAATGAATATATATACACTATACACAACAACTCTTCAACACTTCTTGAACTTGGTTGTAGAGAGTTCTTCTTTTGCACTTAGAATGAGAATGGATGATGAGGGATTGAATCACTTGAAACAAGGATTAATATACAAATGATCAAAGGGTTTTGCATGAGTTTTAGATGATTGTAGATCTGAAAATTTCTTGCAAAAGGTGAGGAAAAATTCCAGAATTAAGGTGGTATTTATAGGGGAAGAAATCTGACAGTTTCTGATAGGGGAGCCTGGCCGGTCCCCTTAAAGCATGGCCGGCCCCCTTAAAATTAAGGGGACCGCCCCTTATAATTAAGGGGGCCGCCCAACTGTAACGGCCAGAAAACTTGTCTTTTAGTGGGGAAAGTTTATTTGGTGAAAAACTAACTGATTTTGGTTAAATATTTGAAATCATATATTTAGTATGATTAAAACATTTTTCCTTATTACCAAAAGTGTTTTTCAAAAATATATAATAAGATTATATAATTAAATAAACTTTGTATTAGTTAATTAAATACCCCTTTGATCATGAGATGTATTAAGCACTTGTTTATCCATACCTTAAGTGATTAAGTTAGATATAATGATATAAACTAGCTTAATACTTGTTTACGTAGTAATCAAACGATTGACGAGTTTACATTTTGTGATCGTCAAAATATAGAGATATCGAAAAATATAAATAACGTTTTCATACATTATTTATGTCAACAAAAATATTAGTGACAAATTTATGAAAACAAAAACTTAAAAAAAGATGAAGTAATTAATAAAACTTTAGTGATTGAATTTTAAATAATTTATATAGAGTAAATTGTAAAATTACAAGTTTCCATGTTTTTTAATAACTTTATAGCAAAACACAAATAACCCCTTACACTTTATACCCCATATACTTTATAATATTAACTTTGTTAAAATTGCATGAGACTTTCATCCATTAAAATTACAAAATTTGGTAAATATGCGAATTAGTTTTAATATACGTTAAATATTTTTTTAAACTAAAATTACAAGTTTCCATGTTACTATACTGCGATAATGTTATTGAGTTGATAATCACGGATGTGAGATATAACCATTATTCTATACTTATGATTTATGTGTAAACCTCTTTTTGCTTATGAATAGAAACCGAAAGAGACCTCAACAGAACTTTGTCTTATTGCTTATCTAGCTGATAGTATTTAGTAACATTTTTTATGGTGTAACTTTTATGTTATACACACCAACTTTTAATAACTCTTTTTTATGTTTTGTTGAAAACTTCTACACTTAATATTTGTGTTTTTACTATAAACACGCTAAGCTATAATAGAGTTAGTTGTGAGTTCAAGGGTTTTTCACTAAGCTTCTAAAAAAATCTTATAGCTTTATCATACACTAATTGTATTGTGGTAATTGAATAAGCCAATAAGCACATTTAATAAGCATAATCAAACACCCATTTAGTTCTAATATGAAGTTTTCTTATTTGATGTTATGACTAACTTTGTTGTTATCCTCGCTATAATGGTTTTTGCAGTTTTATTATCTTATCGCACACATTAAAGTGTAATGCAATTTGTTGTGTATGTTTTTTAGAGGAGAATTAAGTATCAATACTTGATTGTCGTGGAATGATTTTCTACGCATACTCAAGGTATAAATGTATAATTTAGTTGAGTTGCTGTTTTAGATATTACATAAATGTATTTTAATGTACCAAAGATGTGTTTTAGTGCCTATATGGGGAATTTTATGGTAGAAATTCTTTTCGGAGTGTAATTTGTCTTTGAATGAGTTAATGAAACTTAGTAGGTGTTTGCTGTCATTGATAACACTATGGGTGTCAACCAACGGTCTAAAATATGGGTGTCTTTTACCTTGATGATTTAGGTCAATTGTGAAGAAAATTGCATTAAAGTGAAAGGTCGGTACTCTTTATCATTTTTTTCATGCATTTATAATTTACTTATACAAGTAATAATAATTTCTTTATATAGTTCGGGCCTAGAGAAAAATTATTTTTATACATTATACATAAACGTAAGATTAAAGTTGAGTTCTACCAATTACATCTTTCTTCGTTTCTCTTTATTTAATAAAGAACTATATAGTGTAAGCATCTATATTAATTTGGTAATTTTAAGATAAAAAATGAGAAGTAAATAACACAAACTTATGAAAATACAAGTTTCCAAACAAATAGGTAGGTTATAACATATACATATATTTTTAGTCCACCAAGTAAAACCATTTGAAGCATGTTAAGTGATTCATTTCTTAATCGATAATAATATATAATTAAAACGAAATTTTAAAAACTCTGTGCGTGCACAGGTATTATAACTAGTATTAAAAAAACAAAAGATATGAAACAAAAATATTTAAAAAAGTGTCTTGCAATGTGAATAAAATGAACGTTAAAGAGAGTATCATTTGTATTTATATGGTAGGTGTTATGACCAAGAAACACCTTCGGGAGGTCGAGGTTGATTGAAATACATCATGGTTTTAGAGAGAGAAAGGTGGAGAAAAGGGTTTATATTAACAAAGAATAAATGAAACAATACACACACTTTCCCACACCCCTTATGGAGAGTCATGAGGGGTATTTATAGGCTCATTACATCACATGTTTGCCTATATTACAATAATAGTCCCTAAAGTACTATTAGTATGATATCTAGTCCATTTCTTTATGTGTGACGTTATCTTTTATAAAATAGCAAGGCTAACAATCTCCCTCCAAGATATCGTCACACATGAATGGATACAATGAGACCTATAAACACATAAACATGTAAATTACAACAATAGTAAACTATGTTGGCATTGTTGAAGCGCAGAGTCTCTGTATTCTAGATACTGAGGCAGACTTGAAGTTCTCTCTTCCGACGATCTCGGCGTATGATCTTTGACACTGACGGCAAAGGTCTTTGTAGCTCTGAACTTCAACTGTAATGTCTAGTTAGGTTATTACTCCCTCCTAACTAGTGAGCCTTTATTCTTTTACTTCTGCTCCCTCCTGAACAGACAACTCTCTTCTCATCTCGCAGCGGATAAGGTAGATACTAATGAGTTTGCACCGTGGTTGTCGTTCTGGGAGCATCATAGCATAACTCACATAGTATAGCACAGAAGGTTGGTAATACGCTCCGATGTACACATCATTAGTACTTCTTCGGTTCTAGTGTAAGCACAATTCCCTCGATCAACCAACGTACTAGAGATGAAACACTACTTCTTTTGGCATGTTCTTCTCCCTCCTGATGGTTGCGATGTATCGAAATCATCATACTATTGTATGTACATGCCAAAATTACCCGTACTTTACACTTCTGGTGCAATATAGATAGACCATGAAAGCATAAGTTGTGAGAATATGCTGATAGATATGACTCTCTTTATTCTACAATCTCTTCTCTTCTCTTCAACCTTTAAGCGACCTCTTCAAATTCCAACCAGCTAGTAAATGACCACTGTATGGAGATAACCCAATATAACCAATCTGAGAATGAAGTAAACATCTCATAGATATGTGACTTAATCTTGTACGAAGGTGTGACTAAGAACCTATACTGAGCACTACAATGTAACTCCTTTAAGCATAGGTAGTGCCATATACCCAAACCAACAAACAGTATATGAAATATCCACATCTTGGAATCTCCACAACTTCATGTGACACTGAGTACTACAACATAACTCCTTAAAGTGATAGCTATAACCCGTGAGTACTACAATGTAACTCCTTACATCGGGTATAACTAGATAATCCAAGTCTTAATCACTATCTCTACCAGTGTTTGCCCAAACAAGTATCTCCGAAAGTCATGCATCCATCCACCCCTAGACTTTGAGATAAATAAGTACACATGCCCGTGAAATGAACTTTAAACCCACATAAGCAATATCGTACAAAAACTCCGTAGTCACAAAAATCTGATACTAGCCGTTGTCATTTGAATGTGATTCTTGATCAGGATCGTTTAAGCAATCCGTGGTGTGTTTTGGTGAAGCTTGAAATTCTATTTCGGGTGATTCGTAGTGATTTCGTATTTTCCCTCCAAAAATAAAATTGGAAAAATTTCTCGCCCATAATTTGGAAATCACTATGAAATGCAATTCTAAGGTTACCAGAAAAATTTGAGTTTTGAAAATTTTTACGCAAAATTTCACCGAAAAAATTTGAATTTTGGCCAAAAAATTTGAATTTCGGGCCAAAATTTTCAACCTTATACCAAAATTAAAATCTCGCGTAAAAATTGAACGTTTAGTCTCCTCTCAAAAATAAATTTTACTCAAATTTTCCCGCCAACTCGATAACCCCTAACTCGATAACCCCTAACTCGATAAAGCTCCTGACTCGGTAATGCCCCTAACTCGGTAACCTTGGAAAAGTACCTAACTCGGTAACCACTTCCCAAACTCGATAGCTCTGAAAAATCCAAACTCGGTAAGTTCTCAAACTCGGTATGTATCAGTTTCTTTCAAACTCGGTAAGTTTTCAATAGTTTCAAACTCGGTATGGCTTATAAACTTTCAAACTCGGTAAGTTTACAAAATTTGGGCAGAGTTTCGTTAAGTGTTAACCAAATAAAAACCTTACTCGATGAACGATAAGGATGAGCCATGCCTAACTCGGCAAAAAATAGGAAAATTCCAAACTCGCAAGTTTCTAATTCGCTAGATCATGACCCAAACTTGGTAAAACACCAAACTCGGTAAAAATCAAACCCAAACTCGACAGAAACTTATCAAACTCGGTAAAAAGTTGTTCAAACTCGAAAACTTTTTATATCAAACTCGACAAAAATTTTCCAAACTCGAAAAATTAAATCCAAACTCGATAAGTTCTAGTCCCAAACTCGGTATGTCCTATATCCTAACTCGATAGAATCACAAAAAATCCTAACTCGATAATATGGCGATGAACAATACCAGATCCGAAAATTTTCACCCAAAAACACGATTTTTTCACCGAAAAACACCACGATTCGCCCCCGGTTAGCTCTGATTCCACTTGTTATGACCAAGAAACACCTTCGGGAGGTCGAGGTTGATCGAAATATATCATGGTTTTAGAGAGAGAAAGTAGACAGAGAAAGGTAGAGAAAAGGGTTTATATTAACAAAGAATAAATGAAACAATACACACACTTTCTCACACCCCTCATGGAGAGTCATGAGGGGTATTTATAGGCTCATTACATCACATGTTTGCCTATATTACAATAATAGTCCCTAAAGTACTATTTGTATGATATCTAGTCCATTTCTTTATGTGTGACGTTATCTTTTATAAAATAGCAAGGCTAACAGTAGGGGTATCAAATAGTACCTACCAATCCTTTGGAGATGATTTGCACACTTTTAGAATTGACTGAGACACTTTAAATTAGAGTGTCTTGACATTTATACTCATTCTTATCTTGTGAGAGTATAAATGTCAAGACACTCTAATTTAGAATGTCCCAATCATTTATGAAAATGTGCAAATCATCTTCACTTCTAAAATACAAATATTCATATGCATATATCATTCGGTACTCACATTTGTATGAAACAACATTAATCTTTTTTGATGATATACAACTCACATAATAATAGATAAAAAAATCTTTTAATATCAAACTCACAACTAATCATACATTACATTACTGTATTTTAGATTAAAAAAAATGAAAACTTGTGTCTATGAATTCTATGAAAGTTTTTATGGATGGTTTTTTTTCAAAACTTAGTCCTATAATTTTTATTTTATTTTCTGATTTACTTAGAAGCCAATGGGAGTAGATAAGTTTATAGAGTACATGGACCAAACATCAACCAAGTCTTTGGAAGGAAACCTTTGTGGTGTAGACCACTTCAACTAAAAAAACTCGCAATTCAATTTATCTCTTCGGACCACCGTATAGAACACGGCCACTTATTTAAGTCCTTGAGTTGACTACCTAAATAATAGAAAAATGATTGTTTGGCGCAGTTTAGAAGCATTTAGGAGCAGAATGGGTTGTAATTTTTATTGCTCGTTTGACAAATATCAAATAGCTTTATCTTTTCTCTCAAATGTTCACTTTCAACGCGCCATGAAATAACATAAAGGAGCGTTGAGCATTTAAGAGTTGTTTTACGCATTATAGTTACACCTACAATTACGTTATTAACTATTTTTTATTGAAAAAAAGATAATACTCACATAATTGTTTAATGTTATTGCTCATTGTTACTGCTACTTTTGATAAACACACCCTAAATCTATCATATTTTCACATAAATTCACACACCTCTAATTTTATTTTTTAAAGAGAGAATAATTTCTGTATAGATTAACCAAATATTCAACTTTCTACATCAATGTTAACTATATATAAGTTTATTTGAATAATAAGTGTTCAGCATATAAGGTTATCTCGCTAACACGTACTCATGATCTCATTTAGGCATCTTAATGCTAAGAAGTTGTATTATACTAAAAAGTATCTAGAAGATGAATCGAAGTCCGTTTTTACTATTTAAAACGGTGAGCAAGTGGCAAAACTGAAAAGCTTGTTACTATCAACATTAAATGTGAAAAGTTGCACGTTGTAAACTTGTTTGGTACAAACAACCGGAGGCCAACCTCACAAGAAGAGTGACTTTACCCGTTTGGCTGTTCATAATCTGTTAATGAAAGTAAACGTTGATAGTTGGGTGCCCAAATAATGAGAAACCATATTTATTCAGAAAAGATAAAGAATTAAAAGCTATCATGATCTATATGCACGATCGCACTAAGCTATATATTTTGCGAATAGAAAAGTAAATTTGCAAATAACTTGACACATTTTTGTGGGATATTAGGACTATTTTAAGATTACCCTCTTCCAATACAACGAAACTTTTATACCATTGTGTGTCTCTTTATTTCTCAATTCAATGCTTTTAATTTCATACGCATCGCAACTGAAATGTATTACGGAATGATGTTTATAAACTTTAAAATTTAAGAATCGATTTTTTTAAAAATTTATATATGAAGCAAAATTGATCTCAAATGAAAGAAGATTAAATTTAAGATTTTTGATATAAATTATTAATAATCTTAGTTATTCCACAATAACCTTAGTTATTACCTTATACTATATATTTTATAAAGTGTGTAGATGTTTTTTAAAAGATACACAATTTTTTTTAAAATTCATAATTGAATTTCCTAATAAATTCGTAATAACTTCATAATAAATTCGAATGACGAATTTGAGAAGAATATGAGTATATGAAATATAAATTAATTAATAAGGGCAGAGAAATTGTGTCATGAGAAAAAAATGTTAGTTAAATCCGTATTATTTCGTAATACTTCAGAATTAATTCGCAATGTGTTATTTTTTCTTGTTTTCTAAGTTATAGAGCGTAAAATCTTTCATTACGAATATATTACGATATTTTGCGAAAAAATTGTATAACAAAAATTAGCAAAATGAAAATCAAATTAAAAAAGGATTAAAAATTGTTTATTGGTATAAATTGTTTGATGAAAAACTATATAATTTTACCTATACATGAGATCAAAATACGATAGTTGTGTTATTTGCATTAAATAGAGTATTTCCTGAAACAAAATGCCACAAGTGATATTCACATATAAAGTGAGAACAATGTCGTCATTTCATAAAAAAATTCTTAATTTTACAAATATGCCATAAAGTTGATTTAAATTAAAAATAAGTGTCATGTTAAGTCACTCTTAAGCAAGTTTCCCAATAGAAAACATAAACCTTACACAATGATTGTACTAAAGGCATCTGCAATGCTCAAGCTATCAAAAGCTTTTTACTATTTTATAGTCTTTGGAAAAGGTTTTTTGCATTGTTGTAAAATGTTTTATACACTTTTTAAAAAAAGACTTGGCTAACTCCAAGCTTTTTCAAAATGCTATCTTCATTAAATGAGTTATGCATTAACTATGAAACAAAGAAATTGATTGCATAAGTTGTGCACTGTAGATGCTCTAATAACAAACATAATATTAAAAGGGAATACGTGCCTAATAGTGACTAAATTTCATAATTGTCCAAATTAAGTAACTTAAACTTTTAATTAACAACAAAAAATAATCCAAGTCTCAATAGTGTTCAATTATTGTGAAAATGTTTTCCATTGTTGTGAAAATGTTTAAAAGACTATGTTTCAGATATTTATCTGTGCATTATTTGATTGTAGCGTAACAATAAATACCCACCCTCTGTACTTAATTAAGCTCAACCAACTTAATGCTCAATCAACTTATGCACACATGAAAAGAAATATAAGTCATAAAATAATAAATAAGTTTGAGTAGCGTTTTGTTTTAGCCACTCAAAATAAAAATAAAAATAAAAATAGAACACTATTAAAACTTTATTAGTTTTTATGATAAAAAAAAAGTTAGAATGACTAAATTAAAACAAGAGTAAACTGCAAAAATCATCCTGTGGTTTATAGATTTGACCACATATCATCCCTATCTCAAACATTTGACATTAATCATCACTGAGTCTATAAACTAACGATGTAACACCCCCAAAATACCGCAGCGGAAGACTGTATCATAAGGGTGCTACTTCATAATACAAAGTATAAGTTATAGAAAACGAACTCTAAATGAGACGTTTTGAAAAGTTACCATTCGATTAATGAATTCAAAGTTACAAACATGAGATTCCAAAGTATGATACGTAAATGTATACAAAATGTTTTGAATGGTAAATGATAAAAGCGTAAGTCTTCAGAATATGCAGCTTGACTCTAAGTTCCACGCACTAGCTATCGCCTTATAGACCTGAGATAACATGCTAAAGTGTCAACACAATGGTTGGTGAGTTCATAGAGTTTGTCTTAAAACAGTTGAAAAAGCCTTAAAGAATGATCACACAGCAAAGGCATCGTGAATCCACTCAGTTACAAGTCCCGCCATAAGAGACTTGTAACCTGTGTGTTCACAACCCACTGCTAACATATAGTATAATAAAGACATGTATAAGTTCATCAAGACAATTAAGCAATTAGTAGTGAGTCTCTACTTCATCTCCGAAGACCTCACTTTTATGATGTATCCAAACATTCGCAAATGTTAGGATGTATCAAAGACAACTGGGAGTCAATTCCCAAAGACAACTGGGAGCCACTTCCCAAAGACAACTGGGAGTCAATTCCCAAAGACAACTACTAGTCAATAAATAGAATAACGTAATTAAGTATAACGCAGTCATGTATGTAAGCAATCAAGTATAACACAGTCAAGTATAGACGTTTTGAGTATTTGTACAAGTAAACAAGTAGTTGAGCATGTATCCCCCCCCAATAGTTAAAACAAGTACGAAAAGAGTAGGGGCTATGACTCACCTTAAGTCTATGTAATGAGAAATGAAAGTGGTAGTCGAATCGCGAAAGTCTCTAAGAGCAGCCTATAATAGAACGTTGCGACTTAGGTTTGGAGTAACGTCTAAGAATACGAAGAATTGCCCATATATGTCTTGCATATAGTTCATGATGTAGTACTTAGTATATAGTGTAAGTCGTTGAATATAAGTCGTTTATGAAACATGTATAAGTTGTATATCTCTTACTACCGTTCGGGCCGACATAATTCAGAAGTCATGGAATAAACGTTCGAGGAGCCAGGACACTTTAACTCGTAAATCCACAACTCGTCTCGACGGCTTACTCAATGAACTCCTCACATGAGGCTCCCTACTATTGTAGTATTTGATAACATATATATATATATATATATATATATATATATATATATATATATATATATATATATATAAGCTTTTTGATCTTTAATAGTTATATGGTCTTTAGCCGTGGCTTTGCCGTGACCTTGGTCATTGTTACCATGGTCTTGAGACTCAACCTTGGCTTTAGCCATGGTTGAGGTCTTGGCTTTAGGTCATTAGACCTCTTGGTCTCATCTAATTATAATGATTATATAGTAACTTTGGTCTAAAAATGGGCTGTTAAGAATTTGAAGAAATTTATCACTCAGAAAGCGTTTTCAGGGCTCGAGCTTCTTTGTTCCTGAACGAAAACGTCGTTCCGGACAACTTTCGTGTTTTAACTTTTTGATGAATCGGACCAGAAGTGGGACTTTCAAAATCATAATTTGATCAGAATGCAATTTAGGCAGTTTTGCCGTTTTGGTTTCGCTAACTTCAAACGGTCATAACTTTTGACTCGTGTACTCGTTTTGGGTGATTCAAATTGCTATGTTTTCCTTGTTAAGTCCTCTTTAACAGTAAGTAAGTGTCAAATATCAAAGTTATACTATTGTGGTCGTGGTTTTCCATAAAAATCACTAGTTTGCTTGTTTGCTTGTCATAAGTTAACATATGTATACCAATACTCGTTTTATCCATTTTTAAACATCATGAACACAATACAAAGACCATATATAGCATGAAAGAAACATAATAAGCATGAAATGATATTGAGCAAGAAAGTGTATAAGGGTTTGCTTACAACTTTTGGCTTTCTAAAGAAAGGAAGTCAAGTATAGAACTAGGACACTAAAACTAAGCTTGTAAACCCTTCACCATAACTCTTGTAACCCTTGCTAGCCTTGATCTAACCCTTGTGAAAACCCATTAACTTCAGCCCTAGTACCCTTGTGTAGCTCCTAAATCAACCATGGAATCACCAAACAAACTTGAGAACTAGGTAGAGAATACTAAGACCTTGAACTTTGTAGTGTAACTTGTATATTGAAGATCAAAGGATCATGGTGCTAGGATATAGTAGTGTGGCGTTTTTATTGATGAGAAAGGAAAGGAGTATGAGTTTTTCTAAGTCATGAATGATCATTTATATAGGCTAGGATGAGGAGGTTAGGAAAGTGTTAGGAAAGTGCTAAAACTTGGAGACAAAGTTGTAATTAAGTAAGATCTAATGGCTAAAGTCAAGATTTAACCACACATGGTGACTCCCCCCCTCCTAAGTCGGTTTGTATATGGATAGGGTGACTAGATGAGTAGTCATGGTCTTTGGATGATAATATCCTAAGTATGTAGCTAGTTTCGACTCCGTAAATTGCTAACCGTAAGTTTTTAAGTCACGAAACGTAAAACCGGGTATCCTAAAAATATGAAACTTATAAATATGGTTAAACATGTCAATATAGTCCATAATAAAATATAAAATGAGTGGTAGGTTCTATCGGGTGCGAAAACCCTGCTAAAAACTGGAAACACGGGTCTAAAACGCGCAATTCGCGTAAAACGCTGAACTGGAAAACGTAAAATTCCGAAACTTTTGGAATTGTCCTAAAATGAGAGAAAATCATATTTCTATTGTTTATAATGTTTTATGGATATATCGGGATGCCGGAAGGACGTTTAAACCTAAAAGTAAATCTCGGACACGGCTTTGTGATTTTTGCAGAAATGATCCGACGAGCGTCAAACTCTCGGATTATCGTTAAAATAGTTTAACTTACGAGAATATGAAATAAAAATTTCTGAGATGAATAGTGAAAAGTGAATAGTAAAAAGTGAATAGTAAAAAGTGAATAGTAAAAAGTGAATAGTGAAATTTTCGGGAATGAAAGTTAACCTGAAATTGCGAATTGTTACAAACGACACTAATCATTCCTGAGAACTAGCGTCGTTAGCTTTACTGGTTAAGTGTTAAAATAATATTTTTCCGTTAGTCTCTTCGTTAATATTTTTTGCCCCGTTAGTCCTCATTTTTAAAATGAATTAAAAAGGGCAATATAGGCACGAACTCGGGTTTAAACTCGTTTTTAATCGTTTTCTATTTAACCTTTTTTTGGATTAAACTCATTTTTATCTGTTTTCGTTTGTTTTACACGTTTTCGTCCGTTTTTTTTTACATTTTTTATATTCTCGTCCGGTTTTTACGTTTTTTACTTGCTCATCCATTTTTTTTACGTTTTCGTCCTTTTTTATGTTTTCGTCCGGACCAAAACTTATAAAAACGGACAAAACGTAAAAAACTGACAAAAACGTAAAAAACTGACAAAAACGTAAAAAAACGGACGAGAACGTAAAAACGGAAAAAAAACATAAGAAAACAAATAAAAACAGACGAAAACGTATAAAAACAGACAAAAAAGAGTTTAAGCCAAAAAAAGGTTAAGTACAACATGGATAAAAACGATTTTAAACCCGAGTTCGAGCCTATGCTGCCCTTTTTAATTCATTTTAGAGTAAATTACATAGATGGTCCCTGTGGTTTGCCCAAAGTTTCACCTATAGTCCTTAAAACTTTAAAGTTGCATGGCACGTCCCTATCTCTGAAATAAATAACACTCGTGGTCCCTCCACTTAACTGGTGTTAAGTGGCTTCCGTTATCTTTTAAGCCAAAAAAAGGTTAAGTAGAACATGGATAAAAACGAGTTTAAACCCGAGTTCGAGCCTATGCTGCCCTTTTTAATTCATTTTAGAGTAAATTACATAAATGGTCCCTGTGGTTTGCCGAAAGTTTCACCTTTAGTCCTTAAAACTTTAAAGTTGCATGGCACGTCCCTATCTCTGAAATAAATAACACTCGTGGTCCCTCCACTTAACTGGTGTTAAGTGGCTTCCGTTATCTTTTACCTGTTAGCCCTTATTGTTAACGATCGTTTGCATCGTTTATCCTTTATAATAATGGTTGTTTATAATTTAAAGTTTTCCAACTTTAGGTAAGTTTTCACATGTTTTATCCGTTTTTGTCCATTTTATAGGTTTTCTTCCGATTTTATACGTTTTCGTCCGTTTTTGTTCGTCAACCACCACCACCACCACCAATTAAAAAAAAAAATCAAAAATCAAATTTCAAAAAAAAAAAAATGAAAAAATAATTCAAAAATAATTATCGATATTTTTTTTTGAAATTTTTTTTTCCAGATTTTTTTTTCTATTACTTTTTTTTCGAAATTTTTTTTCTAAAACTTTTTTTTAGAAAAAATGCTTTCGTAAAAATTTTAAAAAAAATTAGAAAAAAAATTTTGAAAAAAAAGGTTTCCAATTAAAAAATTCGAAAAAAATTTCGCAGAGAATTTTATTTTTCAAATATTTTAAGATTTTTTTTCTATAATTATTTTTTTAAATTTTTTGTTCTAAATTTTTTTTCGGATACTCATTATTCAAAGTTTTTTTCTATTTTTTTTTTCCAATTTTTTTTTCTGAATTTGTTTACGAAAAATTTTTTTCAAAAATATTTTTGGTAAAAAAAAGTTTCAAAAAAAAAATTCTAAAATAAAAAAAATTGAAAAAAATTCAAAAAAAAAAAAGAAAAAAATCGATAATTATTTTTGGATTATTTTTAATTTTTATTATTTTTATTATTATTATTATTATTATTATTATTATTTTATTGGTGGTGGCTTACGGTCAAAAACGGATAAAAATAGACGAAAACGGATAAAACCAAATGAAAACCTATAAAAACGGATAAAAACATGTGAAAACGTATCTAAAGTCGAAAAACTTTAAATTTTAGACGGCCGTTATTATAAAGGATAAACGATGCAAACGATCATTAACTATAAGGGCTAACATGTAAAAGATAACGGGAGCCACTTAACACCAGTTAAGTGGAGGGACCACGAGCGTTATTTATTTCAAAAATAGGGACGTGCCATGCAACTTTAAAGTTTTAAGGACTATAAGTAAAACTTTGGGCAAACCACAAGGACCATCTATGTAATTTACTCTTCATTTTATAAAATAAGGACGAACGGTGCAAAAAATATCAACGGAGGGATTAACGGGCAAATATTATTTTAACACTTAACAGGTTAGTGTTCAGGGATGATTTTTGGCGGTAGTTTATAGACTTCGTGATAATTAATACGAAAGGTTTGAGATAGAGATGATATCCACATAGATTATTTTTGCAATTTACTCTTAAAATTTAAAACAAAGTCAAACTTAAAATTTTAAATTATAGCAAAATTCAAAAACTTAATTACTATTTCATAATATTTACTCTAGCACCAAATTGAAGCAAAATTTAAACGGGTAATTCTAAACAAACATCCCCAACCTTTTATGTAAACACCCCTTTATGCATTGCGGTATTGTACTGTATGCATCACTGTTAGTAATTTAGGGGTGTGTATATAGAATTTTTGTACCGTAGGGGTGTGTATATAGCAACACCCAATTTAAACTTAGTTACTGTTTCATGAAACTCACCCTATGACCCTAGAACAAAAAAAATGACGTAACTTTTGTAACAATTCGCATTTTCGATTACTATTCATTTTTACTATTCACTTTTTACTATTCTCTCCTGAAATTTTTATTTCATATTCTCGTAAGTTAAACTATTTTAATGATAATCCAAGAGTTTGACACTCGTCGGATCATTTCTGCAAAAATAACGAAACCGTGTCCGAGATTTACTTTTAGGTTTAAACATCATTTCAGCATCCCGATATGTCCATAAAACACTATAAACAATAGAAATATGATTTTCTCTCATTTTACGACAATTCCAAAAGTTTTGGAATTTTACGTTTTTCAGTTCAGCGTTTTACGCGAATTACCATTTACGCAACCCGATAGAACTTATCACTTATTAAATATGCTAAGATAGGTTATATTAATAAGTTCTATAATATTTATAAGTTTCATATTTTTATGATACCCGGTTTTAAGTTTCGTGACTTTACGACTTACAGTTAGCAATTAACGGGACCAAAACTCACTCCGTAAGTCAAGATAAGTATCCAAGTCATGCAAGACTTATCCAGACGATTATGGACTTATTAAGCATTTTATACTACACAAACATGTTAGCATATGGATATATGTACCCTTAGCATAATTGAGTATTTCCCCGTAAGCATTTTATACTACATGAACATATTAGTATATCGATATATACACTCGATTTATTTTCAATAATTTTATACTACATTAAAACGATCTAGAGACATGATAGTGCCTTACCACTCAGCAAGATCTTAACACCTTATTTGTACTATCTAATTTCATTCTTGAAAGTTTTCATTTATAAGATAATCCGAACTACTATCTTGGGATAGTTATCAATTATTCTCTTCATCCCGTAGAAGTACTATCCTGTTTAGGTCCTAAGGATACCATTCCGTCATAAACCTTTAAAATCTCTTAAAATTTTAAAGCAAACTTGACATCTTTACCAATATTAATGTTAAGCATACACTACATAATTTTGTTCATCAACATATCACATCATTATCTTCACAACCGTTACAACCACAAGCTCATTAACAGATCTTGATGCACTTTTAAAGCTCAAATCATCCTTAGTTACACCACAAGCACCCTCATCAGCTTTACAAGATTGAATATTCATTTTGTACTTTTGGAACACCAGTATCATCTCGTAATACACTACCTTGTAACTCACCGGCTAAGTATGAACGTTGTGTTGGGAATTCTTAAGTAGGATGATTTATAATTATTTGAATGGATTGAGATGCCTTTTCATTTAAATAAAGAAATTGTAAATCACCGGACCATAAGTTTATATTCCCCTATTTACATTGTTTGGGATGCCTCTCTATGTAAATAAAGAATTATAAACAAGTGGGCTTATTTATATCTGAATTAACATAAGTATGAAGTCAATAAACACTAGGTACAACAACAGATTACCTACTAGGCTATGATTGCAACTACTATCCCAATTTCTGTTTGATATTCAACTACTATATCAATTCCTATTAATATTCGACTGCTATATGAATTTCCTTTGATATTCGACTATTATATGAATCTCTATTAATCACTCTTACCCTACCTTTCCTACATAAAAGTAAGCCTCATCCTACGCCATACTCTGAAACAACGACCAAAAGTACAACACTAGCTACCTTAGAAACCATTCGCCACAAGAAACCCTATCTTGTCACCAACGTTGCTTCAACCCTGACATAAACAGAACTTTGGGACGAAGTTCCCTTAAGGGGTAGAGACTGTAACAATTCGCATTTTCGATTACTATTCATTTTTACTATTCACTTTCACTATTCACTCCTGAAATTTTTATTTCATATTCTCGTAAGTTAAACTCTTTTAATGATAATCAAAGTTTGACACTCGTCGGATCATTTCTGCAAAAATCACGAAACCGTGTCCGAGATTTACTTTTAGGTTTAAACGTCATTCCAGCATCCCGATATGTCCATAAAACACTATAAACAATAGAAATATGATTTTCTCTCATTTTACGACAATTCCAAAAGTTTTAGAATTTTACGTTTTCCAATTCAGTGTTTTACGCAAATTACGCGTTTTAGACCCGCGTTTCTAGTTTTAACGGCATTTAAGCAACCCGATAGAACTATCTCTTATTAAATATGCTAAGATAGGTTATATTAATAAGTTCTAACATATTTATAAGTTTCATATTTTTGTAGGATAGAACATGCTTAGATTTATCACAAGTGTAAGTTTACTTAACCTAAAAGACTTCTAAAACCTTACAACTCTTAACCTCCTCACTACACCTTTCTAACCTCCTTAAGGCACTATAAATACCCTTCCTCATCATCTCCTAGTCGTTCACCACACATAACACACTTAAATCACACAACCTTTTATCTTTGATTTCCAAGTTCCAAGTTACACATAAGAGTTGAAGGTCTAGTTATTCTCTACATGAAACTAGTGTTTATTTGGTGATTCCATGGATGAATTATGAGCTACACAAAGGTACTAGGGCTGAGTTAATAAGGTTTTCATAAGGTCTATATCAATACTAGCAAGGGTTTCAAGAGTTGTGGTGAAGCGTTTGCAAGCATAGATTTAGTGTCCTAGTTTCATACTTGACTTCCTTTCTTTAAAAAGCCAAAAGTTGTAAGAAACCCTAATACACTTTCTTACTCAATATCATTTTCATGCTATTATGTTTCATTCATTCTATATATGGTCTTTGTGTTATGTTCATGATGTATAAAAACTATTAAAACGAGTTTTGGAAACTATATATTAACTTATGTTAAGTAAACAAGAAAACTAGTGACTTATATTGAGAACCACGACCAAAATAGAGAAACCATGATATGAAACACTTAATTACTGTTATAGAGGACTTAAAAAGGAAAACATAGCAATTTGAACCACCTAAAACGAGTACACGAGTCAAAAGTTATGGCCAAAAGAAGTTAGAGAAACCAAAACGCCGAAACTGCCTAAAACAACCTGTTAAAATTCTGACCATTTTGAAAGTGGCCCCTCTGGTCCAATTCTTCAAAAAGTTAAAACACGAAAGTTGTCTGGAACGACATTTTCGTTCAGGAAGAAAGAAGCTCGAGCCCTGAAAACGCTTTACGAGTGATATTTTTCTTCAAATTCTTAACAGCCCATTTTAAGACCAAATGACCATGTAATAGTTATGGTTAAATGAAACCAAGAGGTCTAATGACCTAAATCCAAGACCACAACCATGGCTAAGGCCAAGGATGAGTTTCAAGACAATGTTAACAATGACCAAAGTCACGGCAAAGCCACGGCTAAAGACCAAATAAACTTACCAAGTCGAAAACATAAACCAAAGAGTTAATGGCAACATAAACATCCAATTTGGATCTACTCCATCAAAATAACCATGAGACTTTACAAGTAATATTCATACTAGTCTCAAGAAACTCATTGTAATAACAATCTTCATCCAAAAGTAAACTTTCCTAAGTTTATTCAATTATTTGGACATGTAACTTTTCGGATCAAAAACTTATATATATTTTATCAAATACTACAATAGTAGGGAGCCTCATGTGAGGGGTTCATTAAAGTAAGCCGTCGAGATGAGTTGTGGATTTACGAATTAAAGTGTCCTGGCTCCTCGAACGTTTACTACATGACCTCTGAATTATGTCGGCCTTAACGGTAGTAAGCGATATACAAACTATACATGTTTCATAAACCATTTTTTATTCAAAGACTTACACTATACTAAGTACTACATCATGGACTAAATGCAAGACATATATTGGCAATTCTTCATATTCTTTACTCCATTCATAAGTCGCAACATTCTATTATAGGTTGCTCGTAGAAACCTTCGCGATTCGACCATCACATTCACTACTTGCTATATAACTTAAGGTGAGTTCGTAGCCCCACTTTCTATTGTTTAACTATTTTACAAACCCATGGGGGGATACATGCTATTATTTTTCTACTCAAACACAATGCTTTCTATTGTATGCTTACCCGACTATGTTTTATTGTCACTAAGTAACGATTGCCATGTTCGAAGTCCCTATATCATGAACCATTAGTCACTAGCTATAGTGAGCGCGAATATTGTGAATAGATCTATTGGGATTGACAGATCCCATTTGTGTTGAACAACTAAGAGTTCAAACAAATGCACTATATTTGATATTTAGAGGTATAATGGCAATATTACCTTGGTAAGGCTTCTATAATGCCAATTTTTTGTTCGATGTTAATGCTTTGGTTGCATGAGCTTAGTGCAACAATAACGGTTTTGTTTTCTAACTATGAGTGTGAGTCTATAGCTCACACTACGATTATTGTGTTCAACGATTTAACTATAAACTCTACGAATTCCACTCAACCTTTGTGTTGACTGTTTTAAGCATGTATTTCAGGTCCATAATGAACGAGGCTGGCACGGAGGAGCACGGATATTCAAGAGGGATATAAATTTTATTATCATTCAAAAACTTATTTAATGTAAATTGTAAACATGGAACCGTCTGGGACCTCATTTTATAATCTCTGATATTTATATAATTTGATTGATAAATCTTTTAAAACGACTCAATTAGAGTTCGTTTTCTATTATTGTGACTATTGTGCCATCGAGTAACACCCAGTTTAAATTCCGCTGCATCATTGAATTGGGGGTGTTACAGATTGGTACCAGAGCCATGGTTATAGAGAAACGGGTCTAATTGAGACCTAAACTATAACCACACTTACAAGCAAAAACATTTTTATAGCCTTCCGCTCTCCGTGTCTTCCATCCTCCAGACGATTATGGACTTATTAAGCATTTTATACTACACAAACATGTTAGCATATGGATATATGTACCCTTAGCATAATTGAGCATTTCCCCGTAAGCATTTTATACTACATGAACATATTAGTATATCGATATATACACTCGATTTATTTTCAATCATTTTATCTAAACAATGGACTAAACATATCTGCGTATGCCTATTCTAGGGCATTTCGACACAACCACATTCTCCCAATCATGTTCCTACTCCAACATTTTATGTCCAAGATATTGTAACGAATTACAATGGTCTTCCCTATTTCCCGGACATTGTATGATACAATGGTCTTAATCATTTCTCAAATGTTTTGAGTCACACAATGGTCTAATCTACTTCCCTAACATTGTGAATTGCACAATGGTCTAATCTACTTCCGAGACATTGTGATTTGCGCAATGGTCTCTGGAATTATTCCATCACCTCACCAATATCATTTCATATGATATCAAAAACCCATCACAATCTATCGATTTTCAAATAGAAATATGATATTTCTAAAGGATAAACTAATCCATCATCTACAAAAGCTGAAGTTTCTCTACATTCATCAAAGTTCAGCAACTTTCTTTACATTCATCAAAGTTTTCTTCTGAAACATTCATTGTTAAAAGTTCGTGATCCTGGCCAAGTATTGACTGTTTTAGAACTACTTAAAACTTACTTTTCACACGTATCTACCCGTACTATCTTCTATGCAATGGAATGTGAAAACATAGGTTACAAGTCTTGTATGGGCGGGACTTGCAACTGAATGGTTTGACATCGCCTTTGTTTAGTGGACAGTTTCCCAAAAGCAACAGACATATCACAAGTATACCTAATTTAGGTATTTGAAAATTTTATCGAACCTCGGCTAAATATAGACTAGTCACCTATATTTAACCTAGGGACAGTGGAACGTAGTCTGACTAACTATGTTCGACTTAAAATTTTCAAATACTGGGAATAGTTGTACTAGGGTTATGTTCAGATTAATTTCCTACATGAACTCGATAAATCACCAGAATTCATTAAAACGATCTAGAGACATGATAGTGCCTTACCACTCAGCAAGATCTTAACACCTTATTTGTACTATCTAATTTCATTCTTGAACGTTTTCATTTATAAGATAATCCGAACTACTATCTTGGGATAGTTATCAATTATTCTCTTCATCCCATAGAAGTACTATCCTGTTTAGGTTCTAAGGATACCATTACGTCATAAACCTTTAAAATCTCTTAAAATTTTAAAGCAAACTTTACATCTCTACCAATATTAATGTTAAGCATACACTACACAATTTTGTTCATCAACATATCACATCATTATCTTCACAACCGTTACAACCACAAGCTCATTAACAGATCTTGATGCACTTTTAAAGCTCAAATCATCCTTAGTTACACCATAAGCACCCTCATCAGCTTTACAAGATTGAATATTCATTTTGTACTTTTGGAACACCAGTATCATCTCGTAATACACTACCTTGTAACTCACCGGCTAAGTATGAATGTTGTGTTGGGAATTCTTAAGTAGGATGATTTATAATTATTTGAATGGATTGGGATGCCTTTTCATTTAAATAAAGAAATTGTAAATCACCGAACCATAAGTTTATATTCCCCTATTTACATTGTTTGGGATGCCTCTCTATGTAAATAAAAAATTATAAACAAGTGGGCTTATTTGTATCCGAATTAACATAAGTATGAAGTCAATAAACACTAGGTAAAACAACAGATTACCTACTAGGCTATGATTGCAACTACTAACCCAATTTATGTTTGATATTCAACTACTATATCAATTTCTATTCAACTACTATATCAATTCCTATTAATATTCGACTGCTATATCAATTTCCTTTGATATTCGACTATTATATGAATCTCTATTAATCACTCTTACCCTACCTTTCCTACATAAAAGTAAGTCTCATCCTACGCCATACTCTGAAACAACGACCAAAAGTACAACACTAGCTACCTTAGAAACCATTCGCCACAAGAAACCCTATCTTTTCACCAACGTTGCTTCAACCCCTGACATAAACTGAACTTCGGGACGAAGTTCCCTTAAGGGGTAGAGACTGTAACAATTCGCATTTTCGATTACTATTCATTTTTACTATTCACTATTACTATTCACTTTCACTATTCACTCCTGAAATTTTTATTTTATATTCTCGTAATTTAAACTATTTTAATGATAATCAGAGTTTGACACTCGTCGGATCATTTCTGCAAAAATCACGAAACCGTGTCCGAGATTTACTTTTAGGTTTAAACGTCATTCCAACATCCCGATATGTCCATAAAACACTATAAACAATAGAAATATGATTTTTTCTCATTTTACGACAATTCCAAAAGTTTTGGAATTTTACGTTTTCCAGTTCAGCGTTTTACGCGAATTACGCGTTTTAGACCCGTGTTTCCTGTTTTAACAGCATTTAAGCAACCCGATAGAACTTATCACTTATTAAATATGCTAAGATAGGTTATATTAATAAGTTCTAACATATTTATAAGTTTCATATTTTTATAGGATAGAACATGCTTAGATTTATCACAAGTGTAAGTTTACTTAACCTAAAAGACTTCTAAAACCTTATAACTCTTAACCTCCTCACTACACCTTCCTAGCACCTTCCTAACCTCCTTAAGGCACGATAAATACCCTTCCTCATCCTCTCCTAGTCGTTCACCACACATAACACACTTAAATCACACAACCTTTCATCTTTGATTTCCAAGTTCCAAGTTACACATAAGAGTTGAAGGCCTAGTTATTCTCTACATGAAACTAGTGTTTATTTGGTGATTCCATGAATGAATTAGGAGCTACACAAAGGTACTAGGGCTGAGTTAATAAGGTTTTCACAAGGTCTATATCAAGGCTAGCAAGGGTTTCAATAGTTGTGGTGAAGGGTTTGCAAGCATAGGTTTAGTGTCCTAGTTTCATACTTGACTTCCTTTCTTTAAAAAGCCAAAAGTTGTAAGAAACCCTAATACACTTTCTTACTCAATATCATTTTCATGCTATTATGTTTCATTCATTCTATATATGGTTTTTGTGTTATGTTCATGATGTATAAAAACTATTAAAACGAGTTTTGGAAACTATATATTAACTTATGTTAAGTAAACAAGAAAACTAGTGACTTATATTGAGAACCATGACCAAAATAGAGTAACCATGATATGAAACACTTACTTACTATTATAGAGGACTTAAAAAGGAAAACATAGCAATTTGAACCACCTAAAACGAGTACACGAGTCAAAAGTTATGGCTAAAATAAGTTAGCGAAACCAAAACGCCGAAACTGCCTAAAACAACCTGTTAACATTCTGACCATTTTGAAAGTGGCCCTTCTGGTCCAATTCTTCAAAAAGTTAAAACACGAAAGTTGTCCGGAACGACATTTTTGTTCAGGAAGAAAGAAGCCCGAGCCCTGAAAACACTTTACGAGTGATATTTTTCTTCAAATTCTTAACAGCCCATTTTAAGACCAAATGACCATGTAATAGTTATGGCTAAATGAAACCAAGAGGTCTAATGACCTAAAGCCAAGACCACAACCATGGATAAGGCCAAGGATGAGTCTCAAGACAATGGTAACAATGACCAAAGTCACGGCAAAGCCACAGCTAAAGACCATATAAACTTACCAAGTCGAAAACATAAACCAAAGAGTTAATGGCAACATAAACATCCAATTTGGATCTACTCCATCAAAATAACCATGAGACTTTACAAGTAATATTCATACTAGACTCAAGAAACTCATTGTAATAACAATCTTCATCCAAAAGTAAACTTTCCTATGTTTATTCAATTATTTGGACATGTAACTTTTCAGATAAAAAACTTATATATATTTTATCAAATACTGCAATAGTAGGGAGCCTCATGTGAGGGGTTCATTAAAGTAAGCCGTCGAGATGAGTTATGGATTTACGAATTAAAGTGTCCTGGCTCCTCGAACGTTTACTACATGACCTCTGAATTATGTCGGCCTTAACGGTAGTAAGCGATATACAAACTATACATGTTTCATAAACCATTTTTTTATTCAAAG
Source organism: Artemisia argyi (assembly GCA_030686995.1). Classification (NCBI taxonomy): domain Eukaryota; kingdom Viridiplantae; phylum Streptophyta; class Magnoliopsida; order Asterales; family Asteraceae; genus Artemisia; species Artemisia argyi. Next base: position 155,793,348 of record CM060690.1, on the reverse strand, counting down.
ACTTACACTATGCTAAGTACTACATCATGGACTAAATGCAAGACATATATAGGCAATTCTTCATATTCTTTACTCCAATCCTAAGTCGCAACATTCTATTATAGGTTGCTCGTAGAAACCTTCGCGATTCGACCATCACATTCACTACTTGCTATATAACTTAAGGTGAGTTCGTAGCCCCACTTTCTATTGTTTAACTATTTTACAAACCCATGGGGGGATACATGCTATTATTTTTCTACTCGAACACAATGCTTTCTACTGTATGCTTACCCGACTATATTTTATTGTTACTAAATAACGATTGCCATGTTCGAAGTCCCTATATCATGAACCATTAGTCACTAGCTATAGTGAGCGCGAACATTGTGAATAGATCTATTGGGATTGACGGATCCCATTTGTGTTGAACAACTACGAGTTCAAACAAATGCACTATATTTGATATTTAGAGGTATAATGGCAATATTACCTTGGTAGGGCTTCTATAATGCCAATTTTTGGTTCGATGTTAATGCTTTGGTTGCATGAGCTTAGTGCAATAATAACGGTTTTGTTTTCTAACTATGAGTGTGAGTCTATAGCTCACACTACGATTATTGTGTTCAACGATTTAACTACAAACTCTACGAATTCCACTCAACCTTTGTGTTGACTGTTTTAAGCATGTATTTCAGGTCCATAATGAACGAGGCTGGCACGGAGGAGCACGGATATTCAAGAGGGCTATAAATTTTATTATCATTCAAAAATTTATTTAATGTAAATTGTAAACATGGAACCATCTGGGACCTCATTTTGTAATCTCTGATATTTATATAATTTGAATGATAAATCTTTTAAAACGACTCAATTAGAGTTCGTTTTCTATTATTGTGAATATTGTGCCGTCGAGTAACACCCAGTTTGAATTCCGCTGCATCATTGAATTGGGGGTGTTACAACTTTGGTCTCTGCATAGCGAAAATTACGGCAGAGCCCATGCCAAAGGGGTTGTGTCCTGATCTGCCCAAGCTTTTTGGACATTTCAAAAGTAGCCCAACATGTCGCGTATTTAAGGTTACGACACACTTGACATACACGTGTCAGTTTCCTACCAATTATGGAACGCAAAAGAAAAAAAAAATTAAAACATGTCGCGTACCAATCTAAGTGACATGTATATATGATGCACGACATGTTAGAAAAAGGAGCAGGCATGAAAAGCTACTGTGTAAGTTGAAAGGATTTTAAAACAAAAAATTAAAAACTTACAAAAAAAACACCATTTAACTTTTTGATAATTACAACTTTTTTATATAACAAATTTTATTTGTCAAATATTTAGCAAATATATATCAAATTTTTTAATAAAAAAAATATCGTTACGAAGAGCTCTGAATTATGAACAAAACGAGCCCAATATTGATATGCTTTGTACATACGTACGATTTTATAAAATTTCGAAATACCATTTATAGGTTTAGAAAATTATACCGTTTTTAATTTATAAATATTTACGTTTATATTTCCCAACGATATTCATATTTCATAGAATTGTACGTCTTTGTCCCTTGTGCTTTAAGCGTATGTTTTAAAAGTTTATAAAATCGTACGATTCTATAAAATATGAATATCGTACAATTCTATGAAATATGAATATTGTACGATTTTATAAACTTTTAAAACATACGCTTAAAGCACAAGGGACAAAGACGTACAATTCTATGAAATATGAATATCGTTGAAAAATATAAACGTAAATATTCATAAATTAAAAACGGTATAATTTTCTAAACCTATAAACGGTATTTCGAAATTTTATAAAATCGTACGTATGTCAAAAGCATATCAATATTTGGCTCGTTTTGTTCGTAATTCAGAGCTATTCGTAACGATATTTTTTTTCATTAACAAATTTGATATATATTTGCTAAATATTTGACAAATAAAGTTTGTTATATAAAAAAATTGTAATTATCAAAAAGTTAAATGATGTTTTTTTGTAAGTTTTTAATTTTTTGTTTTAAAATCCTTTCATCTTACATAGTAGCTTTTCATACTTGCTCCTTTTTCTAACATGTCATGTAGCATATATACATGTCGCTTGAATTGGTACGCGACATGTTTTTTTTTTTTTTTTTTTTTTCTTTTGCATTCCATAATTGGTAAGAAAGTGACACGTGTATGTCAAGTGTGTCATGACCTTAAATACGCGACATGTTGGGGTATTTTTGAAATCTCCAAAAAGCTTGGGCAAATCGGGACACAACCTCTTTGGCAAGGGCTCTGCCGTAATTTTCGCACGTGGCATATGCAACATTCTTTGTATCTTTTTTCAACAAGAATATTATAACAATAAGTAAATAGGATGTTTCGTTAAAACTCAAGAATAACAGCCATGAATTCTTTTCTTCGATGGAGACGTAACACTAAAAACAAAATTAGCTAAGTAACCCTTTTTTTACTTAAATAAAGAGTATGTTCATGCGGCGTAACTAAATTAACGGAAGTCCCGTGCAAAAGTGCAAGAGATAACTAAGTATTGACGATAAAATTTATATTAAGCCAACTATTGATTTAGAAAGACGAAATGTTTTAACAATCTACTAGGCGAGTACCCGTGCATAGCAACGGTTCCTAGCGGCAGATAATTAACGATTTGTGATATTGTGGTGAGTGTTTTATGTAACATGCAAAATAGATCGTGAACCGATCATAAGGTAATTGCAAACGGTTGTACAAACGATAACTAAAGTCTAAGAAAAATTCTTAACATCTATCAAACAATATATAAAAACATTTAATGAAACTGAAAGTAAAACATTACGTTAGTTATGAAATAAAATCTAACAACACACGTTACTCTTCGCGTAAAACTTCTTGATAAACGACATTCGAGGTGTAGATTCCTGCTTGATGGAACTCTTTAACTGGTTTAACCAATACCTTTGTCGTTCTACGGGATATCTCTCTAAACAATGCCACATAAAGCTGGGCATGCGAGAAAACAGAGTCGGGCAAATAGACACCCACATTTGGAATTGTTTGGCCTTGTGCTTTATTAATAGTCATCGCAAAGCTAAGGCAAATAGGGAATTGTGTTCTCTTAAGTTTGAAAGGGAACATGTCTTCTTCAGATGGAGCAAGAGGAATTCTTGGCAAGAGCACTCTAACTCCAGCGTGTTGATCGACAGCAATCTCAGCGTTGATGACATTAGGGTCAAAATGTTTACATATCAACCTCGTGCCATTACATAATCCATTTGCCGGATCGAGATTCCTTAAAAGAATAATCGGACATCCTATTTTCAAACGCAAGCAATGAGGGGGCAACCCGCTCACGTTGAGCGAGTTTAAGAATTCCAAAGGATAGAAGTTGTGGGTGTCGTCTTCTGCTTCATCAAAGCTATAGTAAACCTTCTCTTCGCCCGGAAATCTTTCAATCAACATATCATTAATGCTGTCAACATGCTCATTTTTAGTAGATAAAATTGCTCTTGAAACTATATCAGTAGATGCATGAGCGTTGGCCGCGAACGAAGGAAACACTTCATCGATTAATGCATCCTTTGAGGCAGCGTCTTCAGTGTAAGGGACGGTCATGTCATCAGGTATGCGTACATAGTCTTCATCGATGACCTCTTCAACTCCGTCACCAACTCGTAATAGGAAGTTTGAAAACCATGGGTCTGTCCGTGCCCTCATGTTTATGGTTAACCGCATTTTATTAATTATGGACCAAAGAGGTGACATCCGTAGACTCGAATCTACAATCTGCGCTCGTGTTCCACGTCTAATGACCGGTAAAACCTGTCTAAAATCCCCTCCTAAAACCATTATCTTGCCGCCGAAAGGAAGTTTGATCCCGGTAATGTCTTGCATAGTTCGATCAACCGCCTCCACACCTTGCCTTTTAGCCATTGATGCTTCATCCCAGATTATCAACTTGGCTTGACAAAGTAGCTTAGCAAGGCCACTTTGTTTTTTGATGTTGCTTACTGAGTTTGTATTAAGATTGATGGGAATCTTAAATCGGGAGTGAGCAGTTCTTCCCCCTGTCATGTTATTCGCCGCAGCCCCTGACGAAGCAGTGGCAAGTGCAATAAGACCACGAGAACGAACAGTGGCAAGCAAAGCTTTATACAAGAACGTTTTACCAGTTCCTCCAGGGCCATCAATAAAAAACACGCCCGGAGAATCTTCATCGACATGACTCATGATTGTATCATATGCGACTTTTTGATCAGTGTTGAGAGAATGTCGAGCGAGTATATCTTCATCTTGTACAACTATCGAGCACTCCTCTTGTAACTCACGACAGCCAAATGATTCTAAACTTACATTCGCAGTAATGTTGGGAAGGTCAAAATCACTAAGACTCTTACCCATAGATTGTAGAATTGATGATATGTCCGTTAGAACCATATTTTGAACCCGCTCAACACTTGCACAATGTAAGGTGTAGTCTTCTGAAAGTGAGTCGTAATGGTCATTCCATAACTTGCGAACATCTCCTGGCTCACAAAAGATTAGAAGAGTCGCGAATAGTCTTCTAAGAGGGCCGGGCATCTCATGCATAGAGGACTCACGTAGACAGTCAGATATGTGATCATCACTCTGTATTAATCCCCTTTCGAGGGCCGCTCTACGAAATATACTGTACACTACGCCGTTGACCGTGTAAAGATATTCAAATCCTGTAGGGCCTTTAACATGTTGCAAAAGTACACGTAGATAGAACCGCTCTCCTTCAGCGGGATTAGCGGAAACCAATCTTCCTACCATTTTCCCTTGTTTTCGTTTGATCCACTTGCGTGTACTCTTATTCCATATGTAGTGCTTGGGGATGTCTTTATACAAGTATTGCCTCGCGCTTACGTCTGTCTTGTTCAAGTCAAAAAAGGCGGTCAACATCGATCTCTTATCCCTTTCTCTCGCAAGAATTTCAGTCATTACATCGTCTTCTGAGAACCTAACCAACTGGTTATTTGGTAGATGAACTTGCAATGACATAACAGACGGATGGATATTAGATAAAGGGAAGCCATAAATTCGCCACATAGCTTCGGGGGGTGATACATAATGCGCATCTTGGAATCTCTTTATCTCGTTAACGACTTGTACTCCATCTTGATCAATGTTTACAACTTGTTTGTCATGACCCTTGTAAACATACTTGAAGACATATTTAACGGATTTTATACTTGAGCATACCTCCACATTGATGTGACAATTGAACATCATCAACAATTTCGGGTTATATGGAACAACCCATCTATTGTCAAGGACACTGTTCCGTACGTTTACCTCGATGCCATTGTCTCTCCGCTGATACAATGGGTACGAGTCATCTCCTTGTTGCGTTGTTTCTTGGAATTGCCTCCTTGGTGCAGGGGAGGTATTCCTCCCTGCAGGTGTGTTTGGCCAGGTGTGGGGCCCAGGAAAAAATTCCTAAAAATGAAGTAACTATGGGACCTTGAACTTGAGGTGGGGGGTTGTAATTAGGGACAAGTTTCAAGGTCTAAATCCTAAGACTAAATTCTACAAAAATCTAGCAAGTTTTGAGAAAATTGAAAACAAGCAAATTTGACTTTCTTAGTTTCTTGGCTATTTTGACTTTTTTGAACTTTGGATGGGTCCTAACTACTCAATAAGCTGTAATGAGTTCATATGAGGCTAGATTAAGATCAAGTGACATGTTTTAGACCAAATGGTGAGAAATTGCCCCCATCAGTCCCAACAGTTAACTGATTATGGGGGGTGAGGGAAGAATTTGACTTTTTGTTGAAATGACATGCACTTATATGACCTCACTTACTCTAATATGTCCTAGGTAAGTTGTTTATGCCGCAGAGACAACAAATGAGCAACCAATACACCCAAGTAAAGCCTAAACCAAACACCCCTATAAATAGGTTACTTATTGATTTTATGAAGCAGATGAGAAGTTAGACCATGAATTTGCATTATAAGCACATATGATGACATAATAAACTGTAAAAAATAGTATTTATTTTTGCAAGAGATTGATAGAAGTCTTTTTTTTTTCAACCTATTTAATTAAACATAGGCATCAAAAGATCTTAGCAAAAACCATACATTCATGGAACCCATTATCAGAACTTGAGCTCAATCATTTTGGTTAGAAACTTGAGCTCTTTGATAAAAAGGCTAATCTCATTTTAAAGTTTAACTCTAGCTTTGAAATAAAAGATTATTTTCCGATTAATACCAATCTAAAAGATTATTCTTTTTACTACTTTAGTCTCTGCAGCTTTACTATTATTCTTTGTTCTTTGAAATTGTTTCCTACAACATTTAATGCCTCACAAATGTTTTAACTTTTAATCGATGTTTGAACTCAGAGTCTTTTCGCTAATACGTCACTCACATGCCATTCAATTAAGAATATTTTCATTTATAAATTTTAATGTTGACATGTAGATGTGTCATCAGATAAGCGCTTGAACATAATACCGACTCAAAAAGTATTACACTTTAGATGAACTTTCTACGGTTCTTAGTTTTTTATGAGACGAAGTTAGCGGAAAAGAGAAAACAACCCACATGCGTTCCTTTTTACCAAAGCATCTTCATGGTTATATTTTCTAAAGGTCTATAACATTGTTATGTTATACACTGATACGTTTTTTAATAAACCTTGCATGTTATGAATTTATATCTTACTATGCAAAAGATTGAAAAGTTTTGTAGACAGAAAAACAACTAATTAAAACATGAAACAATCAATGTGTAATTGCCAAACTGCTTATGATTATCGACACATGTAGACTAAACAACTGGAAAAAGTATAATTGAAGAGGCTGTTTTATGAGTTTTGTCAAAGGATTGTATTTCATGATTGAACTTGTTAAGCTTGCCTAACTTTTTTTATACTAAATTATTATGTTTTTAACTTTTTGATAATTTGATCTAAAACAAAATATGGGGCTTTTAGCAGGCTCAAACTTAAGCAAAATAACTTTTTGTTTTTAACTTTTTAGCCTATTGATGGTGTTTGGGATTGCAACTATTTATTCTATTGGTGGTGTTTGGGTATGCAAGATTGGACTCAACTATTGCAGGCCTAGATGGGGCTTTTAGCAGGCTCAAACTTAAGCAACTAAATAAGCTCTTAATCCAAAAATAAGCACAGACATGTAAAAAGAGCATACTAAGCTTCAACTAAAACCATTATAATTATTGTTTCAGGCCTAGATGGGGCTTTTAGCAGACAACAACTATTGCAGGCCTAGATGGAATTTCAGGCCTAGATGGGGCTTTTAGCAGACAACAACAACTATTGGTGGTGTTTGGGTATGCAAGATTAGACCACAACAGACAACAACAACTAAATTTTACCCAAACACCAGACAACAAGATTTTACCATTATAATTAAATCCAAATATCAAACACAACTAAATTTTTTTGAATAGCTGGGTCTACACTTACATTGCAAGATTTTACCATTATAATTAAATTCAAATATCAAACACAAATCATAAACATGCTTATAACCACAACAGACAACAACAAATTTTACCATTATAATTAAATCCAAATATCAACAACAACTTTTTGTACAACTTTGATTCAAGCTATCTATTAACCACCAAAAATCAAATTCAACCACAACAGACAAGTCCACCAATCAATCCAAATATCAAACACAAATCATAAAACCCTTAAACATCATCAATGACTACCGTGTATATTATGTTTACCTCAACGTCTTCGGAAGCTTGAGCATGGTTGAAAACAGAATCAAGATCCATAGGAGCAAAAGCATTGAGTATTTCGTTGTCCATCTAACAAGTACAAACAATATTAGTTTAATTCTATATATTGATGAATCTAACAAGTACAAATAGAGAAGAACCTGGCTGGGTATTTCGTTGTCCATTGAAAGCTACCAGGGAGATGAGAATAGAGAAGAACATTGAGCCTCGCTGGGTTTTGTAGATAGAGCATTGAAAGCTACCAGGTTTCAAGAACCACGCTCGTATACATGGGGAATGAAAGAGAAGCACGTTCATTATAATTAAACCACCAAATTTTACCATGGGGAATGAAAGGAGCCTCGCTGGGTTTTGTAGTGGTTTAAATGAAAAAATGATGTAATTGAAAAAAGTAGATAGTAGTTAAGAAGTGGTTTAATGTAAAAATGATGTAATTAAAAAAAGTAGATAGTGGTTGATGGGGATGGGGATGGGGATTGGTTGTGGGTATCCAAGGGTAAAATGAGGAATACATTAATTCCAGTTTTTCACTTATTGACTTGTTGACCAAATCTCCTTTATAAGTAGTAAAGATGTTCACTTTTTACTTGAAACAATTGTCGCGGTCCACTTAAAGTAGAGTTTAACCAATATTTGAAACTTAAATCTTGAGGTCGATCCCTATACTTTGAGGCCTCGGGTATATAACGAAGTATACATTTTGAGACCCTAAAAACTTTGAGTCTATGTCATGTTACACACATCACACACCCTCATATATAGCTCTGATTCATCTCGTGCTGATATGTATATATATTCTGTCAATGGAATGTTAACCATTAAATTTGTCCAAAAGCTATTTTATAATGTAGATAATTTAACTTTTAGTAGTGAAATGATTTTCAAGATAGTATATGCGTTTCAACCTTTTTTTGACTCTTTCAACCTATGTAACAAGAATTGTGATCAAATTGGGCGTATCATTAAAATTCCATAGCATGACTTCCTATCAGTGATGGTGATGTAACAATACAACCCAACAAAAGAAGAAGACAAAGGTCGACCACTATCATTTTTACTTCATGAACTATTTCAAAATGCGGGTGCGGTCAAATATGTCAAAATGCAAGGGCGAATCGTTAGAGGTTCTGAGATGCCTGTGAATCACATAGATTTTCTCGTGTAATACTTGTCAATAATCTCGATCTTTTGCAAAACTCATCATCTTCAAAGATAATATCCTACAAGTTTTTTCATATTTTAATGAAATACATCATTGATTTTGTTCTTTATTGTAGTATTTGTCAAAAATCTCGAATTTTCTTTCCTGTGAAATACCACATTGTTAAAAACTTTCCATACATGAACAATTGAACATACAAATATAAGGGTGCGTTTGGTTTCCTCCTAAGGGAATCAAACTATCACTATCAAAGTGATAGTTTGTGTTTGTTTAGAATGTCTGGGCCCACGACTATGACTATGAAAGTCTAATATATTACATACTCCATATACAACTCTTGAGGGGGGAATGGATCTTTCATAGTTGAGGGACCCACCACTACTATCAAACTCATACCTATTGTCATTCATCGCAGCATACCAAACGCACCCTAAATGTTTATGATTACACACATGCCCAAATGCTACTCTCAAATCCAAAGTATAAAAACACTATCCTAATTATGGCCTAACTCCAAAATGGGACACTCAGATGATGAATTTTAACAATTGTGCCAAAGCTAAATACGAAACTTGAAAATGTTAATAGAAGCAAACCCAACTTAAATTAAGAAAAAAGAATTCTGCTAAAGCAATTAAACATCGGTATGCGATCAAATAAAAAGTTTTAACCAAATAAAAATTCTCAAAAATCTCTAATAATTGACAAGCACCGGTCACTTTTAACTCCAACTTCTTTTACTCTTTTCTTATCTCACAAACATTATTTTTTGATTTTTAATTTCTTCCCATGATCTAATACTTAAATTCTGGATTTAATTACTTCAATTCGTGAGTTAATTACATCAATTCAAGATATAATTCTTTTATTTCGAGATCTAATAGCTTCAATTTCACAGTAAGTTTATTTATTTTTTCTCAAGTTTTTCATTAAAAAAAATTAAAATTTTATAATGATTCTTGATCAACAAACCTTAAATTAACATCAGTTATTCATCTTTTTTGTTTTTATAAAGTCTTTCTAATATATTTTCAAAGAAATCATGTGTTTATGAAAACACTCATAAGATGTTGGATAAAATGTCTCAACGAAGAAATTTTGTGATTTTAGAGTTTGAAAGTGTTAATTAAAGTATAAAATATTTTAGTATTAAAAGCTTCAATATTTTCCAAAAAAATAAAAATTGTGATGAATAAAACTTTGAATTTGCAAAACGTGTGCATCAATACATCAATTTATTTATTTATTTTTTATGTGATGTGTTCATCAGTTCAAATGTTCATTAGTTATTTTTGTGTTCACTAATACGTGTTCATAATTTTTTTTATCAATACACATTCGTCAGTTTTTTTATATTCATCAATACAGGATGCTCATTAATATTCTGCCATAATGTTCATCAGTAGAAAATGCTTATCAATACAATTTGTTCATCAATACTCCGACTGTTCTCATATATACACGAGTTTTCGATCTTGTGTCCTAGGGACACTTGATAAGAAGACAAAAAGAACAAAAAAAAAAAAGACTCAGGGACCTATAAAAAATACATTTTTATGGGTCCCTGAGTCATATTTCGTGGGTTTCGAATTCCTTTTTGTGTTTGTCTTATTCCTCGATACATAAATAAATAACGAGTGTTTACCAAATTTGTTAGATTGATTTCCGGGCATAAGTTTGAGTTGTTATATCGTTTATGTTTCGTTTAAACTTTCTTTCAACAAAAGGCAACTACGAGTAGGAGAATATATCATGTACTATATTCGTATTAGATTTTTTTCACTTTAGAAACTAAAGGAGTAAGATTTTTTTTTCACTTTAGCGACAACTCAACTTTTTCTCCTAGACCAAACACAGACTAAATGCTCATAGTAAGTGGACCGCACTCAAAACAAAAAACATACCCCACAAAATTAAATAAAAAAAAAATATCACACACACAAACCTCTTCAATTCATTCAATCCATTTGCATACCGAATATTTCAAAATTAAGAGGGTAGACGTGTTTGGTTTGTGCGAAGTAAAGTAGGGGACACGTTCAAAAGGTGGAGACCAGTCGAATGGTTCGATCCCATCACATTCGGTCTAAGTTTATCGAGTAGATGGACAAAACATCAAGCAAGTCTTCTAAAGGAGACTTTTGTGGTGTAGACTGTAGACTAGTTCAACCAAACAAACCACAAAACAAATTATATCTTCGGACCACCGTTCCGACCACGGCCACATATTTAAGTCCTTTGAGTTGACTAGTTAAATATTGGACCAAGTGTGAGGACGTTTAACATTAATTACATCAAACCTGTCCTATTTTCACATAAATTCACACACGCCTACTTTTGTTTTTAAATAAAGAATAATCTTTTTACATCGATGTTAACTAAACTTGATTTGAGGAAAAGTGTTTAGGATAAAAGGTAATCTCGCTAAAACAATCTTGAATAGAATTAAAAGCTATAACCATTTAGGGGTGGCTAAATGGTAAAACGTTTGTCGCTGTTATAACTAAAGTGTGACAGATTTCAAGTTCGAATCATAACCTAACGTAAACAATGTTAACCACTTAAGGTTTGTCTTAGTGGCAAAAGGGTTTGTGACTATCACTCTAAAATATGTGAGGTTTCAAGTTCAATTCCTGCCAAGTGCAAACAATCTTAAGTGGTCACGCCAACCGCTTGAAAATGGAGGGTTTTACCTGGTTTGAGTTTGTGTGGCGGTGAGTTCAAACCTTGTGAATTAGTCGGTCAAAATGTCAGAAATCATGGTTAAAAGAAAATGTTGAAATCCCCAAAAGAAGAAGTTGTGTGATAATAGATTTAAACCTTTTTAGATTAGTTTAGAAAAAGATTAAAAACCAAATAATTGCTAAAAAAAAAGGTAATTAATAGCTATCATGATCTATAAACACGAAGCCATGCATATGGCCATGTGCAAATAAAAGCATAAACCTTGCACAATACTAATAAGAATGGTATAAAATTTGACGTAACTATAAATAAATAAATAGGATGTATCATTAAAACTCCAGAATAAAAGCATGAATAACATGCAGGAATTCTTTTCTTCGATGGAGACGTAACACTAAAAACAAAATTAACTAAATAAATCTCTTTTTTATTTTTGACTTTAATAACGGGTATGTTCATGCTTGTGTTAATCTATAAACATATTTTGTCAATAGAATGTTAAAGACTATATTTTGTCCAAAAGCTAATTTACTACTATCTAAATGATTTAGCTTTTTAAAATTGAATTCAATCTCTCTTGACTCGTTCAACCTATGTAACAAGAATATGTGATCAACAAAATGGGTCGTTTTAGTAAAGTTTCACAGCATGAAATTATTGATTGTGATGTAACAATACAACCCAACAAAAGAAGAAGACAAAAGTGGATCACTATCATTTTTACTTCATGAACTATGTCAAAATGCCGGTGCGGTCGAATATGTCAAAATGCAAGGGCGGATCGGTGGAGGTTCTGAGATGCCTGTGAATCACATAGATTTTCTCGTGTAATACTTGTCAAGAATCTCGTTTTTTTTTTTTTTTTTTTTTTTTTTTTTTTTTTTTTAAGTTTCACTGAAATGTACTTGATTTATTATTCATTATTTAAGGATGAAAATAAATGGTTAAATAGTACTTAAAAAAATATATTATAATTGATAAAAAGTTGCATTAGATAAGTCACAGAATGGCTTTAGCTTGACTTGAAACAAGAATATTGTGAAGAAAAGCATATAAAAACTAGAAAAACAGAAAGTACAACAAAAGGATACAAAATAAGTACAGAAAAAATGATCCCTCGTGAGCAAATTTCAAATAATTTTCCGACAACAAAACTTAAAAAAAACAAACATATCAATCAGTCCAAAAACACAAACTAATAATTTACAAAAAATGTAACAATATCCCACAATTATACCAATTTCCTACTGAAAAACCACATCTCAAGTGACTTTCTCATCTATCTATTAACATGTTCTAAAACTATACCATTGTTCAATCAACAGTGTTCTTGTATTTCCTTATCGATCTCGATTTCCCGGCCCATTTTGAAGGCGGGGAGGGGGAAAACTCGTACGGTAGCACCGGAAGATCCATTTCACCTTTCAAAATCTTTACGATATCCCCAATATCCGGTCTCAACTCGGGCATCTTTTGTAAACAAGCGAGAGCTAAATTGAGACACAAACTTCCTTGCGCTTTGTTGTAGTCGCCTTTTAACCTCTCGTCGACTAGTTCCAACAAATCGCCACCTTGAGCTAGCTGTCGACACCAACTAATTAAATTAGCCTTTTCAAGCTTCATAGGAGAGGCTAGTACATGCAATGGTCTTCGACCTGATACAATGACTAATATTAGTACTCCAAAACTATAGATATCGGCTTTCTCCATTAAGTACCCGCATCCACCATACTCGGGTGCAACGTAACATAAAGTACCCCTCATACTCGTCGTGCTACTTAACTCTCGACTAAAAACATCCCCGTTTTCCTGTTTTTTGAAACTAAACTCGTTTGTTGTATCAAGCCCATTTTCGTGGCCACGAGCCTTTTGTTTTCGTATTCTCTTGAAAATAGAGAGCTTAAATCTTCGTTTCATTATCTTTTTGACCTTCTTGGTTTCGAGTTCATCAAGTTGTTCATCTTTCCACCACTCTTCCATTTTCCTATGTCTTTTCCACTCCCTCGGTTCCTCATTTTCCATCGCCTTACTAACAAAATCGGGCCTTTCGGAGTTTTTATCATCGTCCCAATCCGCATTAGCCGAGGGCGAGATTTGACTACCTATCCATTCTTGAACATAATCTTTACTACAAAGCTCACCACTCCCCTCTTGTTTCCACCACCAATCTTTCCCCCATTGTTTCTTACTAGCACGATTGTCAAGTCCGTCAGTACAACTTACATGATCTTTACCAAAATCATGTCCTAAATCCTCATCATTAGCATCAAAATTCGTAAATTTTTTATTACTCCAATCATTACCATTTTCGATATTACCACCATTTAAAACATCTTTTCCTTTATCATTTATAGCCCCTAATCCTAACTTCACATTCATTGGAGTCGAAGATGAAGAAGCTTGCAAAGCAACAGCAAAATCAACCTCATTACTACAACTCTCAACAGGAGTCCCAATAACCGGGGATTCTACAGCTCCAGCTCCAGTTCCAGCCCCAGATAAATCCTGACTAAACATATCCACACCAAAATCCTGCTCAATTTTCAACTTAGACAATCCAAAATCTGATATTTTAGCCCGAAAATCCGTATCTAACAAAACATTACTCGGTTTTATGTCACCGTGAATGACGGGCGGATCGCATTCACGGTGCAGAAACTCGAGTCCATAAGAAACATCTCGAATTATCTCAAACCTTCTACTCCAGTTTAAAACCTTATTATCAACTAAATCATTAGTATTATTAGCATTATTATTAATGCCAAATAAAGCTTCTTGTAAACTTTTATTTGGCATGTATTCATAAACAACGAGTTTTCGTTGTTTATGAATACAGTATCCTAACAAGGATACAACAAACTGTGATCGTGAATCAAACGAGCTGAGTATTCTCAGCTCGTTTGAAAATTCACGATCAGAATCTGACGTGTCAGATTCCATAACCTTCACAGCCACTAACTTTCCACTTTTTAATATTCCACGATAAACAGTGCATGAACCACCTTTCCCTATATGGTTTTCGCGGGAAAACGTGTTTGTTGCGGAAGTGAGTTCTTTGTACGTGAAACGACGTAATTTTGTAATATGTGGATGTGAGTCCAAAGGACTGGTACGTATTCGCTTATTCAGTCGTTTGTTCAGCGACTGAATAAGCGAATACCCGAAGTGGTATATAATGTAAGAGATTGCTAAAATGATGAGAAGTGATGAGAAAATTGTGATGGATATGAAGATGAATGTGAAAGTTGTTTTGTGTTGGTGTTGTTGTTGTTGGTGTGTGAATGAGAGATGTCTTGAAGGCATTTTTTTGTGATGGGTTGCATAGAATGAAAGGTTGTGTAGTAGATATAAAAATAATGGTTGATTAGCTTTATGGGTCCTTGTGGGTCGTCATCTATATTTCTCTATAGTTTTAAACACAAGTAATTAACTTATATTTAAGGTGACTATTTTGGATTAAAATGTAGGTTTAAGTTAATCTATTCTTAGTTTTAGGTTTTAGTATTTAGTACAAATAGAAACTTTCTTTTAATAGGTCTTTAAATTGTTAAACATGTAGAGACTTTCGCGTCAAAGGTTTTCTAGAAGCACTCTTCATATCTTTTGGTATATTTTCAGGTAAAATATAACTGTTTAAATAGTATATTTTCATACTATTTTAGCGAGATTGAGTATTGTTATATTATTAGGGGATATATTAGCTACAATTTTTTATAACTAATTGGCTACAATTTATGTTATAAATGTGGGTCTTTGGTTCTTTTTGTGGGTCTCTGATTTCTTTCTATGGGTCTCTGATTAATTGCTTATGTATTTTTTGTAAAAAATTGTAGCAATTAGCTAAAAAATTTAAGCCAAAATATCCCTATATTATTATTATGTTCACCATATTGTTTTGGTTATGAAATATGTGAATTAGTTCAAGAGCGCCAAACTACATGTAATCATATGAGTGTTTGAATAGATTTTCTAGTTAGAAATTTAGAATGTTGGTAATATGTTATGGTATTGATTGAAATTTGAATTAGGTATGAAATCTTATTTAATGATGAAGAATATGGAATGAGGAATTGTGACTTGTGAGTGTTATTGGTGGGGCCAATTTGGCAGTGTAGCTTTTGACTAAAGTGAAAGAATTTGCAGGTAAGGAGAATGACTTTTTGGGGAGAAATGAAGAAAATATTGCAAGGAATATAGTGACAGATGGATTGCAAAACAAGAGGTGTAGTTTTTTAGTCAATTTTTTCTTTATTTTTAATCATCATTGTATTAATTTGTGTGTTGAGCCGAACTAACTAACAATGACTTAACATGAAACGAGTTTAGACTTTTGATATATTTACGGTATAACTTTATGGTTTCACCATATATGATCTACTATAATTATATTCAGTTGTCCCATTACTGTTTAATATTTTAAAGTATGTATTTATTAAATCTTAAAATAAGAGCTTAAGATATACTAAAAACTTATTTAGGCTTTTGATGAAGAAAAAAAAAAATTATATCTAAATTGATTTCCGTATCATTCTTAATCATTGCAAAATAATACTACCTCCGTCGCATAAAAACTGTCCAGTTTGACTTTTCAAAGTCAAACTGGTTGAACTTTGACCTTATTTATTTTTTTGATTATTATATAATACTTGATGCAAAATATATGAATAGATTGAGTTTTAAGTGTATTTTTCATTGGTATAATTTTTCATCAAGTATTATATAACACATAAAAAATATTTAAGGTCAAAGTTGAGCCAGTTTGACTCTGAAAAGTCAAACTGGACAGTTTTTATGGGACGGATGGAGTACTACTCTTTTGTGCCCAAAAATACTCCCGCCAATGGATGTAGTATCATTTATGAGAAATGATTTGCACATTCAACATTTTGATTGCCACACTCTATATTGTGCATTAATCTGCTGTACTGTGTATAAATTCTGCTTTAACTGGTTGTACATATGAGTGTGCCAATCAAAAATTAATGTGTGCAAATCATCTCCCATCATTTATTACATCATTTATTAATTTTCTAGATGGCCAACTTGAGAGAATTTTAAAGGGATTGATAAAACAAATTGTATGCGAACAAAATAAACAATCACATTTAGAAAGTTTATATGACAGTGAATACGTAATTATGTGTTTGTTTAACCTTATGAGTTATTGTGTCTTCAGCCTACATTCTATAAGCCGATATTTTTTGGTTTATAAGAGACTTATAACTTATTGGTTTACATAAATTTATTCTGACATAATGAACTTATATAATCTCATAACTCACGAGTTTCAAACTACAATAAAGACCTTATGAAACATAAAACGAAATAAACAAAAGCTTATAAGCACAAAAATAAGCTAAAATAATGTCCGCATTTGTTCTTTATGCTCCGTAACTGAACTAATCTTGATAAATTATATGTCAATCTGAATAAAATGTATTGTATTTTTGTAAGAGAAAATAATTTATTTCACTTCAGTATATTAATGATTAAAAACAAAGAAAAAAAATCAAATATTTAGTTGGATGCTGGAGCAGAATGTACTATGAGGGTACAAGTTAAGGAAGCAGTGTTTTAGAAGCGAGGATATCCATGTGAATGTGATGTTTGATTGGCGATATGTGGGACCGCAAAACCTCAAACTTGTTTGGTTTTGCCGATTTACGAGCAGTGAATTTGATTAAAAAGGAGGAAGTAAAATGAAAGTGAGAAAGTTTGTGTTCTCCAGTTTTTTTAGAATGTAAAGTGATGTAAAGTGAAGTAAAGTGATTATATTTTAGTTATAAAATTTTCACTCCACTTTTGAGGTGAAAGTAATTTTACTTCCTCTCTCTTGCTTTACTTACTCTTTCTTTCACTTTCATTCATTTTTTTCTCTAGAACGCAGCGGTTGGATACAGTGATAAGTGTCGATTCTTCCTATTTGTTCCGTCACGTCAGCTTTCTTTCCCTAGTGAACTTCAGGCGATTGGGTACCCAATAAAAACGACATTTTTTTAAAAAAAATTTTAAAAGTTATTATTTATTTTATTTTTTTAGTCCAGCGTACACAAACAAATGGTCAAAAAAATAATTATATACACAAACAACCAAACGATCGAGGTCGTTTTGACGACCCACATCCAAAAAAAACACACGCGATCGATCTATTGAGACAATGTGCCACAGTAGAAGGGATCGACTGGGGATCGATCGTAAGAGCCTTACTGTAAGCAACCTAAGACCGATCGTAATGGCAGGTCGGGTGAACGGTCGGTCACCCTGGGGACTCGGTCCCTATTTACGCTCTAGAGGCGTTCAATAAAGAGAGAAAAAAAAAAAAAAAAAAAAAAAAAAAAAAAAATATATATATATATATATCGGGGGGGTGAACGACCAAGTAATAAGTAGATGCCTATAGGACTAGTACTAATTGCCATTGTCCATAACTAAAATCATACAACAATCATGCAAACATGCATCTAAGGTAACTGGCATCTGATACTCTTTTAGCTTAAGTGGTGTTATCAATGTAGTTTGAGGACAAATTTTGTCTTCTTCAAATGATGTCAAAAGAGTATCATGGGATTCTTTTTAAAGTGGTGGTAACTCCCTTTTCCCTTTACAAATCATGTCTCATTATTATGTTCTTAAGAGTGATGTCTGAGTTTTCTTAGCCATGTTAACTGAACAAAGGTACTTAGTAAAAGATATGTATAGATTTTACCCGTTTATGTTAAGATGGTTTTTCCCCAAATTAAACTTTTGGGAAGATGTAATATTAAATCACTTTAAAAGATACGAGACATGTAGTAGTATCTAAATCTGTTGCCGCGCGCGTCTAGGACCAAAGGAGCCCGGTTTAGCTAGGAGCAACTAACCTAGTCAAAACAAAGAAATGGACTGATTGAGATCAAAGATCGTTACACGTTATGACGTTAGGATTGTATAACGAATGTGCTAAAAGCAATATTGATAATTAAGCTGTTAGGATAGTTAAGATCCAAGACAAGTTGCAACTAGTACATCAGTTGGGTAAGAAGTGTACCTAGAAAGACCGATCGTAATGGTGCTTTCAGAATGCTTTGGAGGTAGCTAACATGACAAGATGGTAGGGTCTCATTTTATTGTCTTGCATGAAATAGGTCTCTTGTGCAGATAAACAGGTTCATATTTTCTAATAAAGACGTATGAGTTTTTTTTCGAGAAGAACGACTCTTTAACTTAAGTATACGTGGTTTAATTTAGCTATTTGGGTGACCATTTCTCATTACCATCCTCAAAATGTGTACCAAGTATGGATTGAGCCTGAGATCTTTTGTTAGGATATATGCTAAATATTAGATCACCTTGGCGATGATTATATATTAATCGTATATGAAGTGATAGATCCACAAACATTTCCAAAAAAAAAAAAAAAAAAAAAAAAAAAAAAACCTACAAAGATGATTTGTCGTCTTTTGATTGGTTGTAGCAAAGAGGAGAGAGAAAATATATACAAATACACAATCAAAAGATAACAAATCATCTTCGTGGATTTATTTTTGTGAAGTGTTTGTGGATGTATCACTTCTCTAATCGTATATTGAATGCAAAAAATGTAAGTTAAATTTTGGAAATTTGTTGATTTACAAATGGATCAAAATCATGGCAAAAAGAAAACGATGTAATCACGGCTAATGGTATAAGGAAGCAAAAAAATTGAAGGAAATAGCCTCTCCTAACATGTTAGAACAACAAAATGCTGCCTTTCTAACATAACAAAACTTTATTTTTAAAGGGAAGTGATACTTACACCATTGTTTTTTATGCACACAGCACAATTATGCATATAGCATGTTGTAACATGTGCATTAATGATATAACATTGTGATGTGTGCATAAAAAAAATAGTGTAAGTATCACTTCCTATTTTCAAAGTGCTATTTTCAAAAGACTTTGGAAATTAGGTTTAATAGGATATCTAACTTTTTCTTAATCATTTGGACATATTATTAGTAATTGACTGGATATTCCAAAAACAGGTCTAAATACATGAGTCCGTGGCTCATCTTTTAAAGGTTGTTCCTTTTGATTTGGCTTTTAGGTGTTGTTAATTTGTTGCCCATAATCATATTGTTTTCTAAATGAATAGCCAATGTTTGTCATATTTCATTGATATGTTAATATGGCAAAGAAAAGGAACTCCACTAAAGCTAAAAAGCATGGCTCCTTATATATACTTTATTACTCATAAAGCTTCTTTAATTTTTCTTGAAAGCTAATATAATATAAAAAATGGATTATAAGTTATCTTCATCATAAGTTGTATCTAATATGACTTTTGAATAATGATAAACAAAATCCGACTTTATTAGAATAAACATAGTGATGCTTCAAAACAAAAAGAAACATGTTTGAAAGATCTGGTCCCAAATTCTATTTTTGTTTTCATTATATGAAGAAAAAAAACAGTTACAAATAATTTAAGTTTTCATATACACTTTTTTTTTTTCACCATTATAATTTATAAAGATCTCCTAAAAAGTAAAAGTGATGTGATAATTGCAAATAATGTCAATCAGTCTAGGTTTAGTTTATAGTTTACCTAACAAAGATTGCAAATGAACAAGGAAAATGTTAACCTTTGCAAAAACTTTCACTTTCCGTCTTTTTTTTTGTTTTTTAAATCAAGTTTACTTATTTTATATTGGTACTTTATGTTACGTACAAGCAATTAGGATAAAGACAAAAACCAGCCTTGTGGAAATGAAAATAATTTTAAAGGTTATTATATAATCCAAGTGGTTTTTTTTAAGCGAAAATTACCGGATACTCACGGTTGTAAATACTAAACTAAAAAAAACCGTGAACAATAACTCCTAACCCCTAAATCAAAGCACAAACACCTAAAGAAACATATAAAACCTAACCACTAAAGCAAAATATAATACGTAACCCTAATCGGAGGAGGGGGCACTGATATATTTCCTAGGCTAATACTTTCTTTAATTCATTTAGCGACCTCCCACCCTTATTTTTACGCGAATTATGACGGGGTGGGTTTTCTTGTCAGCTTCAACACTATAGGGGACAATGTGTGAGGACCATGTCCTTTTTGGTTGGAAATATGGAAAAAAAGGCAAGGTGGATGGCTTACTATTTCAACAGGTGTATTGTGTGACCCGCCCTTCCTAGGTCATGGAATGAGTGGGTAAATTAGTAAAACAAAAAAAATGATCATCTTTTTATCAAACGTATATCAATGTAGGTATCTCAGTAATTTTGCTTCTTTCAATGTTCTTACTTTGAATGACAAGTAAAAATTTAGACAAGTGGTAATAGTGACTTTAATCATGACCGTCAATTTAGCGTTACGCGAACTTTACTCTTCTCAACTTAAATCACCATCAACATAATCTAATAACAGTTATACAACCAACATTACCACCAAAATATACCCCCCACTTAAATACAAATCTATTTCACAAAAACAAACATATCACACACACACCAACTTTCACACCTCCCACAACTTAGTGGTTGCCAAGACCGATATCTCCTTTTTTTTTTCTAACCTAGCTCGTGTCTTGTGGACGTGTCTTCAAGGCCAGGTTGCAGCTTCTACATGGCCTTATTACCACAAGCCATATAAAAAAAGTAAATTATTTCTTCACATTTAATTCCTTTTGAAAGGCATATCATACTGGCTACGACAATATAAGAGGACATACATGATCCAAAAGAAGATAAGGTAAAATAGTATCATATGTCGGGTGACGCACCACAATTGGAATATTTGGATACATATACACACTGTACTCACATTTAGTACCCATGCTGTCTACCATAAGCATTGTTAGTACGCAATGGTGTAAGTCATCGAATGTACAATTTTTTTAGGAGTATAAAGGAGTTAAAAATAAATCAAATGGCAAAACTTTATTAAAAACGGTAAGCAAATTAAAAAGACATGTATCTCTTTTGATATAATTAAAAACTAACAAAACAAGTCATCTTTTATATAATAAAATAAAACCCCTATTGAGAATTTTTCATTTCAAAAAAATGCATTCATACTTTATTTAGTAATAACTGTATTTAAAAAAAATAATTGTATTTAAAAAAAAAATGTATTTTCTATTAGGTAACATTTTATATTTATCCATAACACAAGTAGAACAAATTTTTAAATAATTATCTTTAATAATAAAAAACTATAATTAAACATCATAAATCAAACAAAACAAAGATTAAATTATTTGTTTTTTGATAAATAAAAATATATGATTCAAAAAAAATTTAAAAACCCGCGCATGCGCGGGTATTATAACTAGTGTATTTATGTAATACAAATTTTTGAGACTACCTATTTTGAAAAAAATCATGATTGTTAATGAAAACTTACATTAAAGCGACAAATATCTATTAGGCTCCCGTGACCCGGGAAACCCCCTAGGTCCGCCCCAGAGAATTGTTGTTTTATGAAATTATTTCATTGATCCTCCTTATTTATTTATTTATTTATTTTTAAACAAGAAGTTATGTTCATTGATCACAACGTTTAAAATCCACTCATTTTTTAAATACGGACGTGTGTGTCAATATGGTATGAAGTTATACTTTTGAAAAACTAGTCATTTTTCACCATCGTTACGGTGAAGAAAATGTATGTATAGAGAAAGAGAGTGAAGAAGGTAAAAGTTAAACTCATTTTAAAATTTGTTCTTTTTAAGCTTGTTTATTTAAAAGATGCATTTTGTGCAATTTCACAGTGATGTCAAAAACTTGTTAATTTTGTGTACCGAAAATGTTTGTATCCGTTTGACATATGTATACTTTACACACAAAAAAAAAAAAAAAAAAAAAAAAAAAAAAAAAAAAAAAACCAATTACTTGGACTAATACATTACCCTATTTACAAGATTTGATCAAAATGAGGATATGAAGCTCGCACGTTGTGACGGGGCATCTGCATACGATAGTAATGTATGCAGCAGAAGTGCAGCTATTTTGCGATACAGTTTTTGCAACCAAGATAGACCAAAACACCCCTAAAATTTGCAGTTTTTCAATAGCCCCAAACACATTATTATCGTAACTTATCCGGATCATTCTTCCTCATTTTGTTGAGTGCTGAGTCCGTAAGGATAATCGAAGCTTAAGCATCAGTTCTTAATCGCACTAAAGTTGAAAATCAAGTAAACAGATGTGAGATCTAGCTATAGTGAGCTCATAAGTCATATCACCAAAAAGGAGCTACTTAGAATCATTTAGTACATGAGAAACATTTCCATGTTCTTTAATATAATTATAGAAAGCACAAACAGAAGAAAGTTCTAGCTAATACTCAAGTACTACGTATGATTTAGCAATTTTTAAGCGTCCAGTTAACAGGATGTTTGGGCTTGCATATGTTCCTGCTTATCGTCTAGGTAGTTTAAAGCAATTTGGTGTGTTGACAACACAAACTGCTTCTTCTTATCAGTCCATTTTTGGGACAAAATAAGCAGAACTGTATTTCGGGGGTGATAGTAATAGCTTCTTTGGCCTGCTTATGAGCTTGTTTAAATTTTAAAAAGTTCATAAGTTCACTATTACCAGTGTTTCCAATAAGCTTATAAGTAGGCAAAACAATCTAATCCTAACACTCCCACAATGTGCTTACCTGATATAAAACTAAAAAACAATGATAACAATGGATTCCATTGACACTCTTTAACCCGTTATTCCTTTCTGCTTGCACGTCTTCTTGCATTTTCTTATAAAAAATATGCTAATTTAACTGCATAAAATAGATTCAAGAGTAAGTAAGTAGTACCTGAAGCAATAGGCAAAAGATTTTCTCTGCTGGTCAATCTTATTTTAACATTTCTCCAGCTGAGGTGTATTGCACAGGACTCCGGTTTCTCCAAACATTTCTCTTGACACGGCCCTTCCTATGATCTGCAATTTTCCATGTCAGAATGAAGCTAGTTTTTTGTTTTCTTAATGAACTGAGATGAAGAGTTTACCTTATCCTGCCCATCATTATATGCAATACTATCCTAATTAGCTTAAAAGGATCATACAGCTAATTAGCTTAATAAAGCCACTCCAAAACACCAGAATTGTTACAAATATAATGGCACGGCTATTTTTTAGTAATTCAAACATCAGACGAAAAAGATGGGATTGGTTTCTGCAACTAATCAAGAAAGTTTTTATCTATCAAACACATTTGCATTTTAGCTATATATGATTTTGTACTGCATACATGGGTCTGACTGTCTTCTTTTTCAAATATGTTAATGGGTCGACTCGTTACAAAATTACACATGGATATAGTTATATAAATGTTTTTACCTTTCGAATTAAAACACTTTTGGTTATTAATTGTAGCTAGCTTCTGCAACCAGCGCACAGGTTACGGGTTGGGTGAAAGTTCAGACCTATCAGTTGAAACTTGCAGGTCCTCGAGTGCCATTTTGCTAGAACTTCATGCCAGCCATAACTTGTTCTAAAAATACTACTCGTATTAAAATGCTCAAACTTCAAAGTTTGAAGTTCAAACCGTAGGGGTTTGGTGGTCATCCGCATGGCCTATAAAACATGCACAGCGGAAAATAAACACAGAAAGGCCATGCAACCAAAACCTTAATCAGTCAGATCTTCTAATCAGGGATATAACCAAACTAACACGTAAGAAAGGTGTTTAGGGATACTTGTTTATAAAAAAATGTTTATGTTGGTTATGCTAATTTTTGTGCTTGTACTTAGATTCTTAGTATTCGAGAGCCAGTATATATATCCCTTACCCAACAAATTCAATCAGCTCAAAGAATAAATCTGCTTGATAAAGCTGTTCATAGTATCCATGTTATGACACTATCTCATCCTAGGGATGTTTTTCATGCGCGCAAATATTAGTTGAAAGTTGAAACAAAACCATCCAACTCAATGCAAGTAATTTGAAGCAAGTTGGTGATTTGACATGAACGACACTCCTACATATTTAGGCCATTTTTGTTTTGTGGGATCCATTTATATGTGCGCTAAGAATTGAAAATGATACCGATAGCCCTTTTACAGTTTTGGCTAAATACCTAATTTGACGTAATTAGAGAATATGATACAAAATGGTCGAACTTTTCTGTACATCCGAGCCATTGAAAGATGGCTATATGCCCTGTTTGGAATAGTTCTAGCCAAAAAAGCCTAACAACCGGCTTTCAAAAATAGAAGATATGATATAAAAATGTTATATTATGTATACAAATTCTAGATTTATCTTTAGTGTTAAGTTTTGTAGAGAAATGTTACTTATGCGGTTTACAAAATGACCCAAACGGGACAAAAAGTCAGCTTCTAATGACTTAATTTTACAAAAAAAAAGTTACAATGACTAAAATGGGACAGATGAGAAAATACATTGGCATGTTATGCACATCATTTTATAGTTATATCTTATATTGATTTAGCAGTTCTTGTTTGCAGCTAGTGCCAAGAATCTGCAGAAGGACATAACAGATGACACCAATAAGACACCTGAGAATAAGGAAGAGCAACTCACCGATGAAAAAATGGAAGAATCAACTCCGCCAACAGTTCTTTCCGAGAAACATAAGGCTCTCTTTGAACCTCTAGAACCAATAATGGATTTGAATGGTAGAAGACCTTCAGCTGAATCTTTACTCCCTCCACCGGACTTTGATTCTTCCAGCTACCCTCATGGATGGCTGACCAGGAAGAAACAGAAGCTTGTAAATGTGGATGTTGTTGAAAGTATGCGCAGAATTGCAGTACAAGAAATGAACAGAAAGGTATTGCACATGTTCCCTGTCTATAACTGGATTTAAAAATAAAAAAAATTCCAACTCATTTAGATGTTCTGCTACAACTATGAATATGTTCTAACACACACACACACACACACTCCTCAATATTGATATTAAGGCTTAAGAAAAGAAGAAAGATATCACGTTGTTAACATTATATATCCAAAGTTGAATACACACTTGAGTTTAGATTTTATCAGGTTTCTACTTTTTATGACCATGTTAGTTTAAAGTATGTGGAATACAAGAATTTGTTGCATTGTCTTGTATCCGTCTTTGTCTCTTGTAGGCGTACGAGTGTATTACTCTAATTTGTGGTCAAAATTAAACTTGTGAATTTATATTCATGTAAACAAGGGAAGATTGACAAGTAATGTAAGCTAAATACCAAATTTGCTAAAATTATCCTGTAATTTACTCATAGAAGTTAGATTCATTTTGTAAGTATATAGTATTTCTAACCATAGGTAGAACTATCTTTCAAACAAATGAAATAAAAGAGATTATAAAAGATATGCTTGTGGGTCTATCCGACCACATATTTTGTCACCTCTAGTTATTCGGAACAGATAGACTATTGATCTAACTCTGAATACAGGACAGAGAGATTAACGGTCTTAACGAGCAGTTGGATGAGGATTCACGTGTCCTTGAACACCTTCAACTTCAGCTGCTAGAAGAAAAAAGTAAGTGTGCAGACATTGAGCGACAGAACAGAATGCTGCAAGACCAAGTTGATATGCTGATGAATATGCTTCAGGAACCTGAAAATATCGACGATGAGGAAGGCTCACAAGAACAGTAAGTATGTTTCTATTTTAATGATTCTCAATTTGTAACTCTAGAATGATATATGGATGATGCATCCTGTTTTGTTTGTGTTTCTGTAAAATATTGTTTATATAATTAGTATCATCACAAAAAAAAGGAAATGGACTTAGCCACTTAGGCACCAAATGTATCATAATATATAAATTATAATCCTATTTTTTTTTATTTGTTGGCAACTTTTGGGCATACACATAACACATCTATGGACTATGGTTGTCCAAATTGCAAGAACTGTAATTTGCATCATCAGTTGTGTAAATGTGGCAATTTTGACCTTTTTATTCATCAGTTACTGTAACTTTTTCAGTTTTAATTCTAATAGACTTATCTAAAAAGCAAACGGGTCAAACACTTCGAAAGCTATGATGCTCATGATGCTAAAGGGATAAATCGACTGCTTAGCATCATTTGCCTTAGTAAAGTAGTAATATTGGGTGTTTGGATATGTGATATGTGGCCATGAGGGGTCTGCTGAAGGAAGTGATGCATGTAAGATGTCTTTGACACCATCATTATAAACAGATGTCTTTCCAATAGTTTTCAGAAAATGATGTCCAACACAAATGGAATATTCTGTTTCATGCACTTAATGTTAGATAAAGTGTTTACAGTGTAGCTTAACATACATGTAAATGTATTCAAAGTGGTAATACATGTAATCAAACATTGTGAACATCTTGAGATAGTGAGAGATAAGTCCGGAAATGGACTCGGATATATTGGTTGAGCCACATACATATAAGCCAAAAAGACCCGACTTCCTCGAGCAACCTTAAGAGAGATACTTGTCCGTTTTTAAAAGGTAGTTTACCAAACCTAATTTGACCCACTTTAATATACTCGTATCAATTATCATACATTAGTACCTAACCTATAGGTGAGTTATTTTGTGTTGGATATTAACTATAAAGATAAGTACTTGCATGTCAACAGAAAAGTGAATGGCCACATAATATACCAGTAAAAAAGATGTTTGGTGCATACAAATCTACAATGAAACAATATAATGGTGATGCTAATCATCAATACTTATGGTCGAAGACGATATCCCAAGAGACGAAGTAAATGTTGCAGTAGTGTCACCATTCAAGTACCGTTTTAACCTATCCAAATCACCCGCGACATCAAGCATTGTCGGTCTATTTGATGGCAACTCTTGTGTACACAAAATGCCCATCTCCAACAACTCCCCGATAGCGACTTCCCACATTTTCTTTACATCAAGTAACTGGTCTCTTGTGGTTTGTACTAGTGTTGAGTCAACAACATGTTCCATGTGTCGATGATAGTTGGTTTTGACCCATTTGTGCATACTAAGCCCTTCGGAGAACATGTCATCTGTTGGTCTTTTTCGAGTCACCATCTCAAGAACTAAGATGCCAAAACTATAAACGTCTCCTTTTGTTGATGTGGTTGATCCGTACGCATATTCTGTACACACGACATATTAGTAACTTATGAGGTTTTGTTTATTTGACATATGATAAAATTAATTCTTATCAAGTTAAAGTTAAGATAAGCTTTTGGCTTATTAGCTGTAAGTTCAAGGTGACACGCTCATGAGCTTACAGATTCCCATAAGCTAAACCAAACACCTCTAGATTGATACCTGGTGCAATGTAGCCAATGGATCCACAAAGCATATCAGCAGTACTATTCCCCATCTTCTCATTTCCACCACCAATGGTCATCACCAATTTCGCAATCCCAAAATCTGATACCAAAGCTGTAAAGTCATCATTCAAAAGTATATTACTCGGTTTCAAGTCACAATGTATCACTTTTATTGGTGAATGGTGATGAAGATAAGCCATTCCTTCTGCTATATCGCTACATATCATCACTCTTTGAATCAAGTTAAGATCTGATGAGCCTGAACCTAACGGTGAGTCTGGATATAATCGGTTATCTAAGCTTCCATTCACCATAAATGGAAGAACGAGTGCTTTGAAGTCAGGTAGACTGCATGCTGTTATGATTCGGATTAAGTTTCTGTGACGAATCTGTTTTAGGACTTGACATTCTCTGTTGAAGCTCTTTGTTGAGTTTCCTGTTAACAAACAACAACAAAAGTAAACAAGTATATTACTGAATCTACACAAACGTAAATAAACAAATGACATAGTTAATTTAGTTACATATTGAACGTTAGGTTCATTTACAACGTTACCTGTTTGTAATTGAAGTACTTTTACTGCTATTTGTATTCCATCTGGTAACGATCCTTTGTATACTCGTCCGAATCCTCCTGATCCCAGTAGTCTCTGCTCGTCAAACCCATTTGTAGCATCAGCAAGCTCTTTGTATGTGATTCGTGGAAATTTTTTATTCAATTCTGGTTGCGGTTTTAACTCTGGTTGGGCCTTAGAACCCGTAATCCGTCTGAGTCTGAGGTACCGAAAACCAATTATACAACACACTCCTATAATAAGGACCAATGTTACTATGCCAACATAGAATATGACTAAAAAAACTGGTGAACTGAAGTACTTTTTCTTGTGATGGCACGACCTAAGGCCGGAAACGTGGCCACAAAGATTAGGATTTCCTACAAAGGAAAGACTAGTAACTGAATTGAAAACGCCACCAGTTGGAACTTTACCTTGAAAGTTATTGAAGGAAAGATTCAATAATCTAAGCGTAGGAATTTTACTTAAACTTACAGGGATCGTTCCTGATAAACTGTTGTTAGACGCATCAAATTCTTCAAGGCTTGTGAATTTACTCAAGTACTCTGGAAGCTCGTCATGAAACGAATTACTTGACAAGTCTAGAATCTCTAAGTCCATGTAACTCGAGATTTTAGGAAATACTGGCCCCGTGAAGCTATTGAATGAAAGATTGATCACTTTGATTGTTACTAGCATGCTGAGTTCAGGTGGAAGTGATCCCGAAAGGTGGTTATGAGAAAGATTTAGAAAAATAGAGTTTTGGCTCATGGCTGATAATAGTCCTGGTGGTATCTTTCCAGTTAATCTGTTGTATGACAGATCTAGACTCGATAAACTTATGCAATTCCCTAAGCTTGAAGGTATGTTTCCGGTAAGAAGATTATTGTTTAGGGAAAGTGAACTTAAACCAATTAAGTTCCCTAAGGTTACCGGGATTTCACCTGTGAATCGGTTATGTGATAATTCAAGTTCACCCAAATGAGGAAAATGACCAATCTCTTTTGGAATTTCACCAGTGAAAAAATTGTGGGATAACCAAAGTTTATCTAGTCTCGACAAACGACTTATTTCTGGTGAAATTGTTCCGTTGAGAAGATTTGATGACAAGTTGACATATATTAAGTTTGAAAGCTTAGCAATGATGGATGGGACCGAGCCGTAGATTCTGTTTTCTTGTAACATCATATAACTGAAGTTAGCGCCAAGTCTTTTAATGGAATCTGGGAGGGTTCCTCCTAGTCCCATACCAGCTAACTCGAGCTCCTTTAGCGTACTACAATTTGAAAGTGCGGTAAAAAAGACATCAAGATTGTTGTTATTATCATGACTAACCATATGGTTATATGATAAATGAAGGTTTCGTAGGTTGGGGAGTTTGGAGACGAGGTTTGATGGAAGTTCACCAGAAAGATTGTTGTCTTCCACGTCAAGGTTGTACATATTTGTTGCGTTTGTTAAAGAAAAAGGGATTTCGCCTATGAATTGATTGTTATATAAATTGAGGTTCCAAAGACCCGGGCAGTTCCCAATTTGTGATGGGATTTTTCCCACGAGGTTATTGTACGAAAGATCCAGATTTGACAATAAAGTGCAGTTTGAGAATAACGAAGGTGGAATCTCACCGTGTAATAAGTTGCTTCCAAGATCAAGAAGCATAAGGTTTGATAATGTAGATAAAGATTCGGGTATCAAACCTTCTAAGCTATTAAGATCAAGAAGAAGGGATTCAAGATTTCTTAAGGATGAGATTCCATGTGGGATACTTCCGTATAACTCGTTATCCGAAAGATCAATGGTTCTAAGGGCGGTAAGGTTTGATATAACAGGAGAAAATGGACCCACGAGTTTCGTTCCAACGAGCTTGATTGTTCTAACACGGTTTCCATCCTTGCAGTCGATTCCATAGAAACTGCAAACTTCAGTTGTCTCATTCCAGTTTGAAAGCACCAACTTCGGGTCAATCTTTATACTCTTCTTAAACTCGAGTAAAGACTCTTTGTCGGTTTTAAGCGAATGCTGAACACTCATCTGTCCCAACACTACAATCAAATGCTCAAAAATGAAGAACAAAAAGAAGAAGAGTTTTCTTTGAAAGGTCATTTTGAGAAGGTATATCTTTTTGGTGTTTTTGCTTGCATTTGAGATTGTGAAATAGTATTTATAAAGAACTATTTGTGTGCAAATAGTTGATTATGGCATGATACTCAAAAGGACTAGATTATAGTTTAGTTGATGATAGTGGATATAACATATGATGAGTAGACCTTCACTAACTATTGGTGGAGAATGATAGCTACAAAATTGGAACGAGGGATGCTACATCCACATAAGAAATCCACAAAAAAACTTCACACGCTGACGTGTCAGGCAGTGATTGGTTTAATCATAGAGAAGAGAGAGAAACTATAGTAAAATCCACCAATTACTGACTGACACGTCAGCGTGTGGATTTTTTTTGTGGATTTCTTATGTGGATCTAGCATTTCTCAATTGGAACATAGTAAGATGACCATGACCCAATACTGTTTGGATGTCAAATTGCAGCCATCTTTAGAGCTGTTCTTAGGTAGAAACCATTCATTTTGGGATATTATAAAAGCTTTTCGTATCCAATGGACAACAAGGAATATATTGTCAAAGGATTTTGTGATATGTATCATGTATGTGTTTAGGAAACAGTATTCTTAAAGGAAGTTAACTTTGAGGTTTCTAAGTTAAACATAGTGAAGCTCATTGATAGTATGTAGGTAGAGGTGGTAAGATTGATGGAAAGGTTTTATTGGATATGAGATTCCTCAAAATGGGTCGAAACAGGTTAGAACAACTATTATATATAAATGTATCATACTCGGCTATGACTACAAAATTATTCACCTTACTTGCATCATTGCACGATAAGTTAAAGCTCAATCTATTCTCAGTTCCGCCTGACTACACCTAACTAGGATATCGAACACCATAAGAAAGTGATTTGATGTCGCTATTGGCTATCGATCTGTTAAGCAAGTATAGAACTTGATTTGCATAAACAAAATCATTTGTTACAAACTAATAAAGTCGAGTGACACGAATATATATATCATCCTGCTAATTCTCTTTTTACTGTCATATAATTTAACAATAAATAACATGTATATCATGAATAAGAAAGCGGACAACGTTACTTTATGGATGATTGATCATGAGACTAGGGGTGTTAATCGGGTCGGTCGGGCTCGGGTCGGGTCCATTAAGGTTTTGATCAACCTAAATATAAGTAAAATAATAATAAAATTGTCAATTTGTACTAGTTTAAACAGATAATTTATAAAAATATATTAAAAAAACAAAAAAAAACCTTTATTCGG
Organism: Artemisia argyi; assembly: GCA_030686995.1. Taxonomy (NCBI): domain Eukaryota; kingdom Viridiplantae; phylum Streptophyta; class Magnoliopsida; order Asterales; family Asteraceae; genus Artemisia; species Artemisia argyi. The sequence goes on along the minus strand of CM060690.1, from coordinate 155,761,655 downwards.
TCAATTAGGTCAACCGAACCCGAGTTAGCCAACTATTTTCAACCCAATACCCGACCCTATTTAGTATTCGGGTTACTGGGGTTGACCCGAATAATCTAAATAAAATTATTGGCCCGATTAACCCGACCCGAATATGCTTAATCGAGTTCAGGTTCGGGTTGGGTCCGGTCAACTTTTTTGCCACCCCTACCGACATGAGACCATCAACCATTGGTAGTTTATGCCCATTTTTGCATTTTGCCTTTTTAGTAAAAAAAATACCAAAGAAAAGGTCGGAATAACTATTGATTAAAATGCTAAATGTGTGCCTAAAATGGTGTTATGGTGGCATGACAAGTTGTTGGTACTTTAAACTTTAAAAGCATCATGCCCTCGGACACATTGGTCAACATTCAGTGTTTGTTAAAGTGGGTTCTAATTTTTTTTATCTTAAAAGCATTAGTGATATTAACGTGCCTTAAATGGTGAATTGTTTTTACTATTTCTTATCAAGTTGGCTTATTTTTTGTTCAAAAAAAAAAAGGTTAGCTTATTTTTTTCAGTTTTAAAAAGATAAAAAGGCAAAGCTATACCCATAATGCAGTAATTTGTTATCAATAATAATAAGTCATTCACACACAAGATATATATAGAAGAAATAAACAGTTTTAAGCAGAAGAAACATCAAATGTGATACATACTTTTATGCAAATTCTGAAGAAAAAAGAAAACGATATGGAAAAAATACGACCATATTTTTTTTGCAAAAACGTTGATATCTACTAACGCTGATCTAGTCACACGATACAACTATATTTTTTGTTACATTCGTGCACGAAACAAGGATAGTTATTCAGTAACAACAATGGTTCAAAAACTCAAATGACTACAAAATCATAAACATAAAACAACACTACATCATAATCATCATCATGTCATTATCATTACATTACACCAATGTATAGTTACTATAAAAATTAACCAATATTATATCTCTCTTTAATACAAACACATGAATAAAATTAAATACAAATAAATACTAGTTTTACTAAAAACATATTGTTAATATATGTCAACAAATTGTTATGGAGAGTCTTAAAAAAATTTCAGTTTTCCTTTAGAGACCGACTGTTTTACATATTGTGCCTGGCACAATGCCTTTTGAGTCCCACTCAAACCAGAACATGATGTATCTTCCCCTAAGGTTACGGCAAAGTAAAGATAAACGGTGCATAAGAAACCGAGGAGCACAAGAGCCGTTAGTAGGAAACGATGGCGCCTAACAATTGTTGAAAAGTTGCCTAACTCATCACTCTTTGAGTATTGTTTTTTGAATGAAGGTGATGAAAATGCGGTTTGAGGTCTTCTGTGGGGTGAGCTTATTACGCCGTCTAGGACCATGACGTTGTGGCAAACAGAAATTCAACAATAAAACTATCGGAAAATGGCCCCTATTACAATCAAAACAAACAGTATGAGACAATGAACCACTTTAATATAGGAAAAACAGTAGAGGTGGTGGTTTCGACTTATTTACTAATAAATGTGTCAATATGAATGGTGTTTTATCTCAATCGGGTCAAACTAACAAAAATAGATAATGGAGAACACGACAAACGACTGAAACTTGAAAGTAGCTTAAAATCTATTTTAGATGGACAAAAAATGTTTTCGGGTAAACCCAACTTATCCCGCCTGTTTTTACCCATAGTATAAGAATGACCCTTTTCAACCCGTTATTACCCCTTTAACTATAATCAAATTCGACTTATGAAATGAGTGCGAAAAGTAAACATATGGAACTTCAACCAAATAAATAACTAAACCATTTAACAAGTTGCAATTAGGTAAAGGGCACCATGAATGCAACTAGACAAGAATCATCATTAAACATAACACAAAGAAGTTAAACAAATGTTTGTTAAAAGTGTAAGGATTCGATGGCTAGAAAGTAGACCCTATAAAGATCACATTCAGGAAAAAGTGTTGTAAAATATAATGATAAAATAAATACTATAACTAGGAATACTATAAGTTAAGATAGTGTATTTAGCCTAATCCTTGTTGCGTGATTCACTTTTAAGTTGATGCAATATGGATGACAAATTCCACAAAATCCGGAAAATTACTATTTAAGCACGCCAAATGGGATATAACTTGTTTACTTATACTTGCATTATCACTATAGTCGATAATTATACATAAAGCAAAATGCATCTTATGCTTCTACTGAATACAGCCAGAAAAGACTCGGATGAAGAAGCTTTTGACCTGATATTAGTCAGTAAGTAGAAGGCTACGGCTTTTTCAGTCATTTTTAAGAGTTTACAAGCTGCTTTTGAATTTCAAAACTTACCATCAAGTAGATCTTCTTGAGTAGTAAAACTGATTAGGTTATAGAGGGGACGACAGGTAATTTTAATTTACCCTTTTAGATAAATAGTTTTAGTTTGTTGCAGCAGGTGTGAAACTGATTATTTGACTCGAAGTGAAACCTGATTATTACAGCACTAAAAAATAAATACTGCAACTTCAAGTCATGGTATCTCCTAAAACCCAAATCCAAACACCCTCTTATTGTATTGTTTGACAAAACTTATTTGAAGCTGATCTCTGATTCTTTTACGAGCCAGAAGACTATGATTCGCAGAGGGTAATGAGTTGTTCCATATGATTGACTACTAAACTATTTATCTCTAACTTTGATGATTTAATCAAATGGTTACCTGATTCTAATATTTAAAGAATTAAAGTAGCAGTAACCGTTATGAGAGCTCACATCCAAACACCCCCTAAAAATAAGTTGGGAACAATTCGTCCTTCAACTACTTGACATATTTTCTTACCCTTGAATGGTGATAGTCGCAGATCTAGATGAGTCCCTGTCAAAATACAAACTAGTTCTAAAATATTGCGGGTAACGGTGAAAAACCATATACTTATGTATGCACACGTATCAATGACACAAGGGACACTAAATCGCATTGCTAACATAAAAACGACCCAACCACTGACTTGTTCATAAGTAACCTTTTATCTATATGATTATCCTCCTTTCTCAATTCCATGGACTCCCACTTTTATTTCTTCGAATCAAAAAACTAAAACATACTACAAGATCCTTTTTTTTTCTTCCATTAACATAAATGGTTCCCGAGACTTGTGCAACAGATTCCCTAAATGGCCAAATTAAAACCTTGCTTGTTTTTCCTATTAAAACATATACAGGCTACCATGAAAGGCTCAGATAAAGGTAAACTATTCCTTGAACACTTAGCCTACACTTCTATAGCAACAAACTGACACCGCTTTACGGATCTGCTTCTTGTTCTATCGAAATCAAACATTTGGAATAAGTCCATACTGCTTATTAAGAAAAACAATCTGATAATTTCCATCCGATAAGCAGTTTGAATAAACAATCTCAAACACAATCAACGAACAACAATACAAAATCCGGCAAAAGCGGGGTATGTTGGAGGCAGGATGTAGACAGTCACACCTCTACCCAAGAGTAAAGGGACTGAATAACTATCTCACATGTCCTCGACAACCCGAACCATAATTCTTTTTAACGGCAACTAACTATCTCACATGTCCTCAACAAGACAATAAATAAAACACATTTATGTTGTTCAAACATGAAAACAAATCCCAGATCACACACTTTACTAAATCTTTAGCATTATTACATATACCCAACTAAACAACAGCAGCATTACAGATCAAGTATACAAGATCTAGTTCATTTAATATCAGATCAATGACAACATATATACATATATAGATCTCTAACGTAAAACACATAAATAACATAATGCAAAGACAGCAAAGTGCACATTTATAAATAATGAAAACCCAAAGAAAAGAAAAAGTGAAAGGAAGGGTTACCAGAAAATGGAAGAAAAAGGCGCCTAAGATAACGGGGGGATCAAGTCAAGATAATAAACATGAGACCAGACCAAAAAGCATTAAAACACCAAACCAAACCAACTACCTCGGTGTCACTTGCTTTTGTGGGTTCGGGTCTTTGTTCTTTAAGGCTAAGATAAGGGCCATTGAAATTGGATTTATTTTTTTTTTTAGAACAGCAAATTTTATAAAACTAGCAAGAAGCTAGAAGAAACATTACAAAGAAATTAAATGTGGGTGTTTTAACCAAGAATCCCACGAAAAGATCCTATTACAACGATTTGAACACCAGGTAAAAGAATACGACACAATGTCGTCAAAAATCACAGATCTTCTCATAGGCGTCTTATTGAAAATAAAGCGGTTTCTCAGACCCCAAATATACCACCAAGCAACACAAAACACGCCTTCCAACATATTCTTAACCTTGAAATTGGATTTGAATGTAAAATTGTAGACTAGGATTTGTATTTAGATATAAATTGTGTTAAAAGTTGTTTGTTTTATATGTTAAAATATAAATTTGGATTGAGATTTATATTTTATTTTAATATTAAAATTATATAAAGTAATAAATGACAATGAAAGATTGTACCTTACTAGTACTAAAATAGTGAAAGAAAACAAAAAAAGAGAGAAAGTGAGTATAGTACTAGTTTCAGAAAACCTTGCCTATTTGACTGGCATTGAGTATGCCCACTAACGTGGGGCTGACTACCATTTTCAAACCTCTTCTCCATCAACCAAACAATCTATTAACATTTTGTCAAACACAAACCTAATCCAAAGTAGGGAAACAAACGGACTCTAAATAAAGGCTAAGTTAATAATGAGGATTTTAACCAGCGTGTTACGGCAAAGTGTTTATGCAAGATAGTATTGTATGTGTAGCTATACATGTTGTACCATGTATTTCTTTTTTTAACTAGACAATGTGCATACAATAATCTTGATTATAACTTAAGTAGTTAAAAAAAATAATAATAAAAAAAAAAAAAAAAAAAAAAAAATACTACCTCTGTTTCATAATAAGTGTCTACTTTAACTTTTTAAATTTTGTTTCGTTCAACTTATATCATAAATATTTTTATTTGTGTTATATAATACTTGATGAAAAATATATGAATAGATTGGGTTTTTATAGTAAAAGATGAGAGCATTGGTGCTAAACTTGTGTGACAAGCAGCTTTGAAGACTAATGATTTGGCTGGTGACGGGACAACAACGTCTGTTGTTCTTGCACAAGGTTTAATCACCGAAGGTGTTAAGGTATTTGACGGGTGCTTGTAATTCTCGAAGTTTATAATTATTTTCCAGGCTGAGTCAGAATTAACATAATGTCATTATCTGTTAGGTGGTGACAGCAGGTGCCAACCCAATTCAAATCACGAGGGGTATTGAAAGAACCACTAAAGCCCTTGTTGCAGAGCTTGAGCGAATGTCAAAAGACGTAAAGCTTAAATCCTTTCTACATTATTTCTTTGATATGTCATTATTCTACATTTCTGATCAAGATTTACATTGTATGTAAAATCGCAGGTTGAAGACAGTGAGTTAGCTGATGTGGCGGCAGTGAGTGAAGGAAACAACCCTAAAGTGGGAAATATGATTGCGGAAGCCATGAGTAAAGTAGGAAGGCAAGGTATTGTGACTCTCGAAGAAGGGAAAAGTGCTGAAAATACTATGTATGTCGTGGAAGGCATGCAATTTGATCGTGGTTACCTTTCACCGTATTTCGTTACCGATACTGAGAAAATGACTGTTGAGTATGAAAATTGCAAGGTAACGTGATCATGATACATTTCTCTCGATAATACTCAGGTAAATAGGACTTACTATTGGATATTGATATAAAGTTTTGTGGTGCAGTTGCTTTTGGTTGACAAAAAGGTCACTAATGCACGAGACTTAGTTGCCTTATTGGAGGACACTATTAAAGGAGGATACCCGATACAAATTAGCTACGGAAGAATGATTTGTAGCCAAGTAAGTCAAAATCTCAAGGACCCGACACAGTACTAAAGACGGGAGACCTGTACATGGGAAACTCTATATCATCAGCACCAACAGATAATAAATATCAAACACATAATGAAGTGCAGATTTTAATAACCAGTAGTACCATTTAAGAGATGTGATCGGCCATATACAACATTAGATTGACACCCATAAAGCCTCTGAGAATTTACTGTCGTCAATCCACCTGCAGAGTCCTCAGTCTCCATCTTGATCATGCCAAGTAGCAAGTAAACAACGACTGCCCTTGTAGAAGTATGAGCACTTAAGTTGAAGAAGAGTCTCTGCAGAAGGCCTTTCCTAAGGGGCTGACAGCAAGACATGAAAATGGTCAAATAATTTATAGCAAGGAAATGAGAATTCAGTTGTTAGTATCTTAGTTATTACCTGTGCTAGTCGAAGAAGCCTGATCAAGGATTTCAAAGCATCAGGATCTAAAAGTGGATCCCCTTCAACTTCCTTCACTTTCAAGCTTTCTAGAAGAGCAGAAGATGTCCTCCGTCCTATTGTAACACCAACACCCCTATCTATTACTGTCTGCCTATCAAATCCCAACCGATTCCTCCTACTATTAAGTCTATGGGTGTTTCCAAATAAAGCTACGAGCCTGGTAGTGACTGACTCATAGCTCTATCTCTGAGCATTTGTGCTTCAGCAAGTAAAGGAGATGGCTATGCTGAAAGCACCGCCTCTGAGGATGTTAATAGAACCTAAATCTCAAGAATCAAAAATAGCAAGCTTTGTTTTTAGGATAAACTATGTTTTAAATCTAATAGTCAAATTGTTTATTTTTGCGATAAACATAAATTATAACTTGAGACTTCAAAACATAATGATGTTAGTTATTCAAATTGTTTGGTTCAACTACTATTATACTATGATTTACCAATCTATTCACAAAAATTACAGATACACATCAGGCAATAAAATAATGAACAAGTATGATAACATTACTACATTATCTATTTACATGCATGCAAGTTTCCGGTAGTAATTTGCCAAGGTTATAAAAGGCGTGAGGCGTGGCGTAGCGGCATGGCCGCGCCTTAAGCCTTACGCGTCATGGCGGAGCCTTTGCGTTTCTTAAGGCGTCACTAAAGCAGCAAAAAAATATTTATAGATTTATGTATTTATAATTTTAGATAATATTACTCGTATAGACTACTACTCACCAGACACATATACCAAATAGGCCAAATTCCGAATATGGGTTCAAAATAGTTAAAAAAAAAAAAAAAAAAAAAAAAAAAAAAAAAAACTGGTTCAAAAAGTGGCGCCACGCCTTACCAACAGGTGCGCCTTTTCTCGGCTTGTTTCACGCCTTTTTGTGCCACGCCTAGATCAGCTGCCAAGGTCCATTTCGTGGTGGCCTCGCGCCTTGGCGCGCATTTTAGAACACTAGTAATTTCCAATGTATCTATTTACATGAATCAAAATTACTACATTAATTAAAAAAAAAAAAAAAAAAAAAAAAAAAAAAAAAAAAGTTTACACTCTCTCACCTATTTACTAGAGTATCTATTTACATGAATCAAAATTACCGGATACACATAATGAACAAGTATGATGACGTTGCTACAGTATCTATTTACATGCATGCAAGTTTCAGGTAGTAATTTCCAATGTGTCTATTTACATGAATCATATATTAATTTTGAAAAAAGTTTACACTCTATCACGTATTTACTACGGTATCTATTTACTTTTATTTTATATTTGATCCTCACTCATAACTTTTAATAATACATGTCATTAGCATACGAATTTCAACAATTGAGTCGAGCCAAGTGGAGCTGAGAAAATTCTTTGATTACCACAACAAGTTTGCGCTCTAACTCTAGCTATACGTCGATCAGCTTAAGCTTTAATTAGCTTTAAACTTATACTAGTAACTTAGTTGAGGGTAGGTAGAGTTTCAAACATGACACAAGAGATCCTATTACCCAATGGATACTCACCTGACACACAACATCTTATTAGCCAATGGATATTACAGAGCACCCTAAGAATAAAAGTAACTTTTTCATCACAATAGAAGTACCTGAATGTCTGTAACTTTTTGAACTATAACCTTCTTCTCACTACCAAACTCTTAACAACATCACAACAATGGCGCAGTTCCAACCAATACCCTCGGAAGTAGACGCGCAGGGGCATGTATTTTTCCCCTTCGACCACTTAGACCCAACGAGGTATGTACCTTGCGTTTTTCCTAGCGATACAGTTCAATGAACGCGTAGGAGATGATGTTCCAGTAAGGTTTAAGAACTCAGCCAAAACACGCGATCTTTTCGTGCATTTTCAACGCCATGACTTGTATGGCATGAAGGTGCATACTGAGAACCACTAGAATAACCCATGGATACTGGGTAAAACGAGTGGCAATTGTGGAATAAGTGAAGAGTATATGGGCAGCTTCAAGGTTGGGTATCGAGCGTTTGAACGCGCGGTGGATACACTTTGTGAAAGACTTGACTCCCAGCTAAATTAGTACTCTCACCGTTCAATCAAAAACAGAGTCTGGCTCCAAAGAATGATTTCCAAAATAGTTATTCAAGTCAACCTTATAAGAATGGTGCTGGTATAAACATATGACAATACTTTTACCTAAAAATTAGCTAAAAACAATGATTATAATAGCTAAAAACAGATACTTTAGCTATGTTTTATACAAGGAATTAGGGGATCAAGTCAAGATAATAAATATGAGACCAGACCAAAAGCATTAAAACACCAAACCAAACCAACAACCTAGGTGTCACTTGCTTTTGTGGGTTCGGGTCTTTGTTCTTTAAGGCTAAGGTAAGGGGCATTGAAATTGGATTTGAATGTAAAATTGTAAAATAGGAATTGTATTTGGATATAAATTGTGTTAAAAGTTGTTTGTTTTGTATGTTAAAATATAAATTTGGATTGAGATTTATATTTTATTTTAATATTAAAATTATATAAAGTAATAAATGACAATGAAAGAGAGTACCTTACTAGTACTAAAATAGTGAAAGAAAACAAAAAAAGAGAGAAAGAGAGTATAGTACTGGTGTCAGAAAACCTTGCCTATTTGACTGGCATTGAGTATGCCCGCTAACGTGGGGCTGACTACCATTTTCAAACCCTTTCTCCATCAACCAAACAATCAATTAACATTTTGTCAAACACAAACCTAATCCAAAGTAGGAAAACAAACGGACTCTAAAATAAAGGCTAAATTAATAATGAGGATTTTAACCAGCGTGTTGCAGCAAAGTGTTTATGTAAGATAGTATTGTATGTGTAGCTATACATGTTGTACCATGTATTTCTTTTTTTAACTAGACAATGTACATACAGTAATCTTGATTATAACTTAAGTAGTTAAAATTATAAAAAAATACTACCTCTATTTAATAATAAGTGTCTACTTTAACTTTTTAAATTTTGTTTGGTTCAACTTATACCATAAATATTTTTATTTGTGTTATATAATATTTGATGAAAAATGTATGAATAGATTGAGTTTTAAATGTATTTTAAAACACTTGTATGGTTTTCATCAAATGTTATATAATACAAATAAAAATATTTATAGTTAAGGTTGAAAAAGACATACTCAAAAATGTCAAAGTGGACACTTATTATAGGATGAATGGACACTTATTATAGGACGAATGAGGCTTAAATTGTTACTTAAATTGTTATAGAAAGAGAGAGAGAGAAGGGGGGGGGGGGGGGGGGGGGGAAGGGGGTAAAGATAAGAAGAGATGGCATTAAATGCCGTGAAAGTATTATTCGTTTCTAAAATAACTAAAAATAATAACTTTAGGATTGTGGTCGGTCCATATTCTTTGCATTTCTTCATTGCATAAGCTTTTATACCGTTGTAGAAAATGTAGGGCGTCCTTATAAAATTCTTTTAAAGCACAGTCGGTTATAGCTATTTTGAACCGACATGCATACATGCCTTCATCAAATTAAAATGGTGACTTATTTCGAGTAAATAGAAATATAAAAACAGCCTATAAAGCATGGATATTAGCGTCAAAAATAAATTATGTACCTATGTTGCAACTAAACTATGTGGCGAAAACTTTTACATGCGACGTGCACCGATTTCCCACAATAACAACATCAATAGCAAGCTAAAAACGTGAATTTAGATGTATGAACATATCCTTAATGAGCTTTGGAACTCCAAAGATGATCGAAAAGCTTTGGAATTCTAAAGATATATGAACACACTTCCATTTTGCCACTGCTAAATAAAACACAGCTTATAGCACTTATGATTTGACTATGATAACGGCATACGGACGACATCCACATATCTCTTATCATTTTGACTGCAATGGCAGTGGTTGTTAAGACGAGTCGACCTCGCGCTGAACCATTCTACCATTTTGCACAACCCAAAATAAAAAAAAAAAATGCAACGATCGTTACATCCTAATAAAACAAAGCTTCTAGCACTGATGAAATCAACAGTTATGGCAATAACTTATATACAACGTATAAAATTAGCACATATGACCAACTATTAGACTTAAAAAGATATTAGGTGACATTCTTGACCATAAATCTAAGCCAAGCCAAGCTCGCACTCAACCATCCTACCATTTTGCACAACCAATGAATAGCAAACAGCGCTTATGAAATCAGCAGTTATGACCACAACATATACACAACGTATAAAATAAGCAATCACGACTACATATTAGACTTTGAAGGCTATCACGAAGAACTCACGACTATCAAAAAGCGTAAACAAACACATGTTCCAAAATCCACTAACAGCATACAAAGTAAGAAAAAGAATTTGAAAGACAATTATCGACAAATAAAACACAACTTGCAGCACACCATATAAAATTAGCACTTATGACCACATACCAGACTTATCACAAAGCTTAAATAAACACAAAAACGTATCCACCAATCCATTAATAACATACAAACTAATTAGCGCAAAGAACCACAAACAAAAGAAATACTATGACTACAACTCATGTGAAATTCTAGGCCAATCTTCGTACATGAATATTTTTTAATCGAAACTTAGTCCCTTGCAATGTTTCTGTATGCCAATCATGGAGAAGACACATCTTGATATTTGTATCAACATAAGTAATACCTAAGGCCCTTCACGAAAACCAGTCTATAGAAGACCTCTATTTTTATGAATTTTTAACTGCGACAGAAAATGGTAGACCTCCTCATCCTCAAGGGTTTAAGGAAAAAGAATATAAGCTTCCAGAAATCATTGAGATAAATGATGATGATAACGATTACGATGATGACCACCGTGACTGCGATTTAATGAAAGTATCCTCATCAAAAAGAAAGCGTGTTTCAGATCAAACTAAAAAAGGTGACATCATTGATCATAATGCCAATTGTGTTTCAGATTAGAGAAGAAAAATGACAAAATCCATTCTTTGATAGCACTTCAGATTCAGATGATCAAAAAGGCAAGATGAATGGTAAAATGAACATTCCCGAATAAAAATAGGAAACATAAGAGGATAAGGCGAAAGAATTTGCATCAGATTTTCGGACCAAAACTACATGTTTCTACAAAGCATTTAGTTTATGCAAAACACATATAGCATTCCAAGAAAGCCGATAATCTTTTGCAAATTCTTTTACCATACCCTCTACCGTCTCTCATCTTTCTTTACGCAGGTCCATTTTATCAATGATGTTGGCTTTTTCATCTGAATCTGAACTGCTTTCGAAGAATCGATGTTGTCCTTTTTCTTCTCAAAACTGAAACTCATTTATCATTATCATCATCGTTGTCGCCTCTTTTAATCTAATCTGAAACTCGCTTTCTTATTGATGAAGATATTTTCGTTTCCACTAGATGGCGATTGCCGTGGTCGCCGTCATCATCACCATAATCATCATCATTTAACTCAGCGATCTCTAGAAGTTTAGATTCTATTCCCTCAAACTCTAGAATTGGAGGAAGCCTGTTGTGTTGTTTTATATCACAGCTAAAATTAACAAAAAATGTAGTTTAATCATTCACTATTTGGCTTTTCTATGTATAAATGAAACCTTAAGTTGTTGAAATGTTTATAATTTTCAGAACTAAAATAGGTCTAAATTCACCCCAAAATCCTATTTATTTCCAACGTAGAGTCAGGTTATCGTTATATAAAAAGAACATTCAAAAACTTTAATAAAAAAAGGTAAGTTCATCCGATCACAATAACAATCGTATTCAATCGTTATTTTCAACCGATCATAATAGGTACCACTTAATCTTCAATTAAATTACGTTAATTGCGATTATGTTGTTTAATCTATGTGTTATTCGCATTCAAATTATCAAGCGTTCTTGTAATTATGCATGTCATTGCGACAATATTCATTAATCTTAACTTTATTTGAGGATGCGAGTGCTTGTCAGTTCTCCCTATTTACTGTCAGATTGTAAGTAAAGCTTTGAATCAAAACACTCAGATCCTCTAAGAAAGTAAAGATTGACAAGCACTGTCACAATGACATGCGTAATTAAAAGAACGTTTGATAATCATAAATGAGAGTAATGCGTAATATTAAACTTACATAGCAACCCACCAACTTCTCAACACTTAAAATTCACCACTTTATTTTTTTAATTGCGATTATGTTTTTCAATCTACGTGATATTCTCATTCAGATTATCAAGTGTTCTTGTAATTATGCATGTCATTGTGATAACGTTCATCAATCTTAACTTTCTTTGAGGATGCGAGTGCTTGTTAGTTCTCCTTATTTACAGCCAGTTTGACTGTAAGTAAAACATTTCCTCAAAACACTTGGATCTTCCAAGAAAGTAAAGATTGACAAACACTGTCAGAATGACATGCGTAATTAAAAGAACACTTGACAATCATGAATGAGAGTAACACATAATATTAAACCTATATAACAACCCACAAACTTTTCAACGTTTACAAATTCATCCCCTCAAATCCTATTTATTCCCAACATACAATTCGGTCTTCATTATAAAGTTCATCAGATCATAACAACAAGCGTAATCAATCATTATTTTCAATCTTCAATTAAACTATGTTAATTACGTTTATATTGTTTAATCTACGTGTTATTCACATTCAAATTATCATGTGTTCTTGTAATTATGCTTGTCCTTGCGACAACGTTCATCAATCTTAACTTTCTTTGAGGATGTGAGTGTTTGTTAGTTCTCCTTATTTACAACTAGTTTGGCTGTAAATAAAGCATTTCTCAAAACACTTGGATCTTCCAAGAAAGTAAAGATTGACAAACATTGTCACAATGACATGCGTAATTAAAAGAACGCTTGACAATCATGAATGAGAGTAACACATAATATTAAACTTACATAACAACCCACGGACTTTTCAACTTTTACAAATTCACCCCTCAAATCCTATTTATTCCCAACGTACAATTCGGTCTTCATTATATATCAATCAAAAACTTTATTATAAAAAAGGTAAGTTCATCCGATCATAATAATAATCGTAATCAACTGTTGTTTTTAATCTTCAATTAACTTATGTTAATTGCGTTTATGTTGTTTAATCTATGTTTTATTCGCAATCAAATTATCAAGTATTCTTGTAATTATGTATTTCATTGCGACAATGTTCATCAATCTTAACTTTCTTTGAGGATACGAGTGCTTGTTAGTTCTCCTTATTTACAGCCAGTTTGGCTATAACTAAAGCATTTCCTCAAAGCACTTGGATCCTCTAAGAAAGTTAAGATTGATGTGAACATTGTCACAATGAAATATGTAATTAAAAGAACGCTTGAAAATCATGAATGAGAGTAACACGTAATATTAAACTTACATAGCAACCCACCAAGTTCTCAACATTAACAAATTCACCCCTCAAATCCTATTTATTCCCAGCGTACAATTCGGTCTTCATTATATATCAAACAAAAACTTTATTATAAAAAAAGTTAAGTTCATCCGATCATAATAACAACCGCAATCAATCATTATTTTTAATCTTCAATTAAACTATGTTAATTGCGTTTATGTTTTATTCGCATTCAAATTATCAAGTGTTATTGTAATTATGTATTTCATTGCGACAATGTTCATCAATCTTAACTTTCTTTAAGGATGCGAGTGATTGTTAGTTCTTGTTATTTACAGCCAGTTTGGCTGTAAGTAAAGCATTTCCTCAAAGCACTTGGATCCTCTAAGAAAATTAAGATTGATGAACATTGTTACAATGAAACATGTAATTAAAAGAACGCTTGACAATCATGAATGAGAGTAATACATAATATCAAACTTACATAACAACCCATGAACTTTTCAACATTTACAAATTCACCCCCACAAATCCTATTTATTCACAACGTACAATTCGGTCTTCATTATATATCAAAATCAAAAACTTTATTATAAAAAAGGTAAGTTCATCTGATCATAATAACAATTGTAACCAATCTTTCTTTTCAATCTTAAATTAAACTATGTTAATTGCGTTTACGTTGTTTAATCCACGTGTTATTCGCATTCAAATTATCAAGTGTTCTTGTAATTATGCCTGTCAGTGTGACAATGTTCATCAATCTTAACTTTCTTTGAGGATGCGAGTGCTTGTCAATTCTCTTAACTTACAGCCAGTTTGGCTGTAAGTAAAGCTTTTACTCAAAACACTCGGATCCTCCAAGAAAGTAAAAATTGACAAACATTGTCACAATGACACGCGTAATTAAAAGAACGCTTAACAATCATGAATCGACTAACGTAATATTAAACTTACATAGCCACCCACCAAATTCTCAACTTTTACAAATTCACCCCCATCAAATCCTATTTATTCCCAACGTAGAATCCAGTCTTCATAATATCAAAGACTTTATCATATAACAAAAAAGTAAATTCATCCGATCATCAACAAATTCATAATCAATCGATCATTACAGGTACCACTCAATCTTCAATTAATTTTTAGGGTTTTTTGTATTTGCAAATTAGGGTTTTGATAATCGATCCTTAGTTTTGTGTTTTGTTGGTTTAAATTTGTTGGGTTTTAGGGTTTTTGATTGTGTAATTTAAGGGTATTATAGGAATTATGTTTTAAGCTAATTAGATGATAATAAACACTTATTTAGGGCTTATGAGCTTATTTTGTTCAGATTATCGGGTTATTTCCAGTTTTAATCATAATAAGCTCTTAACTTAGAAAAAAAAAAAAAAAAAAAAAAAGAAAAAAAAAAAAAAAAAAAAAAACCGGATACAACAAAAATAAGCTGAAAGAAACATACCTTTGATTAGTCTCCTCACTTTGCCTATGGAATCTGCTTAAGGTGAATCCTCCGGTTAGCTGATGTTAGAATATCGTTATTGATCCTGTAGACGAAAAATTGAAAATTGTTATTAGATTTTGAGACATAGGTAAATAATGAAAACAATGTAAGTACATGAAAATTGCTATTACGCAAAACAAGATTTATGACGCAACTTTTTACGTTGTAACGGGATAGATTTTAATCCATTTCGTCTAGGGGGTTTCTATCTGTTCTTGAAGGTTTAGCGTTGTTTCATCATGTTGCCAAAATTCTTTCTCTATTGGCTATGGAAATGATGAGGTTTTAGCATCGGAAGATTTGCTCAGCTTTTCTATTGTTGCTAGTATGTTACACATTAATTGAGTAGTACAATCAAAACCGGTTGCAACTTATTAGCAGCAATTAGAAGAAATTGGAAACCTGAGCGGATATTTCGGTGCTCAAGAACCCACCATCTCGGGGAATTAGAGGAAGAATTTTGGCATTCGAAACAAATCTTGGCTATATACCGAAAATTTACATCCAAAGAGCTAAGGAACGGTTTGGGATGCACCGGTGAATGTGCTCAGCTTCATAATCACTACTAGTAATTTCATCGTTGTAAATTACAACTAGCGATTACAAAGGTGAGCCAATTCTCTGGTGCTTAAATCGTAAACTGTTTCTTAGCTCTTTGGATGTAAACTTTTGGCTATAGATCAACATTTGTTTATTGAAGACGCCATTAGAGCTTCAAGAAGAAAGGAAAAAAAAGCTTGAAAAAATGGATTGTTTCACATTGGTGATTGAATGCTAAGAACCCCTTTTTATAGAAGAAATGTGGAACTTGAAATTTCTAATTATTGCAGACCGGAATGGATAAGAACACAAAATAAACCGGATCCGACAACTCGACCAGACCACTAAAAGCTGTTTGCTGACAATTGATTTACATTTAAAATCGAATCAAAATATTAATGGTAAATCACTAAATTAATTGGGGAATCACGAAATTGAGGCTTTAAATAATGGATATTGGATCCGACAACTCGACCAAACCATAAAAGCTATTACATGATTTACGTAAAAACTGAATCAAAATATAAATGGGAAACACTAAATTATTAGAAATGAGATTGAGGCTTTAAAGGATGGTAAACGGATCCGACAATTCGATCAAACCACTAAAAGCTGTATGCCAACACATGATTTACATTAAAAATCCGAATCAAAATATTAATGAAAAAGCACTAAATTAATTGGGGAAAGATGAAATCGATCCGACAACTCGACCAAACCACTAAATGTTGTTTGCCAACACGTGATTTACATTTAAAACCGAATCAAAATATTAATGAAAAACACATTAAATTATTGGGGACATACGAGATTGAGGTTTAAATGATGGAAATCGGATTTGACAACTCAGCCAAACCAATAAAGTTGTCTCCCGTTTATGCGATTTCCATCAAAAGTCGAATCAAAATATTGATGGAAAAACACTAATTTATTGTGGAATTACGAAATTGAGGCTGGGGGGGGGGGGGGGGGGGGGGGGGGCTCTAAGCGTATGTTTTGGGCTTAAGCTTATATTTCATAAGCACTTTATGGCTTATAAATAATAGCTCGTAAGCCTATTTTTAGTGTTTGGGTTAAGCTAATTATGGCTAAAGAGGTAAAATGACCAAAAAGTACATGTATATTTAAAGAAATTAAAGTTTTAGTTGTTATAAGGGGTATAAAAGTCTTTTGCCACGACACCCCTTAAACAAGCCCGAGCCACCCCTCCTGAGCTAAGACACTAGTTTTGGGCTTATGAAAACCTCCTTATATAAGCTCATAAGCCTAAGTCTATAAGCTTAACCAAACACTTGTGTGGGCTTATTTCGGTTATATAAGCGACTAAACTCATAGGCAGCTCATAAAAGCTTAAACAAACACCCCCCTAAATGATGCAAATGAGATCCGATGACTCGACCAAACCATCAACAGTTGTTTGGCATCATGTATGGTACATTTAAAACCGAATAAAAGATAAGCAGAAAAACACTTAATTTTGGGCTAATTGTGAAATTGAGGCTTTAAATGATGCAAATCGATCCAACAGCTAACTGAACCCCGTACAGCTCCTGAACATATGTAACAACCCTGTAACTCTAGACGGATAAAAAGTTGACCTTTCATTGTTGGGTTGTTTTCCCTTGTATCTGGCTTGCTTTCACTCATCCTCGTTTTAAACATAACCATCATAAAATTTTAAATTTGGATATCTTACATAAAAACCTGCCCATATTATGAGATTCAAAAAATATTTATTGTAATTTTGTTTTTTCATTTATCCAAATCGATTCCATTGACACTAAACTCTTACGTATTTTCTTTAATACAGCTCTTTATAAACTAAGTTCATCATTTTCTTTTTCTAAACCAAATAAATATGAAGATTAAACAATCATACATATATGGACTTTCACATGAGAACTTCAATTTTACCTATGATTTTTAATAAAAAAATTCACACCACTTTGGCTGAATTAACTTATAGTTTACCTAGGTATTTAGTTAAATAATAAAACACAGCTCGGCTTCATGAATCCCACAACTCATGTGCTATTACAGAAATAAGATTTATATTTGACCTAAGTTCAGACATTTTTAGATATTGAAGATTAAGTTGGCTGGATTTTTTCTTTGTTTTTACTCTAGGTTTATTGTAAAATTACATTCCAAAGTTCTCCCTTATTAATCTTCTAGCGAAGGGGGTTTTAGCATTTAATCCTCACAATCAAATAATCTATATTTTCTAGCGAGTCTTCTTTCTTCTTGAAGCCTCATTTGCATCTTAATCATCATCGGAAAGATGTTGCCTGTATTGCCCGAGTTTTTCTTTGATTCACTGATAAACGGTTTGAATCTAACCACCTAAAAATTCTCTCACCTTTCCAATCAGTGGTAGCAAGTTTACAAGTTAGGATATATTTGTCATCAAATTCGTTTTGCCTATTTTTTAATTCTTTATGTGGTTCTGTAATTTTTTGTGCGAATAATTCTGATTATTGCTGGCTTTGACGATTGGTGTTAATATATCAGTTTCAGTGATTATCGATATCTGAAAGAGTAAAGAGGGAAAGATGTGGGCAGCTGGTTGCCTGGCTTCATGCTGCGCATCATGCGCATGCAGTGCATGCCAATCGGTAGTGTCGGGAATAAGTCGTAAATCTGCTCGTATTGCATATTGTGGTCTCTTTGCTCTCTCTTTGATTGTTGCTTGGATTCTAAGAGAAGTTGCTGCACCACTTATGGAGAAGATCCCATGTAAGATCTTTTACTTTTAACATAACATGTGTACTTCTATTAGTGTTGGAAGCCTTGGGACTTGGCTAGTTGGGTACTCATATCACTTGATAACTAATACAATAGGGATACACGTCAGAAGCATACAGAGTACCACAACTAGTAATATTTTAGAATTTTTATATATACAGGTGGCAAACTGGACAGTTTGGGCCGTTTGGGTAACGGGCCAGGGTAATTCTTGGGCACTGGTCGTATGCTGGGTTGGGTGAATTTGAACTGAACTTCTATTTGTATTTTATAATATATATATATATATATATATAATTGTATATACACAGAACAAAATCAACATAGTTCTGTCCTTGTTGCTTTTTTCTCATGAAAACTGTGGATGTAAATAAAAACCTTTATGTTATATGGGCAGCTGATTCTTTGCTTTTTATTAATGCAGGGATTAATCATTTTTATGAAACACCCGATAGGGAATGGTTCGAGACTGATGCTGTTTTGCGAGTTAGTTTGGGGAACTTCTTGTTTTTCTCAATTCTATCTCTCATAATGGTTGGGGTGAAAAATCAGAAAGACCCACGTGATAATATACACCATGGTGGATGGATGATGAAAGTCATATGCTGGTGTGTTTTGGTAATCCTTATGTTTTTCCTCCCAAACGAGGTCATCAGCTTTTATGGTAAGCCTATCTCTTTACAGGTTAATGTTGCTTATTCCTTGTATATTTTATAAGCATGCATAGACTTCTTTGTGTCCCTACAATTTGCGGATTCGGGTCTTGGCCCTTGGGGTATGTCTACTATATAAAAGTTCAGGAGTATTCTCTTAAGTTTTTTGGCTTTATCCTAAATAATACTGTAGTATATAAAGGACCACTTTCTGGATATATAACAATGAAGGATCTATTAAATTTTCCAACCACTGGCCTGGTAGTGGCTGGTGCTTTACATATTTTCTGAGAGTATCTTAGCAGGCATAATCTATATTTGCTTTCGGTATGTATGACAATGGTCATTTGATCAAGTCAAACGTCTATCTGTTGTGTTTTGAATGCAGAGTCAACATCAAAAATCGGCTCAGGGCTATTTCTCCTTGTTCAAGTTGTGCTCTTGCTGGATTTTGTTCACAGTTGGAATGACAAATGGGTTTCATACGATGAGCAGTTCTGGTTAGTTCTTAATATATTCCGTCATAAGTACACCCTAACTTGTTACCCAGCTGTCTGAATTTCGTCGCTTTTACTTACGAATGGGTCATTTTACATTATGTTTGACCTCTATTGGGTGAAAAGGGTAAAAAAAGGTAAAAAGAGTATGGGTCCAAAGAGTAAATAAAAGGCTGTTTTTACCGTTGCCCTATCCGCTCATCTTGCCACTTCTACTTACGCACTCACACCAAAGATAAACGAGGGTGTAATGTTTCCAGTTTTTCTCGACCTCTTTTAATTTGTACAAAATTACAATGATGCAGGTATGCAGCCTTGCTTGTTGTTTCACTTGTGTGTTATGTGGCAACGTTCTCCTTCTCTGGACTTCTGTTCTATTTGTTTACTCCATCTGGAGAAGATTGTGGTCTCAATACATTCTTTATTGTGATGACCCTCATCCTCGTCTTCGGGTTTGCTATTATCACACTGCATCCCACAGTAAGTTTCTAAACCCATTCTGACCACTGGCTAAAATCATGCTTTTCTTGTTAATTTTTTAAGTAGTGCGTTTAGCTGTTAAGTTAGATATAACTTTGATGATCATAAGTTGGCTTTTATTTATTTATTATTATTATTTTTTTTTTTATAATACATAAAATCTTTAATATTGTAAAACTATGATTCCTGTAATCAATTTTACATGCTAATTTACTTTTAAAAATAAATATAAGTTTTGGGCAAAAAGTGTTATGGATCAACCCAATCTGGGCCGCGGTAAAATTACTTATGTGACAACCTATTCATTTTGCTTCCTCTGGATATATCATGCTCTTCCATCATCTTACAAATTTCGTTGATTCTTATTAGGTAAGTGGCAGCATTTTGCCAGCATCTGTTATCTCTTTGTACTGCATGTATCTTTGCTACAGTGGACTTGCAAGTGAACCAAGAGACTATGCTTGCAATGGTCTACACAAGCATTCTAAAGCTGTTAGCACTGGTACACTTACCGTTGGATTGCTAACGACTGTACTCTCTGTGGTATACTCTGCTGTTCGTGCTGGCTCTTCTACAACTTTGCTCTCCCCTCCAGACTCACCTCGTGCAGGTGAAATAATTTATCTTATTCGATGCACCGACTCTTTATTAAAGTTTTTAACTTTTTTGGTTCACATTGACTGTTACCGAAAAACCTCTGTTTTGACTTGTTACCCATAACAATTGTCAACCCGCCTATTTTGTGACCTCTTTCTTATGAATGCGTTGATTGGTTATGAATTAAAATATATATTCTCAGTTTATCTACTATTTTTACATACTTGAAGAAAAAATTGAAACACTTGATATTATGTGGAGATTTTGCTGCACTAGAAAACTTAACTACTGAATACAAAACATGCTTTAACATATCTATTATGCAGACCTTTGATTTCGATTTATATGTTTTTTCTTCCTCGTTATAAGCATTTAACAATTATCCATGGGTTCAGGTGGCGAGAAACCATTGCTTCCATTGGACAAAAGAGACGAGCATGAAGAGAAAGAAAGCAACAAACCCGTTTCATATTCATACTCCTTCTTCCACATCATCTTCTCCCTTGCCAGCATGTACTCCGCAATGCTTCTCACAGGATGGTCAACTTCAGTCGGGGAGAGTGGCAGGTTGGTAGATGTTGGCTGGCCCTCAGTGTGGGTCCGTATCATAACCTCATGGGCCACAGCGGGTTTGTTCATATGGTCAATGGTTGCACCTCATCTATTCCCCGATAGGGAATTCTGAGCCAAAGTAAAAAGTTTCACAGTTGGAAGGTCGTGGTAAGCTGGTAATATGTACGTATTTGATTGCTATATAGTGTTTGACTGATGACTCTGAACCGTGCTTGAAGTTTCTTTGACGGTGTTTGCTTTTGTTTCTTTATGGTGTGAATAAACATTGTGACATTCTGTTATTTCGTCCGGATCGTGAAGCGTAATAATCTGTCAATATTCTTTTTCAACATAATCTAAGACTTAACTCATCATATCCTAAAATGATTTTTTTTTTTCTTGAAAATATATATTGGTTACTTTTACCTGATAATTCTGTAAATAACCAGCATTTGTTCTATTGATGCAAAAAATAGCCAAGTACTAGTAATTTGCAACTTAAAGTAGTTCTCTACGTTCACTCTTTCCCAGTTTAGGTACCCAATAATCAGTATCTTGTTTTGGTGCAACTCAATTGTCTTCTGTTATTAGTAGGTCATTATACATTCATTGAGTGTTTATTTTTGCAATCATTTTTTAAATTCTATGCCAAGGGTAAACATATCATGTGAGGTATAATAAGTGGCCGACATGTGCCTACATCCCGGTGCTTTAACCAGGCAGTTAGGACTTGCGTAAACATACATTTCGCAAGTATACTGTCGATACGAAGTAGGGGCTTCTCATGACTCATGAGTTGTTGGTAGCATAGTATCAATAACTTTTCCGCACTTCTTTAGCTAATTTGAAGTTATCAATATGAATTTATGAGCTATTTGTATTGCACATATGATACCAATAGAATCACATATATTTTATGTTAACACGCCTTACAAAATTAGTAGATCTTATCGTAAGATAATTAGTAATTTGAAAATTGAACAAAAGTAACTGAAAATCATGAGATAGACGTGATTTGAATACATTTCAAATTTCATATGGTACGCTTGTAGAAAACAAATAAAGATAGACTTGTAGAATCAAAATTAAAATACTAAAAAAACTGAAACTATAACTAAAAATAGATATATTGGTCAAAAATTAAACGTCATATGCGAGGAACAAGCAGCCACAATCACATGATGCATAGCTTAACTTTGTAACATAGGTGGCCCAATAAAGTTTGAATAACAAATAAAGTGGCAAAATTTTAAAATGGGATACAGAAAATATGGGATCTACCTCTAATAAGTTGTTGATAAAACATGAAAATAGCATTTTCTTTGACCCGTGTGTGAGAAAAAAGTTGAGATTGTTCAAAAACAAAGAAAGAAGTTGAGAATTCTCTTTTTGATATTTTTTGGCAAAAGTAACAATATACATGAAATGTACGTGATTTGGATTTAAAAGGTTATGAGATATTTTTTTAATATCTTATATTCTAGCAAACAAAACATATGTATTTTAAATGACTTGTTTCTTTGGAAGATAAGGTTTTCTACTCATAATCTTGTGTTTCAAATAAGTTTATAGGGGTTTGAGGTTTTAAAATAATACTGTATTAAATAAGTTTTGTTTGATACATAAATTTACAAAAGCTTTTATAAGCTCAAACTAATACAAATGAGATTTTAGAAATAATTTAGAGTTTGTATTTCAACATATTATAGATGAATATACAAAAGCTTAGAGTTATGATTTAAGTTGATGTATTTTTATGTAATTTTGCAATAATAAGCTCCAAGCTATAACTAATTCGTCAAGCACTCTTATAAAATAAAATCTACGACCTTTCAGCTTTTAATATAAGTTCGAGCTCCGGTTACAACTGCAGCACCAACTCCGGCTAATTTCATCAACCGCACTTTTTTTTTTTTTTTTTTTTTTTTTTTTTTTTTTTTTTTTTTTTTTAAGAACGGCACCACACTCGAAATCCGACCCTCCAAGTTAAACCATCAAAAGCCCCGGGACCCGAACCACTAGGAGATACCCGTGAAGGATAACCCCTAGAACTCACGGCTTCACACTAAGAGAAAAATTCAGATTTTCTTTGTCACTTGCAAGACTCGAACCCCGGTAAAACCCCTCCCAAAGCTCCAGAAAAAACTCTGGTGGCTAACTGAGCTAAGACCATCCATTATAGTGTTTCAAGAATAGGTCTAAAATATTTTGAAAAGGTCTAAGAATTTGTGTATCATAGTGAGAAACCATTTCATGTCTATGTGGCATGAATAGATCTATGATTTTGAAGAGGTCTAAAATTTATGTATTTTGAGAGTGTTTTATGATATGAAAAGGTTTATGAATAAATTTATACATAGTGAAAATAGGTTTATGATTTGAAAAGGTTTATAAATTTATGGAGTTTTAAATGTATAATTTTTTTTTTATAAGTTCATCATAGTAGATGCCCTAAGTCAATTGGTTCACCTCTAATATCTAAAAATTATGTTAGAGGAAAATTTTGTGGATATGTAAAACACAAGATTTCCAATGATGTGTTGACCCTCACAATCTTTTTTATGAGTATGGCAAACGAATGAGAAAGTGTTTCAAAAGATTTGAAGAACTTTGAAGTTCATTCTTCAAATCTTTTGAAACAAGAAAAACATGTTGAGTCATGTGCACGAGTCATCATATCTTCGATTGCAAGTTTAAAACATCATTTCTTTTGAGCCTCCCATATAAAAAATTGCTAATTGTTTCCATTTCAACTATATATTGTGTGTTATGAATATATTTATTATATTGATTGTACATATTAATCATCATATTCATGACCCTTTATGATTAGTCTTGTAACATCCAATATGTACTTAATACTATTCATGTTAAGATCCCTATAAATAAAGACATCTAATGTAATGTGAAGACACCAATAACAAGTTCTATCTTTTCCTATCATACTCTTTTATGTTCCTTTGATTATTGTTCTTATTGTGCTATTAGGCCGTTGTTTCACAACATTGTGCATATTATAAAACATGAATGCTCATTATTAAAATATTAAATTTTGAAAAGTTTAATTAATATAATTTATCTAAATTACTCTTAAGTATCATTTGATACACTTTAAACTTGATCAGTTCAAAACTTGACAACTTTTAAAAAATACACTATATTGATATTAAAAGACACATGCTTTGTATTTAAAAAAAAGCACGTTTTGCATTAAAGGTCGAACCAAAATCATGATTTTACAAGTATAATTATTTGCTGCTATACATTATCGTTTTGCACGAGCATACGTGTTGTTCCCTTATACTTAGTTAGACTTAACTAAAGAATTAATCTAACCAAGTTCCATGGCTTGAGTGGTGTGAAATAAGTTTTGTTAAAAGAGTAAACGTAAAGTAAATAAAACACAAGATTTTCAACGTTTAATTCTATTTGCAACTAACAAAGAATTATACCCAAGTGTTTGCGGAAAGAACACTTGGGATTGAATGACAAGTATTGTGTGGTCTCCTCTCTAAACCTAAGCTATGCTTAAGTCAGTTAAGTGGCAACTATCAGGAACCACTGAGCTATCTCAGGGACATGGTTGCTCTTTAGAGGAGAAAAAGTGTTTGTGAATGTCTAAGCATTAATTGCATAAACTTGTCGACTTTTTCTCCTCTTTATGAACCGATTTATACACAAGTAAAATTACAACCGTTACTTAAAAGACAAAAGATGACTTAAGCTAATCATGACAAAATACTGATATATTTTGTCTCTGTTACAAGAACCTATTTTGGGTATAGGACAATACTACTTTCTGAGGGACAGTGATGACACTGTCTTGACATTTAGCCATTCAGGAAAAGTTTGACTTCAAGGTGATAAGGACTTCTCCTTATCCTTTTCAAACGTTTCCCGCCTAGTCCCGCCTATCCTTCGGTCCAAGATTCTTCAGTCTTTGGTCTTCAGTCTTCAATCTTTATTCTTGATAGTTGTTGAGGAGACATGGGTTCAGTGAGTTATTGTCATAACTCACTGAACCCATCACCTTCTTCTTCGGCTTAAGTGCCACTCACTGAGTTTTGCCTCATTGAGTGGAGAGGCTTTCTTCATAGACTCGTCCTAAGCATCCTGAGGGTGACTCATTGAGCTACTGTTCGTTCAGTGACTTGATTGTTGTTGTAGATCTTCTAACACTTAGGTTAATTTGTATTCAAATCCTTGTTTATGGTTGCTTGGGGACTAAGTGGACCCAACAATACGCCTGGTGTAAAAAGAACGATTTTAAGTTTTAGTATTAACAATTCATCAATTATAAACCAAAAAATAACAAGTGCTAATCAATTAAAGGTCATTGTAAAAAATCAAAGAGAAAAACTACATATACTTAGAAAAGAATTAGAATGGTACCCGCGCAATACAGCGGCGGGTACCTTTTTACTAAATTTTGTGGGAAGCAAATGTTTTTCATTATGTAATAGAATATTACTCTAAGTGGTTGTTATTAATTCTATTATTTCTGTTAAGTTTGCTGTAATTCTGTTATAGTTAAAATAATTGTTTGCCCTAATTGAGACTATTCTATAATTAGTAAGTTTGAGTCTGAATTTTTTAACTTTTGCTGATTATAGAATTGTCATAAATGCATTATGATGTAGGCTATGGCTATGTTTGATACAAAGCTTTTTGGAGCTTTTTTGGGCAATGAGCGGTGAACAGTGAACTTTTTGATTTTTAATGTTCGTTTGACATGAGAGTTGTGGGCTTTGCTATTTTCTAGGAAAACTCATTTTCTCAATGCTTCTTTATGAAGCTGTGAGTTTTTTTGGCTACTGCTCACAGCTCACTGCTACTGCTCACAGCTACTTTTGCCAAACATAGCCTATATATGTTTGGCAAAAGTAGCTGTGAGCAGTAGCAGTGAGCAGTAGCTGTGAGCAACCGCTCACAGTTTCACAAAGAAGCATTGGAAAAATGAGTTTTTCTAAAAAATAGCAAAGCTCACAGCTCTCATGCTAAACGAACACTAAAAATCAAAAAGCTCATTCTCACTGCTCATCGCCTCAAAAAGCTCCAAAAAGCTTTGCGCCAAAGGGTCCTTAAAGAATTTTCGTGGTTAGTGCGGTAGTTCAAGTGTGAAAATGAGATTTAAGTATTCAATCCTTAAAATTCAAATATTAACTTTAATGATGTAAACTTTACATAAATTGCGAAGGTCCTAAGCACTCTAAAAAAGTTGATTAATCATATCAATATACTTTGAACACTAAATCCACTATGAGAAAAAGGGGAAATATGTATATGATTGTGGATGTGCTTTTCATGTGGGTGTTACATGCTTACAAGTTACAAAGTATCAGAATCGACACATATGTCCTTATAAGTCCAAACATGTGCAAGATGCTAAATGACGACAGTGAGATTTATTCTAGTTGGATCTAGTTGGCCCTTTAATTTCGATGTTCTCAATATGTAAAGAGTATGATGTGAGCATAGTATGCGAGTTTCCCAACTATACACCTCTCTGTAAACATGCTCAACTGATAACATAGTTTATGAGCACGTATGAGTAATGAAAGTATAGGTTAAATTAAGTTCATTTCTGTATCGTAGAAACTATAATCAACTATCAATGGGATCGACGTTATAACGATCTTTAAGATAATCGCACATATATAGCTAGGTACGTGATGTGCGCACGATATAGTGTGTTTCAGTGTTTGCCATCAAGTTTTGAAGTAATTTTGTGTGAGAAAACAAAACAAGGTGTAAAAGTCTTACGTATGAATATAAAAGTTTTAGCTTTAGGAAGCTAGAAGTTTAAAGTATATTCAAAAGGAAAATTACCCAAATACATGTTTTATAATAGGCAAAAGTGAATATGAGGTTATTAGGCATGCAACATTAGATGAAAAACCCATGAAAACTATGTAGTTTTAACTTAGATCTCATTCAAAATTCAAGTGAATCTCTCTTTATCTCCATAATGAATTGATATTAAGATGGTTAAGAATTATCTCAATATAAAATGATGGCATTAGCTTTTATTTTCTACGATTAGCGGTCTAAGATGTTGAATATTCGTTTGCAATTAATAAGTTGGGGAACGTGTATTTTTATGGACGATCGAGTTAATTTATAAGATCTAGTTTGAGGGCTATTAAACTAAACTACTCAATTTTGCATGATTTTGAATTAAAATGGCTTAGTATTAAATGGTTTTTCATCTAAGGTTACATGCCTAACAACCTCATATTCACTTCCCTCTTTATAATAGTTAAATTTACAACTCAATTGTCAAATAGCCAAGCTTAAGCTTTTTAAAATTTTGTCAGGATCTGAACTCGAGCCAAAAATATAAAACTAAATACAAGTTTAAGCTTTATGTAGTTAGAAACGAGTCGAGTTCAAGCTTTAACCGAGTCAGACAAAGATTCGGCAACGACTAAAAATTAATTATCCGAGTGTAAATGAAATAAAATCAGATATTGAAATAGTACTAATTAAGATAAAAATTAAAAACTTTAAACAAAAAAAGAAAAAAAAAAAAATCAGATAATCACATTCACTATATGCATATCAGTTTGAAAACTAACACATATCCATAAATCCATTCATCCAAATCAGAAAGCAACAGAAACACACTTTCCGTAGTCCATGTATAAAAATAAAAAATAACATGTGGCGGGATATTAGCATGCAACTCTCCTCTTTTCCTCCTCCTCTTCTACCGTTAACAACAACAACTCACTCTCTCTAACCCTAAAATTCCACCGTCAACAATCATAATTACACTATACTTTTCTTTCTTTGAATACACTCACTCATATAAAAATAAAAATAAATAAATAACTACGAGTCGTGAAATTGCAGTAACTGATTTGATTGATATATAAAGAAGATTTTTAATGGATCTGATCTCAATTCCTGTGAGCTGCTTCTCCGTTACATTACGTATTACTCATTCATTCATTCATTACCTTTTTTTTTTTTTTTTTTTTTTTTTTTTTTTTTTTTTTTTTTAATCAAATTATTTTTATAAAAAAATTATTGATCTTTAATCTTTAATTTTTATAAAAAATTAGGTTTTATTACTGATTTCACGTTAAATTCATCTTTAATTTTTATATTTTTTATATAAAAATTATGTTTAATTACTTATATTACGATATATTCATCCTCTGTTCATATTTATTTATTTTTATTATTATTTTTTAATAAAGAATTATGAATTTATGTTAATTCAATCGATCTTTTTTAATTTTTTTAATTAAAAAATTCAGGTTTAATTACTGATTTTACGTTATATTTTTATTTAAAAAATAATTTAGGTTTATTAATTATTAATATTCTTACTTTTTATTTTAAAAAAATTAGGCAGAATTTATCAAGATTAAGCTGTAAATTAGTTTTTATTTGTTATAATCAGGTTAAATTTACGAATATCAGGCGTTATTTATTTATTTATTATTTTTTTTCATGTTAATCAGGTTAAATTTATGAATATTAGGCGTTAATTTTATTTAATTAGGTCAAAATAACGAATATTACGTACTCTGTATAAAATATTAAAATCAGGCTCAGTTATAGCACTATCATAATTTTGTATATTAATCCGAACCGGTTATTTTGTAGAGAAACTATCGTAGAATTCGCGTACGAAGACTATTCAAGAGCTCTTGCCTTTGCCTCGTCTTTGACGTTCAATAGTAGCTGTTAAATTTTCGTTCGTTTTCTTTTTGATTTTGATTTCGCGAATCGAGTTGGATCAAATGGAGAAGAAGAAAAAGGAACCGGAGAAGAAGAAGACGTATTCGACCGATGCGGATGATTACGTTTTGTATGAAGAAGTTGGACAAGGTGTTAGTGCGTCGGTTTATAGAGCTATGTGTATTCCGTTTAACGAGATTGTTGCGATTAAGGTTCTCGATTTTGAACGCGGGAGTAGTGATTTGGTATATTCCTGTACTTTGACTTGATTGATTATATTTATATTAAGTTTAATTCGTTTTAATCTGCGTTTTGGTGTATAATTCAATAAATAATTGGACTGTTTAGTGATGCGCGCGAGACGTTTGTTGACGAGTTTTTGGATTTTTAGTTAACGTTGACTTTGAATTTTATAACTGAGTTTTGTTTTGATTTTCGATAGAGATAATTTATTGTGACTATCAAAATATATGGTTATGGCAGTTATGTACCGAGATTATTGGAAGTTTCGATACGCTGAATTGGACTGTCTTCAAATACCTGATGTATGTGTTTATGACTCTTATGTAGTCAACTGGTGGTCGGGGGTACTTAAAGTTGACTCTTAGAGATTAATTTTGAACTTTAATAGAGTAATTCTTCGAGCAATGTGTATAATGAATAATGAAACTATTGCGATTCAAGTGCTGATTATATCTTATATTTTACTTTGATCATGATTTATATAGTTTTTAACTGTGTTTTAGGATTTATATTAGGTATGGGGGTACTTTAAGTTGACTTTGACTTACGCATTCTGTTTTAAGAGATTGATAAACTATGTTTGTGTTGTTGCTCATTTGTTAATATGTTAGCAGAACAATATATCACGTGAATCTCAGACAATGATCCTGGTTGATCATCCAAATGTTCTCAAATCACATTGCTCCTTCGTAAAGGATCATAACCTATGGGTTGTCATGCCATTCATGCCTGGTGGTTCTTGTCTCCATATACTCAAGTCTGCCCATCCCGAGGGGTTTGAGGAAGTTGTTATTGCAACTATACTGCGTGAGGTGTTAAAAGCATTGGTGTATCTTCACAATCACGGACTCATCCATCGAGATGTCAAAGTGAGTTTTTCTTCTCCTTAAAGAATTCAAATGTGTTTATCAGCATACATTTTAATGCTTGCGAGTATTTTGCCTTTCTAAGATGCTGAAACAATTAGTTGTTCTGCTGTTACTTTTTACTGTATCGTATATTCAGTATGTATCAGCCCTCTTCTTTTCTCAAACTTGTTATATTTAATATGACAACTTCTTTCAGTATCATTCTCGTGTAAAGCTAACATGGACATGTGTTCATTAATTTTATTACATAAACTAACGAATTTCTCAAGGAGCGCAATTCCTTTATTTTTTAAAATATAAATGTACACTTGAGTACCACTGGTTAGTCTGTTGATGCGCAAGGGCAATTTGTTTTATGATGATTGTGGATCTTAAATTTGACGAGGTCATATATATGGTTCATTTTGTTTGTTCTGTAGAATCAAATGATAGGATGAGAGTTGCAATTGTTTTTGGTTTCCCTGGATACATCACTATGTTATGTAAACTTATTCTGTAAAACCAATTCTTTTGATTGTGGATGCGCTTAACCAGGTTTGTTTTGCTATATTACCAGGCTGGAAACATTCTCATTTCTGAGGGTGGTGGAATTAGGCTTGGAGATCTTGGCGTTTCTGCTTGCCTGTTTGATGCCGGTGACAGACAGCGCATGAGGAATACATTTGTTGGAACGCCATGCTGGTACTCTCTTTTTATACAGGCATAAATTTTTATATAATGATTTCTGTCAGTCATATGTGGCTAATAACATCATTCGAAGGATGGAGATATTATTTATACTTAACGTAGTTATAAATTTTTCCAGGATGGCACCTGAGGTTATGGAACAATTGCATGGTTACGACTTCAAGTCAGTAGTTTTTTCTATTACATCAATTTCCATATTTTTTCTAGCAAGATACAAAAAAAAAATAGGAAGGTCTCCCTTCTGTCAGTTAGCCCATTGTATTGTTAAACATTAATATATATATGCCTGACAAATTCTGCAGAGCTGATATCTGGTCCTTTGGCATAACAGCTCTAGAGCTTGCTCACGGGCATGCTCCTTTCTCCAAGTATCCTCCAATGAAGGTGAATCCATCTTTTTTTTTTTTTTTTTTTTTTTTTTTTTAATAATTTGCTGTTGCATGTTATCAATTAGGTTGAACGAGTTAGGTCATATTTACCGTATAAAACTAGTCAATCACAACTTAGAATGCTTTTAAAATGACAGGTTTTGCTCATGACCTTGCAAAATGCACCTCCCGGTCTTGACTATGAGAGGGACAAGAAGTTTTCAAAGGTAATATGATGTGATTTTTTTTTACCACTATATGATCACATCGTCTCACATTCTTCTTGTCTGTTCTCTGTTTAAAGTCTTTTAAGCAAATGATTGCAAGTTGCCTGGTTAAAGATCCTAACAAACGTCCCACTGCAAGGAAGCTTTTGAAGCATTCTTTCTTCAAACAAGCTAAATCTAATGAATTTATAGTACGCAAGCTTTTGGATGGGCTGCCAGCAATTGGTGATCGTCTTCAGTTACTGAAGGTTCCTCTATTATCTTTTATCAAGATTAATTTGAGTTTTATCGAATTCATATATACACTTTTTATCCTGCTCACCATGTCATTAAAACTGGTATGTTGGAATATAGAAAAAGGAAGAAGACATGCTTGTGCAAAAGAAAATGCCGGACGGACAGAAGGAGGAAATGTCACAGGTATAGCATATAGGAAACATGTATCAAACGTATTTCTGTTTTGTGGCCTCTTCCTGGAATAGCTGAGCCGCAGCTTCGAGTGGGTTTCTAATTAATGTTTATAACTTGTTACAGCACGAATATAAAAGAGGGATTAGTTGCTGGAACTTTGACCTTGCAGATTTGAAAGCACAGGCTTCCTTGGTATGGTATTTGAAAGCTCACTGAATAGCCATTCTAAGCACTTGTGTAGTATCAGTCACATTATTCTCCGTGTAACTAATACAAACATGTTCCAAAATTGAATTTATTAATGATGTAATTTGATTTGTGAACTAGATCCAGGACGAGGAATCTGTATCTGACAAAGATCAACTAGGGAACTTGAATTCTGTCGATGGTGCTGGTGAAAGGGAACTTTCAAAAGCTATGGATGGAGTATGTCAATAGTCTTTAAATGATGTATATATATTATTTGCTTCATTTTTGTTTTAGAATGATATTTAGCATATTGCAGGCAGGATCTGCTCCAATTGTCAACACTACTGCTTCATCCTCTGGGTATGTCAACGTCACACACCATATCCTTACAACATATAATTGTTCTTGTAGGGAGTTTTATAATGCAGATTTGTCTATGGCTGAAGTTTCTACATCAATTACCATGTGCACTTTCACATTTTTATTGTGTGTATGACCTTTATTTTGTTACACCTAATATTTTTCAGAGGCCAATGCGAAATTTCTACCAATGGATACCTGAGTTCACAAAGTTCTTCTCCACTAAGTTCACAGAGCTCTTCTCCACTAAGCTCAGAGAATTCTTCTCCACGTGCTGAAAATTGCAACAAGAATGATTTTGCTGGAAAACAAAACTTAGATATTAATGGAAAATCCTTCAATGGCGTTGCATCTCATTTTCATCAGGGGGAATCTTCATCTGTATGCATGGCAGTGAATGGGTATGATATCTCAGATAACATGATATCCAACCATCCGCAGACCTATGATTAATGAAAATACTAATTATTTATTAATTTTTGCATTTTTTATTGAAAAACATTTATATTAATTGGCAATATACACATCTGTTTCTCTTTTTTCCCCATCCTGCTTTTTTACCATTGAAATTTTTTCTGTTCATTTCATGAAACTTTCAGCAAGTTGCAAGGTCCTGCTGTGGTCTCTAGCTCAAATGGATTTCAATCACTCCAGATGTCAGAAGCGGGGACATCTGAGTCCATGTCTAAAGCTTCTAAAACATGTAAGTTTTCGTTTTATTCGTCATTCGAAAGTTAACTCCATCACAGTAGATAACTTTATCATTGTGTCCTGTTCATTTGTAATTTTGTATTCAAGGCACTGTTTCTTCTATTAACAAAATTGGTGAAACAGTAACTAGTGATGAACAAGATGAGAAAGCAAAGGGCCAAGTTATTCAACAGAAAGGGCGTTTCAAAATTACATCTGAGAATGCCGACAACAAGGTACATAGTTTCTTCTTTTTTGAGGACCCCATGTGCATTTAGGCTCACCAACATTTTTTTGTTTGTTTGTAGGGAGGTTCATCTCCTGTACTGCTAAAGAGTCCAAGCATGCGGGTACGAATATCCTACTTTCTCATCTGAATTATCTGTGCATTTCTTTTCCTTTATTTTCTTTCAGTGATTTCTGGTATATCCTCTGGTATAATGGAAAATGTAGATGTGGCAATTTTGACCTACTTACTTAGGAAGGGGTTGATTTAGTTTATGTTTTATGCCAAACAGTTTAAAAAGATTTGACAGGCCAAACGGTCTGCTAGTTGCCCAAACTGTAATTTTAATGTATACAACATTACAATCTGTTCTTATGGTAATGTAATACAATTTGTAATCATATTTAACATATTATAATTAATAAAAATGAATGTAAGGGGACCAAATTTACCCATTTCAACCCGAAAGCGTTTGACCAGCTATCAAACCCATTCGACCAGCCCCTTTTGCTACCTATAGGGAAATGTATGTGAGTAGACTCATCATGTAGAAACTATTGTATATACAAATTTATATATTTGCCCTTAATGTATCCAAATAAAGAGATAAAGACAGTCTTGCAGAACTATCTTCTTGTTATAGTGGTATCCAGATTTGCTTCATTTTAAAGTATAATTCTAATAAGAGACGGCCTTGCAGGACTATCTCCTTGTTATATTGTATCCAGAAGTTTGTGTTCTGTGTTAATTCTTTTTTTTTTTTTTTTTTTTTTTTTTTTTGGTATGCATGTGTAGCTCATAATTGAACACCCCAATGGTTCCCAAGTGTCTCAAGGTGAAGCTATGTCTATGCCACAAAATCAAACCAACCATCTTCCTCCTACAGGACAGCAGACAAATAATCTTCAAAGGGTATCTGCAGTTATACATTTTTTTTTGGTTGCAAGTCTTAAATTTTTTTAAGCCAAAGATGTTTACATAATACCTTTTACAGAATGGCAGTGTGAGCTCCATGAAGCAATCCTCTACTGGAGACACGACAGGTCTGGATATCTTTATCCTTAGTAGAGTTGGCAACTCTGACCCTTTTATTTAAATATGGGCTGATTCGGGATATGTTCTTTCTCAAACGAGTCAATCGTGTAAAATTCAATTAGTTTGGTGAAGAAACTTAAAGTCTGCTCTATATATGCTCAAACAACCTAATAAAACAGTTTTAAATAAAACAATTGTAATCTAACACATAGTACTTTTTATTGAAGAGTTCAACAAGTGGTTCGGGTCAACCCAACTGAATACCACACCAAAAACTTACACGATTTGAGCCTGTTACCCAATGCACCGACCCACCCATTTTGTCAACTTTAATCTTTATAGTTACATTTTGTGTATTGATGTGTTACTCATGCATTTTTGGGCTCAGCTAGCAGCAGCACAGATGTAGGATCAACATCGGCCAACCCCAGTGGACCAGATAGATCAAAGGTGTGTATTGTGTATCTGTCCCAATCAACTAAGATATGGATAAGTTCCTCAATTTCATGTATTTTATGTTCGATTTTTTATTTATTTTATTTATTTATTTATTTATTTATTTTTTTTCTGTCGTCAATTCCTCAATTTTCTGTAAGTATAAGAAACCTCAAGGCATGGCCTTAAAATACTACTATATATTAGAGGTGATAAGATTGGTGGTTGTGAAACGGGCCAAAAATGTAAAAATGGGTTACTTTTTAGTAGCAGTGGAAACGGGCTTGCTGGATTGGCTTGATCTGCCAACACTTTCTTATCCTCTAAATTAATCATTTACAAGTAATCAATGCATTTTATAAAATTACTAAAACAACATTGAACAATAATACTCGCAACATCAAAATCAGACTATGTATGACTTCATCTATTTAACCCGTTCATGTTTTAGCTCAATGGCCTTTAAACCCTTCTGAACCAATTTGAGCTATATAACAACTTTGAATTGAGCCATTTATAAGAAGTGGGTAGAGAGTTGAGACAATGGACGCTGGACACCAACAAGATTTTGTGTGGTATTATTATGCTTGTTGAACAAATTATTTAACCAAATTGACCCATTTGTTCTGTTAAATAAGTGGCAAACATACACATATGTTGGTTCAGTCAGGTTGCATGCTAATTTCTAAGCCGGTCTCCCGGTATTTTTTATGTTGCCATGTAGTGAATGAAGGTGATATGAATCCAAAATAACGTTTTCTTAATCCAATGTAGTTTTTATTTGCAGCAGCCAGAGGTGACCGATGCGAGGGAAACAGAACTTCTCAATCATATAACTGATTTACAACAAAGGTAAACGCCTGTTCAAAAACCTATGCTTTCAGTATGTGCTAGTTAACATAGATTCTATCACAACATCTCATCTTCTGTGTGTAGGCTCTCAATTGCACAAGAAGAGCTCCAGAAATACAAGGCTGGAAATTCCCAGGTCAAAATCCTTGCATCTCGTCTAATTTTCATTCCTTATATGTATCACATAATTTCCTACTGCTTGCTAACTTATTGTTAATGTTCACAGGCATGAGTTGTTTCAAATCATTAACCGCCATGTAATCAGATGGAATTTTTGTCATCCAAGATTGGTTACAAAATAAAGAAAACGGTTCAAATTGTTCATGCACATACGTAACTTTAGTTATTATTTTTTGTTGAGGCTTTGTGGCATAGTTTAATATTTTTTGTTATTTGGTTTTAATATTTACTTTCTTATAATGCTAGTACTGTTTGCCTTCAAAATGGTTTCGGGTCAAAAGAGTGATTTGGGTTGACCATTCTTAGTCTATTTTCTGGGTTCTAAAGAGAGAATTATTGTGTTATACTTGGTTACAGTAACTATTATTTTCAGAAAACGATTTAGGATGTTGCAAGTTTTGAATAACACCTGAATGACTTTCAACCCTCTTGACTTATTTATGCTATAGCCAATTTTTTAAATTTGACCCATTATCAATAATACATAACCCAAAACTGCCTTTTCTCTTCGAGAATATTCGTAACCCAGCCATGTACGCTTTTATGTTGATAGGCTAAAGGATAGTTATAAAGTGATAATGTAACATCTTAATATAGGTATGGTCCCAATCAACACCCACAACAGAAACAGGTAAGGGCCTGTTAGTAGGATTGGGACAAGTGGCTATAGCTTCAAATTTTCATCTTAGTTCCTTGACAGGGTGCAATTGATGTTGATAAAAACATGAATAGATGTACAGTTGCACACTATCTAGAAGTGGCTAGTGGACGGGTCAAGCGACTTGGGAAGTAGGTTTCGGCTGGTCCAAATTGGTTGGTATATCGTCTTTAACTCCGTAGATAATTTGCGAATAAATTTTTATTTTTAAGAAACCATGTTGGTGAAATTTAGAATGGTCTATTTTTTGTGTCGACACCTCGGACGACTTCAACCCAGTCTATGTATGTTGACATGGTGTTGGCTGTTGCTATAACTTCGGCAAAATTCATAAGTTGAACGCGGGTGACCATGGTCATTACTGTTACTGCATGCAAATGTTCTAAAGTTTCTATAAAATGTGCTGTGTAAGTTCATTCTCACCATTAGCGTACCTCCAAGTCGCAATAACTTCTTATAGGATGTTACTTGTATGCATTTACCTTGGACTAGGGTTGACCCATTTGACCCATTGTCAATAATGTACAACCATACACTGTCCTTTCACTTTCAGAGCACATTCATAATCATAACCCAGGCTTGAGCACGTCTAAGCCTTTTAGGTCATCGACTTAAAAACCGCAATCAAGTCATTGGGTAACATCTAAATGTAGGTAGGTCCACCCAGTCAGCATCGACAAATGAAACATGTTAGGGGGCCCCTGGTAGAAAGATTTGGGACCAGTGTGTGTATTTTATATAGCTTCAATCTTCTCCATTTATAGTTTCCTTACATAGGATGGTCTAAATGATGCTGACATATACTGTACATGAATATATGTACTACTGTTATGAACTTATGATCTTAAATCTTAATGGCCATGCGAGTTAGAAAGTAGGTTTCGGTTGGTCTAAATGGGTTGGTATATGTTTTTAGTCGTTAATATTTATGAAACTTGAGAAACTAATTTTTATAAGTGGAAATTCCCAAAAAGTAAAAAAATTTCATGACTTGGTCATCAATTGACCCCTTTTCTCATTTTGGTCATGCTCGACTACTTGACTGCTCGACTTCACCCAAATTTTGACACGTGTCATTACTTTTGTACTTTTGTAGGTCCGTGGGCTTAGATTTGTTAGGGTTTATGAATTTTTAGTTTATAAATACCTTACCAATAAAATATAATACTTTACATAATTCATTCTTTAACACGAAAGTATGACCAGATGCCTCTTGGCCCAGGTGTATGTGAGTGATCTAATAGTTAAGGTCTCTTTAGA
Source organism: Artemisia argyi (assembly GCA_030686995.1). Classification (NCBI taxonomy): domain Eukaryota; kingdom Viridiplantae; phylum Streptophyta; class Magnoliopsida; order Asterales; family Asteraceae; genus Artemisia; species Artemisia argyi. The sequence goes on along the minus strand of CM060690.1, from coordinate 155,724,014 downwards.
GACATGTGAGATAAAATTTGTGAGAACGATGATGTAGGTTGTAAAAAATTGCCGTTAAAAGAAAAGGTTTCGATTGGTCTGATGGGTTAGTATATGTTTTTAGTCTCATAAAGAACTTAGAGTAGAGTTAAATTATCAAATAAAACTCATGAATCCAGACTTTGGATGACTTTTAACCTGGTCGGTTCTCGCTAAATGTGACCTACTTTTAAATTGATCAAAAGTGCATTTAAGTAGGGGTTGTGTTCATCAGTTCGGGTTTCGCGAATTATTTGATTTGTGTTGTTCAGGTTAAAATTTTCTAAGGCAAATTGAAGAAAACTGAAAACCGAATTTGAATTCAGCTCATTTTTGCCGAATTACATAATATCTAATTTCTCTAGCACAAAATGTAACTTATAAAACATAAACAAAGTATATACTCAAACATATATATTATTTGTACGAACTTGACACTTAACATACTTAAACTTAAACTAAGTCGAAAAAGACGTATCCCTTTTTACGGTTCTACACATACAAAACTATTGAAACTTTTTCCAACTAAAAAAACATGTTTTAAATATAAACAATTAAACAATATAAATTGTATGTCCGTAGATGGGAGGGGCGAATACATTCTTTTCAATTTATTAAAAGTTTAAGCATTTAAATGTCAACTTCGCATTTATAGAATTAATAATATAAATTATTGTAATTCTATGTGGTCTATACCATAAATTTTCTAGTCTCTCTCATAGTAAACATAGTTGTTGGGCTACACTTCCAAAAGTGGTGTATGAGATATTACTGATGTTACTTATACACATTTAGAGGCTTGGCATGTTACTTATACACATTTAGAGGCTTGGCAGTGGGTGCGGGGAGGCACGGTGAGGGGTGGCTCCCGTGCAGGAACACCGCCGCCGGTGCTCTCCCACAGCACGGGGAGGTACTTTTGTGGTGAGCTTTACCGCTTGAAAATGGAAGAAAATGTAGACATTAGGGACTTTAATATTTGAACGTTGGGCATTAAAATGGGAGTAACGAATCTTTCATTTTGGTTTGCCTATATATTGTTGTTTTTGGATTGAAATGAGAAAAAAAAAAAAAAAAAACGCCTACAAATGGGTGGCTCCCATGTGGGAACACCGCCGCCGGTGCTCTCCCACCGCACGGGGAGGTACTTTTGTGGTGAGCTTTACCGCTTGAAAATGAAAGAAAATGTAGACATTAGGGACTTTAATATTTGAACGTTGGGCATTAAAATGGGAGTAACGGATCTTTAATTTTGGTTTGCCTATATATTGTTGTTTTTGGATTGAAATGAGACAAAAAAAAAAAAAAAAAAAAAAAAAAAAAAACGCCTACAAATGGAGTCAAGAAAAAATATAGATCCTAGAAAAAATGTTCGTGGATCGAGAGGTGGATCGAGAGGCGCAAGTCGTCCTCGAGTTCAATTACAAACCGGTCACGAATTTTCTTCACAACCCGGTTACCGCCCACAAATGTAACCGCAATCTCCACCATTTTTCTACACCTAACAACCCCTCCCACAACTTCCTACAAACTTCGAGCCGTTTGATTATCAATATACCCAACAATCCCCACCACAAATGCGTAGTAACTTTGACCCGTATGAGCCACGCTATAACCAACAAAAAAGGCGTGAGCGGGTTAGTGAACCGTTACCCATTCATGATGATAACGAAGATGACGAATATTTCGACAATGTTGATGTGGTACCAGAGACACAGCCGATTGATGAAGAAGACGAACAAGTCGATGAGGTCGAAGAGGTACCGCGACCTAAAAGTGGAAAAAAATCAAGTAAGATTTGGACGCCCAATTAGGAAGAGGCGTTAGCTAAGTCTTGGATTAAAATTTCGGTGAACAAAGTTGTTGGCGACCGTCAAACAAAGCTAGGATTTTGGAAGCGAGTTCTAATTCATTTTCAAATCTTTGTCCCGAGAACTGAACGCACTCATCATCAATTGAACTCGAAATGGACTCCTATGCATCAAATGATCGCTGCGTTCAACAGTTACTACATACAAGCGGTATATTTTTTTTATATTTATATACTTGTTTCATATATACTTTTTTTTTGGTTTCATATATACGTTTTTTTTTTTTTTTTTTTTTTTTTTTTAACGTTTGAAAGAAAGTGGATGCAACGATCGTAAAGTTTATGAGAGAGCCCAACTCGATTTTGAAAAACAATATAACAAAGCTTTCGCGCATACCAAAGCGTGACACATTCTCAAAGATCAACGAAAGTGGCAAGAACAACCGTTGGTTAATCAGGCTGCGGAATCCACGGGATCGAGCAAGAAAAGAAAGTCGTCGGAGTCAAGTAGCGCTCATACGCCAACAAACGAGACGCTAATAACCGTGGAAGATTTCGAGTGGCCATGTAGTTTGTAGGAGTTTAGTTTTATGGTTTTAATAATATAAATATGTAACGTTTTTTAAGTTTTAATGGAATTTTAGTATTTAATAATATTATGTAATGTTTATTTAATTTTAATGAATTTTAGTTTTTAATAAATTTTAATAGAATTTAAAAAAGAAAAAAGAAAAAAGAAAAAAAAAAGTGAGTGAAGGGTGAGGGGTGTGATGCCAACAAAAAGTGAGTGAGTGAAGGAAAAAGTAGGAGGGTGATGTGGCATAAGGGGATTGGTTGTTTGTGAGTGAAATGATTTGAGGTGAGAGGAGTGTTGTCAACCCCTTTACAAGCTAATGGAGTCTCGTTTAAGTGGGAAGCCTGATAACAGTACATGCATTAACATTTCACGGAAAATTACAAAGTACCTCGACTTTTAACATAAAGAAAACTGATATCTCGATTAAAAATTCGAGCTAACATGAATACCTTTTAATGCCATTAGCAAAGGGAAGTTAACAATACTTGCAAGAAAGTGGCACTCTGTTGACCAGTGAGGTTTCGTTCAACACTTGTGGGTCGCAAAAGTGACATCATATTCAACATGAATTTTGAGCAAACGGGAGTTATGTGTTAGTAGCACATTCATTGTACACGATTTGCACTTATAACTTTTGATTTGGTCTTATCACTTTTGATACATTTCTATTGTAATTGATATGCATTCCTTAAATAATTTGTATAGATGGCATATATATCACACTCATTATAATCAGTTCAGAGACAATTCAATATACACAATTCAGTTGTTTACATTGTATCAAGCCATAAGATCCGCAAGACCTAAAATCTCCGTTGCCGACTCTGGCCGCCGGCTACACGCCAGAGGTTCGGAGAGCTCCCTTTAAGCTGTAACCAAAATAACCACAACTTCTTCTAAATATGTGATCTTTATGTTTCTTCTAGGGAAAAGCACGCTCCATTTGTTCGGAAAGTTCTTTGGAGGTTGAAGTTTTAGAACCAACTTTCATTATTTTTTTTTATTTTAAGGATATTTTGATTTATCCGGTTTACTGTTTGTTAATTAGTTGATTGTTCGTACGGCTTGTTATCAGTTGACAGTTGACCGTTGGTACCAGTCTCTAACGTCGACCGTTGGTATGATTTTGTTACCAGTCGACTTAGCCGACCGTTGGTACCAGTCGACTAAAGTCGACTGTTGGTATGGTTTTGTTACGAGTCGACTAAAGTTATGTTTTTATTATGTTATTTTTATTTTTTTAGTTTACTATTCCAGTCTGATCTTTCACGATTTCGCCGCTCGGACTACGGGAAAGTGTTAGTAGCAAATTTATTGTACACGATTTGCCCTTATAACCTTTGATTTGGTCTTATCACTTTTGATACACTAGTTATAATACCCGCGCACGCGCGGGTTTTTAAATTTTTTTTAAATCATATATTTTTATTTATTAAAAAATAAATAATTTAATCTTTGTTTTGTTTGATTTATGATGTTTAATTATAGTTTTTTATTATTAAAGATAATTATTTAAAAATTTTAATCCTATTATTAATTGCATCTTATCTATATTTTTTGTATTTATCTTTTACTTGTGTTATAGATAAATATAAAATGTTACTTAATAAGAAAATAATTTAAAAAAAAATAAAATTATTGCTAAATAAGGTATGAATGCATTTTTTTGAAATGGCAAATTCCCAATAGAGGTTTTGTTTTATTATATAAAAGATTTATATTGTAATTGATACTAGTTATAATACCCGCGCACGCGCGGGTTTTTTAAAATTTTTTGAATCATATATTTTTAATTATTAAAAAACAAATAATTTAATATTTGTTTTGTTTGATTTATGATATTTAATTATAGTTTTTATTATTAAAAATAATTATTTAAAAAGTTTAATCTTATTATTAATTGTATCTTATCTATATTTTTTGTATTTATCTTCTACTTGTGTTAATTGTATCTTATCTATAATTTTTGTATTTATTTTCTACTTGTATTATAGATAAATATAAAATGTTACCTAATAAGAAAATAATCTTTTTTTAAATACAATTATTACTAAATAAGGTATGAATTGATTTTTTTGAAATGGAAAATTCTCAATAGGGGTTTTGTTTTATTATATAAAAGATGCATACCTTAAGTAGTTTGTATAGATGGCATATATATCACACTCATTGTAATCGTTTTTGTAAGCGGTATGTGAGTGACCCATCAACCTAGAAGTTGTGGGTTCAAGTCTCATTTGAGACATGTGAGATATAATTTGTGAGATAGGTGTAGGTTGTAAAAAATTGCCGTTCTAAAAAAAAAAAAAAAATAGAAAAAAAAAAGAATCAATATACACAATTCAGTTGTTTATATTATGGTCACTCGTTAAAAGATTAATGAGCTTCATCATTGTGTCACTGGCAACAACAAAAGATTAACTAGAGAGCAAGAGAGGGTCCGTGACTCTCTAAACCGTAAATACTAAATTTTTAATCTTGTTCTATGGTATGAACTTCTCGATAATATTCTTATGAGTTTGGTTCAACATCATTGTATGTATTAATGGTTTATGCTAACTTTTATCAGTTAGCTGATGTGAATTGTCTCGATCCTTATAACTTTAATTCGACTCTAGGCGACTAGGCAGTTATATACTATGGATAATCAAGTAGGCTTGCTTGTAATCTTGTATCAATTGTGTTTCTAATATCCGTTTATTTAGCTTTTAGCATCTCACAAGATGGTTTGACTCGATCAGACAAACATAATTATTAGTGAGTAATGGTTACAACAAATTATACATGTTATCAAATTATCAGCCTCAAGTTTTGTTGGACAAAACCTCCGACAAACCCGAAGTTTAGTGCAAATTGATGAAAGATTTCACAAGAAAAGTCGACACATATATCAAGATCACAAGATTATCGACAAAAGAAAGAACATAATGCACGTAATATATACCATCGAACCCTCTTTATTAACAACCTTACATCGAGAGACAAGAAAAATATATTAACTAGCATCCCCATCACCTCTATTTATAAAGACGAGGGGGTCCAATCCCTATGGAATTTGGATTACATAGTATCATTGTTTGCTTTGCACACCAAGTAATCCTAGTTTAAGTCTAACTTTAACTCTATTTAATTAAGTATAATTAAATCTATATACATAGACTAATTGCACTTTAGCCCATTAAGAATTGCTATATCATAAAAATTTCCACCTTAATAGTGATTCTTAGTTCATACCGATACTCAACATCTTTATCCAATGTGAACCTCGACCCAGGGACTACCTTGTTAATCAACCATTGTACATTAGTAAATATCTAAGTTAGTTTCCTTAGACTTTATAAGGATTCAAACAGTTCAAAAACTTTATATTTATATCGTGACAAGAAAACATAACCATGTTAACTAAAGTATTAGTGAACGGCCACTCATGGCTTCAAGCCTTCAATAGTATTTTCAAGTTAATTACTAAACTTCATGTTGTAAGGCTTTGAACATTACTAAGATTTTATGTTTATATTTTGACAAGAAAACATAACCATGATAACTAAAGCATTAGTTAATGCGATGAAGCATCGTTTATTATTTCTTGACATTGATTCTTAATAGGGCACTTGATAGCTCCTAACTTATAATTTGTTAGCCATCAAATTTCCATGATAATTACTCATTTTTGCATTGTTTTTATTGAATATCGTACTTAATTACTCTAAATTTGTGTTTTAGTAATTGTCTGGAGCAAAAGGAGAATTCTCGCAAAAACACCGGAAATCGAGCTAAATTGCCAAAGTATGAGGGAGAGCACTTTTCAGCTAGTTGCATAAGGCATATGACATACTAAGTCATACGATGTGTGCCGTCTCGTCAAGAATAATGTCCAAGTTGAAGATTGATACGCGGTATGCCATCCTAATGCATACGGCGTGTGAGCTTTCGTCAAGTATTTATTTTCCCAAGTTTTGAAGACCATACGCCGGATCCACTATCCACTGATACATCGTATGGAGTGATTCTAGAATATTCGAATATGTTATACTGTATTAAGAAGCATACGGTACATACGCCGTATACATGGACGGGCCCAAGTCCTAAAAACCCTATAAATACATACCATATAATACATGTGTATGCATATTACTTGTGCCTTAATATAATACATGTGTATGCGTATTGGAATTGCTCTTAATATATAATACATGTGTATGCATATTACTTGTGCCTTAAGGACAATAACTGCAAGAAGCCTATAAAACCTCTTACAAAATAAAACTGCAAACATATAGAATCTTTTTTCAAGAACATGGATACCCAAAAAGAATATATCATTCAAGAATTCAAAAAGCAATTAGAAGATGAAAGTGTCTGTCCTTCAGGGAAAGTTGGTGCTCCATTATTTGGTTGGCCATGGCAGAATTTGGGCAGTTATAAGGTATGTTTTTTATTGATCATTATTCGTTTTACATATTTAAGATTGTGTTTGAAAAACGTTTTTTGCGTTTTCAAATAGCATACAGTTTTGAGTGTTTAGACACATGATTAATCTTTTGGGAATGGTATTCTTAAAACTAATTATCTGATAACCCCAAGACGCTAAATCGATATCAAGAGCAATCCCAAACATCTCATAAATGTTTTTCCTTCAAAGATGTACGTTTCTTGTGGTTGATTTTATATATCTTTCTTAAACTAACTCAACTTTTTGCTATGATCAGTACATTTTGCTTGGGCCACTACTTGTGGAGTTAATATACTCAGGAGTTTATGAAAAGAGGCAAAGTGAGTATAGTTGGTGTTTGCATCTTCTGATCTTGTCTTCACTAAGAGGATCTGTGCACCAGCTATGGAGTTCATTGAACAACTCATTTTATATTAAGCGAAATAATCGATTATCTCAAAAAGGCATCGACTTCGATCAGATCGACAAAGAATGGCATTGGTAAAATTATCCTTTCCCCCCCCCTTTTTTTTAAGCATCTCAAGTACTGTTTGGATGTTTATGTTCAAAGTGATCGATCATGCATGCCTTGGGATATATAATACACAAATATACTTGGCTTAAATATAATGCATATAAATATAGCATACTTCAGATCGGAATGTAGAGTAAACTGCTCATAAACCCGTTTTACCATATCATATTGTGAGGAACACTAGTCATCAGTTGGTAGAGTAGAATTTGTTTACAGAGAGTAAATTATTTAGATATTCTAAAAGCAAAAAGATTACAGAAAAATATACTGTGAATGTTGGCCTAATGATTTTTACAATTTTACATGCATTTAATTTTATATCTACCACCCACTTTTGAAATTCCTAAACTTGATGCTAAACATCACATCATGGAGAACCATAATATAGACACAATTCTTCTCATTAACCATAATTAAATCCATCTAATATATTTTATTAGATACCACTGGCACTAGATGTTATATATTACCCCCTTCTTTGATCTAATAATGATATATCATCAATCACTTTTGGGTTTTTGATGAAATTTTACACCTTTTTTTTTTTTTTTTTTTTTTTTTTTTTTTTTTTTTTTTGTCAGGGATAATTTCATCATACTTCAGGGACTTGTGGCTTCAATAATATGTTTGATCAATCCTTCAGTGACCAAGTTTCCTATTTGGAAAACAAGTGGAATTATTTCTTGTCTAGTTTTCCATGTTGGGTTTTCAGAGCCTATGTATTACTGGCTTCATAGATTATTGCATTCATCATATTTCTTCCAACAATATCATTGGCTACATCATAGTTCAAAAGGAATTCATCCATATACAGGTAAAAAAAAATCATTAAAATTTACCTCACCTAACACAATCATTTGTAACACATATATTATAGATTTATAGTACTAGTTGTTAACTAACTACTTCTTTCCCTTTTTACCATTTTTTTGTGCAGCTGGGCATGCAACCTTTTTCGAGCATTTATTGCTTTGTATGATCATAGGAGTTCCAGTTATTGGAACTACGTTGATTGGGCATGGTTCTATCATCGTGTTCTATGGCTACGTTCTATTGTTCGATTTCCTTAGATGTATGGGGCATAGTAACGTTGAAGTTGTTCCTCATCAAATCTTCGATACGTTACCAATGCTCAAATATTTAGTGTATACACCAACGTAAGTTTCATATTTTAGTAATCCAAAGATATGTTATGTAACAAAAATATGTGTTAATGTGTATGTTTTATTGTTTATACAGGTACCATTTTATACACCACAGAGATATGAAGGCCAATTTCTGTCTTTTTATGCCTCTTTTTGATGTTTTTGGGAAGACCATGAATGAGCTTTCCTGGGATCTTCACAGAGAAATAAGCTCAAGGGAAGGTATAAATATTATCAATTTCAATTCAATAATTAGAGGTCTATATGATTGTTATTAGCTACTATGTAATAAAAGTCAAAATTAAATTAGTTAAGTTAAAGTTTTGAAAAATTTGGTAGAGAAAATAAATGAAAATACGCATGGCCTTGAGATTATTTATTTATTTAATTTCTTTTCAACTTTTTTTTTTTTTTTTTTTTTTTTTTTTTTTTTTTTTTTTTTTTTTTTTTTTCAGACTTAACAGTAAATATACAATTAAACCTTAAACTTTTAAAAAGAGACTAATTTTAAATATAATTTTAAAGATTTAAATGTAAAATCCTCAAGTTTCATAATTTTTAAAAATTTATATATTTGCAAAAACCCCATTTAGGTTAGACTTTTTTTTTTTTTTTTTTTTTTTTTTTTTTTTTTTTGTTTTTAATAAACAACTAATAATAATAATAATAATAATAATAATAATAATAATAATAATAATAATAATAATAATAATAATAATAATAATTATTATTATTATTATTAAATTGATCTTAATATTTAAAAACACTATTAACATACGCCTACATGTTATTTAGTATATGCACGAGATTAAATATAACATATATAAACATTTGCATTCAGTAAATTTGAATTATGTTAAAATAGCAAATTAAACTACTCAAACAATAAGATTATTAAACAAAATTAATAATATTTTCAGACCCAAGCGAATATAGTTGAAGTATTATTATTAGTTATAGTCATTTTCTGGACCTAATCCGAGTTTAATAACCTGTGCGTACACTGGTTAAAACTAGAATACGGATAACGGTAAATAATTAATTGTAATACCAAAAATCTGTATATGCACGAGATTATATGTATCAAAATGAAAGCATGACTTTTAAGTACATACCAAATAAATTTATTTAAAAATATAATAGATGTACTTATAGTCTGAACCTCCTCATGTGTTTAATATAACAATTACAAAATATCAAATGATACCAAATTCTTATACGCTCGTATATTAAACAAAAATTTTAAAATAAATTTGGTTCATGTGGAAACGCCGTGCGCGCTACTATACCCGCATATTAAACTAAAAGTATAAAGTAAATTTGATTCATGTGTAAACCTCGTGCGTGCATGAAACTTATAAGTGGTATGATATATACTTCAAAACTTTTATATTATAGCCGTGCGAATATATTTTTTGGGACAAACGAGCGTGGATAACTAGATAAGTAAATTGTGTTAAAGACACTATGGGAAAAAAAGTAACCAAGCTGCTAGGAATGACAATGGGCGAGACGACCATCCCTATCTCTGAACTCTATTAAGAAAACTTGTGCCCTTCCTTGGATCCCCGGATCTTATCAAGGAGCCCCCAAACCCGACCATTAATAATTGGGAATCTTATCAAGATTTCTTCTTTGTGTTTAATGCTTCACCAAACCCGTACTAGTACCCGTTTATTTCACCATTAGCTACACAATTTCATGCAATAACTTGAGAAATCTAGAACCCAATAATCATAATTTAGCTCTAGCTTGAACAAGTATTTAACAATAGTATTAAAAATAAATAATGACAAGTTACACCTATTACAAATTAGAAGTTCTCTTAAAAGTGAGATACAAAATGAGCTCTTATGATTAAAATTTAAATCTCCAAAAATAAAAAGTTGAAAAAAGTATACAATCATGTTATTATTATAGCTTATATACATTAATCTAACAAGTATTATTGTTCATAAGGTGTTTCACAATTACCCCCTAAACAAGGGGAAGATTATTATTATTATTATTATTATTATTATTATTATTATTATTATTATTATTATTATTATTATTATTATTATTATTATAAACTTTAAAATTTAACCCTCACTTATCGTACATTAGCTCTTACATAAAAATTATGAAATATTTAATTTTTAAAAATTGTATCATTAAAATAACCTTTGACATACGATTAAAATAAGACAAATATTACGATACTTTAATAACTTTAGAATTATATAAACGCATAAGAATAAAATAATTGGTTGGATAGTTTGATAAGTATTTCAATTTACGTTTTTGTTTTTAAACTTTAATAACTTTACAATTATATAAACGCATAAGAACAACAACAACAACAACAACAACAACAACAACAACAACAATAATAATAAAAAAGAAATAACAATTTAGCTAGAGGAGTGGGGACCGAGATATTATCTCGGCTTCCCACTAATTTCTTGTAAATATTATGTTTTTCTAATAAAGTGATGTTTATATAAAAAAACAATAATAATAATAATAATAATAATAATAATAATAATAATAATAATAATAATAATAATAATAATAATAATAATAATAATAATAATAATAAACGTATAACAACAATAATCTAAGGGTTATTAATTAACTTAATAAATTTACTTAAAAATATGTAAACTAAAAATTTACAATTAAGTCCATTATAAAAAATAAGAATTTTACACTTATGAAACTAAACATAAGATTAACAACTAAACTTTCAAAAATAACTCCTTTTTCAAATTATTTTTTTTAACTACAAGAAGGATATACATGTAATTTATTATTATTATTATTATTATTATTATTATTATTATTATTGTTATTATTTTTATTTATTTATTTATTTATTTTTTATAAAAGATCACTTTATTAGAAAAACATAGGGTTTACAAGAAATTAGTGGGGAGCCGAGATATTATTATTATTATTATTATTATTATTATTATTATTATTATTATTATTATTATTGGCACATGTGTTTTATGGTTTTTTTTAGCTGGACGAATTTTATCAAATATTGATAAAATTTAAATTCAATTTTGACTTGTAATGGATAATAGGAAGATACAAATTTGAAATCGAGCTCTCGTATCAAACATGCTTTTTTCAATTAACACCTGAAATGGTCGTTTTCTTTTACAATATCAAAGATTAATGAAAAAAGTTGCAAATATAATCTTAATCTAATCATAAGCATCTTTGTGAATATGTTAGTGTTCCCTAGGCAATGCTGGTGTTGACTTGTGTTAATTTTTCCATACCTTGGGCTTAATTCTTACTCAATTTTTGGCTTCGTCTTTCTATGCTTCTTCTTTTTGTTGCTTGGGGTTACAATGTATATAGACATAATAATATATATTGAGCTCAAGATTAAGCATGATCAAATTCAGCTACCTAATACATGTTGCTTTTGTATTTGTAGACAACAAAACTAAATCACCAGTGTTTGTGTTTCTTGCACATGGGGTTGATATCATCTCATCAATGCACTCTCCGTTTATGTTTAGATCACTAAACTCATGGCCATATACCACATCACCTATCTTGTTTCCACTGTGGCCCTTTGCTCTAGTGGCAGTGATGATTATTTGGGCTATATCAAAGCCCTTCTGCCTGTCTTTCTTTAATCTTAGAGGGCATTTGCTTCAAAGCTGGGTAGTTCCAAGATGGGGTTTCATGGTACCTACTTACCTTATGTTCACTTTCTATGATACTCCATAATCCATATGATTTGATTTTTCAACTTTACTAGTAATCACCACACTTTTGTTGCAGTATTTTCTACCTTTCGCAAAAGAAGACATTAACAATCAAATTAAAGAAGCTATATTAATGGCGGATAGGGTTGGTGTAAAGGTCCTTAGTCTCGCTGCGTTGAATAAGGTATGCAAATTGTTCTTTGTTAATTCATAATTACAATTATATAAGCGATAACAGTCATTAAAAGGCTCTAGTCTTAAACCTTCATGGTGGAAATCGTTGTTGTTTAACAGAATGAATCTTTGAATGGAGGTGGGAAACTTTTTGTCCAGAATCTTCCGGATCTTAAGGTTCGTGTAGTCCATGGAAATACTTTGACTGCCGCCGTTATCATTAACGAGATTCCTCGAGATGTTAAAGAGGTATTCATGACTGGAGCTACTTCTAAGCTTGGAAGAGCCATTGCCCTTTACTTAGCTCGCCGCAAAGTTAGAGTCTTGGTATGTTTTCTTATCAAATTCGAATGTTTCATTATGTTTTCAAACAATTTAGTCATTCATAAGGTGAATTGGATTATGTTTTATCCCTCGAACAGGCCACGAAAGCCAAATAAATTTATAAGACAACTCGAAATGTCTCAAATAGGTTAAGCATGTCAAAAGTCACCCACATTACGTTCTCTAATCCATAGAACCCCCTATTTATTTTTGCAGAAAAAATAATTAATAAAGCAATATCATTTTAATCATTTTTAAACACCAGATATTTATTAAATGTTAAATATAAAATTTTCTTGCAGATGCTAACGGATTCCACAGAAAGATTTAGTAGAATTCAAAATGAAGCCTCATTGGAGAATCAGAATTTATTGGTTCAAGTGACAAAATGTCAAGAAGCTAAACATTGCAAGGTAGGATGGTATTCAATGATCTTTGTTGGTTGTAGGGTAATGGGCAAAAAGGTAAATTTAGGGACATACTAATTCGAATTTTTTCATGAATCTAACTTAGACTTGGATTTTGGGCAAATGGACCACACCAAGAGAGCAAAGATGGGCACCACCAGGAACCCATTTCCACCAGTTTGTGGTTCCACCAGTGTTAGAGTTCCGCAGAGACTGCACATACAGTAAGCTTGCAGCCATGAAGCTTCCTGATGATGTCGAAGGCCTAGGCTCATGCGAGGTAATGTAAACTGACAAAAATACGCTTACATGATAGTAGCAGAGTTAAAAAATAATAACGGAGTGCAAAATTTACAAACCATTTTTATTTACGTATATTTTGGAAGAGGGAGGTTGGGGTAGACTTTGCCATTCGAGTTAACGTGAAAAGAAAAAACTACCCTTTAGTTTTTTGGGGGCCAAGGGCGAAAGTTCTTTAGCTTCCGATTTTATCCTAATTGGGGATGCACTTGCTAGCCACTCCCTAAATCTGTCGCTGTTTGTGCTAACAACTCTTGAATTAATTTTGAGATTCTTTTGTGTTTATAAATGATTCCAAGCTTTGAATTATTTGAGCAGTACACCATGGAAAGAGGGGTCGTTCACGCTTGTCATGCGGGTGGAATTGTTCATTTTCTTGAAGGTTGGACACACCACGAAGTTGGTGCGATTGATGTGGACCAAATTGATCCGGTCTGGGAAGCTGCTCTGAGACATGGTTTTAAACCGGTTTAAGGATCAAAATTGAACTCACTGAGGCCGCCTTTAGCTTGAAGATAGAAGTATGTGCTAGCTCCCTACCAACCTAAACATGAGTTGTTTATAAAATGTACCTCGCTTTGATTATCACCTTGATGTAATCAAGCTATTAGACAAAAAACAACTACTATCTTTGACTTCTAGTTCTCAGTTAACTTAGTATGTTTGTATCACCACTACCACTGTAGTTTATGTTGGAATAAATTTGAGTGTTCATTAAAAAAATATATAAAATAATATTGTGTGTTGCATTTTTCGTGCATGAGCGGTTGGGTTGATAGAAAACAGAAGTTGGTCTATAAGTGGAATTTATATACTATAGTTTCTCGACTGGACATGCTCCAAATACATCAAGTATTTGTGTTCCTTTCATTTGAATTCATATGTGGTCCTGTAATGAGTCATTAAGTGTTTAAAGTGCACACCAACCAGTTTTTTTAGTAAGGCAACAATTTATATAAAAAGCAAACTTGAATATACAAAGCAGCAAGAGCAATGCAGCCAACAAAAACAAAACTCCTCCTACCCTATACTAACAAACTACAAGCAGTAGAAACATAAGTATAAAGTAGGAGCAGCTAAGATCACAACAACTGAACGCTAAAAAAAAAAAATCTACAAATCATATATACCAACCGTGGATCCCTAGAACTTGCAAGCCCGAGCCGGGTCCGACACCCATTCTAACCATGATGAAATGGCACCTTTGACTTTGTTATCGATCCAAAAGAAAGACATGACTTGAACTTCATCACATATAGTTGACACATTTGTAAGTTTATTCCCAAAAACTCTTTTGTTTCGAGCCCGCCATATATTGTATAACGTCGACCACACCACCGCTTTCCATACCGTTTTTTGTTTTTCTTGTTAAACTGTACTAAGCCTTTATAATTTATAACCTCGTCAACCGAACCAAAATTGACATTACTCATCTTCCACCAATCAAGAACTTTTCTCCACCCTTCTGAGACCTGTCCACATCTCAAGAAACAGTGATCTATCGTTTCTACCTCCTTGTCGCAATGAGAACAAAGCATCGAATCAATATCCAACCCAATGTGATCAAGCTAAAAACGAACTGGGATTCTACCTTGATTTAGACGCCAAATAAAAATAGAAACTTTTCTTGGAATGATTTTGCACCATCTTGTTTATTGGCATGTATTAGACCTTTGTAGAATTTTCTCATCTATTGCTTCTCTTAATCTCTTTACTGTGAAGAACCCATTTTCCTCAAGATTCCAACTCCATGTATCGGGTTGCCCCACACTAGGAGCAAATGAATGAATCAAAGCAGTCATTTCCACAAGTTCCCCCGCTACCCTCCCCCTTATACCTCTTTCCCATTCCCACGACCACTCCCATACACCTTCCCTCCATACTCTACTCTCCGCCACTGATACCTCTTGCCTACTCTCTAATCTAAACAGTCTAGGGAACTTTTCCTTAAGTGTAAAATCCCCAACCCATCTATGCAACCAAAAGAGAATACTATCACCCCCACCTAACTTTCTTTCGAACGAGGAAGTAAATCGAACGCCTACACTTTCTATATCTCTACCAATTTTTATGATAGGATGCCACTTCCCACATACTCCAATTCCACCATCTTCCTCGAGGCCACCACTTTCACCATAAATACTTTTGATAATTTTTACCCAAAGTCTATTTGCCTCAACCCGAAACCTCCACCACCACTTTCCTAATAAACCCCAATTTGACGCTTTTAAACTGCCAATATTTAAACCACCTGAAACTTTTTTTTATTAAGAGCACGATCCCATTTTACCCATGCTACTTTCCGGTTTTCATCCCTACCACCCAAAAAAAACTTTTGTCTAATACTTTCTAACTTTTTAAGAACCGCCATGGGCACACGAAACATTGAGAAATAATAAAGAGGTAGGATTCCAAGAACTAATTTGGCTAAAGTTAGTTTTCCACCACAGGAAATTGACCTTGCTTTCCAATCAGACAATTTATGTTTAAACTTCTCGACAATTCCATTCCAGCTATCGATCTTTTTCATATTTAAACCGATAGGAATGCCAAGATACATGAACGACATCCTCCCCGACAAGCATCCCATTCGATTTGCCATCCAATCCACCTCCTGATTGCTAACACCAATACCATACAACTTTGACTTATTATTGTTTATTTTCAAATCTGATGCTTGTTGTACACACTCCAAGATTCTCATCATATTTTTTGCGTTTACACTATTCCATTCACCATACATAAGTGTGTCATCCGCGTATTGAAGGTGAGAAAGCGTCATCCCTTCCCCGCCAACTTGCACCCCTTTGTAGATACCCTTTGACACCGCTTCTTTTAAGGTAACATTAAGACCTTCTGCAGCGATAAGATACAAAAATGGAGATAATGGACCCCCTTGACGAATCCCTCTTTCCATACTGAACTCATCTGTTGGAGACCCATTTACTAGAACTAATATCCTCGCTGATTTAAAACAAGCCTCAATCCAATTACACCATCGATCCCCGAAACCCATTTGAATCATTGAGTTTCGAATAAAAGACCAATTTATACTATCATACGCCTTCTCGAAGTCAATTTTCAACAAGAACGCTTTTTTTTTTCTTCTTTTTCAGAAATTCGACCACTTCATTACCAATCAAGAAACCGTCAAGAATGAACCTGACCTTAATGAAAGCACTTTGTTCTTCACCAATCAGCTTCCCAATCACTTTTTTTACTCTTTCGGCTAAAAATTTTGCTACTATTTTATAATAACACCCAATTAAACTTATGGGTCTGTAATCACTTAACCCGATTGGATCTTGACATTTTGGAATCAAAGTGACAAAAGAAGAATTGCAACCTTTTGATATTAAACCCGTCCTCCAAAACCACTTCAGAGCTACTAGCAGATCGTGAACACCTCCATAGAAAATTGAAGTAAAAGTAGGTTTGTACATATCTCTTGAACCTTGATCATAGGCTTTGAAATACATCTTTAGACGACATTGACAGTAGTTTTAAAATATAGTGTTTGGTGTTGTTGAACTTGTATGTTAGAAACAATGTCTTAAACAAACGAACGAACAAACATTAGAAATATCTTAACTGCATCCTCCAATTTCAACCTTAAAAGGCAAACAAAAATCAGAAACACAGCACATATAGAAAATACCTCAAATTGCAACCTCAAGTTACGTATCTATCAGCTAATGATCTGTAAACCACTTCTAATTTCAGCTCTTTTAAACAAAGATCAAGTCACAAATACCAAAAAGAAAAAAACAACATAGACTTTTTTTGACAGCAACTCAATACGATGCATTTGGACAACACTGAAAATGAGCCTCTTTCAATTCACATTCATTGGTTGATTAATGACATCTTAAATACTACTAAGAAATGATTTTGGGTAAATGTCATGTAGATAACAACCTATCTACATTCAAGACTTACATTACTTAAACATATGTTAGATAAGAATTCTTAAAACATATGTCTACATTCGAGCCTCAACATCCCTTTCTTTTCCTATTTCCAAAGCCAACCATTAACCTGATTAGGAGTAAAAAAGACGTCGTTAAGTAGCCAGTCAAGAGTTTGGAAACCATTGTTAAAAAAAGGATATCGTACAGATGCAAAAGATGGAAAGTACCTCATAAATGATATCTCTAAGTTTCTTAAGGAATCTGTAACACCATAGGCACCTGTAAACTTGATCAAATAAACCCTCGTCTAATTTAACTAAAACCATGTGAAAAAAAACTCAAGTATTCAACATGACCAAAATTTTCTCACAACTTTCCTTGAGTTAGCATCTAGTTGATTCTCAGATAACTATCTTGAAATACCAGATACATTCAATTAATATCCTTGAAACTGAAGTGTTATACCTTTTGTTGATTTTTTTTCATCTCTCTTCACCTCGATATCTACAACTCTAGGTACATTGCTAAATTTCTGCTTAGTCTTCGTAACTCTTATCGCATTCCCAATTCCATCTGCAAAATAAGAAAGCAGTTTTACCAAAAGAACTTATTACCATCTCCACAATAAGCTCCTGCGATTCACCCAAACACCCTGTAAGTTAACCCTTGTGGCTTCCCCCATTTTCAAAGTCATATCTGATTAGTAATGAAATGGCATATCTGATTTACTTGCCCTCATTTTTCTTGCTATATAAAATGAGCAAATTATCTCTTGTGGCTTACCGTTTTCAATGTCACCAAATCTCCCACCAATATATCAGCCTTTGTAAGAACCTGTCAAAGTGACATATTAAAACCGTTTAATACGCATCATCGATCTAATTCAAATAACGCAATGGCTTAAGAACTTAAATCAAATGAGAGTGTTTTGGGATTGCTTACCCAAACTACTTATCCTACATCATATAATCAGTGAGCTAAGTATGATTGTGAAACTTTGAAAAAATATTAACTATAGGTCCTTAAGTAGAAGGTTGGATGCGACTAAAATAAAGTTTCGACGAATATTCACGTGAACAGTGAGTGAATCCATAAATGTTCGTTAAGGTGGTAGCTAACTAACCTTAGCTCAAGATGGGGCGCTCCTTTTTGGTTGAAAAGCCTTCTGGTTTCTATAAACACGAATCCGAAAGGAGGGTCATCAATTGTCAACAAATGAAATATAAAAAAAATTGATGTCAATGACACTGAATAATAATCTAAACAGAAACTTTAGACACCATAAGAGGTAGAATTTCAGTTTGAGTATCAAAAGGAACGTACAAACAATACTAAAATTGACGTGTGAAAGATCCGTTTGAACATTCAAAAAGATCTACTTTTATAGCTTCACACACGAGGATCTTTATCCAAAAGTCTGTTCCGACATTAGATATGCAGCATCTGTGATGTCTCAATTCTTTCTTTTGATGACTTTTGCCACAGCAAGACCAACTTTTTTTTACTCATTGCAAATATATGGAATCCTAAATCTAATATTTTACCTATGAAAACATTAGCTTAGATATATCATGCAACTACAACAGATAGTATTAGACATAAATACATGATCGAGTTGGTTGCATTCAGCTGATTAAAAGTAACAAATTAAAACATTAGCTGATTAAAACCTACTTGAGTTGTCATTTTTAAACGAAAGCACCCAAACACAATTAGCAAACCAACTTGAGTTGTCATTTTTGTTGCTCTTTTTGGTCCATGTTTTGGCTAATTCCAAAACTGCATCCACCATTAACAAACTAAAAACAATGGGAAAAAATCACATAACATCCTTAATAAGAACACATTTATATTGGATCAAAATAAAATCACTTACCTGATTGAATTAAGAGTGATAGATTAGAAAAGGGCATTCACACAATCTTCGTATCACAATCTTCATGTCGTTAATCTATAAACACGGTATAAACTATTAGATTATTGAAAGTAAAAAACTAAAAACCTTTAATAACAATTCACTTACGAAATAATCATTCTAAATCATAACCTGATTGTTGATACATATAGGACCATAAAAAAACAAATCACAATTTTAGTCATTAAAGTTGGTGGAATGTTTCATTTTAGTCATTTTGTATGTCATGAAAGAGGTTTGTGCAATTCTTAGTTGTTCATACCTCAAGAAATTCGGCTCCTGGTTTCAGATCATACTATTTCGATTGATGAAATTTACCAATTAGCAAAAGACCTGTATAAAACAAATATATATACATAAGTCATGCCACTACTTAATTACACAGGTTTGTACATATTAGTGCATGAAAGAAACATTTCAAGTCGCTCATAAACTTTCATTAAATTAAATAATGTAAGAAACTAAAAATGGGAATAGTGTGTGTGGGTCAACCCGGCCCCGACCATACTTAAAAGACACCTTTCGAACCAAATGGAAAATATTAACTACCTTCGAGTTAGTCGTATCTCTTTCCGCAACCGAGTGGAAATTCCCATATCTCTCCTCTAATTGTTGCATGTATCCCCTGATTTATCAACAAAAGTTTGTGAAAAAAAATGCATCAAATGTTTTAGAAAAGGACCTACATTCAAACATCATACACAGTAGAAATCAAAGAACAAATAATCAAGAATTTTTAATGTTAAAACTCGGTCTTTAATATATTTGACCAAGGGTTCAGTTATTTTGTACCATGGTCATTTGCACACTTTCTAACATAAGCTCGCCTTATGTACCATATTAGGCCAAAAAATGCAAGTGCTGCTAAAAGAAGGCCAACTGCTACACCAACACACTCCTATGATAATGAACCATGTTTTTTTATGTCTTTTTAGCATCATTGAGAACATATTGCAACTAACTTATGTCCTAAATCACCAAATCAAAATTCAATTATTCCCTTGACTTATGTAACAACATTATAGCGCAAGAAACATATGGAGACAATGACAAAAATGAAAGAACCCTTGATACAAAAGCATACAATGGGTGAACCTGAACTTAAAATCATAAAATAGACGGGCCATCATCATTCGAAAGGAGATATTAAAAAAAAGCCTCAATTTTTAAAAACCCTAAAATTTTAAAACGATTCATTATAAAACACACATAATACAAACTAACCATTAAATCCTGTAAAACATGTTTCTGGGTAGGCATCGCAACAACCTGAAAAGGAAACACAAAATGAAGAAGAAAAAAAACACCCAAATCATATATAAATTAAATGACAGAAACAAAAATCAAGTACCTTTCTTTATAAACTGAATCAAAACACAATTATATTGATTACTAAAAAAACAACACATCAAAATAGATGTAAGTGGGATTTTAATCGGAACCCTAAAAACAACTTCAATGATCGACTTGAAGGATGTTGTTTTATGAATCTGGTGTTAGAAGAGAAATAAAAATGTTCTTGAGGGATCGTTATTTTTGTAAGATTTCAAATTGAAATTGATTGTGGGATTAATGTTCAATTGAAACTGCCTTTGAAGTGTATCAAAGAAGAATGGGTTTGATGAGTTAGCAAAAATAACATAATGGTGTTTTGAATCCGAGCATTTAATGTCACATAACGAATGAAGCTATTGCATTACCAAGTTGTACGCATTAAATCTCCAGCCAATCACAATTGAGACACATCAGCGCATTAATGATTTATTATGCTTAGAGGGCTTGTAAATTATTCTGGTTTATTAGTATAGATAGATAGATAGATAACCAACCGTTTAGCAAGTTGACTTATAGTAGTCAATTTGGGAAACATTGTCTGATACAACATGAAAAAGTCTTAAAATATAGATTCATTGTGTGATACAAGGTTCTAGTGATAATTCACAAAAATAGAAAAGATGATGAAGCTTCCACTAAACAACCTTCACCTGATGAACCTTCTAATGATGTACATACTGGAACTGGATGATCAACAAACAAAATATTGAACCTTACACTGATGATCAAACTACAATTGTGCCTAGAAAAAAAAGCATCCAAACACCAAATATTCAAGTTAGATAAGGTATAATTGAAGTAACAAAATATAATACACAAGCCAGCGATTCAACATTGAAACCTTACCAAGGATTGCTTGTTGGCAAAAAGGTATAGCATATAGGAAACATGTATCGAACATATTTTTGTTTCGTGATCTCTTTCTGGAATTGTAACCACTCATAATTTTTCAAAACATTATTTAATAATAGATTTCTATTTATTATTAGTTATCTAATTAGCTGAATATGTACGAGCTCACTTGACTAAATCACGGGAAGCAATCCCACGTACTGTGACACACATTAACATTTGCAAACAATTTATTTTTATCAGAAAATGTGGATTATTAATTTTCTGATATTACTGAAGATTATTAAAAAAAAAAAAAAAAGTTAACTCGTTTTTCCTGAAAATTGAGCCCGCACGCGTACCGACCCCTAGTTAATTATGGCAAAACTCAAATACATATTTTTATGAATCCGAAATAATATTTGTATATCACTTTTATAAAAACACACTCAAATCTGTATATTATACGTTTTACTAAAAACATCAAAATGGGACATCACGGCACACCTTTAAGCTCAAGCGGTACACGGAATACATGACGAAATTTCAAAAATATATCACTCTCTCCTATACACGTTTTTGCCAACCCATGGTATCACATGACCAACTTAAAAATTGTGTAAAGTTACTTTAAGGTTTAATACTTGGATAATAAACAGGAAAGTAGCATACATGTCTTTAACCAAATGATTCTTGGGCTTGCTTAGATCTAGCCATCCCTGTTATATACACATGATCCACACACAATTCAGAATTCATATGTTGCTCTCAAAATCTTACTAAAGCACTTCACATTTGCTAAGTTTTGGTGTTTGGAAAATTCTTGGGTAAATTCTTGGAAGCAAGCTTAGTATTTGGATTTTTGGGTTAAGAAAACTTGGTTCTTGGTTTGTCATTCCATTCGACACACACCCAACATCCCACTGTAAGGATTTCAAGTTCCCTAATCTTGTGTTTCTCTTGTTTTTACTTAAATGTTAAACATGTTAATATCTAATAATATGTAACTATCTTTATGTTTTGAAAACTATAAATGTGTTTCTTGTATATATATTTTTTTCAATCGACATACATGTACATATAATGAAGAGATTGTGTTTGAGCTTGTGTTTATACTCAAGAAACAATAATAAGCATTTACAAAATAAGCTATTACACATTCGATCTATAAATAATTTTGTAGTCTTAGTACACAATTTTTGGTCTTAAACAAACAAGGAAATCATAGATCTAAATGAAACATAAAAATTGGCTCAATGGAAAAAGTGCTTACTTTAATTAATACTAACTAATTTAGTAACTCATGGTGTTAAGTTTGGAAATTTGTTAGAATAAAATGGTTTTGGGTTGTGTTCCTTTGTGGACGTCAAAGAGCAGTGAGCCAAGAGGCTCAAACCGATCTCATTGGGTGTCAGGTTTTGCTTATTTTGATTTCACGACGCAAGTGTTTATTTCGTAATTTTCCTAGCTTAATTTGGTCTTGAAATTTGCTTATTTGAAGAGCTTAAAATGAATCGGGCCTAGACTTTTTTTTAGCGTCAATTTGCTGTTGGACCGACAGCCCAAAACCCGGCCCAAATGGGGTGTTCGGTTATGATTATTTGGTCAAACAAAAGGTCAAGGTGCTTATTCGTAACTTTCGTAGCTTATCCATTTTTTAAAAAAAAAAAGTTGATCTCTTATTAAGTAAGAGAGTATTTTATATACGAGTCAAAGGTTGTGGTGTGAGTTTCGGGAAAGTATGAACCTTAATAAAAAGAAGCTCATGCAATGAACACTAGACTTCTGCCCACTTTGAATATACGTTCATGTCGTTTAATACCAAGATAATATTACCCAAAGTTCAAGATTCTAAAGCTATGAAAATTGATGCTTGTTAAACTAAAATAATTATACTATGATTAGTCCCATCTGCTAGCATGCATGTGCTTTCACGTTGTCTAAAAATGTCTAACTCATTTATGCAAAATGTTAATAAGTAATAACCGATTTATGTTCCGGTTGCGCAATCATAAACTATTTTGAAACTCAAACTATTTTGAAACTTAATACTTTCCGGTAACTTAAAAGCTATAAGTTTTAACATATTTAGAACTTAATAGAACAAAACTAATAAAACTATATAAGTTTTTGACTTATTTTAAAGCTTATTGATTAGCTTATTTTGAATTCTATAATTTTCAGCTTAATGTTTTATAAGATATGTAAAAAGTCTAATCTACGGCCTCTTTGGCCTACTTTGATGTAAAATGTGTCAAAGTTTAATCCGCGGCCTCTTTGGCCTATTTTGATATAAATTATTTAAAAAGTCTAATCTGCGACATCTTTGGCTTATTTAAGATTTATTAAATCTACCCTAAAACAAATATATGAGTTTCACTTACTTTAAGACTATTGCTTATTATAGCTTAATTGGGCTTATTTGACATATTTTAACTCATTGAGACTTATATAAATTTATTAAGTGGTTTGAAGTTAAATAGTTTTAAGTGGGAAATTTGCAACATATGAAATTTTTGGGAAAACTAAAACATACAAATGGGTCATGCCCGATTTTCATTAGAATTTACACTTAGTGAATTTTTCACAAAACCCGACTAAAAGACGAAAACAAACTATTTTATATACATATTCTCTATTATAAAATAAATCTCACTATCTCTCTTTTCACTAATTTAAAATATATATACTTATACATATTCCAAAAAGTCAATACTTATAAACACTTAAAAAACTATTTGAACATAAATATTGCCACACAAGCAACAATAACACAAACACTCTAAAACTTTTAAACTTGTTTAAACTTCATCGAGTCTCAAACCTAAAAACTGTGAACTAAACTTGTCATACTAATCTAGGTCGTGTGTCGGTGCCGCACACTATCACTACCTGACCTTTTTTCTATCAGTCTGCTATTTTTTTGGGTAAAAGATCAACGACCCGGTAAATATATTACTCCAAAAAACATTTAAGTACAACGGATATGAGTAAATCCCATATCTCAGCCCGTTACATAGGCGAAAAGCTTACATAACAAGATACTCCCTCCGTCCCATTTTAATTGTCCGCGGGCCCGAATTTGACCGTAAATATTTTTGTTTGTATTATATAACACTTGATGAAATTTATATCATTGAAAAGTTCGTAAAACCCACTACCACATAATATTGAAAGACTCGGAAAAAAATATAAACTACTTCCTACGACCTTAGAGATTAAAGCCATAAATGTGAGTTTGTTGCCCTACTTTACTTATACTTGTTTCACAACTATGGGGTGAGAATCATGCAAAACATTTGCATGATTGCTATTTGCTGAGGTGAGTTCATACCCCCTACTTTTACTTGTTTTTATAACTGTTTTGGGGGAGAATACATGCTCGTTTCTAACCAAACTCAATGCTTGTTTATATTTAAACTCGTTACTTGCTCTTACTTGAAACATGACTTATTTACTTATTGCATACTTGATTACCTCATTTTGAACGCAAGTGTTTAAATCATATATGTGAGTTTGTTGCCCTACTTTACTTATACTTGTTTCACAACTATGGGGTGAGAATCATGCAAAATATTTTCTGGACCACTATAATGTTTTTACTTTCTCAAAACTATTACGTGGAATTAGCCTAAGACACTGAATCCCACATGCCCAAACTCATGAACCGTTAATTCCTGCGGGGAACCGCGAATGCTATAAATAGATCTATTGGGGATGACACCCCCGTTCTGTTTGACCGGATAGGCAAACGCGAGCGTATAACATGTCGAAACACGAGTGTCACGGGATAGACACTTGCAAGGGCTTTATTTAACGTGCTTCTAGAGCATGCACACTGTCAAGCTTCGGTTGCATGAACTTAGTGCTGACGTAATAGACATCACTTTTGTGTGACATTATATTCGTTGTAATGGTCACATACTCTGCTCGTGGTCCACACTTCAAACTTTGCTATAAGATAAACTTTATGACATTGTGAGTGACACAATGGCTGCAAAACTTTCTATTGAACTCACATTACTGTTACTCTACATTGTTATTTATACAAACCTATGAACTCACCAACCTCGTGTTGACACTTTTTAGCATGTATTTTCAGGTTTAATGTGATAGCTAACGGTTGAAGGCTTTGGCATGGCATGGCATGGTCATAGATGACTCTGATATAATTGGGACTGTATAAATCATCTTATGGGCCTGTATTTCCGCACTATTTTTGAAGGATGTAAACAAAATACTTTTGACTATGAAATTTCTTTTAAACGGTTGAGCTAAAAACCGTTCTTTATACTTGTGTTGTGATACCAATTGAGTAGCACCCCAGTGACATTATCTTCCGCTGCGACCCATTTTTGGGGGTGTTACAGGAATAGCTGAGCTACATCTTCGAGTGGGTTTCTAATTAATGTTTATAACTTGTTAATTACAGCACGAATATAAAAGAGGGATTAGTTGCTGGAACTTTGACCTTGCAGATTTGAAAGCTCAGGCATCCTTGGTATGGTATTTGAAAGCTCACTGAATAGTCATTCTAAGCACTTGTGTTGTATCAGTCACATTATTATCCGTGTAACTAATACAAACATGTTCCCAAATTGAATTTATTAATGATGCAATTTGATTTGTGAACTAGATCCAGGACGAGGAATCTGTATCTGACAAAGATCAACTAGGGAACTTGAATTCTGTCGATGATGCTAGTGAAAGGGAACTTTCTCATCAGCCGTCATACATGAGCGAGTCTTTAAAAGCTATGGATGGAGTATGTCAATAGTCTTTAAATGATGCATATATATTATTTGCTTCATTTTTGTTTTAGAATGATATTTTGCATATTGCATGCAGGATCCACTCCAATTGTCAACACTACTGCTTCATCCTCTGGGTATGTCAACTTCAGCATGATCACACCATATATCCTTACAACATATAATTGTTCTTGTAGAGAGTTTTATAATACAGATTTGTCTATGGCTGAAGTTTCTACATCAATTACCATGTGAACTTTCACATTTTTATCGTGTGTAACTGTGTATGACCTTTATTTTGTTACACCTAATATTTTTCAGAGGCCAATGCGAAATTTCTACCAATGGATACCTGAGTTCACAAAATTCTTCTCCACTATGTTCACAGAGCTCTTCTCCACTAAGCTCAGAGAATTCTTCTCTACGTGCTGAAAATTGCAACAAGAATGATTTTGCTGGAAAACAAAACTTAGATATTAATGGAAAATCCTTCAATGGCGTTGCATCTCATTTTCATCAGGGGGAATCTTCATCTGTATGCATGGCAGTGAATGGGTATGATATCTCAGATAACATGATATCCAACCATCCGCAGACCTATGATTAATGAAAATACTAATTATTTATTAATTTTTGCATTTTTTATTGAAAAACATTTATATTAATTTGCAATATACTATCTCTCTTTTTTCCCCATCCTGTTTTTCTACCATTGAAATTTTTTCTGTTCATTTCATGAAACTTTCAGCAAGTTGCAAGGTCCTGCTGTAGTCCCTAGCTCAAATGGATTTCAATCACTCCAGATGTCTGAAGCGGGAACATCTGAGTCCATGTCTAAAGCTTCTAAAACATGCAAGTTTTTGTTTTATTCGTCATTCGAAAGTCAACTCCATCACAGTAGATAACTTTATCATTGTATCATGTTCATTTGTAATTTTGTATTCAAGGCACCGTTTCTTCTTGTTGGAAACTTTAAATCCATTATAATCCATTAATCTTTGTTTCAATAAATGCTGCATACCTTTTGTTTTGGGCTGCTACAATTCGACACACCAGACAGAAGAAACATGACAATTATTAGTTAGTTATAGGTAGTTAGTTTTAAGGGACACAACCCCTTGGTTTATTCGAACCATCACATCCTTTCAATCACACCTATTCGTTTAGTATACATACATGTAAATCTGTAAACATCATTTGTAACCCAGATTATATTATGGGTTCACCCATCTTCTCCTGTTTCCTTTTCATTGATTCTATATGATGTTGGCATGATGTTGTTATGATCAAATCGATCCTGGAAACCCCCACACAACCTGTGCAAAAGTGGTATCAGAGACCGAGGGAGCAAACAACACATCAAATCATGTTTTATAATCATCATTCAAGAATCAAATCAACCAAGATGCCAAAGGAAAAGAACACATATTATGTTCTTATGAAGAAAATTAAAAGAAGAAACAAGAACCTAAATAAACTACACAAGTTTTTTTTTTTTTTTTTTTTTTTTTTTTTTTTTTTTTTTAACAATGGTTATGGATTTAACCATGAAGAGGATGTTCTTCAGAGTGCTATTATAGCACTACCAGGGTACCAAGACTACAAATTACATAGAAGGGCTAAAGAACCTGCCCAGAAGTCACAGAATTTGATCAACAAAGATCAAGTGACATCGAACAAAATTTCTGTTCACAAGATTTCTACAAATTTTCGTAGTAGAGGGCTAAAGAACCTGCCCAAAAGTGAATTATGATCAAATAAAGATTAACTACTTGCACCCGGTATAGTCAAAAGACTAGAAGACTTCAAGATTAAAGAAAGACAAGAAGATTCAAGTGATGATGGGAATTTGGTTCAATTAGAAGCCATAAAGTCATCAACACCAAGGATTAAGAACTTGAAGAAATCAATATTGAAGAAAGCATCAAGGAACAAGAAGATTGAAGAAGAAACAAAGATTAATAGATTAGGGGAGGAATATGTTGGAAATTATAACTCCATTATAATCCACTAATCTTTGTTTCAATAAAGGCTGCATACTTTCTGTTTTGGGCTGCTGCAATTCATTTAGTATATATACATGTAAATCTGTAAACATCATTTGTAACCCATTCACTTTATATATCAGATTATATTATGGGTTCACCCATCTTCTCCTGTTTTGTTTTTATTGATTCTATATGATGTTGGCATGATGTTGTTATGATCAAATCGATCCTGGAAACCCCCACACAACCTGTGCAAAAATTTTATTAACAAAATAAAAAATTAAAAAATTAAAAAAGGGCCAAATTATTAAATAGAAAGGGTGTTTCAAAATTACATCTGCGAATGCCGATACCAAGGTACATAGTTTCTTCTTTTTTGAGGACCCCATGTGCATTTTGTTGGAATTATAATATTATGACAATCATATAAAATAAACCAAACACATCAAGTGAGCATAGCAGAAGCAATTACAAGATCATATAATATGCAATTAATTAATCAAATATAAAAGTAAACATACCTTTGTGATTCTAGCCCGAACAAGAATCAAATGCAATCTTCAAATCAAGAACCCAAATTAGGGTTTATGTGGATTATAAGAATTACCCCTTACCTCTTTTGTAATTCAATCCAAGAATCAAACAATAGTGTGTTTGAAGCACGTTCTTGTACACACATACTAATTCAAGTAAAAGTTTATGCAAGTAAATTAAACACAAAACTTTTTAGCTTAATGAAAATCGAATCCCCTGTAGGGATTGAGGATGGATCGATTTTAGGGACAAGAGAAGGAGAGAAAAACACCTATTATGTGTGTACAAGTTATGAGAAAACAATAACCCATGAGGTGTTTATATACTTGTGGAAACTTGGAGCTCAAGGCACAAAGGAGGTGGGATCCCTCCCTTGGCCGATCGGTCACACACCCAAAGAGGGATTCCGGAACCTTCTCTTGCTTCCAATTATTCACAAGTATTACTTTCCTAATCTTCGTCTAACGGTCGTTAGTCATTCTCCGTTAAATACTAACGGTCGTTACTAGTTTTGTGTTTATTAATAATTACATATAACATTTATAAATAATTATTCTTTTACTCTTCATACGTAATGTGTGCAATCCCGCGATCTCGAGTTCGATCCTAACACACAACTATTATTTTATCGTCTATAAAACTAACAGCTCCCACTTAGACATATCATAATAGTGTGATCACATTGGTTAGCGTTTTGCAACACGCCGATGCCTCTAGTATAACTCGAGTAAGGCTCCTGAAAAACCTTTTAATGATTTCTCATTATTATTATCCCTTTGTTTCTAATACCACGTTAATAAGGATATGGATCTAGGTCATTCCTTTTTTAACCATTCTGTTTCTCGTTGTTGGTGATTGACAAGATTTCCAAATCTTCTGAACATTGCAGGAAAGACCTTGGGCGTGGCCACGCAAACACCTTGACAACCCTACGAGGGGCCCAGCAGCATTAAACTCCAAAAATTAATTTGAAGGAACAAATTCTATATTGACTACAAGCAAAACACGCAAACTTTGTAACACTTTCGAAAACAACCCTTATGACTACCAGTTACGTATAGCGTTAAGTTGTTCCACAAAAATATACTACATTTATGACCGTTATCTTGTATCTCAAGTCTGAGGATAACTTCTTATGATTTACTTAATGACAAGATCCATAAAGTAACATCATATAGTCGAGATAAGTCCTATATTCAGTATCATCGAATATCATCTGAAATGGCATGTCTATGCATCAATATACTTTAAAGTATATTATACCAACCTTCAGATTTGTCTTAATTTAATAATATTCCCATATTATTAACTGACAACGGACAATTTAGAATAACTTTTATTCATGGATTTAAACATGCAAAAATAGGAGAACAATAACTAACAATAGAAATAAACATACCAACATACTTTATTTCATTAAAATAATAATTGTTTACAAT
The DNA here is from genome assembly GCA_030686995.1 of Artemisia argyi. Classification (NCBI taxonomy): domain Eukaryota; kingdom Viridiplantae; phylum Streptophyta; class Magnoliopsida; order Asterales; family Asteraceae; genus Artemisia; species Artemisia argyi. Next base: position 155,693,878 of record CM060690.1, on the reverse strand, counting down.
ATCCTTTATCCAAATACTAATCACATTTATGCATGAAACTACTAGCTAATTTAAGCCCAATTCCTTTGGCTAATTCATTAAGCTTTTCTTTCGCCAAAGCCTTAGTGAACGGATCAGCTAAGTTATCATCTGTGTGAACTTTCAACAGATTTATTTCACCTTCGTTAACCTTTTCACGAACAAGGTGATACTTCCGTAGAAAATGTCTGGTGCCTCTCATGACTCCAGGTTCATTGGCAAATATGATTGCAGCAGAATTGTCACAATACATATTAATAGGTAATTCAATTGAAGGCATAACACCAAGCTCTGAAATGAATTTCCTAATCCAAATAGCCTCCATAGCAGCTTCTGAAGTAGCAATGTATTCAGATTCTTTCGCAGACATTGCAATTGTACTCTGCTTCTTGCTCTTCCAGTCTACTGCTCCTCCATTAATAACAAAGACATAACCTGTCTGAGACTTCGAATCATCTTTATTACTTTGAAAGGACGCATCACAGAAATCTGTAACACCAAGTTCTGCAGCTGGTTCTCCACCATATACCAAAAACATATCTTTTGTATTTCTTAAATACTTAAGAATATGCTTAACAGCAATCCAATGTTTTCACCTGGATTCTGTTGAAATTGACTGGTGGTATTTTGAGCAAATGCCACATCTAGCCTTGTGCATTTTACCGCATACATAATAGATCCTACAGCCGAAGCATAAGGAACTTTACTCATGTGAGCCACCTCAGCAGGTGTTGAAGCAAAACTCATCACATAAGCCATGTTTCACTTCCATCGGCAAATATCATTTCTTGGAATTTTGCATATTGAACCTTTTCAATATTTTGTTAATGTAAGCACTTTGACTTAATCCAATTAACCGCCTTGATCTATCTTTATAGATTTTGATTCCTAGAATGTATGCAGCTTCTCCTAAATCTTTTATAGAAAAGCACTTTCCAAGATATGCCTTAACTTTCTACAAACTTGAAATGTCTTTTCCCATGATCAATGTGTCATCAACATATAAAATTAGAAAAATTACATTATCACTCGCACTAGCTTTGTGATACACACATGGCTCATCAAGATTTTGAATAAATCCAAACTTTTTTATCTCAGCATCAAATCTCTTGTTCCATTGTCGTGATGCTTGCTTCAATCCATAAATGTATCTTTGAAGTTTGTATACACGATTTGGAAACTTTGGATTTTCAAACCCTTCTGGTTGTGCCATATAGATGTCTTCATCTAGATGACCATTTAAGAAGGCGGTTTTCACATCCATTTGACATATCTCATAGTCTTAGTACGCTGCTATAGCTATGAGAATCCTAATAGCTCTTATGTCTGCTATAGGAGAAAAGGTCTCCTCGTAATCAATTCCAAAAGTTTGAGTAAAACCTTTAGCAACCAGATGAGCCTTATAGGTGTGTGCATTTCCATCCATGTTAGTCTTAATCTTGTAGAGCCATTTACTCCCAACTACCTTGGCACCAGGAGGAAGTTCTACTTCTGTCCAGACTTCATAATCGTGCATGGATTGTATTTCCCCATTCATAGCAGCTTTCCATTTTCCCTTTCAGGACTATTAATGGCAGCTCTATAACTAGTAGGTTCATTAAGATCCCCTAGTAAATTTTCCTCAACCTCTACATTAAGACATAGACGGTCAGGAGCTTTCACAGGTCTAGAAGATATGCGAATGGAGGACCCTGACTTTCAGGTTCTACAGGAAGTGTGCTAGTGTTTTTTGAAGGTAATGCATTATCTTGATCATATTCTAGATCATATACTCTCCCACTGACTTTTTGAGATACAAGATCAATTTCAAGAAAGTCTCCATACCTAGCAACAAACACTTTGTTCTCAGGTGGGTAGTAAAAATAGTAACCCATTGTTTCATTTGGGTATCCTACATAAATGCACTTTACAGATCTTTGTTAGAGTTTATCTTGTGAGTCACGTTTAACATACGCTTCACAACCCCAGACCTTTAAATATGACAAGTTCGAAGCTTTTCCAGTCCACATCTCATATGGTGTCTTATCAACCTTCTTTGTGGGAACCATATTCAAAATACGAACAGCTGATTCAAGAGCATAATCCCAAAAAGACAAAGGAAGATTAGTAAGATTATACATTGATCGAACCATGTCCAACAATGTACGATTCCTTCTCTTAGATACACCATTTTGTTGTGGAGTATATGGAGACGTGAGATTCTGGACAATTCCATTCTTAGTTAAGAAATCTTTAAAATCTTGACTAAGGTATTCATGCGAGTCTTGCCTATATGGGCAAGTCCACAGTGCCAAAGGTAAGAAGAATTCAAGTCATACTTCATTCTCTTACTAATGTTGTACATTGAATTATTATTATTGTTGGACTCACAATCATTCATATCAATTTCAAACACACCATTCACATCAACATCATTAAAATAAAATATACCATTTAAAGAAACAGAAATTTTATTGCCATCAATAGTATGAGTAAAACCAAGCATGAAAAGGAAACAACACCTCTAACAATAGAAGGTGCATAATGACAATTGTTTAAAATCAGTACTAAACTAGAAGGTAAAACTAAATTAAACACTCCTATGGCTTCAACTGCTGCTTGTGCTCCATTGCCCACATGCAGAAATTGCTCCCCATAAGATAGTCTCCTTTTCTCTCTAAACCCCTGTAGTGTATTACAAATGTTAATACCACATCCAGTATCATATACCCAGGAATTTAATTTATGAGATAAAGTAAATAATTCAATGACAAATAAGTTACCTGAAGTACTGGCGCCCATGTGCCCAGTCTTCTTAACCTTATTATTTCGCAAGTCATCGAGATAAAGAGGGCAATTCCTCTTCCAGTGACCCATCACCTTGCAGTAATGACATCCTTGATCCTTCTTCGGATTATCCTTCTTAGGAGGGTTCTTCTTAGGTTGAGGAGGTTGATAAGCCATAACTTGCTTATTCTTATCAGCCTTACCCTTACCCGTACCCTTACCCTTCTTCTTGTTCGCATTTGGCTTGTTAATTCTACCCCCTTGAATAGCTAGTACTTAGGGTGTAGGAGCCTTTTGTGGTAAACCTTTCTTATAATCAATGAGCAGTGCGTGCAATTCACTTACTGTCTTCCCCACGCAATGCATATTGAAGTTCCTCACAAAACCACTAAATTCCTTATTATGGGATCTATTGATTAAGTTCACAGCCATATCATTGTCATAGGGTTTACCAAGTGTTTGTAGTTGATCCATGAAACTCTTCATTTTCAACACATGAGCACTCACAGGTTCACCATCACCCTGCTTACAACCATGTAGAGACTCCATTAAATCGTAAATCTCTACATTTGATGGTTTCTCATATAGTTTCTTTAGTTCATCAATCATGTCCATGGGGAAGAATTCTTCAAACGGCCTTTGTAAAGCAGGTGACATCGCCCCTAACATCATTGCGGCCACATCAATATGTTCCTTACAAACTATTTTTCAATCAGCCTTAGCTGCATCAGTAGCTTCAGGACCAGTTGGTTCAGCAGGACAAGGCGTCTTCAAGATTTCAAGTTGATCAGTCACTCGCAAGACAAACCTGAGTGAACGATACCAATCATTGAAATTCTCTGAGCCAGTCAATTTTTCTCGTTCAAAGTAAGCCTTGAACGCAGAACGTAAGTTGGTGTTATCAGTTTGAGCCATTTCTACAGATAAAGAAAGTTCAAAACATTAGTATTTTTGATAATACAATTTTTCAAGAAAATAAAATACGCAAGGAAATCATATCCATAGAATAATCTTGAAAACTAGGATCCTCCATAAACATAGTTTCATCACATCAGTTGATCTGCTAGTAATGAAAGTATAATATGAGGTAACTTGTCGTATAATAATTGGCATAACATTTGTCCAATTCCTAGATTTAAGGGATTTACAATCACAAAACATTTGTATTGTAAGCATGTTTGATCCCCATCTTAATGCCTTGAGTCCAAGATCTCACTTCCTACTCAATTTAAGTCGTCTAACTTAAAAACTGCAAACTCATAAATCCATTACATCAGTTGATCTGCTAGCAATGAATTTTAGCCAAGCTCTCACATGAAGTAAACTACAACTTCAAGTGTTCTTAATTAGATGACATTTGGCTTAATTTTATAAGGGTATTAATTTTGACGTGTGATCAAAATAATGTATGAAGAAGCATGCATACAACTTCATAACATTGGTTTTATAAAACATTTTTATTACCAATTTACTAAGAGTAAAATAGCAAAGTTTTGATTCAGGTATTGGGTTCATCAATTAAAGAATTACCAACAATTATCGTCCACTATATCGTACTTTTGCATAAGCTCTAAGGCTTAGTGTTTCGGATAATCATTATGGAATTGTAGTGACTTCACCCTTAAGATGACAGTGTACATGTAATGGTTGTTCGTTAAGTCTAATTTACACACAAACGAGCGTTAAGACAAAATGTTGTCTATCTAAGGCCACAATTTAATGCGAAGCCAACCTTATACCCATCTTATAGTGTGTAAACTTTGGTCGAGCCTATTTAACCATTACGTACAAAAACATCAATCAACCAATCCTTAACAATTTCGCCATTTATTTAGTCCATATTATTTTTCTATTCAAAAATTACCCTTTTTCGTTTATAAACATGTCTTACATAAAAATAAACAAAAAACAAGTAATACATAATAAAAAATAAAACAACCAAATAAACATATACATAATCATAACAATTAAATATGTATAAACATGTAGCCACATGCAAAATATATTCAATAATCCTATTAATAATCAAACTAGGTGTATAACACATTTATTCAATTAGGGCTTTCTTCTTCAAAGGAAAAAGAACAACATACATCGATAAATCGATTGCGTAAGCCAAAACTAAACAAATACCACATAGCACGTAATTGATTACTTAATATTGGAGTCTTCCCCAATTCGACATCTATTAATATATTTACATGTTTCGATATAACTTAACAATTAATTCATACATCCAATTTAAACTATTTAAATTAGCACACAACAAAATCCATGCAAACATGCACTTTTCATGGATTATGCTTAACAATTAACATATCGCACCAAAATCGTTTACTAAAACGCATAACCAATTGCATGACATCCTAGGGTTTCTAATCATATTAAAAAAAATCAAAACCAAAACCCTAAAACCCTAATAGGTCAATCGACCTAAAAAAAATTTAGGGTTAAGAATCGAAAACCCTAAAAAAAACATGTAATTAAACGAATCAACATTCAATTTTTATAAGTTTCGATAATTAATTACACATTATAACGGCTCTAGATGCTATTGTTGGAATTATAATATCATGACAATCATATAAAATAAACCAAACACATCAAGTGAGCATAGCGGGAGCAATTACAAGATCATATAATATGTAATTAATTAATCAAATATAAAAGTAAACATACCTTTGTGATTCTAGCCCGAACATGAATCAAATGCAATCTTCAAATCAAGAACCTTAATTAGGGTTTATGTGGATTATAAGAGTTACCCCTTACCTGTTTTGTAATTCAATCCAAGAATCAAACAATAGTGTGTTTGAATCACGTTCTTGTACACACGTACTAATTCAAGTAAAAGTTTATGCAAGTAAATTAAACACAAAACTTTTTAGCTTAATGAAAATCGAATCCCTTGTAGGGATTGAGGATGGATCGATTTTAGGGACAAGAGAAGGAGAGAAAAACACCTATTATGTGTGTACAAGTTATGAGAAAACACTAACCCATGAGGTGTTTATATACTTGTGGAAACTTGGAGCTCAAGGCACAAAGGAGGTGGGATCCCTCCCTTGGCCGATCGGTCACACACCCCAAAGAGGGATTCCGGAACCTTCTCTTGTTTCCAATTATTCACAAGTATTACTTTACTAATCTTCGTCTAACGGTCATTAGTCATTCTTCATTAAATACTAACAGTCGTCACTAGTTTTGTGTTTATTAATAATTACATATGACATTTATAAATAATTATTCTTTTACTCTTCATACGTAATGTGTGCAATCCCGCGATCTCGAGTTCGATCCTAACACACAACTATTATTTTATCGTCTATAAAACTAACACATTTAGGCTCACCAACATTTTTTTGTTTGTTTGTAGGGAGGTTCATCTCCTGTACTGCTAAAGAGTCCAAGCATGCGGGTATGAATATCCTACTTTCTCATCTGAATTATCTGTGCATTTCTTTTCCTTTATTTTTTTCAGTGATTTCTAGTATATCCTCTGGTATAACGGCAAATGTAGATGTGGCAATTTTGACCAACTTACTTAGGAAGGGGTTGATTTAGTTTATCTTTTATGCCAAACAGTTTAAAAAGATTTGACAGGTCAAATGGTCTGCTTGTTGCCCAAACTGTAATATTAATGTATACAACATTACAATCTGTTCTTATGGTAATGATATACAATTTGTAATCATATTTAACGTATTATAATTAATAAACATGAATGTAAGGGGACCAAATTTACCCATTTCAACCCGAAAGCGTTTGACCAGCTATCATACCCATTCAACCAGCCCCTTTTGCTACCTATAGGGAAATGTATGTGAGTAGACTCGTCATGTAGAAACTATTGTATATACAAATTTATATATTTCCCCTTAATGTATCCAAATAAAGAGATAAAGAGAGTCTTGCAGAACTATCTTCTTGTTATAGTGGTATCCAGATTTGCTTCATTTTAAAGTGTAATTCTAATAAGAGACGGCCTTGCAGGACTACCTCCTTGTTATATTGTATCCAGAAGTTTGTGTTCTGTGTTAATTCTTTTATTTTTGGTATGCATGTGCAGCTGATAATTGAACACCCCAACGGTTCCCAACTGTCTCAAGGTGAAGCTATGTCTATGCCACAAAATCAAACCAACCATCTTTCTCCTATAGGACAGCAGACAAATAATCTTCTAAGGGTATCTGTCAGTTATACTTTTTTATTTTTATTTTTTTATTATTATTTTTTTGTCGCAAGTCTTCAAATTTTTTTAAGCCAAAGATGTTTACATAATTCCTTTTACAGAATGGCAGTGTGAGCTCCATGAAGCAACCCTCTACTGGAGACACCACAGGTCAGGATATCTTTATCCTTAGTAGAGTTGGCAACTCTGACACTTTTACTTAAATATGGGCTGATTCGGGATATGTTCTTTCTCAAACGAGTCAATTGTGTAAAATTCAATTAGTTTGGTGAAGAAACTTAAAGTCTGCTCTATATATGCTCAAACAACCTACTAAAACAGTTTTAAATAAAACAATTGTAATCTAACACATAGTACTTTTTATTGAAGAGTTCAACAAGTGGTACGGGTCAACCCAACTGAATCCCACACCAAAAACTTACACGATTTGAGCCTGTTACCCAATGCACCGACCCACCCATTTTGCCAACTTTAATCTTTATAGTTACATTTTGTGTATTGATGTGTTACTCATGCATTTTTGAGCTCAGCTAGCAGCAGCACAGATGTAGGATCAACATCGGCCAACCCTAGTGAACCAGAGAGATCAAAGGTGTGTATTGTGTATATGTCCCAATCAAATAAGATAGTCAAATGGATAAGTTCCTCAATTTCATGTATTTATGTTCGACTTTTTTTTTTTTTTTTTTTTTTTTTTTTTTTTTTTTTTTCTGTCGTCAATTCCTTAATTTTTTGTAAGTATTGTTGGATATTTTAGTGTAATTGGATTAACTTGTTTGACCAATTTAGTCATAAGAAGACATCATTTAGGCTTTGAGGTGCGGAGTGCACGCCTATTTGAATTTATTATGATCTTAAGGGCGAAGCTCTTAAGGAACGGATGTCCGGGGGCAGTGCCCCTAGGAGTAGGGTCCAAAGGGTGGCTGCCCTGGCAGGGTCCAAGTTGTTATGGTAAAAATTCCTTAGAAAATTAACTTTTCATAAATTAAGCTACTAATTTTGACAAATTTCAAACCCTTACAAAAACTGTATAAAAGATAATTTGTGCCCTAATCCTTGATTGATTTTTCATACGCTTTTCTTTCGGTCATGAAGTTTCTCTGGTTCATCAATCTCAAACACAAGCATTTAAAACGTTCTCAATCTCAGAATTGTATCCGATTGAATAATTCGAGGGAACCACCGAATTGATTCGATCTGAAAGTGTTCACATGCCTTTCAGAGATTCAAACAATATCCGGTTGTGTTCGTTAATTCCGTTTATCCCCTACAAAGATCGAATCAATTATTGAAGATGACGAACCCTGATTCTGTGAAGGATATGATTAATCATATAATCTGATACAATATTTCGGTGGTAATCATGATTGGTGAATCTGTGTAAAAGGATACTGGGATCTGCTGACACAATATTCAAGTTCGTAAAACTTGACAAGTGTGAATAAATTGATATATAAACGGTGACGCAGTGCGGTTACTTTGTATGTTTATTTATACGAACAAACAAGATAAAGTATAGAGTCTCGTGTATGGTGAAAGACATTTCGGGAATCTGGGACCAATAGATAAGACACTGATGAAGTTGGAATCATTTGTTCAATTGGTGAAATCGATCGACATCGGTGATCAGTACGCATCTTCTATTCCCTATATTTTATAATTTAAATGTATGAATTGCATGACACATTGCATACAAGTATAATCTTGCATGGCATGTGAATGATGTTCTGTATTTGAATTTATTGTAGTTTACTTATAAAAGTATGAATGGAGTAACTGGTTTGATAAGTATATTCTTACTAATTCATGCATGGTCATTCAATTAAATGATAGTGATCAAACTCGCATGGAAAGAAAAATAAAGATTCACATGATTACTAGTATTTTAGAATAATCATAAACGGTGTGAATCTCGGATTGCGTTAATGATGTTGTCATTTTATTGAGTGATGTATATCCCCTAATTGATTCATGCATATGATCATTAGAGATGGAACATATTCTCTTATTTGCATGAATTGCGTTACTCTTTTAAATTGATGGATAAATAGATACCGAGAAACATGGGACATGTGATATCAGTCTTGAAAAACATGTCTTGATGCAAACTGAAAACAATGAAATCCGTCCTTGGAATGAGTAGGCTTGTCAATAAAGTTTCTACTGGAAGTAAACATAAGGCGCCAAGTTTACTGAAATTTAATTGGACGGATGTAAGTTGCATTAAGTTATTAATCAAATGATTTGTTCTATATATGCGGCTCAAGTTTGAGTACGTTGTTTTATTATCATGTTGATTAAATTGGATCAGTTGCATGTTTGAAATAATCTCATGTTTGTATCATGTATTGAAATGCCATCAATATTGGTTACATATTGATTAATTTGGTAATCTGGTTAAGGTAGAGGATCATTTAAAAAGTGTAATTCTTTTACAAAGTCTACAAAGTATTAACAACCGTTGGATCATGATACATATTTGATCAAACTAAAAAAGCACGTATACATATAAGGGCATACTAGTCATTCCACCATAACTCACCTTATCCCAATATCCTCCCAACGACGACCACCACCACCACCATCATCATCATATCTAAAACAACACATCCCATCTCTTCATCCCCTTTCATCCCATCTAACTCTCTCAAATAGTCCCTCCGCCGCCACTCCTCCCCCTCTGTTGACAAAACCTATGTTCAAGCGGTGCCGACGAGTTTGATAAGATTTGGATCTGCACCGAATTCGTTGACTGAACCGGTATGGGATACGGTGAGACGAGATTTGTAGACGATTGTGAGTAATTTGAAACTGGTAATTGTGAAAATTGGATAAATTAAGCATGTTCCAATAATTTGTGAGATTTTTTTTTTGTACGTTTAGTAAAAGAGATAGAATCTGGTTTTTGGAAAACAATAAGCTCATACATGCAAGTGAGAAGAAAGTAATTCAATGTAAATGTAGTTATTCTTCGTCATTGACGTGATAGATTGGCGATGGTCATGGGAATGGTACGGATAAAAAAGGCAGTGCTAATTGGAATATGGAGAAAAAAGGTAGATAACTAAAAATATATAGGCCACTTACAGATATGTGATGGTTGCGGAGAATGGTGACGGTTCAAGAAGCCACTGGTTTTGATAAAACATGTGAGATTACTTTAGAGATTGAAAGTTAGAACAAAGTAAGGTACACATGTTTGCAAAAGAAATGGGCCACGAATTTTAGTGTCCATTGTATATTCATTAATAGATATTCAATTGTTGTCTCTTAATAAATATTCATCAATAATTATTTTTGTTCATCGGTTAATTTTGTTTATTAATTATTTTTAATAATGTTCATCGGTTCAAGTTAATATTATTCATCAATTCATCATTTTTTCTTATAAAAACACAATATTTATTAGTTTATCAGTTATTTTTTATGTTGTTCATCAATTATTTTTATAATATTCTGCAGTTTTCGAAAAAATAACGTTCATCAGTTATTTTGATATTGTTCATCAGTTGTTTTTATAATGTTCAGCAGTTTCAAAAAAATAACGTTCATCAGTTATTTTGGTATTGTTCATCAGTTGTTTTCATAATGTTTAGCAGTTTCGAAAAAATAACGTTCATCAGTTATTTTTTATATTGTTCATCAGTTATTTTTTTTATTACGTTCATCAGTTGTTTTTTATATTGTTCAACAGTTACTTTTGACAACGTTCATTAGTTATTTTTATAATGTTCAGCAGTTTTTTAAAAAATAATGTTCATCAGTTAATTTTTATATTGTTCATCAGTTATTTTTTTTATAACGTTCATCAGTTATTTTTTATAATGTTCAGTAGTTTTCGAAAAAAATAACATTCATCAGTTATTTTTAATATTGTTCATCAGCTATTTAAATAACGTTTACCAGTTATTTTTTTTTAACGTTCATCAGTTTTTTGATAACGTTCATCAGTTATTGTTCATCTTTAACGTGTGATATCTCCCTCATATCATATCAGATTTGAGTGAGTCAAATTTCTGGGTAAAGAATGGCCAAAAAGCTATAACTTTCGTGTTTTAAGTTTTGCAAAATTTGGCCTTTAAACTAGACAAAATTAGAGCCGAAAATGTCAAAAATTTCAAGAAAATCAACACCTACTAAAAAAGTTGAAAAAAAAATTACGATTTCATATATCATAATTAGGGGTGTCATAAATCCCGACCCGACCCGGACCCGAACCCGAATAAGGATACTCGGGTCGGGTTACTCGGGTCCAAAATCTTAGTCGGGTCAATCGGGTCAACCCGACTAACCCGATTACGAACTCGGGTCGGGTATCGGGTTTCAAAAACTTGCCTATTCGGGTTCGGGTCAACCCGACTAACCCGAGTTTTTTTTTTTTTTTTTTTTTTTTTTTTTTTTTTTTTTTTTTGTCTTTGTTCAATTGATAGGCCCAAGTTAAATTAAGTGATCCATGTAGTAAACTTGGCCCATTTTCTATATTAAGTTAGAATCTATTATGAGAGGCTCGTGCAATACCTGTATTAAGTTAAATAAGTAGAATTACTAAGACTTTAAAGTCATGAATTATAGTTTTATTCACATTATCAATCATTTTTGAATTTTGTAATCATCAGAAATAAAAGAATTTATTTCTTAACAAATATCATTTTTTTTTCTTTTTTTTTTCTTTCATAAATTGTCAATTAATTTTGAAATAATAGACTTGTATGCTCGGCGTTATAATCATACAAACTTCAAAATGAACTTTTAAGCTCATACATATTTTTTCAATCTTCTAAGTATCAACAATATTAATAGACTCTTGATTGATCGGTACAAACTACAAAGTGAATTTGGTTTTTCATAATTGTCATTCGCAAAAAAAAAAAAAAAAAAAAAAAAAAAAAAAAAAAAAAAAAATAAAAAAATTATGTGATTTTGTAAATTGGACAAACCCGAACCCGACTTGACCCGACCCGATTTGACCCGAACCCGACTAACCCAAGTTCAAATAGGGTCGGGTTCGGGTATATTATTTTTACCCTCGACCCGACTTGGACCCGACCCGTTTGACCCGAACCCGACCAACCCGACCCGAATAGCACCCCTAATCATAATGCATATCAAATTAAAGAGAATAAAATTTTAAAAAATATGGTGAAATCGGTTTTACATAAAAGTTTGTCGTTTGAAAGTTATTTACATTTTAAGTTTTGGGGTGGAATAAAAAAACAAGTTAAAAGGACCAAAATGCCCCTAACCAAATTTAATAAGAAAAAAGGAGGGAGTGAGTGGTGGACACTTGTCACATTGTGAGTGGCTTTCTAGCCTTTTTAATTTTATTTACTTTCAAAAGGATCGCACCTCATCTGGTTAATATAAACATGTTAAAAGGGATTGCGGATTGCTCATTAGTGATTTATCTGTTTAGACTAACTAATGTATTTAAGCATGCTTTATTTTACATGTTTATTATATTGAAACAATATGTCATTAAAGTAGCAAAATTAAAGTGTTACAAAATGTAATGGATAAAGTTATATTGTCTAATGGATAAATAGTACTTGTGTATTTAGACATTTTACTTGTGTTCAAAGGAATATCATTTACTTGATAGATTTTGCTACTGTAAACCAAAGTACATAAGTATTTGAGTACACGCAAGTAGTGTGCAACCATGGTAGTATCCCTTGAGTAACATACTGGGATGCTTGAACAAAGTACGTTAGTACTTGAAGGAAAAGTCGTTTTAGAATACAACAGGATCCTTTAAATATTATAAGGATAAATTGATGCAAGTTGAATATTTGATCAAGAAGATTACGAGTGAATTAAGTGTTGGATTTTACACTTGGTAAAAATATAGTATCTTGCGATCAAAGGAAAAAGTTGTACAACGTATTCAAGGATTGCATCATGATTCGTTGTTTTCTTGTCAAAAGAAGCATAATGGTTAAGGGACTTATTAATAAACATATGGTATTATGTCTTAAAGTCAATGCTACCATGTTTAATGCTTGTTATAACAAATGATATCAATAGCTTTGATGAGGCGAAAAATGATCCGTTTTTAGGGGGTCATTTAAGCCGGAATTGGAATTTATTTGATCAAATATTGCCCTAAATCGTTCATTTTGTGATTTTAGGTACTTTGGGAGTGAATTCTGGAAAAGGAAGCATTTTAGATGTTTTTGGAGCATAAAAGTGAAGAAAACGGCAAAGTCTTAATTTTCCTTGCTGGGAACAGTACCTGACGGCGTTAAGAGCAATTTTATGACGGCGTCAAGAGCAATTTTGGTGACGGCCCAGAGAAAACGTGACGGCGTCAAATCAAAGCCGTCAAGAGTAAAAGTGGTGACGGCCCAGAGCAGAAATACACATGACGGCGTCAGATCTGGATCTAGACAATCCGAGAATATTTTTGGCGGCGGGTTGACGGTGTCAGAAGTTTCTTCTTGACGCCGTCACCTTAGTAAATCTATATATAGTCTTTGTAATTTTCATTCTAAAAGAGGAGAAAAAAGGAGGAGAATTTTAGGGTCGAACTTAATAAACCCTAACACGACTTTTACAGTTTTTTCAAGGGTTTTCACCCCTTGAAACCCTTCATGTTCAATTGAGATAAGTATCCTTTCAATTCATTCAATATGTCTATGTGTTGTTTGAATATATCTTACGCTTATCTTAATTTTAACATGCTAGGCTAGATCTTTTGTGTGTTTGCTTAGATGTAATGAAACCTAGATGTTGATTATAGGTTAATTGCTTGTTTATAGTTGTAATGGATGAATGATTTCAATGTTAGGCTTAAGAAAACTGGCAGATCTCCATTGTGTAACTTGCTTGAACGTCTTAAGAAACATGAACCGATGTGTACTAGGTTTTTATGGTTACATTTAATGCATGAGCGAATTCTAGTGATCCCATGTTAGGACCTTCTTGCAGGCTCGACATAGGAGTGAAGTAGGAGCTTATAGAATTGGGGAAGTAAGTACGCCACCCCATGATTGGTATTAAGGAATATAACCCGGCATCCACGCAACTGTAACAAACAATTAACCTGTAAAAGATATCTAGGGAGTAGTGAAATCTAAGTAAACACAATTCTCCCATCTATTATTCACACCACATTAGTAATTAGTTTAATTTACATTTTTGTTATTTTATTTTGATTGCATTTGTAGTTATTTGGGTTAGTTGACTAGCAACTAATTCCGCCCACTCTTCCAAAACCGAGATTTTTACTTGCTTTCATAAAAACATAAAAATTCAAAAAGAATCATCCCTCACCTCTAGACCTAGTTTTTAGGCTTTCTAATCCTAGCGACACTATTCCTGAGTTGAATGATCAATCCCCCGGTACTTGTCACTATACTACACTACAACGATCAGGTACACTGCCTGGTGGGGGTTGTAAGCTTCTCGAGATCCCTCGAGAGGTAAAACCTGGTGCAATTCCCACGCATCAAGTTTTTGGCGCCGCAGCCCGGGGAATAGTTATTGTCTAGGTTAGAATTTCTTTTTATTAGGTCTACTTGCTAGATTCCTTTCTAGTAAGATTTTATTTTATTTTTAGTTTTCTTTAGTCTATCTTATTTCTTTGTGTTTTTGTTCGTATTAGGTTGGTCTTTATGGATTTAGATAATCGCCGTTTAGAAGTTAGCAAGAGGCTTATAGCGCATAAAAGAAGAAAGAGAGAAGTCAACACATTTAAGCAATTTATTAAGCCTCTTCAAATGAAAATTGAGTTTACAGATTTCGCTCCAACCCCTGATGAATTGAGTTACCATAGATTTCTTTTACAACACCCTTGCCCCTCAAAATATAGAAATGTACTATGAATTAGGAGGCATAACTTTAGGAACATAAAAATTCCTTGCATGATTGGGTACATGTCTAGAGAGCATACATACATTGACTTAAAAGCACCCATGAATATTATGTCTAGGCTCTACTACAACTGGATAATGAACGAAAGGTTAAGCCCTAGAAAAGACCCTTACAACTCTAATAGGCTATGTAATTTCGTCAGGAGAGTAAAAGGGGTACACATCTTTATAGGAAATTTTACTTATCAATGCGACTTTGTAATCCTAGAAGATGTTAGAGGCATTATAGATCCACACCTAGGAGAGGTGGTTCTAGGACGACCTTTTGTTGAGAAGACTAAGATGTATTGTGATCATGAGAAGGGGATAGTTCAGTTTACTGATGGGATAGAGAGGATTACTTTTATGATGCCTCACATGAAGGAAGAATTAAAAGGCATCAAGAATCTACAAATTGATGAGATTCGACCTTATGAGGTTAAGGAAGATGGAATTGATGATGATGTTTATTATGAGAAGATGCGAACATACTATTCAGGTTGCATGAATCTAGGCCCTGAATACAAGCGTGATGAGAATTGGGTTAGATGTTTTGAGTCGGCACAAAAGTGGGAAAGGAAAAAGTAACCCATGACCTTGAGTCTAGCTACAAGACTCGTAAATAAAGAAAAGCTCTTCTTGGGAGGCAACCCATGCTTTGTGTGATTTTTATTTTGTTTGATTATTATTTGTTTCCGTATGCATGCTTTATTTTTATTGTTGGTAGATCATGTTTCAAAACTAAATGGTGAAAATACTTTATTTTGTCGTTTGGCTTAGTCTTAACTTCATCCAAAGGTATTTCTCAAAAGATAAGTGTAAGGGGAAACCCCAAATATGTTTTTAAGAAACAAAATTGATCATGATTCTCCACAATATTAAATGAACATGTATATTCGTATTTGTTAGAGTCAAATGCTTGTATCGAGTCATAATGATGTTTTGCAGGATTTTCCAGGAAGTAGGACATAAGTTTTTCCAGAAATTTTCCGGAAACTTAACGTAAGAATTTCTGCAGATCACTTCTGACGGCGTCAGGAAGAAATTCCTAACGGCGTCACGTGTAAAATTCTGGAAATTTTGCTAGTTTTGTTTTTCTAACGGAGTCTTAAAGTTTTTGTTAATTCTTTAGTTTTATAAACTCCAGGAAATCTGCAAACATTCATTCCACAAGCATTATATCTTACATTGTTTTCTAGGATTTGTTATCATATATAGATTGCCGCCGATTTTACGCGAGGTTGCCTTGTTTGTTTTCTCAGGTTTAACAGGTTATGTATGACAAGAAGATGATTTATATTCTGGAAGGGAAGCTTTGATTGTTCATTTTCTTGGAGGAAGATCTAACCTTGTTAAAACACTATCCTTACCGAGCGAATCAGGGGAGTATTTGATTTCATTCTTTTACCTGTTTTACTTTTACATTCTTTAATTGAACATTGGGGACAATGTTCATCCTAAGTGTAAGGGGAGGGTAAAATGATGATACCTTATAGGATACACATTCACTTGAGTTTGTTTGTTTGATGGTAGGTGTGTAATAAAACTATGAGAAATACTTGTTAGTGTAATTTTAGCGCCAAATTTAAAATTTTTTATAACATTTAGGAGTGAAACTTTAGCCTTAGCAAGCGTCTCATGGATAGGAGATCGTATTACTAGCACAAAACCGTACAATTCAGAAAAATTTTCCACCCAAATATGTGAGGTTCACCTTTAGATTTGATAGGAAAAGCATTTTCTATTAGTGCTTATGAGTGTACCAGTAGCATTTAGATTCTAGAACTTGCGTTAGTGATGCATCCCGAGACCGCTAGTGAGACTACATTCGTGTAGTAGGATTTACTACATGATAAGAGGCATTAGGATCACCCTTGTGTTAAACCCGTATCATAATTACTTGACCATTTAAGTCATATTACTTGGCTAGTTAAGTCAACTAATTTTTCCCGCACCCTTAGCTTTGTACTTATTTTTAGTACACGAAACCCCTTGTACACCCCTCCGAGCCTATCTTTTCGTTTCTAACTTTAAGCATCTTACTTAAAGGAAGAATTTGTTACACCCCACTTAAATGTACAACCAAATCACCTTAGCCTTCCGTGTATGCACTCATCTTTAGTGCATTATTGTTATTTGTTAAACCCTTAGTTAATTATCTAATTGATTACATGGTTTCTAAGTCGAGTCATATCCTTGTACATACTGTTTTGGGACGATTGGGACTCATGGGTAAAGTACTTGTGCTATGGAGTAATGGGGAATGATGAGTGCTCAAACACTCATCGTTTTTGATATATTTAAACTGCCAAAACGCACAAAAACAATCAAAAAGATATCAAAATACTTAAATTATCCCAGGGATTGTGTTTTATGTGTTTTAAAAGCAAAATGTGCAAAAACAAAGAAAAAACGTGCAAAGTTTGCAGTATTGGCAGTTTCAGTCCCCCAAGTTTCAAAACTTGTCAACTTTAGTCCCTATGCATTTATTTTTAAGGAAAAGTCAACCCAAGGTCTTAAAAGTCAAATAAAGTCAAAATATCATAATTGGGTTGCAAGTTTTCATAAATTACATAATTAGTCCCTAAAAATCCAAATATGGCAAAAGTAGTCCCTGGGATTTTTGAAATTTTGAAAAATGTGGAAAAGTGCAAAATTGGTCCTTGGTTTATTGGTATTTGGCAAAAATTGATCCTTTGAAGAAGTTTTGGAAAGTTACACTTCACACCCCTCAACTTTGAAGGAATTGCAAATATGGTCCTTGTGTTAACCTTTTCCATCCGGACCCTTTTTAATAAGCCAAATCCAAACCCAAACAAATCCCTAGCCCAGCTGATCCCCAAGCCCACCACAACTTGGCCCAGTCCATTTTGGCTAATACCCCGGTCAACCCAAGTCAACGCGGGTCAAACCCACGTTTGAGTGTCTTCTCCCCCAACCAAATCCCAGAAAACCAGGGAGATACTTCCCCCCCCCTCCTCGCCTTTTCAACTACTTCACCCCCCACAATTAATACCCTCACCCACCAACTCCACCACCATAAATGCTCCCCCAATCCCCTCACCAACACCACTTGTTTTGCCCCGTATAAAAATTGGCGCCAAAATACGAATCAGTGGCTAGGATGCATTGAAGATCAAATTGATGGTTGGGATTTGGTCAGAGAGTCAAGGCAAAGCATGTGGGGCTATCAGTTTTTAAAAAGAAGCCATGTGGAAGACATTAGGGTTTAATTTTAGGTCGTTATATAAGAAAAAGCTCATAGAAGCTTAAAGTGTGTAATTTTCTTAGTTTTATTGTAGTTTCAGTTCATTTTTAATGTAATGTAACTCTTTTTATTAATGCAAGTTCATTTTGAAGTTTAATTTTCAGTTTCACTTTTCAAAGTCTCATATTAAATTTCCAAGTTCCAATTAAGAGAAGTAATGTGTGTTTAAGGTACTCAGAAGCTCTTACAAGCTCAGAAACAAGACATTTCAAGTATCATAAGCTTGTGTAAACACTTTCAACTCAGTTTTCAATAAAAACAAAAAAAAAAAATAAGAAAAATAAAAATAAATAAAAAATTAGTGATCACTTGGTGAATGAGCATGGAGCACAGTGAATAAAGGAAGGCTGTGGGTTAGGAACCTCAGGGGAGGGCATAGGATTGATTGGTTTGGTCCTTGGTACTTACTCAGTGCTTGGAAGGCTTTGTAAGCTACACACTCTTTCATCTTTACTCTTAAATAGCCTAGGTTGTTTATTTAAGTTCATTGCATATTAAATATTAGCTTATAGATTAGTAGTAACCATCTGTTTGTGTTTTATATTTGTTTTAGTGGAAATCTCTTCATTAACTGTTTTAAAAGGGGTGTTTGGTTGTAGCTTGTTTGGTGTGTTCTAGTTGTATAACTGAGCATCTATTAGTTTCTATCAGTTTGTCAGGTGTAATAAAGCTTAGGAGAACAAGAAATTTGGTACAAAACCTTGCAAAAGCCAAAATCAAAAGGTTGTAATCACCACAGTTCACTGTGGTGAGTTTTGGAGTCCAAATCCCACAAAACCTTTTCATAAGTTGAAGTTTTACCTACGTTAGTTTTAATATAGCTTATCTTAGCTTATTTGATCATTAAATCAGCTTCCCAAGTTCATAAAAGTCAAAGAAGCAATTTTAGTTGATAAGTCAAAATTTGTCTCAGTCATTTTGAGCAATCTTGGTAAGCTTGCAACTTGTTTGATCTTAGGTGTTAGAGTCTGAAATTTGGTGTGCTTAATCTTTGCCACTTTGTAGATTTTTGTGAATTTTTCCAGATTTTTAGAATTTTGTTTGGTGGGTCCCACAAGGCCTCAAAGTAGGCTGCAGGGCAAAGGTTTGCCCTGCTCTCATCAGATCATCTCCACACCACCACCTTTTGTGGTGGTTTGTGGTCACTACAGTGGTCCATACCACTTGATTTTGATTCCCCTCAACCCCCCTCCTACCAGGGAGTGTTATTGACCCTTTTGTTTGACCCCTAAGTCTGTGGACCCTACCTTATTTGGCCCCATAACTTTGTCCCTCAGTTGCCTCAATCAACAAATAAGCAAAGTGCTTATTTGTTATTTTTGGCTTATTCAGGCCACTTATTAGCTTAATTCTTGCTTATTTGTGTTCCTTAGACTCAGAGAAACCAAAAAATACAATTGTGGATCCCACATTCCTCATTTGAGCTTAAAAACACTCCACAGTCAACAAAAGTCAACTGTGGGTGTAATAAGCATTTGAATTGCTTATTCATTGGGTTAAAACAAAAGTGTTTTTATTAAATTTAGTTGTTTTTAGCTTATTATCAGTTTAGAAAAAGAAAAAATCCAAAAAATCAATTTTAAAAATAGTGATAGCTTCTATTTAATAGGATTTATCAATTTAATTTTCTTTTTAATTAATTTCTAAGTAATATATCACTTTTATATTTTTAGAAATTATATTTTAGGTTAAAATAATTTTACAAATTTTTCCAGATTTTTATTTTGTCATTTAGTGGTATTTCTAATTAATTTTAGTTTAATTTAGTTTTAATTAATATTAATCAATTAAATAGCATAATTAGCTTTTATATAGTATAACCTAGTTTTTATAATTTTTATAGCTTTTATCTTAGTTAAAACATTTTTATAAATTTTTCTAGAATTTTTACTTCTCATTTAATAGTTTTCATAATTTAAATAGTTTAATTAGATATTAATTAATAAGTAGAATAATAATTAGTTAATTAACTTAAAAATACATAAAATTAACTTTTTATAATTTTTTAGGATTCCCATGATGGTTAATTAGATTTATAAAATTTTTCTTAATTTTCTAAGTCTTTTAAGTATTTTTTAATAATTCTAATTAGTTTAATTAGTATTAAATAGATAATTAGTAATTAATTAATTATAAATAATTAAATAGTGTAAAAAATAATTTTAATTTTTCTTAAAATTTTCTTTTATAATTAGGATTGTAAAAATATCAAATTTACACTTTTAACCCTTTCAGTCCTTCAGTTGTACTTTTTGTTTTGTACGTCTGTATACGTTTTTTAATTAAAACGTACGTTTTTAGTTTTTAGCTCAAATCTCCATAATCTAAATTCCCGTAATCAATCACGTAGCTTTCCTAAGCTATTTTTGTTAATAATTTCCAAATAATTTTGATCATAACCCTTTCCTGTGAATAATTACCCGATCCCTGATACGCTAAAGTCACAATTCACACTTCAACGGGATTTAACGACCCGGTGATACCTTATATTACCCGGAGCATTGACTCTAAGCCTTTGACTTTGTTGACCATTATTTGGTCAATATAAGTTGACGGTTCAGGCTCAATCAACTTTTGGCGCCGCTGCCGGGGAAGTGTGCGCGTTTCTTTAGCGTTATTTGAGATTAGTATTATATCACCTCACTCACTGTATAAATACCATCACTTGTGTGTATTTTCATAATCAAAATACAAAAAAGTCATTAACACTCTTCCTAAAGTGTTAAAACACCAAAAAATTAAAAACAACAAAACAGATCGTGACGTTTTCTGATTCGGTTTTCTTTAAGGTGATTCTTAAAGAAAAACGATTTTTGTAAACGAAACGATACCAAAAATATTTCCCAAAAGTTTTTAAACCCATTCACAAAACACAAAAACACCCGTCTCTTTCTTGTTAATAATAATTCTACATAAAATAAACCGTCGAAAACCAAGACAGAACACCTTCCAACTGGGGGTGTGAACAAATAAGTTCCCAAATCAAAAAGATTAAAACTTGCCTTTGTATCCTTGTGTGTGGTGTACCTTTTCTAAAGAAGCCACTCACTTGTGATTATTGGTTTAAGTTCACTGTGGTTTTGTCTCGACTTTGTTTTGATTGATTTTTGTTCCTAGTGCATGCGCACTCGTTCTTCTAGGTCTACTAGCCCATTACGTGAGCTTGTACGAAAACCTAGAAGACCTCGTAGACGTTCAGCACCAACAGTCGGATCTGAGATCCGTACTGTTGCCACACCCACTGTCACCATGGCGGAAGACCGGCCCATGTGTGAACTTCTCCAAGCACCCATCGAGGGTTACGGAGATGCCATTGTTGTTCCAGCCATCGTGGCTGATAGTTTTGAGCTCAAAACCGGGTTACTCAATCTTGTAACCTCAAGTCAATTCTACGGTTTTGAGAGGGACGATCCTCATGCTCATATTCGATGGTTCAATAAAATCACATCAACCATCAAGTACAAAAATGTCCCGTGTGAAGCAATAAAACTTCTTCTCTTCCCATTCTCATTGGAGGGACAAGCCCGGATTTGGCTTGAAAAACAACCTCCACGATCTATTGAGACTTGGGAAGATCTTGTCAAAAAGTTTGTGAATGAATTCTTCCCACCTTCCAAGACCACGAGTCTTAAAAACGAAATCACCAAGTTCACTCAAAAATACGATGAATCTTTTGGTGAAGCGTGGGATCGTTTCAAAGAATTACTTCGCAAGTGTCCACATCATGGTTTCTCTGAGTTGATGCAACTCGATACGTTTTACAATGGCGTGAGCCAAGCTGATCAGGATTCTCTCAATGCCTCCGCGGGAGGAAATTTTTTGAGTAGAACCACAAAAGAAGCTTTGCAAATCATAGAAAACAAGTCCAAGGTCCGCTCTACACGAAGCAAACCGATTGTTTCTCAAATCAATGCGGGGCCTTCTACTTCATCTTCTGTGGGTCAATCTAGCACGGATGCTAAGATTGACAAGCTCACTGAAGCAATCCAAGCTTTGGTTCTCGCCCAAACAAAGAAAGTCTCATTTCCACAACATCCTCCCCCTGCTGAGGTTAAAAAAGTGGAAGTCTGTGTGACTTGTGGTGGGCCGCATGCCTACTACAATTGCACAGCTACTGATGGTACTCCATATGAAGCTAATGCTGTTGTCGGGTCCCAAAATCAAGGAGGCAATCAATACCGCCCTCCTATGGACCCGAACTATCGTCCTCACCATTATCCTGGACCTCCCGGTTTTCATCAAAACCATAATGTCCAAAACCGTGGCCAAAACCAAAATAGAGTGAACCAAGGTTATCAAAACCAAAATAATTTCAATCAGGGTCACGGTTTTCAAAATCAAAACCAAAGTTTTCAAAATCAAGGTTTTCAACATCAAGGAAACTTTAACCGGAACCAAGGTCAGGGTAATTTCAACCCCGGGAACTTTCATGGAAACAATCACCAGAATCAAGGAAATTTCCATCATCAAAATCAAGGAAATTTCAATCAAGGACCCAACCCGAACAATCGAGCCCCAAATATTCCTAATCCGAATCAAGCCATTGTTCCAACCGGGTCTTCATCTGATGAATTGTTGAAGCAATTCATGAAGTCCCAAGAAGAGTTGAACAAGTTGCTGGTCAGCCAGATTTCTGATATCAAGAAGTCTTTAAATGATCGACCCTCGGGCTCAGGTACAACTTTACCGAGCAACACGATCGCTAACCCGAGGGGCGATGCCAAGGCGATCACAACACGAAGTGGTGCTTCATATGATGAACCCGCGATTCCTACTACCTCTTCTTCCTTTCCTCCTAAGGTAGTGAATCGTGAGCCTGAGGTGACAAAGGACAAGGTGCAAATTCCTAGCCCACGAAGTACAGCACACGTCCAACCTCAGGATAATCCTGAAACCAGATGTAAGCCTGGAGTTGTCTTTGAACCACCAGAAACTTCAGTGGACAACCTTAAATCCAAAACTTCTATTCCATATCCTTCACGTCTCAGTGAACAAAAGCTCCGCGAAAAAGCTAATCACCAAATGGATAAATTTTTCCAAATCTTCCAAGATTTGCATTTCGATATCAGCTTCGCGGATGCTATTCTCTTGATGCCCAAGTTTGCATCGACAATCAAAAATCTGTTGAATAATAAAGAAAAATTATTTGAGATGGCAAGAACTCCTCTGAATGAGAACTGCTCTGCGGTTCTTCTGAAAAAGCTTCCTGAAAAGCTTGGAGATCCCGGGAAATTTCTCATCCCTTGTACTTTCCCGGGTATGGTTGATTGCTTCGCCCTGGCCGATCTAGGTGCTAGCATCAACCTGATGCCATATTCTGTGTGGAAGAAACTTTCTCTTCCCGAACTCACTCCCACGTGCATGACTTTAGAGCTTGCCGATCGCTCGATTTCTTGTCCCATTGGCATTGCCGAGGACGTATTTGTTAGAGTGGGAAAGTTCCATTTCCCGGCAGATTTTGTGATTGTTGACTTTGATGCCGATTCTAGGGTCCCTCTCATTCTTGGGCGGGGTTTCCTCAGAACTGGGCGCGCTCTTATCGATGTATTCGAGCATGAGATCACATTACGTGTTGGGACGGAAGCTATTACCTTCAACCTAAATCAAACATCGAGATACTCCTTCAATTATGATTGTGAATCGGTGAACAAAATAGATGCCATCGATGTTGCTGCTGAGGAGTATGCTCAAGAGATTTTAGGTTTCATTGATGATTCTTCGAGTGAAAGTCTCACTCAATCTTCTCATCCCATCATAGCCAATTCTTCTCCTTCCCTCACTCCGTTTGAGGGAAGTGACTTCATCTTAGAAGAAATGGAGGCGTTTCTCAAAAGTGACTCGATTCCCGATGGAGTCGATAACCAAGAGATCGACCTCGAGAGGGATATCCTCCTGCTTGAAAAATTGTTAAACAAGGATCCCTCTCATCTTCCTATTCTACCACAACAACTTCATAAAGAGGAGGTCAAAAATGTTGAGAAAACTGATGACTTCCCCGAGGTTGAACTTAAGGACTTGCCTCCTCATCTTGAGTATGCATTTCTGGAGGGTGACGATAAATTACCCGTCATAATTTCCAAAGACTTAAGTGATGAGGAAAAGGCTGCTCTTATCAAGGTTTTGAAGTCTCATAAACAAGCAATTGCTTGGCGTCTCTCAGATATCAAGGGCATTGACCCTGAGTTTTGTACTCATAAGATTTTAATGAAAGACGACTTCAAACCTGCAGTCCAACAGCAAAGAAGGGTGAATCCAAAAATTCACGAGGTTATCAAACAAGAGGTTTTAAAACTTCTTGATGCCGGATTGATTTACCCTATCTCGGACAGTCCTTGGGTCAGCCCAATCCATTGTGTTCCAAAAAAGGGTGGCATTACTGTCGTCACAAATGAGGAGAATGAGTTAATTCCAACTCGTTTGGTTACGGGTTGGCGCGTCTGCATTGATTATCGTAAATTGAATGACGCCACCCGTAAGGATCATTTTTCTCTGCCCTTTATGGATCAGATGCTCGAGAGATTAGCGGGGAATGAGTACTATTGCTTCCTCGATGGTTTCTCGGGTTACTTTCAGATTCCCATTGACCCGCAAGACCAAGAAAAGACCACTTTTACGTGCCCCTATGGAACCTTCGCATATAAACGTATGCCATTTGGCCTATGTAATGCTCTGGGCACGTTTCAAAGATGTATGATGGCCATTTTTTCCGACATGATCGGAAAAAGTATGGAGGTCTTTATGGACGATTTCTCGGTCATTGGGGATTCGTTTAAAACATGTCTCTCCCATTTAGAAAGCATGCTAAAACGTTGTGAAGACACAAAGTTATGTCTAAATTGGGAGAAAAGTCACTTTATGGTCAAAGAGGGCATTGTCCTCGGCCATAAAATTTCAAAAAACGGGATTGAGGTTGATCGTGCCAAAGTGGACGTCATTGCAAAATTGCCTCATCCCACGACTGTGAAAGGTGTTAGGAGCTTTTTGGGTCATGCCGGTTTCTATCGTAGGTTTATTCAAGATTTTTCTAAAATCGCCCGGCCTATGACCCATCTCCTCGAGAAGGATGCTCCTTTTATCTTCTCCCCTGAGTGCATCGAAGCCTTTGAAACATTAAAGAAAAGGCTTACCGAGGCACCGATTCTTGTTGCCCCCGATTGGGACTTGCCCTTCGAGCTCATGTGTGATGCTAGTGATTATGCTATAGGGGCAGTCTTGGGGCAACGTAAAACAAAACATTTTCAGCCTATACACTATGCCAGCAAGACTATGACCGAGGCACAAAGTCATTACACCACCACTGAAAAAGAATTATTAGCTGTGGTGTATGCTTTTGAAAAATTCTGGCCATACTTGATTCTGACTAAAAGCATAGTGTATACGGATCATTCGGCTTTGAAGTACCTATTTGCAAAACAGGATGCAAAGCCGAGACTCCTCCGATGGGTTCTCCTCCTTCAGGAATTTGATATCATTATTCGTGATAAAAAAGGAGTTGAGAACCTAGCTGCTGATCATCTCTCCCGTCTTGAA
The DNA here is from genome assembly GCA_030686995.1 of Artemisia argyi. Taxonomy (NCBI): domain Eukaryota; kingdom Viridiplantae; phylum Streptophyta; class Magnoliopsida; order Asterales; family Asteraceae; genus Artemisia; species Artemisia argyi. The sequence goes on along the minus strand of CM060690.1, from coordinate 155,668,254 downwards.
AACCCTCACCAAAATGATTTCGAGAAAAAGGAAATAAATGAAACGTTTCCTCTCGAAACCCTCAATGCGGTTTCATTTTGTGGAGACTCGATTACCCCATGGTTTGCCGATTTTGCAAACTATCTTGCGGGTAACTTTATTGTGAAAGGGATGTCGTCCCAACAAAAAAATAAATTTTTCAAAGACGTAAAACATTACTTTTGGGACGACCCCTATTTGTTCAAGATATGCGCGGATCAAGTCATCCGGCGGTGTGTGTATGGTCAGGAAGCCGCTGAAATCTTAAAGGCTTGCCATGCTGGTCCCACGGGGGGCCACCACAATCCCAACTACACCGCCAAGAAGGTGTTTGATTCCGGCTTTTATTGGCCCTCGATCTACAAGGATGCCCAAGAATTGGTCAAGTCCTGTGACGCTTGTCAGCGCCACGGGAATATTTCACAAAGAAATGAAATGCCTCAGAATGCAATTCAAGTTTGTGAAATCTTTGATATCTGGGGCATCGACTTTATGGGGCCATTTCCATCCTCTCACGGCAATAAATACATACTCGTGGCAGTTGACTACTTGTCAAAATGGGTTGAAGCAAAAGCCTTACCCACAAATGATGCCCGAGTAGTGGTGAAATTTTTAAAAGCTCTCTTTGCCCGATTCGGAACTCCACGTGCTATTATTAGTGATCGTGGTACGCACTTCTGTAATGACAAATTTGACAAAGTCATGCAAAAATACGGTGTAACTCACCGTCTTTCCACTGCGTACCACCCTCAAACAAGTGGACAAGTCGAAGTGTCCAATCGGGGCATTAAAAGAATATTGGAGAGAACTGTAGGTGAAAATCGTGCATCGTGGTCGGACAAATTAGATGATGCACTTTGGGCTTTCCGTACGGCTTACAAAACACCCATTGGGTGTACGCCTTATAAACTTGTGTACGGAAAAGCGTGCCATCTTCCGATCGAGCTTGAACACAAAGCCTATTGGGCTCTCAAGCATGCCAATTTCGACCTCAAAACGGCGGGTGATCATAGAAAAGTTCAACTAAATGAATTAAACGAACTTCGTGATCAGGCTTACGAGAACTCTTTAATCTATAAAGAAAAGACAAAGAAGATTCATGACTCAAAAATCAAAAACCGCGTTTTCAACGTTGGTGATCGAGTCCTTCTTTTCAATTCTAGACTCAAGATCTTCTCGGGAAAGCTCAAAACCCGATGGACTGGTCCGTTCACTATCGCAAAAGTTTATCCTTATGGTACCGTCGAATTATCTCAAAGTGACGGTCCAAATTTCAAAGTGAATGGACATCGGTTAAAGCACTACTTTGGAGAGGACGTACCATCCATGGTCATCCCGGATCTCCAAACTTTCCCCAAGGACAATTGAATTCGGGGATAGAGTCAAGCTAACGACTCGATGACCAAAAATTAGCAACAATACGGGTTTTCACCCGTATATCTGATTCTTTCTATTTTCTACCACTAAGTGTGGGGGAATGGCCAACCCCCCGCTGTTTGAAAAAATGTATATATGTATATATTAAAAAAAAAAAAAAAGTTGTATATATAGAAATAAAGTGAAATTGGTATTTCTGCAGTTAGATTCGAATCTTGGCTTTTTACGTTCATAGCTTCGGCATAATAGCCGAAACTTTGAATATTGAGGACAATATTCATTTCTAAGTGTGTGTGGGGGGGGGGGGGGGGGGGGGAATTCTATCGAATTTTAAACAAATCCTTTCAAGTACCCCCCGTTTTGGCCAAAATTTTCAAAAATTTTTCACTTTATTTCAAAATTTTTATGGTAATCAGTCCGCCTCGTCTAAGCGACAAAAGGGATTGGCTAATCCAGGAGCAAACGGCTCTTGGTAAAGATAAATCAAATCCGTTGACGGCTGGCAATTTGCCCAAAATTGTATGGTTCATCAACTCCCCGAAAACAAATGAGTTGGCTAGCCCGCAAGATTATGGCTTGTGGTAAAGGCCGTGGAAAATCCATAATTGGTAATCAGCTCACCAAGATGTTGACTATTCCATCAAGAGCTGGCTAGTCCAGAAGCAAACGGCTCCTGGTAAAGACTTAACAAATCCGTTGAAAGCTGGTGGTTTGCTCAAAATCACACGGTTATCAGGTGTGCCACAGTTCTTACACCTGGCTACTCCAGAAGTGATGGCTTTTGGTAAAGAGCTTAAAATCCATCAAGTTTTCTAAAAAGATTGCTAGGGACTAGCAATAGTTCAGTGTGGGGGATTGATGAGTGCTCAAACACTCATCGTTTTTGATATATTTAAACTGCCAAAATGCACAAAAACAATAAAAAAGATATCAAAATACTTAAATTATCCCAGGAATTGTGTTTTAAAAGCAAAATGTGCAAAAACAAAGAAAAAACGTGCAAAGTTTGCAGTATTGGCAGTTTCAGTCCCCCAAGTTTCAAAACTTGTCAACTTTAGTCCCTATGCATTTATTTTTAAGGAAAAGTCAACCCAAGGTCTTAAAAGTCAAATAAAGTCAAAATATCATAATTGGGTTGCAAGTTTTCATAAATTACATAATTAGTCCCTAAAAATCCAAATATGGCAAAAGTAGTCCCTGGGATTTTTGAAATTTTGAAAAATGTGGAAAAGTGCAAAATTGGTCCTTGGTTTATTGGTATTTGGCAAAAATTGATCCTTTGAAGAAGTTTTGGAAAGTTACACTTCACACCCCTCAACTTTGAAGGAATTGCAAATATGGTCCTTGTGTTAACCTTTTCCATCCGGACCCTTTTTAATAAGCCAAATCCAAACCCAAACAAATCCCTAGCCCAGCTGATCCCCAAGCCCACCACAACTTGGCCCAGTCCATTTTGGCTAATACCCCGGTCAACCCAAGTCAACGCGGGTCAAACCCACGTTTGACTGTCTTCTCCCCCAATCAAATCCCAGAAAACCAGGGAGATACTTCCCCCCCCCCCTCCTCGCCTTTTCAACTACTTCACCCCCCACAATTAATACCCTCACCCACCAACTCCACCACCATAAATGCTCCCCCAATCCCCTCACCAACACCACTTGTTTTGCCCCGTATAAAAATTGGCGCCAAAATACGAATCAGTGGCTAGGATGCATTGAAGATCAAATTGATGGTTGGGATTTGGTCAGAGAGTCAAGGCAAAGCATGTGGGGCTATCAGTTTTTAAAAAGAAGCCATGTGGAAGACATTAGGGTTTAATTTTAGGTCGTTATATAAGAAAAAGCTCATAGAAGCTTAAAGTGTGTAATTTTCTTAGTTTTATTGTAGTTTCAGTTCATTTTTAATGTAATGTAACTCTTTTTATTAATGCAAGTTCATTTTGAAGTTTAATTTTCAGTTTCACTTTTCAAAGTCTCATATTAAATTTCCAAGTTCCAATTAAGAGAAGTAATGTGTGTTTAAGGTACTCAGAAGCTCTTACAAGCTCAGAAACAAGACATTTCAAGTATCATAAGCTTGTGTAAACACTTTCAACTCAGTTTTCAATAAAAACAAAAAAAAATAAGAAAAATAAAAATAAATAAAAAATTAGTGATCACTTGGTGAATGAGCATGGAGCACAGTGAATAAAGGAAGGCTGTGGGTTAGGAACCTCAGGGGAGGGCATAGGATTGATTGGTTTGGTCCTTGGTACTTACTCAGTGCTTGGAAGGCTTTGTAAGCTACACACTCTTTCATCTTTACTCTTAAATAGCCTAGGTTGTTTATTTAAGTTCATTGCATATTAAATATTAGCTTATAGATTAGTAGTAACCATCTGTTTGTGTTTTATATTTGTTTTAGTGGAAATCTCTTCATTAACTGTTTTAAAAGGGGTGTTTGGTTGTAGCTTGTTTGGTGTGTTCTAGTTGTATAACTGAGCATCTATTAGTTTCTATCAGTTTGTCAGGTGTAATAAAGCTTAGGAGAACAAGAAATTTGGTACAAAACCTTGCAAAAGCCAAAATCAAAAGGTTGTAATCACCACAGTTCACTGTGGTGAGTTTTGGAGTCCAAATCCCACAAAACCTTTTCATAAGTTGAAGTTTTACCTACGTTAGTTTTAATATAGCTCATCTTAGCTTATTTGATCATTAAATCAGCTTCCCAAGTTCATAAAAGTCAAAGAAGCAATTTTAGTTGATAAGTCAAAATTTGTCTCAGTCATTTTGAGCAATCTTGGTAAGCTTGCAACTTGTTTGATCTTAGGTGTTAGAGTCTGAAATTTGGTGTGCTTAATCTTTGCCACTTTGTAGATTTTTGTGAATTTTTCCAGATTTTTAGAATTTTGTTTGGTGGGTCCCACAAGGCCTCAAAGTAGGCTGCAGGGCAAAGGTTTGCCCTGCTCTCATCAGATCATCTCCACACCACCACCTTTTGTGGTGGTTTGTGGTCACTACAGTGGTCCATACCACTTGATTTTGATTCCCCTCAACCCCCCTCCTACCAGGGAGTGTTATTGACCCTTTTGTTTGACCCCTAAGTCTGTGGACCCTACCTTATTTGGCCCCATAACTTTGTCCCTCAGCTGCCTCAATCAACAAATAAGCAAAGTGCTTATTTGTTATTTTTGGCTTATTCAGGCCACTTATTAGCTTAATTCTTGCTTATTTGTGTTCCTTAGACTCAGAGAAACCAAGAAATACAATTGTGGATCCCACATTCCTCATTTGAGCTTAAAAACACTCCACAGTCAACAAAAGTCAACTGTGGGTGTAATAAGCATTTGAATTGCTTATTCATTGGGTTAAAACAAAAGTGTTTTTATTAAAGTTAGTTTTTTTTAGCTTATTATCAGGTTAGAAAAAGAAAAAATCCAAAAAATCAATTTTAAAAATAGTGATAGCTTCTATTTACTAGGTTTTATCAATTTAATTTTCTTTTTAATTAATTTCTAAGTAATATATCACTTTTATATTTTTAGAAATTATATTTTAGGTTAAAATAATTTTACAAATTTTTCCAGATTTTTAGTTTGTCATTTAGTGGTATTTCTAATTAATTTTAGTTTAATTTAGTTTTAATTAATATTAAACAATTAAATAGCATAATTAGCTTTTATATAGTATAACCTAGTTTTTATAATTTTTATAGCTTTTATCTTAGTTAAAACATTTTTATAAATTTTTCTAGAATTTTTACTGTTCATTTAATAGTTTTCATAATTTAAATAGTTTAATTAGATATTAATTAATAAGTAGAATAATAATTAGTTAATTAACTTAAAAATACATAAAATTAACTTTTTATAATTTTTTAGGATTCCCATGATGGTTAATTAGATTTATAAAATTTTTCTTAATTTTCTAAGTCTTTTAAGTATTTTTTAATAATTCTAATTAGTTTAATTAGTATTAAATAGATAATTAGTAATTAATTAATTATAAATAATTAAATAGTGTAAAAAATAATTTTAATTTTTCTTAAAATTTTCTTTTATAATTAGGATTGTAAAAATATCAAATTTACACTTTTAACCCTTTCAGTCCTTCAGTTGTACTTTTTGTTTTGTACGTCTGTATACGTTTTTTAATTAAAACGTACGTTTTTAGTTTTTAGCTCAAATCTCCGTAATCTAAATTCCTGTAATCAATCACGTAGCTTTCCTAAGCTATTTTTGTTAATAATTTCCAAATAATTTTGATCATAACCCTTTCCTGTGAATAATTACCCGATCCCTGATACGCTAAAGTCACAATTCACACTTCAACGGGATTTAACGACCCGGTGATACCTTATATTACCCGGAGCATTGACTCTAAGCCTTTGACTTTGTGGACCATTATTTGGTCAATATAAGTTGACGGTTCAGGCTCAATCAGGGAAGAACATCATATTATTACCCCCATATGTGCGTCAATCTTAAAAGTACTCAAAGTGTTTTGATTATCTTGATTCGAGTCATTAGATTAGTTTATTGTAAGGTATGTAAAAATTCAAGTGTAAGGGGAATGTTCATTCCCTATGATGTATTATTTGGGATGGTAGGGTAAGAGTGTATGCAAAAAAAAAAATAATAAAAAAAAATCGAAAAAACCAAGAAAAAGAAAAAAAAAAGAAAAAGAAAAGAGAAAAAAACATACAGACTACCATCCCGTTTCATTCTATGTTTATTTTATGTTTTTGTTATTTTTCATTTATTAGCTTAAGTCGAGTCTAGTCTTGGCTTAGCAACGCCATATTGTACATGTAATTAACCAAGATTATTAACTCGCCACCAGTAAAGATTGCCTATATCCAACAAAACCGTGTATTCCATATCCCTACACCTAACGTTATAACCCTTTTAAAAGACCTCTTTGATAGTTTATCCTAGGTGCTTACGCCATGTGATGGAGGTGTGATCCTTTCCCAAGCCTATGGTAATCTATTTTGCTATGATAGGTAGTGAGAGATGTTTTCCATTTCCACATTGTGATATATACTTTATTACACCCGAGAGATGTGAGTATCTAAACACTATTTGTGAGGTGCTAGTGTATGACCTCCGTGCTTGTCTTTGGTCTTTAGTGGAACGATTATTTGTTGTAATTACTTTTATATTAGTGTTAAATAACCCCTAACTTGTATTTTGATTAGAATAAAAGTGCATTTGCTTGAGGACAAGCAAATCTCAAGCGTAAGGGTATATGATGAGGCGAAAAATGATCCAATTTTAGGGGGTCATTTAAGCCGGAATTGGAATTTATTTGATCAAATATTGCCCTAAATCGTTCCTTTAGTGATTTTAGGTACGTTGGGAGTGAATTCTGAAAAAGGAAGCATTTTGGACGTTTTTGGAGCATAAAAGTGAAGAAAACGGCAAAGTCTTAATTTTCCTTGCTGGGAACAGTACCTGACGACGTCAAGAGCAATTTTATGACGGCGTCAAGAGCAATTTTGGTGACGGCCCAGAGAAAAGGTGACGGCGTCAAATCAAGGCCGTCAAGAGTAAAAGTGGTGACGACTCAGAGCAGAAATACATATGACGGCGTCAGATTTGGATCTAGGCAATCCGAGAATATTTTTGGCGGCGGGTTGACGGCGTCAGAAGTTTCTTCTTGACGCCGTCACCTTAGTAAATCTATATATAGTCTTTGTAATTTTCATTCTAAAAGAGGAGAAAAAAGGAGGAGAATTTTAGGGTCGAACTTAATAAACCTTAACACGACTTTTACAGTATTTTCAAGGGGTTTCACCCCGTGAAACCCTTCATGTTCAATTGAGATAAGTATCCTTTCAATTCATTCAATATGTCTATGTGTTGTTTGAATATATCTTACGCTTATCTTAATTTTAACATGCTAGGCTAGATCTTTTGTGTGTTTGCTTAGATGTAATGAAACCTAGATGTTGATTATAGGTTGATTGCTTGTTTATAGTTGTAATGGATGAATGATTTCAATGTTAGGCTTAAGAAAACTGGCAGATCTCCATTGTGTAACTTGCTTGAACGTCTTAAGAAACATGAACCGATGTGTACTAGGTTTTTATGGTTATATTTAATGCATGAGCGAATTCTAGTGATCCCATGTTAGGAGCTTCTTGTAGGCTCAACATAGGAGTGACGTAAGAGCTTATAGAATTGGGGAAGTAAGTACGCCTCCCCATGATTGGTGTTAAGGAATATAACCCGTCATCCACGCAACTGTAACAAATAATTAACCTATAAAAGATATCTAGGGAGTAGTGAAATCTAAGTAAACACAATTCTCCCATCTATTGTTCACACCACATTAGTAATTAGTTTAATTTACATTTTTGTTATTTTATTTTGATTGCATTTGTAGTTATTTGGATTAGTTGACTAGCGACTAATTCCGCCCACTCTTCCAAAACCGAGATTTTTACTTGCTTTCATAAAAACATAAAAATACAAAAAGAATCATCCCTCACCTCTAGACCTAGTTTTTAGGCTTTCTAATCCTAGCGACACTATTCCTGAGTTGAACGATCAATCCCCCGGTACTTGTCACTATACTATACTAAAACGATCAGGTACACTGCCTGGTGGGGGTTGTAAGCTTCTCGAGATCCCTCGAGAGGTAAAGCCTGGTGCAATTCCCACGCATCAAGCTTACCACTTGACAAAGTGGTTTGCAAGAGACTTAGTGCACGAAGTCGGAATAGGGATGAAATGAAAGTCCGTTTAAATTTTCTAATGGTGAGACACCCAATTCCCTTATAATACAATGTTAGAAGCTGAATTCAATGCGGAAAGCTCACACTTAGATATTAGAACACATGTTATACTATCCCAAGGTATGTGTTCAGACCTGCAAGATAAAGAGGTTGATGTTTATTTTCTTAATAGTTCTTTTGAAAAAGTGCAAGCAGGGTATGATTAAAAGGAACTACCTATATGAGCATGAAGTTTAGCCGCTTCAAGAAGCTTTATGAAGGATAAGGACATAGGCTAGTAAAACATGTGTCAAGATAGAACTAATATGTATGTAAACTTTTGTGTACATTATCTTCGTGTATTCATAATGAATTCCAAGGGTTTAATCCTTAGCGACACCCTGGTATTCTAATATTCGGAATGTGTAATGTACTAATGTGAAATTCAATTGTCACGACATTTCATTTATGCAAAAGTTTGATTGTTTGAGATCACTTGTTTTAGTTAATCAAGGATTGCACTAAAATAGGGGAGGATTGTTGGATATTTTAGTGTAATTGGATTAACTTGTTTGACCAATTTAGTCATAATAAGACATCATTTAGGCTTGGAGGTGTGGAGTGCACGCCTATTTGAATTTATTATGATCTTAAGGGCGAAGCTCTTAAGGGACGGGTGTCCGGGGGCAGTGCCCCTAGGAGTAGGGTCCAAAGGGTGGCAGCCCCTGGCAGGGTCTAAGTTGTTATCGTAAAAATTCCTTAGAAAATTAAATTTTCAGAAATTAAGGGACTAATTTTGACAACTTTGAAACCCATGGAAAAACTGTATAAAAGATAGGTTGTGCCTTAATCCCTGATTGATTTTTCATACGCTTTTCTTTTGGTCATGAATTTTCTTTGGTTCATCAATCTCAAACACAAGCATTCAAAACGTTCTCAATCTCTGAATTGTATCCGATTGAATAATTCGGGGGAACCACCGAATTGATTCGATCTGAAAGTGTTCACACGCCTTTCAGAGATTCAAACAATATCCGGTTGTGTTCGTTATTTCCGTTTATCCCCTACAAGTATAAGAAACCTCAAGGCATGGCCTTAAAATACTATATATTAGAGGTGGTAAGATTGGTGGTTGTGAAACGGGCCAAAACATGTAGAGGTTGAAATGGGTTATTTTTTAGTAGCAGTGGAAACGGGCTTGCTGGATTGGCTTGATCTGCCAACACTTTCTTATCCTCTAATTAATCATTTAAAAGTGCATTTTATAAAATTACTAAAACAACATTGAACAATAATAATCACAACATCAAAATCAGGCTATGTATGACTTCATCTATTTAACCCGTTCATGTTTTAGCTCAATGGTCTTTAAACCCTTATGAACCAATTTGAGCTATATAACAACTTTGAATTGAGCCATTTATAAGAAGTGGGTATAGAGTTGAGACAATGGACACTGGACACCAACAAGATTTTGTGTGGTATTATGCTTGTTGAACAAATTAGTTATCCAAACTGACCCATATGTTCTGTTAAATAAGTGGCAAACATACACGTATGTTAGTTCAGTCAGGTTGCATGCTAATTGCTAAGCCTGTCTCCCTGTATTTTTTATGTTGTCATGTAGTGAATGAAGGTGATATCAATCCAAAATAAGGTTTTCTTAATCCAATGTAGTTTTTATTTGCAGCAGCCAGAGGTAACCGATGCGAAGGAAACGGAACTTCTCAATCATATAACTGATTTACAACAAAGGTAAACGCCTGTTCAAAAACCTATGCTTTCAGTATGTGCTAGTTAACATAGATTCTATCACAACATCTCATCTTCTGTGTGTAGGCTCTCAATTGCACAAGAAGAGCTCCAGAAATACAAGGCTGGAAATTCCCAGGTCAAAATCCTTGCATCTCGTCTAATTTTCATTCCTTATATGTGTTAAAAGTTACGTATAAATATTAAATAGTAAATGACTAGTATCGAACCCGAGACCTCGGGATTGCACACATTAGAAATGAGAATAAAGTAAAATAAATATATATATGTTATATGTATCGTATATATATATATATTTATAAACACTTGAGGGACTAAATAATCGTTAATTATTAAACGTAAGTATTAACTATTATTAGGAACGAAAGAACGAGGACTAGAATGTAATTTGGAAGACAAGAAAGTTCCGGAATACCCTTGGAAAGGGCATGGCCGGTCAACCCATGCTTTCTTGCCCACCAAGATTACTTCTAGTATAAATACAAGGCCTTGGGGTTAGACTTACACATCTTTTGTGCACACACACAAACCTTAAAGTTTTTCCCTTGTCTCTTTTTCTTTCTTGGCCGATCGGCAACAAACCCACAAGGGTTTAGGGTCGATTTTGGTTGTTCCAAAATTGTGTTTACGTTTACTTGCATAAACCTTTATTCGTTGGTAGTTTGTGTGTACAAAAACGAGGTAATTACTCACTATAGTAATTATCAAGAGATCGATAAACAAAATGGTAAGGGGTTTATCATTGATCTAATTTTCACAAAGTTCAAGGTTTATTGAAGTGCATCGGGTATGTTCTTATTTATGTTTTGGTTACTATTTACGTGTTATAATTGATCCTAGCTTCCGCAATATGTGCTATATTGATTGTCAAACTCTAACAGTGGCATCACGAGCCATGGATAACATGTAATTGATTACTAAAATGTAATAAAAATTGGATCTTTAATTGTTTTAGATACATGTTTTTTCTAGGGTTTTCTTAAAATTTTTTTAATAAAATTTAAACCCTAACCCTATTTTTTTTTGGGGGGGGGGGGGGTCGATTTCCACTTAAAACCCTAATTAGGGTTTGTGGTTTTCTTGATTAAATTGTAATCATATAGAAACCCTAGATCTTTAATCGGTTATGTGAACATACTTGTGACCTATATGCTAATTGTTAGGTATATTCCATGACGAAACATGCATGTTAGTCATGGATCTTGTTTGTTTAATTTATGTCACATGTTTTAAATAGATCTAAAATTAGGGAAGACTCCAATACATAATCATTAAAATCAATTTATATGCTATGTGGTGTGTATATTGACTTTGGCCTACGCAATTGATTCGTCAATGCATGTGGCTCTCCTCCATTAAGAGGAGAAGGCCTTAGTTGATTACATGCATAATTATACCTAGAATTGATTTTATTAGGATCTTTTTAACAAGGTTTGCATGTGGCTAATTATTTCACGTTATAATTATTAGTTGTTTATTTTCTTTTAATTACTTGTTTTTTATTGTTTTCTTAATTGTTTGACTTGATGTAAGCAATAAAAAGGGTGATTTTCATAAAAGAAAATAGTATAGACTAATAATGGTGAAACCCTAAAGTAATAAAGATTGAATCTTTATTACATAATTTTGAGATTGAATCCATAAACTTTTGCTTGATTGATGTTTTGTACAAATATGCTTTTAAAATTAAGTCCTTTAAGACGATATTTATAACCGTGATTTGAAGGCTTAGAAAAGAGCCTTAGAGTCTGCCTTGGTTATCACAATCTTGAATATGTCTTAAACGAATTACTTTTAAAATCATAATTGTAGAATGTCATCTTAGGGTTTTCTAAACCTCAAGTAAAACTTTGTGTATTAATTTCACGAATTGGTAATAAAAAGGTTTTGAAAACTTATGCTATAAAGATGAGTGCATGCATCTTTATACATATTTTGATTTACACATCAAAATTGAATACCCTTATAATTTAAGTTGCATGCCATCTATCTATAAGGAACACTTGGAATTTTAATTCAGTAAACGTGAGACCTAGGCTAAATTACTATAACAAGGTAAAATTCTTTTTAACGCGTGAGACCATAATTGTAATTTTACATTTTCTAAGGTAGACGACTTAATTAAGTTGTGCGTGAGACCTAGAACTTAAGGCATGAGATGGGATGAAACATGCTTACAAGGCAAATTGATGAATCAATTTGAAGTAATTCCCATAAAGATCTAGGAATTGGAAATCTTGTTTGCCAATTATTGTTCGACAGATTACCATCTTTTGTACTCTCACTACTAGCAGATCAACTGATGTGGTGGAACTATGTAAAGTTAGATCCTAGGTTTTCAAGAAAATTTTGGTGGTTATATGAATATAGCTAATGGGTATTTTATTTTCTTGAAGATATTTATTATCGAAAATACTAATGTTTGAACTTTTATCTGTAGATATGGCTCAACCCGATACCCCATCTGTGATTTCTGCTTTCAAGAGTCATCTTGAAAGAGAAAAATTGACTGGAAAGAATTTCAATGATTGGTACCGTTCGCTTAAAATTGTCTTGAGGACGACCGGTAAGCTCAATTACTTGACCGATGAATGCCCAGCTGAGCCTGCTGCTACTGAACCAGAAGCAGTTAAGGCGGCATGGAGGGAGAAACATGCTAAGTTTAATGAGGTTGCTTGTTTAATGCTCACTAGCATGAGTGCTCAATTACAAAAGAAGTTTGAGTACTACTTTCCAAAAGACATGCTTGAAGAACTTCAAAAGTCTTATGAAAAGTCTCCTGCAGTTGAATTGTATGATGAACTGGACAAGCTACACAACTGCAAGCATGGTGATGGTAAACCAGTTGAAGATTATGTGACTAAGATGAAGGAATCTTTTGATCAGCTTCACATAATTGGATTTGGTTACCCTGAGAATGTGCAAGTGCACTTAATCAACAGGGCCCTTAACAAGGACTTTGCTGGTTTTGTGCAAAATTTCAACATGCACTGCTCGGGGAAGACAGTCTCAGAATTACTCGCACTGCTTGTTGATTATGAGAAAAGTCTACCAGCCAAGGTCAAGGCTCCTACCCCGCAAGTGTTGGCAATTCATGGGGGGAGAATCCAGAAGAAATCGCATGTGAACAAAGGCAAAGGGAAAGGTAACAAAGGCAAGCAGGTCATGGCCTATCAACCTGAACCCAAGATGAAGCAACATCAGCCTAAGCAGAAAAATGTGAATCCACCAAAAACAAGAAGGATCAGGCATGTCACCATTGTCATGAAAAGGGCCATTGGAAGCGCAATTGCCCTCTCTACATTCATGACTTGCGACTCAAGAAGCAGGGGAATGAAGCTGTTAACCCCAGCTCATCAGGTACGTTCTTTATGATTGAATTATTCACTCTTACTACTAAATTGAATTCATGGGTATATGATACGGGATGTGGCATTCATATTTGCAATACCTTGCAGGGGTTCAGAGTTGAGAGAAAGCTGGCCTATGGACAACAATTCTTGCACGTTGGTAACGGAGCGCATGCAGGAGTTGAAGCTATAGGAATTTATGATTTAGTGTTGCCTTCGGGCTTAGTACTATCTTTAAATAATTGTCATTATGCACCGTCAATTGTTAGAGGTGTAATTTCATTTTCATGTTTGTTGAACCTTGGTTTTCATCATACTGTTTCTAGCAATGGAATTTCAGTTTCTTTAAATGGTGTTTTTTATTTTAATGCTATTGCTGTGAATGGTGTGTTTGAAATTGATATGAATAATAATGATAATGCTTTTGTTAAAAATAATTCAATGTATAGCATCAACAATAAGAGAATCAAGAAAGGTCTGGATTCATCTTATCTTTGGCATTGTCGACTTGCTCACATTGGCAAAGATCGCATGAAAAAGCTGCAACATGATGAGCTTTTAGAAAAGATCAATGATGAATCATTTGATAAGTGCGAATCATGCATTGCTGGGAAGATGACTAAGAAACCCTTTAAAAATAGGATTGAAAGGGCTAATGATCTACTTGGTCTTATTCACACAGATGTGTGTGGACCACTTAGACATGTGTCAAGGAGAGGTGCTAGCTACTTCTTAACATTTACGGATGATTACAGCCGTTATGGTTATGTTTATTTACTTAAACATAAACATGAGGTATTTGAAACATTCAAAGTGTTTAAAGCAAAAGTAGAGTTGCAACTAGGAAAGAAGATTAAAGCTCTTCGATCCGATAGAGGTGGTGAATACCTGAGTCAAGAGTTTATAGATTACTTAGCAAAGGAGAGAATTGTCCAGCACCTTACTTCTCCATATACTCCACAACAAAATGGTGTATCTGAAAGAAGGAATCGTACATTGCAAGACATGATACGATCTATGTTTAATCTAACAACTCTTCCTTACTCGTTTTGGGATTATGCCTTGGAATCTGCAGTTCACATTTTGAATATGGTTCCAACAAAGAAGGTTGATAAGACTCCATATGAGTTATGGACTGGAAAAGCTCCTAACTTGTCTTATCTAAAGGTCTGGGGTTGTGAGGCGTATGTTAAACGTGACTCAGCAGACAAACTCCAACAAAGATCTGTAAAGTGCATCTTCGTAGGATACCCTAAGGAAACTATGGGTTACTACTTTTATTACCCAGCTGAAAACAAAGTTTTTGTTGCAAGGTATGGAGACTTCTTAGAAAAGGAGCTGATCTCTCAAGAATTCAGTGGGAGAGTATATGATCTGGAAGACGATCATGAAGATGTAGCACCTTCTGAAAACACTAGCCAACTTCCTGTGGAACCTGAAAGTTTAGGTCCTCCACCTGAAGTTGAAGTGGTTCCCGTTCGCAGGTCATCTAGATCTGTGAAGGCTCCTACACGTCTATGTCTCAACATGGAGTGTGATGACAACTTGATAGGGGATCTTGATGAACCTACAAGTTATAAAGCTGCTATGAACAGTCCTGAAAAGGAAAAATGGCAGGGAGCTATGAATGGGGAAATGCAATCCATGAAAGACAATGAAGTCTGGGAAGAAGTAGACCTACCTCCGGGTGCCAAGCTAGTTGGGAGTAAATGACTCTACAAGAAAAAGACTGATATGGATGGCATTGTACACACCTATAAGGCCCGTTTGGTAGCTAAAGGCTATACTCAAACTTTTGGTGTTGACTATGAGGAGACCTTTTCGCCTGTAGCTGACATAAGGGCTATTAGGATTCTTATAGCCATAGCCGCTTACTATGACTATGAGATTTGGCAAATGGATGTCAAAACCGCCTTCTTAAATGGTCGACTAGATGAAGACATCTATATGGCGCAGCCTGAGGGGTTTGTGAATCCAGAATTCCCAGATCGTGTATGCAAACTTAAAAGATCCATTTATGGATTGAAGCAAGCATCACGACAATGGAATAAGAGATTTGATAGTGAAATTAAGAAGTATGGATTCACTCAAAATCTTGATGAGCCATGTGTATATCACAAAGCTAGTGGGAGTAATGTAATTTTCCTTATATTATATGTCGATGACATATTGATCATGGGAAATGACATTTTGAGTTTGCAAAAGGTTAAGGCATATCTTAGAAGTTGTTTTTCTATGAAAGATTTAGGGGAAGCTGCATTTATTCTGGGAATCAAGATATATAGAGATAGATCTCAGCGATTAATTGGATTAAGCCAAAGTGCTTACATTGATAAAATATTGAAGAGATTCAATATGCAAAATTTCAAGAAAGGATATTTGCCGATGCAAGAGCAACATGGCTTGAGCGAGAAAGTTTGTGCTTCAACACCTGAAGAGGTACAACGCATGAAGAGAGTCCCTTATGCTTCGGCTGTGGGATCTATAATGTATGCAGTGAAAAGCACAAGGCCTGATGTGGCGTTTGCTCAGAATTTAACCAGTCGATATCAGCAGAATCCAGGTGAAAAACACTGGACTGCTGTTAAGAATATTCTTAAGTACCTTAGGGCTACTAAAGAGATGTTCTTAGTTTCTGGGGGTACTCCATCTGCAGAGCTTGATGTTACAGGTTACTGCGATGCTTCTTGGAAAGGTGATAAAGATGATACAAAGTCTCAGACTGGTTATGTTTTTGTCATTAATGGAGGAGCTGTGGATTGGAGGAGCAGAAAGCAGAGTGTACTAGCGATGTCTGCTACAGAAAGTGAGTATATAGCTGCTTCAGAAGCTGCAATGGAAGCTGTTTGGATTAGGAAGTTTGTTTCAGGGCTTGGGGTTATGCCTTCGATTCAGCGACCTATAAAAATGTATTGTGATAACTCAGCTGCAATTACATTTACCTAGAATCATGAAAGGCACCAGACATTTCCCGATTAAGCACCACTATGTCAGAGAACAAGTTGAGATAGGTGAAATCGAAATGCTCAAAGTTCACACAGATGAAAACTTAGCTGATCAATTTACAAAGCCTTTACCTGGCACCAAGCTTTACAAGCATGCTGAAGGAATAGGACTTAAATTAGCTGATAGTTTCATGCCCATTTGTGATTAGTATTTGGATAAGGGATGTAATGTACAATTATTATTTTAATGAAATAAAGTATTGGTTATGTTTATTTATTCATTGTCTTAATAATATATCATATATTTGCATGTTTAAGATCCATGAATAATTTATTATTCTAAATAGTCCGTTGTCGATTAATGATATGGGAATATCATTAAACTAAGACAATTTTGAGTATTGGTTAAGGATATACTTGAAAGTATATTGATGCGTAGTCATACCAATTTCACATGATATTCAATGAATTGAGTATTGGACTTATCCCAACAATATGATTTAAATTTATTGTGAGAATCATATTTAAAGTTATCCTCAGACTTGAGATACCAGATAAGTGTCATGGATGTAGTGCATTTTGTGGAGCAATCTACCGCTTACCGTAATTGGAAGTCATAAGGGTTGTTTTCAGAATTGTTGCAAAGTTCATGGGTTATTCTTGTAGTCAAGAGAGAATTTGTTCCTTCTGATTTGTTCAGAAGTTTAATACTGCTGGGCCCCTCGTAGGGTTGACAAAATGTTTGCGTGGCCACGCCCAAAGTCTATCTGGAATGCGTTCAGATATTTTGGTAATTTTGTTCAATCATAAAGAGACGAGAAACAGAATTTAATAAAGAACCTCACATCTTTATTAATGTAGTATTAGAAGCGAAAGGATAATAATAATGATGAATCATTAAAGGTTTTTCCAAGAAACCTAGCTCGGGTCGAACTGGGGGCATTGGAGTGTTGCAAGACGCCAACCAATATCATTTTACTATTAATAGATATACGAGTGGGAGCTGTTAAAAGTTACGTATAAATATTAAATAGTAAATGACTAGTATCGAACCCGAGACCTCGGGATTGCACACATTACAAACGAGAATAAAGTAAAATAAATATATATATATATATATATATATATATATATATATATATATATATATATATATATATATAAACACTTGAGGGACTAAATAATCGTTAATTATTAAACGTAAGTATTAACTATTATTAGGAATGAAAGAACGAGGACTAGAATGTAATTTGGAAGACAAGAAAGTTCCGGAATACCATTGGAAAGGGCATGGCCGGTCGACCCAACCCACATAGGGTCGATCCATGCTTTCTTGCCCACCAAGATTACTTCTAGTATAAATACAAGGCCTTGGGGTTAGACTTACACATCTTTTGTGCGCACACACAAACCCTGAAGTTTTTCCCTTGTCTCTTTTTCTCTCTTGGCCGATCGGCAACAAACCCACAAGGGTTTAGGGTCGATTTTGGTTGTTCCAAAATTGTGTTTACGTTTACTTGCATAAACCTTTATTCGTTGGTAGTTTGTGTGTACAAAAACGAGGTAATTACTCACTATAGTAATTATCAAGAGATCGATAAACAAAACGGTAAGGGGTTTATTATTGATCTAATTTACACAAAGTTCAAAGTTTATTGAAGTGCATCGGGTATGTTCTTATTTATGTTTTGGTTACTATTTACATGTTATAATTGATCCTAGCTTCCGCAATATGTGCAATATTGATTGTCAAACTCTAACAATATGTATCACATAATTTCCGACTTGCTAACTTATTGTTAATGTTCACAGGCATGAGTTATTTCAAATCATTAACCGCCATGTAATCAGATGGAATTTTTGTCATCCAAGATTGGTTACAAAATAAAGAAAACGGTTCAAATTGATCATGCACATGCGTAAGTTTAGTTATTATTTTTTGTTGAGTCTTTGTGGCATAGTTTAATCTTTTATGTTATTTTGTTTTAGTATCTACTTTCTTATAATGCTAGTACTGTTTGCCTTCAAAATGGTTTTGGGTCAAAAGAGTGATTTGGGTTGACCATTCTTAGTCTATTTTCTAGGTTCTAAAGATAATTATTGTGTTATACATGGTTACAGTAACTATTATTTTCAGAAAACGATTTAGGATGTTGCAAGTTTAATAACACCTGAATGACTTTCAACCCTTTTGACTTATTTATGCTATAGCCAATCTTTTAAATTTGACCCATTTGATCCATTATCAATAATACGTAACCCAAAACTGCCTTTTCTCTTCGAGAATATTCGTAACCCAGCCACGTACACACTTTTGTGTTGATAGGCTAAAGGATAGTTATAAAGTGATAATGTAACATCTTAATATAGGTATGGTCCCAATCAACACCCACAACAGAAACAGTTAAGGGCCTGTTAGTAGGATTTGGGACAAGTGGTTATAGCTTCAAAATTTCATCTTAGTTCCTTGACAGGGTGCAATTGATGTTGATAAAAACATGAATAGATGTACAGTTGCACACTATCTAGAAGCTGCTATTGGATGGTCATGCGAGTTGTGAAGTACCTTTCGGCTGGTCCAAATTGGTTGGTATATCGTCTTTAACTCCGTAGATAATTTGCGAATAAAATAAAATTTTAAGAAACTATGTTGGTGAAATTTAAAATAGTCGATTTTTTGTGTCAACACCTCGGACGACTTCAACGGTCTGTGTTAGCCATTGCTAAAACTTCGGCAAAATTCATAAGTTGGATGTGGGTGACCATGTTCATTATTGTTACTGCACGTCTGCACACAAATGTTCTAAAGTTGATAAAATGTGAGGTGGAAGTTCATTCTCACAAGATTATTAGTCTACCTGCAAGTCACAATAACTGCTTCTGTTAGGATGTTACTTGTACACATTTGAATACACAGACTAGGGTTGACCCATTTGACCCATTGTCAATAATGTACACTGTCCTTTCTCTTTCAGAGCACATTCATAATCCAGGCTTGAGACACGTCTAAGCCTTTTAGGTCATCGACTTAAATACCGCAATCAAGTCATTGGGTAACATCAACATCGACAAATCAAACAGGTTAGGGCCCCTGGTAGAAAGATTTGGGACCAGTGTCTTTATAATTTGACTTTTCTATTTTCTATAGCTTCAATCTTCTTCTTTTATAGTTTCCTTATATAGGATGGTCTAATTGATGCTGACATATACATGAATAATGTACTGTTATGATCTTAAATCTTAATGGCCAAGCGAGCAGTGGCGAAGCTAGAAAATTTTGAGTGGGGGGTCGGGATCTAAAATTTTTTTTTACTAACGCTATTTTTCGGGTAATATGTTCGGGTCGGGTCAAAAATTAAATATTATTATTAAAAAAAAAATTTCAATCACTAAAAACTAAACATTTGTCCAAGACAACTAAACATTAAAAAGGAGACAAATGGTTGGTGGTCGGCCGTCGGCGGTGGTCGGCCGTCGGCGGTGGCCGGCGAGACTGCAGGAGGTGGGACTGTGGGAGGAGATGAGGGTCGAACTTCGAAGGGAGAGGGTTTGTTCCGTTTTTTTTTATTATTTTTTTTAATGGGCTAAGTAAATAAGTAATGGATTTTAGTTTGGGATTTGGTTTATTAATGGATTTTAGTTTGGGTAGATGGGCTTATGTAAAATGTGATGGATCAAAATTTTATTGCTTAATGTATAAAAAAAATTTCACAATTAAAATGGAGGGTCGAAACCGAATATACCGAAATTTTTCTACACGAAAACTATATACCCCTACATCGCAAAAAAAATTTCGGGGGGTCGGGCGCCCCCTCCCGCCCCTACATAGCTGCGCCTCTGCAAGCGAGTTTGAAAGTAGGTTTCGGTTGGTCTAAATGGGCAGAGGCGCAGCTATGTAGGGGCGGGAGGGGGCGCCCGACCCCTTGAAATTTTTTTTGCGATGTAGGGGTATATAGTTTTCGTGTAGAAAAATTTCGGTATATTCGGTTTCGACCCTCCATTTTAATTGTGAAATTTTTTTTATACATTAAGCAATAAAATTTTGATCCATCACATTTTACATAAGCCCATCTACCCAAACTAAAATCCATTAATAAACCAAATCCCAAACTAAAATCCATTACTTATTTACTTAGCCCATTAAAAAAAATAATAAAAAAAACGGAACAAACCCTCTCCCTTCGAAGTTCGACCCTCATCTCCTCCCACAGTCCCACCTCCTGCAGTCTCGCCGGCCACCGCCGACGGCCGACCACCGCCGACGGCCGACCACCAACCATTTGTCTCCTTTTTAATGTTTAGTTGTCTTGGACAAATGTTTAGTTTTTTAGTGATTGAAATTTTTTTTTAATAATAATATTTAATTTTTGACCCGACCCGAATATATTACCCGAAAAATAGCGTTAGTAAAAAAAAATTTTAGATCCCGACCCCCCACTCAAAATTTTCTAGCTTCGCCACTGTAAATGGGTTGGTATATGTTTTTAGTCTCGTAAATATTTATAAATAAAACTAAATTAGTGAAATTTGAGAAACTAATTTTTATAACTAATCATAATAGTTCTGGTGCACGCATAGGGTTTAAACATGAATAACATGAATAAAGTTACTGTTATGAGTTATGACTTTTCTATAGGCTATAGCTTCAATCTTCTCCTTTTAGTTCCATATGAATACGTGAACAAATTTTAAGTGGCAAATGCACTGGTCAAGCGAATTAGAAATATTAGATGATAATTATGTGTATAGTCGTGTAGACTTGAGAGGGTTTATGAATTTGTAGGTATGTGGGCTTAGGTTTGTTAGGGTTTATGATTTGTAGTTTCTAAATACCTTACTAATAAAATGTAATACATATGGAATTCATCGGTTAATAAGAAAGTATGACCAAATGCCTCTTGGCCAGGTGTATGTGAGTGATCTAATAGTTCAAGTCTCGTTGGAGACATGTGAGATCAAATTTAGGTTGTAAAAAAATTGCCGTTAAAAGAAAAAGTTTTGACTGGTCTGATGGGTAGTATATATTTTTAATCTCATAAAGAACTTACGAGTAGAGTTAAATTATCAAAAATTAAATTGATAAAACTTATGAATCCAATTTTTATAATATATGATTCGGAGGTCTTGTAAGCATATAGGAAAAGCAATGCACACTTTGAATGACTTTCAACCCGGTCAGTTCTAGTTAAATGTGACCTACTTTTAAATGGGTCAAAAGTGTATTTTAAGTAGGGGTATGTTCATCGGTTCGAGCTTTGCGAGTTATTTGATTTGGGTTGTTCGGGCTAGAATTTTCTAAGGCAAAATCGAAAAAACTGAAAACCGAATTTGAATTCAGCTCATTTTCGATGTGAAAAATCCCGATTTACATAATCTCTAATTTCTCTAGCACAAAATGTAACTTATAAAACATAAACAAAGTATACTCAAATGTATAGTGTAAGAGATAAATAATTATGAGTAATAAACAAAGTATACACTTAAAACATGTTTTTTAGTTGGAAAAAGTTTTCATAGTTTTGTATGTGTAGAGCCGTAGAGGAGGATACATTTTTTTTCGACTTAGTTTAAGTTTAAGTATGTTAAGTGTCAAGTTCGCATACAAGTGATATAAAAAATTAAACAATCTAAATTGTATGTGTATAACCGTAGAGGGGGATACGTTTTTTTAGACTTAGTTTAAGTTTAAGTATTTTAAGTGTCTAGTTCACATACAAGTGATATAAACAATTAAACAATCTAAATTGTATGTGTATAACCGTAGATGGAGATGGCCAAATACATTTTTTTTCAAGTTATTAAAAGTTTAAGTATGTTAAATGTCAACTTCGCATACAAGTGCGTACAAAGAATTAACAATATAAATTCTTGTAATCCTTTGTGGTCCATACCATAAATTTTCTAGTCTCTCTCATATGTCATCGGTATTTGATTATACCACTCATGCTACCGGCCGATTGTAGGAAAAACTTATCCTTCTTATTTGGAAAATTATACTCAGACTTAAAATTTATGCTTAAAGATATGCGTAACTTCAAGCTCCGCCCCCCTTACTAGAAATATAACCTGGGGATTTCCTTGATCAGTATCATGTGTCTTTACCCTGAAATAAACAAGATCAAAACATATGTCAAAATAAAAAATGAAGATTAAGAGTGAGAAAATATGCATGTGTCAACTGATGAATTGTATAAACATAAAATTAGATTATATTTTATGTCTCTATATGATTTAATACCGAGTAAACATAGTAGTTGGGCTACACTTCCAAAAGTGGTGTATGCGATGTTATTGCTGTTACTTATACAACACTACAAGCTAATGGAGTCTCGTTTAAGTGGGAAGACTGATATATTTGCTTAAAAGATGCTATAGTGTGGCTAAAAAATAACATTTTCACGGAAAACTACAAAGTACCTCGATAACTGATATCTCGATTGAAAATTTGACATAACATGAATACCTTTTAATGCCATTAGCAAAGGGAAGTTAACAATACTTGCAAGAAAGTGGCGTTTTGTTGACCAGTGAGGTTTCGTTAAACACTTGTGGGTCGCAAAAGTGACATCATATTCAACATGAATTTTGAGCAAATGGGAGTTGTGTTAGTAGCACATTTATTGTACACGATTTGCACTTATCACTTTTGATTTGGTCTTATCACTTTTGATACATTTATATTGTAATTGATATGCATGCCTTAAATAGTTTGTATAGATGGCATATATATCACGCTCACTGTAATCGGTTCACAGACAATTCAATATTCAGTTGTTTATATTATGGTCACTCGTTAAAAGATTAATGAGCTTCATCATTGTGTCACTGGCAACAACAAAAGATTAACTAGAGAGCAAGAGAGTGTCCGTGACTCTCTAAACTGTAAATACTAAATTTTTAATCTTGTTCTATGGTATGAACTTGTGCTCCAACTCGATAATATTCTTATGAGTTAGGTTCAACATCATTATAGGTATTAATGGTTTATGCTAACTTTTATCAGTTATATACTATGGATAATCCAGTAGGCTTGCTTGTAATCTTGTATCAATTCTGTTACTAGTATCTGTTTATTTAGCTTCTAGCATCTCACAAGATGGTTTGACTCGATCAGATAAACATAATTATTAGTGAGTAATGGTTACAACAAATTATACATGTTATCAAATCATCAGCCTCAAGTTTTGTTGGACAAAACCTCCGACAAACCCGAAGTTTAGCGCAAAATTGATGAAAGATTTCACAAGAAAACTTGACACATCAAGATCACAAGATTATCAACAAAAGAAAGAACATCATGCATGTAATATATACCCTTGAACCCCCTTTATTAACAATCTTACATCGAGAGACAAGAAGAATAA
This sequence comes from Artemisia argyi, assembly GCA_030686995.1. Lineage (NCBI taxonomy): Eukaryota > Viridiplantae > Streptophyta > Magnoliopsida > Asterales > Asteraceae > Artemisia > Artemisia argyi. The sequence goes on along the minus strand of CM060690.1, from coordinate 155,644,728 downwards.
ATTAACTAGCATCCCCCCTCACCTCTATTTACAGAGACCAGGGCGTCCAATCCCTATGGGATATGGATTCCATAGTATCATTGTTTGCTTTGCACACCAAGCAATCCTAGTTTAAATTTAACTTTAACTCTATTTAATTAAGTATAATTAAATCTATATACATAGACTAATTGCACTTTAACCCACTAATAATTGCTATATCATAACAATTTCCACATTAATAGTGATTCTTGGTTTATACAAATACTCAACATCTTTATCCAATGTTTGAACCTCGACCCAGGACCACCTTGTTAATCAACCATTGTACATTAGTAAATATCCAAGTTAGTTTCCTTAGACTTTATAAAGTTTCGAACAGTTCATAAACTTTATATTTATATCTTGGCACGAAAACATAACCATATTAACTAAAGTATTAGTGAACGGCCACTCATGGCTACAATAGTATTTTCAAGCTAATTACTCTTCATGTTGTAAGGCTTTGAACATTACTAAGATTTTATGTTTTTATTTTGACAAGAAAACATAACCATGATAACTAAAGCATTAGTTAATGCGATGAAGCTGCTTTTATTATTTCTTGACATTGATTTTTAATAGGGCGCTTGATAACTCCTAATTTATAATTTGTTAGCTATCAAAGTTTCCATGATAATTACTCATTTTTGCCTTGTTTTTATTGAATATCGTACTTAATTACTTTAAATTTGTGTTTTAGTAATTATCTGGAGAAAGAAGAGAATTCTCGCAAAAACACCAAAAATCGAGCTAAATTGCCAAAGTATGATGGAGAGCACTTTTCAGCTAGTTGCATATGGCATATGACATACTAAGTCATACGACGTGTGTTGTCTCGTCAAGAATAATGTCCAAGGTGAAGATTGATACGCCGTATGCCATCCTAATGCATACGACGTGTGAGCTTTCGTCATGTATATATTTTCCCAAGTTTTGAAGACCATACGCCGGATCCACTATCCACTGATACATCGTATGGAGTGATTCTAGAATATTCGAATATGTTATATTAAGAAGCATACGGTACATACGATGTATACATGGACGGGCCCAAGCCCTAAAAACCCTATAAATACATACCATATAATACATGTGTAAGCATATTACTTGTGCCTTAATATAATACATGTTTATGCGTATTCTAGAAAAAAAAGGTAAACTCATTGAGCGAAAGGTCCACTTAGAGCAATGGGTGTGTTCACTTGCAAGCTGCGTTAAACCTTCACCATACTGCATTAACGCAAGCGTTAAGACACCATGATGCTGCGTTAAGGCTGCATTAACGCACTGCGTTAGCCCCTTAACGCAGCGTTAAGCGTGGTTTTATTAAAAAAATTACACTTTTGCCCCTAGAACGTTTTTTAGTATTTGAATTCAAAAAAAATAATAACAAAAAAAAAATCCAAAACACCCCCTTGGTTCTTAAAATTCAAATTCTAATTTAATATTCAAAATCCAATATAACACAATAAAAAACATTGAAACGTAAAATAACGATACAAAAACACAAATCATCCGACGATTCTCATGAAGCTATTATATAGACTTGTAATTGTCGATGAGATCTGACTTCTCCTCTCACAGTTGCAACACTTGTTCCCTAACCATCTTCAAGGCAACATGAAGTTGCAGATCTGTTTCATCATTTCTTAATAGAGTTCGTAGACCGGCCCTGATAGCTGGATGATCTTCAGGCATCTAATGCAACCTTTCGATCTCTTGAGCACGATCATGCATCTGTAGCATAATACGAGTTATCTCACCTAGCAAATTGTTAATTAGCTTGAGCTCTTTTTCTTATTCATTGCGTAATCGGGTAAGGATAGTCTTGTGTGAGAATAGTGTTTGTGTGAAAATTAGTGACACTTGTGTGAGAATACGAAGGGTTTGTGTTAAAGTGGCATTTATAGGGGAAACTAGCCGTTGGATGAGATTTCAGGGGAACCTAGCCGTTAAACATTTTATTCAAATTCAAACTTAAAGTAACATTACAACATATTAAAAATGATACGGGAAAAGTTAAAAACGATACTAAATCATACAACACCGTTAACAATAAATTAGCCATATGGGGTGATTTCTCATCACCTCCCAAACGTGAACATAGTGAAAGCTTTTCCCACCAAAGCGTTGTTCAAAAATGGTATTTGCGTTATTAAGATGATCACTGTCGTTTTCCCTGCTTGTACGCTGCAAGTCATTGTAAATAGCGTTGAATCTTTTACATTCACAGTTAACTCTTGTCCATTTACCCGTGAACATATTTTTGTTATGATTGTTACCGACAGTCTAGCTGTTGAACATGTCTACAACCCGATTCCAAAATGTGTGATCATTGTGGGTGTGTTGTACTTAGGAAACTTCAATCCAAACTTCAGCTAGCAAGGTTTCTTCTGCTTGTGACCAACAAGTACTCATCTCAAATATTTGAACTATGAAAGAATTTTGTAAAATGGTTTGATATAGAAGTGTGTGAAAAATAGTGTGTTACGGTATGTTATTTATAGCCTTGTGAAACAATAAGAGCGGGATTTATTCAAATTGAAATTCAAAATCAAAATTTAAATTCAAATTTAAACGGGCGGGATTTATTTAAAGTTCAAATTTAAATTTAAACGGCCGGGATAAACTCAAATTCAAATTGCAAATAATTTTAAATTTTAAATAATTTAAACACAAATTCAAAATTCAAAAACAAACGGGATAAACTCAAATTCAAATTGCAAAAAGGGTCCTATGAATACCCATTCACAGACTCACTCACACAACTCATACACAATTCATACACACAACTCACACACGGATTATCAACAATGTCACACAATGATTTCTCTCAACAATTCCCTAGTCCACCAGATAATGAATCTGTTTATCACACCCCACCGGAGTATCTCTTTATGATATTCCCAAATGAAAATGAACTAAAAAACACTCCACCTGCAGATCTCTTTCCTGTTTTCCCAAATGAAAATCAACCACAAAACACTCCACCAGAAGTTCTCTTTCCTGTATTCCCAACTGATAATCAACGGGCAAACATTCCACCAGTTAACACTCCACCGGTTGACCTCCAAAACAATCTATTTAACTTTTCAGAGGAATATCTCCAACAACTTGAACAAGACGAAGAAATATTTTGAGAGTTTCAACAAGCCGAAGCACAAGAGGTAGCTACTCGTAGGGAGCGGGAACGAAGAGAAGCAGAATACCGATGGGAAATGGGGCTTGGCCCTTAGGAATCAGAGACTTCGAGTGAGGAGAGCTGGGTCTCGGATGATTCCTTTTATTAATTCGTAGTTTTATTTTCATTACCGTATCGTAGTTTATAGTAATCGTACTAGGTACTTCATGTTTTCAATTTAATGTTTAATGTATTTCATGCTTTCACTTTAATGTTTAATGTAATTTGTGTTTTAAATGTTATGTTAGTTATTAAATGAAGTATTATTTTTAGTTTAGGGTTGAATTTAAAAATATTTGAGTTAAAGTTTAGTTAAGGTGTGTTAAAGTGAGTTATGATAAGGGGCGTATTTTTTTTTTAGTTAAGGCGAAAAGGTTAAAGCTGATGTGTCGCTGACGTGACAGTCCGGTGTGTTAAACTTTAACTCCATGGTAACACACTTGGTGCTCTTAGAGAATTTGCTCTTATATGATACATGTGTATGCATATTACTTGTGCCTTAAGAACAATAACTGCAAGAAGCCTATAAAACCTCTTACAAAATAAAACAGCAAACATATAGAATCTATTTTCAAGAACATGGACACCCAGAGAGAATATATCATTCAAGAATTCAAGAAGGAATTAGAAGATGAAAATGGTTGCCCTTCAGGGAAAGTTGGTGCTCCATTATTTGGTTGGCCATGGCAGAATTTGGGCAGTTATAAGGTATATATGTTTTTTATTCATCATTGTTCGTTTTACATGTTTAAGATTGTGTTTGAAAAATGATTTTTACGTTTTCAAATAGCATACAGTTTTGAGTGTTTAGACACATGATTAATCTTTTGGGAATGGTATTCTTAAAACTAATTATCTGATAATCCCAAGACGCTAAATCGATATCAAGAGCAATCCCAAACACCTCATAAATGTTTTTCTTTCAAAGATGTACGTTTCTTGTGGTTGATTTTATATATCTTTCTTAAACTAACTTAACTTTTTGGTATGATCAGTACATTTTGCTTGGGCCACTACTTGTGGAGTTAATTTACTCAGGAGTTTATGAAAAGAGGCAAAGTGAGTATAGTTGGTGTTTGCATATTCTGATCTTGTCTTCACTAAGAGGACTTGTGCACCAGCTATGGAGTTCATTGAATAACTCGTTTTATATTAAACGAAATAATCGATTATCTCAAAAAGGCATCGACTTCGATCAGATCGACAAAGAATGGCGTTGGTAAAACTATCCTTTCCCTTTTCTTTAAGAATCTGAAGTGTTTGGATGTTTATGTTCAAAGTGATCATGCATGCCTTGGGATATAATACACAAATATATATACTTGGCTTAAATATAATGCATATAACATATAATTAAGTATAGCATACTTCAGATAGGAATGCAGAGTAAACTGCTCATAAACCCGTTTTACCATATCATATTGTGACTTGTGAGGAACACTAGTCATCAATTCGTAAAGTAGAATTTGTTTACAGAGAGTAAATTATTTAGATATTCTAAAAGCAAAAAGATTACTCTAGAATATACGTACTGTGAATGTTGGCCTTATGATTTTTACATACATTTAATTTTATATCTACCACCCAATTTTGAAATTTACTAAACTTGATGCTAAACATCACATTATGGATTTCATTATGCATGTTCATGTTTACCCTAATTAAATCCATCTAATATATTATTAGATACCACTAGATGTTATATATTATCCCCTTCTTTGATCTAATTATGATATATCATCAATCACTTTTGGGTTTTTGATGAAATTTACACCCTTTTTTTTGTCAGGGATAATTTCATCATAGTTCAAGGACTTGTGGCTTCAATAATCTTTTTGATCAATCCTTCAGTGACCAAGTTTCCTATTTGGAAAACAAGTGGAATTATTTCTTGTCTAGTTTTCCATGTTGGGTTTTCAGAGCCTATGTATTACTGGCTTCATAGACTATTGCATTCATCATATTTCTTCCAACAATATCATTGGCTACATCATAGTTCAAAAGGAGTTCATCCATATACAGGTAAAAAAAAAAAAAAAATCATTAAAATTGACCTCACCTAACACAATAATTTGTAACACATAGGAGTATATTATAGTACTAGTTGTTAACTAACTACTTCTTTCCCTTTTTACCATTTTTTTGTGCAGCCGGGCATGCAACCTTTTTTGAGCATTTATTGCTATGTTTGATTATAGGAGTTCCACTTATTGGAACTACGTTGATTGGGCATGGTTCGATCATCGTGTTCTATGGCTATATTCTATTGTTCGATTTCCTTAGATGTTTGGGGCATAGTAACGTTGAAGTTGTTCCTCATCAAATCTTCGATACGTTACCAATGCTCAAATATTTAGTGTATACACCAACGTAAGTTTCATATTTTAGTAATCCAAAGATATGTTATGTAATAAAAATATGTGTTAATGATGTGTATGTTTTATTGTTTAATTATACAGGTATCATTTTATACACCACAGAGATATGAAGACCAATTTCTGTCTTTTTATGCCTCTTTTTGATGTTTTTGGGAAGACCATGAATGAGCTTTCCTGGGATCTTCACAGAGAAATAAGCTCAAGGGAAGGTATAAATATTAGAGTTATGATATTTAGGCCTACATAATAGACCTACAAATAGGCCTACATCATTCATATTTTGACAAATTTCAAACACGTTTTCTCTCTCTTCATATTAACCAATCAAAATTTAAATTCCACCAATAATAGTTGTAGGTCTATTTTTAGGCAAACAATTTAGGTTTACAAATCATTTTTCTAAATATTATCAATTTCAATTCAATAATTAGAGGTCTATATGATGGTTATTCTTGACATTCGATCATCTATATATGGAGATATATCTTTTTTATAATAAGAGAAATCCACTCTTTTATTAACTAATAGGAGAGCTCAATTGAAAAATTGAGCCCTCCGCCCCTCCTATTCGCTAATTGCTTGGGGTTACAAACTTATATGGAGATATGTCTTTTCTATACTTCTTGTTGTTGGTTCTCTCCTTATTGCTTGGGGTTACATACAAACTTACAATGTATATAGACATATTAATATAGATTGAGCTCAAGATTAAGCATGATCAAATTCAGCTACCTAATACAGATGTTGTTTTTGTATTTGTAGACAACAAAACAAAAGCGCCAGAGTTTGTGTTTCTTGCACATGGGGTTGATATCATCTCATCAATGCACAATCCGTTTATGTTTAGATCACTGAACTCAAGGCCATATGCCACAGCACCTATCTTGTTTCCATTGTGGCCCTTTGCTCTAGTGGTAGTGATGATTGTTTGGGCAGTATCAAAGCCCTTCTGCTTTTCTTTCTTTAATCTTAGAGGGCATTTGCTTCAAAGCTGGCAGTTCCAAGATTGGGCTTCATGGTACCTACTTACCTTATGTTCACTTTCTATGATACTCCATAATCCGTATATGATTTGATTATTCAACTTTACTAGTAATCGCCACACTTTTGTTGTAGTATTTTCTACCTTTCGCTAAAGACGACATTAACAATCAAATCAAAGAAGCTATATTAATGGCGGATAGGGTTGGTGTAAAGGTCCTTAGTCTCGCTGCGTTGAATAAGGTATGCAACTTGTTCTTTGTTAATTCATAATTACAATTATATAAGCGATAACAGTCATTAAAAGGCTCTAGTCTTAAACCTTCATGGTGGAAATTGTTGTCGTTTAACAGAATGAAGCTTTGAATGGAGGTGGGAAACTTTTTGTCCAGAAACTTCCGAATCTTAAGGTTCGTGTAGTCCATGGAAACACTTTGACTGCCGCCGTTATCATTAACGAGATTCCTCCAGATGTTAAAGAGGTGTTCATGACGGGAGCTACTTCTAAGCTTGGAAGAGCCATTGCCCTTTACTTAGCTCGCTGCAAAGTTAGAGTCTTGGTATATCTTTTCTTATCAAATTCGAATGTTTCATTATGTTTTCAAACAATTTAGTCATTCATAAGGTGATTTGGATTATGTTTTATCCCTCGAACAGGCCACGAAAGCCAAATAAATTTAGGGATAATTACCAAAATAGATCAGTCGCCCAAAACACATTCCTTGAATAGATGTTTTTAAATCACTTTCCTCTGGCGGATCAGGGCAACTTGGCGACTGAGCAACCTTCATATATGTGTGACACGTGTCGAATATTTTATTAATATAGTACAGAATCTCGAATCTTTTTGGAATGTATAGTACAGAATCTAGAATCTTTTTGGAATATTCTAGAATCTTTTTGGACACGTGTCACGTTTATATTGAGTTGCTCATTTTTTTAGTTGGCCTGATCTAATTTTGGAAAGTGATATTTGAAATTCTACAAAGTAACTAGTAAAAAAGTCAACGATCTATTTTGATAATTATCTCATAAATTTATAAGATAACTCAAAATGTCTCAAATAGGTTAAGCATGTCAAAAGTCACCCACATTACGTTCTCTAATGCATTGAACCCCCTATATAATTTTTGCAGAAAAAATAAATTAATAAAACAAATATCATTTTAATCATTTTTAAACACCAGATATTTAAAAGTTGAATATAAAATTTTCTTGCAGATGCTAACGGATTCCACAGAAAGATTTACTAGAATTCAAAATGAAGCCTCATCGGAGAATCAGAATTTATTGGTTCAAGTGACAAAATGTCAAGAAGCTAAACATTGCAAGGTTAGATGGTATTCAATGATCTTTGTTGGTTGTTGGGTAATGGGCAAAAAGGTAAATTTAGTGACATGCTAATTCGATTTTTTTCATGAATCTAACTCAGACTTGGATTTTGGGCAAATGGACCACACCAAGAGAGCAAAGATGGGCACCACCAGGAACCCATTTCCACCAGTTTGTGGTTCCACCAGTGTTAGAGTTCCGCAGAGACTGCACATACAGTAAGCTTGCAGCCATGAAGCTTCCTGATGATGTCGAAGGCCTAGGCTCATGCGAGGTAATGTAAACTGACAAAAATACGCGCTTACATGCTAGTAGCAGAGTTAAAAAATAATAACAGTGTGCAAAATTTACAAACCATTTTTATTTGCGTATATTTTGGAAGAGGGAGGTTGGGGCCGGGCAGATTTTGCCATTCGAGTTAACGTGAAAAGAAATAACTACCCTTTAGTTTTTTGGGGGCCAAGGGAGAAAGTTCTTTAGCTTCCGATTTTATCCTAATTGGGGATGCACTTGCTAGCCACTCCCTAAATCTGTCGCTGTTTGCACTAACAACTCTTGAATTAATTTTGAGATTGTTTTGTGTTTATAAATGATTCCAAGCTTTGAATTATTTGAGCAGTACACGATGGAAAGAGGGGTCGTTCACGCTTGTCATGCGGGTGGAATTGTTCATTTTCTTGAAGGTTGGACACACCACGAAGTTGGTGCGATTGATGTGGACCAAATTGATCCGGTCTGGGAAGCTGCTCTGAGACACGGTTTTAAACCGGTTTAAGGATCAAAATTGAACTCACCGAGGCCGCCTTTAGCTTGAAGATAGAAGTATGTGCTAGCTCCCTACCAAACTACACATGAGTTGTTTATAAAATGTACCTCGCTTTGATTATCACCTTGATATAATCAAGCTATTAGACAAAAAAACAACTACTATCACTTCTAGTTCTCAGTTAACTTCCCACTACCACTGTAGTTTGTGTTGGATAAATGGTTTTGTTAACAAATTTGTGTGTTCGTTAAAAAAATATATAAAATAAAATTGTGTGTTGCATTTTTCGTGCATAAGTGGTTGGGTTGATAGAAACAGAAGTTGGTCTATAAGTGGCATTTATATACTATAGTTTCTCGACTGGACATGCTCCATGTCACAACCCACAATTTCATGTCATTTTCCCAAACTTCGATATTCTACTATTCACAAATTACTATTCATCGATTACTATTCATCGTTTTACTATTTATCGTTTTTGAGGTCAATTTGACATTCCGAGACATATTCAGAAATTTTACTATTCACTTGACACTATTCATTTCCGAGAGAAAACCACTATTCACGTGCATTATTCATGTCATCGTAAATTTAGTTTACGAGTGTTCAAATTCGCGTAACCGTATTGGTTCAGGAGCGAATTCGTGCATTATTATCAGGGACACTTCATACGGACTAGAAATAGTCTGCATATCATCATTAGGGCACTTGCATACTATTCCACTCGTAGGATAATTAAATTAATACTTTTGGTACGATTAACGATTTACGTACGTTTATTTCAAATAAACGCTAATACGCGAACTATAAAAGTGTCTAACATGTCCGACACTCCCGATTATGATCCTAATACATTTTTATACTCATTTCTATAATATAAAAACTATGATATTAATTTACCCGGTATTTTGGAAATTTAACCATTACGTATCGTACGTTTAACTTAGTAACGCCGGTTTTCACTAAAATTGAACGATAATCACTCTAACTCTCCGTACTTGTACCCGACTTATTTTTACAACTTTTTTTAACTTTATTACGTCCCGAATAACTTCAACAAAACTTATTTTTAACAAACCCGGTACCCGATTAAACCTTAAACCTAAACCTAACCTAACTATACTTAACTACTAATACTAATTTTTACTAACTAACCACCCAACATCATCCCCCTTTTCCCTCCCCAAAACCGGCCAACCCCCCCCCCCCCCCCCCCCCTTTTTGGTCTTCAAGCTTTAATAACTCACCAAACTAATTAAATGTCACCAAACAATTGTCCCCTTTGTATAAATTAAACTTTTCTTACTCATTTTCACTAAAATCACTTTTTACTTACAACTAGCAACTTTTCTCTTCTTTTCTCTTGTGTGTGGTTCGAATTGGAGTAAACAAGGAGCAAGGAGGGTAAATTTTACAAGATCATATCATAAACTAGTTTGTATAATCATCCTTGTTAGAGTTTTGAAATAAAAACTCAAGGATTAGTAAGCTTTTTATCATCTAAACTCTCTAAACCATCAAGTAAGTAAACAAACTCATTTTTATGATTTTTACAAGTTATTATTATGTTCATATAATTTTCTTATAAGATCTTATACATGCATCATCTTGTACCACTTCATTTTTGTATATATTAACTTTGAAGCCCTAGAAATGGAAACATATGAAACCATTGTTAGACCTAGTGGTTTGATGATATTTAAGGACCCATGACACCCTAAGAAGGTGTATGGTAGGATTAGATTAGTCTTGTGGTGTTTGAAAGTGGATTGATGGATGATGGAACTAGTTTAGAGACTTGGAAATGATTTTTGAAACTTTTGAAATACCTACTGTCCTTATTTTAAATTCGTGGGAAAATCAGTGGATGATGACTAAGTTTTGACCAAAGATTTAGAAAATACATTCAAAAACGAAACTTTAGGCGAAAGAATCAATTAAAACGAGTTTATAACGAAGGAGTTATGATTTTTGCAAACTTAACGACGAAAACTACTTTTCCAGAAAACTGCTTGCTGTTGGGCAGAATACGATGGGTATTTTGAAGCATTAAACGTAACCTAAAAGAGCCGAGTTATCTAAAATATACTCGTATATACAAAGACGAATCCGTGGACATAAAGAACAAGGAAAACGAGCTTGAAACGACAAAGTTATGCCCATTCTAACATCGTCAAACTATATATATATATATATGGACACAAATAAAAATAATAACGTACGCGCTAAACGGTATATTTTCTAGAAAATATTACTAAGGACTATTTTCTTATCAAACGAATACGTATGACCCGAGAGAATACTTATACGACTTAACGACATATTTCAAGGTTTTCAATACAAGGAATTTAACGCTAACACTTTTTAACGAGATAGTACGACAAGTTATATACTCCTATATAAGGACTTATTTTCCTAAGTATGGAATCTATTTTTCTACGACGATAACTAGTATTTTCAAATTACGAGTGGTATGAGTATCATGTGCATGTGCATTCATTTCATTACGGCTTGATCTAAGTTAGATCATGGTTATTCATTTAGGTTGCGGCTAGTACTCGCGCCTCATTGTCCCGACTACTTTCACCTCATTGCACCATCTTTGTACCATTACTTCGAGGTGAGTTCTCATAGCCCCGTTTTAATTCTATATTTTGATTTCAAATCCCACGGGGGAGAATACATTGCATTACTTATTTTCGTGTACATGCCTAAGTATAAAATTCATACATTGCTTAAGTTTCCTTATTACCACGTCTTGATAAGTCCCCTTATTATATCATGGACCGTTAATTTCTAGTACTAAGCGGGAGTGAGTGGATAGATCTATCGAGGGTGACGCCTCCATTCGTGTTTGGGTTGCTCCAAATGGAACGAATGCATTTCATGTCTTTATTATTAGAGTGCCTGGTAAACACTCATTGGGGCCAAGTATCGTCTAGCTTCGGGGTCATGAGCTTAAGAGCCAATGTATATACTTTCCGGACATCCTAATTCATGGCATTACTTATGGCATTTGTACACTTGATTTACTTATAAACCTATGATTATTCACCAACTTTATGTTGACCGTTTTTCGCAATGTATTTCTCAGGTAACTAAGGCATTTCTCATGGCATTGCATGGAGTCACTTTGTGTATCAAGGCTGACGCGTCATTTTTGGATTTCATGCACTTTGAACTATCGTTTGATTGTACTAAACTGGTTTCTTTAAACCTTTTCTAACTTTTGGGACCTATGTTTTATAACTTTGATATTTTGAATGAATCAAACGATGTATTTTATAAACGACACTTTAGGTCGTTCAATATTTCCTTGCTTGTGTGCTATGATCCGTTACACCCTCAGGTATTCCATTCCGCTGCCATTCAGGTATTTCGGGGGTGTGACAGATTGGTACCAGAGCTAAGGTTATAGCGAACTAGGTTGCATCATTGACCCTAGACTATAACCACACTATCATAGCATATCATCATTTCATCATAAGTGCATATTTACTTATTTTTGGTGATGCCATTATACGAGTCATTTATTTATTTCACCTTGATTATCACAGAGTCATGTCTTCGAATCCCGACACTGTCATACTTTACACTATATCAGATTCTGATGATGAGGGCTCTGTGTCCTCCACTGCTGTTTCACCACTTGTTTCACCTACACCTGAGTTGCCACTTTTGGCGTCAGATAATGATACCGAACCTTTCGAGGAGGAGGAGACGACTCCTACTCCCCATGTCCATCCTACTATACCTACTGACATACCATCATCTCCTACTACTACTATCTATTCGGAGCCGAGACTTATGTTTCCTAGGGAGAAGACTGTTCAGGGCCCTAGGAAGAGAGTTCGTTATGCTACATGTACTTATAGGAGTCTCCCTAGTCCTACTGTGCCTACACCACCACCACCAGCCTTACCCACTACTACTCCTATGCCTACCTCACTCTTGCCGCTTCGGAAGCGCGCAAGGCTTACCACTCCAGATTCACCTACCACTGAGACTGATGACTTTTCACCACCACCAGAGTACCACATAGGTGAGAGTTCTAGAGCGGCTGCAGCGAGGAGCCCCACAGCCATCACATTAGAGGATCAGATGGGTGCTCAGCAGGAGCAAGTAGATAGGTTGGGGTATAGAGTTGATGAGATCATTACCACTCGACTTGAGACTGTTGAGGAGCAGGTTGAGGATTTGGTTCAGGGCAGAGTTAGTATTGATGTGTCTTACCATGGACTCGAGGCACGACAGTTGAGGCACCAGGAGGAGATTGAGCTACTTAGGGATGAGTTACCTGAGATTCGAGATAGAGCTCAGGCGACACAGGAGACCCAGTGGGAGCAGGTAGATCAGTTGACACTGCTTCGAGAGAGGGTAGTTGTTTTGGAGCGTAGGGATGCTTCTTCTCGGTTACGACTTGAGCATCTTGAGGAGATTGTGGTGGCGATGGATCGTGAGATTCGCCGCTTGAGGGGAGAGCCTGGACCATCTAGAGCACCGGGAGGAGCCTAGACGTAGACTGGTATTATATTAGCTTGTATTATTTTCCTAGTCCCGGGATGTGGGACATAGTTCAAGAACTTGTAACCTTTTGGTTGTTGTACAAACAAATATTATCAAGTGCGACTCTACTATGTGGAAATGTTGTGCTATATATTATATCGGTCCATGTAGGCCGAAATTTTCATGTATTATATTCATGTGTTGTGATTATATTTATGATGTTTCGTGGTTGCTCTTTATTATTGTCGCATGTATACGCGTCGTGGTTGTATTTATATATGTTGTGGTTGTATCGACACAGGTTGTGGATGTATATATACGTGACGTGGTTGTTGTGGTTGTATATATATACTTGTCGTGGTGATATCTAGACAGATTGTGGTTGTACTCGTACGTGTCGTGGTTGTATTATATTTGTTGTGGTTGTATATTTATATATACATGTTGTGGGTGTATATCTTTGGTACGATGACTATTTCTATTATGATTTTTCTCATGGTTATTTCCATTATGATTTATCAGAAATATGGCACCAAGGAAGAGTAAGACTGCACCAGAAACGTCCGCTATGACTCAAGCCGCTATCCGCAAGTTGGTCAGGGATAGTATTGCAGAAGCTCTAGAGATTGAGAGAGCTGAGGTTGCTGCAAGGGCTGCTGAGGCTGCTTCTAATACAGAGGTCGTTGAACCACCCACTGCTAGGCGTGGATGTACATGGAAAGATTTCAAGATTAGTGATCCCGTCAAATTTAAGGGCACTGAAGGAGCGGTTGCTCTAATCCGCTGGTTTGAAAAGACTGAGAATGTGTTTCTCATGTGTGAATGCCCGGAAGTTAGCAAGGTGAAGTTTGCTACAGGTATGCTTCTTGATGAAGCTATGTCTTGGTGGAATTCGTATGCTCAGCCGATTGGTATGGAAAATGCTCACAAACTCACTTGGGATCAATTCAAGAAACTGATGACAAAGAAGTTTTGCCCTCGTACCGAGGTGCAAAAGATGGAAACGGAATTTTATGAGCTTGTGACTAAAGGCGATGATATTGAGACTTACATCAGGAAGTTTCAAGAGTTGGCTGTACTGTGTCCAACTATGGTTCCCGACGATGAGAAAAAGATGGAAAACTTTGTTGGTGGATTGCCTGAAAGTATTCGAGGAGATGTGATTTCTTTTGATCCTCAATCAATGGAAGAGGCTATTCGTATAACTCAGAAACTCATGGTTCAAGTAGTCAAAGGGAAAGCTGCTGTCAACAACAATAACCGTTCAAACAACACCAACTACACCAACACTCGGAACAACAACAACTATAACAACAATCGGAACCGCAACTATCCCAATAACCGAAACAACAACAACAACAACAACAAGAGGAGGTTTGACTACAACCAAGGTGGAAACGCTGTTCAGCCGCCACCTAAGAGACAGGAAGTAGCAAAGGTTTATGCTGCAGGACCAAATGACAGAAAAGGTTACACTGGTAACCTACCTAAGTGCGCAAGGTGTCAGAAGCATCATAACCCAGGTCGTTGTCCAGATTTTTGTGGCAATTGCAAGAAGGTTGGTCACCACATCAAAGATTGTAGACTTCCAATCGTGGGTGACAATCAGAAACCACCGGTAACGTGTTTTGGCTGTGGAGAACTTGGACACTTTAGGAATGAGTGCCCAAAAAAGAAGAATCAAGGAACAGGAAACCAAAATGGAATGGCTCGAGGAAGAGCTTATGTCATGGGAGGAGACGATGTCAAAGAAGACCCGAATGTTGTTGCGGGTACGTTCCTCGTTAATAATCGTTATGCATCCATTTTATTTGATTCAGGAGCGGATAGAAGTTTTGTTTCTATTGCATTTGCACCTTTGCTTAACATAGAACCAACCCCATTAGACATTTCCTATATCGTTGAATTAGCCGATGGGTCTTTAGTTAACACCAACACCATTGTTCGTGGTTGCACCATAAATTTCCTAAACCATCCATTCAATATAGACCTTATGCCCGTAGAACTTGGAAGTTTCGACGTTGTGATCGGTATGGATTGGTTATCTCGGCATCGAGCGAGAATTATTTGTGATGAGAAAGTTGTTCACCTTCCTTATAACGGTGAAAATTTGGTTGTTCGCGGAGAGCGAAGTGGAACTAGACTCAGTATAATATCGTGCATTAAAACCGAGAAGTACATAAAGAAGGGTTGTTATGCATTCTTGGCTCACATCACGGAGAAGAAGTCGGATGAGAAACGACTTGAAGATGTGCCAATTGTTAAGGAATTTCAGGAAGTTTTTCCGGAAGAATTGCTAGGACTTCCGCCTACACGACAAGTTGAGTTTCAAATTGAATTAGTGCCAGGAGCTGCACCGATTGCACGAGCACCGTATAGACTTGCACCTTCGGAAATGCAAGAATTGTCGAATCAATTACAAGAACTTTTGGACAAAGGATTCATTAGACCGAGTTCCTCGCCTTGGGGAGCGCCGGTTTTGTTTGTGAAGAAGAAGGACGGAACTTTCAGAATGTGCATCGACTATCGTGAACTGAACAAGTTAACGGTTAAGAACCGTTATCCACTCCCCAGAATTGACGACTTGTTCGACCAGTTACAAGGTTCTAGTTTTTATTCCAAGATTGATTTAAGATCCGGTTACCATCAACTTAAAGTTCGGGAAGAGGATATCCCGAAGACGGCATTTAGAACACGCTATGGTCATTATGAATTTCAAGTGATGCCTTTTGGATTAACCAACGCACCTGCGGTATTTATGGATCTCATGAATAGGGTGTGCAAACCGTATCTTGATAAGTTTGTGATCGTATTCATTGACGATATCTTGATTTATTCCAAGAGTAAGGAAGATCACGAAGAACACCTCAGAACAATACTGGAACTACTCAAGAAGGAGCAATTGTATGCCAAGTTTTCTAATTGTGATTTTTGGATACGAAGAGTTCAATTTCTTGGTCATGTTATTGATAGCCAAGGTTTACAAGTCGACCCGGCAAAGATCGAGGCAGTTAAGGATTGGGCTACGCCCAAGTCTCCTACGGAAATTCGTCAATTCCTAGGACTTGCCGGATATTACAGAAGGTTTATTGAAGGGTTTTCTAAGATAGCGAAGCCGTTGACGAAGCTGACACAAAAGAATGAGAAGTACGAGTGGGGAGAAAAACAAGAGTCCGCGTTTCAACTATTGAAACAAAAGCTGTGTAGCGCACCGATTTTGTCACTACCTGAAGGTATTGAGAACTTTGTGGTATATTGCGATGCTTCGCATCAAGGACTTGGAGCTGTGCTAATGCAACACGAGAAGGTGATAGCTTATGCATCTAGACAGCTTAAGATACACGAGAAGAATTACACTACTCACGACTTGGAATTGGGTGCGGTAGTTTTTGCACTCAAGATTTGGAGACACTACCTTTATGGTACTAAGTGTGTAATTTTTACCGACCACAAGAGCTTACAGCATATACTCGATCAGAAGGAACTTAATATGAGACAACGTCGTTGGCTAGAGTTGTTGAGTGATTACGATTGTGAAATCCGATATCACCCAGGGAAAGCGAATGTTGTAGCAGATGCACTTAGCCGAAAAGAACGACTCAAACCTTTGAGAGTCAGGTCATTGGGAATGACTATCATTTCGCCATTACCATCGAAAATTCTAGAAGCTCAGATTGAGGCTCTCAAGGAAGGAAACCGACCGCATGAAAAACTTTATGGTATGCCAGAAAGCGAAAATGGCTTTATAAAGAGATCAGATGGAGTGTTATGCTTCAAGGACCGAAGTTGGATACCACTCTATGGTGGAGTGCGAGAATTGATTATGCATGAATCACACAAGTCGAAGTACTCTATTCATCCAGGTTCTGATAAGATGTATCAGGATCTCAAAAAGCTTTATTGGTGGCCGAATATGAAAGCAGAAATTGCTACGTACGTCAGCAAATGTCTTACTTGTGCTAAAGTGAAAGCCGAGTACCAGAAACCGTCAGGGTTACTTCAACAACCAGAAATTCCACAATGGAAGTGGGAACGTATTGCTATGGATTTTGTCACTAAACTTCCAAAGACGTCAGGAGGTTTCGATGCTATTTGGGTAATCATAGATCGACTTACCAAATCAGCTCATTTCATACCTATTAGAGAGACTTATTCAATGGAACAACTTGCTAGACTTTATGTCAAGGAAATAGTCTCAAGACACGGTGCACCAGTTTCCATCATTTCCGACAGAGATAGTCGTTTTACTTCAAACTTTTGGCGGTCATTACAAGATTCTTTTGGATCCAAATTAGACATGAGCACTGCTTACCATCCTCAGACCGATGGTCAGAGTGAGAGAACTATACAAACACTTGAGGACATGCTTAGAGCATGTGTGATTGACTTTGGAAATGGTTGGGCTAACCATTTGCCGTTAATCGAGTTTTCCTATAACAACAGTTACCATTCGAGCATTAAGGCTGCACCATTTGAGGCACTTTATGGTCGTAAGTGTCGATCTCCAGTTTGTTGGGCCGAAGTCGGTGAAGTACAATGTATTGGCCCGGAAATGGTACAAGAAACAACAGAAAAGATAATTCAAATTCGAGAGAGACTCGAAACTGCTAGAAGTCGACAGAAGAGCTACGCAGATGTTTGACGCAAACCATTGGAATTTCAGGTCGGAGACAAAGTTATGTTGAAATCTCGCCTTGGAAAGGCGTAATACGATTTGGAAAACGCGGGAAATTGAACCGGAGATACATTGGACCATTCAAGATCCTGGAGAGGATTGGTCCGGTTGCTTACAAACTTGAACTTCCGTCAGAACTTAGCAACGTACATAACACGTTTCATGTTTCGAACCTCAAGAAATGTCTTTCGGACGAGTCTGCCATTATACCATTAGAAGAAATACAACTCGATGACAAGCTTAATTTTGTGGAAGAACCAGTTGAAATAATGGATCGCGAGATCAAACAATTGAAACAAAGTCGAATTCCGATCGTGAAGGTTCGTTGGAATTCTCGAAGAGGACCCGAGTTTACTTGGGAACGAGAAGACCAAATACGACACAAGTATCCACAACTTTTCACCGAGCCTAGTACCGAGACCAACACTAACTGAATTCAGGGACTGAATTCCTTTTTGGATGGGCGACTGTCACAACCCACAATTTCAGGTCATTTTCCCAAACTTCGATATTCTACTATTCACAAATTACTATTCATCGATTACTATTCATCGTTTTACTATTCATCGTTTTTGAGGTCAATTTGACATTCCGAGACATATTCAGAAATTTTACTATTCACTTGACACTATTCATTTCCGAGAGAAAACCACTATTCACGTGCATTATTCATGTCATCGTAAATTTAGTTTACGAGTGTTCAAATTCGCGTAACCGTATTGGTTCAGGAGCGAATTCGTGCATTATTATCAGGGACACTTCATACGGACTAGAAATAGTCTGCATATCATCATTAGGGCACTTGCATACTATTCCACTCGTAGGATAATTAAATTAATACTTTTGGTACGATTAACGATTTACGTACGTTTATTTCAAATAAACGCTAATACGCGAACTATAAAAGTGTCTAACATGTCCGACACTCCCGATTATGATCCTAATACATTTTTATACTCATTTCTATAATATAAAAACTATGATATTAATTTACCCGGTATTTTGGAAATTTAACCATTACGTATCGTACGTTTAACTTAGTAACGCCGGTTTTCACTAAAATTGAACGATAATCACTCTAACTCTCCGTACTTGTACCCGACTTATTTTTACAACTTTTATAACTTTATTACGTCCCGAATAACTTCAACAAAACTTATTTTTAACAAACCCGGTACCCGATTAAACCTTAAACCTAAACCTAACCTAACTATACTTAACTACTAATACTAATTTTTACTAACTAACCACCCAACATCATCCCCCTTTTCCCTCCCCAAAACCGGCCAACCCCCCCCCCCCCCCCCCCCTTTTTGGTCTTCAAGCTTTAATAACTCACCAAACTAATTAAATGTCACCAAACAATTGTCCCCTTTGTATAAATTAAACTTTTCTTACTCATTTTCACTAAAATCACTTTTTACTTACAACTAGCAACTTTTCTCTTCTTTTCTATTGTGTGTGGTTCGAATTGGAGTAAACAAGGAGCAAGGAGGGTAAATTTTACAAGATCATATCATAAACTAGTTTGTATAATCATCCTTGTTAGAGTTTTGAAATAAAAACTCAAGGATTAGTAAGCTTTTTATCATCTAAACTCTCTAAACCATCAAGTAAGTAAACAAACTCATTTTTATGATTTTTACAAGTTATTATTATGTTCATATAATTTTCTTATAAGATCTTATACATGCATCATCTTGTACCACTTCATTTTTGTATATATTAACTTTGAAGCCCTAGAAATGGAAACATATGAAACCATTGTTAGACCTAGTGGTTTGATGATATTTAAGGACCCATGACACCCTAAGAAGGTGTATGGTAGGATTAGATTAGTCTTGTGGTGTTTGAAAGTGGATTGATGGATGATGGAACTAGTTTAGAGACTTGGAAATGATTTTTGAAACTTTTGAAATACCTACTGTCCTTATTTTAAATTCGTGGGAAAATCAGTGGATGATGACTAAGTTTTGACCAAAGATTTAGAAAATACATTCAAAAACGAAACTTTAGGCGAAAGAATCAATTAAAACGAGTTTATAACGAAGGAGTTATGATTTTTGCAAACTTAACGACGAAAACTACTTTTCCAGAAAACTGCTTGCTGTTGGGCAGAATACGATGGGTATTTTGAAGCATTAAACGTAACCTAAAAGAGCCGAGTTATCTAAAATATACTCGTATATACAAAGACGAATCCGTGGACATAAAGAACAAGGAAAACGAGCTTGAAACGACAAAGTTATGCCCATTCTAACATCGTCAAACTATATATATATATATGGACACAAATAAAAATAATAACGTACGCGCTAAACGGTATATTTTCTAGAAAATATTACTAAGGACTATTTTCTTATCAAACG
This sequence comes from Artemisia argyi, assembly GCA_030686995.1. NCBI lineage: Eukaryota > Viridiplantae > Streptophyta > Magnoliopsida > Asterales > Asteraceae > Artemisia > Artemisia argyi. The sequence goes on along the minus strand of CM060690.1, from coordinate 155,624,519 downwards.
AATACGTATGACCCGAGAGAATACTTATACGACTTAACGACATATTTCAAGGTTTTCAATACAAGGAATTTAACGCTAACACTTTTTAACGAGATAGTACGACAAGTTATATACTCCTATATAAGGACTTATTTTCCTAAGTATGGAATCTATTTTTCTACGACGATAACTAGTATTTTCAAATTACGAGTGGTATGAGTATCATGTGCATGTGCATTCATTTCATTACGGCTTGATCTAAGTTAGATCATGGTTATTCATTTAGGTTGCGGCTAGTACTCGCGCCTCATTGTCCCGACTACTTTCACCTCATTGCACCATCTTTGTACCATTACTTCGAGGTGAGTTCTCATAGCCCCGTTTTAATTCTATATTTTGATTTCAAATCCCACGGGGGAGAATACATTGCATTACTTATTTTCGTGTACATGCCTAAGTATAAAATTCATACATTGCTTAAGTTTCCTTATTACCACGTCTTGATAAGTCCCCTTATTATATCATGGACCGTTAATTTCTAGTACTAAGCGGGAGTGAGTGGATAGATCTATCGAGGGTGACGCCTCCATTCGTGTTTGGGTTGCTCCAAATGGAACGAATGCATTTCATGTCTTTATTATTAGAGTGCCTGGTAAACACTCATTGGGGCCAAGTATCGTCTAGCTTCGGGGTCATGAGCTTAAGAGCCAATGTATATACTTTCCGGACATCCTAATTCATGGCATTACTTATGGCATTTGTACACTTGATTTACTTATAAACCTATGATTATTCACCAACTTTATGTTGACCGTTTTTCGCAATGTATTTCTCAGGTAACTAAGGCATTTCTCATGGCATTGCATGGAGTCACTTTGTGTATCAAGGCTGACGCGTCACTTTTGGATTTCATGCACTTTGAACTATCGTTTGATTGTACTAAACTGGTTTCTTTAAACCTTTTCTAACTTTTGGGACCTATGTTTTATAACTTTGATATTTTGAATGAATCAAACGATGTATTTTATAAACGACACTTTAGGTCGTTCAATATTTCCTTGCTTGTGTGCTATGATCCGTTACACCCTCAGGTATTCCATTCCGCTGCCATTCAGGTATTTCGGGGGTGTGACACTCCAAACACATCAAGTATTTGTGTTCCATTCATTTGAATTCATATGTGGTCCTGTAATGAGTGAATAGTGTCATTAAGTGTTTAAAGTGCACACCAACCAGTGATTGATTGCTATATTAATATACGTTCAAGCTAGAAAAGGACAATTGGACAAACAACATAAAAGTGTGGTTCACATTTTCGTAAATACTAGTAGCATACTGATGTGACGCGGCTGACAATAAAAATATAATTAAATTTTTTGGCGAACAATGTTTTCCAGTTGTTCATTTTTCGTGACAGTTTATTGGCGGGCAATGTCTTCCGATTATTAAAATGTCTATATAATTTTTTATATATAGCATGTCAGATAAAAGTGAATCAAATGTGTATGCCATCTTGCGAAATGTTTACCATATATTGACCAGGTGCCATCTTTATTATATTTTAGACTAGCTTATAGACCCGTGAAATTCATGAGATTTTAGAAAAATGAATGCATCAAGAAATTAAGTGTGTGAGTAAAGTAAGAAAAAACAACGAATGTAAAGATTTTGTATTGTTTTTTAAAGAAACATTGTTGTAACTATTAATCTAATAAACGTCCATGCACGCAGGCTACAGTCTTCATGGTCTTAAAAAGCAAATGTATGTAGCTTATAGACCCGTGAATTCACGGGGGTTTTAAAAAACTATTCATTAAGTAGGTGAGCGTGTGAATAAAGTAATAAATAACAACGACGGTAAACATGTTCCATTAGTTTTTTGAAGGAATAACAAGTAATAAGTCAACGATTGTATAAACAATTCTGTTTGTAACTATTAATATAATAAACGTGCATGCATCGTCGTCTCTAAATTTGATCGTATAGTGAGCGTTATTAAGTGATAAGCTAATGTCCATTCCGTGAGCACCTAAGTTTAAAAAATATTAAAAGTGTAAATAAAAAGAGTTTGTGATTTATAATACATGTAAATTTACGAAATGAAATAAATGACGGGAATCTTGACAGGAATCATTAATTAAGGAGTTACGTACATAAATAAATTAACAAACAATAACGAACGTAAATAGATTCAATTATTTTTTAAAGGAATAATAAGTAAATGTCAATAATACGATAAATAATTTGGTTTCTAACTATTATCAATATCAATCATTAATATATTACTTGATATATACCACCAATAAATTCACAAGTAACTGAGTTTGCATCGGTAAACATCCACTCACGCTCTGCGACAAAGACTTTAGTGTTTCTTCAGACATCCACTCACGCTTTGCAATTGTAATCACCACCTCACATGTAATTTTATGTGTTAATGATAAGCTCAACTTGCTAACAAAATAAAATCTTTAATAATAAGTTTCGATCAAATACCTTAATTATAAGAGTAATAAAATACCAAGCCACCATATCAATAAGTTACCCATTTGAATTATTAGTAATAAGTTACCCGTTTTCAAATCATTAGGCATAAATTTAATATATTTTTGCATAATTGTACAACATTAAGCTCTTTTCCGAGTATCATCCAAGAGATTTTGCAGGTTTACTTGACTACCCAATTAATTTAACATAGTAAAAGTATGGATAGTTTGAAATTTTATCTTATAAAAATGCCATTTTGATTCCAAATGAACAAATTAAACTTGAAAAGGATCTTTCTGATTCTCGAAGAATGAAGGGCAAAGGGATTGATTGAGAAAGATCTCCTGTTCTTATTATAAGATCATGAGTATCTATTAAAACCAAGTGAAAATACTTAAAAATATGGGGAAACATTATGTCACTAATGCTTCTAAATATTTTATAAATACGTAGATTGTATGTTAAATTTGAGCATACCCTATTCAAATATTCCAATGTACCGATATACCTACGTACCAAAAGATTTCATTCAAGCATTTTTCGCATACTTCTAAGATGCAGGTACAAACATGTAATGTCAATCGTTGTTGCAGCTGGTACTAAGTGTTAAATTGTAAAAATCAATCCGATACTAATTACTTAACTCAAATGATCAGATAATCAAAAACTAAATCCACGTACCCAAACATCGATGGGGGTGTGTGAAACTGCTTATTTAGAAGGTACTTTTTATAAATAGCATCTTGCCATTGCATCAAAACATCAAAGTGTTGACTAAAAATAAGCAGATAAACATGTATAATTCAAACATCCAAACCTACTTATCTACTTAAAGTAACACATTAAAATTAATTATTTTACTTCAATTTTTAGAGATAATGAGTTCCATAATGCAAATCCAAACACCCCCTAAATTAACTATTCTTACTAATCAAGTCACTTACGTGAACATATCATAATTACGTATTGTTGTGATTACATAAATGTAACTTAAAACCACATATTTTTTGAGTAGTCATTGCATACTAAAAAAAAAAAAAAAAGTAGTCATTGCATACTAATAGGTGTTATTCTGACATGTGTATTATGTACTCTCTTTTTTTCCTCTACTTTTAGGTCCAACTTCATCACCAATAATAGGCTGTAGTTTGTATAAACATTGCATAAATAAATGGATTACTTTTTCTACATAAGCGTTGCTTAGAAGACATAAATAAATTATTAAATAGTATACCTTTGGTGGATTTCTATACATCTATAGAAAAAATTAGTGTTCTCATAATTTTCGCATAAACAAATAATACACATGTGTAAATGATGTAAGAAAGCAAGCTCATATGAAATACATTCTAAATGATATAAACAACATTTCATGTAGCCTTTTTACTTATTTTTTTTTACCCAAGGTTTATTTCATACTACTAAATGACAGGATGCAAGAAAGCAAGCTTGTATGAAGAAATTACCTTACCATGGCGCGACTCTAATAGAGATAATACAAAAGCCTTCCAAGACTCCCAAGTCTGTGATTTGTTTTCTGAAAAGATCAACCATGATCTGGCTTATATTTTTTTCTGTAACGGGTTAAATGGGTGAAGACAGATTTTTTTAGCTAAACTGAAAACTGGCAAAACAGGTCAAAAATTTGCTCAGGGAGTAAAAAAACGTATAACATGTCATAAACCATTTCACTAACATAAATTAAATCATTGTGATAATATACCTTTTGTTATGATATTTAAGCATTGATTATTTATAAAACTTGATAATAACTATTAAAAAAAAAAAAAAAAAAAAAAAAAAAAAAAAAAAAAAAAAACTTACCATGGTCTCATTCCATGGCCAAAAATTCTTCAGTTCCAACCGTGTTTCCTTCACGATCCCTGCATACTTCACAATTTCTTTATCAAGATGCAGAAGAACATTTGCTTGAATCCTATTCATGTTTATCTCAAGACTAAAGAGTAAGCAACTTGCTTTGCTCCCGCTATCATTGTTGGGCATGTTGATGACGTGTAGAACTCAGTAATAGAACCATAAATGGAGGTTGTGTTGATTAAAGAAATCAACAGCTGGAGAAACAAAAAAGAGTTCAATCACATTCAATTCAGCTATGAGATACTAAAACTCGACAACATAGATTTCATATGCTAATTTCCAAATTATAAACGTCAACGATTAGTCCAAAAATTGCTACCATTTATGGCCAGCCACTCGTTAAGATCTTCTCCAGGTGGTAGGAGCACGATTCTCCTTAGATTTCCACTACCTAAGGTCGCATCAATGTGTTTTTTTAGTTGTACCCCTGTAACCATTTAAATTTATTCACATCACATGAATTTGATTAAAGGGAGTAGGCATGATGAAGAGTGAGTGAATACATCAATTTTTGTAGATGAGGCGAAAAGTGTTACGTTTTTAGGGGGTCATTTAAGCCCTAATCGTGATTATTTGATCAAATATGGCCTCAAATTGTTACTTTTGTCATTTTAGATACTTTGGAGAAGAAATCTGGAAAAGGAAGCATTTTGGACATTTTTGGAGCGAAAAGTGAAGAAAACGGCAAAGTCTCCAAAATCAAGCTGGAAATAGTACCTGACGGCGTCAAGAGTTGCATGTGACAGCATCATGTGTTGGCAAAGAGGTGGATAAAAAGTTACACCAGACGCGGCAGAATGTTTTTGGGAGTTAAAGAGTGACGGCGTCATGCTTTGGGATGCCAAGGCCGTCAAGAGCAAATTTACACGTGGTGGCCAAGAGATGAATTACACATGACGACGTCAGATCTGGATCTAAGCAATCCGAGAAGAGTATTGGCGGCTAGTTGACGGCGTCAGAATTACAACGTGACGCCGTCAGACGTGTGATATCTATATATAGTTTTCTAATTTTCATTCATTAGGGAGAGAACTTTTAGAGAGAATTTTTGGAGGAACTTTACCACAAACCCTAGGTCGAATTTTCATCTTATTGTAGGGGTTTCAAATCCTTCATTCATCCATGTTTCAATAAAGATAAGTCTTCCAATAATCATTCAATATGTCTATGTGTTGTATGATTCTATCTAATGCTTGTCTTTACTTTAACATGCTAGGCTAGGTTTGTTTGTGTTTGCTTAGATGTAATGAAACCTAGCTATTGATTGTTGGTTGATTGTTTGTTATTAGTTTTTGTGGATGAATGATTTCGATGTTAGGCTTAAGAAAACTGGCTAATCTCCAATTGGTAACTTGCTTGAACGTCTTAAGAAACATGAATCGGATGTGTACTACAATTTTAATGGTTGTCTTTAATGCATGAGTGACTACTAAGGAGGCCATGTTAGGAGCTAGTTGTCGGCTCGATATAGGAAGAGGTAGAAGCTTATAGAGTTGGGGAAGATCGTACACGGCCCCACGAATGGTATTAAGTAATATAACCCGTCATCCACGAAATTGTAACAAACTATTCAATTAATGAAAGATAGCTAGGGAGTAGTGAAATCTAAGTAAACACGTTTCAATTATTATTGTTTTTCTC